>JARZZO010000001.1:32268169-34714419 GCA_030544215.1 Zantedeschia hybrid cultivar
AGTCTTGGATAACTAGACTTGGAGCTTGGGCCTGGTGAGGTGGAAATTGAAGAGCAGGTGGGGTATCATAATGGTCCTGATTGGCCCAAATGGGGCATCTCTCTTGATAGGTATATGATTGTGTGGGATATGAGGACGGTTCTGGGCCCAAAGCTAGAAATTGATCAATTGTGTGGGCCAACTTGTCTAGCTTAGCTAATCTGTGAGCCAAATCCATATTAGGTGGTGGAGGGAAAGGTGTGATGGTATTAAGACATGTGCCAAGAAATTGGTTCATTTGAGTCCACTCCATGCTGAAAATCTTTTTTTATTTATTAATGATGCAAACAAGTTATCACACAATTATTCCTAAGACAACTATGGTTAAACTAGCCTACATGATGTGTTTCTCACAAATTAATATAGGTTTAATTCAAGTCCACCCTCACAATTATCAATCAGCCAGGTAAGAGGTGGGGTGGTGGGAGGCTCCCCCTACTTTCGTAGGGACCTAATTAAAGAACCACCGACCCACTTAGGCGTTTGCCATTGGACCTCTAGCCTTAGACACCGGTCTCCAAAAGTGATAGTGGGCTCAAGCTAGACCCAAATCTCATTGTGAACCCTAAATTGAATTCCTACTCATTTTTAATGGGCTTGGGTTAGTGAAAGAATGCAAGGGATGGTTATTTTTGGGCCAAGGAAGGGTAGTCAAATCCCCACCTTATTTTGTTAATGGACTTGCCCTTTAAGATGTTTTTATGTGAAGTGCACAACCAATTCAAACAAGGGGTTCTATGCAATCATGGAAATGCATGAACATGGTATTTAAGGAAGGTAGAGATCTCACCTTGTCACCCGCAATCTTCAACAAAATGGAAATTTACAAGAAAGGAAACATTCTAAAAATGCAGTCCTAAATGATGTATGACCTAACATAGAAGGTTTCTAATCCTGGAAATGGAGATTTTTAAATTTGGATGTTCTTCTTTTTGTTCCTTTTTTTTAGTTAATGGAAACCTATCTAAACTAGAAACTACAAAAATGGAAACTAACTAAAGTCAAGAAATTGAAACATAGAAAGTTGGAACACACTTACCATGATTTCGCTTTCCTTTTTTTTTTTCAATATACCTGCAAAAATAAGAAAAATAAAATTAGCTAAAGATTAATTACACTAAATCCAAGATAATCAAAATTAAAAATCTAACTCCCCGGCAACGGCGCCAAAAATTGATCGTTTCGAATTGTGCGTCGTTAAACACATGAAAACGTTCAATCTAAATTTATCCGGCTCACTCAAATCAAAATTTGGAAATTTAATAGCGGTGAGTCCGAGTCGAACCACAGGGAGTTAAATTTTTAACTTTGAAAACTTTGGATTTTGGAAATTTAGATATCTTTTCTTTTTTTATAAAAAAAAACAATGTAAAAAAAAAATAGTGGAATCAATTAACTTTAACTAATTAAACAAAGGTATTAATACAAATGATGAAAAGAACACTCAATCAAAGCCCCTGCATGCATACGCATGCATAGTGATGGAGCCCAATCAAACTTAGCCACATACCCCCTTGTTACTATTCATCAAAAGATTTTTTTCATTTTATTTTATTTTTTTAACATTTTTTAAGTAAAATTTAAATCAAAACAAGTACTAGATATCGATTGATTTGAATAAAAAGATTTTACATTGGAAGAATAAAATTCTGGAAGTTAGAGGTGAATAGTGACGTTACTGTTCATGCAACTATCTAAACAATCAAATTAACGCTAATATGCAAATATTTAATGATAAGAAATAAAAATACTTGAACTATTAGTACTTAATTAACTAATCATTAGATCAAATGTAAGAAACAACAACAACATGATTGAAATAAATAAATTCTAACAACAATTCCTTGTAGCTTGATGAAGCTGCGGATGGATGCTTGCAGGTTGACGCTTGGAGGAGGCTGCTGCACGTGGAGGAACTTGGAGGAGGCACAGAGGCGTTGGAGCATGCATGCAGCGTGGAGGAGCTGCTGGAAGGGGTGCTGGCTTGGGAGCTGTTGCTGGTGCGAGCATGCGGGAAGAGCTGCGGTGGCTTGCCGGCAGCTGCATGCGACGCAGAGGACGTGCATGGGAGGTGCTGGCCGGCGCGTGGGATGTTGCTGAGACAGCTGGAGGTGTTGGCGGTGGAGGACTTCAAGCTGGTTGCTGGTGTACAGCTGCTGCTTAAGGTGCTGGCCGTGGACTTCACCACATGCACGTGGACTTGCTGGAGGGTGCGGTGAAGAGAGAAAAGAGAAGAGAGAGGGAGGCAGAGAAGAGAGAAGGCTGCGGGAAGGAGAGTTGGAAAAGAAGAGGGAGCTGGGAAACGGAGAAGAAGGATAGAAGAGAGAGGGGGAGAAGTTGCTGGAACGAGAGGGGGAAACGGAGAAGACGAGAGAAACAGAGAGGGAGGACGAGAGAAGGACAGAAAATATAAGAGAGAGGGCTGCGGGAAAGAAGGTTAACTAGAAAGAGAGGAAGGAAGAGAAGCTGGAAAAAATAAAAAAAACGAGAGAGAACCGGGGTGCTGGAGGAAGAGAAAGAGGAGAGGAGAGATTTATAGAGAGGAGAAGGAGGAGAGGCTGCCGGGTTTGAGTTGGAAAATGAGGAGGATATGTGGGAGACTTGGAGAAGGGACATGATTTGGATCTGGAGAGGAAGAGGAAATTGTAAAAGAAATAGGATTCGACTTTCTAAAACGAGAAAGAGAGAGAGGATTTTTAAAATAAAGGAAGGGATGTGTTTAGGAAATCGGAGAGACGGAGGGAAATAGTGGGTTTTAGGAAACTCCAGCGAAGGAAGGAATCAAATTGTATTTTTACCCGTGTTTTAGTTGAAATCCGCACACTAGACCTCCCCTAAATTTTCGGAAACTCCACCAGCTGCACTACATCATCGGCATGTCCTGTTCACACAAAATAAATATAATTTAGCGCATTATCATAAAAATATCATCATATTTATTCATTTCGTCTCGGTTTTGTCGAAAAACCGCAAATGCGCTCTGCTCCTTTAATCACATGAAATTACAATGTTTTTAAGTCAGAATTTGATGAAATTGGTACCGTTGGACTTGTTACACAATTATCTATCATTTCATGCTATTTTTCAGATAAAAACATGAGTATGATGCATATGATTGCCCTTAAATGATCAATTTAACACTTTATCACTTGTACTCGCCATAAGACCTTCTTCTGTTTACATGTAATTCTAGAATTATTGTAATTTGATCGAGGCAACCGAGGAAGGAGCGAGAATGATCCACAGCTGTAACCAGGAAGGCGATTCGATAAAGATCATTTTGCTTATGTGTTTGCAGGGTTCTCTAATATAATTGTTATGTTAGATTGTGTGTGCGTTTGACTGTTGGCTCCAGTCAAACCTACTGTGCTATCCATGACCACACTTGACATGTATGAGATGCATTGTTTTAATTTTGATTATGAATCAAAGCAGGTATAATATTTATTAAATATATACGATATATTTATATACTATCACCTAGGAGAGACTAAGATAAATGTTATCTAAATACCCTCGTCTAAACTCTAAACCGTAACGTGAGTAGTTAAGAACTTACCGCGTGGTCCACCATCGTTATAGTTATAGGATTCGAATAACTTTAGGCAGGTTTGTTGTGTAACCAAAGGCCTGCTTAATTGTGAGGAAAGACTGTGGCTATGACATTAGATACCTATATGATCGGGGTAAAGGAACCATGTAGCTTTGTTGTGCTATCCATAAGGGCTGCATGTAAATCTATGCTCGTCGCGTAACGATGGTTAGCTTAGACCAGAATTAGTGGCTTGTTGTACTGTCCACAAGGCCATTAAATCTCTGGGGACCGAAATTATGATCGGATATTGCAAGGAGTTGCAAGACCTATGAGATGGGTGTTCTTTGACTGTTTTACAGCTTTCTTATGCTATCCACAAGGTTGTACTGCAAGTCATTGAGATTTTGATCCGCATTAGGAGACTGTCGACGTCTCCCGTTCTGTATAACTGAGGGTTATACAGTCCGTCGAAAATTAGTGGGAGTTAAAACTTGATTAAAAGACCATGTCTTGTTTTAAATTTTAATAATTGAATATATGTTAAATAGATTTTATTTATCTCCTGTAGGGAAATATGTTGTCGAATAACTTACTCTGTGGCATACCTGATGCCAAACTTTTGACTAGCTCGAACTACTCAGATTGGCTCAGAAACATGAAGAGTGTCTTCAGATCTGAGCACATTGCTTACGTCCTTGGAGCTGATCCTCCTGCTAAACCGACATTGGATGCCACTGAGGCAGAGATGATCGTGTACGATAAAAGATTGAAGGATGAAGGCAAATGAGTAGTAAAGGGTGACTGCTTCTACTGTAAGCAGTAGGGTCACTGGAAGAGGAACTGCAAAGAGTTCCTCAATAATAAAGCTCTTGGAAAGGTGAAGCTATCAGAAGCTTTAGATATCTATATGATAGATATCAACTTGTCAGTTAGAGATTCCACATCTTGGGTATTAGATACTGGATGTGCTTCTCACATCTATCATGATGTGCATCTGCTGACAAGTAAGCGCAAGCCGAGAAAAGGCAAGGTGGAACTGTGGCTAGGAAACGGCGCAAAAGTTGCGGCAGTTGCTGTTGGGACAACAAACCTCAGGCTTCAATCGGGAGATGCCTTATCATTGGAAGATTATTATTATGTTCCTAGTATAATAAAGAACATCATATCAGTATCTTGTTTGGACAAGATAGGATATAGGTTGTCTATTGAGAATACTAGGTGTTCGATTTATTATGGTAATAAATCAATAGTTTCGGCATCTTTAGTCAATGGTCTATATCTTTTATATGTTTGCTATTACAATCTTCACATTGATAATGCTCTTAAGAAGAGCAAGAATTGTGTGAACCAAGCCTATATGTGGCATTGTAGACTTGGACGCATTGGTGAAAGCAGGCTGCAAAAGTTGCACAAACATAGATATTTGAATGCATTCGATTACGAATCGTTTGCGACATGTGAGTCCTACCGTATGGGAAAGATGGCAAAATCTTCATTTACTGGAGATGGAGAACATGCCAAGGATATTCTGGGATCAATACATTCAGATATATGTGGTCCTATGTCGACCCAAGCCAAAGGTGGCTTCTCGTACTTCATTACGTTCACCGACGACTTCGTAAAATTCGGTTATGTGTACTTAATGAAGTACAAGTTGGTAGCATTTGAGAAGTTCAAGGAGTTCAAGAATGAGGTAGAGAAGTAGTTAGGAAAGAGTATTAAAATTCTTCGATCATATCGGAGAGGAGATTACATGAGTACCAATTTCACACAATTCTTAAAGGATAATGGTATCCTTTCTCAGCTGACCCCTGTATATACACCACAAATGAATGGTGTATCAGAGAGGAGGAATCGCACCTTGTTGTATATTCTACGATCCATGATGAGTTTTTCAGGATTACCAGTGTCCCTCTGGGGGTATGCTCTAGAGTCAGCAACATACCTGCTGAACAGAGTGCCTAGCAAGTTTGTGGCCTGTACTCCATATGAGATATAGAAAGGTAGGAAATCGAAATTTAAACATGTTAAAGTCTAGAGTTGTCCTGCTCATGTAAAAAGGCATGATCCAGACAAGCTGGAATCACGAACTGATAAATGTAGGTTTGTGGGATATCCATAGGAAACCTTTGGATACTTTTTTTACCATCCTGGTGAACAAACAGTGTTTGTCGGCAGGAAAGCTGTTTTCATGTAAAAAGGCATGATCCAGACAAGCTGGAATCACGAACTGATAAATGTAGGTTTGTGGGATATCCAGAGGAAACCTTTGGATACTATTTTTACCATCCCGGTGAACAAAAGGTGTTTGTCGCCAGGAAAGCTGTTTTCCTGGAAGAGGAATACCTTCTCCAGGAGGACAGTGGGAGTAAAATAGTACTGGAAGATGTTCCAGATCCTCAAACAGCTGCAATATCATCGGATGAGATATCAGTTCTTGAATCTGTACAGGTACATGCAGATGAGCCTCGTAGATTTGGTAGAGCACCTAGACTACTCGAACGATATGTGGGACATATCGCTGAAGGAGACTCTAAGGTATAATATAATGAGGATAATGATCCTAAAACCTACCAAAAGGCCATAGAAGGCCCAGAAGCTGACAAATGGCGAGAAGCCAAGAACTCAGAAATCCAATCCATGTACACCAACCAAATTTGGAACTTGGAGGACTTACCTGAGGGTATTGTATCCATCGGATGCAAGTGGATCTATAAGAGAAAGATCGGTGCTGATAGACGGATCGACACTTATAAGGTAAGATGGGTAGCAAAGGGATATCGTCAAAGGCAAGGAATTAACTATGACGAGACTTTCTCACATGTTGCCATGATAAAGTCGATCAGAGTTCTACTCGCCATAGCTGCACACTACGATTACGAGATCTGGTAGATGGATGTGAAGACTGCCTTCCTCAACGGTAACCTAGAGGAAGAGGTGTATATAATACAACCAAAAGGTTGAACATATAAGGAATCTTTAGATAAAGTGTGCAAGCTTCAAAGGTCCATTTATGGACTGAAGCAAGCTTTCCGGAGCTGGAACATCAGATTTGACAAAGCTGTCATGTCTTATGACTTCATTAAGAATGAAGATGAGACTTGTGTGTACAAGAAGACCAGTGGAAGCACAGTCACTTTCTTAGTTCTTTACGTAGATGACATACTACTAATTGGGAATGATGTAGCTATGATGTCTTCAGTAAAGATCTGGCTGTCGAAAAATTTCTCCATGAAGGATTTGGGAGAAGCATCCTACGTATTGGGAATACGGATCTATAGAGATAAATCAAAGAGGATGCTTGGAATGAGCCAATCCTTGTACATAGATACTATAGTCAAAAGGTTTGGCATGGAAAAATCCAAGAGAGGTCTCATACTGATGAGACATGGAATTAATCTCTCAGAGGAGCAGTGTAACGACCCGCCATCCTATGACCGGAGACCCGGTCACTAAATGGATGTCGGCCCATTAATTGTAGGTTCATACCCGGATCTTAAACACACATCTGGAGGAGTAAGCGTTAAACAAGATTAAATATAACATTCACACGGACTACAAGGGGTACAGTGCGCAGGAAGTAAAATAATAATGTCCGTACACAGTCCAACAATAATTACATGTCCAACAAATTAATTAAGTACAGGCAGAAATAAGGTACAACAACGTCGGGGCATACCCCGGAAACTAAGATAGCTGCTGGTCCGCACACCAAGGAGAACGCCACGCGCCGCCACACGCCACAAGGACCATACCTGAAAACGCAGGGAGTGAGCCACACCAGAATTGGGCTCAGTAGGGATCATCCGATCCCCTGCCTCCCACACACACACCCACAAGTACAGTAACAAAGGTACAGGTAATAAGGCAAGTAAAGCTGTAACACACTACTCCTAAAATGTCGATATGAATCATGTGCATTCGAAATGTAACATGCATATCTCTGAAATTATTCTATCAAGGAGCCTACAACTCACGTCTCGGCAAAACACGCCAACCACGCCTCCGAAAGTGGGAAACACCAACCACACAGCCGTAAGTGGTAAACACCGTCCACGCAAGCACACGTAGGAAACACCGACCCGCTGAGACCAAACAATAACCCCTCGGATAGCGCGCTAGCTACTCCGGCCCAACTGGCTCAGGTGGTTACTCCTTCCCTCAGCATGAGTGACTCTCCGAATGTACCACTCCGACACCGGTACTAGCTGACCCCGGGGTTCACCAGGTGACCCTCTCTCACTAGGCGTCACCCCGCCCACGCCCCCACCGGCGCTGTACTCACGCCCCCACCAGCACAGGGTGATAAAGCGCTACAATGTCACTCCAGGTCCATAGTAACTCAAAACACCAAAACCCGGCACAGTACGATCCGGTCACGTGAAAAGCCCGCGATCGCACTACACACAACGCAGTGCCATCCGATCATAAAGAAACCAAGTATACTAGAGCATGCACTAACCAACTATCTAGCAGTATGTACATTTTACTGGCATGAATTAGTGTTGTTCTGTCTTGAATCGCGTCGCCCAAGGCCGACGCCATTCAAGTTCCCTAAATTGGTTCATAAAACAGAGGCCACGGGAATCTGGCCTAAAAGGTGTCGACACCAGCGGTCGCCTTTTAAAAGGCGTCGACATCCTCCGACGCCATTCAACTAATAAATCCAGAATTTCAGGAAAACATTACCCAGGGGATTTTTGCTTTAAAAGGCGTCATGGTTACCCGACGCAATTCAAATCGCGTCGTCCACCCATGACGTCTTTTAGTCCCAGAATCCCGAGTTGACGGACCCTCAGTCGGGGTGATTACCTGCCTAAATGGCGTCATGATGGCACAACGTCCTTTTGAAAGGCGTCGTCCATCCATGACGTCATTTAGCGCTAGAACCCCTAACTCGTGAAACCTCGAACGGGGAGGTTTCTGCCCTAAAATGCGTCGTACTGCCCTGACGTCCTTTTGAAAGGCGTCGACCAGGCACGACACCGTTTAGCGCCAGAAACCTGGTTCCCTGGTTCGAACCGAGGGTTCCTCCCTTAATCCCCAAATGCCCCGAAAGCCCCAAAACGGAAAGGGGGAGGAAGAGAAGTTGATTCACCACAAACATACTACGAAACCCCATTCACGAACGCGGCCATATCCACGAGAACACCCCCTAGACATGCTTAATCTAGCCCAAAACACATCACGTAATGCTTAAGAAAACACGAGCAACGCATATAAGGTTCGTCCCCCTACCGGATACTTGAACTCCTCCTGGCTCCGTGTCGCCCAACCGCCGCACCGCAGACTGCCGCCGGTACCCCGAGAACGTCGCCACTCCGCCGGGACGTCGGCCGCCGTCCGGAGAATGGAACGCCGCGAAGGAAGTGGTGGTGGCAGAGGTGAGAAGTAGGGAGACGTTGGAGTGGTGGAAGAGGAAGAAGAGGAAGGGAAAGGGGGAGACTGGGATCGGAGGAGGCGGAGAGGGAGAGGAGAGAGAGTGAAGGGGTGAGAAATGAGGGAAAGAAAGGAGGGCTCGCGGGGTCAATCAAGAACTGCCTAAAACGCGTCGAGCGAGAAGGACGCCTATCAGATGATAGGACGGGCCGTACTGACAGCTGTCTGAAACGCGTCGACCACCACGGACGCCGTTCAGCTGACACGTCAGGCACCGTACACTGACATCGCAGGGTGGCAGTCTGAATCGCGTCGTCCATCATAGACGGCGTTCAGACGACGAGACAGGGGCCGTACTCTCGCGGCCCGAAACCCGCCCACGTGGCGTCCACGTGGCACAACAGCAAAACGTCTAAATGGCGTCCACCTATCAAGACGCCGTTTAAAAGGCGTCGTGTAGTGTAGACGTCATTCAGAAGAAACTCTCCAGACCCCTCAAGGCCCGACTCGGGGGACCCGGTCCGAAACCGACCCGAAAACTTAACCCGAAACCTCAGTCCTTACAAGCAGTCTCCTAAGACTACTGATGAGAGGGCATACATGGATAGAGTACCCTATGCCTCTGCTATAGGATCTTTCATGTATGCCATACTATGTACACGGGCTGATGTTGCATATGCTCTAAGTGTTACGAGTAGATTTTAGGCTAATCCAGGAGAAGAGCACTCGAAGGCAGTGAAATGTATCCATAAGTACTTAAGAAGAACTAAGGATATATTTCTAGTTTATTGAGGAGATGACTTGAAACTACAAGGCTTTACTAACTTGAGTTTCCAGTCAGATTTAGATGATAGCAAGTCTACATCTGGATTTGTGTTTACTTTAAATGGAGGCGCAGTGTGCTGGAAGAGTTCCAAGCAAGCAACCATAGCAGATTCGACGACTGAGCTGATTACATTGCTGCAGCTGAAGCCGCCAAGGAAGTAGAGTGGTTGAAGAAATTCATCACCGACGTCGACGTAGTTCCTAGTATCTTTGAACCTGTTCCGCTGTTGTGTGACAACAATGGAGCCATTACACAAGCGAAAGAGCCGCAGTCTCATCAGAAATCAAAGCATATTCTGAGGCACTTTCATTTAATCAGAGAGATCATATCTAGAGGAGATGTAGTGGTGGAAAGAGTTCCATCTGTCGACAATGTAGTAGATCCACTGGCAAAGTCGTTGGCTCAAAATGTATTTGAGCGTCATCTAGAGTCTATAGGCTTCGTACATAAAGGTGATTGGCTTTAGTCCAAGTGGGAGATTGTTAGTCTTAGGTGGCCTACAAGACATATATGACTATGTAAATCTCGTTCATTTATTAATAAAATGACATAATATTCATTATGTGTAATTTGTATCGTTATCGTCTCATAATGAAGTTCGTGAATATGTACGATAGTGATCAGATTATAATGCGATTAGACTAATGAGATTGATCACTTAAATACACATATTCTTAATAGTTCCTAGTGAGAGGATATTCGAGAAGGACATCAAATATCCGGTTAGACTAGTACAAATTACTCCTGCTCATAAGATGAGGGTGACTGATTTCATAGTCACTTGTGTAGAGACACTAAGGCGAATCTGTAGGTGCTCATTAGAGTATGAGTTCATTGAACTGATCCAACTGAATCGCAGGATGGTATTGTACCTCACTGTCAATCAACTTGATTCTATTGTCGCAATTGCGTGGATGGTCCTCGGACCAGAGACAACATAAACACCTTGTCGGTGGACTTATGTGCTTTGAACTTGGTTTATGAATCTCTAACCACGGGATTCTAAACAGCCAAGGATCGGGTATAGCGGAATACCGTCGTAGGGAATTGAGTGTCAATAAGGATTCATTTCCTCTCGGAACTTAGAGAGATAATGCTCTAGGAAGGATGCACGGAAGTCCCTGGCTAGGGCAGACGATAATATTGGGAAATAAGTTTTCCGATATTATACGGTAGCATCCGATCCAAGTGAGTCGAACGGTTTGGGTTTGACAGTACACTATGAGTGCTCAAATTAGGGGTGTGTGATTATCATGAAAATTTTGTTGATTAAATGACAAATAAACCTATTAAAAACTAAGTGAAGTGTGATCGTCAGAAACTTTTGATTAAAAAGTTCCAAAAGACAAAGATTGATCGCTTACCTATTTTAGAATTGGGAGATGTTGGAGTCCTTGATTTTCTTCCTTCAGGCAGCTGAAGGAAAAGAGCCCTTTTGATTTTGTTCTTACTTTGAATGCTTATGGGGCATTGAGGATCGTCCAGATTTCCTTGTTGTTGATTCTCTCCTCTTAATCTTCTTTTGTACCTTACAAAGAAAAATAAAAGAAAGAGAGAAAGAACAATAAGAACTCAAATAGCAGTAGTATCTATCCCAGTAGTAATTTTAATCATGCAACTTAAACAAATGAACTCACTTGTTTGTGGTCTTTGAAACCCCTTAACACATGGATTGGAAAATAATGCTAGTGAGTGTGTGTTGCATGGAGTGATGTGATAAAAATATGATGCTAATATGCTGAAAATATGAAAAAGATGAAGAAATCAATTAAGAACAAAGTTGGATGGCCCCTAAAAAGTCTTGCTTCTTGAATGAATCTTAAAAGGATGACGAAGAAAGGACCAAGAAAGGATGAAGAAAGCTTCAAAACTGTTGGAAGTAGTAGCAGCGTCTCGATCCTTCAGCGTTTGAACGTCGTCTCTGTTAAAGAATCGCTCCAATAATTACTAATTATCACTAACTTTTTAATGGCTAAGGACTTGGATATTTATAGGCTTAAGTTCATGCATCTGCGGTTACTTAAAAATTAACATGAAGGACTTTGAAGTCAATCCAACTAAGAAACAGATAAACACAGCCTAATTCATTATTATCTGTAATTAACTAAAACGCGTCGCCCCTGGAAGACGTCTTTTAGTTTAATTAAGATAAGGATAAACATCGGGAAGAAGAAGCAGAAACAGCTTAGGAAACCTAAATGGCGTCGTGTATGGCAGACCTTTTTTAGTTTATTAACAAATTAATTAAAAATCAGATTAAAAATCAAAATAAGAATATAACCCTAAATGGCGTCTCCACATGTTGATGTCTTTTAGAATCTTTCATATTTGATAAAAAATCTGAGTTAAAATGAATTTATTTAATAAAATTAAATTATGTATGTCTGACCCGATGTCATTTAGACAATTAATCCAGAAAGATTAATAAAAATTAATTAATGATTAAATATCAGACTATTTTGAGGCATTATTATATGATATGAAATTTATTCAAAATGATGTTAAAGTTAGCGTGTCTACAGCTGCCTCACCTTGGCATCGTCTTTGCAAGGGAGTGAAATGAAATGAAATGTACTGAAAAGATGATGCCAAGGTGTGATGAGACACGCTCTCAACATCACATGATTGGAATTTTTCTCAAAATCATCAATGAAGATAACTCAAGATATCGATGGAATTAATCCTGTCTGGATGAGATAGACAAAGAAATAAAATAAGGTCGATCAACTTCCACGGATTGGGAAGTACCCTAAGTCACAAACCCTGTAGGTTTCATCATGGGGAGCGATTGCCAGCCAATGTGGACGTGCTGCAACCATAATAGATCTTAAAAGAAAACAAGAAATGTTTGATAAAGAATCTAAGAAAGGATAGAATTCCAAAGATATTTTCAAGCGAACCTCAAAGATAATCAAGATACTCAATTTAGAATGGAATATTTCATATCATTTTGGAATTATTTGATCAATGGTCTGAAACTTAATCAATAATTAATTCTTATCACAATTATACCAAAGTCCTACATGATGCATGCTGGGTTAAAAGAAAAATATAAAATCAAATAAAATATAAATTAATCAAGGATAATATTGTTAAATTATTATTAATGAGTCAAGATACTAATTCTTGCAATCCAGTACCAAGCCGAAGTTCGTTTATCCACGCACCGTTTCACAAAAGCGGAACCATCGTCCTCAGTAGTTAACAATCCAACGGCCTATCCGTGCGATTAAGAATTCTCTGGAATTATCACTGTTTTTGTTGAAGGGGAACTCAACTTCCAGTTTCATCAAAATCGCAAGGTCCTTGATATACTCTAATAAATATTTATCATATAGTAATGATAATGCAAATTAATCACATGAAAGAATACAAGGGATAGAGATAACCATCTTTTTAGCCACGGTCGGGACTCATAAACTCCCACAGTGGGATCTTCTTGAAATTTTCAACTTTGCAATCGTTTCTTTGAATTTCCCTGAAACGCGTTGTGTCGCGCCGACGCCATTAAGTTCATTCAAAACACGTCGCTGTTCGACGATGCCATTTAAGTCACAGAAATAGATTTTTGTTGTGTTCAATCCGGATTCCGTGAGTCTTGATGTTGATGGACTTTTCATATGTACATGAAACTTTTGAGTTTATAAATGAAATTTCTGCACTTCAGCTTTGTGCCTTGTGTCTTCGATTCCTGTGCCCTATACATGTCTTAACAAACAGGTTAAGTATCTATTCAGGCTTAGCTCCTTGCCCGGTTAAGTAACCGGCTATTCGATCCTATCCTTGATAGAAGGGTCAAGGGGCGTAGCCTTTATTAACAAAGGTAATAATAATAATTGAACTGAAAGAAATAACGAAGTAAGATGCAACATACAAGCATGCAGATGCTCACTGAAAATAAAGGAATGAAGTATACCAAATGTTACAAGCATATGCTAATTGAAATATTTTTGATTTTTTTTTAAATATTCATTTTGTTTGGGTTTTGGAACATATACATTTTTTTGGATTTTGAGATATGTACTTTTTTTTTGGATTTTGAAATATGTATTTTTTTGGATTTTGAAATATGTACTTTTTTGGATTTTGAGATATGTACTTTTTTGGATTTTGAAATATGTATTTTTTTGGGATTTTGAGATATGTACTTTTTATGGATTTTGAAACCTGTATTTTTTTTATTTTGAAATATGTATTATTTTTGGATTTTGCAATATGTATTTTTTTGGATTTTGAGATTAATGTGCAAACTAAAAGACCAGCATGGTACTCAGATCATAAGAACATATTCATCTATTAACTTAATTTCCAAATTGTTCTTCAATAATCTAACTTAGACCCATCGTACTTGAACTTGTGTTTCCATTCGTGATCCCATTTGATGATTTGATCCTTAGTCAATCTAGGTCGTTCCTTAAGCTTAGAGTACGCCCCTTCAGAAAGAAAGGAAGAATTGGTTTAGACAGCCCACGAGATTTCGGGTTCTGTTTTCGGGTCGGGTTCGGGCCGGATCCCCTGGTTTGGAGCCTGAGGAGGGTCTTGAGATTCCTGGCTGAATGGCGTCAGCACTGCTCGACGCCTTTCAAAAGGCGTCAGGTTGTGTGGACGCCATTTAGGTCTGCTGGTTGTTGTGCCACGTGTGCGCCACGTGGGTGGGTTTCGGGCCGCGAGTGTACTGCCCCGGTCACATCGTCTGAACGGCGTCCAGGTTGGCCGACGCGATTCAGACTGTGACCTCTGCGATGTCAGGGTGCGGCGCCAGAGCGCTGTCAGTACGGCCTGTCCTGTCGTCTGAACGGCGTCCACGGTGAGCGACGCATTTCAGACCGCTGTCAGTACGGCCGTCCTGTCAGACTGATAGGCGTCTGCCTCGATCGACGCGTTTTAGCGAGATTCTGGTTGACTCCGCGAGCCTCCCCTTCCTTCCCTCATTATCGCCTTCACTCTCTCTCTCTCTTCGCCCTCTCCGCCCGCTCCGACTCTCTTCTTCCCCTTCCCTTCCTCTTCTTCCTCTTCCAATCACTCCATAGCCTCCCTACCGCTCACCTCTACCTCCACTACCTCCTTCGCGGCGTTCCCTTCTCCGGACGGCGGCCGACGTCCCGGCGGAGTGGCGGCGTCCTCGAGGGTACCGGCGGCGGTCTGCGGTGCGGCGTACCGGCGGCGAGGAGCTTGGAGGAGTTCAAGAACCGGTAGGGGGACGAACCTTGCATGTGTTGCTCGTGTTTCCTGTGGTGTGACATGACGTGTTCGGGCTAGATTGAGCATGTTTAGGGGGTTTCCTTGTGGGAATGGCTGCGCTTGTGATCGTGGATTCGTAGCATGTTTATGTGGTTGAACTTCCCTTCCTCCCCCTTTCCGTTTTGGGGCTTTTAGGGGTGTTTGGGGTTAAGGGAGAAACCCTCGGTTCGAACCAGGGAACCAGGTTTCTGGTGCTAAACGGCGTCGTGCCTGGTCGACGCCTTTCAGAAGGGCGTCTGGGCAGTACGACGCCTTTTAGGGCAGAAACCTCCCTGTTCGAGGTCTCGCGAAATAGGGGTTCTTGAGCTAAATGACGTCATGGATGGACGACGCCTTTCAGAAGGGCGTTGGGCCATCATGACGCCATTTAGACATGAAAATCACTCCGAGTAAGGGTCTGTAAATCTGAAATTTAAGTGTGAATGGCGTCTGTGGACCTGGACGCGTTTTAGATAGACGTCTCCCTATGACGACGCGTTTCAAGAAATATTCTGATTGTTAAATGAACCTGTCTGAGGGACTTGAATGGCGTCGACCTCGGTCGACACGATTCAAGACAGAGATGTGTAATCCTGGTTTTATCATGTGTTTCACTGTTGGACGATTTCTAATGCATGCTTCACGTTGTATACTGAGACTGAGGACTCCTGTGTGAATGGAATCATGTTGTGTGTGTGTGTGCTTATGCGAATATGGAATCGGAATGACTGTGGTTTTCAATTGTCACCATGGGCCGATGGGAGAAGGGCCATGGTGTCTGTGGAGTGGTACTTGTTGTGTTTTACCTTTGGCTGAGGGGAGCAGAACCACCTTGAGCCTGTCGGGCCGGAGTAGCCGGTGTGCTATCCGAGTGGTCGCTGTTTGTCCTTAGCGGGTCGGGGTTTCCCTGTCTGTCGTGACAGCTTCCGGTGCGTTTCTTGCTGTGGAGCTGGTTGTGGTACTGTTGGAGATGGCTTACCCTTTAGCCACTGGTCCTGATGTGACCTTTGATCAAGGTTATGAGTGGTACCCTTAGCCCTTTGGCCTGACGCAGCCCGAGAGATTTGGGTTTGTGGGTAGTTCCTGTAGCTTCGGCTTGACGGGGGTTCGCCGGTCCCCAGGGCCCTCCTGAAGCGCTGAGGCCTAGCGTGGAGGCAATCCGGACGGTAGGACAGTAGTCTAGACTGCTTGTGTGCACACGTAGCTGGCAGTGGCGGTACACTGGTTCCAGCTAGTCCTAGTTTGACTCACTGCCTCACCCTACAGTGCCCCGGAACACTGTAGGGGTGGACAGGCGTGAGCTGTGGTGGTAGTGTTGGGAGGCGACGTTTGACTTCGGTCGACAGTGTGGTTCAGTCGCTTCGTGGACTTTGGCTGTGAGTCATGACTCTGTGTTGGGTTCTTCGGGTTACTTAGAATGGTTCTTGCTACACTGCTTATCGTACGTTTCATATCAGAGTTGGGTGCTATGTTTACTGCTTTACTTAATTGCCATATATTCTGTTGTTACACTTGTGGGTGTGTGAGTGGGAGGCAGGGGATCGGATGATCCCTACTGAGCCCATTTCTGGTGTGGCTCACTCCCTGCGGTTTCAGGTGTGGACCTCGTGGCGAGCGGAAGCGTGGTATCTTCTTGGTGTGCGGACCAGCAGCTGTCTTTGTTCCGGGGTCTGCCCCGATGTTGTTGTACTTCCTTCTGCCTGTACTTATTTAATCGTTGGACATGTAATTATTGTTGGACTGTATACAGACATTGTTATATTTAGCCTTGTTTAGCACTTACTCCTCCAGATGCGTTGTGTGAGATCCGGGTGTGAACCCGCAGTTAATGGGCCGACATCCATTTAGTGACCGGGTCTCCGGTCATAGGATGGCGGGTCGTTACAGTTGGTATCAGAGCTCAATCTGGTCGAGTATGTGATAAACTGGGTTAGATATTATAGTCCAACAATAAGTGCGAGTCTGCACAGGCAACGGCTGCTGGTGTAGATTGATAGGTTTTGACGTGTTTTGGTTCGATTTTCGTGTTTGTGGGGTAGTGATGGCGCCGAAGAGGAGAGTTCCGCTGGCTCGTGATTCGAGAGCAGATGATGGTGGTTCAGGAGCAGAGGGGCATGATGTGGATCGTTTCAGGGAAGCTATGATTGGGGCTACGTCTAGACACCGGCAAGGAGTTGAGAGTGAGGGATCCAATTCCCGAGACGGTCAGTCTACGATTTTGGAGCGGTTCTTGAAGTTGAAGACCCCTTCGTTCACCGGACGGCCAGTCTCGGACGAGGCAGCCCTTTGGATTAAGGAATTGGAGAAGGCATTTGATGTTCTTGAGTGTGCTGAGAATGACAAGACTTTGTTGGCAACTTACTTATTGAAGGACAATGCATATGAGTGGTGGGTCGCTACCCGAGAAATGATGTTTGCAGATAGGTCCTTAAGAGAGATCCCTTGGGAGATATTTGTGAAAGAATTTAGTGGACGGTACTTTTCGAGGCACGTTCGGAAAACGAAGGCAATGGAGTTTTTGGAATTGGTACAGGATGATATGTCGGTTTTAGAATACCAAGCGAAGTTTGTGGATCTTGGAAGATTCGCACCACATATAACTGAGCACGAGGAAATTAGCACAGAGAGATTCGTGGACGGACTTCGGTATGATCTGAGGTCAATGGTGGCACCTCAGCATTATAGGGATCTGGCGTCGGCAGCACGATGCGCGGCAGCGGTGGAGACTCAATTCCAGCAGATGGCGAGAGAATTGGAGCGTTCGGCACGAGGGAAGCAGCAAGGCAGGAGCAGATCAACGATCCTTTCGACAGGCGGTCTGAGTTCCTTCGAGTTCAGGTCCTAAGAGATGCCTTGTGGTGAGGGCAGCAAAGGTCCGATTCATCAGATGCAGTCTGTGGCTAGCTGGCGGCAGGGAGCAAGGCAGGATGCGGTAGGTCATTGTTCCCTTTGTAGTGGTCATCATGGCAGTCGGACGTGTCCATTGGTCACTAGTGGCTGTTTTGGCTGTGGTAAGAAGGGGCATTTTCTGAGAAATTGTCCCCAGAAGAATAAGGCAGGTCAGGAGCCGAGCGGTGAGTAGGTGTTCGAGGCGTGAATAGAGTCGCATCTCCTTGTGGAGGTCCGAGAGGTTGTGCTAGAAGAGCACTTTTATCTTGTCTTTTTCAGAGGTGGTTGTGAACTCGTGTGGCACTTGTATGTATTTGGGTTCGGTGGAGAAATCGGTTTTGTAGTATGTGCCTTGCTAGTGTGTGGATATTTTAATCTATCAGCATTTGTCAGAATTGAGAATCTTGGTTAGCTTGATGTGATGTGATTGGCTATTTACGTGGAGCCTTGTGTGTATGATTGGTGAGAATGATTGTTGTTATTGGTGTGTGTCGACGTGTGATGGTTAGACGAATTGAGCGTTCGGCGGTTGCTAATTTCGAGGACGAAATTCTTTTAAGGCGGGAGATTGTAAGGACTGAGATTTCGGGTTCCGTTTTCGGGTCGGGTTCGGGCCGGATCCCCTGGTTTGGACCCTGAGGAGGGTCTTGAGATTCCTGGCTGAATGGCGTCAGCACTGCTCGACGCCTTTCAAAAGGCGTCAGGTTGTGTGGACGCCATTTAGGTCTGCTGGTTGTTGTGCCACGTGTACGCCACGTGGGCGGGTTTCGGGCCGCGAGTATACGGCCCCGGTCACATCGTCTGAACGGCGTCCAGGTTGGTCGACGCGATTCAGACTGTGACCTCTGCGATGTCAGGGTGTGGCGCCAGAGCGCTGTCAGTACGGCCTGTCCTGTCGTCTGAACGGCGTCCACGGTGAGCGACGCGTTTTAGACCGCTGTCAGTACGGCCGTCCTGTCAGACTGATAGGCGTCTGCCTCGATCGACGTGTTTTAGCGAGATTCTGGTTGACTCCGCGAGCCTCCCCTTCCTTACCTCATTCTCGCCTTCACTCTCTCTCTCTCTTCGTCCTCTCCGCCCCCTCCGACTCTCTTCTTCCCCTTCCCTTCCTCTTCTTACTCTTCCAATCACTCCATAGCCTCCCTACCGCTCACCTCTACCTCCACCACCTCCTTCGCGGCGTTCCCTTCTCCGGACGGCGGCCGACGTCCCGGCGGAGAGGCGGCGTCCTCGAGGGTACCGGCAGCGGTCTGCGGTGCGGCGTACCGGCGGCGAGGAGCTTGGAGGAGTTCAAGAACCGGTAGGGGGACGAACCTTGCATGTGTTGCTCGTGTTTCCTGTGGTGTGACATGACGTGTTCGGGCTAGATTGAGCATGTTTAGGGGGTTTCCTTATGGGAATGGCTGCGCTTGTGATCGTGGATTCGTAGCATGTTTATGTGGTTTAACTTCCCTTCCTCCCCCTTTCCGTTTTGGGGCTTTTCGGGGTGTTTGGGGTTAAGGGAGAAACCCTCGGTTCGAACCAGGGAACCAGATTTCTGGTGCTAAACGGCGTCATGCCTGGTCGACGCCTTTCAGAAGGGCATCTGGGCAGTACGACGCCTTTTAGCGCAGAAACCTCCCTGTTCGAGGTCTCGCGAAATAGGGGTTCTGGCGCTAAATGACGTCATGGATGGACGACGCCTTTCAGAAGGGCGTCGGGCCATCATGACGCCATTTAGACATGAAAATCACCCCGAGTGAGGGTCTGTAAATCTGGAATTTAAGTGTGAATGGCGTCTGTGCACCTGGACGCGTTTTAGATAGGCGTCTCCCTATGACGACGCGTTTCAAGAAATATTCTGACTGTTAAATGAACTTGCCTGAGGGACTTGAATGGCGTCGATCTCGGTCGACGCGATTCAAGACAGAGATGTGTAATCCTGGTTTTATCATGTGTTTCACTGTGGGACGATTTCTAATGCATGCTTCACGTTGTATACTGAGACTGAGGACTCCTGTGTGAATGGAATCATGTTGTGTGTGTGTGTGCTTATGCGAATATGGAATCGGAATGACTGTGGTTTTCAATTGTCACCATGGGCCGATGGGAGAAGGGCCATGGTGTCTGTGGAGTGGTACTTGTTGTGTTTTACCTTTGGCTGAGGGGAGCAGAACCACCTTGAGCCCGTCGGGCCGGAGTAGCCGGTGTGCTATCCGAGGGGTCGCTGTTTGTCCTCAGCGGGTCGGGGTTTCCCTGTCTGTCGTGACAGCTTCCGGCGCGTTTCTTGCTGTGAGCTGGTTGTGGTACTGTTGGAGTTGGCTTACCCTTTAGCCACTGGGCCTGATGTGACCTTTGATCAAGGTTACGAGTGGTACCCTTAGCCCTTTGGCCTGACGCAGCCCGGGAGATTTGGGTTTGTGGGTAGTTCCTGTAGCTTCGGCTTGAGGGGGGTTCGCCGGTCCCCAGGGCCCTCCTGAAGCGCTGAGGCCTAGCGTGGAGGCAATCCGGACGGTAGGACAGTAGTCTAGACTGCTTGTGTGCACACGAAGCTGGCAGTGGCGGTACACTGGTTCCAGCTAGTCATAGTTTGACTCACTGCCTCACCCTACAGTGCCCCGGAACACTGTAGGGGTGGACAGGCGTGAGCTGTGGTGGTAGTGTTGGGAGGCGACGTTTGACTTCGGTCGACAGTGTGGTTCAGTCGCTTCGTAGACTTTGGCTGTGAGTCGTGACTCTGTGTTGGGTTCTTCGGGTTACTTAGAATGGTTCTTGCTACACTGCTTATCGTACGTTTCATATCAGAGTTGGGTGCTATGTTTACTACTTTACTTAATTGCCATATATTCCTGTTATTGCACTTGTGGGTGTGTGAGTGGGAGGCAGGGGATCGGATGATCCCTACTGATCCCATTTCTGGTGTGGCTCACTCCCTGCGGTTTCAGGTGTGGACCTCATGGCAAGCGGAAGCGTGGTATCTTCTTGGTGTGCGGACCAGCAGCTGTCTTTGTTCCGGGGTATGCCCCGATGTTGTTGTACTTCCTTCTGCCTGTACTTATTTAATTGTTGGACATGTAATTATTGTTGGACTGTATACGGACATTGTTATATTTAGCCTTGTTTAGCACTTACTCCTCCAGATGCGTTGTGTGAGATCCGGGTGTGAACCCGCAGTTAATGGGCCGACATCCATTTAGTGACCGGGTCTCCGGTCATAGGATGGCGGGTCGTTACAGATTATATCCTGAAAATCCATCCATAAATGATAGGGTTTCATAGCCAGCTGTGTTATCGATGAGTACCTCAATGTGAGGCAGTGGAAAATCATATGTAGGACACGCCCGGTTCAAATCTTGGAAGTCAATACAGATTATGACCTTCCCATCTTTCTTCATAACCAGTACTATGTTGGCCATCCATTGTGGATAGAAGACAACTCTAATGAATTTGGCTTTATGTAACTTATCGACCTCTTCCTTCATTTTTCAAAGCCATTTGTAAGTGGAATCGCCTTAACTTCTGTTCAACCGGGCTAGCTCCATCCTTTAATGTCAACCAGTGTTCCACTAGTAATGAGTCTAACCCCGGCATATCCTCATAACTCCAAGCGAAAGTGTCCTTATAATCCTTAAGAACTTGTACCATTGCCTTCTCATCTATTTCAGAAAGATTTTTGCTAACGAGGACAACCTTAGGTTCGTCTTCAGTCCCTAGATTGATCTCTTTGGTGGGTTCTTCTATGGCAGCTGAGGGTTCATCAAATCTTTTTACTCCACTGGCATATGCTACAGCTACGTCCTCGTTATCTTCCTCATCTTCAATAATGGGGTCTTTTTCGTGTATCAATTCATACACCCCATATCCATCATTGACTGCCTCATCATCTACACAATCTTCTGGCATCTGAATAGGATTCTCTAACAGCTGAGGGATCATAGAGCAAGGAAGACATTTAAATGCTAAATCTTGGAGGTATCTATCTGGAAGTTGTTTACTCTTAGATTTTCTAGACTTCCTAACCTGACTAACTTGCCTAGAACTATACTCTCTAACTTCTCTAGACTCCCTAACTTCACTAGACTCCCCATCCTGACCTAATGAAGACGAAGAAGGATGAAAATTATAAGATACATGCGGAAATATAGGAGAATCCTCCCGATGGGAGGGGATGAGTAGATCTAGAAGAGAATCTTGACCGAATGACCCGCGTGACGGGGTACAGCTGGACAAGTAGGAAGTTTCCTCAACGAGGATCTGGGAGACGGAGGTTGCCAAATTGGCGTTTTTTTTGGGAGAAGGGATGAATTAATCATAAAACAAGAATGAAGATGAATAGGAGGAGAATGGGATGGAGGAAGTGACACCAAGGCCAAAGGATTGGGGGGATCATACAGTAGTATGTGTAAGGAATTGCCTAGAACGCAGCGAAAAATTAAATCGATTCTTATGTATCGGTTGTTGGGATCGTAAAACGGACAATAAAATTAAACGCAGGAAGAATGGTTCTTCACTTTTGTGAGGTTTCGAATCTCCCGTGGATGATTCCGACTCGGTAATCGCGCACGCGCACGATCTCTAGAGGTATCCACACGAGCTCCCGTTGCAGACGCGTTTTCCTCCTCGACTTGAGTGCTCCGACCAGATCTCAAATCCACCATGCGCGGAAAGAGAAAGATCTACTCCAAGAGAGAGAAGGAGAGAGAGAGAGGAGATAGAGAATCTTGGGGTGTGTAATTCGTCCAACTTCTTTTACCCCTCCTCTTGGCCTCCTTATATAAGAAATAAGGATAAGCACAAGGATTAATCCTCATGATTATCCAAGAGTTTGGCCTTAGATAAATCTCCATTAAATATTCATGTTTATCCTGCGGCTTTTCATAAAAACCCAGATAAGCATGAAATTTAACGTCTCTCACCGTCTGACGAGAACTCTTATTTGTGTGACCCACTAGGCCCATATATCAGTCCGGTTTCAGGCGCATTAAACTTAGAACTAATTCTAAAGTTTAATATTTATTAATTAATATTTAAACATCATATGTTAAATAATTAATGTAATAAATAAGTGGTTTATCATCTGATGATTAATCCACTTGGCCTTCTGATCATGAACGGTACCAAACACTACCTCATGATCCCAGAAGATATAAGGGACACTGTTCCCTTTATTTGAGCCTTTCCGTCTGCAGATACCGCACAGATAAAATCCTTCACTCATCCAATGTCCCAATAACGCAAGGGTATGGTTTTATAGTCAAACCCTCTATCGCATTATTTAGATGGATTCCAGTACTCAGTTAATTTCTAGAAAGACATCTCTTTCATTTGACCCTGGCCAGGGATTTCTGTGTACACATCCATAGGACATTCTCTCTCCAGTCTTATACCAAGAGTGAGTGATCCCTTGTTGTTCACTCAATTACCTTCGCAAGCTTTCCACCGTATCTGAGAAACTGAGTATCGTGGGATTAATGGTTAAAGTCCACAAGTCAGAGAATCAAGACACAATGGTCTACAAACAAGGTATCATTGGTGACTCAGGTCAAAGGACCAACTGTGCTACTACAACGATTGAATTCCCTGGTTGACTAATAGGTATAATTACCAACCAGGAATTCTTATTTGGGTCTGTTCAGTGAACTCATTATCTAATGAGCACCCACAAGTTTATCTTAGTGTCACCACACAAGTGAATGTGAGATCATTCACCCTCATCACATGAGCAGACATAACTTGTGTCGATCTTATCGGATATTTAATGTCCATCTTAAATATCCTATAATCGAGAACTGTTTAAGACAAGTGACTAACGATATTGATCTCACTATCATGATCTCATCATGATTCAATATCCCATACACTTGTCTACGGACCTTCATTACGACAGTTAATTTGCAAGAACTGTAAATGAAGAAATAATTGCCTTTATTAATAATCTGAACTAGAATGTACAATGATTGGCTTTGAGGCCACCCAATTCTATCATTCTCCCACTTGGATTATAGCCAATCACCCATGTGTCTAAGTCCCATAGACTTAAAGTGACGTTCAAAATTGTTTTGAGACAATGGCTTAGTCAAGGGATCGGCTACATTATCTTCAGATGAGACTTTCTCAACTAATATATCTCCTCGGGCGATAATCTCACGAATCAGATGAAATCGTCTCAGAATGTGCTTTGACTTCTGATGTGATCTTGGCTCCTTCGCTTGAGCTATAGCCCCATTGTTGTCACACAATAATGGAACAGGATCTGAAATGCTTGGAACTACTCCAAGTGCAGAGATGAACTTCTTCATCCAAACCGCCTCCTTGGCCGCTTCAGCTGCAGCAATGTATTCTGCTTTGGTCGTCGAATCTGCAGTTGTTTCTTGTTTGGAACTTTTCCAACTTACTGCACCTCCATTTAACATGAACACAAATCCAGACATGGATTTGCTAGCATCCATATCCGACTGGAAACTCGAGTCAGTAAACCCTCGAAGTTCCAAGTCGTTTCCTCCATAGACGAGAAATAGATCCTTAGTTCTTCTTAAGTATCTAAGGATACATTTCACCGCCTTCCAGTGTTCTTCACCTAGATCAGCCTGATATCTACTAGTGACACTTAGTGGGTGTGCCACATCAGGCCTAGTACATAGCATTGCATACATGATAGATCCTATTGCCGAGGCATAAGGAACTCTATCCATGTATGCTTTCTCTTCAGATGTCTTGGGAGACATTCCTTTAGAGAGATAAATTCCATGCCTCATTGGAACGGGACCTCTCTTGGAATTTTCCATGCCAAATCTTTTGACTATGGTATCTATGTACATAGATTGGGATAAGCCAAGCATCCTTTTGGACCTATCTCTATAGATCCTTATTCTCAGAATATAGGATACTTCTCCCAAATCTTTCATGGAGAAGTTTTTAAATAACTAAGTCTTTACTGATGACAACATTCCTACATCATTCCCAATGAGTAGAATGTCATTAACGTAAAGTACCAAAAGGGTAACTACGCTCCCACTAGTCTTTTTGTATACACAAGGTTCATCTTCATTCTTAATGAAGTCAAAAGATTTGATTGCTTCATCAAATCTTAAGTTCCAAGTTAGGGATGCCTACTTTAATCCATAAATGGATCTTTGCAGCTTGCATACCTTGCTTGAATGCTCTTTGGAAGTGAATCCTTCATGTTGTATCATATACACATCTTCTTGAAGGTTCCCGTTAAGGAATGCTTTTTTCACATCGATTTGTCATATTTCATAATCATAGAATGCGGCGATAGCAAGAAGTATTCTGATTGACTTAATCATGGCAACTGGAGAAAATGTTTCGTCATAGTCAATGTCTTGCCTTTGACGATATCTTTTTGCTACCAGCCTTGCCTTGTATGTGTTAATCTGTCCATCTGTCCCGATCTTTCTTTTAAAGATCCATTTACTGCCAATAGGTACTATACCTTCTAACAGATTAACTAAGTTCCAAACTTGGTTGGCATGCATGGACTGAATTTCTGAATTCATTGCCTCTTGCCATTTCTCTGATTCTTGACTATTCATGGCTTCTTGGTAGGTTTGAGGATCATCAACCTCATTTAAGTGCACTTTTGGTTTGCCATCATCGATATGTCCAACATATCTTTCAGGCTGCTTAGGCACTCTTCCTGATCTGCGAACCTTTTGTGTATTATCTTGAACAAGTTCTTGAGTCAATGGTTCAGTAGATGAGCCAGTATTGATTTGTGAGTCTGGAATTTCTTCCAGTTCTATCTTGCTCCTACTGTCTTCTTTTGAAAGATATTCTTTCTCTAAGAAGACAGCTTTTTTTGCGACAAACACCCTTTGATCGCTGGGCTGATAGAAATAATATCCAAAAGTCTCTTTTGGATATCTCACAAATCTACACTTTTCTGTCCTGGAATCCAGTTTATCTGGATCATGTCTTTTGACATGTACAGGACAACCCCAGACTCTAACATGCTTAAAGTCCAGTTTCTTTCCTTTCCATATCTCATATGGAGTGGAAGATACTGACTTACTGGGAATATTGTTCAATAGATATGCAGCAGTCAATAGTGCATATCCCCATAAAGAGATTGGAAGTTTAGCATAACTCATCATTGATCATACCATATCTAATAGAGTACGATTTCTCCTTTCCGATAAACCATTTAATTGTGGTGTATAGGGAGGAGTCCACTGAGACAAAATACCATTATTCATAAGATATTGTGTGAATTCTGTACTTAAGTATTCACCCTCTCGATCTGATCGAAGAGTTTTGATACTCTTTCCAGTCTGGTTCTCAACTTCATTTTTAAACTCTTTAAATTTCTCAAAGACTTCTGACTTATATTTCATTAAATATATGTAGCCATATCTTGAGAAATCATATGTTAATGAAACGAAGTATGAGTAACCACCCATAGCATGAGTGGACATTGGACCACATACATCACTATGTATTAGTTTCAATAAGTCCTTAGCTCCTCCATGTCCTGAAAATGGAGCTTTTGTCATTTTTCCCACAAGACAAGCTTCATAAGTTGCAAATGATTCATAATCAAATGGATCAAGATATCCATTCTTTTGCAATCTAATGATCCTGTTCTCATTTATATGACTGAGCCTACAATGCCATAGGTATGATTTGTTCACATCCTTATCTACTCGTTCAATAGACTTATTTACTAGACAAACATCATATGAAATATCAAGTAAATATAATCCATTTAATAAATATCCAGAAGCAAACAATTTGTCTCATTGATAAATGGAACAACCTTTATTCTCAAGTTTCATAGAATATCCTTGTTTATCTAAACACGAAATAGATATGATATTCCTAATAATGGTTGGAACATAATAACAATCTATTAGTTCCAATGAGTCTCCTAACGGCATCTGAAGTCTTGCTTTCCCCACAGCTAACGCAGCAACTTTTGCTCCATTCCCAAGTCTCAGATCCACGTCTCCGCGGTTCAATCTTCTTTTACTTGTTAGCACCTGCAAGTTATTGCAGATATGAGAAACACATCTAGTATCTAATACCCAAGATGTTGATTCTCTATAAGACAAGTTAAGATCGATCATGAGTATACCTGAAGCTTCACCAAGCTTCTCCTTTGCTTTTTCTGCCAGATAAATCTTGCAGTTTCTCTTCCGGTGACCTTCTTTATGGCAGTGGAAACACTGACCTTTATCATTGACTTTAGCTTTGTCCTTTTGAACCGCCGGTTTGCTTTTCACTAGCTTCTTAGGCTTACCTTTCTTAATGGTATGTCCAACTTTTCTTTTCTTATTGGTCTTACCAACAAGCATTACATGTGGCTTATCTTTCTGGATAGTGCCTTCTGTTGTCTTCAACATGTTGAGCAGCTCAGCCAGTGTAACTTCAATTTTGTTCATATTAAAGTTGATAATGAATTGTGAAAATGAATCTGGAAGGGACTATAGGATTAAGTCGATGCTTAGGTCATTGTTCATAACAAAGTCAAGCACTGCAAGCCTCTCAATCCATTCTATCATCTTGAGCACATGAGTTTGCACAGATGTGCCCTCGCTCATTCTGGTCATGAACAATTTCTTAGATATCTCATATCTTTCTGTTCTAGATTGTTCACCAAACAACTCTTGTAGGTGATTCAGAATGGACTTAGGTTCCATGTTATCATGCTGTCGTTGTAGTTCATTGTTCATTGAACCAAGCATATAACACTGGACTTTGATAGAGTCCTCCTTCTAGTTTTCAAACATCATTAATTCATCCTCGTTAGCATTTTCACCGGGTTGTTCTGGATCTGGTTGATCCAGGACATAGGCTAGCTTTTCACACCTGAGGACAATCTTCAGGTTGCGTAACCAGTCAATGTAATTAGGTCCCGTGAGTTTGTTTGCATCAAGTATGCAACGAAGGGGGTTAGGTGACGACATAGCGACCTACAAGGAAATATAATGAAAAATAAGCAGATAGTTCTTAAAATCAGATTTAGGACTTTTAATCTATATTTATGCTCCCACTATTTTTCGGCGATCTGTATGACCCTCTAATATACATAACGGGAGATTCTGGTGATCTCCTAGTGGGGATCAGAATCCTTCGGGCATCATGCATGTGATCTTGTGGTAGCACAACAAATCACATCAAGTCCCTTGGGCAGTCAACTCTTGACAATTGCAACATTTGCAATATCCGATCAAATTTAACCCCTGAATCATGATGACCTTGTGGTAGCACAACAAATCAAATGATTCAGTTAAGTTTATCCATCATTACTCAGATAACATGAATTCATAGTACAATCCTTGTGGTAGCACAACAAAACTACACTATTTGTCCATTTATCTTAAAGACATCACATGTCGTAGACCTAGGTTAATTTCTAAATCAAATAGACCTTGTGGTAGCACAACAAATCCATTTGAGATAAGAATTATCCTTAGATCTATAATGATGGTGGGTTACGTGGATTATTCTGAATATCTCACGTTTACAACTTAAAATTTTAAAAGGGGGTTTTTGAGTTGATTTATAAAAATCGTGCTATCAATAGTATTTCGATTTGAAGTATCATAATACTTAATAGAAATATATATATATGATAGCATAGTCCACAAATATCACATATATGCAGAAAAATAAATAGGGATGATCATGGACTGCTTAAGCTACTATGGAATCATCGGAGCCAAACGATGATCCATAATAGAATCCTAATGTGAAAACAACAACACTGGTTCCATTTGATGCGAGTCCTTCCTCCAGAGGTGTCTTCAGAAGATCCCGTCCTCTAAACTTAATCCGTAACATTTAAATATGAAATTTAGGACTCGCAGGTCCATGAATGTACATTTAAATAATAAGAAACCTTGATCTTATCAAGGGGAGTACAATCTTATAGGAAGATAGAAAGTACATTTGGATTAAGAGAGAGGAGGACACGCAAGTCCTATTTTAAAATACCAAATGAAATATGCATCGCATTCATTCACATCAATCATCACATGATAAAACTAAGTCCATGGTCATCCCACCCATAAAAAACACATCACATGCATCATAATTATCACATAATTACAGTTGGTATTAACTTTTATAAATATAAAATTATAATACCAGAAGATTTTGAAATAACAATTATTTCAAGTGTTATTCAATAAGTATTCACAATATTATTGACAAAAGATATAACTAAACTATTTAGTTAATCTAAATGCTCATTCAAACATTTTGAACAGATAAATAAAATCAAGTTATTCATAAAATAAGTTTAAAACAATTTTAAACTTAATTGATTTAATAGAGAAGTTAATAATCTAAAACAATTTTAAATAATTAACCAATACCCTATAATCAATAAAACCCTTTGAATGAATTAACAGTTATTAAACAGTTTAATAATATGTTAATAATCATAAGAATAATTAATAACAGTTATTAATTATCCCTAAAAATATCTATTTTAAAACAATTTTAAAATGGGCTTTATAGGGTTAAAAAGGGTTAAAGGGTGGGGTTAAAAGGGGTTCGGGTAGGAAGCTGGGTCGGCCGGGTCCGGACTTGGCGCGGGTCAGCGGGTCGGGCGGGCCGGCCCGCTGGCCCACGCACCGCTTCACCCCCGCCGCCCGTTAGGGTTTGGGGTGAGGCGGCGCGCCTGGTTCGCCCCCCCCCCCCCGACCGGCGGGGGCAGGTCGCTGCCGGCCCAGGCGACCGCCGGCGGGGCTCCGGCCGGCCATAACGGCGCCGGTGGACGTCGCCGGCAGTGCCCCGGACGTCCCCTTACAACGCCGGTCCTCCCCTCAAGCATGTCGCCGGACGTGCCCCTCCAAGCTTGCAGGCGCAGGTAATCGCAACGCCTTGTGCGAAGCCCGCGGGGAGGAAAGGGCGGTGCAGCTGGCCGGTTTGCTTGTCGGGCAGCGCCAGATGGTGCTTTCAACGCCGAAGGACGTCCTCGAACAATCATGCAAGCATGTTTTATCCCGCTTGCATGGCCGCGTGGCCAACAACCTATGCGCATGCCATGATGAAGATAACAGATTATCTTCAGTCATCATTGGAGAAAACGGTGGGGATCCTATCAGCATGGGTATCCTATCTGGTCATACCAGAAAGGATGAAGGCATACTGCCGTTACAAAACCCAGGCTTTTCTCCCCTATTACATTTCTCAGCCGATAATAATAGTTCAGGCCAGCAATCCGAATTCATCTCTCCTTACCTCCATGCATCAACAGAGAAAACCAGGACAATCCTAGATCTAATCTTTACGTGCAGTTGGAGGGTTTTTTTTATGAGAGAAAATAAATAATAATCGGCCCTGATATATCTTCCCGCATGTATTATCCGTTATCAGGGATAACAGAAAAACAATATACCCACCTTTTAAGTTTGCGAACTACTCCCGATCATCAAATGAAATATTCAAAATTTTAACCCAGCCCTAGAACATGTACAATACATGTTCTTAATGCATAACGAGAGATCAGCACACAAAATGGTGCGGTTTTACGATCGAACCAGCAACCTGGCTCTGATACCACTGTAAGGAATAGCCTAGAACCCAGCAGAAAATTAAATTGATTCCTATGTATCCATTGCTGGGATCGTAAAACGGACAATAAAATTAAACACGGGAAGAACGGTTCTTCACCTTTGCGGGGTTTCGAATCTCCCGTGGATGATTCCGACTCGATAATCGCGCATGCGCACGATCTCTAGAGGTATCCACACGAGCTCCCGCTGCAGACGCATTTTCCTCCTCGACTTGAGTGCTCCGACCCGATCTCAAATCCACCATGCGCGGAAAGAGAAAGATCTACTCCATGAGAGAGAGGAGATAGAGAATCTTGGGGTGTGTAATTCGTCCAACTTCTTTTACCCCTCCCCTTGGCCTCCTTATATAAGAAATAAGGATAAGCACGAGGATTAATCCTCATGATTAACCAAGAGTTTGGCCTTGGATAAATCTCCATTAAATATTCATGCTTATCCTGCGGCTTTTCATAAAAACCCAGATAAGCATGAAATTTAACGTCTCTCACCGTCTGACGAGAACTCTTATGTGTGTGACCCTCTAGGCCCATATATCAGTCCGGTTTCAGGCGCATTAAACTTAGAACTAATTCTAAAGTTTAATATTTATTAATTAATATTTAAACATCATATGTTAAATAATTAATGTAATAAATAAGTGGTTTATCATATGATGATTAATCCACTTGGCCTTCTGATCATGAACGGTACCAAACACTACCTCATGATCCCAGAAGATATAAGGGACACTGTTCCCTTTATTTGAGCCTTTCCGTCTGCAGATACCGCACAGATAAAATCCTTCACTCATCCAATGTCCCAATAACGCAAGGGTATGGTTTTATAGTCAAACCCTCTATCGCATTATTTAGATGGATTCCAGTACTCAGTTAATTTCTAGAAAGACATCTCTTTCATTTGACCCTGGCCAGGGATTTCTGTGTACACATCCATAGGACATTCTCTCTCCAGTCTTATACCAAGAGTGAGTGATCCCTTGTTGTTCACTCAATTACCTTCGCAAGCTTTCCACCGTATCTGAGAAACTGAGTATCGTGGGCTTAATGGTTAAAGTCCACAAGTCAGATAATCAAGACACAATGGTCTACAAACAAGGTATCATTGGTGACTCAGGTCAAAGGACCAACTGTGCTACTGCAACGATTGAATTCCCTGGTTGACTAATAGGTATGATTACCATCTAGGAATTCTTATTTGGGTCTGTTCAGTGAACTCATTCTCTAATGAGCACCCACAAGTTTATCTTAGTGTCACCACACAAGTGAATGTGAGATCATTCACCCTCATCACATGAGCAGACATAACTTGTGTCGATCTTATCGGATATTTAATGTCCATCTTAAATATCCTATAATCAAGAACTGTTTAAGACAAGTGACTAAGGATATTGATCTCACTATCATGATCTCATCATGATTTAATATCCCATACACTTGTCTACGGAACTTCATTACGATAGTTAATTTGCAAGAACTGTAAATGAAGAAATAATTGCCTTTATTAAGAATCTGAACTAGAATGTACAATGATTGGCTTTGAGGCCACCCAATTCTATCAGTATGTCCCAACTTAAATCATAAATCCTCTCTAGATCGAGAGGAGGTTGAGGGATAAAGTCCTGTGGGGACAGAGTGATCATGATGGGTGGAGCCCGTGGAATATCTTCAGTAATGACCTGCGACCAAGTCGGGGTTAGAAGCAGAGTGCAGAATAAGGTATGAAGTATGAAAATGTGAGAGGGGTAAGTTCCTCTCCAAAGAATATCCGTGGTGTAATGACCCGCCATCCTATGACCGGAGACCCGGTCACTAAATGGATGTCGGCCCATTAACTGCGGGTTCACACCCGGATCTCAAACAACACATCTGGAGGAGTAAGTGCTAAACTAAGCTAAATATAACAATCTCACGGACTACAAACATGAGCAAGTGCGCAGGAAGGAAAATAACAATGTCCGTATACAGTCCAACAATAATTACATGTCCAATCAATTAAATAAGTACAGGCAGAAGGAAGTACAACAACATCGGGGCATACCCCGGAACTAAGACAGCTGCTGGTCCGCACACCAAGAAGACACCACGCTACCGCTCGCCTCGAGGTCCACACCTGAAACCGCAGGGAGTGAGCCACACCAGAAATGGGCTTAGTAGGGATCATCCGATCCCCTGCCTCCCACTCACACACCCACAAGTGTAACAACAAGAATATATGGCAATTAAGTAAAGCAGTAAACACAACACCCAACTCTGATATGAAACGCACGGTAAGCAGTGTAACAAGAACCATTCTAAGCAACCCGAAGAACCCAACACAGAGTCACGACTCACAGCCAAAGTCCACGAAGCGACTGAACCACACTGTCGACTGAAGTCAAACGTCGCCTCCCAACACTACCACCACAGCTCACGCCTGTCCGCCCCTACAGTGTTCCGGGGCACTGTAGGGTGAGGCAGTGAGTCAAACTAGGACTAGCTGGAACCAGTGTACCGCCACTGCCAGCTACGTGTGCACACAAGCAGTCTAGACTACTGTCCTACCGTCCGGATTGCCTCCACGCTAGGCCTCAGCGCTTCAGGAGGGCCCTGGGGACCGGCGAACCCCCGGCAAGCCGAAGCTACAGGAACTACCCACAAACCCAACTCTCCCGGGCTGCGTCAGGCCAAAGGGCTATATGTACTACTCGTAACCTTGATTAAAGGTCACATCAGGCCCAATGGCTAAAGGGTAAACCAACTCCCACCAGTAACACCACCAGCTCCACAGCAAGAAACACGCCAGAAGCTGTCACGACAACCAAGGGAAACCCCGACCCGCTGAGACCAAACAGCAACCCCTCGGGTAGCACACCAGCTACTCCGGCCCGACGGGCTCAAGGTGGTTCTGCTTTTCTCAGCCAAGGGTAAAACACAACATGCACCACTCCACAGACACCATGGCCCTTCTCCCATCGGCCCATGGTGACAGACGTAAACCACAGTTAACCCGATCCACATTCACATAACACAACCACACATATAACATGATTCCATTCGCACAGTAAACCTCAGTCTCAGTATATAGCTAAATCACACACACACACACAGGTGATGTAATTCCACTCACGCAGAAGTCCTCCGTCTCAGTATACAACCCAAAGCATGCATTTGAACCATCCTACCGTGAAACACGCATGAAATAACAGGATTTAAGCATTTCTGTCTTGAATTGCGTCGACCGAGGTCGACGCCATTCAAGACCCTCAGACAGGTTTATTAAAAGCCAGATTATCCCTTAAAATGCGTCCACCAGTAAAGCCGCCTTTTAAAACGCGTCAGGGTCGCCAGACGCCATTCAACCCAGAAATCCAGATTGCAGAACCCTTAAACGGGGGCATTTCCTACCTAAATGGCGTCATGATGGCCCGACGTCCTTCTGAAAGGCGTCGTCCATCCATGACGTCATTTAGCGCAGAACCCATAACTCAGGAAACCTCGAACATGGAGGTTTCTGCCCTAAACGCGTCGTACTGACCAGACGTCTTTCGGAAAGGCGTCGACCAGGCACGACGCCATTTAGCGCCAGAAACCAGGTTTCCTGGTTCACCCGAGGGTCTCACCCTTAACCCCAAACACCCCGAAAAAGCCCCAAAATGGAAGGAAAGGAAGAGGAAACCATCCACCACAAGCATGCTACAAATCCACGTTCATAAGCACGGCCATACCCACAAGGACACCCCCTAAACATGCTCAACCTAGCCCAACACGCATCATGCCATGCCAAGGAAAGTCACGAGCAACACAAGCAAGGTTCGTCCCCCTACCGGTTCTTGAACTCCGCCAAGCTCCGTGCCGCCGTCCCGCCGCACCGCACACCGCCGCCGGTACCCTCGAGGACGCCGCCACTCCGCCGGGACGTCGGCCGCCGTCCGGAGAGTGGAACACCGCGAAGGAAGTGGTGGAGGTAGAGGTGAGTGGTAGGGAGGCTATGGAGTGATGGAAGAGGAAGAAGAGGAAGGGAAGGGAGGAAGGAGGGCGGTGGGAGCGGAGTGGGTGAAGAGAGAGAGTGAGAAGGCGAAAATGAGGGAAAGAAGGGGAGGCTAGCGGGGTCAATCCGAAACCAACTGAAACGCGTCGATCGAGGCAGACGCCTATCAGTCTGACAGGACGGCCGTACTGACAGCGGTCTGAAACGCGTCGCCCACCGTGGACGCCGTTCAGACGACAGGACAGGCCGTACTGATATCGCTCTGGCGCCGCACTCAGACATCACAGAGGTCACAGTCTGAATCGCGTCGGCCAACCTGGACGCCGTTCAGACGATGTGACCGGGGCCGTACTCTCGCGGCCCGAAACCCGCCCACGTGGCGCAACAACCAACAGATCTAAATGGCGTCCACACAACCTGACGCCTTTTGAAAGGCGTCGAGCAGTGCTGACGCCATTCAGTCAGCAATCTCAAGACCCCCCCACAGGGTCCAAACTAAGGGATCCGACCCGAACCCGACCCGAATACAGAACCCGAAACCTCAGTCCTTACACGTGGTATAACTAGCTTCATAGGGGTCATCTGGCTCCCCTTCATCTGTTTCCTCAGACAGTAGAATTCTTTTGTCAAAAATGGCACCAAGCCCTTCAATCAACTCATCTATTTGTGGCGGCCACTTTGGTTCTGAGGGATCAAGAAATAGTCTGTTTAATGCAATGTACAGATCCCTCAAGTTAAACTATCAGTACCATTCACACTCAGGATCTTGGAACTTCCTCCTTTTCATTGGCCGCAGAGCCTCCTAGGACTGGTACGTCAACAATTCTGAAAAATGTCTGGCCAGGTCTCTTCCATATATGTCATGGAGATCAAAATAGGAAGTGATGACCACTGTGTCATCATGACTGATCACGGGCCCCTTGACGAAATGTATGTATAAGGTCCATGTTAAGGGGTCCCGACCTTCTTTACATGGTGTAGACATTGTTTCCTAGACCTTCTGGCCGTCTTCATTTTCTTCTCGCTGAATAATGTCATGCCTCACTTTCTTGGCCTATAGCCTAGGCCATTTTCAGGTGTCCTTCGGTTATCCTTGAGGGGCGCGGTTCTACCTTGTAATTGCATGCCTAGGCCCTTTCCAGGTTGATAACCACCCTTCATCATTATTTTCCAACTAGGGGTACTCATACACTTCCCCCGCTTTATGGCATCCAGTCGGTAAGGAGTGTGAGTAGTGACCTTTAAAGGATCAGCCACAAGACGGTAGACCTGTAATACCGAGAGGAAAGGTTGTCGGCCAAGTGAAGAAGTTGGTTTGATATTCAAGGAGTGAGCAACAGTAAGGATTGGCATACTCGTAACTTTAATGATTCGTCCTTTGTAGAGAAATTTGAGGCACTGATGTTTCGTAGAGGGAATCGCCTCAAAGGTTTTAATGTAAAGACGGCCCAAAATAACCTTCAAGGAATGATCGATTTCCAAGATGTGAAATTCGACCTCGGCATGACATACAGGGCCTAACTTTACTTTTAAATAGACCATTCCCAGAGGGGAACGGGTGGAGTTATCATATGATGTAACAGAAATGGGACTAGGCAGCCATTTTTCCTTGGGTACACCACATAGTTCAAGGGTCTTCAGAGGCAAGGCATTAATTGAAGCCCCCGTGTCAACTAGGCATGTGTCTACGACCTTTTTGCAGATATTGACCGTAATACTCAGAGCCATGCTCCTGGCTGCTAGTGATGCTAGTTCCGAAGCATGAAATAAGATAGAGGGTTGATCCCCCTGCAGAACTAGTAGTGCAGTGATCTTCTCCACCGGCACATATCCGTTAACCATCACTTTTTGTAGGTATTCCAACAGAGTTTCCTGATGGGTCTTCGATATCTTGATCAACTTAAGCACAGAGATTCATGCCGGTGTTCTATCCAGTTGCTTCAACAGGTCATATTGAGTGCTTGGTGCACTCTCATCGTTATGCGCTTCCTCTGGCGGCTGTGATGGGCCGTCTTTGACTATAGATTGAGGAAAGACCTTATTGAAGATCCTCTCACTCCGGAGTGCAAGTTCTTCACTAGTGGAAGGGCCAAGTGATAACTTAAGCAACGCAGGGTTGGTAGGTGTGGATGGTTGGTATACGGGTGATGGCGTGGGGTTAGTTGATGATGGCGTGGTGCGAATGAAGGGTTTAGAGGGTTGGATAGTGGTGTGGTAAGTGGTTGGCGCAGTTGAAGTGGAGAATGGTACGTGGAGTAATGGTTTGGATGGTTGTATGGTATTTAGGTAGGCGTTGGTGGTGGTAGACGATGTGGGGAATGGTATGTGGAGCAATGGTTTGGATGGCATGAGGGGTGCGTAATTAGCTCGCAGTAGGTTAGGTGTGGTGGCGTGGGGGATAATGGGTTTAAGGAAAGTGGGTGGTGGTGATGGGTTAATGGGAGTGGGTAAACGGTATGCGGTTTGTGGTTTAGGTACGTGGAGGGTGCGGCGTGGTGGTTACTCAGCGGTGCTTAGAGTGTGACCCGTTGAATAAATAAAGGAAGAGTCCTCTATCCTCCACTGTTGCGCTCGATTAGCCTTAGACTGGATATTTGTTAAAATGGGGGCAACTTGATTCTGGTGCTGGTGTTTCGGAAGTGGGTTTTGCACTATACCCATCTTTGGAGGTGCTGCAGCCTGTGCCGGCGCTCTTGGTTGTTGCTGTTGTTGGGGTTGCTGCTGTTGTTGCTGGGGCCTTCTTACCTTCAAGGCGGATGTATACTTCCTTATTTCTTCCCAATCAATGCCTCCCTGGTCGTTGAGATCATAGATATAATCTCAAAATTGGAAGCATGCATCTATTATGTGTCCAGGTTGTCTATTGAAGTAACAATACCTAGAAGTGTCGGCATTTTGGGGCCAAACTATTTTTTCTCTTGGCAAAACCAAGGCATTGGCTACCATTAAAGCATTGAAGATATCTGATAAGGATTCTGGAAGGACTGGATATTCTGCCCTTTTCAGGCCTAGAGGCTTCCTCTGCTAGTTATAATCAATAGGAGGAGGTACATTATGGTACGCCGGCGGTACACCCAGTTGGTACTGTTGTTGTTGTGGGGGCTGGTACTATAACTGCCACTATGGCTGCTGCTGTGGCTACTGTTGTGGCTGCTGGTTCGGCTGCTATGTTCACTGGTACTGTGGATGTTGATATTGTGGATTTGACTGCTGGGGTTGCTGATATTGTGGCTGCTGTTATCTGTAACCCTGCTGGTTCGGTGGTCTTTGGCTCACGAACTGTGATGGTGGCTCGCTCCTCACGAACTGGGGCTGATTGTTGTTCATGGTGCTAATCTGCTCATGAGAGAGCATGCCCTCAGTTGTTGGACCCGTACTAGGAAAATTTGGCACGGCTGGCTTCTGAGGTGGAGGCCTGCTAGGTCGGTGAGGATCAAAGACACTAGAGAACATAGCATCCTTGAAAGCGTTCTGACAGTAACGCGCCCTTTCATAGAGTTCTGCCATGCCGGTCAAGTTGTTTAGGGCAAGGACTAGCTTAAACTGAGGTGTAGCATTGGAAATCAACATCTTTACTTGCTCGGACTCAGACAGATGATCTTTAACTTTTTCTACCATGCCCCTCCATCTATCAGCAAAACTGACGAATTTCTCGTCGGACTTCATTTTTTCTGCTATCAGGTCATGTATTGGACAGAGAGGGTGCAACTCTATCCTGGTATCCTTGAATGAATTTTCGTGATACGATACCATAGTCCTCTACTTAGGATGGCTCTAAGGAAAAGAACCACTCGAGGGCTGGTCCTTCCAACGACTTCCTGAACAAAAATGCCAACGACTGCTTGTCGTTCTGCCAGAAAGATGACTCATTTATGAACTCCTTCAAATGAGTGAAGGGATTACCAGTACCATTGTACTTTCGATACACTGGCATTTCGGAGGGCGGCAAATGGAACACAGGCAGACTTGGCAAGTTAATCTCAGGTGCACCTTTAACTCCCATCAATTTCTGAAAATTACTGAACTGCTCATCCATACACTCCATCTTCGCGAGCAGAGATTGAGTTGTCGGATTGACTGGAGGAGGGGGAGGTGGGGGTACATGATAGGCCTGTTGCCTAGAGTATGTAGGGAAAGGGGGACAATAGGGTTGAGGTTCGGCAGCGCTTCTGCCATGCCCGAAGGCATTTTGATAAGTTGGCGTAGGCAGTCTAGCCGGTTGCCTCGAGGAGGACAGTTGTGGCCCAGCTGGCCGAGAAGTTGAAACCTGAAAGCCTTCCATGGCCTGATGAATGAATGAAGCATGATGGGGAGGTGGTTGAGGAATAACAGGGGGAGCCGCAGGATTTGGCTCGGTAGACTGCATGGGCGTCTTCCCCTTCAAAATACACTGGATTGCCTCGAGCTGGTGAGGATCTAGATGGGAGGCTAGCACTCCCAGAGCGTTGACTAGATCAGATGGATTGGAAGATGAGGGCTCATTCGGGTTCATGGCCCCCTTAAAGACAGGGTTAGAAACCGCATGTACGTGCGGAGGAAGATCAGCACTAGAATTGTGTTGATCATGGACAAAAGGAGGAGGGATATGAAGATTTCCCTCATGTTCAGATGGATAAGAATGAGGATCAAGGGGGCATTAGCATCTCCCCCATTTTCATAGTGATAATTAGATTCAAGAGGGGCATTAGCATCTCCCTCATAGTTGACCATAGTTCCTGAAGCCATGCTCAAATCCCTGCCTGATCGAAGTAACATGATGTCAAAAATTTTTTTCAAAGATTTGTAGACAAGTTGTACAGAGATTAAGCAAACGAGTAGATGTTTAATGTTATTTTGGAATTCCTTGTTGAGTTATTTGGATTCAATTAATCACAAATTCACTCAAGGGGTAGGATCCTAGTTTCAGTTCAATTTCCACCGTTATACTCTATGGCTTTCTCTCACAACGTTATGAAAATCTAACCAAGACTTCGATTGGTACAAGTAGCCCGATGAACAAGGAGGAATACTTTGATTTTGGGGACGTACGGAGGTCTTTAACGCCAACCACTCTAGTCTAATCGAGGGACCGACCCAATCAGAGAGAGGTGAAGACGTCAAGAAAGGTGTTATTATGAGAGAAGGGGGGTGTTAGCCCCAATGCGTATGACCTGTGGCCGAGATGGCCTCTAATGCTTATTATGTAATGTGTAGTAGCAAGCAAATCAGAAATCTGAGAACTGCAGAACAAAACAAGAAACTGCCTGAATCACGTCGCTGTTTCCCGACGCTATTCAAAACAGAACCTTATTCTGCTCGCAGAAGCTCAGGCCGTAGACAACATAGAATTTTGCCTAAAAGGCGTCTGGGTAGGGCGACGCGTTATGAAACGCGTCACTGTTCCTAGACGCTTTTTAGGTCGCAGAATTAACAATTCATGAGGAATTTCTGGATCGATTCCCCCTCAAACTAACAGGTTAAAACAGTAAATAATCGGCTGATGCGAATCTTTTTTATTTCAATTTTTAACAGGATGATTTATCATGTAAACAACAAAAACATTCAATCAATCACACATGCTTCTTATCACAATCACAACTCTTTAATCAATCAAACGGAGAGGGCAAGATCTTGCCACAAGGGTGTGCACATGGAAATAACAACTAAACTAAAAACTCACCGATCGGTGAGGGCGTGTCAAGAGACACAGGTGGTGCACCGTGAGTGCCCGATTGACAAAAAGCAAGAACAAAGATTAAAAGACTGTGATCGCCAAAAAGTTGTGAGTGCTCAAATTAGGGGTATGTGATTATCATGAAAATTTTGTTGATTAAATGACAAATAAACCTATTAAAAACTAAGTGAATGTGATCGCCAGAAACTTTTGACTAAAAAGTTCCAAAAGACAGAGATTGATTGCTCACCTGTTTTAGAATTGGGAGATGTTGGAGTTCTTGATTCTCCTCCTTCAGCCGGCTGAAGGGAAAGAGCCTTTTGATTTTGTTCTTGCTTTGAATGCTTATGGGGCTTTGAGGATTGTCTATATTTACTTGTTGTTGATTCTCTCCTCTTGATCTTCTTTTGTACCTTACAAAGAAAAATAAAAGAAAGAGAGAAAGAACAATAAGAACTCAAATAGCAGTAGTATCAATCCCAGTAGTAATTCTGATCATGCAACTTAAACAAATGAACTCACTTGTTTGTGGCTTTAAAACCCCTTAACACATGGATTGAAAAATAATGCTAGTGAGTGTGTGTTGCATGGAGTGATGTGATGAAATTATGATGCTAATATGCTGAAAATATGAAAAAGATAATGAAATCAATTAAGAACTAAGTTGGATGGCCCTTGGAAAGTCTTGATTCCTGAATGAATCTTGAAAGGATGACGAAGAAAGGACCAAGAAAGAATGAAGAAAGCTTCAAAACTCTTAGAAGTAGTAGCAGCGCCTCGATCCTTCAGCATTTGGACGTCGTCTCTCTTAAAAAATCGCTCCAATAATCACCAATTATCACTAACTTTTTAGTGGCCAAGGACTTGGGTATTTATAGGCTTAAATTCACGCATCCGCAGTTACTTAAAGATTAGCATGAAGGAGTTTGACGCCAATCCAACTAAGAAATAGATAAACATAGCATAATTCATCATTATCTGTAATTAACTAAAACGCGTCGCCTCTGGAAGACGTCCTTTAGTTTAATTAAGATAAGGATAAACATCGGGAAGAAGAAGCAGAAACAGTTTAGGAAACCTAAATAGCGTCGTGTATGGCAGACGTCTTTTAGTTTATTAACAAATTAATTAAAAGTCAGATTAAAAATAAAAAAAAGAATATAACCCTAAATGGCGTCTCCACATGTCGACGTCTTTTAGAATCTTTCATATTTGATAAAAAATCTGAGTTAAAATGAATTTCTTTAATAAACTTAAATTATGTTTGTCTGACCCGATGTCATTTAGACAATTAATCCAGAAAGATTAATAAAAATTAACTAATGATTAAATATCAGACCATTTTGAGAAATTATTATATGATATGAAATTTATTCAAAATGATGTCAAAATTAGCGTGTCTACATACACCATACCCTAAGTTGACTTGAGAGTATTGTACGAATGAAGGACTATATCCACGCGGTCACGGTCGGCGGAAAGGTTCCAAGAGTGGCTTACTTAACCCCGATACCTTCCGGGTTCACGCGGTGTTGCTTGGCACCCAATGTGATCGGAGGCCCGATCGAATTTGATGTGCGACAATGATTCGATTGATTAATTAATTAATATGAGTTATTAATTGATTAATCAGGCCAGTGAGGAGTCAGTAGGCTTATTGGGCCATTAACCGGACTGGTTATTGGGCCTAGAGGGTCACACACAAATGATTCTCAAGGCGATGGATAAATAAGTGGGTTTTACATAAACCGGGGGTTTTTATGAAAAACCGCGCAGTTAGTATAAAATGTAGTGAACGGGTTGAGCAGGCCAGGCTGCTACTAACCTTAGCCACCCTCTCCTCTCTTCCTCTCTCTCTCTGGCGCCCCAGATGAATCGGGATCTCCAGATCTGCTCTACCGCTTCTCCGACTCCCGTTCGACGGGAAATCGTCCGTGCGATGCGGCGTTCGTTGCGGCGAACGGTGGAGGCTTCGTAGGCTACGAAGAATGAGGAACGTGAGGATATCCGTCGTGAGGAGGATTGCGTAGACTCCGCTAGAGGCCAGGCGCTTGCGTGGCTTGCGGTGTTGCACTGACGGAACCGATCAGTTGCATATTCGAATCCGCACACGGTAAGAATCGATAATCTGATCATTGGTTTTAGTTATTCAAAACGGGAACGGATCGCAGGTTTTAATCTTTATTTTTCACTACGTTATTGCGATCCGGAGAAACACTAGAACCCAACAGGTCAGCCGCCAATCATGCACGAGTATATCAAAATAGATTAGTACATTTTTATTAAAAGAAGGTCATTGAACGTAAATTCAAAGTCGTTGAAATGGTTATAAAGAGAATCTTCATAAAGCCGTGTGGTCCACGTTCTAAGCTCCAACTCAACTGGGAAGGACATTATATTATCTTGCATACTTTTCCTAGCAATGTCTATCACTTAGTTAATGCAAAAGGGCAAGAGTTAACTCACCCCTATAATGGTTTATATCTTAAAAAGTACTACCCTTAGGATAATGTGTCGATCGGCATGGTGCGAAGACCAGTGGAGTCAAAAAATTTGAAGTCCCGAATTCGCTTGTTAGTTTTTGATAGTCTAATTTAGGTGCATTATACACACACAAACACGCTTTGTCTTCGAGTAACAAGAGATGTAAAGTCCAAGAAAAACTGACAGCTTGACCGAGAGTGTAAAAGTACAACCCATTATGGCTTTATTACTCCTTTTTATACTCGGCTCGCGATGAGGGAACGAGGCTCAGGATAGACTACTAAAAATATCCGCCGTTTTAGTAGGAGGCCGTAATAAAATAAAAAAAAGGCGGAAAAGAAAAGATCCGCCCCACAAAAAAAAAGGCAAAAGCCAAATCAAATACAAATGGCCACTCAAACATTACAAACGTTACTTCGAAAGGCCACAAATATCCAAATGAAACGGAGTGCAAGGTCAAAAATACCCCGCAAAGTGAAAATGACCGAGCCCCAATGGACAATAGGGTAGAGGATGGATATCTTCCTTGGTCTCCGGAACCCTCTCAGGGGCTTTCTAGACCATTTCTTCCTTTCTCTCTAAGGGACGTACTCCAAGCTTAAAGAATGGCCTAAGTCAACTGAGGGTCTGATCATCAAATGGGATCGAGGATATAAGCACAATAAAAGCACGATGAACTCGGATTAAATTAAGGAATTAAAATGATGAATAAGTAAACTCTTTTGATCCATGTACTATACTGGTCTTTAGGAAAAAATGAATGTTTCAAAACCACAAAAAAAAATTAATATTTCAAAACCACAAAAAAAATTGAATATTTCAAAACCACAAAAATTGAATATTTCAAAACCTCAAAAAAAATTGAATATTTCAAAAAAAAAAAATGGATATTTCAAAACTACAAAAAAATTGAATATTTCAAAAAAAAAAAAAATAGATATTTTGAAAATTGCAATTGCAAAATAAAAGTATTTCATTTAGCATTTGTTTGTCACATCATATGTGTTGCATCCTTTTTATTTTCAATGAGCATTTGCATGCTTGTATGTTGCGTGAGTGTAAGCGGCACATTGTAAAAGAAAAGACCACCGTCAGTGTACAAGTGTCAAAACAATTTAACGATGAAAGAAAGTATTCATAATTTATGTTTCATTCATGCATATCATGCTTACCAGTTCATTCAGTTCCTTCTCCACCTGCTCTAGCTGGGACTCTGCATCCTGGAGGTGGCCTCGGAGGGTGATGATGGTGGCATCCAACGCATCCTGCATATTCACACCATATCATGTCGTACGTTCACAAATATAAGTAAGATAATTAATAAAATAAAAGAAGCATTCATGTCATGCATATCATGTTACTTACATCGAAAGGACGGAGTGTAAGGACTGAGATTTCGGGTTCTGTTTTCGGGTCGGGTTCGGGTCGGATCCCTTGGTTTGGACCCTGTGAGGGGTCTTGAGATTCCTGGCTGAATGGCGTCAGCACTGCTCGACGCCTTTCAAAAGGCGTCAGGTTGTGTGGACGCCATTTAGGTCTGCAGGTTGTTGTGCCACGTGTACGCCACGTGGGCGGGTTTCGGGCCGCAAGAGTACGGCCCCGGTCACATCATCTGAACGGCGTCGTACTTGGTCGACGCGATTCAGACTGTGACCTCTGCGATGTCAGGGTGTGGCGCCAGAGCGTTGTCAGTACGGTCTGTCCTGTCATCTGAATGGCGTCCACGGTGGGCGACGCGTTTCAGACCGCTGTCAGTACGGCCGTCCTGTCAGACTGATAGGCGTCTGCCTCGATCGACGCGTTTTAGCGGGATTCTGGTTGACCCCGCGAGCCTTCCCTTCTTTCCCTCATTCTCGCCTTCACTCTCTCTCTCTTCGCTCTCTCCGCCCTCTCCGACGCTCTTCTTCCCCTTCCCTCCCTCTTCTTCCTCTTCCACCACTCCAACACCACCTTACCTCTCACCTCTACCTCCACCACTTCCTTCGCGGTGTTCCACTCTCCGGATGGCGGCCGACGTCCCGGCGGAGTGGCAGCGTCCTCGAGGGTACCGGCGGCGGTGTGCGGTGCGGCGGGACGGCGGCACGGAGCTCGGTGGAGTTCAAGAACCGGTAGGGGGACGAACCTTGCATGTGTTGCTCGTATGTTTCTTGGCGTGACGTGACGTGTTCGGGGCTAGATTGAGCATGTTTAGGGGGATTCCTTGTGGGAACGGCGGTGTTTGTGGACTTGGTTTCGTAGCATGCTTGTGATGGTTGGATTTCTCTTCCTCCCCCTTTGGTTTTGGGGCTTTTCGGGGTGCTTGGGACTAAGGGAGAAACCCTCGGGTTGAACCAGGAAACCTGGTTTCTGGCGCTAAACGGCGTCGTGCTTGGTCGACGCCTTTTCAAAAGACGTCAGGGCAGTACGACGCCTTTTAGGGCAGAAACCTCCCTGTTTAAGGTTTCCTGTGTTAGGGGTTCTGCCGCTAAATGACGTCATGGATGGACGACGCCTTTCAGAAGGGCGTCGGGCCATCATGATGCCATTTAGACAGGAAGATCACCCCGAGTGAGGGTCTGTAAATCTGGAATTTATGTGTGAATGGCGTCTGTGGACCTGGACGCGTTTTAGATAGGCGACTCCCTATGACGACGCGTTTCAGGCAATATTCTGTATGTTAAATGAACCTGTCTGAGGGACTTGAATGGCGTCGACCTCGGTCGACGCTATTCAAGACAGAGATGTGAAATCCTGATTTTCACCATGTGCTTCACTGTGGGATGATTTCAATTGCATGCTTCACATCGTACGTTGAGACTGAGGATTCCTGTGTGAATGGAAATCATATTGCGTGTGTGTGCTTATGTGAATATGGAATCGGAATGACTGTGGTTCACGTTTGTCACCATGGACCGATGGGGACAGGGTCATGGTGTCTGTGAGTTGTACCGGTGGGAGAAGGGGTACATGTTGTGTTCTTACCTTTGGCCGAGGAAAGCAGGATCGCCTTGAGCCCGACGGGCCGGAGTAGCCGGTGTGCTATCCGAGGGGTCGTTGTTTGTCCTCAGTGGGTCGAGGTTTCCCTTGTTTGTCGTGGCAGCTTCCGACGCGTTTCTTGCTGTGGAGCTGGTGGTGGTACTGGTGGGAGTTGGTTTACCCTTTAGCCATTGGGCCTGATGTGACCTTTGATCAAGGTTATGAGTGGTACCCTTAGCCCTTTGGCCTGACGCAGCCCGGGAGAGTTGGGTTTGTGGGTAGTTCCTGTAGCTTCGGCTTGACGGGGGTTCGCCGGTCCCCAGGGCCCTCCTGAAGCGCTGAGGCCTAGCGTGGAGGCAATCCGGTCGGTAGGACAGTAGTCTAGTCTGCTTGTGTGCACACGTAGCTGGCAGTGGAGGTACACTGGTTCCAGCTAGTCCTTGTTTGACTCACTGCCTCACCCTACAGTGCCCCGGAACACTGTAGGGGTGGACAGGCGTGAGCTGTGGTGGTAGTGTTGGGAGGCGACGTTTGACTTCGGTCGACAGTGTGGTTCAGTCGCTTCGTGGACTTTGGCTATGAGACGTTACTCTGTGTTGGGTTCTTCGGGTTGCTTAGAATGGTTCTTGCTATACTGTTTATCGTACGTTTCATATTTGAGTTGGGTGCTATGTTTACTGCTTTACTTCATTGCCATATATTCCTGTTGTTACACTTGTGGGTGTGTGAGTGGGAGGCAGGGGATCGGATGATCCCTACTGAGCCCATTTCTGGTGTGGCTCACTCCCTGCGGTTTTAGGTGTGGACCTCGCGGCGTGTGGGGGCGTGTGGTGCCTTCTTGGTGTGCGGACCAGCAGCTGTCTCTGTTCCGGGGTATGCCCCGATGTTGTTATACTTCCTTCTGCCTGTACTTATTTAATTGTTGGACATGTATTATTGTTGGACTGTGTACGGACATTGTTATTTTCCTTCATGCGCAGTTGCTTACCTTAGTAGTCCGTGTGATTGTTATATTTAGCCTTGTTTAGCATTTACTCCTCCAGACGTGTTGTGTGAGATCCGGGTGTGAACCCGCAGTTAATGGGCCGACATCCATTTAGTGACCGGGTCTCCGGTTATAGGATGGCGGGTCGTTACACGGAGTAGCTGGAGGTGGCAGTGTAGTGGGTCCGGTAGTGCTGAAGGTAAGCGTCGCTGCTCACCACCTGCGACTCCACCGGTATCCCATATCGATGCTAGTTGTCCCACTGATCTGGGAACTTTGGCTCCAGTCGGTGCGAGTTTGCTTGCCTCGCATGGTCCTCCCGATCCCCTCCTGGATCTCTTCCCCCACCCATTCTTGATGCAGCCCCAGTGTCTGCATCACCAGCCTCAAGCGCAGGAGGGCTATCTCATTCATACAATGCAGCCACACCTGACGCCCGAACCGACCCGTCCGTGCTGTTAGTATTAGATGGTCTCAAAGCCAATCCGATACTATGTACTTATTCAGACTATTAATAAATGGCAATAATTCATTATGTGTAATTAATTCGATCTCTGTTTATCGTATCACGATGAAGTCCATGAACATGTGCAATAGTCTTCGGATTATGATGAGATCATAATTACGGGACCGAAGACTTATAAACACATGTTCTTAATTGTTCCTAGTCATAGGATGTTTGAGATAGGACATCAAACATCCGTATAGACTAGTATAGGTTACTTCAGCTCATATGATGAGGGTGACTGATCATATAAGTCACTTGTGTGGAGACACTATGCTGGACCTATAGGTGCTCATTGGTGAATGAGTTCATTGAACTGATCTGACTATGAATCGCGGATGGTAATCACCTCACTGTTAACCAGCTCGATTCATTTCTCACGGTTGTGTGGATGATCCTTGGACCTGAGACTCCAAAGATATCTTGTTAGTAGGTTTCTGAACTTTGACCTTGACTAACGAATCCCTAACCATGGGTTCTCAATAAGTCAAGCGATCGGGTTCAGGGAAATGCCCTCGAAGGTAATTGTGTGTTCAATACGGGGTCATCCGCTCTTGGTAGTTTGAGAGAGAATGTTCCGAGAATGATACGCTTAAAGTCCCTGGCCAGGGCGGACTCTGTATTCGATAATGAGTTATCGGATTCAGATTAGCGGCATCTGATTCAAGTGAATCGACTAAATAGGGTTTAACAGTAAACCATGCCCTAGGTCAATTTGGGAACATTGCACGGATAAAGGATTATATCCGCACGCTAACCGATGACAGAAAGGTTCCAATAGAGGGTTGCGATAACCCCAGTGCCATCCAGGATCACGCGATGTTGCTTGGCATCTAACGTGATTGGCAGTCCGTCCGAATTTATTGTGGGACATTAAATTCGGCTGATTAATTGAATATAAGGATATTAATTAATTCAGTGGGTCAGTAAAGGGTTACTGGACTTAATGGGCTATTAACTGGACTGGTATTTGGGCCTAGAGGGTCACACGCAAATGGTTTTCAAGTCGATGGATAATCTGACAGGATTTCGGATAAATCTGGGTTTTTATGAAAAACCGCAAACAAACTTATTATAAAAGAACGGATTCTACGTCAGGGGCCAGCAACCCTAACCTAGCGGTCGTTCCTTTTTCTCTCTCTTTCTCTTCTGGGCGTGCGGTTCCTGACTGCTCCACCTTCCGTCCGACGGGAGATTCAGAATCCGCATGTCGCGGCGGATTACGCGCAGCCAGACGGGATCTACGAATGCCGCAGCGAGCGATGAAGCGAGGACGATCCATCGCGAGGAGAACCGCGTGGATACCGCTAGAGGTCGGGCATCTGCGGGACTTGCGGCATCGCTCCGACGGAACCGGAAAACGAATGCGGATTCGAATCTGCTCAAGGTAAATATGATTTACTCCGGTATTATTTTGTTCATCGAAACGGGACAGATCCGATCCCGAATATTTTATTCCGCTGCGTTTCAGTCGGATCTCGACACAGCGAACCCAACAATGGTATCAAAGCCAGGTTCCACTGTGTTTTCGCCGTTTCGATCTTCATATTTGATAATTTTATAATTTGATTCCATGCCCAGTTTTAATTTTAATTACATGCAAAGCGTTCATGTGATGAACTCTGTGAATTAAAATTATTTTTTTGCATGAAAAATCATTTTTTTGTGTACCCTTTTTCATGTTGTTCGTCCAACGAAGAACGGACGTGGACCGGCAGGTTTAGGGGCACCCCAAAGGTTGGGGATGCCTCACCGGAACATGGGAACACCACCCATGGGGTTTTCGGTTGCCGGAGAACCATGGCCGACCTTCCTCCTCTCCTTTTTCTCCCCGAAATATGCAGGAAAAGGGGGGGGGGGGGGGGGGGGGAGATTTCGGATTTTCACTGAAAAAAGGGGTGTTATGGGGTGACCACCGGCTGCCAGGGACACTGGCGTCGCCGGGACCCCTGGCCGCCGGGGGGGGGCACCCTGGTGCCGGCCGCCGCCGGCCGCCGCCTGCGGGGTAGGCTGGTGGCGGCTGGGGCCGCCCCCTTTCTTCCCTGCGACGCAGCTAGGGTTTCCCTAGCTGCATTGGGCAGGGAAGGAAGGGGGGCGGGCCGGGCCGAGCCCTGGGCCCGGGCCAGCCCGCCCCTTGGGGCGGGTCTGGGCTTGGTCTGAGCGCCAGTTGGGCCTGGTCCAGTGACCGGACCGGGCCCAGTTCGCCAGGCCATTTACTTTATTTTTTCTTTTAAGGGAAAAACCCCATTTTATCCCATTTAAATGCCATTTTAAATTACAGAATTCGGTTTAAATTTAAAATGAGATCTTTCATTTATTCATATTCTGTTTTTTAAATGATTATGGGATATAAATATGATTATGGGATCATATTGACAATTGTTGTTAATATTTTCCTTTTATTCTAAATGTTAGAATAAATGACATTAAATGAAGTTGATTTAATTGTTAAACTCAAATTTAATGTCATTAATAATTCAAGGGCATGGAATATTATAAAATTTTCAATTTGTAGTCATTGTACATTTATTTTATTGATGTGCATTTGTTTTCTTGTTTAAATTGGATTTAAATTAGCATGCTTGAACTAAATACTAATTTTTTTGAAAATTCCAAATTGTCCAAAATTTTGTTTGGTCCCTGGTTTTATGAAACCTGAAATTACTATTATTTTCAAAAATTTTAATTAGCCATTTGATGTGCAATTCATGTGTGGTTTGTTTAACTAAAACACATGGTGGTCATAGACGAGCATTATTTGTGGATATGGAATGTGATTGTGTGGTTTATTGTTTATTAATAAATAGAGGTCTGCGAACCTCTCCCTCTCATATTCCATTGTACTTCTACCTTCCTCCTTGATGTAATCGCCATAAGGCTTCCTCATTTAAATTATCATGTAATTGAGAATTACGATGTAATTTGATCGAGGCAGCTGCGCGCGGAGCGAGGATGATCCACAACTGCCGACCAGATGAAAATGAAGGAGTTCATTGAATCCATGGGTTTGCAGACTCATGATATAAGTTGTTATATTGTGTATGGGTGTGAGTTTGACTGTCTGGCTCAAGTCAAACCACAGTGCCGTCCATGACCACACTAATGACATGTATGTGATGCGTGTGCTTAATATTTGCTAGGTTATTAGTATTAATAATATATTCGATATATTTAATATTATCACCTAGGATGAGACCAAACTAAATAAGTAAAACCTTCGTTACAAACTCTAAGCCACAGCGCGAGTCATTGAGAATGCACCGGGTGGGTCGCTATCAATATGATCAATAGAACTTAATTCAGTGATGGCAGATACTATGTGTTTACCCGAGGTCTGCCATTGTCTGTTGAGAGGACTGTTGATCATGGCATTAGATGCTTATGGATAAGAGTAGAGGAACGATATAGTTATCCACGTGTTTACCCGGGAACTATATTTCTACTTTACTCTATCACGTATTGATGGTAAAGCTTAGACCGGGGATAATAGTCTACTGTGTTTACCCGGGACCATTAAACTTGGGAGCCGAAATATGATCGGATATTACAAGGAGTTGTAATTATCATGAGATGATTGCTCTGAGATAGCGGTATGATACTACGTGTTTACCCGAGGTCATACTGTGATGCTTGGAGATTCTGATCCCCACTAGGAGACAGTCGGCGTCTCCCGTTCTGTATATCTGAAGGTTATACAGTCCATCAAAAATTAGTGGGAGTAAAACTAGATAATAAAAGACCATATCTTGTTTTAGTTAATCTGAATATCCGCTAATCATCAATTGATTATCTCCTGTTGGCGAGAATGTCGCATCATAACCCGTTGCGAGGCATACTTGATGCCAACCGATTGACAGGCACCAACTATTCAGACTGGCTCAGAAACCTGAAGATAGTCCTCAGGTCTGAGCAGATTGCCTACGTCTTAGATAATGAACCTCCTGCTGAACCAGCATTAGATGCTCCAGAGGAGGAAATGATAACGTATGAGAAATGGAAGGAAGATTCCACCATGGCCCAATGCTACATGTTAGCCTTTATGAGCAATGAGTTGCAGAGGCAACATGAAGAGATGGATGTTAGATCCATCATGCTCCATTTGAAGGAGCTATTTGGTAAGCAGAGCATAATCGAACGATATGGGATATCGAAGAATCTGTTCAAGGCTCAGATGGCAGAGGGAACTTCAGTACAGAATCACGTGCTGAAGATGAATGAGTGGGTGGAGAGGCTGGATGCTCTTGGGATTACACTTCCCAAGGAGATGCACATAGACCTCGTGTTGTCTTCACTTCCACCGTCATATGCTCAGTTCATTGTTAATTTTAACATGAACAAGATCCAGGCCACCTTACCTGAACTGCTGAACATGTTAAAGACTGCTTAGGGGAACCTTGTAAAGGATAAACCCCAAGTCCTCATAGTCGGTAAGACCAACAGAAAAAGACTTGCAGTCCAAGCTTTTCGAAAGAATAAGAACAAGGTTCAGAGAAAGGCACAGGTTGCCAAGAAAGACAAAGGTAAAAGTGCTGAGAAAGGTGATTGCTTCTACTGTCACCAGAAAGCGCATTGGAAGAGGAATTGTAAAGAATACTTCAAGGACAAGGCTCAAGGAACTGTGAAGCAGCAGGACGCTTCAGGTATCTATATGATAGATGTAAACTTGTCAATAAGAGATTGTACATCATGGGTATTAGATACTGGATGTGTATCTCATATCTGCAATTCTGTGCAGGCACTGACAAGAAGGCGTAAGCTGAGGACCGGCGAGGTGGAGCTGAGACTAGGTAACGGCGCAAGAGTTGCGGCGATCGCTGTGGGGACAGTGAAGCTCAAGGTACCATCCGGAGACACATTTTTATTAGATGAATGCTATTATGTACCTAGCATAATAAGGAATATCATTTTTATTTCATGCTTGGATAGAATTTGATACAATTTAAATTTTGGGAACAATAGTTGTTCAATTTATTTCGGAAATAAATTAATAGCTTCTGCTATTTTGTCCAATAGTTTGTATCTATTGAATGTGTCTCATGATAATTTACACATCGGTTCTTCAATTAAAAGGAGTAAGTATGAAATGAACAAAGCCTACTTGTGGCATTGTAGGCTTGGACACATTGGTGAAAACAGACTCCAAAGGATGCATAAAGATGGATACTTGGATCCATTTGATTATGAATCATATGCAACCTGTGAGTCATATTTAATGGGTAAAATGGCTAAGTCTCCATTTAGTGGAACTGGAGAACGAGCCAAAGACATATTAGAACTCATACATTCAGATGTATGTGGTCCTATGTCAACCCAAGCCATTGGTGGTTTCTCATACTTCATTACATTCACTGATGATTACTTAAGATTTGGATATATATACTTATTGAAGTATAAATCTGAAGCCTTTGAGAAATTCAGAGAATTTAAGAATGAAGTAGAAAAACAAACAGGAAAGAGTATAAAAACCATCCAATCCGATCGGGGTGGTGAATACTTGAGTACAGAGTTCATTAAATACTTAAAGGATAATGGTATCCTTTTTCAGCTTACACTTCCTTATACAACTCAGATGAATGGTGTATCAGAAGGGAGAAATCGCACATTAATGGAAATGGTGCGATCCATGATGAGCATGTCCAAATTACCAGTGTCCTTATGGGGATATGCACTTAGCTCGGCTATGTATATCATGAACAAGGTACCCAGCAAATCTGTTGAAACCACCCCATATGAGATATGGAATGGAAGGAAACCAGACCTTAAACATGTTAAAGTCAGGGGATGTCCTGCTCATGTTAAAAGATATGACGCAGATAAGCTGAAATCCAGAACTGACAAATGCAGATTTGTGGGATATCCAAAGGAAACTTATGGATATTACTTTTATCATCCTAGCGAACAAAAGGTGTTTGTGGCCAGGAGAGCTGTCTTTCTGGAAGAAGATTATATTCTCCAGAAGGACAGTGGGAGTAAAGTAACACTAGAAGAAATTCCATACCCACAAACTGGCAATGGTTCATCAGATGAACCGTCAGTTTCTGAATCTGTTCAAAATGATACACAGGAACCTCGTAGGTCTGAAAGAGTACCTAAACCACCAGAAAGATATGTGGGACATATTAATTTGGATGGTTGAAGGATACTTTATAATGAGGATGATGATCCCAAGACTTGTCAGGAGGCCATTGAAAGTCTAGAGGCCGGGAAATGGCGGGAAGCCATGAATTTTGAAATACAGTCCATGTACATCAACCAAGTTTAGAACTTGGTAGATTTACCCGATGGTATAGTACCTATCGGCTGCAAATGGATCTTTAAAAGAAAGATCGGTGCAGATGGACGTATTGAGACTTATAAAGCAAGATTAGTAGCGAAAGGCTATCGTCAAAGACAAGGTGTTGACTATGACGAAACCTTTTCACCCGTTGCTATGATTAAGTCCATCAGAATTCTTCTCGCTATTGCTGCCTACCATGATTATGAAATCTGGCATATGGATGTGAAGACTGCCTTCCTCAATGGAAACCTTGAGGAGGAGGTGTATATAATACAACCAGAAGGATTCACATCCAAAGAATCTCCAGACATGGTATGCAAGTTGCAGAGGTCCATTTATGGACTGAAGCAAGCATCCCGAAGCTGGAACATAAGATTTGATGAGACAATCAAATCTTATGGCTTCATTAAGAATGAAGATGAGCCCTGTGTATACAAGAAAAACAGTGGGAGCGCAATCACATTTCTGGTTCTTTAGGTTGACGACATCTTACTCATTGGGAATGATGTAGGAATGATGTCATCAGTAAAGATATGGCTGTCAAAGAACTTCTCCATGAAGGATTTGGGAGAAGCATCGTACGTATTAGGAATATGGATCTATAGATATAGATCAAAGAAGATGCTATCCTTGTACGTAGAAACCATTGTCAAAAGGTTTGGCATGAAAAATTCCAAGAGAGGTCTCATACCGATGAGACATGGAATTTCACTCTCTAAAGGTCAGTCTCGCAAGACACCTGAAGAGAGGGTTGTGATGGATAAAGTCCCCTATGCTTCTGCCATAGGGTCCATCATGTATGCCATGCTATGTACCAGACCTGATGTAGCATATGCTCTAAATGTTACGAGCAGGCATCAGGCATATCCAGGTGATGAACACTGGAAGGCTGTGAAATGCATCCTTAAGTACTTGAGAAGGACTAAGGATCTATTTCTAGTCTATGGAGGAGGAGAATTAAAGCTCCAAGGATATACTGACTCGAATTTTCAGTCTGATCCTGATGACAACAAGTCAACATCAGGTTTTATTTTTACACTCAACAGGGGAGCAGTGAGCTGGAAAAGTTCCAAGTAGGAAACCACTACTGATTAGACAACGGAAGCCGAGTATATTGCTGCTGCTGAAGCCGCCCAGGAAGCTGTATGGATGAAGAAATTCATCGGCGATCTTGATGTGGTGGAAAGCATATCTGGTCCCGTCCCACGGTTGTGTGACAACAATGGGGCGATTGCTCAAGTGAAAGAGCCGAGGTCTCATCAGAATTCGAAGCACATTCTGCGGCGCTTTCATCTGATCAGAGATATTATAGCTCGAGGAGATGTCGTGTGGAAAGAGTTCCCTCAGCCGACAACATAGCAGATCCACTTACAAAGCCTTTGTCTCAAAATGTTTTTGAGCATCACTTAGAGAATATGGGTATTCTGTATAAAAGTGATTGGCATTAGTCCAAGTGGAAGATTGTTAGTATTAGATGGTCTCAAAGTCAATCCGATACTATGTACTTATTCAGATTATTAATAAATGACAATAATTCATTATGTGTAATTAATTCGATCTCTATTTATCGTATCACGATGAAGTCTAGGAACATGTGCAATAGTCTTTGGATTATGATGAGATCATAATTACGGGACCGAAGACTTGTAAACACATGTTCTTAATTGTTCTTAGTCATAGGATGTTTGAGATAGGACATCAAACATCCGAATAGACTAGTATAGGTTACTTCAGCTCAGATGATGAGGGTGACTGATCCTATAAGTCACTTGTGTGGAGACACTATGCTGGACCTATAGGTGCTCATTGGCGAATGAGTTCACTGAACTGATCCGACTATGAATCACTGGATGGTAATCACCTCACTGTTAACCAGCTCGATTCATTTGTCACGGTTGCGTGGATGATCCTTGGACCTGAGACTCCAAAGATATCTTGTTGGTAGGTTTCTGAACTTTGACATCGGGTTCAGGGAAATGCCCTCGAAGGTAATTGTGTGTTCAATACGGGATCATCCGCTCTCGGTAGTTTGAGAGAGAATGTTTCAAGAATGATGCGCTTAAAGTCCCTGGCCAGGGCGGACTCTGTATTCGATAGGGAGTTATCGGATTCGGATTAGCGGCATCTGATTCAAGTGAATCGACCAAATAGGGTTTAACAGTAAACCATACCCTAGGTCAATTCGAGAACATTGGACGGATGAAGGATTATATCCGCGCGCTAACCGATGACAGAACGGTTCTAATAGAGGGTTGCGATAACCCCAGTGCCATCCAGGATCATGCGATGTTGCTTGGCATCCAATGTGATCGGCAGTCCGTCCGAATTTATTGTGGGACATTAAATTCGGCTGATTAATTGAATATAAGGATATTAATTAATTCAGTGGGTCAGTAAAGGGTTACTGGACTTAATGGGCTATTAACTGGACTGGTATTTGGGCCTAGAGGGTCACACGCAAATGGTTTTCAAGTCGATGGATAATCCGACAGGATTTCGGATAAGTCTGGGTTTTTATGAAAAACCGCAAACAGGCTTATTATAAAAGAACGGATTCTACGTCAGGGGCCAGCAACCCTAACGTAGCCGTCGTTCCTTTTTCTCTCTCTTTCTCTTCTGGGCGTGCGGTTCTCGACTGCTCCGCCTTCCGTCCAACGGGAGATTCAGAATTCGCATGTCGCGGCGGATTACGCGCAGCCAGACGGGATCTACGAACGCCGCAGCGAGCGAGGAAGCGACGACGATCCATCGCAAGGAGAACCGAGTGGATACCGCTAGAGGTCGGGCATCTGGGCGACTTGCGGCATCGCTCCGACGGAACCGGAAAACGAACGCGAATTCACATCTGCGCAAGGTAAATCTGATTTACTCCGGTATTATTTTGTTCAATGAAACGGGACAGATTCGATCCCGAATATTTTATTCCACTGCGTTTCGGTCGGATCTCGACACAGCGAACCCAACACCTGCTCTACCCAGGGCTGTCCTGCATCGTCCATACCAAGGTACGGACGCCAGATAACTTGCATTCATATAGGTTAGTGGCATTGCATTTCATATAAAAATAATAATATATATTTTTAGTAAAACATTAAACAAGTCATGATAAACCTTTAAATCATCAATCAAATATTCAATCAAATGCTTAACAAATAAATGTTAATTTAACAAGTATCTTCAAACGTTGTAACAAAATAATTAATTAATAATTAAACATTTTAACAACATCCTAACAAAACAGTTAATCAATCTAACATTTAAATAATGGCAAGAAAATAATTTTAAAACCTACCAGCAACTCTGGGTAGTCCAAAAATTGACGGCGGAGGGCCGTCAACTGGTGATGCTGTGGCGCCGTATCCACTACCGGACACCACCGTCTAGCTAACGGGACTGCCACTGGCAGGAGAGAAGGCCTCGCCCAGCCCAGAGGAAAGTAATAATTGGACCAGATCTGCATATAAGAACATATAGGTTAGAACCATATGCATTGCATCATAAGCATTTAATGAAATGGACATATTTAAAACGAGTTAAGTGTTGGGTTCTAGTGTTTCTCCGAATCGCTCAAGCAACGAAAAAATAAAAACAAACCAGCGATCCGTTTTCCCATTTCGATAAACTAAAAACCAAATTATCACATAATCAATAATTACCGTGCGTGAATTCGAATCTGCGACCGATTGGTTCCGTCGGTGTGACACAGCTAGCCGCGCAAGCGCCCATCCTCTAGCGAAGTCTACGCAATCCTCCTCGCGATAGATATCCTCACGGTTCTTCGTTCTTCGCAGCCCATGAAGCCTCCGCCATTCGCCGCAGCGCTCGGGCGATTTCCCATCGAACGAGGGTCAGAGAAGCGGCGGAGCAAACCCGGAGAGCAAATCCAGCCTGGGGCGCTAGAGAGAGAGAGGAGGAGAGGAGGGGGTGGCTAGGGTTGAGTAGCAGCCGAACTTGCTCAACCCGTTCGCTATTTTTATATTAATCGTGCAATTTTTCTTAAAAAACCTCAATTTATATAAAACCCACTTATTTATCCATCGCCTTGAGAATCATTTATGTGTGACCCTTTAGGCCCAATAACTAGTCCGATTAACGGCCCAATAAGCCCAGTGACTCCTCACTGGCCTGATTAATCAATTAATTGCTCATATTAATTAATTAATCAATTGAATTAATGTCGCACATCGAATTCGATCGGGCCTCTGATCACGTTGGATGCCAAGCAAAACTGTGTGAACCCAGAAGGTATTGGGGTTAAGTAACCCACTCTTAGAACCTTTCCGCCGACAGTTACCGTGTAGATATAATCCTTCATTCGTACAATGATCTTGAGTCAACTCGAGGTATGGTGTACTGTCAAACCCTAACCGGTCGACTCACTTGGATCGAATGCCGCCGTATAATATAAGAAAACTCATTTCCCAATATTTTCGTCCGTTGTGGCCAGGGACTTCCGCGCATCCTTCCTAGAGCATTCTCTCTCTAAGTATCGAGAGCGAATGATTCCTTATTGACACTCAATTCCCTTCAACGGTATTCCGCTGTACCCGATCCTTGGCTGTTTAGAATCCTATGGTTAGAGATTCACAAATCAAGGTTAAAGCATAGAGGTCCACTGACAAGATGTCCTTGGTGTCTTTGGTCCAAGGACCATCCACGCTCTCCCTTCCCCTTCTCCTTCCTTTCCTCTCACTCCAGTCCATCAACCCCCCCCCCCTCAACTTCCACCACTACCACCACCATTTCTTCCGCGGCGTATTACTCTCCGAACGACGGCCAATGTCTCGGTGGAGTAACGGCGTCCACGACGGTACCGGCGGCGGCTTGTGGCATTGCGGTTCGGCGGCTTGGAGCTTGGAGGAGTTCAAGTAACCTGTAGGGTGACGATCTCCGTTGTATTTTGATTAAAACCATGTTTTTCTCGCTTTCAAACATGTTTAGGGGATCTTCGGGGTGAAAATGGTCACATTATAAATTAGGGAATGGTAGGTTTTAACGAGTATTTAGATTCCCCTCCTCCTTCCCTATTTTGGTACGTTTTTATGCGAATTGGGGGTAGAATTTCCACTTTTTATACTCGGAAGGCTGGGGGGAACCAGTTTGCGAACGCTAAATGGCGTCTTGGGATAGCGACGTCATTTTGAATGGCGGCTGCCTACCAAGACGTGATTTAGTTCAGTTCACCCCGAGGCTAGATTCTATTTCTGTCGTGAATAGGCGACTAGGGACAGCGACGCCTTTTAAAAGGTGATTATTTTGCACGACGCGATTTAGGCCATTTTCTGAGACCATGTTTTATGTAACGACGCGCCATCCTATGACCGGAGACCCGGTCACTAAATGGATGTCGGCCCATTAACTGCGGGTTCACACCCGGATCTCACACAACACGTCTGGAGGAGTAAGTGCTAAACAAGGCTAAATATAACAATCACACGGACTACAAGGTAAGCAAGTGCGCAGGAAGGAAAAAAATAACAATGTCCGTATACAGTCCAACAATAATTACATGTCCAACAATAAAATAAGTACAGGCAGAAGGAAGTACAACAACATCGGGGCATACCCCGGAACTAAGACAGCTGCTGGTCCGCACACCAAGAAGACACCACGCTACCGCTGCGCCACGAGGTCCACACCTGAAACCGCAGGGAGTGAGCCACACCAGAAATGGGCTCAGTAGGGATCATCCGATCCCCTGCCTCCCACTCACACACCCACAAGTGTAACAACAGGAATATATGGCAATTAAGTAAAGCAGTAAACATGGCACCCAACTCTGATATGAAACGCACGATAAGCAGTGTAGCAAGAACCATTCTAAGCAATCCGAAGAACCCAACACAGAGTAACGACTCACAGCCAAAGTCCACGAAGCGACTGAACCACACTGTCGACCGAAGTCAAACGTCGCCTCCCAACACTACCACCACAGCTCACGCCTGTCCACCCCTACAGTGCTCCGGGGCACTGTAGGGTGAGGCAGTGAGTCAAACTAGGACTAGCTGGAACCAGTGTACCGCCACTGCCAGCTACGTGTGCACACAAGCAGTCTAGACTACTGTCCTACCGTCCGGATTGCCTCCACACTAGGCCTCAGCGCTTCAGGAGGGCCCTAGGGACCGGCGAACCCCCGTCAAGCCGAAGCTACAGTAACTACCCACAAACCCAACTCTCCCGGGCTGCGTCAGGCCAAAGGGCTAAGGGTACCACTCGTAACCTTGATCAAAGGTCACATCAGGCCCAATGGCTAAAGGGTAAACCAACTCCCACCAGTACCACCACCAGCTCCACAACAAGAAACACGCCGGAAGCTGCCACGACAAACAAGGGAAACTCCGACCCGCTGAGGACAAACAGCGACCCCTCGGATAGCACACCGGCTACTCTGGCCCGTCGGGCTCAAGGCGATCCTGCTTTCTTCAGCCAAAGGTAAAACACAACATGTACCCCTTCTCCCATCGGTACAGCTCACTGACACCATGACCCTGTCCCCATCGGTCCATGGTGACAAACAGAAACCATAGTCATTCCGAATCCATATTCGTATAAGCACACACACACAACATGATTCCATTCGTACAGTAAACCTCCGTCTCAGCGTACAGTTGAAGCACACACACGTAGATGATGAAATCTCATTCATACAAAAGTCCTCAGTCTCAGTATACAACTCAAAGCATGCATTTGAATCATCCCACCGTGAAACATGTATCAGATAACCAGAGTTAAGCATTCCTGTCTTGAATCGCGTCGACCGAGGTCGACGCCATTCAAGACTCTCAGACAGGTTCATTAAAAGCCAGATTATCCCTTAAACGCGTCCACCAGTGAAGCCGCCGTTTAAAACGCGTCAGGGTCGCCAGACGCCTTTCAACCCAGAAATCCAGATTGCAGAACCCTCAAACGGGGGCATTTCCTGCCTAAATGGCGTCATGATGGCCCGACGTCCTTCTGAAAGGCGTCGTCCATCCATGACGTCATTTATCGCCAGAACCCCTAATTCAGGAAACTTCGAATAGGGAGGTTTCTGCCCTAAAACGCGTCGTACTGACCCGACGTCTTTCGGAAAGGCGTCGACCAGGCACGACGCCATTTAGCGCCAGAAACCAGGTTTCTTGGTTCAACCCGAGGGTCTCACCCTTAACCCCCAAAACACCCCGAAAAAGCCCCAAAATAGAAGGGGAAGGAAGAGAAAACCATCCACCACAAGCATGCTACAAATCTACGTTCATAAGCACGGCCATACCCACAAGGACACCCCCTAAACATGCTCAATCTAACCCAAAACACATCATGCTATGCCAAGGAAAGTCACGCGCAACACATGCAAGGTTCGACCCCCTATCGGTTCTTGAACTCCGCCAAGCTCCGTGCCGCCGTCCCGCCGCACCGCACACCGCCGCCGGTACCCTCGAGGACGCCGCCACTCCGCCGGGACGTCGGCCGCCGTCCGGAGAGTGGAACACCGCGAAGGAAGTGGTGGAGGTAGAGGTGAGAGGTAAGGTGGTGTTGGAGTGGTGGAAGAGGAAGAAGAGGAAGGGAAGGGGAAAAGAGAGTCGGAGAGGGCGGAGAGGGCGAAGAGAGAGAGAGTGAAGGCGAAAATGAGGGAAAGAAGGAGAGGCTCGCGAAGTCAATCTGAATCCTGTTAAAATGCATCGATCGAGGTAGACGCCTATCAGTCTGACAGGACGGGCCGTACTGACAGCGATCTGAAACGCGTCGCCCATCGTGGACGCCGTTCAGACGACAGGACAGACCGTACTGTCAACGCTCTGGCGCCGCACCCTGACATCTCAGAGGTCACAGTCTAAATCGCGTCGGCCAACCTGGACGCCGTTCAGACGATGTGACCGGGGCCGTACTCTCGTGGTCCGAAACCCGCCCACGTGGCGCACACGTGGAACAACAACCAGCAGACCTAAATGGCGTCCACACAACCTGACGCCTTTTGAAAGGCGTCGAGCAGTGCTGACGCCATTCAGCCAGGAATCTCAAGACCCCCTACAGGGTCCAAACCAGGGGATCCGACCCGAACCCGACCCGAATACTGAACCCGAAATCTCAGTCCTTACATTTTACATGAACCAGTTTAGGAGTCTTGAATGACGTCGGCCTCGGGCAACGCGATTCAAGATAGAACATCATTAATCCATGTAATTAACATGTGTTTTTGTTAGATAGTTTGGTTAAAATGCATACTTAAAACCATACTTCGAAATCGAGGATTTCTACGTGATCGGATCGCACTGTGACGTGTTTTGTGCAATCGTGGACCTAGAGTGACAGTTGTTAGCGGTTAGGCACCCTGTGTCGGTGCGGGAGTGACACGACGCTAGTGTGGGAGTGGTGGGGTGATGCCTAGAGAGAGGGTCACCTGGTGTACCCCGGGGTATAGCTAGTACTGATGTCGAAGTGGTACATTCGGAGTGTCACTCGTGCTGAGAGAAGCAGAACCACCTGGAGCCAGTCAGGCCGGAGTAGCCAGCACGCTATCCGACGGGTTGCTGTTTGATCTCAACGGGTCGGTGTTTTCCACGTTCGACCACGTAGTTTGCGTGTTTAGCCGAGACGTTGGTTTTGGACTCCATAGTGGAGTGGTTTTGGAGTTGTGTTTACTGCTTTATTTATTTAAATTGCCTATATTCGTGTTGTAGCACTTGTGGGCGCGTAAGTGGGTGGTGGGGATCGAAGGAACCCTACTGAGTCCATTTCGATGAGACTCACCCCCTGTGGTTTTCAGGTGAGTGTCCCAGGTAGGGGTAGCGTGGAGGGCATTGTCTTGGGTTGCGTGCCAGCAGCCACTGTCCCGAAGTATGTCCCTGATGTAGTTGTTATTTTCTTTCTAGGCCTGTACACTTAATTACTTGTTTTCAGTTGGAATATATATTTATTTGCTGAGTTAAGTTGAATTGTAATAATTTTTAATTCTTGCACTTCCTTTACAATTCAATGTGATGTGGATGTTTAGCTTAGTTTATCATTTATTTCCCAGACTTATCGAGATCCTAGTTTGGCTCCAAATGTTAATGATTCGGTACCCATTTAGTAATCGGATCCCCGATTATAGGGTGGCGGGTCGTTACAGACAGTGTGGTACAATACCATCCAGCGATTCATTCGGATCAGTTCAGTGAACTCATTCTATAATGAGCACCTACATATTCGCCTTAGTATCTCCACACAAGTGACTATGAGATCAGTCACCCTCATCTTATGAGCGGTAGTAATATGTACTAGTCTAACCGGATATCCGATGTTATTCTCGGATATCCTCCGACTAGGAACTATTAAGAATATGTGTGTTTAAGTGATCAGTCTTATTAGTACGATCTCATCATAATCTGATTACTATCGCACATATTCACGGACTTCATTATGAGACGATAACAATACGAATTACACATAATGAATATTATGCCATTTTATTAATAAATGAACAGGATTTACATAGTCAGATTGACTTGTAGACCACCTTAGACTAACAATCTCCCACTTAGACTAAAGCCAATCACCTTTCTGCAATAAATATATCGAGTCAAGGTGACGCTCAAACACATTTTGAGCCAACGGCTTTGTCAGTGGATCTGCTACATTGTTGATAGATGGAACTCTTTCCACCACTACTTCTCCTCTAGAAATGATCTCTTTGATAAGATGAAAGTGCTTAAGAATATCTTTCGATTTCTAATGAGACCGCGGCTCTTTTACTTGTACAATATCCCATTGTTGTTGCACAACAGCGGAACAAGATCAGAGATGCAGGGAATTATGCCAAGGTCGGTGATGAACTTCTTCACTCACACTACTTCCTTGGCGACTTTAGCTGCAGCGATATGCTCAGCTTCAATCGTCGAATCTACAGTGGTTTCTTACTCGAAACTCTTCCAGTACACTCCATCTCCATTAAGAGTAAACAGAAACCCAGATGTAGACTTGCTTTCACTTGGATATGACTGGAAACTCGAGTTAGTAAAGCCTCGCAGTTTCAAGTCGCCTCTTCCATAGACAAGAAACATATCCCAAGTTCTTTTCAAGTACTCAGGGATACATTTCACTGCCTTCTAGTGCTTTTCGCCTGGATCAACCTTAAATCCGCTCGTAACACTTAGAGCATATGACATATCAGGCCGTGTACATAGCATGACATACTTGATAGATCCTATGGCAGAGGCATAAGGTACTCAATCCATGAATGCCTTCTCATTAGGTGTAAGGACTGAGGTTTCGGGTTCTGTATTCGGGTCGGATCCCTTGGTTTGGACCCTGTGGGGGGTCTTGAGATTGCTGACTGAATGGCGTCAGCACTGCTCGACGCCTTTCAAAAGGCGTCAGGTTGTGTGGACGCCATTTAGATCTGTTGGTTGTTGCGCCACGTGGGCGGGTTTCGGGCCACGAGAGTACGACCCCGGTCACATCGTTTGAACGGCGTCCAGGTTGACCGACGCGATTCAGACTGTGACCTCTGCGATATCAGGGTGCGGCGCCAGAGCGTTGTCAGTACGGCATGTCCTGTCGTCTGAACGGCGTCCACAGTGAGCGACGCGTTTCAGACCGCTTTCAGACCGCTGTCTGAACGGCATCCACAGTGAGGTTTCGGATTGACCCCGTGAGCCTCCCCTTCCTTCCCTCATTCTCGCCTTCTCTCTCTCTCTCCTCGCCCTCTCCGCACTCTCCGACGCCCTCCTTCCTCCCTTCCCTTCCTCTTCTTCCTCTTCCACCACTCCAACACCACCTTACCTCTCACCTCTACCTCCACCACTTCCCTCGCGGTGTTCCACTCTCCGGACGGCGGCTGACGTCCCGGCGGAGTGGCGGCGTCCTCGAGGGTACCGGCGGCGGTGTGCGGTGCGGCGGGACGGCGACACGGAGTTTGGCGGAGTTCAAGAACCGGTAGGGAGACGAACCTTGCATGTGTTGCTCGTGATTTCCTTGGCATGGCATGTTATGATTTGGGTTAGAATGAGCATGTTTAGGGGGTGTTCTTGTGGGTATGGCCGTGCTCGTGAACGTGGTTTCGTAGCATGCTTGTGGTAGACGGTTTCCTCTTCCTTCCCCTTCCTTTTTGGGGCTTTTTCGAGGTGTTTGGGGTTACGGGTGAGACCCTCGGGTTGAACCAGGAAACCTGGTTTCTGGCGCTAAATGGCGTCGTGCCTGGTCGACGCCTTTACGAAAGACGTCTGGTCAGTACGACGCGTTTTAGGGCAGAAACCTCCATGTTCGAGGTTTCCTGAGTTAGGGGTTCTGCGCTAAATGACGTCATGGATGGACGACGCCTTTCAGAAGGACGTCGGGCCATCATGACGCCATTTAGGCAGGAAATGCCCCCGTTTAAGGGTTCTGCAATCTGGATTTCTGGGTTGAATGGCGTCTGGCGACCCTGACGCGTTTTACACGGCGGCTTTACTGGTGGACGCGTTTTAAGGGATAATCTGGCTTTTAATAAACCTGTCTGAGGGTCTTGAATGGCGTCGACCTCGGTCGACGCGATTCAAGACAGAAATGCTTAAATCCTGTTATTTCATGCGTGTTTCACGGTAGGATGGTTCAAATGCATGCTTTGGGTTGTATACTGAGACGGAGGACTTCTGCGTGAGTGGAATTACATCACCTGTGTGTGTGTGTGTGTGTGCTTTAGCTATATACTGAGACTGAGGTTTACTGTGCGAATGGAATCATGATTATATGTGTGTTTGTGTTATGCGAATGTGGATCGGGTTAACTGTGGTTTACGTCTGTCACCATGGGCCGATGGGAGAAGGGCCATGGTGTCTGTAGAGTGGTGCATGTTGTGTTTTACCCTTGGCTGAGAAGAGCAGAACCACCTTGAGCCCGCCGGGCCGGAGTAGCTGGTGTGCTACCCGAGGGGTTGCTGTTTGGTCTCAGCGGGTCGGGGTTTCCCTTGGTTGTCGTAACAGCTTCTGGCGTGTTTCTTGCTGTGGAGCTGGTGGTGTTACTGGTGGGAGTTGGTTTACCCTTTAGCCATTGGGCCTGATGTGACCTTTGATCAAGGTTACGAGTGGTACCTATAGCCCTTTGGCCTGACGCAGCCCGGGAGAGTTGGGTTTGTGGGTAGTTCCTGTAGCTTCGGCTTGACGGGGGTTCGCCGGTCCCCATGGCCCTCCTGAAGCACTGAGGCCTAGCGTGGAGGCAATCCAGACGGTAGGACAGTAGTCTAGACTGCTTGTGTGCACACGTAGCTGGCAGTGGCGGTACACTGGTTCCAGCTAGTCCTAGTTTGGCTCACTGCCTCACCCTACAGTGCCCCGGAACACTGTAGGGGTGGACAGGCGTGAGCAGTGGTGGTAGTGTTGGGAGGCGACGTTTGACTTCGGTCGACAGTGTGGTTCAGTCGCTTCGTGGACTTTGGCTGTGAGTCGTGACTCTGTGTTGGGTTCTTCGGGTTGCTTAGAATGGTTCTTGTTACACTGCTTACCGTGCGTTTCATATCAGAGTTGGGTGCTGTGTTTACTGCTTTACTTAATTGCCATATATTCTTGTTGTTACACTTGTGGGTGTGTGAGTGGGAGGCAGGGGATCGGATGATCCCTACTGAGCCCATTTCTGGTGTGGCTCACTCCCTGCGGTTTCAGGTGTGGACCTCGAGGCGAGCGGGAGCGTGGTGTCTTCTTGGCATGCGGACCAGCAGCTGTCTTACTTCCGGGGTATGCCCCGATGTTGTTGTACTTCCTTCTGCCTGTACTTATTTAATTGATTGGACATGTAATTATTGTTGGACTGTATACGGACATTGTTATTTTCCTTCCTGCGCACTTGCTCATCTTTGTAGTCCGTGAGATTGTTATATTTAGCTTTGTTTAGCACTTACTCCTCCAGATGTGTTGTTTGAGATCCGGGTGTGAACCCGCAGTTAATGTGCCGACATCTATTTAGTGACTTGGTCTCCGGTCATAGGATGGCGAGTCGTTACATTAGGAGTCTTAGGAGACTGCTCTTTTGAGAGATAAATTCCATGTCTCATCGGTATAAGACCTCGCTTGAAATTTTCCATGCCAAATCATTTGACAATGGTATCTATGTACAAGGATTGGGTCATTCCAAGTATTCTCTTAAATCTATCTCTATAGATCCGTATTCTCAATACGTATGATGCTTCACCCAAATCGTTAATGGAGAAGTTTTTCAACAACCAGATCTGTACTGAAGACATCATAGCTACGTCATTCCCAATGAGTAGTATGCCATGTACGTAAAAAACTAAGAAGGCGACTGCGCTCCTACTGGTCTTCTTGTACACACAAGGCTCATATTCATTCTTAACGAAGTCATAAGACTTGACAGCCTCGTCAAATCTTATGTTCCAGTCCCGAGAAGCTTGCTTCAGTCCATAAATAGACCTCTAAAGCTTGCACACTTTATCTGGAGATTCCTTGGATGTGAAACCTTCTGGTTGTATCATATATACCTCTTCCTCAACTTTACCATTGAGAAAGGCAATCTTCACATCCATCTACTAGATTTCGGAGTCGAAATGTGCAGCTATGGCGAGTAGAACTCTTATCGACTTTATCATGGCAACTGGTGAGAAAGTCTCGTCATAGTCAATTCCTTGTCTTTGACGATATCCCTTTGCCATCAATCTTTCCTTATAAGTGTCGATCCATCTACAGCACATATCTTTCTCTTAAAGATCCACTTGCACTCGATGGGTACAATACCCTCGAGCAAGTCCTCCAAGTTCCAAACTTGGTTGGTGTACATGGACTGGATTTCTGAGTTCATGGCTTCTCACCTTTCCCAGCTTCTGGGCCTTCTGTTGCCTCCTAGTAGGTTTTAAGATCATCATCCTCATTATATTCTACCTTAGACTTACTTCATCGATATGTCCTACATATCGTTTAAGTAGTCTAGGTAATCTACCAGATCTACAAGGCTCATCTATGTGTAGCTGAACAGATCATGAACTGATATCTCATCTGATGATAATACATAAACCAAGGTCAAAGCACAGAAGTCCACCGACAAGGTATCCTTGTTGTCTCAGGTCCGAGGACCATCTATGCAACTGCAACAATAGAATCAAGCTGGTTAACAGTGAGGTACAATACCATCCAGCGATTCATTCGGACCAGTTCAGTGAACTCATTCTCTAATGAGTACCTACATATTCGTCTTAGTGTCTCCACACAAGTGACTATGAGATCAGTCACCCTCATCTTATAAGTGGGAATTGTAAGGATTAAGGTTTCAGATCCGGTTACCGGGTCAATTTCGAGGTCGGAACCCTTGATTTGGGTCCTTGTGGGGTTGGGGCTTGGGTTCCTTTTCGCGTCGAGCAAGTTCGACGCGGTTCAAACAGCGTCCGGCGATGTGGACACATTTTAGGCTGTGCCACGTGGGTGCCACGTGGGCTGGCTTTGGGCCGCGAGGGTACAGCCCCGGTCTTATCGTCTGAATGGCGACTTGCATGGTCGACGCCATTCATAGTACAGCCCTGGCATGTCAGTGTACAGCCCGGACTTGTCATCTAAATGACGTCGGACTTGGACGATGCATTTTACCTACTTTCAGTTTGACCCCGGAAATCCTCCCAAATTTCCCTCATTTTCTACTTTACTCTCTCTCTCCTCTCTTCTCTTCGGCCTCCAGGGCCTCCTTTCCCCCATTCCTTCCTTTCCTCTCCCCATCCCTCCTCTCCCTCCACTCCATCAACCTCCTAACTTCCTCCACTACGACCACCACTTACTCCGTGGCGCATTTCTCTCCGAACGGCGGCCGACGTCCTGGTAGAGTAACAGCGTCCACGGCGGTACCGGCGATGACGTGTAGCTAGACGGTTCGACGGTTTGGAGCTCGGAGGAGTTCGAGTAATTGGTAGGGTGACGATCCTCGCAATGTTTTGATTAAAATCATGTTTCTCCCGCTTTGGAGCATGTTTAGGGGACTTTTGGAATCAAAATACTAATTGCATGTAATGAGGAATTGTGGATTTTTAATAGGTACTTAGTTTCTCCTCCTCCCTCTTTATTTTTGTGGAGTTTTGTGCGATTTTGGGGGAGGAATCCCGTTTTGTAACTCGGGAGAGGCTGGAGGAGAACTTGTCTGTTAGAGTTAAATGGTGACTGGGGACAGTGACGCCATTTAAAAAGGCGGCTTCCACCCACGACGCGATTTAACTCCACATAACAGACTCTGTCTCTGGACTGAATGGCGTCCAAGGATAGCAATGCCATTTAAATGGCGACCCCTTTGAACGACGCGTTTTAGGCCATCTTCCGAAGCCAGATTTCACATGAACCAGTTTATGAGTCTTGAATGACGTCGGCCTTGGGCGACGTGATTCAAGACAAAATCTCATTAATTCTTGCAATTAACATGTGTTTACATTGATAGATAGTTTAGTTAATTGCATGCTTGAAATCATACTTGAGGATGATGATTTCTACGTGATCGGATCTCACCGTGTTGCATTTTGTGCGATCGTGAGCCTAAAGTGACAGTTGTTAGCGCTTAGGCAACCTGTGTCGGTGTGGGAGTGACACGGCGCCGGTGTGAGAGTGGTGGGGTGATGACGCCTAGAGAGAGGGTCACCTAGTGTACTCCGGGGTATAGCTAGTACCGGTGTGGGAGTAGTACATTCGGAGTGTCACTCGTGCTAGAGGAAGCAGAACCTTGAGCTAGGTCAGGCCGGAGTAGCCAGTGCACTATCCGAGGGATTGCTGTTTGGTCTCAGCGGGTTGGTGTTTTCCGCGTTCGGCCGTGTGACTTGTGTGTTTAGCCGAGACACTAGTTGTGGACTCCGTGGTAGGGTGGTTTCGGGATCGTGCATGTTACTGTAATAAATGTGTGTGTTTTATATCAAAATCTAGGAATTGTAGGTGCTGGGGATCGAAGGATCCCTACTAAGTCTTTTTTCGATGAGACTCACCCCCTGTGGTTTTCAGGTGAGGGTTCCAGGCAGGCGTAGCGAGGACAGTGTTGCCTTGGGTTGCGTACCGGCAACTGTTGTTCCGGGGTATGCCCCGATGTAGTTGTTATTTACTTTTCTAACTTGTACGCTTAATTATTTCTTTTCAGTTGGAGTACGTAATTATTTGTTGAGTCGAGTCGAATTGTAATAATTTTTAATTTATGTACTTCCTTTACAATTTGATGCGATGTGAATGTTTACCTTAGTTTATCATTTATTTCCCAGACTTATCGAGATCCCGGTTTGGCTCCAAATTTAATGATTCGGTACCTATTTAGTAATTGGATCCCCGATTTTAGGGTGGCGGGTCATTACAGAAATAATCTGTACTAGCCTAACCGGATATCCGATGTCCTTCTTAGATATCCTCCGACTAGGAACTATTAAGAATATGTGTGTTTAAGTGATCAGTCTCATTAGTATGATCTCATCATAATCTGATCACTATCGCACATATTCATGGACTTCATTATGAGACGATAACAATACGAATTACACATAATGAATATTATGTCATTTTATTAATAAATGAACGAGATTTACATAGTCAAATTGGCTTGTAGGCCACCTTAGACTAACATTAAGTACCTGGAGGAACGGCGCAAAGCCGCTGACGGTGGCCTCCCAGTCTGGTGTGACAGCGGAGATATCAGAGAAGAGGTGAGCCAGAAGGACTGCACCCCAGACATACTTGCCTAGAGGATCGACATCTACAAGGAGACCCAAGAAACGATAGTGGATGTAGTCGTCCATTGTCTCGAAGAGAAGCCTACCAAAGAAAAACACTAAGAATCTCCTAAGATATCTATGTTAGTTTTTGGGTGTCCTACAGACCAATTATGGGCCGTATAGACCCAATGTGTTGTACAATCTTGTTCAATATAATTAAGTGGTAATTAGAGTGTAAACTTGTGATCTGTGGATTGCTTTGCGTTGTCCCTAGGATATGTGGTTTTACAGTCAATTTCGAGATGGGATCTCGAATGTGAGTTTAACTGTATATGGACACGTACCTTAAACTGTTCCTGATTGGAGAGTAATCATTCTGGGACATTGATTACTTATAAATCAGCACGCATGATGTATAGATGACCAATCTCACGGTGATAGGTGTGGGGCACCAGCACATATGTGTGGGTGTTCATCTTGGGAGGATGTTCACTGAACTGATCCGCTGAGGGATCTTCAGATGGTTAATTATACCTAATGTCAACTGAAGATACATCTGCCTCAGTAGTATCGTTGATCCTTTGACCTGAGACATTAATGTGGTCTTGCATGAGGACTGGTGTGGTTTAATGTTTGGTTAAGTGACTTTAACCATAAGTTATGAAACACTAAATTATTTGCCGCATCGGGATGCATACGAAGACTGTTAATGGTCAAAAGGGGATCGCTCACTGTCAGGTATATTACAGACAGTTAATGAGTCATGACATAGACGCTCCACTAAATTCCTGGCCAGGGTAGTATCAGTTCGTTTGGAACGAACGTGAAATTACTATGGAGGTCATGGTCAGACGACACAATCACTAGTGGTTTGACGAAACCATACCACAAGATCGGATCGGACTCATAGAATGAGCGAGAGATTATAGCGATACGGTAACTGAAGACTTACAGGTGCTTAACACGGTGAAGATGAACCCGGCATCCTTTGGCATAACGCAGATTTGCTTGACCCAACGTGATCAAAAAGGTCCGGAACAAATTAAACGGTTATTGGGAATAGCTGGTTTAATTTACTTCTAATTAGATTAGAAATCAATGGATCTTTAACCAGAGTGATAATGGGCCTAGAGGATCACACGCAAATAACTCTTGCAGAACGGAATATTATTATATGGACAAATATACTAAAGCATTAGATTCTTTTGAGAAAGGAATCTGTGAATGGCTTAAAAGTATATATGCAATAAAATAAAGGGCATATATATAATATATGTATTATTAGGTTTGTTTAAAAAATAAGCTAATAATAATATATTGATATATAATATACTCTAAGGTTTACTTTAACTGCGGCAGTTAAAGATGGGTTTGGTTAAACGAGACAGTTCAAGCTGCAGCCTTAACATTCCTATATATAACCCATGTTCACCAACCCGTAACCTAGCTAATGAAACCCATTCACATATAGTTGGCCGTCAAGCTGAAGGATTGGATTCTTCCTAGGAAGGCTTGAGGGTTGTGCGGGTTGGAGAAGGAGAACTCCGTTGTTGCGAGGGTTCGTGTGGATCATCTCTAGAGGCCGTATACTTGTGCGGCTCAAAGATTCGAGGAGTTCGGCATCGATTTTCACAGGACAACGTGTACTGTGCAAGGTGAAAATCTCGTGTGATTTATTTAGATTATTTTTGTTGTATCAATCAGAGTCCGAACCGGTTTGGAAAATCATTTTGTTTTATGTTCTTCCGTTGCTGTGATTTTTCGGGGGTTACGTCTGAACCCAACAGTGGTATCAGAGCCAGGTTTAGGCTACTGTTGATGCAACTGGGAACAACGAGATATGTTGTAACATTATGTTCGAGTTTTTCAATTTTATTTTAAATTTTTGGGCCCTGAAAAAATTTACTTTTCGGAGACAGTGAAAGTTTGGACGGCTGGTTGGACCGCCGTCAGCTTGTGGACAGCAGGCTGGGTCGCCGTCCATGGCCATGTAAACGGCACTTGGGGTGGCCGTCCTGAACGTAAACGGCACTTGGAGTGGCCGTCGAGCTTGCGGATTTTTTTTTTCTGAAAACTTTTCGAAAAAAAAAACATTTAAATGGCCATGCATGGCCGTCCACTTAGAGTGGAAGGCCATGCATGTGGCCGGCCACCAAGGGTGGACGGCCAACCATGTTGCCTTCCACTTGGTGGAAGGCCAAGTGGAAGGCACATGGTGGTTGTCCAGCACTTGGGGTGGACGGCCAGCCATATGGCTTCCCACTTGGTGGAAGGCACTTGGCCTTGCCGTCGGGTTAATTTTAAAAATTATTTAAAATTAATTGTTGTCCGATTTTTTCCACCGTTAGGCGCACTGTTCCAACCCGCACTGCGCACTGCACTGGTCCAGAAAATTAAAATTTTATCTAAAAAATTAAAATAATTATCGTAAAGGATTAATTAAATTTATTGTTGATTAATCTGAAAATTATCATCTAAATTTTGAGTTTAATTGAAGTTTACGTATAAATTCAAACTTTCGAATTTTTAATTATTAGATAATTGTTAAATTCGAATTTTGAGAGGATCATCATTAAAAATTAAATTTTTACTTTGTAAAATTATTGGATAATTTTTAAATGAATAAATTGTGAATTTTAATAAAAGATAATTGAAGACGATCATTTAATTAAAGGGTATTTGATCATTAGATGATTAACTTGAATTTAAATTTTATGATTATCTTAATTATCTTGATTGATTGAATTTAATTTTTAAATTCATGCTATCTTGTTATACGTATGGAATGGTTCTGTGAATAGATGTTACTATGATGCCTTAATTATTTTGATCTCTGTTAAATTAATTTTGAATGTAACGATGAGTTTTTCAAAAGTAAACATGACCAAAATTTCTCGTATGCACAACTCATGATTTCAATCCATATATAATGATTCTTTTCAAAATAATCCTTCTGTAATTGATATGATTGTGTTTGGAATGGTGGGTGATCATGGACTTAGCTCAGTTCGTTTTAGGCCTGTGAGCCCCCCTTCTTTCTCTATTTAATTTCTAATGTAATTCTATCTTCCTCCGATGAATGTACTCGCCTTAAGGGTTGTTGAAAATTATTTGGCATGTAATTCTTTTTCCAGCCTGTGAGCCGTGTAATTATTGTAATTAATGATGCGGATGGAGCTTGAAGGCACGGAGGACGAACTACGAAGATGATCCTGCTGCTTGGGAAGTAGGCTGGATATATGCGTAGCTTTACTTAGAGTCCATGATCACCCAGGCTTATTTATTTGCATGGTATGTATTTATTTTGAGCAATTATTAGGTACAGTAAATATATAGCACAAATATATTTATTCTATCACTTAAGGTGCGACCAAGATAAAAGCAAAATACCCTCTTTATTAAATATTAGATCTGTGAACGTGGCTTTAGAAGCCGTCGTGGCCCTCCACCATTATAGGGTGACTGAATGCCATTAATTCATAGATTTGTTGTGCTTTCCATTGGGTTCATGATTTGGTGGCAGGATCTCAGCCCTAAAGCTTTGCTTCAATGGGATGAGGGACTGAACTTGGCCTTGTTGTGCTTTCCACAAGGGTCGGGTCACGAACTCATTGCTGTGTAGTAATGGTGGTACAATCTAACTGGGAGTATCCTTTGTTGTGCTTTTCACAAGGGGATGACTTCTAAGGGGCCGAAAGTCGGATATTGCATTGGATGCAAGTGCTGTTGACTGCCCAAGGAATGGGATGTGATTTGTTGTGCTTTCCACAAGGTTGCATTTCAGTTCTGTTGGGATTCCAACTCACTAGGATGATCACCGTGATCTCCCGTTCTATATGATTGAGGGTCATATAGTTCGACGCAAAATAGTGGAGCTAACTAAGATAGAAAACCATATCTAAAGTTAGAACCTTAAACGCATGCTAAAATATTGTTTTTTATTTTTCATTCAGATCATCATGTCATTGTCGAATCCCCTACGTAGCATCTTGGATGCGAACAAATTGACTGGACCTAATTTTCAAGACTGGCTACGTAATCTGCAAATAGTCTTAATAGCCGAAAAGATTGTGTACATGTTAGACACGATTCAACTTGAGCCTCCCGCTGATGCCGAGGAGGGTGATCAATTAAATTATGCAAAATGGTCGGAAGATTCTTCCCTTGCACAGTGTTATATACCGGCCTCTATGACTCCCGAGCTATAGAGGCAATTTGAAAAGACAGATTGTAGAGCTATACTTCTCCAACTACGCCAGCTCTTTGGTGAGCAGGGTATGATAGAGAGGTATGAGCTCTCAAAGAAACCTTTTAGGACTAGGATGTCTGAGGGTGCTTCAGTAAAAGCTCATGTACTGAAAATGATGAAGTGGATAGAGAGACTCAGTGGGCTAGGATTCAAATTGGATCTTGAACTTAACATTGATCTCATTCTCCAGTCATTGTCTGAATCCTTTTCTCCCTTCATCATGAACTTTAACATGAATAGGATTGAGGTTTCTCTACCAAAACTCATAAACATGTTAAAGAGTGCTGAAGGGACCATGCAGAAGGAGAAACCATCCTCTGTAATGATTGTTGGTCGGACCAACAAGAAAAGGAAGGCCACCCAGATACCCAATAACAAGAAGGGAAAGAAACCAACTAAAGGTAATCAGATTACCAAGGCAGGCAAGGGCTGTTAGTTTTAGGTGGCCTACAAGCCAATCTGACTATGTAAATCTCGTTCATTTATTAATATAATGGTATAATATTCATTATGTGTAAATCGTATTAATTATCGTTTCATAATGAAATCTATGAATATGTGCTATAGTGATCAGATTATAATGAGATCATACTAATGAGACTGATCACTTAAACACATATATTCTTAATTGTTCATAGTCAGAGGATATCTGAGAAGAACATCGGATATTCGGTTAGACTAGTACAGATTACTCCTGCTCATATGATGAGGGTGACTGATCTCATAAGTCATTTGTATAGAGACACTAAGGCGAATCTGTAGGTGCACATTGGAGAATGAGTTCACTGAACTAATCCGACTGAATCGCTGGATGGTATTGTACCTCACTGTCAATCAGCTTGATTCTATTGTCGCAGTTGCGTGGGTGGTCCTCGGACCTGAGACACCAAGGACACCTTGACGGTGGACTTCTGTGTTTTGACCTTGGTTTACGAATCTCTAGCCACGGAATTCTAAAACGCCAAGGATTGGGTACAGCCGAATACCATCGAAGGGAATTGTGTGTCAATAAGGAATCATTCGCTCTCGGTACTTAGAGAGAGAATGCTCTAAGAAGGATGCACGGAAGTCCCTGACTAGGGCGGACGATAATATCGGGAAAGGAGTTTTCCGATATTTATCAGCGACATCCAATCCAAGTGAGTCGACCGGTTAGTGTTTGACAGCACGCCATACCCTGAGTTGACTCAAGAGCATTGTACGAATGAAGGATTATATCTACGCAGTAACTGTCGGCGGAAAGGTTCCAAGAGTGGGTTACTTAACCCCGATATCTTCCGGGTTCACGTGGTGTTGCTTGGCACCCAACGTGATCGGAGGCCCGGTCGAATTCGATGTGCGACATCAATTCGATTGATTAATTAATTAATAAAGGGTTATTAATTGATTAATAAATCCAGTGAGGAGTTACTGGGCTTGTTGGGCCATTAACTGGACTGGTAATTGGGCCTAGAGGGTCACACGCAAATGATTCTCAAGGCGATGGATAAATAAGTGGGTTTTATACAAATCGGGGGTTTTTATGAAAAACCACGCCGTTAGTATAAAACATAGCGAACGGGCTGAGCAGGCCAAGCTGTTGCTAACCCAAGCCGTCCCTCCTCTGTTTCTCTCTCTCTCTAGCGTCCCAGACAAATCCAGATCTGCTCCGCCGCTTCTCCGACTCCCGTTCGACGGGAAATCGTCCGCGCGTTGCAGCGACCGGCGGAGGTTTCGTGGGCTGCGAAGAACGAGGAACATAAGGATATCCATCACGAGGAGGATCGCGTGGACTTCACTAAAGGCCGGGCACTTGTGCGGCTTGCGGTGTCGCACCGACGGAACTGAACGGTTGCATATTCGAATCTACACACGGTGAGAACTGATTATCCGATAATCTGGTTTTTTCGATTTTCGAAACGGGAACGGATCTCCGTTTTTATTTTTTTTTCCGCTGCACGGGAGATCCGGAGAAACCCGAGAACCCAACAAGGGCAAGGACAAGAAGGATGAAAAAGACAGCAAATGCTTTCGGTGTGGACAGACAGGTCACTGGAAAAGGAATTGCAAGGCAATTCTAAAAGAAGGTATTTTTGTCATTGCCTTAAATTTGTCTCTTATGAGATCCACATCATGGGTATTGGATACTGGATGCTCATCTCATATATGCAATTCTTTGTAGGCACTGACAAATAAAAGAAGACTTGACAAAAGAGAGATCCAACTAAGGATGGGCAATGGAGCTATAATTGCTGCTAAAGCTATGGGGACTACTCATCTTAGTTTACCTTCTGGGATAATTCTGGAGTTAACAAAGTGTTATTTTGTTCCAGAAATTATCAGAAACATTGTATCTATTTCCTGCTTAAACAATGTTGGTTACTCTTTGACGATAACTAGCATTGAGTGCTCTATTATCAATAATAGTTTAATTATAGTTAATGGTTATTTGTTCAATGGGTTATATGTATTGGATACATGTAATGATGTAATGCAGGTTTCCAGTGATAAGACAGAAGAAGTGAATCTTGCATATCTTTGGCATTGCAGACTTGGTCATATAAGAGAGAAGAGGATTTCTCACCTATGTTCAAATGGATACTTGAATTCATTCGAATTCAAATCATTTGATACTTGTGAGTTGTGCCTCATGGGGAAGATGACCAAAGCTCCATTTAGTGGACATGGTGAAAGGACTATTGAGCTTTTGGAACTCATACACACGGATGTATGTGGACCCATGTCAATAGAAGCTAAAGGAGGATATCTCTATTTCATTTCTTTTATTAATGACTTCTCTAGGTATGGCTATGTGTATTTAATCAGATATAAATCACAAGCTTTTGAGAAGTTTAGGGAATATAAGAGTGAAGTAGAGAAGCAAACTGGTAAAAGTATTAAAACTCTTCGATCGGATCGAGGAGGTGAATACTTAAGTCTTGAATTCACTTCTTACCTAAAGGACAATGGAATAATTTCTTAGTGGACCCTACCATATACACTACAGCATAATGGTGTATCTGAAAGGAGAAATAAGAGCTTGTTAGACATGGTCCGTTCCATGATGTCCTTGGCAGAATTACCATTATCTCTATGGGGGTACGCTTTAGAGACTGCAACCTACTTGTTAAATAGGGTTTCGAGTAAGTCAGTTCCTACCACACCATATGAGATATGGAAGGGAAGGAAACCAAACTTTAATCATATTAAAGTTTGGGGGTGTCCTGCCCATGTAAAGAAGAATGACACAGATAAGTTAGAGTCGAGAATAGACAAGTGTAGGTTTGTGGGATATCCAAAAGAGACATTTGGATATTATTTCTATCACCCTTTAGGGGCCAAGAGAGCTGTATTCCTAGAGAAGGAATATCTCCTCCAGAAAAACAGTGGGAGCCAGATAGAACTGGACGAGGTCCACGAACCACAAACTAAGAACACAGTCTCATTAGATGAGACACCACTTATGAAAAATGCTCAAAATGAAACACAGATATTGCAAAGATCTGGTAGGGTACCTAGAGAACCTGAGAGATATGTTGGACATATCTCTGACAGTTTGTCTAAGGTACAGATAAATGAGGACGATGATCTTCAATCCTATCAGGAGGCAATTCGTAATTCTGACTCCGAGAAATGGAAGGACGCTATGGATTCATAAATCCAATCCATGTATACCAATCAAGTTTGGAACTTGGTTGACATACCTGATGGGAAGGTTCCTATCAGCTGCAAATGGATCTTCAAGAGGAAGATCGGAGCAGATGGACAAATTGGCACTTATAAGGCTCGTCTGGTGGCAAAGGGATATCGTCAAAGACAAGGAATTGACTATGATGAAACTTTTTCACCAGTAGCAATGATAAAGTCAATTAGAATCCTCCTTGCCATTGCAGCATACTTAGATTATGAGATCTGGCAGATGGATGTGAAGACAGCATTCCTTAATGGAAACCTATCAGAAGAGGTGTACATGGTACAACCTGATGGATTCACATCTAAGCAGCATCCCAATAAGGTATGCAAGCTTCAGAAATCCATTTATGGATTGAAGCAGGCATCTCGAAGTTGGAATCTGAGATTTGATGAGGTTATCAAATCTTTTGACTTCATTCGAAATGAAGACGAACCCTGTGTTTACAAGAAGGTCAGTGGGAGCTCAGTAACCTTCTTGGTCCTCTATGTTGATGACATCTTACTTATTAGGAATGACGTAAAGATGCTAACATCAACTAAGTCTTGGTTGTCCAAGACATTCTCAATGAAGGATTTGGGAGAAGCGTCCTATGTGCTGGGCATAAGGATCTATCGTGATAGATCCAAAAGGATACTGGGAATGTCCCAATCCATGTATATATATACTATACTCAGGAAATTCCACATGGAAAATTCCAAAAGAGGTCTCATTCCTATGAGACATGGAATTTACCTATCTAAGGGCATGGCCCCTAGAACCCCTGAGGAAGTAGAGCACATGAGTCGAGTACCCTATGCCTCGGCAATAGGGTCAATCATGTATGCCATGCTATGTACTCACCCTGATGTGGCCAATGCTTTGAGCATTACCAGCCGATATCAAAGTGATCCAGGCGAAGAGCACTGGAAAGTAGTGAAATGCATCCTTAAGTACTTGAGAAGAACTAAAAATCTTTTCTTGCTGTATGGAGGAGAAGAGGACTTACAATTGAGAGCATATACAGACTCTAATTTTCAGTCAGATTCGGATGATAGCAAATCCATGTCTGGATTTGTATTCATGTTAAATGGAGGGCAGTCAGTTGGAAGAGTTCCAAGCAAGAAACGACTGCGGATTCAATGACAGAGGCAGAGTATATAGCTGCGGCTGAAGCTGCCAAGGAAGCGGTCTGGATGAAGAAATTCATCTCGGAACTTGACATAGTTCCCAGTGTTGGGATCGCTGTGTCGGGATCCGATCCTAAAACGCAGCGGAATAAAGAAGTTCGGGATCGGATCTGTCCCATTTCGGTCGTTAAAACAAAAACCGATGTAGATCGATTTACCTTGCGCGGAATCGAATCCGCGTCCGTTTTTCGGTTCCTTCGGAGCGATGCCGCAAGTCGCGCAGATGCCCGACCTCTAGCGGTATCCACGCGGTTCTCCTCGCGATGGATCGTCCTCGCTTCCTCGCTCGCTGCGGCGCTCGAAGATCCCTTCTGACTGCGCGTGATCCGCCGCGACATGCGGATCCAGATTCCCCGTCGAACGGGAAGTGGAGCAGTTGGGAACGGCACGCCCAGAGGAGAGAGAAAGTGGGAAGAACGAATGACGGCTAGGTCAGGGTTGCTGGCCCCGGACGTAGAATCCGTTCTTTTATAAAAAGTCAGTTTGCAGTTTTTCACTAAAACCCAGACTTATCCGAAATCCTGTCGGATTATCCATCGACTTGAAAACCATTTGCGTGTGACCCTCTAGGCCCAAATACCAGTCCAGTTAATAGCCCATTAAGTCCAGTAGCCCTTTACTGACCCACTGTATTAATTAATATCCTTATATTCAATTAATCAGCCGAATTTAATGTCCCACAATAAATTCGGACGGACTGCCGATCACGTTGGATGCCAAGCAACATCGCGTGATCCTGGATGGCACTGGGGTTATCGCAACCCTCTATTGGAACCTTTCTGTCATCGGTTAGCGCGCGGATATAATCCTTCATCCGTACAATGTTCCCGAATCGACTTAGGGCATGGTTTACTGTTAAACCCTATTTGGTCGATTCACTTGAATCAGATGCTGCTATTCTGAATCCGATAACTCCTTATCGATTACAGAGTCCGCCCTGGCCAGGGACTTTAAGCGCATCATTCCCGGAACATTCTCTCTCATACAACCGAGAGCGGATGATCCCGTATTGAACACACAATTACCTTCGAGGGCATCTCCCTGAACCCGATCACTTGACTTATTGATATCCCATGGTTAGGGATTCGTTCGTCAAGGTCAAAGCTCAGAAACCTACCAACAAGGTATCCTTGGAGTCTCAGGTCCAAGGATCATCCACGCAACCGTGACAATTGAATCGAGCTGGTTAACAGTGAGGTTATTACCATCCAGCGATTCATAGTCGGATCAGTTCAGTGAACTCATTCACCAATGAGCACCTATAGGTTCAGCATAGTGTCTCCACACAAGTGACTTATGGGATCAGTCACCCTCATCATATGAGCTGAAGTAACCTATACTAGTCTATCCGGATGTTCGATGTCCTATCTCAAACATCCTATGACTAGGAACAATTAAGAACATGTGTTTATAAGTCTTCGGTCCCGTAATTATGATCTCATCATAATCCAAAGACTATTGCACATGTTCATGGACTTCATCGTGATACGATAAACACAGATCGAATTAATTACACACAATGAATTATTCCCATTTATTAATAATCTGAATATGTACACAGTATCGGATTGGCTTTGAGACCATCTAATACTAACAATCTCCCACTTGGGCTAAAGCCAATCACTTTTATACAGAATACCCATATTCTCTAAGTGACGCTCAAAAACATTTTGAGACAAAGGCTTTGTAAGTGGATCTGCTATGTTGTCGGCTGAGGGAACTCTTTCCACCACGACATCTCCTCGAGCTATAATCTCTCTGATCAGATGAAAGCGCCGCAGAATGTGCTTCGACTTCTGATGAGACCTCGGCTCTTTCGCTTGAGCAATCGCCCCATTGTTGTCACACAGCAGTGGGACGGGATCAGATATGCTTTCCACCACACCAAGATCGCCGATGAATTTCTTCATCCACACAGCTTCCTTGGCGGCTTCAGCAGCAGCAATATACTCGGCTTCCGTTGTCGAATCAGCAGTGGTTTCCTGCTTGGAACTTTTCCAGCTCACTGCTCCCCCGTTGAGTGTGAAAATAAAACCTGATGTTGACTTGCTGTCGTCAGGATCAGACTGAAAACTCGAGTCAGTATATCCTTGCAGCTTTAAGTCTCCTCCTCCATAGACTAGAAATAGATCCTTAGTCCTTCTCAAGTACTTAAGGATGCATTTCACAGCCTTCCAGTGTTCATCACCTGGATCTGCCTGATGTATGCTCGTAACACTTAGAGCATATGCTACATCAGGTCTGGTACATAGCATGACATACATGATGGACCCTATGGCAGAAGCATAGGGGACTTTATCCATCACTGCCCTCTCTTCAGGTGTCTTGGGAGACTGACCTTTAGAGAGTGAAATTCCATGTCTCATCGGTATGAGACCTCTCTTGGAATTTTCCATGCCAAACCTTTTGACAATGGTTTCTATGTACATGGATTGGGTTAAAGCCAGCATCTTCTTTGATCTATCCCTATAGATCCGTATTCCTAATACGTAAGATGCTTCTCCCAAATCCTTCATGGAGAAGTTCTTTGACAGCCAAATCTTTACGGATGACATCATTCCTACATCATTCCCAATGAGTAGGATGTCGTCAACGTAAAGAACCAGAAATGTGATTGCGCTCCCACTATTTTTCTTGTATACACAGGGCTCATCTTCATTCTTAATGAAGCCATAAGATTTGATCGCCTCATCAAATCTTATGTTCCAGCTTCGGGATGCTTGTTTCAGTCCATAAATGGACCTCTGCAACTTGCATACCATGTCTGGAGATTCTTTGGATGTTAATCCTTCTGGTTGTATCATATACACCTCCTCCTCAAGGTTTCCATTGAGGAAGGCAGTCTTCACATCCATCTGCTAGATTTCATAATCATGGTAGGCAGCAATGACAAGAAGAATTCTGATGGACTTAATCATAGCAACGGGTGAAAAAGTTTCGTCATAGTCAACGCCTTGTCTTTGACGATAGCCTTTTACCACTAATCTTGCCTTATAAGTCTCAATACGTCCATCTGCACCGATCTTTCTTTTAAAGATCCATTTGCAGCCGATAGGTACTATACCATCGGGTAAATCTACCAAGTTCCAAACTTAGTTGATGTACATGGACTGTATTTCAGAATTCATGGCTTCCCGCCATTTCCCGGCCTCTGAACTATCAATGGCCTCCTGGTAAGTCTTGGGATCATCATCCTCATTATAGAATATCATTGAACCATCCAAATTAATATGTCCCACATATCTTTCTGGTGGTTTAGGTACTCTTTCAGACCTACGAGGTTCCTGTGTATCATTTTGAACAGGTTCAGAAACTAACGGTTCATCTAATGAACCATTGCCAGTTTGTGGGTCTGGAACTTCTTCCAGAATTACTTTACTCCCACTGTCTTTCTGGAGAATATAATCTTCTTCCAGAAAGACAGCTCTCCTGGCCACAAACACCTTTTGTTCGCTAGGATGATAGAAGTAATATCCATAAGTTTCCTTTGGATATCCCACAAATCTGCATTTGTCAGTTCTGGATTCCAGCTTATCTGCGTCATGTCTTTTAACATGAGCAGGACATCCCCAGACTTTAACATGTTTAAGGTCTGGTTTCCTTCCATTCCATATCTCATATGGAGTGTTCTCAACAGATTTGCTGGGTACCTTATTCAGGATATACATAGCCGAGCTAAGTGCATATCCCCATAAGGACACTGGTAATTTGGACATGCTCATCATGGATCGCACCATTTCCATTAATGTGCGATTTCTCCTTTCTGATACACCATTCATCTGAGGTGTATAAGGAGGTGTAAGCTGAGAAAGGATACCATTATCCTTTAAGTATTTAATGAACTCAGTACTCAAGTATTCACCACCTCGATCAGATCGGATGGTTTTTATACTCTTTCCTGTTTGTTTTTCTACTTCATTCTTAAATTCTCTGAATTTCTCAAAGGCTTCAGATTTATACTTCAATAAGTATACATATCCAAACCTTGAGTAATCATCAGTGAATGTAATGAAGTATGAGAAACCACCAATGGCTTGGGTTGACATAGGACCACATACATCTGAATGTATGAGTTCTAATATGCCTTTGGCTCGTTCTCCAGTTCCACTAAATGGAGACTTAGCCATTTTACCCATTAAACATGACTCACAGGTTGCATATGATTCATAATCAAATGGATCCAAATATCCATCTTTATGCAACCTTTGGAGTCTGTTTTCACCAATGTGTCTAAGCCTACAATGCCACAAGTAGGCTTTGTTCATTTCATACTTACTTCTTTTAATCGAAGAACCGATATGTAAATTATCATGAGACACATTCAATAGATACAAACCATTGGATAAAATAGCAGAAGCTATTAATTTATTTCTGAAATAAATTGAACAACTATTGTTCCCAAAATTTAAATTGTATCCAATTCTATCTAAACATGAAATAGAAATGATGTTCCTTATTATGCTAGGTACATAATAACAATCATCTAATAAAAATGTGTCTCCGGATGGTAGCTTGAGCTTCACTGTCCCCACAGCGATCGCCGCAACTCTTGCGCCGTTACCTAGCCTCAGCTCCACCTCTCCGGTCCTCAGCTTACGTCTTCTTGTCAGTGTCTGCACCGAATTGCAGATATGAGATACACATCCAGTATCTAATACCCATGATGTACAATCTCTTATTGACAAGTTTACATCTATCATATAGATACCTGAAGCGTCCTGCTGCTTCACAGTTCCTTGAGCCTTGTCCTTGAGGTATTCCTTGCAATTCCTCTTCCAATGCCCTTTCTGGTGACAGTAGAAGCAATCACCTTTCTCAGCATTTTTACCCTTGTCTTTCTTGACAACCTTTGCCTTTCTCTGAACCTTGTTCTTATTCTTTCGAAAAGCTTGGACTGCAAGTCTTTTTCTGTTGGTCTTACCAACCATTAGGACTTGGGGTTTGTCCTTCACAAGGTTCCCCTCAGCAGTCTTTAACATGTTCAGCAGTTCAGCTAAGGTCGTCTGGATCTTGTTCATGTTGAAATTGACGATGAACTGAGCATATGAAGGTGGAAGTGAAGACAACACAAGGTCTGTGTGCATCTCCTTGGGAAGTGTAATCCCAAGAGCATCCAGCCTCTCCACCCACTCAATCATCTTCAGCACATGATTCTGTACTGAAGTTCCCTCTGCCATCTGAGCTTTGAACAGATTCTTCGATATCTCATATCGTTCGATTCTGCTCTGCTCACCAAAGAGCTCCTTCAAATGGAGCATGATGGATCTAGCATCCATCTCTTCATGTTGCCTCTGCAACTCATTGCTCATAGAGGCTAACATATAGCATTGGGCCATGGTGGAATCCTCCTTCCATTTTTCATACGCTATCATTTCCTCCTCTGGAGCATCTAATGCTGGTTCAGCAGGAGGTTCAGTATCCAAGACGTAGGCAATCTGCTCAGACCTGAGGACTATCTTCAAGTTTCTGAGCCAATCTGAGTAATTGGTGCCTGTCAAACGGTTGGCATCAAGTATGCCTCTCAACGGGTTATGGTGAGACATTCTCGCCTACAGGAGATAATCAATCGATAATTAGCAGATATTCAGATTAACTAAAACAAGATATGGTCTTTTATTATCTAGTTTTACTCCCACTAATTTTCGACGGACTGTATAACCTTCAGATATACAGAACGGGAGATGCCGACTGTCTCCTAGTGGGGATCAGAATCTCCAAGCATCACAGTATGACCTCGGGTAAACACATAGTATCATACTGCTATCTCAGAGCAATCATCTCATGATAATTGCAACTCCTTGCAATATCCGATCGTACTTCGGCTCCCAAGTTTAATGGTCCCGGGTAAACACAGTAGACCATTATCCCCGGTCTAAGCTTTACCATCAATACGTGACTGAGTAAAGTAGAAACATAGTTCCCGGGTAAACACGTGGATGACTATCGTTCCTCTACTCTTATCCAAAGGCATCTAATGCCATGATCAACAGTCCTCTCATCAGTTAATGACAGACCTCGGGTAAACACATAGTATCTGCCACCACCGAATTAAGTTCTATCAATCATATTGATGGAGAGCCACGCGGTACATTCTCAATGACTCGCGCTACGGCTTAGAGTTTGTAACGAAGGTTTTACTTATTTAATTTGGTCTCATCCTAGGTGATAGTATTAAATATATCGAATATATTTATTAATACTAATAACCTAGCAAATATAAAGCACACGCATCACATACATGTCATTAGTGTGGTCATGGACGGCACTGCGGTTTGACTTGAGCCAGACAGTCAAACGCACACATTCACACAATATAACATCTTATATCATGAGTCTGCAAACCCATGAATGCAATGAACTCCTTCATTTTCATCTGGTCAGCAGTTGTGGATCATCCTCGCTCCGCGCGCATCCGCCTCGATCAAATTACATCGTAATTCTCAATTACATGATAATTTAAATGAGGAAGCCTTATGGCGATTACATCGAGGTGGAAGATAGAAGTACAATGGAATATGAGAGGGAGAGGTTCGCAGACCTCTATTTATTAATACACAATAAACCACACAATCACATTCCACATCCACAATTAATGCTCGTCCATGACCACCATGTGTTTTATTAAACAAACCACACATGAATTGCGCATCAAATGGCTAAATAAAATTTTCGAAAATAACCTATAATTTTGGTTTCATAAAACCAGGGACCAATCAAAATTGGATTTAGGATTTTCGAAAACTTTAGTATTTATTTCAAGCATGCTAATTTAAATCTAATTTAAACAAGCAAATAAATGCACATCAATAAATGCATTAAAATCTAAAATTAACGGCTTCAGAAATATTCCATGCTCAATTTGAACAATTCAAATATTTATGGGGTTAATCTAACAATTAGATTGCATAAGGTTTAATCTAACATTTAGAATTAATTCAATTAACAACCTTTTGTTAATTAATTAACATAATAAACCTTAATAAGGGCCCAATCAAAATTGAATTTAATAAAAACAGTAAAATCCTATTTTACAGATAATTATTAAACCAATTTTATAATTAAAATTTTAAAACCAAAAAAAAAAAATTTAATCAACTGGGCCCCTTAAAGGGCTCAGCCCTGCTGAGCCCCTGGCTCGGGCCAGGGCCGAGCCAGGGCGCAGCCAGGGCTCGGACCCAGGTCCGAGCCCTGCTGCGCCCTGGCTCGGGCCGCCTGGCATGAGCCAGGGCCCAGCCGGGCCCGGTCCGGTCGGCGGCTAGGGAAACCCTAGCCGCCCGGCCGAACCGCCCGAGGTTCCCTGCAACGCAGGGAACCCGACGGCGCCGCCCCCTCTTTGGGGTCTTCTCCGGCGCCGATCCCGGCGTCGGCAAGGCACCGCACCATGCCGCCGGCGAACCCCTTAGCTGCCGCGAGGTCCGGTGACCGGCGGTGGCCCTGGAGGTCATCCGGAAAGGGATTTATTCGCCCCCTTATTTCCTCCAAAAAATCTGGTTTTGCAGGTTTCTCAAACCCGTGGGGAGGAAGAAGAAGGTCCATGGCCGCTCTTCCACGGCTTCCCATGCCACCAACAACTCGACCAGGGTCATTGGGCATGATCTACAGCGATTAGAACCCCTTAAAATCCATCTCTATGGATCTGACCACATCAAAAACGCCCCGTTCTTCGTCCAACGAAGAACACGACGAAAAACCCCCAAAAATAAATTTTTCTTCAGATTTAAATCACGATCTCATCGCAGTAATCATCTAATGATTATAAATCTTTCAAGAACATAAATCTAAGCATGGAATAAATTCAAAAACCATAAATTTTAGAGACCGAAACGGCGAAAACACAGTGGAACCTGGCTCTGATACCACTGTTGGGATCGCTGTGTCGGGATCCGATCCTAAAACGCAGCGGAATAAAGAAGTTCGGGATCGGATCTGTCCCGTTTCGGTCGTTAAAACAAAAACCGATGTAGATCGATTTACCTTGCGCGGAATCGAATCCGCGTCCGTTTTTCGGTTCCTTCGGAGCGATGCCGCAAGTCGCGCAGATGCCCGACCTCTAGCGGTATCCACGCGGTTCTCCTCGCGATGGATCGTCCTCGCTTCCTCGCTCGCTGCGGCGCTCGAAGATCCCTTCTGACTGCGCGTGATCCGCCGCGACATGCGGATCCAGATTCCCCGTCGAACGGGAAGTGGAGCAGTTGGGAACGGCACGCCCAGAGGAGAGAGAAAGTGGGAAGAACGAATGACGGCTAGGTCAGGGTTGTTGGCCCCGGACGTAGAATCCGTTCTTTTATAAAAAGTCAGTTTGCAGTTTTTCACAAAAACCCAGACTTATCCGTAATCCTGTCGGATTATCCATCGACTTGAAAACCATTTGCGTGTGACCCTCTAGGCCCAAATACCAGTCCAGTTAATAGCCCATTAAGTCCAGTAACCCTTTACTGACCCACTGTATTAATTAATATCCTTATATTCAATTAATCAGCCGAATTTAATGTCCCACAATAAATTCGGACGGACTGCCGATCACGTTGGATGCCAAGCAACATCGCGTGATCCTGGATGGCACTGGGGTTATCGCAACCCTCTATTGGAACCTTTCTGTCATCGGTTAGCGCGCGGATATAATCCTTCATCCGTACAATGTTCCCGAATCGACTTAGGGCATGGTTTACTGTTAAACCCTATTTGGTCGATTCACTTGAATCAGATGCTACTATTCTGAATCCGATAACTCCTTATCGATTACAGTGTCCGCCCTGGCCAGGGACTTTAAGCGCATCATTCCCGGAACATTCTCTCTCATACAACCGAGAGCGGATGATCCCGTATTTAACACACAATTACCTTCGAGGGCATCTCCCTGAACCCGATCACTTGACTTATTGATATCCCATGGTTAGGGATTCGTTCGTCAAGGTCAAAGCTCAGAAACCTACCAACAAGGTATCCTTGGAGTCTCAGGTCCAAGGATCATCCACGCAACCGTGACAATTGAATCGAGCTGGTTAACAGTGAGGTTATTACCATCCAGCGATTCATAGTCGGATCAGTTCAGTGAACTCATTCACCAATGAGCACCTATAGGTTCAGCATAGTGTCTCCACACAAGTGACTTATGGGATCAGTCACCCTCATCATATGAGCTGAAGTAACCTATACTAGTCTATCCGGATGTTCGATGTCCTATCTCAAACATCCTATGACTAGGAACAATTAAGAACATGTGTTTATAAGTCTTCGGTCCCGTAATTATGATCTCATCATAATCCAAAGACTATTGCACATGTTCATGGACTTCATCGTGATACGATAAACACAGATCGAATTAATTACACACAATGAATTATTGCCATTTATTAATAATCTGAATATGTACACAGTATCGGATTGGCTTTGAGACCATCTAATACTAACACCCAGCATATCAGATCCCATCCCATTTGTAACGACCCCCTACCCTATGACCGGAAACCCGATCACTAAATGGGTGTCGAATCATTATTCACGGTCTCACACCCGGATTTCATACACACATCTGGAGGAGTAAGCATTAAACAAGGCTAAATATAACAATCACACGGACTTCAAGGAATTACAAGTGCGCAGGAAGGAATTTAATAATGTTTGTACACAGTCCAACAATAATTACATAGTCCAAGAAATTAAATAAGTACAGGCAGAAGCAAAGTACAACAACATCGGGGCATACCCTGGAACTGAGATAGCTGCTGGTCCGCACACCAAGGAGAACACCACACGCCGCCACTCGCCAAGAGATCCACACTTGAAACCGCAGGGAGTGAGCCACACCAGAATTGGGCTCAGTAGGGATCATCCGATCCCCTGCCTCCCACTCACACACCCACAAGAGCAATAACACAGATACAGGTAATTTAAGCAAGTAAAGCTGTAATCGTTACTCCTAAATCTCGGTATAAACCACATGCATTCGAAATGAAACATGCATATCTCTAGAATCATTCTATCAAGGAGCCTACAACCCGCGTCTCGGCAAAACACGCCAACCACACGACCGAACGTGGGAACACGCTAACCTCACAACCAAAAGTGGGAACACGTCAACCACACAACCGAAAGTGGGAACACGTCAACCACACAACCGAAAGTGGGAAACACCGACCCGCTGAGACCAAACAGTAACCCCTCAGATAGCACGCTAGCTACTCCGGCCCAACTAGCTCAGGTGTTTACTCCTTCCCCCAGTACGAGTGACCATATTAGATGGTCTCAAAGCCAATCCGATACTATATATTGATCCAGATTATTAATAAATGGCAATAATTCATTGTGTGTAATTAATTCGATCTATGTTTATCGTATCACGATGAAGTCCATGAACATGTGCAACAGTCTTCGGATTATGATGAGGTCATAATTACGGGACCGAAGACTTATAAACACATGTTCTTAATTGTTTCTAGTCATAGGATGTTTGAGATAGGACATCGAACATCCGGATAGACTAGTATAGGTTACTTTAGCTCATATGATGAGGGTGACTGATCCCATAAGTCACTTGTGTGGAGACACTATGCTGGACCTGTAGGTGCTCATTGGCGAATGAGTTCACTGAACTGATCCGACTATGAATCACTGGATGGTAAACACCTCACTGTTAACCAGCTTGATTCTTTTGTTACGGTTGCGTGGATGATCCTTGGACCTGAGACGCCAAAGATATCTTGTTGGTAGGTTTCTGAACTTTGACCTTGACTAACGAATCCCTAACCATAGGTTATCAATAAGTCAAGCGATTGGGTTCAGGTAAATGCCCTCGAAGGTAATTATGTGTTCAATACGGGATCATCCACTCTCGGTAGTTTGAGAGAGAATGTTTCGGGAATGATGCGCTTGAAGTCCCTGGCCAGGGCAGACTCTATATTCGATAAGGAGTTATCGCATTCAGATTAGCGGCATCTGATTCAAGTAAATCGACCGAATAGGGTTTAACAGTAAACCATACCCTAGGTCGATTCGGGAACATTGGACGGATGAAGGATTATATCCGCGCGCTAACCAATGACAGAAAGGTTCCAATAGAGGGTTGCGATAACCCCAGTGCCATCCAGGATCACGCGATGTTGCTTGGCATCCAACGTGATCGGAAGTCCGTCCGAATTTATTGTGGGACATTAAATTTGGCTGATTAATTGAATATAAGGATATTAATTAATTCAGTGGGACAGTAAAAGGTTACTGGGCTTAATGGGCCATTAACTGGACTGGTATTTGGGCGTAGAGGGTCACACGCAAATGGTTTTCAAGTCAATGGATAATCCGACAGGATTTCGGATAAGTCTGGGTTTTTACAAAAAACCGCAAGCAGACTTATTATAAAAGAACGGATACCACGTCGGGGGCCAGCAACCCTAACCTAGACGTCGTTCTATCTCTATCCTCTCTTCCAGACGCACGACACGAGGCCAACCCTCTGGAGGCTCCGCTTCGATTCCCGATTGCTTCGCCTTCCGTCCGATGGGAGATTCCGAATCCACATGTCGTGGCGGATTACGCGCAGCCAGATGGGATCCACGAACGCTGCATCGAGCGAGGAGGCGAGGACGATCCATCGCGAGGAGAACCGCGTGGATACTGCTAGAGGTCGGGCATCTGCGCGACTTGCGGCATCGCTATGACGGAACCGAAAAACGAACGCGGATTCGAATCCGCGCAAGGTAAATCCGATTTACTTCGGTCTTGTTTTGTTGATCGAAACGGGACGGATCCGATCCCGAAATAATTATATTCCGCCGCATTTTCGGTCGGATCCCGACACAGCGATCCCAACAGTGGTATCAGAGCCAGGTTCCACTGTTTTTTTCGCCGTTTCGATCTCCAAATTAATGATTTTATAATTGTTTCCATGCATAACTTTGATTTTAATTACATGTGTTGTAATCATGAGATGATCACAAGGGATTTAATGTAAATTGCTGTAATTAAAATCGGAATTTATTGGGGTTAAATCGTGTCCTTCGTTTGACGAAGAACGCACAACGACAACATGTTTATGGGCACCCCAAACGTTAGGTATGGCTTGCCGGGGCATGGGCTTCTTCCCATGGCGTCGTCAGTGGTCAAGGTGAACCATAGCCGGCGACGGAGAGGACGGCCGACCCCCTCCTTCTTCCTATTTTGTTTGAAAAAAGGGGGCCGAGGGGATCAGACTGCAACGACATGCAGGTTTGGGGGGGGGGGGGGGGGTTCCGGCTTCCTTGGGAGGCTCCGGTGCCGTTGCCGGCGTCCCTGGGCGACAGCCCGCGGCTGACGGCGCCGGGCCCCGCCAGCCGACGCCTGCGGAGCAGGTGGTCGGCGGCGGGGGAGCCCCCTCCCGCGCCCTGCGCAGCTAGGGTTTCCTAGCTGCGTCGGGCGGGTGGGAGGGGAGGATCCGGCCCCGCCCGGGCCTGGATCCGACCCAGGTCGGGGCCCGACTCGGGTCAGACCTGCCCCCTCAGGGGCGGTCTGGGCCCGGTCTAGGTGCCAGCTTGGGCCGGTCCTATGCTCGGACTGGACCGGCTCTGCAATTTTTTTTTTAAGAAACCCCATTTAAAATCCCATTTAATCCATATTAAATTGAAAGTTGGCCCATAAATTAAAGAATTTTTATGAAAAATTTAAAATCAGATTTTACACTGTATGATCAATTTATAGGCCAATAAATGATTATTTAATATGGGGATTTGTTATTAACAAATGTTGTTAATTAGTTCTTAATCTAATTGTTAGATGAACGATGCATTAAAGTGAATTAATTTAATTGTTAAATTAAGTTTTAATGTCTGAAAAATTATGCATGTAGGTACATCAGCACCGATCTTTTTCTTAAAGATCCACTTGCAACCGATGGGTACAATACCCTCGGGCAAGTCCTCCAAGTTCCAAACTTGGTTGGTGTACATGGACTGGATTTCTGAGTTCATGGCTTCTCGCCATTTCCCGGCTTCTGGGCCTTCTATGGCCTCCTGGTAGGTTTTCGGATCATCATCCTCATTATATTGTACCTTAGACTTACCTTCAGCGATATGTCCCACATATCGTTCGGGTAGTCTAGGTACTCTACCAGATCTACGAGGCTCATCTGTGTGTACCTGAACAGATTCAGGAACTGATATATCATCTGATGATAATACAGCTGTTTAGGGATCTTGAACCTCTTCCAGTACTATTTTACTCCCACTGTCCTCCTGGAGAAGGTATTCCTCTTCCAGGAAGACAGCTTTCCTGGCAACAAACACCTTTTGTTCACCAGGATGGTAAAAGTAGTATCCAAAGGTTTCCTTTGGATATCCCACAAACCTACATTTATCAGTTCGTGATTCCAGCTTGTCTGGATCATGCCTCTTAACATGAGAAGGACAACCCCAGACTTTAACATGCTTAAATTCTGGTTTCCTGCCTTTCCATATTTCATATGGAGTAGAGGCCACAGACTTGCTGGGTACTCTGTTCAGTAGGTATGCTGCTGACTCTAGAGCATACCCCCAGAGGAACACTGGTAATCCCGAAAAGCTCATCATGGATCGCACCATGTCCAACAAGGTGCGATTCCTCCTTTCTGATACACCATTCATCTGTGGTGTATATGGAGGGGTTAGCTGAGAAAGGATACCATTATCCTTTAAGAATTGTGTGAAATTAGTACTCAAGTATTCTCCTCCTCGATCTGATCGATGAGCTTTAATACTCTTTCCTAACTGCTTCTCCACCTCATTCTTGAACTCCTTGAACTTCTCAAATGCTTCCGACTTGTACTTCATTAAGTACACATAGCCGAATCTTAAGAAGTCATCGATGAACGTGATGAAGTAAGAAAAACCACCTTTGGCTTGGGTGGACATGGGACCACATACATCCGAATGTATTAGTTCCAAAATGTCCTTGGCACGTTCTCCATATCCACTAAATGGAGATTTTGCCATCTTTCACATAAGATAGGATTCGCATGTTGCAAACGATTCATAATCGAATGCTGTTAAGTAACCATGCTTGTGCAACTTTTGCAACCTGCTTTCGCCAATGTGCCCAAGTCTACAATGCCACATGTAGGCCTGGTTCACACAATTCTTACTCTTTTTAAGAGCATTATCAATCTGAAGATTGTAATAAGAAACATCTAATAGATATAGACCGTTAACTAAAGATGCCGAAGCTAATGATTTATTACCATAATAAATCAAACAACTTCTATTCTCAATCGTCAACCTATATCCTATCTTGTCCAAACAAGATATTGATATGATGTTCTTTATTATGCTAGGAACATAATAACAATCTTCCAATAGTAAGGTGTCTCCCGATGGAAGCCTGAGGTTTGTTGTCCCAACAGCAATCGCCGCAACTTTTGCGCCGTTTCCTAGCCTCAATTCCACCTCACCTTGTCTCAGCTTGCGGTTACTTGTCAGCATCTGCACATCATGGCAGATATGAGAAGCCCATCCGGTATCTAATACCCAAGATGTGGAATCTCTAACTGATAAGTTGATATCTATCATATAGATATCTGAAGCGTCAGATAGCTTCACTCTTCCATGATCTTTATCGTGAAGGAACTCCTTTCTGTTCCTCTTCCAGTGACCATACTGCTTATAATAGAAGCAGTCACCCTTCACTACTCTTTTACCTTTGTCCTTCGATCCTTTATCGTTAGCTGTCATCTCTGCTTCAGGGGCATCTAATGCCGATTCAGCAAGAGGATCAGCTCCAGGGACAAAGTTATTGCGTTAAGATCTGAAGACATTCTTCAGGCTTCTGAACCAATCTAAGTAGATCAGGTAAGTCAAAACGGCATCAAGTATGCCACGGAGTGGGTTATTCGACGACATAATTCCCTACAGGAGATAAGTAAACTCTATTTAGCAGATGTTCAATTATTAAAATTTAAAACAGGACATGGTCTTTTGTTCAAGTTTAACTCCCACTAATTTTCGACGGATTGTATAACCCTCAGTTATACAGAACGGGAGACGTCGACAGTCTCCTAGTGGGGATCAGAATCTCAATGACTTGCACTACAGCCTTGTGGATAGCACAACAAACTGTAATACAATCAGAGAGCACCCAACTCATGGGACTTGCAACTCCTTGCAATATCTGATCATAGCTTCGGTCCCCAGAGATTTAATGGCCTTGTGGATAGCACAACAAACCACTAATTCTGGTCTAAGCTAACCATCATTACGCGACGAGCATAGATTTGCATGCAGCCCTTGTGGATAGCACAACAAAGCTACATGGTTCCTCTACCCCGATCTATAGGCATCTAATGCCATAGCCACAGTTTCTCCTCCCAATTAAGCAGGCCTTGTGGATAGCACAACAAACCTGCCTAAAGTGATTCGAATCCTATGACTATAATGATGGTGGACCACGCGGTAAGTTCTCAACTACTCGCGTTACGGCTTAGAGTTTATCTGAGGGTATTTGGATAACTTTTATCTTGGTCTCTCCTAGGTGATAGTATATTAATATATCGTATATATTTACTAAATACTATAACCTGCTTTGGTGTGGTCATGGATAGCACAGCGGGTTTGACTGGAGCCAACAGTCAAACGCACACACAATCTAATCATAACAATTACATTAGATGTCCTGCAAACACATAGGCAAGAGATCTCTATCTTTTCGCCTTCCTGGTTGCAGTTGTGGATCGTCCTCGCTCCTTCCTCGGTTGCCTCGATCATATTACATTAATTCTAGAATTAACAGGTAAATTGAAGAAGGCCTTATGGCGAGTACAAGAGAGAGAGGGAGGTAGAAATACATCGGAGTATGAGAGAGAGAGAGGTGCACAGACCTCTATTTATTAACAATTAATAAACATCATACATCCACGATCCACACAAACCATTCATCTCATGAATAATAAATTAAGTGCATATCCATGACCACGGTGTGTTTTAAACATTCCACACATGATTCAGCGCATCACATGGCTAAAACAAATGAGTTTTCAAAATAAATAAGTTTTGGCTTTCTAAAAACTGGGATCCAATCAAAATTGGCATTTGAATTTCGAAAACTCATTTTATTAACTTATCATGCAATTAAATCTAAATTTAAAAGCATTAAACACACATCACATGCGCACACACTCCGAATTAATAATTCCAGATTATTCCATGCCAATTAGAACAATTCTAATAATCTAACACTTAGATTAAACCCCATTTAATAATCTAACAATTAGACTATTAATAACTAATCTAACTCTTAGACTAGTCCATCAAAATTAATTAACAATTTAACACTTAAATTATTAATTAACTACTAATCTAACTCTTAGATTAGTTAATTTAAAATCAATTATTAACTTAACACTTAAATTAATAATTAACTTTAATTAATTAATAATTAATAATCTAACTATTAGATTAGAAGATTAATGTTAATCATTAATTTAACCCTTAAATTAATAACTAACAATTAATCATTAAATACTACTAATTTAACACTTAAATTAGTCATTTAAGTTAATTATTAATTTAACAATTAAATTAATAACTAACTTAAATATTAATTAACAATTAGTTGAAATATAAGTTAATGACCAATTTAACCCTTAAATTAGTCATATTAAGGTTAATAATTAATTTAACATTTAAATTAATATTAACCCTAATTGATTAATAACTAATTGCTAGTTAATAAAAATACTTAAATATCATAATGATTCAAAATCATTAATTAACCCAATTAAATAAAATTGAATAATAAATTAATTTTTCAAAACACTTTTGAACATTAAATTTAAAATTCAATTATAATTAATGGGGTATTTGGGGTTTTAATTAGGGATTTGAATAAAAATTTTGGGGTTTAAATGGGGTAGTGTACAAATGGGCTCAGCCCATTGGATCCGAGCCACTGCTGGTCCTGGCTCGGACCCAGGGGTTCGAACCAGGCCCCAGCAGGCCTAGTCGTGAGGGCTAAGGCCCTTGAGCCGGGTCTGGTCCTGAACCTGGACGGTCCAACCGGTTCAACCCCATCCCCTACCCGACGCCCTCACCAATAGGAACCCTAACTGGTTAGCAAGTGAAGGCCGGCGGCTGGAGGGGCGGCAGGCTGCCACCAGCGAGCGCCCAGGCACCGGACGTCACCGCCGGCGACGCCCCCGGCGCCGGCGACCTGCCCGGCGCTGGTGGGGCATGGGTTCGGTTAGGCCGAGCCCCAAAACTCCAAAATTCTGAATTTTTGCAGGTTCCAAACCGAGTTTTGGGGCTTGATTTAGCAGCCCTCCATGGGCACTCCGGCGCCGATCATCATGCCCGATGTGTAGTGGTGACTATCACCATGAGATCCAGAGTCTCGGCCGGCCATCCCAACGCTTGGGAAGCGAGCACGAAGTCGCCAAAGTACCCCGTTCATCATCTCACGAAGAACTCCGAAAACCCCAAAATAAAATCCGAAAAATCACAGAAAAATAATCAAATTATTTGTGTTCATCTTATGAACACGATTCCGTCATTTTAATCGGATTAAACGCATGGAATAACTCAAGAAAAATCAATTTCGGAAATCGAAACGGGACGAGAAACAGTGGAACCTGGCTCTGATACCACTGTTGGGTTTTCTCGGTTTCTCCGGATCGCTCACGCAGCGGAAAATAAAATTTTTACAGCGATCCGTTTCCCGTTTCGAAGAACTAAAATAAGATAATCGGATTATCGAAGTTCTCACCGTGTGCGGATTCGAATCCGCAGCCGTTCGGTTCCGTCGGTGTGACACCGCAAGCCGCGCAAGCGCTCGGCCTCTAGCGAAGTCCACGCGATCCTCCCCGCGACGGATATCCTCGAGTTCGTCGTTCTTCGCAGCCCGCGAAGCCTCCGCTGGTCGCCGCAATGATCGCCGCAGTGCGCGGACGATTTTCCGTCGAACGGGATTCGGAGAAGCGGCGGGGCAGATCTGGATCTGCCTGGACGCCAGAGGGAGACAGAAACTGAGGAGGGGCGGCTAGGGTTAGCAGCAGCTTGGCCTGCTCAGCCCGTTCGTTATGTTTTATACTAACCGCGCGGTTTTTCATAAAAACCCCCGGTTTGTATAAAACCCACTTATTTATCCATCGCCTTGAGAATCATTTGCGTGTGACCCTCTAGGCCCAAGTACCAGTCCAGTTAATGGCCCAGTAAGCCCAGTGACTCCTCACTGGCTTTATTAATTAATTAATAACCCTTTATTAATCAATTAATCAATCGAATTGATGTCGCACATCGAATTCGACCGGGCCTCCGATCACGTTGGGTGCCAAGCAACACCGCGTGAACCCGGAAGGTATTTGGGGTTAAGTAACCCACTATTGGAACCTTTCCATCGACAGTTACCGCGTGGATATAATCCTTCATTCGTACAACGCTCTCGAGTCAACTCAGGGCATGGCGAGCTGTCAAACCCTAGCCGGTCGACTCACTTGGATTGGATGCCGCTGATGAATATCGGAAAACTCCTTTTACGATATTATCGTCCGCCCTGGCCAGGGACTTCCGCGCATCCTTCCTAGAGCATTCTCTCTCTAAGTACCGAGAGCGAATGATTCCTTATTGACACACAATTCCCTTCGACGGTATTCCGCTGCACCCAATCCTTGGCGTATTAGAATCCCGTGGCTAGAGATTCGTAGACCAAGGTCAAAGTACAGAAGTCCACCGCCAAGGTGTCCTTGGTGTCTCAGGTCCGAGGACCATCTACGCAACTGCGACAATAGAATCAAGCTGGTTGACAGTGAGGTACAATACCATCCAGCGATTCAGTCGGATCAGTTCAGTGAACTCATTCTCCAATGAGCACCTACAGATTCGCCTTAGTGTCTCCACACAAATGACTTATGAGACCAGTCATCCTCATCATATGAGCAGGAGCAATCTGTACTAGTCTAACCGGATATCTGATGTCCTTCTCGGATATCCTCCGACTAGGAACGATTAAGAATATGTGTGTTTAAGTGATCAGTCTCATTAGTATGATCTCATCATAATCTGATCACCATAGCACATATTCACGGACTTCATTATGAAACGATAATTAACGCGATTTACACATAATGAATATTATGCCGTTTTATTAATAATGAACGAGATTTACATTGTTAGATTGGCTTGTAGGCCACCTAAACTAACAGGTATGGCCGTGCTCGTGAATGTGGATTTGTAGCATGCTTGTGGTGGATGAACTTCTTTTCCTCCCCCTTCTGTTTTGGGGCTTTTTCGGGGTATTTGGGGTTAAGGGAGAAACCCTCGGATCGAACCAGGGAACCAGGTTTCTAGCGCTAAACGGCGTCGTGCCTGGTCGACGCCTTTCAAAAGCACGTCAGGGCAGTGCGACGCCTTTTAGGGCAGAAACCTCCCTGTTCGAGGTCTCACGAGTTAGGGGTTCTGGCGCTAAATAACGTCATGGATGGACGACGCCTTTCAGAAGGACGTCGGGCCATCATGACGCCATTTAGGCAGGAAATCACCCTGACTGAGGGTCTGTCAGTTCGGGGATTATGGGACTAAAAGACGTCGTGGGTGGGCGACGCGATTCGTAAAAGCGTCGGGTAACCATGACGCCTTTTAAGGCAGAAATCCCCTGATTAATGTTTTCTGGAATTCCGGGATTTTCGGTGTGAATGGCGTCGGAGGATGTCGACGCCTTTCAAAAGGCGACCACTGGTGTCGACACGTTTTAGGCCAGAGTTCGTGGCCGGAGTTTTATGAACCAGTTTAGGGAGCTTGAATGGCGTCGGCCTCGGGCGACGCGTTTCAAGACAGAACAACACTAATTCATGCCAGTAAAATGTGTTCATACTGCTAGATAATTGGTTAGTGCATGCTTTAGTATACTCGGTAGAAATGGATTCTTCATGACGGGATGGCACTGTGAGTGTGTCATGTGATCGCGGGCTTTTCACATGACCGGATCGTACTGTGCCGGGTTTTGGTGTTTTGTGTTACTGTGGACCTGGAGTGACATTGTAGCGCTTTATCACCCTGTGCTGGTGGGGGCGTGAGCACAGCGCCGGTGGGGGCGTGGGCGGGGTGACGCCTAGTGAGAGAGGGTCACCTGGTGAACCCCGAGGTCAGCTAGTACCGGTGTCGGAGTGGTACATTCGGAGAGTCACTCATGCTGAGGGAAGGAGTAACCACCTGAGCCAGTTGGGCAGGAGTAGCTAGCGTGCTATCCGAGGGGTTACTGTTTGGTCTCAGCGGGTCGGTGTTTCCTACTTTCGGTTGTGTGGACGGTGTTTCCTACTTTCGGTTGTGTAGACGGTGTTTCCTACTTTCGGTTGTGTGGACGGTGTTTCTTACTTACGGCTATGTGGTTGGTGTTTCCCACTTTCTGAGGCGTGGTTGGCGTGTTTTGCCGAGACGTGAGTTGTAGGCCCCTTGATATAATGATTTTAGAGATATGCATGTTACATTTCAAATGCACATGGTTCATATCGAGATTTTAGGAGTAGTATGTTACAGCTTTACTTGCCTTATCACCTGTATCTTTGTTACTGCACTTGTGGGTGTGTGTGTGGGAGGCGGGGGATCGGATGATCCCTACTGAGCCCAATTCTGGTGTGGCTCACTCCCTGTGTTTTCAGGTGTGGTCCTTGTGGCGTGTGGCGGCGCGTGGTATTCTCCTTGGTGTGCGGGCCAGCAGCTATCTCAGTTTCCGGGGTATGCCCCGATGTTGTTGTACCTATTTCTGCCTGTACTTAATTAATTTGTTGGACATGTAATTATTGTTGGACTGTGTACGGACATTATTACTTCACTTCCTGCGCACTGTACCTCCTTGTAGTCCGTGTGAATGTTATATTTAATCTTGTTTAACGCTTACTCCTCCAGATGTGTGTATAAGATCCGGGTGTGAACCTACAGTTAATGGGCCGACATCCATTTAGTGACTGGGTCTCCGGTCATAGGATGGCGGGTCGTTACAGCCGGAGTTGGGAAGAGGATCGCCGGAGTTGAAAGAGGATCGCCGGAGCTCGGGAAGAGAGAGGAGAAACTTGGGAGTATGAGGAAGGAGGCTCAGGCTCGCGCAGTTCTGTCTGGAAAAGTTAAAATGCGTCGTGCCATAGAGACGCCATTAAAGGCGCATGAACTAAGGCGACAAGGCAGGGGTTTGAAATTCAGCAAAAAGCGTCTGTACAGAGCGACGCGTTTCAATTTAAACCGTCAATTCTGGTCAGAGCCGTAGAAGGAATGGTAATTAAATGCGTCCAGGTAACATGACGCGTTTCAGTGGATTAATCACAGAATTAATAGTATAATTCTAGAGAAAAGTATGAGAGAGAATTGAAAGGCGTCTACATGTGTGGACGCATTTCAAGGATAATTCGGGTTTTAAGGATTAAAGTTTGGTTTTTGGAAAGTGATTTTTGACTTAAAGGCGTCTACATAGATGGACGCATTTTCAAGCATAATTTGGGATTTTAAGGATTAATCTCTGATTTTTGGAAAATGAATTATGGTTGAAAGGCGTCTTTCTGAGTGGACGCGTTTTAGATTAAGTAAACCCGAATTGTAATATTTTAAGGAAAAATCAAGTTTTATTTAGAAGAAAATCTTGGACAAGTCACAGAAGATTAAGGATGAATTTCACTATATAAAGGAACAATTCTTTATTGAAAATAAATTCTTCTTTACATCAAAAAAGGGAAAATAAAAGAGAGCTTTCAAGGAAGAATTTCCCGAAGTCCCATTATATATGGATATGATAATCCTCTCTCTATTTTCGGAGGATTTTACACGATGATTGAAGCTAATATTCCATAATGTAACTATAAGCTCAGTAGCTTCAAAGTCTTCATCGGATTCCAAGGCACGTTTTTTTATTGGAGATGTATGGGAAAACTCAGGGAATTCATAGCGAGGTAGGCTGAGTTGAATATGACATCGATGATGATTGTACAGTACGAACTCAGTTGCCCCGATCAGTTTAAGCTCTGCACCCGCTGTGTGGCGCACTCGAATGGGCTTTCCTACAAAAGCAAAAGGTGAAGAGTCGAACCCATTTGATGACATTGTTCTCAGATAATCTCTCCAATCAACTCAAGTCTTGAGTTTGGGCACTCGATTGATCATCCTCTTATTGAATTTCACAATGTTGGAAATATGGAAAATAGGGCTATTCTGATATACTTGAGACGGTCTTGCAGAATTTCTAGTGTGGTATTCAAACTTGAAGTGCAACTCAACCCACAAAGCGAAGAGAAGCATACAACCATAGGGAGGCTGGCCTGTAGACGCTGTAGAGAGCCCACTATAGAGATAAGCTAGGATCACTGTGCCAATCTGTCTTCCCTCAAAGATCTCGTAGATTGCACTGACTTGATCATCTTCTAGTATGTTATCTTAAGTAGGAAATAATAAAGCTCCAGCTAGGCACGTGGTGAATGCTTTCATCACGTTCTCAGTGTCATCCTTTCTAAGATCTTCAATCTCGTACAAAGTCCACTCTGTTAGCTTTGTAAGATTGATTTCTTTCTTTGTGAGGCATCCTTTAACTTCTTTTGGATCCTTCATAATCTTCATCAACAATTGTTGATCTGTGATCTTTTCCCTCATTAAAGCCATCTTATTCTGGATTAGTTCATTGTTGTTCAACTTGATCTTAGGAAGGCCCAATAGAAGTTCAACCTCTTCTAGAAGAATAGTGCATTCAAATTCAGGAAAAAGGAAAGTATGGGTTTGAAGATGCCACAACTCAATCAAAGCACCCATAGCCGCCCAGTCCACGTTTGAACTTTTGTAATGCATTGCATGGACTACTAGACCTTGGATATTCCACTTGGAAATAAAGGATTGCATGGAAATAGTAATACTTTTAGCAAGCTTACGGATCCAAGGAAGAGATGTGAATTTTCTTGGACCGGGAAATAAAAGATATGCCTAGAAAAATAAAAAGGAAAGATTGCTATGAAGAACTTGAAGAACATAGAGAAAAAGGAAAATTGAAGAAGAAGGATTGAAGGAAGAAAGGATTTAACTTACTTGGAAGTTAGGATCTCTTCCACTTAGATGATCTTTCACGTTGGAAAGCTTTTTGAGCATCTTCTTCATCCTCTTGCTTGAAGAATCCATCTTGTTCTTGAGTTTCTTCTTCTTAAAACCTTGAAAACCTTGAAAATCCTTGAACTTTGAAGAAAATCTCTAGCTTTAATCTCTAGATTGTGTTAAGGTTGCCTTGATACAAGTTAATGAAGTTTATATAGAGAGAATTGCGATTATAGGAAGTGTTTTCCAAATTGGAGAAGGGATGAGCATAGAGAGAGTTGGAATCCATATTAAACACAACGAGAACCTATTTCTGCGCCTGAAAGGCGTCATTGAATAGCGGCGTGTTTTAACTGGACTTAATGGCGTTGACGCGACACGGCGTGTTTCAGGTTTTTCTATTATTTGCCCGAAAAGCCATGTTTATCTAGATTTTAACACACTTGCTTGAAGTTACTGATGATTTTTTAAGTGCAGAAAATTCAGGAAAATCCAAATGAAGCTGAAAATTCAAGTAGATCCCACTGTGAGAGTTTGAGTCCCGACCGTCGCTAAAAAGGTGGTTATCTCTATCCTTGTGTTATTTCATGTAATTAATTTGCATTATCATTACTATATGTTAAATATTTATTAGAGTATATCAAGGACCTTATGGTTTTGATGAAACTGGAATTTGAGTTCCCCTTCAACAAAAATAGTGATAATTTCAGATAATTCTTAATTGCATGGATAGGCCGTTTGATTGTTAATTAATGAGGACGATGGTTCCGCTTTTGTAAGACGGTGTGTGGATAAACGAGCTTCGGCTTAGCACCGAATTATAAGAATTGGTATCTTGACTCATTAATGACAATTTAACAATATTATCCTTGATTAATTTATATTTCATATGAGTTTACATTTTTCTTTTAACCCAGCATGCATCATGTAGGACTTTGATATAATTGTGATAAGAATTAATTATTGATTAAGTTTCAGACTATTGATCAAATAAATCCTAACAAGAGATGAAATGTTCCATTCTGAATTGAGTATCTTGATTATCTTTGAGGTTCGCTTGAAGATATCCTTGGAATTCTATCCTTTCTTGGACTCTTTATTCCAAATATTCTTGTTTTCTTTTAAGATCTATCATGGTTGCAGCACGTCCACATTGGCTGACAATTGCTCCCCATGATGAAACCTGCAGAGTTTGTGACATAGGGTACTTCCCAATCATGGAGGTTAATCGACCTTATTTTATTTCCTTGTCTATCTCATCCAGACAGGATTGATTCCATCGATATTATTAAGTTATCTTCATTGATGATTTTGAGAAAAAAATTCCAATCATGTAATGTTGAGAGTGTGTATCATTACACCTTTTCAGTACATTCCATTTCATTTCACTCCTTTGCAAAGACGATGCCAAGGTGAGACAGTTGTAGACACGCTAATTTTGACATCATTTTGAGTAAATTTCATATCATATAATAATGCCTCAAAATGGTCTGATATTAAATCATTAGTTAATTTTTATTAATCTTTCTAAAGTAATTGTCTAAATGACAATGGTCAGACATACATAATTTAAGTTTATTAATGAAATTCATTTTAACTCAGATTTTAATCAAATATGAAAAATTCTAAAAGACGTCAATTTGTGGAGATGCCATTTAGGATTTATTTCTTATTTTGATTATTAATCTGATTTTTAATTAATTTATTAATGAATTAAAAGACGTCTTCCATGCACGACGCCATTTAGGTTTCCTAAGTTGATTCTGTCCCTTCTTCCCGATGTTTATCCTTATCTTAATTAAAATAAAAAACGTCTTCCATGGGCGACGCATTTTAGATTATTACAGATAATGATGAATTAGGCTGTATTTATTTGTTTCTTAGTTGGATTGACTTCAAATCCCTTCATGTTAATCTTTTAGTAACCGCGAATGTGTGAACTTAAGCCTATAAATACCCAAGTCCTTGGCCATTAAAGAGTTAGTGATAATTCTTGAAAGTTGAGTGATAATCGGTGCGATTCTTTGAGAGAGAGAACGTCCAAACACTGAAGGATCGATGTGTTGCTACTACTTCCAAGAGTCTTGAAGCAAGCTTCATCCTTTCTTCATCGCTTCTTCGTCCTTTCAAGATCCATTCAAGAACCAAGGCTTTCCAGGGGCCTTCTAACTTAGTTCTTAATTGATTTCTACATCTTTCTCATATTTTCATCACATTGGCATCACAATTTCATCACATCACTCCATGCAATACACACTCACTAGCATATAATTTCCAATCCATGTTTTAAGGGGTTTCAAAGACCACAAGCAAGTCAGTTCATTTGTTTAGTTGCATGATTAGAATTATTACTAGAATAGATACTACATCTATTTGAGTTCTTATTGTTCCTTCTTTCTTTCCACTTTTTGCAAGGTTCAAAAAAAATCAAGAGGAGAGAATCAACAAGGAAAGGAAATCTGGACGATCCTCAAAGCCCCATAAACATCCAAAGCAAGAACAAAATCAGAAGGGCTCTTTTCCTTCAGCCGGGTAAAGGAGGAGAATCAAGGGCTCCAACACCTCCCAATTATAAAACAGATAAGTGATCAATCTCTGTCTTTTGGAACTTTTTAGTTAAAAGTTTCTAGCGATCACATTCACTCAGTTTTTAATAGGTTTATTTGTCACATAATTAACATAAATTTTCATGATAATTACACATCCTGATTTGAGCACTCACAGTAAGTATTATTGTGGGCGAATTCTACCAAAGCTAAGTGTTGGTTCCAATTGTCCTTCCAATCAAGATTGCATGCTCTAAGCATATCCTCCAATGTTTGAATGGTCTGTTCTGACTGACCATCCATTTGAGGATGTAATGCTGGACTAAATCTCAATTGAGTTCCCAAAGCTGATTGCATACTCTTCCAAACTCATGATGTAAGGATTGAGGTTACGGATCCGGTTATCGGGACAGTTTCGGTGTCGGATCCCTTAGTTCGGGCCCTGATGGGGCTGAGACTTAGTTTCTTTTTTGCGTCGAGCTTGCGAGACGCGGTTCAAACGACGTCCAACAATGTGGACGTGTTTTAGGTTGTGTCACGTGGGCGCCACGTGGCTGGCCTTGGGGCGCGAGAGTACGGCTCCGGTCATATCGTCTGAATGGCGTCTTGGATGGACGACGCCATTTAGAGTACAACCATGGGTTGTCAGTGTACGGCCCGGTCTTGTCATCTGAATGACGTCGGGCTTGCACGATGCATTTTACCCAGCTTCTATTTGTCCCCGCGAACCCTCCTTCCTTTCCCTCATTCTCTCCTTTCCTCTCTCTCTCCTCTTTCCCCTCCGAGCTCCGGTGAACCACCTCCCCTTCTCCTTGCTTTCCTCCCTCCATTCCATCTCTCCCTCCACTCCATCAAACTCCTAACTCCCACCACTACCACCACCATCTCCTCCGCGGCATTTTTCTCTCCGGACGGCGGCCGACGTCCCGGTGGAGTAACGGCGTCCACGGCGGTATCGGCGGCGGTGTGTGGCGAGGCGGGTTGGCGGATTGGAACTAGGAGGAGTTCGAGTAACCGGTAGGGTAACGATCCCCGTTGTATGTCGTTTAAAAATCATGTTTTTCTCGCTTGGAGCATGTTTAGGGGTTCTCTTGGGGAGAAAATATTAAATGCATTTAATGATAATTGGGTGTTTTAATGGGTATTTAGGTTCTCCTCCTCCTTCTCCACTCTGTTTGTGTTTTTACATGATTTTGGGGAGAAAATTTCACCCCGTGGATTGGGGGACGGCGGAGGGAGAACCTGTGTGTAAAGGTTGAATGGCGTCGGGGGACAGCGACGCCTTTTAGAAAGGCAGCTTTCACCCACGACGCGATTTGACCCAGATAACAGACTCTGTCTCTGGAACTGAGTGGCGTCCAGGGACAGAGACGCCATTTGAATTGCATCATCCGTGAATGACGTGTTTTAGGCCATCTTCCGAGACCAATTTTCACATGAACCAGTTTATGGGTCTTGAATGACATCGGCCTTGGGCGACGCGATTCAAGCCAGAATTCCATTAATCCATGCAATTAACACATGTTTACACTGTTAGATAGTTTAGTTAATTTCATGAGTAGAAATGTACTCGATGACATTGGATTTTATGTGATCGGATCGCACTGTGTTGTGTTTTGTGTGATCGTGGGCCTAGAGTGACAGTTGTTAGTGCTTAGGCACCCTGTGTCGGTGTGGGAGTGACACGGTGCCGGTGTGGGAGTGGCGGGGTGACACCGAGAGAGAGTGTCACCTGGTGTACCCCGGGGTATAGCTAGTACCGGTGTGGGAGTGCTACATTCGGAGTGTCACTCGTGCTGGGGGAAGCTGAAACCACCTGGAGCTTGTCGGGCCGGAGTAGCCAGGGTGCTATCCGAGGGGTTGCTGTTTGGTCTCAGCGGGTCAGTGTTTTCTGCGTTCGGCTATGTGACTTGTGTGTTTCGCCGAGACACGGGTTGTGGACTTGTGACGGAGTGGTTTTTAGAATTGTGCATGTTACCGTTTGAATGCATGCGTTTTATAACGAAATTGGAAAATGTATTTACTGCTTTAATTGCTTAAATTGTCTATATTTGTGTTGTTATTCTTGTGAGTGCGTGAGTGGGCGATGGGGATCGAAGGATCCCTACTGAGTCTTTTCGATGAGACTCACCCCTGTGATTTTCAGGTGAGGGTTCCAGGCAGGCGTAGCGAGGAGAGTGTTGCTTTGGGTCGCGCGCCAGCAGCCGTTGTTCCGGGGTATACCCCGATGTAGTTGTCATTTTATTTTCTGGCCTGTATGCTTAATTATTTCCTTTCTGTTGGAGTATGTAATTATTTGCTGAGTCGAGTCGCGTTGTAATAATTTTTAATTCCTGCATTTCCTTTTTAATCTAATGCGATGCGAATGTGTTAGCTTAGTTTATTATTTATTTCTCAAACTTATCAAGATCCTAATTTGGCTCCAAATTAATGATTCGGTACCCATTTAGTAATCGGATCCCCGATTATAGGGTGGCGGGTCGTTACACATGATGTGAATTTCAAATCCCTATCAGATATTGGTCTTGGGAATTCCATGGAGCTTTACAATCTCATCAATGTACAATTGCACCAAGCTCTCTATAGGTTGGGACTATTTAATCGGTAGAAAATGAGCTGATTTAGTAAGTCAATCAACCACTATCCAAATAGCATCATACTGTCTTCTAGTTTGCGACATACCTACAACAAAGTCCATAGTCAAGTGCTCCTACTTCCACTGTGGGATCTCTAGAGGCTACAAATAACATGCTGGCTTTTGATGCTCAGCCTTAACTTGCTGGCATGTGATACATCTAGAGACAAATTCAGCTACATCCCTCTTCATGCCAACCCACCATAAGCTTCTCTTTCAATCTTGGTGCAACTTAGTACTACCAGGGTGAATAGTTTACTTAGATCTGTGAGCCTCATCTAGCACTTCATGCCTCAACATAGTTGGAACTATCATTCTGCCCATGAAAATCATTGCCCCATCAGCTCTTTGAGTGACATTTGGCTTCTCAATCAAATCTTATATTTGCGTATCATTTTTCTGTGCTACCACAATTCGATCCACAAGAGCTGAATGGATGACCAACTGACCCATAAATATGTTGGACCTGCCTTGCATCATTCTTAGATCAAACCTTGCCACCTCTGCTAGATTCCTCCACATTCTTCTCAATTGTACTGACATCAATTTATTCCTACTAAGGGCATATGCCACTACATTTGCTTTACTTGGATGATACTTAAGGGAGAACTCATAGTCTTTAAGGAACTTTAACCATCTTCTCTGCCTTAAATTTAGCTCATTCTGAGAGAAAAGGTACTTCAAACTTAGGTGATCTGTAAAGACTTCGAAAGATTCTCCATATAAGTAATGCCGCTAGATTTTCAGAGCATGGACTACCGCTGCAAATTCCAAATCATGCGTGGGATAGTTCAACTTATTCTCTTTTAGCTGTCGGGAAGCATAGGCGATGACCTTCCCGTTCTGCATCAATACTCACCCAAGTCCTTGTCGATATGCATCAGCATAGACAACATAGCCACCTGTCCCCTTAGGCAATGTAAGGATTGGAGCACATGTGAACTTCCTCTTCAGCTCTTGGAAGCTACTCTCACAAGCATCAATCCATACAAATTTAACCCATTTTCTTGTCAACTTAGTCATTGGTGCCGCAATCTTTGACAATCCCTCAATGAACTGGCGATAATAACTTGCCAAACAAAGGAAGCTTTGCTTTCTGTTGGGTTCTTGGAGTCTCCCAGTCAAGTATAGCCTTCATGTTCTCAAGATCAACTGTAATACCATCTTTAGAAATCACATGTCCTAAAAATTGAACCTTGTCAAGCCAAAATTCATATTTACTAAACTTTGCAAACAATTGGTGCTCTTGAAGAGTTTGGAGAACTATCCTCAAATGTTCCTTATGGCTTCTTTACTTGAAGAATACACTAGCACATCATCTATAAACACAATAACAAACTCATCGAGATAGGGCTTAAAAACACGATTCATCATATCCATAAAGGCTAATGGTGCATTAGTGAGTCCGAAAGGCATCACTAAAAACTCATAGTGTCCATATCTCGTCTTGAAGGCTGTTTTGGATACGTCCTCAGTCTGGATCCTTAACTGATGATACCCTGTCCGAAGGTCAATCTTAGAGAAAACCTAAGCTAATTGTAGCTGGTCAAATACATCATCTATCCTTGGCAATGGATATTTATTCTTGACAGTAGCTTAGTTGAGCTTCCTCTAATCAACACATAACCTCAAGGTCCCATCCTTCTTCCTGATAAACAAAACTAGGGCTCCCCATGGAGACACACTCGGACTAATGAAATCCTTCGCCAATAAGTCTTGCAATTGCTTCTTCAACTCCATCAATTCAGTCAGTGCCATCCTATAGGAAGCCTTAGAGATAGGTTCTATGCCAGGCATCAGTTCAATAGTGAACTTAGTATCCCGAGAAGGAGGTAATCCTGGAAGCTCATCTGGGAAGACATCAGAAAACTCACGAACCACCTCAATATCAGGAATAGTTCTTGATGTCTCACGACAAACTCGCATCAACCACTTCTCGGTTTTAATTGCGGACACAACAATCTTAGTAAGTGCATGTTTAGGGCATTGGAAACAAAACTCTCACTCTCCTGGAATATGAAATATTACCTTTTTGGATCAACAATCCAACATGGCATAATAATGTTCGAGCTAATCCATCCCTAGAATTACATCAAAGTCATTCATATTTAGAAGGTAAACATTGGCTGGCATGCATCTATTCTGAATCACTACATCTACATCAGGTATGATTTAAGAAGTACTACCCTTACCCATAAGAGTACTAATAGGTAAAGACTCTACATCATAAATAGGATAAAACTTATGCAGAACAACATCAAATCTCCTAGATATAAAAGAGTCTGCAGTGCCTGAATCAAATAAAACACGAGCATATGAATCTGCAATCAAAATTATACCTCCTACTGCTGCTCCAAAATTTTCCACATCATCTGTGGTGAGATTATAAACTCTAGCTGGCATTGTTGGCCCACCAACTCTCATTGACTTTGGATAATTCTTCACCATATGGTCTGCAGCACCACAACGGAAACATTTGCATGACATCTTCCTGCAAAGTCCATTATTTCTGACGCCACAATAGCTACATATCGGAAGATCCCTTCGTGGAATGGCTGGAATAGGTGGCGTTGTTCTTAGGGAAATCTTAAACTTCTTCCTCTAATCTCTTTAGAATCTCCATGGTTGCTCCTTGTCGTGCTGTTGCACCCTCTGATTCTTTTGCATAGCTTCAATGTGGCCTTCTGCAATGCATGCAACACGATAGGCGGTGGCAACTGTCGCATGATCAAACAAAGACACACAATCTCGAATAGGACCTCGAAGCCCACGAATGAACTTCTCGGTACTCCTCTTCTCATATGTGCATAAGTGAGGTGCATACTTGGCTAACTCAGTAAAGTGTGCCTCATATTGTGCCACTATTATCGAACCTTACTGCAAATTCAGAAATTCCAGCTCCATTTGATCTTGCACATGTTCAGGAAAGAACTTTGCCCAAAACACTTTGAGAAAATCTTCCCAACTAATATCAACTTGTCCTGCAAATAATGTCCTCTTGGTTGCCTGCCACCACTCATCTGCTCGCTCTTGGAGCATGAATGTACTATTGGGTTTCTCGGGTTTCTCCGGATCGCTCACGCAGCGGAAAATAAAATATTAAAACAACGATCCATTCCCGTTTCGAAAATCAAAAATCGATTATCGGATAATCGAAGTTCTTACCGTGTGCGGATTTGAATCCGCAACCATTCGGTCCCGTCGGTGCGACACCGCAAGCCGCGCAAGCGCCCGACCTCTAGCGAAGTCCACGAGATCCTCCTCGTGACGGATATCCTCACGTTCCTCGTTCTTCATAGCCCACGAAACCTCCGCCGGTCACCGCAACGCGCGGACGATTTCCCGTCGAACGGGATTCGGAGAAGCGACGGAGCAGATCTGGATCTGTCTGGACGCCAGAGAGAGAGAAATAGAGGAGGGACAACTAGGGTTAGCAGCAGCTTGGCCTGCTCAGCCTGTTCACTATGTTTTATCCTAATTGCGCGATTTTTCATAAAAAACCCTGGTTTGTATAAAATCCACTTATTTATCCATCGCCTTGAGAATCATTTCCGTATGACCCTCTAGGCCCAAGTACTAGTCCAGTTAATGGCCCAACAAGCCCAGTGACTCCTTACTGGCTTTATTAATCAATTAATAACCCTTTATTAATTAATTAATCAATCGAATTGATGTTGCACATCGAATTCGACCGGGCCTCCGATCACGTTGGGTGCCAAGCAACACCGCGTGAACCCGGAAGGTATTGGGGTTAAGTAACCCACTCTTGGAACCTTTCCGCCGATAGTTACCGCGTGGATATAATCCTTCATTCGTACAATGATGTCGAGTCAACTCAAGGTATGGCGAGCTGTCATACCCTAACCGGTCGACTCACTTGGATTGGATGCCGCTGTTGAATATCGGAAAACTCCTTTCCCGATATTATCATCCGCCCTGGCCAGGGACTACCGCGCATCCTTCCTAGAGCATTCTCTCTCTAAGTACCGAGAGCGAATGATTCCTTATTGACACACAATTCCCTTCGACGGTATTCCGCTGTACCCAATCCTTGGCGTATTAGAATCCCGTAGCTAGAGATTCGTAAATCAAGGTCAAAGCACAGAAGTCCACCGACAAGGTGTCCTTGGTGTCTCAGGTCGGAGGACCATCTACGCAACTGCGACAATAGAATCAAGCTGGTTGACAGTGAGGTACAATACCATCCAGCGATTCAGTCGGATCAGTTCAGTGAACTCATTCTCCAATGAGCACCTACATATTCGCCTTAGTGTCTCCACACAAGTGACTTATGAGATCAGTCACCCTCATCATATGAGCAGGAGTAATCTGTACTAGTGTAACCGGATATCCGATGTCTTTCTCGGATATCCTCCGACTAGGAACGATTAAGAATATGTGTGTTTAAGTGATTAGTCACATTAGTATGATCTCATCATAATCTGATCACTATAGCACATATTCACGGACTTCATTATGAAACAAAAATTAATGCGATTTACACATAATGAATATTATGCCATTATATTAATAAATGAACGAGATTTACATAGTCAGATTGGCTTGTAGGCCACCTAAAACTAACATGTACCAAGGACAATCTTGTCTCCATCATCACACTGAATGGCATCAAGGATTTTCTCAATTTCTCTGATCCACCTCTCGGCTACCTTAGGTCGACTCTCCCCCTTAAAGGAGGGTGGATTCATATAGTGGAATTTCTCCATTAAAGTAGCACCCGCCAATCTGTCTGAATGCTCTGGTTGGACTGCAGCCATCACCTACAACTGCTCTTGCATATGAGCAAGCATCTGAGCTTGGGTCCTCGCCTGGGCCTGCATGGCCTGTGCCAAACATTGAAAAGTCTATAGGAAATCTCCATATCCTCCAATTGGTGCAGCAAATGGATCACCCCCTCCGGATCCCTCGGCCTCTTCATGCGAAACTAAGGGATTCATCCTAGTCGGTCACTTGTTATTTCGCCTTGACTCTCTTCCCACCATGTATCTATAATACCCAGAAAAACAAATAATTTTAAGCACACATTGAAACTAAACTCTGACCATTCAATTGAAGTAACTTTTCATGCAAAGATCTTAGGGTATAATGTCCGAATGGTGGGTAAAACATAGTAGAATCCCAATTAGGCTCTGATACCAAAATCTGTCACGCCCTGGCCCGGTAATCCATAATATACAGATAATTATAGAGATGGCCAAAGCGCAACAGGGGTAAAAGACCCCTCAGAACAAATAATTGGGAGGATACAATGTTTTAAAAGGAAGCGTAGTATGAAAATTTGTAAGACAAATCTAAATACCAAGGAAGTTCCACCATTCACAACATTATACCAAAGCGCTGCATAACAGATTGTCATTTTTACATGCCAGGATCTTCATTGTACATTTCAACTAAAACAAAAAAAAACATAAATATATACATGATTTAGTCTGCTAGGCTCGCCCAAAAAAAAAGATATCTAAGCAAACCTTGAGTGACCTCACTCCAATCTTACTATGTTGGTCCCTCTATCCGATCACCTGAAAAATAGGCCCGAGTTCCAAAGAAATGGCAACTTAGTAGGCAGATGAGGCTGCCTTCATAAGAATTTGCCAACCAAAATAATTAAAGCAAAATATGTACATTGCATAAGAACATTAAACATAACAGTAAATAAAACTACCATATAATACATTTGTGCATCAGAATTGTATGCCAATAAGGAAATTAAGATACATGATTCATAATCCCATGCCTACTTTGAACAAAGCTACACAAACTTATCAATATATGAACAGAGACATAATACAGAACTTAAGATTATTAAGTTGATTTACTGAAATTACTATAGATTGCAAGATATAAAATTTATTTTTCAGAACATAGTTTCTCACTTATTATAGAAATGTCGGGACACACATCCAACCGCCACTATGAGCCAGAAACAAAATACAGAAACTAAGCTCCTAGCCACGTACAAAGCCAAGTCATGGGCGTAGCGCTACCCCGAGGGTCATCACCCACCTTAATAAAGGATTTCTACCCGCAGCCTACGGGTAACAGAGCTAATGGGTTCTAGAGGTGGCTCCCACCTTTTTAGGTGTAGCACGCAGCCCCAAAATAAATAGGTCCTGATGGGGATGTTGCCACCATTTCCCCATAACTATTCTCATATAGCGGCTATGTCCGATCGGCAAGCTTCATTAACTTTATGAGAATAAACTTAATGTTTATGTAACTACAACAATATATACATACAAAAATGACTAACCACTTTAGGAATTTTCTTTCATGAGTTCATAAACTAAGAATAACTCAAAATCATAATTAAAAAGCTAAATAAATCAATTTTTAAACTGAATTTACATACAACTTGTTATAAACTCAAACAACACAAATAAGTAATCAGAAATCTCCTATAGAAGTAATCTGCCCACATTTAAAATATTGATTTTATTAATACACATAAGTACTTATAAAAATCCTAAAAATTTTACATATTATATTAATTCACATTAGGTACATCCTATAAAACTGTGGGTTTAAATGGCCCTCTACAAAGAGAACAGAAAATAAAACATCAGGATACTATCCCTGAGTTACTGAAATGTCAGAGTAGAATATGAACCCTACTACACACACCAGGAACAACTATCATATGAATATAAAAATTATTGAAACTTTTTATAAAGATGTATAATAATACCTATATTATGTCATAAAGATTTCACATCATCTTGTTCAACATATCAATTACTAAAATTCACGTTCTAACATTCTATCAAATGAAATATGAAAACTGTGTCTACAAATTATACCATGTTACCCGACATAAAAACATCACCATAGGAATATAAATATTCATGACACTTTTTATGGAGATGTATATTAGTATTAGTATTATGGAACAAAAATTTTAGATTATTTTGTGAAATATATAAATTACTAAAATTCACGTTCTAACATTCTATCAAATGAAGTCTGAAAACTGTATCTACATATTATATCATGTTACATAACTTGGAACCATCATCATATGAATATAAAAATAAATGAAACATTTTATGAAGATTTATACTACTATGAGTATTGTCTCATAAAAATTTAAGATTATTTTGTGAAACATATAAATCACTAAAATTCATATTCTAACATGCTATCAAATGAACTCAGAAAGCTGTATCTGAAAATCACAGTCTTGTTCATGACCTAGAAGTATCACCATATGAACATGAAAATTTATGCCTATTTTTATGGATATGTCCAATAATGTCATAGTTATGTCATAAAAATTTCATAAGTTTTATGTACAAAATAAAATCATAAAAATTTTAAGGTTACCTTGCTATCATAAGGGTTACAGAAAAATCTAGGTTGCAGAAATTTAACTTCTACTATGCTTAATCTATTCTAGGATTTTAAAAATTTAAATCCCTACATCATTCAACTATTTCACCACCTAAGAACTTCACAAGAACATATAATTTGAGGATATAAAAATATATATATATTAATGGTTTATTTATTTCCAATGATTAACTAAGCTAAACTCTTATGAAACTATCACCCATGCAACCTACCTTCTTCAAGGACACCAAGAACTCTCAAGGATGGCCTTCCAAATACTTCCCTTGCTGTCGCCCATGTTTTAGTGCAGAGAAAATGGCAAACCAAGGTCAAAACCTAAGTTAGTGTCCTTTAAATAGGAAGGGTTTAGTTAGTCTTACGATGGTTAGATGAGTTTAAAATAACCATCCAAGTTACATTAACTTAACCATCCCACTAACTTTAACCAAGGTTTTGACTAAGTTTGACCATCCCACTATCTAATAAAATACTAATATTTCTAGGATAAGCACTAATTAATAAAAAACAAATTTCTAAATATAGATTTTAGTTTTCTACTATATAAATTAATTATTCATCAATTGATCATCCTACTTTTAATAATTGCATACTTACCATTAATCTCCAATTAATCATTCTAATCTAAATCCGAGTACGATTTACACTAAGTTTTCTATCACAATTGATCATATCTAATTATTCTATGGGATTTAACCAACCAAGTTTAATCTTTGTGCATATCTTAACATACATAATGTATTAGCTCAAAATTAATCAATAACACAATTATACTAATTACATGCTAATAATCGAATGTTACAGGCGTGGTGGTGGTTCGACAGTATTTTGGCTGTGGATTGTTGAATAAATGGACGAGGATTCTTTGACCATCCATTGTTGTCCCTTGTCTGCCTCAGATTGACTGTTTGTGAGGATTGGGGCTATTTGGTTATGGTGCTCCAGTAGCAGATTTTGGACTATCCCTATGTTCGACGGAGGTGCCGCCTACTGGACTGGTGCTCTCTGAGCTTACTGTGGCTGTTGTTGCAATTGTTGTTGTGGTCTTCTTGCCTTCAAAGCAGTTATGAACTTTCTCATCTCCTCCCAGTCGATGCCACCTTGATCATTTAAGTCGTGGATGTAGTCTCTAAACTGGAAACAAGCATCTACTGTATGCCCCGACTATCGGTGATACACATAATAATGGGAGGCATCAGCATTCTGGGGCCAGATGGTCCTTTCTTTCCGCAGTGTCAGAGTGTTGGCTGCCATGAGGGCTTTGAAAATGTCGGGGAGTGTCTCCGGTAGTGGTGGGTAAGATGCCCCTCTTGGGACAGGGAGGTTTCCTCTGTTGAAAATAATCATTGGGTGGAGGAACCTGCTTGTATCCTGGCTACTACCGAGGTTGGTTGAAAGCAGGCTGATGGGGTTGTTGAGGTGCCTGAAGACCGGCTAGTTTTACGGCCTATGTCCATTGTACTGTAGTTGCTGACTCCTTAAGAATTGGGGTTGATTGTTATTCACTGTGCTAACTTGTTCATGAGACAGAGTGCCTTATGTAGTTGGACCCATTGTGGAAGAATTGGGAACATTAGGCTTCCAAGGTGGAAGCCTATTGGGTCGGTGAGGATCAAACATGCTGGAAAACGTAGAATCCTTGAAAGCATTTTGGGCATAATGCGCCCTGTCATATAGATCCGCCATGTTGGTCAAGTTGTTCAATGCCAAGACTAGTTTGTACTGTAGAGTGGCGTTAGCTATCATCATTTTTACCTGTTCAGACTCGGACATGGGATCTTTTATCTTCTCGGCCATAAGTCGCCACCTATTGGCGAATGTCCCAAAATCCTCGTCAGAATTCATCTTCTTAGCTACCACATCAGTTATAGACAATGATGGGGCAATTTTGTCTTTGTACCTCTGCAGAAATTTTCTAGACACTATGTCAAAGTCTTCAACATCTCTTGGGTCCAATGAAAAGAACCATTCAAGGGTTGAACCCTGTAATGACCTCCTGAATAGAAAGGCCAGTGATCTCTTATCGTTTTGCCAAAAGGATGACCTGTAAAAGAATTCTTTCATGTAGATAAAAGGGTTACCAGAGCCATTGTACTTTCGGTATACTAGCATTTCGGAGGGTGGGAGATGGAAAATACGCAAATTGGGGACAGAGACCTCGGGAGAAGCTTTAGTATCCATCATCCTTTTGAAACTCTTGAACTGCTCATCCATTTGGTTGATTTTGGTAAATAGGGCCTAAGTGACCGAATCAGTTGATGGGGGTGGGGGTGCTTGAAAGGTCTGCCTCCTAGAATAGCTAGGACACGGAGGGCAGCAGGGATGTGATTCGGCAGCATTTCCGCCATGCCCGAAGGTATTCTGATAGGTACGAGTTGGCAGGCTGACCGGGTATCTGGAACTGGATTGCTGGGGGGCCATGAGCCGAGGAGTAGAGATTTGAAGGCCTTCCATAGCCTGAATAGGGACTTGATGAACAACTGGGAGAACCGGGATGTGCGGTTCAGGTGAACAAAGAGGGGTTTTCCCTTTCAAATTTGACTGGATGGCCTCAAGTTGTTGAGGATCCACATGGGTAGCCAGAGCTCCCAGGACAGTTACCAAATCAGGGGGATTAGTAGACGAAGGCTCAGCTTGGTGTTGAGCCTCCTCAAAGGTAGGATTTGAGATATAACATGAGAACGATCAATATTTGGACTGTATTGATCGTGTGTGAAATGGACATGACCTTGAGGGGCATTAGCATCTCCCTCATACTCAGTTTGGAAGTGGTTGGGAATACGGGGGGCATGAGCATCTCCCTCGTCTTCAGAATAGTAGAGATCATAGTTATGAGGGGCATTAGCATCTCCCTCGTACTCAAACAGGATATCTTGCTCGTAAGCAGCCATACCGATAGTTCTACCTGAACGTAACATCATGGTGTTTGATTAATCAAGGGGTTCAAACAAGTTGCACAGAGATTAACAAACAAGTGGATGTTTACATTAATTTAATTGTTAAATTAAGTAATCAGACTAACTCAAAACTAATAGAGAGAAAAAAAAAACAGAGCAGTAGGTAGTCTGCCGGTGCAATGGACCAGCTTCAACGTCTTGGTGCAGTTGGAGGGATGCTTGAGCTGCTGACTGGTGCGTGGAGGAAGCTTCACCAAGCATGCATGGGCAGCACATGGAGAAGCTGAAGGAAGCTAGAACTGCTGCTGGTGTACGTGGCTGCTGCTGGAAGAAGGTTGGAGTTGGTTCGCGGCTTCTGCATGCAAGAGGAGGAGCCACCACGCTTGGACAGGTGCTTGCTGGGCAGCGTGGAGAAGCTTGGCAGCCGGACCTACTGGAGCTGCTGGGGGCGTGGAAGCTGCGGAGGAGGTGCTGCGTTTGCTGCTGCCAGTGCGTGGTGTGCTGGGAAGCGTGGAAAAGGATGCTGCTGGAGCTGGTGGGTTGCTGGGCAGGGGGGCTTCACCGGCATGGACGTGGGTGCATGCGTGGGAGGAAGCCGGCTTCAAGGGTTGCCGTGTGGGGGGTGGCCGGCTGCTGCTTCGTTGGAGGAGGGTTTGAGCTGCGTGGAGGGGTGCTGGGGCCGTGAAGCTGTTGGGAGAAGAGCTTCACCACAGGCTTCAACGGAGAACCAGCTCAGGTGCTGTGATGGACGGCGTGCGTGCTGCAGGAGGAAGAAGCTTGTTGGGAGTAGGAGGAGGCCGGCAACGTGGACTTGCTGCATGCGCTGGGGCTTCTGCTGGAACCGCTTGGAGTAGGTGGAGAAAGAGAGACCGAGAGAAAGAGAAAGAGAGGACGAGAGAAAGAGAAAGAGAGAACGAGAGGGACGAATGCTGTGAAAACAAACTAAGAGAGAATACGAGAGAGAGGAAGAGAAGAGAAAGGGAGGAAGAGCCGACTGCCGGGAGAGAGAGAGGGAGAGAAGCTGTGGGAGAGAAAGGTTTGGAAAAGAAGAGGAGAGGGCTGCGGAGAGTGGAGAAGGAGAGGGCTGCGAATCTGGAGAGGAAGAGAAAGAGGAGAGGAGAAGCTGTGGGAGAGAAAAAAAATTACGGAGGAGAAGGAGGAGCTCGGAATATATGGGAGAGAAGAAGAGAGAGAGAGAGAGCGTGTGGGAGAGTTTTTGGAAAGGGGGAAGTTGGAAAACAAAATGGAAAGAGGAAGAGAGAGTCTGAATTGGGGAAGGAAGGAGAGGAAAAGGAAACTGGAGAAGAATTAGGATTCGAATTTCTAAAACGAGAGAGAGAGAGAGGACTTTTAAAATAGAGGAAGGGATGTGTTTAGGAAATTGGAGAGACGGAAGGAAAGTGTGGGTTTTGGGAAACTCCAGCGAAGGAAGGAATCAAATTGTATTTTTACCCCTATTTTAGTTAAAATCCGCACACTAGACCTCCCCCAAATTTCCGAAAACTCCTCCAGCTGCACTGCATTATCGACGTGTCCTGTTCACATCAAATAAATATAATTTAGCGCATTATCATAAAAATATCATCATATTTATTCATTTCGTCTCGGTTTTTTCGAAAAACTGCAAATGCGCTACACTCCTTTGATCACATGAAATGACGATGTTTTTAAGTCAGAATTTGATGAAATTGGTACCGTTGGACTTGTTACACAATTATCTATCATTTCATGCTATTTTGCAGATAAAAACATGAGTATAATGCATATGGTTGCCCTTAACTGATCAATTTAACACTTTATCACACCCCCCAACTTACCCATTGCTAGTCCCTTAGCAATGCAAATAAGGAAATGTTAGGACAAATAATGAATTATCATGCTTCATTTGTAGTATCTTTCACAAGCAATTTAAGTGGTAGCCGTTTGGTTGAGCTAAAAAGTTTTTATATCCCACAATATTTTGATTCAGACAGGTGATTGTGCATGAAATTTGACACACTTAGAACTCGTTTCCGACCTTTCTGGTATATTCTTACCTTTACTACCCTTTAGATAAGACTACTTGGGGAGGGGAAGAGAATAAAAGATTTTCCGATCAGTCAGTGAGGACCGTTTTTCAGTTCCCGTCCCAACTCAGCACTTTTCACGACTTGGTCATATTTTTGGTACGATGGACTTTTTAGCGTGGCGTTTCTTCATTTTATTGTACTTTTGCTTTTGAGAGTGCGTACTTTTTGCCACTCTCTTTGAATTTCCTGAGGGGAGGTGCGTACTTTTTGCCACCTACCTTCCTTTAGCTCTTTTATCGCCTTCTTTTGCCTTTAGTGTTTACAGCTGTCCATTTTAACTGACCGCCTCTTTTAGAGTACTGAGTGGGACAGTCCCCTATTACGGATCTTACACATTCCTTTCGTTCAACCCAAAAGAAAAATTAGAATAAGTAGTCTTATCCTTGAGGTTAATTCCAACAATTCTATACCCTTAAGATCTTTCATTTATTCTAAGTTGCTGTGTGTGTGTGAAAATCATCCCGCCGTGGATTTTTGTAAAGTGGAATATTTGAACTTTAAAGGCTCTTTAACCAATGTGACTAACAGAAAACTGATTTGTTTAAGATTTACTTAATGAAACATGATTTTCATGCAATTTTCCTAGGATGTGAAAAGAAGTTTTTGAAAAAATTTGACCATTTTTCAGTGAAAGATTTCAGTTTTCTTCAAAAGATTTTCAATAAATGCATATGATTGTCCCACCCCCTGTAACGACCCGCCATCCTATGACCGGAAACCCGGTCACTAAATGGATGTCGGCCCATTAACTGTAGGTTCATACCAGGATCTTATTCGCACATCTGGAGGAGTAAGCGTTAAACAAGATTAAATATAACGTTCACACGGACTACGAGGGGTGCAGTGCGCAGGAAGTAAAATAACAATGTCCGTACACAGTCCAACAATAATTACATGTCCAACAATTTAATTAAGTACAGGCAGAAATAAAGTACAACAACATCGGGGCATACCCCGGAAACTGAGATAGCTGCTGGTCCGTACACCAAGGAGGACGCCACGCGCCGCCACACGCCACAAGGTCTACACCTGAAAACGCAGGGAGTGAGCCACACCAAAGTTGGGCTCAGTAGGGATCATCCGATCCCCTGCCTCCCACACACACACCCACAAGTGCAGTAACAAAGATATAGGTAATAGGGCAAGTAAAGCTGTAACACACTACTCCTAAAATCTCGATATGAACCATGTGCCTTCGGAATGTAACATGCATATTTCTAAAATCATACTATCAGGGAGCCTACAACTCCCGTCTCGGCAAAACACGTCAACTATTCCTCCGAAAGTGGGAAACACCAACCACACAGCCGTAAGTGGAAAACACCGTCCACACAAGCACAAGTAGGAAACACCGACCCGCTGAGACCAAACAGTAACCCCTCGGATAGCACGCTAGCTACTCCGGCCCAACTAGCTCAGGTGGTTACTCCTTCCCTCAGCATGAGTGACTCTCCGAATGTACCACTCCGACACCGGTACTAGCTGACCCCGGGGTTCACCAGGTGACCCTCTCTCACTAGGCGTCACCCCGCCCACGCCCCCACCGGCGCTGTGCTCACGCCCCCACCAGCACAGGGTGATAAAGTGCTACAATGTCACTCCAGGTCCACAGTAACTCAAAACACCAAAACCCGGCACGGTACGATCTGGTCACGTGAAAAGCCCGCGATCGCACTACACACAATGCAGTGCCATCTGGTCATGAAGAATCCATGTATACTAAGGCATGCACTAACCAACTATCTAGCAGTATGAATACATTTTACTGGCATGAATTAGTGTTGTTCTGTCTTGAATCGCGTCGCCCAAGGCCGACGCCATTCAAGCTCCCTAAACTGGTTCATAAAACAGAGGCCACGGAAATCTGGCCTAAAAGGCGTCGACACCAGAAGTCGCCTATTGAAACGCGTCGACATCCTACGACGCCATTCAGCTGATAAATCCAGAATTTCAGGAAAACAGTACCCTGGGGATTTCTGCCTTAAAAGGCGTCATGGTCGCCCGACGCCATTTGAATCGCGTCGTCCGCCCATGACGTCTTTTAGTCCCAGAATCCCGAGCTAACGGACCCTCAGTCGGGGTGATTTCCTGCCTAAATGGCGTCATGGTGGCTCGACGTCCTTCTGAAAGGCGTCGACCACCCATGACGTCATTTAGCGCCAGAACCCCTAGCCTGTTAAACCTCAAACAGGGGAGGTTTCTGCCCTAAAACGCGTCGTACTGCCCCGACGTCCTTCTAAAAGGCGTCGACCAGGCACGACGCCGTTTAGCGCCAGAAACCTGGTTCTCTGGTTCGAACCGAGGGTTTCTCCCTTAACCCCAAATGCCCCGAAAAGCCCCAAAACGGAAAGGGGGAGGAAGAGCAGTTGATCCACCACAAATATACTACGAAACCCGATTCACAAACGTGGCCATACCCACAAGAACACCCCCTAAACATGCTCAATCTAGCCCAAAACACATCAAAACACGCCTAGGAAAGCACGAGTAACACATACAAGGTTCGTCCCCCTACCGGATACTTGAACTCCTCCTGGCTCCGTGTCGCCCAACCGCCGCGCCGCAGACCGCCGCCGGTACCCCCGAGAACGTCGCCACTCCGCCGGGACGTCGGCCGCCGTCCGGAGAATGGAACGCCGCGAAGGAAGTGGTGGTGGCAGAGGTGAGAGGTAGGGAGGCGTTGGAGTGGTGGAAGAGGAAGAAGAGAAAGGGAATGGCGGAGAGTGGGATCGGAGGAGGCGGAGAGGGAGAGGAGAGAGAGTTAGAGGTGAGAAATGAGGGAAAGAAAGGAGGGCTCGCGGGGGTCATCAGAAACTACCTAAAACGCGTCGAGCGAGAAGGACGCCTATCAGATGACAGGACGGGCCGTACTGACAGCTGTCTGAAACGCGTCGATCACCATGGACGCCATTCAGCTGACATGTCAGGCACCGTACACTGACATCGCAGGGTGGCAGTCTGAATCGCGTCGTCCATCATGGATGCCGTTCATACGACAAGACAGGGGCCGTACTCTCGCGGCCCGAAACCCGCCCACGTGGCACCCACGTGGCACAACAGCAATTCGCCTAAATGGCGTCCACCTATCAAGACGCCGTTTGAAAGGCGTCGTGATCCTCCGACGCCATTCAGAGGAAATTCTCCAGACCCCGCAAGGTCCGACCCAGGGGATCCGGCCCGAAACCGACCCGAAAACCGAACCCGAAACCTCAGTCCTTACACCCCAACTTGATTGACATTGTCCTCAATGGCATAAAAGATATGAAAAAAAACATGCAGCCAAAAGAGAATTTGTGAAGGAGCGAAACAACCTGTAATGACGAGGCGGCGACATACCCACGGCGACTGCTGCTCAGGGACCTAAAAGGAAAGAAATACACAAGCTGAAGTAAAATATTGGGTTGCCTCCCAACAAGCGCTAAGCTCAGTTAGTGGGGGTCACTAAGTTCTATGGATTCAGGTGGCTCATTTTGAAGATTTTCAATGAATGGTTTCAACCGTTGACCATTAACAGTAACAGTGTTCCCGCTCTTAGGATTCAGAATTTTAACGGCTCCATGATCGAAGGCTTTAACGACCACGAAGGGTCCATCCCATCTAGATTTCAGTTTTCCAGGAAATAGGTGAAGCCTAGAATTAAATAGCCAAACTTTCTGATTTGGACGAACGGATTTTCGGACAATATGTTTATCATGAAAAGCTTTAGTTTTGACTTTATAGATCTTTGAATTTTCATAGGCCTCGTTGCGCAACTCTTCCAGCTCACTCATTTGTAAGGTTCGGTAAGAACCAGCTTGGGTTAGGTCCAGATTGACTTGTTTGATGGCCCAATAAGCCCTATGTTCCAATTCCACTGGAAGGTGGCACGCTTTTCCAAAAACCAGGCGATAAGGAGACATGCCAATAGGAGTTTTGTAAGCGGTCCGATAGGCCCATAAAGCATCATCCAATCTTTCAGACCAATCTTTTCTATCGGGCCTAACGGACTTTTGCAGAATATTCTTGATCTCCCTATTAGAAACTTCCACTTAGCCACTGGTTTGGGGGTGATAAGGGGTAGCTACTTTGTGATTAATCCTATATTTCTTAAGCAAAGCCCGAAATTGGTAATTCGTGAAATGCGTTCCCCCATCACTTATGATAGCTTTAGGCCACCCGAACCGAGAAAAGATATTCTTCTGAACTAATTTAATGACCACTTTATGATCATTGGTTCGGGTGGCTACTGCTTCAATCCATTTTGAGACATAATCCACCGCTACCAGAATATATGTATGTCCAAAAGAGGGTGGAAAAGGTCCCATAAAGTCAATTCCCCAAACATCAAAGACTTCAACCACCAAGATTGGGTTGAGTGGCATCATATCCCTTTTCGCCATATTTCCTATGGCCTGACATCGGAGGCAAGTTTTGCTAAATTCATGGGCATCTTTGAAAAGTGTGGGCCAGTAAAAACCACTTTGTAGGACTTTGGCTGCAGTTTTCTTTCCTGAGAAGTGGCCCCCACAGGCCAGATTATGGCAGAAGTTAAGAACACTATGTTGTTCTTCTTCGGGAACACATCGCCTAATGATTTGATCAGGACAAAATTTGAATAATTCAGGATCCTCCCAGAAATAATATTTTTCCTGAGAAAAGAATTTGTCCTTTTCACTTTTGGTCCATCCTTCCGGAAGCTGATTAGTCACCTTGTAATTGACAATTTGAGCATACCAAGGTGCAACAGTGTGGGAAATGGTCAGAAGATGATCATCAGGAAAGGAATTAGTGATCGGTGTACTTTCAGATATCGGAATTCGGGATAGGTGGTCAGCTACCACATTCTCAGAACCCTTCTTATCCCGAATTTCCAAATCAAATTCCTGAAGGAGTAAGATCCATCTAATAAGCCTAGGCTTTGCATCCTTTTTGGTCAACAGGTATTTGAGAGCTGAGTGATCAGAATAGATTATGACTTTTGCCCCTAAAAGATAAGATATGAATTTTTCTAGGGCAAAAACCACAACTAATAATTCCTTTTCTGTGGTGGTATAATTCATTTGAGCATCGGCAAGGGTGCGGCTTGCATAATATATCACCACGGGATACTTGTTGATTCTTTGTCCCAAAACTGCACCGATAGCATAATCAGAGGCATCACACATGATTTCGAAGGGTAAAGACCAATCTGGAGATTGAAGAATCGGGGCTTTGGTCAAAGATTCCTTCAGAGAATTAAATGCCTTGATACAAGATTCATCCATTTGGAACGGGGCATCCTTAGCTAAGAGAAGAGTTAGGGGCCGGGCAATTTGAGAGAAATTGTGGATAAACCGGCGATAGAAACCGGCATGGCCAAGGAATGAACGGATCTGTCTGACCGAGGTGGGAGGAGGAAGATTGGATATGAGATCGATCTTAGCTTTATCTACTTCTATCCCCCTTTCAGACACAATGTGGCCTAAAACAATGCCCTCTCGAACCATGAAGTGGCTCTTTTCCCAACTAAGTATCAGGTTGGTGTCTATGCATCTTGCTAGCATCTGTTTAAGATTTTCCAGGCAATTTTCAAAAGAGTCCCCGAAGATTAAGAAATCATCCATGAAAACTTCGAGGAATTCTCCCACCATATCGGAGAAGATGGCCATCATGCATCGTTGAAATGTGGCTGGTGCGTTGCATAATCCGAATGGCAGTCTCCTAAAAGCAAACGTGCCATAAGGGCACGTGAAAGTGGTCTTTTCTTAATCTTCCGGGTAAATAGCCACTTGATTGTACCCGGAGTACCCATCTAAGAAGCAGAAGTACTTCTGGCCCGATAACTTTTCCAGAATCTGATCCATGAATGGGAGTGGAAAGTGGTCCTTCTTAGTCATTAGATTCAGCTTTCGGTAATCAATGCACACTCTCCATCCCGTGGTAAGCCTAGTGGGTACCTCTTCTCCATGATCATTCTTGATAACCGTTAATCCAGATTTCTTGGGTACCACTTGAGTTGGGCTGACCCATTTACTGTCTGATATTGGGTAAATAATACCCGCATCCTGCCATTTCACAACTTCCTTCTTCACCACTTCTTTCATATTGGGGTTAAGCCGCCTTTGCATCTCCCGACTGGGCTTAGAATTCTCTTCCATATAGATGTGATGCATGCAAATGGACAGGCTAATTCCCTTTAAGTCTGCCACCGACCATCCAATAGCACCCTTGTGGTCTTTGAGGACCTCAGTTAATTGGGCCTCCTGCGGCGATGTGAGATTTGCCGCAATGATGACCGGGAGAGTTTGGTCCGGGCCCAAAAAGATATACTTGAGAGACTCCGGTAATGGTTTGAGTTCAAGCTCAGGAGGGTCCTCTAAAGATGGCAAAGCGGGTTCAGACTGCAAGGCTGGTAAAGGTTCAACCTTGGGCCAAGATGTTAATGGGCCAGGGGAGTCCTTTAAAGTATTGGCTTCCTCCAAAAGGTCATATGTGGACATCTCATTTTCTTCAACCAGATTATCCAAGATATCAATAGTATGGCATTCTTTTTCATGATCTGGGTATTGAGATGCTTTGAAGACATTAATCTGGACCTTTTGACCCCAAATGAAATGTCCATTATGCCAGTTTCACAATTTATATTAGCTTTGGCAGTGGCTAAGAATGGACGACCTAAGATGATCGGGGTGTGAATGAGTTCCTCAGGTAATGCCATATCCAGAATAAGAAAATCCACGGGGAAATAACAATCATGAACCTTTACAATGACATCCTCAATTAATCCCCGTGGCGTTTTTACAGACCTATCAGCTAACTGCAAGATGATGGATGTGGGCTTTAATTCTCCAATATCAAATTTTTCATAAATAGCTGTTGGCAATAGATTTACACTCGCACCTAGATCCAATAAAGCTCTATCAAATGTAACTCCAGCTAAGTCACATGAAATTAGAGGTGCTCCAGGATCCTTTAACTTCTTGGGTAAATGATTCATCACAATTGCACTAACATCCTCAGAAAGCCGAACCTTTTCGGGTGCCATTCTAGATTCTCTTCGTGGAGTACATAATTCCTTGAGAAACTTAGCATAAGCTGGCACATGCTTGATGGCATCGAGGAGTGGAATATTAATTTGGACTTGTTTGAACAAATCCAACAACTCCTCATTCTGGGCCAGTTTCTTCCTGGTATTGGGCTTAGCTAACAAGGCATTAGGAAATGGCACCCTAGGTTTATAAGAACTTGGGCCTTCATCAATCTTCCCTTTTCCTTTCAGATCCTCCTCCAACTTCTCTATGATGGGTTCATCTTCACTCTCACTTTCAATTTCCTGAGGCCCATCAGTGGAACCTTTAGCTAACTCTCCATCTGCATGTAGTTTTTCTAAACTTCTCCTACTCCTAAGGGCTGAAATGGCTTTAGCATTCTCAAATTGTGGCCCTTTAGGCTGTGGTACCGGGCCAGGCTGAGGTAAAAGGCCCGATTGCTGTGGAAAACCTGGAGGTTGATTCCTTGGATTGGCAACGGGTTGACTAGGAAGTTGGCCTACTTCTCTTCTCATCGCGGCCTCAGCTAGTTGGCCCATTTGACTTTCCAACTTAGCAATGGATTGTTGCTGGGTCAAAATCAGTTGTTGGAGTTGAGTGAATTTATCATCAAAGTTGGGCTGAGGAGGTTGCTGGTAAGTGGGTGGAGGATGGTATTGGGTTGGTTGTCCTGATTGGAATGAGTGGTAGTGGGCCGGTTGACCTGATTGATATTGGGCCGATTGACCTGATTGATACTGGGCCGGTTGAGAAAACTGGGTTTGAGGTCCCCTAGCCTGAACATTTCCATAGAAATTAGATTGTTGTTGGAATGAGTTCTGTGGCTTTTGGGCTTGATGCATAGGAGGATGGGACATTGGTAATGGGGCATGCTGATTCTTCTAAGAGAAATTAGGATGATTTCTCCAGCCAGGATTGTAAGTATTTGAGAATGGATCATTATTGGACCTGGAGAATCCCTGGGCGGCCTGAACTTGTTCTTGAATGAATGGTGGAAGTTGGGCCGCAGTTGGGCATTCATTCACTTGATGGGTTGACCTTGCGCATAAGGCACAAATATCATGATTGGCAGAAGATGGGCTTTCATATGGACTAGAGTGTGTTGGGTAAGTAGGCTCTTGCTTGTTTAAGGCCAAGAGTTGGTCTAGTTTCTGGGCCAAGATGTCTACATTATCCAATTTCTGATTAATCAGATTTATGTCCATTCTAGATTCGGGCTCTCCACGGGCCTTAAGTTCATACATTCCAGTCCGTTTAGATGGCCCAACAGACCTTTCATAAGATGATAATAAGGCATGATTGATGGAATTTTCACTTAACATCTCAAACAGATCATAGGCCTCATCTTCATTTTTCATCATAAATGCCCCTCCGCATGAAGCATCCACCATCTGTCTGAACTGTTCAGACAATCCTTCATAGAATGCTTGGACAATTTGCCATTTTGAAAGCCCATGATGAGGGCATTTTCTAAGCAATTCTTTCAGTCTTTCCCAAGATTCATGGATCAATTCCCCGGGAGTTTGGGTAAAACTAGTGATGGCCCGTCTCATGGTATTGGTCCGCCCGATGGGATAGAACTTCTTGAGAAATTCTTCCTGCATTTCTTCCCATGTCCTAATGGGCCTTCCTATGGTTCCCAACCAATATTTAGCCTTGTCCTTTAATGAAAAGGGAAATAAGGTCAATTTAAGGCCATCATCGGTGAAATTCTAGATTTTCACCGTGGAACAAATTTCTAGAAATTCATCCAGATGCTTATAAGGATCTTCATTAGTATTGCCATAAAAGGATGGGAGCATCTGAATGGTGCTTGATCGTTTCGAATTGTGCGTCGTTAAACACATGAAAACGTTCAATCTAAATTTATCCGGCTCACTCAAATCAAAATTTGGAAATTTAATAGCGGTGAGTCCGAGTCGATCCACAGGGAGTTAAGATTCTAATTTTGAAAACTTTGGACTTTAGTTAATCTAAAAATAAGTGAGAATTTGAAATAAACTAATTACTTAATTAAACTAAAACTAAATTAACTAATATTACCTAAAAATATAATTATATAACGTAAACAAATCTTTTTCTCTCTTTTCTTTTTCAGAAATTAAACACAAACGCAATTAAGAAATAAGCACGACAAAGAAAATTACAACATCAAAGACAAACTCTTAAATGTATAAATCATTAATTGTCATGAATCAAATAACCTAATTATCAACTAATAATTAATTACACAACAACTATTCAAGAGCTATTCTTAATTAAATAACCAAAAACTAACTAAATAATACTAACACTACCCCTAATTAAAGAACAAAGACTATGCTAATGGGGGAAATAAAAAGGGCAACACAACAAAATCTGTGGGTCTGCCGGTGCAGTGGACCAAGCTGCTGTGAAGGATGGTGCTGTGGACCATCAGCTGGAACGTCTGGCGCAGTGGACCAGCGCTGGAACGTCTGGCTGCTGGGTGCTGTTTGGAAGATTGCTGGACAGCAGCTGCTTGGTGTACGTGGCTGGAGGTGCTGCGTTGGTGTGGCTGCTGCTGCTGCGTTGGTGGAGCTCGGTTGCTGGCTGCTGGTTGCAGCAGCGCGTGGAAGAGGTGCAGGTGGTTGATGCCTTGGAAGCTGCTGCGTGGGAGGTGCTGCCGTGAACACTTAGCAGGCTGGTTTTGGGGAAAAACTTGGAGCTGCTGCTTGCTGGAGGAGAGAACTAGCTGCTGCTGCGTTGAAGGAGCTGGTGCTGGTGGAGGAACTTGCTTCACCGCAGCTGCTGCATGCAGGTTGCTGGCTTCACCAACGTGGGATACAGCTGCTGGAAGCTTGGTGGAAGGGCAGCAGGATGCTGGACGAGCAGGGAAGAGAGAGGGGAGACCGAGAAAGAGAGAACAGAGAGAGAGAAACGTGGAGAGGGAGAGGAAATAGAAGAGAGAGGGAAAACCGACTAGGAATTAAAATTGGGAAAAACCAAACGTGGGGGAGAGAGCTGGTTGAGAGGAATTTGTGGGAATTTATAGAGAGGAGGAGGAGGAGAGGTGCTGGGTTTGAGTTGGACAAGGAGGAGGATATGTGGGAGACTTGGAGAAGGGACAGGATTTGGAAGAGGAAATTGGAATAGGATTCGACTTTCTAAAACGAGAAGAGAGAGAGAGTTTTTTTTAAATAAAGGAAAGGATGTGTTTAGGAAATCGGAGAGACGGAGGGAAATAGTGGGTTTTGGGAAACTCCAGTGGGAGAAGGAGTCAATTTGTATTTTTACCCCTGTTTTAGTTGAAATCCGCACACCGGATCACTCCCAAATTTCCGGAAACTCCTCCAGCTGCACTGCATCTTCAGCATGTCCTGTTCACATCAAATAAATATAATTTAGCGCATTATCATAAAAATATCATCATATTTATTCATTTCGTCTCGGTTTTGTCGAAAAACCGCAAATGCGCTACACTCCTTTGATCACATGAAATGACGATGTTTTTAAGTCAGAATTTGATGAAATTGGTACCGTTGGACTTGTTACACAATTATCTATCATTTCATGCTATTTTGCAGATAAAAACATGAGTATGATGCATATGGTTGCCCTTAAATGATCAATTTAACACTTTATCAGTGCTAGATTTGATTTCATATTGATTGGCTGGATTATGAGGAAGATGAATACAAGATGAAGGTTGATATCGATTTGGAATGAAATAGTCCTTCATTTGCTTTGGTGGGTCATGATTATCAGCCATTGGATCTTGTGGTGGATTTCTTTGATGTAGGATTCTTTTTATTTCAGCAAGTGGTCCTAGAAGGTTAGGGTTTTGAGATCTCCTACCTTGCATGCACTAGGACTGATGGAGAGAAGATTTTGTTTTCTATTTCTTGTTCTTTTTTTTAAATGCAAACAATCTTGACAAACAAATTATCCTAATGATCTAATGTTAACCTAAACTCTCTATGTGAATTTTCTTACAAGGTGAATGGAGTCCACCTCGAGTCACAACCACAATCAGTCAACGGCCAGGTAAGAGGTGGGGTAGTGGGAGGCTCCCCCTACTTTCGTAGGGACCTAATTAGAGAACCACTTTCCCGCTTAGACGTTTGCCTTTTTACCTCTAGCCTAGACACCGTTGCCAAAAATAGAGGCAACCCGAGATTTAAACCACTCACGGTGTAAACCCTAGATTCTCTTTCGACTTGCTTTTAGTTGGATTAGGAAATGCCAATGCAAGGAAGGTGATTTGTGGGCTAAGGAAGGGTGATCAAATCCCTACCTTATGTGGTTAAAGTTGCTGCCCTTAGAGTCGTTTTGAATGCAATACAAGGCAACAAATCAATGCAAGGTGTGTTGATGCAATCATGAATGACTTGCTAAAAATTGAAACACGTACCTTTCCCCCGCAATCTTCAACAATTTATGGAAATAACTGTGAAAGGAAACTATCTCATGCTTTCCTAGGATGATGAATGCCTAGCATGGAAGGTTTCTAATCTTGGCAATGAAGGTTTTTAAATTTGGATGTTCCTCTTTTTGTTTCTTTTTTTTTTTTTTAGTTAATGGAAACCTATCTAGACTAGAAACTACAAAAAGGAAACTAACTAGAATAAGGAAATTGAAACATAGAAAGTTGGAACAAACTGACCATGATTTCGCTTTCCTTTTTTTTTTCAATATACCAGCAAAAATAAGAGAAATAAGGTTAGCTAAAGAATAATTACACTAAATCCAAGATAATCAAAATTAAAAATCTAACTCCCCAGCAACGGCGCCAAAAATTGATCGTTTCGAATTGTGCGTCTTTAAACACATGAAAACGTTCAATCTAAATTTATCCGGCTCATTTAAATCAAATTTTGGAAATTGATAGTGGTGTGTCCGAGTCGATCCACAGGGATGTAGAATTTTAATTTTAAAAACTTTGGACTTTAGTTAATCTAAAAATAAGTGAGATTTAAAATAAACTAATTACTTAATTAAACTAAAACACAATTACTAATGTAACCTAAAAACATAATTGCTTGAATTAAACAAATTCTTTTTTTTTCTTTTCTTTTTCAGAAATTAAACGCAAACACATATAAAAATAATAAACACAACTAAAATTTGTGACGAAGACATTGCAATTTAACTACGTGCAAAATAGGAATTAATTAAAAATTATGAAACAAACTACAAAGTTTAATTGTTTAATAATCTTAAACTAAATAATAAAAACATTAAATAACAATTAGCTCCCTAAGTAATCAGACTAACTCTAAACTAATAGAGAGAAAAAAAAAACAGAGCAGTAGGTAGTCTGCCGGTGCAATGGACCAGCTTCAACGTCTTGGTGCAGTTGGAGGGATGCTTGAGCCACTGACTGGTGCGTAGAGGAAGCTTCACCAAGCATGCATGGGCAGCACGTGGAGAAGCTGAAGGAAGCTAGAACTGCTGCTGGTGTACGTGGCTGCTGCTGGAAGAAGGTTGGAGTTGGTTCGCGGGTACTGCATGCAAGAGGAGGAGCCACCACGCTTTGACAGGTGCTTGCTGGGCAGCGTGGAGAAGCTTGGCAGCCGGACCTACTGGAGTTGCTGGGGGCGTGGAAGCTGCGGAGGAGGTGCTGCGTTTGCTGCTGCCAGCGCGTGGTGTGCTGGGAAGCGTGGAAAAGGATGCTGCTGGAGCTGGTGGGTTGCTGGGCAGGGGGGCTTCACCGGCATGGACGTGGGTGCATGCGTGGGAGGAAGCCGGCTTCAAGGGTTGCCGTGTGGGGGGTGGCCGGCTGCTGCTTCGTTGGAGGAGGGTTGGAGCTGCGTGGAGGGGTGCTGGGGCCGTGAAGCTGCTGGGAGAAGAGCTTCACCACAGACTTCAACGGAGAACCAGCTCAGGTGTTGTGATGGACGGCGTGCGTGCTGTAGGAGGAGGAAGCTTGTTGGGAGTAGGAAGAGGCCGGCAACGTGGACTTGCTGCATGCGCTAGGGCTTCTGCTGGAACCGCTTGGAGTAGGTGGAGAAAGAGAGACCGAGAGAAAGAGAAAGAGAGGACGAGAGAAAGAGAAAGAGAGAACGAGAGGGACGGATGCTATGAAAACAAACTAAGAGAGAATACGGGAGACAGGAAGAGAAGAGAAAGGGAGGAAGAGCCGACTGCCGGGAGAGAGAGAGGGAGAGAAGCTGTGGGAGAGAAAGGTTTGGAAAAGAAGAGGAGAGGGCTGCGGAGAGTGGAGAAGGAGAGGGCTGCGAATCTGGAGAGGAAGAGAAAGAGGAGAGGAGAAGCTGTGGGAGAGAAAAAAAATTACGGAGGAGAAGGAGGAGCTCGGAATATATGGGAGAGAAGAAGAGAGAGAGAGAGAGCGTGTGGGAGAGTTTTTGGAAAAGGGGAAGTTGGAAAACAAAACGGAAAGAGGAAGAGAGAGTCTGAATTGGGGAAGGAAGGAGAGGAAAAGGAAACTGGAGAAGAATTAGGATTCGAATTTCTAAAACGAGAGAGAGAGAGAGGACTTTTAAAATAGAGGAAGGGATGTGTTTAGGAAATTGGAGAGACGGAAGGAAAGTGTGGGTTTTGGGAAACTCCAGCGAAGGAAGGAATCAAATTGTATTTTTACCCCTATTTTAGTTGAAATCCGCACACTAGACCTCTCCCAAATTTCCGGAAACTCCTCCAGCTGCACTGCATTATCGACGTGTCCTGTTCACATCAAATAAATATAATTTAGCGCATTATCATAAAAATATCATCATATTTATTCATTTCGTCTCGGTTTTGTCGAAAAACCGCAAATGCGCTACACTCCTTTGATCACATGAAATGACGATGTTTTTAAGTCAGAATTTGATGAAATTGGTACCGTTGGACTTGTTACACAATTATCTATCATTTCATGCTATTTTACAGATAAAAACATGAGTATAATGCATATGGTTGCCCTTAAATGATCAATTTAACACTTTATCAGTATTCACGGTGGGACTTGGTCTCGCCATCTTTTAATCTTTGTTCTTGTTTTTTGTCAATCGGGCAATCACGGTGCACCACCTGTGTCTCTCGACACGCCCTCAGCGATCGGTGAGTTTTTAGTTTAGTTGTTATTCCCACGTGCACTACGTGCACACCCTTGCGGCAAGATCCTGGCCTCCCCGTTTGATAGGTTGAAAGTTGTGATTATGAAAAGAAGAATGTGTGATTGATTGATATGTTAGTTGTTTACATGATAAAATTATCCTGTTAAAAATTGAAATAAAAAAAGATTCGCATGAGCCAATTATTTATCGATTTTATTCTATTTGTTTGAGGAGGAATCGATCCAGAAATTCTTTCTGAATTGCTGATTCTGCGACCTGAAAAACATCCAGGAGTAGCGACGCGTTTCATACCGCGTCGCCCTATCCAGACGCCTTTTAGGCAAAATTCCCTACTGTCTGCTACCTGAGCTTCTGTGAGCAGAATAAGGTTCTGGTTTGAATAGCGTCGAGGAACAACAATGCGATTCAAGCAGTTTCTTGTTTTGTTCTTCAGTTCTCAGATTTCTGATTTGCTTTCTACTACACATTACATATTAAGCATTAGAGGCCATCCCGGCCACAGGTCATACGCACTCGGGCTAACACCTCCCTTTTCTCATAGGAACACCTTTCTTGACGTCTTCACCTCTCTCTGATTGGATCAGTCCCTCGATTAAACTAGAGTGGCTGGCGTTAAAGTCCTCCGTAAGTCCCCAAAATCAAGGTATTCCTCCTTATTCATCTCGCTGGTTGTACCAATCGAAGTCCTGGTTAGATTTTCATAACATTGTGAGAGAAAGCCACAGAGTATAACAGTGGAAATTGACCTGAAACTAGGATTGTACCCCTTGAGTGAATTTGTGATTAATTGAATCCAAATAATCCGACAAGGAATCCCAAAACAACGTTAAGCATCCACTTGTTTGACTAATCTCTGCACAACTTGTCTGCAAATCTTTGTTGAAAACAAATCTAATACCATCTTACTTCGATCAGGTAGGCTTTTGAGCATGGCTTCGAGAGCTATGGTCAACTATGAGGGAGATGCTAATGCCCCTCTTGAATCTAATTATCACTATGAAAATGGGAGAGATGCTAATGCCCCCCATGATCCTCATTCTTATCCATCTGAACATGAGGGAAATCTTCGTATCCCTCCTCCTTTTGTCCATAATCAACACAATTCTAGTGTTGATCTTCCTCCGCAAGTGCATGCGGTTTCTAATCCTATCTTTGAGGGCACCATAAACCTGAATGAACCCTCATCATCCAATCCCTCGAATCTAGTCAATGCTCTGGGAGTTCTGGCCCCTCATCTGGATCCTCAACAACTTGAGACAATCCAATCCATTTTGAAGGGGAAGACGCTCGTACCGTCTACTGGACCAAATCTTGTGGTCTCCCCTGCCATTCCTCAACCTCCTCTTTAGCATACTGCATTCATTCATCAAGCCATGGAGGGCCTTCAGGTTTCAACTTCTCGGCCAGCTGGGCCACAACTATCCTCCTCGAGGAAACTGGCTAGACCGCCTACGCCAACTTATCAAAATGCCCTCGGGCATGGCGGAAGCGCTGCCGGACCTTAACCCTATTGTCCCCCTTTCCCCTCATACTCTAGGCAACAGGCCTATCATGTACCCCCCCCTCCCCCTCCTCCAGTCGATCCGACAACTCAAGCTCTGCTCGCGAAGATGGAGCGTATGGATGAGCAGTTCAATAATTTTCAGAAAATGATGGGAGTTAAAGCTGCACCTGAGATTAACCTGCCAAGTCTGCCCGTGTTCCATTTGCCGCCCTCCGAAATGCCAGTGTACCGAAAATACAACGGTACTGGTAACTGTTGGGATCGCTGTGTCGGGATCCGATCCTAAAACGCAGCGGAATATAATTTTCGGGATAGGATCTGTCCAGTTTCGGTCGTTAAAATAAAACCGGTGTAAATCGAATTTACCGTGCGCGGATTCGAATCTGCGTCCGTTTTCTGGTTCCGTTGGAGCGATGCCGCAAGTCGCGCATATGCCCGACCTCTAGCGGTATCCACGCGGTTCTCCTCGCGATAGATCGTCCTCACTTCCTCACTCACTGCGGCATTCGTAGATCCCGTCTGACTGCGCGTAATCCGCTGCGACATGCGGAATCGGAATCCCCGTCAAACGGAAGGTGGAGCAGTTGGGAACCGCATGCCCAGAAGAGAGAGAAAGTGGGGAAGAACGAATGACGGCTAGGTTAGGGTTGCTGGCCCCGGACGTAGAATCTGTTCTTTTATAAGAAGTCAGTTTGCGGTTTTTCATAAAAACCCAGACTTATCCGAAATCCTATCAGATTATCCATCGACTTGAAAACCATTTGCGTGTGACCCTCTAGGCCCAAATACCAGTCCCGTTAATAGCCCATTAAGTCCAGTAACCCTTTACCGACCCACTGAATTAATTAATATACTTATATTCAATTAATCAGCCGAATTTAATGTCCCACAATAAATTCAGACGGACTGCCGATTACGTTGGATGCCAAGCAACATCGCGTGATCCTGGATGGCATTGGGGTTATCGCAACCCTCTATTGGAACCTTTCTGTCATAGGTTAGCGCGCGGATATAATCCTTCATCCGTACAATGTTTCCGAATCGACCTAGGGCATGGTTTACTGTTAAACCCTATTTGGTCCATTCACTTGAATCAGATGCCGCTAATCTGAATCCGATAACTCCTTATCGATTACAGAGTCTGCCCTGGCCAGGGACTTTAAGCGCATCATTCTCGGAACATTCTCTCTCAAACAACCGAGAGCGGATGATCCCATATTGAACACACAATTACCTTCGAGGGCATTTCTCTGAACCCGATCGCTTGACTTATTGATAACCCATGGTTAGGGATTCGTTCATCAAGGTCAAAGCTCAGAAACCTACCAACAAGATATCTTTGGAGTCTCAGGTCCAAGGATCATCCACGCAACCGTGACAAATGAATCGAGCTGGTTAACAGTGAGGTGATTAGCATCCAACGATTCATAGTCGGATCAGTTCAGTGAACTCATTCACCAATGAGCACCTATAGGTTCAGCATAGTGTCTCCACATAAGTGACTTATGGGATCAGTCACCCTCATCATATGGCTGAAGTAACCTATACTAGTCTATCCGGATGTTCGATGTCCTATCTTAAACATCCTATGACTAGGAACAATTAAGAACATGTGTTTATAAGTCTTCGATCCCGTAATTATGATCTCATCACAATCCGAAGACTGTTGCACATGTTCATGGACTTCATCGTGATACGATAAGCACAGATCGAATTAATTACACACAATGAATTATTGACATTTATTAATAATCTGAATAGGTACATAGTATCGGATTGGCTTTGAGACCATCTAGTACTAACAGTAACCCCTTCACTCATTTGAAGGAGTTCATGTACGAGTCATCTTTCGGGCAGAACGACAAGAGGTCGTTGGCATTTTTGTTCAGGAAGTCGTTGGAAGGACCAACCCTCGAGTTGTTCTTTTCCTTAGAGCCATCCGAAGTAGAGGACTATGGTATCGTATCACGAAAATTCATTCAACGATACCAGGATAGAGTTGCACCCTCTCTATCCATTACTGATTTGATAGCAGAAAAAATGAAGCCCGACGAGGAATTCGTCAGTTTTGCTGATAGATGGAGGGGCATGGCAGAAAAAGTTAAAGATCATCTGTCTGAGTCCGAGCAAGTAAAGATGTTGATTTCCAATGCTACACCTCAGTTTAAGGTAGTCCTTGCCCTGAACAACTTGATCGGCATGGCAAAGCTCTATGAAAGGGCACGTTACTGTCAGAACGCTTTCAAGGATGCTACGTTCTCTAGTGTCTTTGATCCTCACCGACCTAGCAGGCCTCCACCTCGGAAGCCAACCGTGCCAAATTCTCCTAGCACGGGTCCAACAACTGAGGGCATGCTCTCTCATAAGCAGATTAGCACCATGAACAACAATCAGCCCCAGTTCGTGCGGAGCGAGCCACCATCACAGTTCGAAGGCTAAAGACCACCGAACCAGCAGGGTTACAGACAATAGCAGCCACAGTATCAGCAACTCCAGCAGCCAAATCCACAATATCAACAGTCACAGTACCAGCGGCCACAACAGCCGAACCAGCAGCCACAACAGCAGCCACAGCGGCAGTTTCAGTACCAGCCGCGGGCACCGCCGGCATACCATAATGTACCTCCTCCTGCTGATTATAACCAGCAGAGGAAGCCTCGAGCCCGAAAAGGGCAGAATATCCAGTCCTTCCAGAATCCTTGTCATATATCTTCAATGCTTTAATGGCAGCCAATGCCTTGGTTTTGCCAAGAGAAAAAACAGTTTGGCCCCAAAATGCCGACACTTCCAGGTATTGTTACTTCCATAGACAACCTGAACACACAATAGATGCCTACTTCCAATTTCGAGATTATATCCATGATCTCAATGAGCAGGGAGGCATTGATTGGGAAGAAATGAGGAAGTATATATCCGCCTTGAAGGCGAGAAGGCCCCAGCAACAACAACAGCAACCCCAACTGTAACGACCCGCCATCCTATGACCGGAGACCCGGTCACTAAATGGATGTCGGCCCATTAACTACGGGTTCACACCCGGATCTCACACAACACGTCTGGAGGAGTAAGTGCTAAACAAGATTAAATATGACAATCTCACAGACTACAAAGATAAGCAAGTGCGCAGGAAGGAAAATAACAATGTCCGTATACAGTCCAACAATAATTACATGTCCAACAATTAAATAAGTACAGGCAGAAGGAAGTACAACAACATCGGGGCATACCCCGGAACTAAGACAGCTGCTGGTCCGCACACCGAGAAGACACCACGCTACCGCGCGCCTCGAGGTCCACACCTGAAAACCGCAGGGAGTGAGCCACACCAGAAATGGCTCAGTAGGGATCATCCGATCCCCTGCCTCCCACTCACACACCCACAAGAGCAACAACAGGGATATATGGCAATTTAAGTAAAGCAGTAAACACAGCACCCAACTCTGATATGAAACGTACGGTAAGCAGTGTAACAAGAACCATTCTAAGTAACCCGAAGAACCCAACACAGAGTCATGACTCACAGTCAAAGTCCACGAAGCGACTAACCCACACTGTCGACCGAAGTCGAACGTCGCCTCCCAACACTACCACCACTACTCATGCCTGTCCACCCCTACAGTGTTCCGGGGCACTGTAGGGTGAGGCAGTGAGTCAAACTAGGACTAGCTGGACTCACTGTACCGCCACTGCCAGCTACGTGTGCACACAAGCAGTCTAGACTACTGTCCTACCGTCCGGATTGCCTCCACGCTAGGCCTCAGCGCTTCAGGAGGGCCCTGGGGACCGGCGAACCCCCGTCAAGCCGAAGCTACAGGAACTACCCACAAACCCAACTCTCCCGGGCTGCGTCAAGCCAAGGGCTATAGGTACCACTCGTAACCTTGATCAAAGGTCACATCAGGCCCACTGGCTAAAGGGTAAACCAACTCCCACCAGAAACACCACCAGCTCCACAGCAAGGAACACGCCGGAAGCTGTCACGACAACCAAGGGAAACCCCGACCCACCGAGACCAAACAGCAACCCCTCGGATAGCACACAGCTACTCCGGCCCGACGGGCTCAAGGTGGTTCTGCTTGTCTCAGCCAAGGGTGAAACACAACAAGCACCACTCCACGGACACCATGACCCTGTCCCCACCGGTCCATGGTGACATACCTAAACCACAGTTAACCCGGTCCACATTCGCATAACACGAACACACATATAACATGATTCCAGTCGCACGGTAAACCTCCGCCTCAGTATATAGCTAAAGCACACATACACACACCTCGGTGATGTAATTCCACTCACACATAAGTCCTCGATCACAGTGTACCACATAAAACATGCCTCAGAACTTTTACAGTGAAACACATGTTAAAAACCAGCAATATAACACTTCTGGCTTGAATCGCGTCGACCGAGGTCGACGCCATTCAAGCCCCTCAGACAGGTTCAGTTAAACGTCAGATTATTGCTTAAAACGCGTCCACCGTTGAAGTCGCCTTTTAAAACGCGTCTGGGTGTCCCGACGCCATTCAACCCAGAAATCCAGATTTACAGAACCCTTAAACGGGGGTATTTCTTGCCTAAATGGCGTCATGATGGCCCGACGTCTTTCTGAAAAGGCGTCGTCCATCCATGACGTCATTTAGCACAGAACCCCTAACTCAGGAAACCTCACACATGAAGGTTTCTGCGCTGAAACGCGTCGTGCTGACCGGACGTCTTTCGGAAAAGCGTCGACCCAGCCAGACGCCATTTAGCGCCAGAAACCAGGTTTCCTGGTTCGACCCGAGGGCTTCACCCTTGAACCCCGGGCACCCCGAAAATCCCAAAATCAAAGGGGGAAGGAGAGAAGCTCGACCACACAATCATGCTTAAGAAAACACGATCACAGACACCGTCATTCCCACATGGAATCCCTCCTAAACATGCTCAATCTATTCCCCAAGCACCACGTCACGCCGAGAATCACACGAACATCACATGCAAGGTTCGTCCCCCTACCGGTTCTTGAACTCCTCCAAGCTCCTCGCCGCCGACCCGTCTCGCCTCACGCCGCCGCCGGTATCCTCGAGGACGCCGCCACTCCGCCGGGACGTCGGCCGCCGTCCGGAGAAGGGAACGCCGCGAGGAAGGTGGTGGAGGTAGAGGTGAGAGGTAGGGAAGCTACGGAGTAGTTGGAAGAGGAAGAAGAGGAAGGGAAGGGAGGAAGGAGGGCGGAGGGAGCGGAGAGGGCGAAGAGAGAGAGTGGAGAGGCGAAAGTGAGGGAAAGAAGGGGAGGCTTGCGGGGTCAATCTGGAACGAGGTAAAACGCGTCGATCGAGGCAGACGCCATTCAGTGTGACAGGACGGCCGTACCGACACCGGTCTGAAACGCGTCGCCCACCACGGACGCCGTTCAGATGACAAGACAGGCCGTACTGACAACGCTCTGGCGTCGCACCGTGACACCGCAGGTGTCGCAGTCTGAAACGCGTCGACCGAGGTGGACGCCGTTCAGACAAATCTGACAGGGGCCGTACTCTCGCGGCCCGAAACCCGCCCACGTGGCGCAACAACCAGCAGACCTAAATGGCGTCCACACAACCTGACGCCTTTTGAAAGGCGTCGAGCAGTGCTGACGCCATTCAGTCAGCAGTCACAAGACCCCCCCACAGGGTCCAAACCAAGGGTTTCGACCCGAACCCGACCCGAAAATCGAACCCGAAATCTCAGTCATTACACCAACAATAGCAACAACTAAGAGCGCCAGCACAAGTGGCAGCACCCCCGAACATGAGCATAGTGCAGAACCCATTTCCGGAACACCAGCACCAGAATCAGTTGCCCCCATTTTAACAAATAGCCAGTCTGAAGCTAATCGAGGGCAACAGTGGAAGATAGAGGACTCTTCCTCTATTTATTCAACGGGTCACACTCCGAGCACCACTGAACAACCACCACGCCGTACCTTCCATGTACCTAAACCACAACCTGTTACCATCATACCAGTACCAACACCCGCATACCGTTTACTCACTCCCATCAACCCATCACCGCTGCCCACTTTCCTTAAACCCATTACCCCCCACGCCACCACACCTCCATCAAACAACCTACCGCAAGCTAATTACGCACCCCTCATACCATCCAAACCATTGCTCCGCGTACCATTCCCCACATCGTCTACCATCACCACCGCCTACCCAAATACCATACAACCATCCAAACCATTACTCCGCGTACCATTCCCCACTTCAACTGTGCCAACCACTTACCATGCCACTATCCAACCCTCTAAACCCCTCATTCGCACCATGCCATCATCAACTAACCCCACGCCATCACCCGTATACCAACCATCCACACCATCTATGCCATCTACCAACCCTGCGGTGCTCCAGTTATCACCTAGCCTTCCACTAGTGAAGAATATGCACTCCGGAGTGGGAGGATCTTCAATAAGGTCTTTCCCCAGTCTACAGTCAGAGATGGCCCATTACAGCCGCAAGAGGAAGCGGATAACGACGAGAGTGCACTATGTTGGGTTTTCTCGGTTTCTCCGGATCGCTCACGCAGTGGAAAATAAAATTTTTACAGCGATCCGTTTCCCGTTTCGAAGAACTAAAATACGATAATCGGATTATCGAAGTTCTCACCGTGTGCGGATTCGAATCCGCAGCCGTTCGGTTCCGTCGGTGTGACACCGCAAGCCGCGCAAGCGCCCGGCCTATAGCGAAGTCCACGCGATCCTCCCCGCGACGGATATCCTCGAGTTCGTCGTTCTTCGCAGCCCGCGAAGCCTCCGCTGGTCACCGCAATGATCGCCGCAGTGCGCGCACGATTTCCAGTCGAACGGGATTCGGAGAAGCGGCGGGGCAGATCTGGATCTGCCTGGACGCCAGAGGGAGACAGAAACTGAGGAGGGGTGACTAGGGTTAGCAGCAGCTTGGCCTGCTCAGCCCGTTCGCTATGTTTTATACTAACCGCGCGATTTTTCACAAAAACCCCCGGTTTGTATAAAACCCACTTATTTATCCATCGCCTTGAGAATCATTTGCGTGTGACCCTCTAGGCCCAAGTACCAGTCCAGTTAATGGCCCAGTAAGCCCAGTGACTCCTCACTGACTTTATTAATTAATTAATAACCCTTTATTAATCAATTAATCAATCGAATTGATGTCGCACATCGAATTCGACCGGGCCTCCGATCACGTTGGGTGCCAAGCAACACCGCGTGAACCCGGAAGGTATTTGGGGTTAAGTAACCCACTCTTGGAACCTTTCCGCCGACAGTTACCGCGTGGATATAATCCTTCATTCGTACAATGCTCTCGAGTCAACTCAGGGTATGGCGAGCTGTCAAACCCTAACCGGTCGACTCACTTGGATTGGATGCCGCTGATGAATATCGGAAAACTCCTTTTCCGATATTATCGTCCGCCCTGGCCAGGGACTTCCGCGCATCCTTTCCTAGAGCATTCTCTCTCTAAGTACCGAGAGCGAATGATTCCTTATTGACACACAATTCCCTTCGACGGTATTCCGCTGTACCCAATCCTTGGCGTATTAGAATCCCGTGGCTAGAGATTCGTAGACCAAGGTCAAAGTACAGAAGTCCACCGCCAAGGTGTCATTGATGTCTCAGGTCCGAGGACCATCCACGCAACTGCGACAATAGAATCAAGCTGGTTGACAGTGAGGTACGATACCATCCAGCGATTCAGTCGGATCAGTTCAGTGAACTCATTCTCCAATGAGCACCTACAGATTCGCCTTAGTGTCTCCACACAAGTGACTTATGAGACCAGTCACCCTCATCATATGAGCAGGAGTAATTTGTACTAGTCTAACCGGATATCCGATGTCCTTCTCGGATATCCTCCGACTAGGAACGATTAAGAATATGTGTGTTTAAGTGATCAGTCTCATTAGTATGATCTCATCATAATCTGATCACCATAGCACATATTCACGGACTTCATTATGAAACGATAATTAACACGATTTACACATAATGAATATTATACCATTTTATTAATAATGAACGAGATTTACATTGTTAGATTTGCTTGTAGGCCACCTAAACTAACAATCTCCCACTTTGACTAAAGCCAATCACCTTTATGCAATAAGCCCATAGACTCTAGGTGACGCTCAAACACAATTTGAGCCAACGGCTTTGTCAGTGGATCTGCTACATTGTCGACAGATGGAACTCTTTCCACTACTACATCTCCTCTGGATATGATCTATCTGATAAGGTGAAAGCGCCTCAGAATATGCTTCGATTTCTGATGAGACCGTGGCTCTTTCGCTTGCGCAATCGCTCCATTGTTGTCGCACAACAGTGGAACAGGCTCAGAGATGCTGGGAACTACGCCGAGGTCGGTGATGAATTTCTTCAACCACACTGCTTCCTTGGCGGCTTCAGCTGCAGCGATGTACTCAGCTTTAGTCGTCGAATCTGCAGTGGTTACTTGCTTGGAACTCTTCCAGCACACTACCCCTCCGTTCAATGTAAACACGAATCCAGATGTTGACTTGCTATCATCTGTATCTGACTGGAAACTCGAGTCAGTAAAGCCTTGCAGTTTCAAGTCACCTCCTCCATAGACAAGAAACATATCCTTAGTTCTTCTCAAGTACTCAAGGATACATTTCACTGCCTTCCAGTGCTCTTCGCCGGGATCAGCCTGAAATCTGCTCGTAACACTTAGAGCAAATGCAACATCAGGCCGTGTACATAGCATGGCATACATGATAGATCCTATGGTAGAGGCATAGGGTATTCTATACATGAATGCCCTCTCATCAGGAGTCTTAGGAGACTGCTCCTTTGAGAGATTGATTCCATGTCTCATCGGTATGAAACCTCTCTTGGAATTTTCCATGTCAAACCTTTTGACTATGGTATCTATGTACAAGGATTGGGTCATTCCAAGCATCCTCTTTGATCTGTCTCTATAGATCCGTATTCCCAATACGTAGGATGCTTCTCCCAAATCCTTCATGGAGAAGTTTTTCGACAGCCAGATCTTTACTGATGACATTATAGCTACATCATTCCCATTGAGTAGTATGTCATCTACGTAAAGAACTAGAAAAGTGACTGCACTCCCACTGATCTTCTTGTACACACAAGGCTCATCTTCATTCTTAATGAAGTCATAAGACTTGACAGCCTCGTCAAATCTTATATTCCAACTCCGGGAAGCTTGCTTCAGTCCATAAATGGACCTCTGAAGCTTGCACACTTTATCTGGAAATTCGTTGGATGTGAAACCTTCTGGTTGTATCATATACACCTCTTCCTCAAGGTTACCATTGAGGAAGGCAGTCTTCACATCCATCTGCCAGATTTCATAATCAAAATGTGCAGCAATGGCGAGCAGAACTCTGATCGACTTTATCATGGCAACTGGTGAGAAAGTTTCGTCATAGTCAATTCCTTGCCTTTGACGATATCCCTTTGCCACCAACCTTGCCTTATAAGTGTTGATCCGTCCATCAGCACCGATCTTTCTCTTAAAGATCCACTTGCATCCGATGGGTACAATACCCTCGGGCAAGTCCTCCAAGTTCCAAACTTGGTTGGTGTACATGGACTGGATTTCTGAGTTCATGGCTTCTCGCCATTTCCCGGATTATGGGCCTTCTATAGCCTCCTAGTAGGTTTTCGGATCATCATCCTCATTATATGCTACCTTAGACTCACCTTCATCAATATGTCCCACATATCGTTCAGGTAGTCTAGGTACTCTACCAGATCTACGAGGCTCATCTGTGTGTACCTGAACAGATTCAGGAACTGATATCTCATCTGATGATAATGCAGCTGTTTGGGGATCTAGAACCTCTTCCAGTACTATTTTACTCCCACTGTCCTCCTGGAGAAGGTATTCCTCTTCCAGGAAGACAGCTTTCCTGGCGACAAACACCTTTTGTTCATCAGGATGGTAAAAAATAGTATCCAAAGGTTTCCTTTGGATATCCCACAAACCTACATTTATCAGTTCGTGATTCCAGCTTGTCCGGATCATGCCTCTTTACATGAGCAGGACAACCCCAGACTTTAACATGTTTAAATTCTGGTTTCCTGCCTTTTCATATCTCATATGGAGTAGAGGCCATAGATTTGCTGGGTACTCTGTTCAGTAGGTATGCTGCTGACTCTAGAGCATACCCCCAGAGGGACACTGGTAATTTCGAAAAGCTCATCATGGATCGCACCATGTCCAACAAGGTGCGATTCCTCCTTTCTGATACACCATTCATCTGTGGTGTATATGGAGGGGTCAGCTGAGAAAGGATACCATTATCCTTTAAGAATTGTGTGAAGTTAGTACTTAAGTATTCTCCTCCTCGATCTGATCGAACAGCTTTAATATTCTTTCCTAACTGCTTCTCTACTTCATTATTGAACTCCTTGAACTTCTCAAATGCTTCCGACTTGTACTTCATTAAGTACACATAGCCGAATCTTGAGAAGTCATCGGTGAACGTGATGAAGTAAGAAAAGCCACCTTTGGCTTGGGTAGACATTGGACCACATACATCTGAATGTATTAGTTTCAAAATGTCTTTGGCACGTTCTCCATGTCCACTAAATGGAGATTTTGCCATCTTTCCCATAAGGCAGGATTCGTATGTTGCAAACGATTCATAATCGAATGCTGTTAAGTAGCTATACTTATGCAACTTTTGCAACTTGCTTTCGCCAATGTACCCAAGTCTACAATGCCACATGTAGGCTTGGTTCACACAATTCTTGCTTTTCTTAAGAGCATTATCAATCTGAAGATTGTAATAAGAAACATCTAATAGATATAGACCGTTGACTAAAGATGCTGAAGCTATTGATTTATTACCATAATAAATCGAACAACTTCTATTCTCAATAGTCAACCTATATCCTATCTTGTCCAAACAAGATATTGATATGATGTTCTTTATTATGCTAGGAACATAATAACAATCTTCTAAAAGTAATGTGTCTCCCGATGGAAGCTTGAGGTTTGCTGTCCCAACAGCAATCGCCGCAACTTTTGCGCCGTTTCCTAGCCTCAATTCCACCTCACCTTGTCTCAGCTTGCGCTTAGTTGTTAGCATCTGCACATCATGGCAGATATGAGAAGCACATCCGGTATCTAATACCCACGATGTGGAATCTCTAACTGATAAGTTGATATCTATCATATAGATATCTGAAGCTTCAGACAGCTTCACTCTTCCATGAGCTTTATCATGAAGGAACTCCTTGCAGTTCCTCTTCCAGTGACCATACTGCTTATAGTAGAAGCAGTCACCCTTCACTACTCTTTCGTCTTTGTCCTTCGATCCTTTATCGTTAGCTATCATCCCTGCTTCAGGGGCATCTAATGCCGATTCAGCAAGAGAATCAACTCCAGGGACAAAGTCAATGCGCCCAGATCTGAAGACATTCTTCAGGCTTCTGAACCAATCTGAGTAGATCAGGTAAGTCAAAAGGGCATCAAGTATGCCACGGAGTGAGTTATTCGACGACATAATTCCCTACAGGAGATAAGTAAAATCTATTTAGCAGATGTTCAATTATTAAAGTTTAAAACAGGACATGGTCTTTTGTTCACGTTTAACTCCCACTAATTTTTGACGGACTGTATAACCCTCAGGTATACAGAACGGGAGACGCCGACAGTCTCCTAGTGGGGATCAGAATCTCAATGACTTGTACTACAGCCTTGTTGATAGCACAACAAACTGTAATACAATCAGAGAGCACCCAACTCATGGGACTTGCAACTCCTTGCAATATCTGATCATAACTTCGGTCCCCAGAGATTTAATGGCCTTGTGGATAGCACAACAAACCACTAATTCTGGTCTAAGCTAACCATCATTACGTGACGAGCATAGATTTGCATGCAGCCCTTGTGGATAGCACAACAAAGCTACATGGTTCCTCTACCCCGATCTATAGGCATCTAATGCCATAGCCACAGTTTCTCCTCCCAATTAAGCAGGCCTTGTGGATAGCACAACAAGCCTGCCTAAAGTGATTCGAATCCTATGACTATAACGATGGTGGACCACGCGGTAAGTTCTCAACTACTCGCGTTACGGCTTAGAGTTTATCTGAGGGTATTTAGATAACTTTTATCTTGGTCTCTCCTAGGTGATAGTATATAAATATATCGTATATATTTACTTAATACTATAACCTGCTTTGATTCATAATCAAAAGAAATCAATGCATCTCATACATGTTATTAGTGTGGTCATGGATAGCACAGTGGGTTTGACTGGAGCCAACAGTCAAATGCACACACATTCTAATCATAACAATTATATTAGATAACTTGCAAACACATAGGCAAGAGATCTCCATCTTTTCGCCTTCCTGGTTGCAGCTGTGGATCGTCCTCGCTCTTTTCTCGGTTGCCTCCATCATATTACATTAATTCTAGAATTAACAAGTAATTTGAAGAAGACCTTATGGCGAGTACAAGAGAGAGAGGGAGGTAGAAATACATCAGAGTATGAGAGAGAGAGGTGCGCAGACCTCTATTTATTAACAATTAATAAACATCCATCATTCATCCACGATCCACCCAAACACATCATTCATCACATGAACAATTAAATAAGTGCATATCCATGACCACGGTGTGTTTTAAACATCCCACACATGATTCAGCGCATCCATGACCACGGTAGATAAATTTTGGCTTTCAGAAAAACTGGGATCCAATCAAAATTGGTGTTTGAATTTCGAAAACTCATTTTATCAACTTAATCATGCAATTAAATCCAATTTAAAAGCATTAAACACACATCACATGTGCACACACTCCGAATTAATAATTCCAGATTATTCCATGCAAATTAGAACATTTCTAATAATCTAACACTTAGATTAAACCCCATTAATAATCTAACAATTAGACCATTAAATAACTAATCTAACTCTTAGACTAGTCCATCAAAGTTAATTAACAATTTAACACTTAAATTATTAATTAACTCTAATTATTAATTAACTACTAATCTAACTCTTAGATTAGTTAATCAATACATGTTAATCACTAATTTAACCATTAAACTAATAATTAACACTTATTAATTATCAACTATTAATCTAACTCTTAGATTATTAGCTTAATATTAATTATTAGATTAACACTTAAACTAATAACTAATAACTCTTAATTAAACCTTTAAATTAGTTAATTAAAACTAATTATCAATTTAACATTTAAACTGACAATCAATTCCAGTTAACTAATAATTACTAACTTAACAGTTAAGTTAGATTATTAAAATTAATTATTAATTTATTTAAATTAATAACCAATTCCAATTATTAACAACACTTTGTTAATTAAAATGATTCTATAATCATTTTGCCCAAATAAATAAAATTTAATAATAATTTAAATTTCAAAACAATTTTGAAATTAAATTAAGATATAACTTAATAGTTAATTGGGAAATTGAGGTTTAATAAGAATTATGGGATTTAAATGGGGCAATAGGGATTGGGGTTGAAATGGGTAGAAGTTGATTGGGCCCAGCCCAACAACCTGAGCCATGGGTCGGCCTGGTTCGAACCAGGTCCGAACCCTGGCTCAGGGCTAGGCCCAGCCAGGCCAACCCCCCCCCCCCCCCCCGGTCCGGCCCGGCCGGTCAGACCGGCTCGGGACCGGCCGGTCCCCTTTCCACCCATCCCTAACCCGGCGCCTCCTCTAACAGAACCCTAGGTTCTGCAACTGTTGCAGACGGCCGTGGAGGAGGGTGGCGCCAGGCAGCGCCGCCGGCGGTCGGCCCGCGACGCCGGCAGGGTTCTTGACGCCGGCGAGGTCCCCTTATGCTTCTCCTTTTCTGATTTTTCCATAAACTACACATAAAACCGAATGAAGAAGAAGATAAGGCCCCACCTTCCGGCCACCACCAGCATCCTCTCCAACGTCTGCCATGAGTCCGGTGAGGACCAGTGATACTTCCTTGATCATCCGAAGTCCTGGCCCTCCTTCCCAACGTTTGGGATGCCCGAACAACAACGAAACGCATGCCGTTCTTCGTCCCACGAAGAACATGAAAAACCCCCAAAATAATCTCGAAAAATTGAAAGAAAATAATCAAATTAACTATGTTCATCGCATGAACACGGATCCAACAATTATTCGAAGTTACAGCATGGAATAACTCATGAAAAAATTAATTTAGAGATCCGAAACAAGACGAGAAACAGTGGAACCTTGCTCTGATACCACTGTTGGGTTTTCTCGGTTTCTCCGGATCGCTCACGCAGCGGAAAATAAAATTTTTACAGCGATCCGTTTCCCCTTTCGAAGAACTAAAATACGATAATCGGATTATCGAAGTTCTCACCGTGTGCGGATTCAAATCCGCAGCCGTTCGGTTCCGTCGGTGTGACACCGCAAGCCGCGCAAGCGTCCGGCCTCTAGCAAAGTCCACGCGATCCTCCCCGCGACGGATATCCTCGAGTTCGTCGTTCTTCGCAGCCCGCGAAGCCTCCGCTGGTCACCGCAATGATCGCCGCAGTGCGCGCACGATTTCCCGTCGAACAGGATTCGGAGAAGCGGCGGGGCAGATCTGGATCTGCCTGGACGCCAGAGGGAGACAGAAACTGAGGAGGGGCGGCTAGGGTTAGCAGCAGCTTGGCCTACTCAGCCCGTTCGCTATGTTTTATACTAACCGCGCGGTTTTTCACAAAAACCCCCGGTTTGTATAAAACCCACTTATTTATCCATCGCCTTGAGAATCATTTGCGTGTGACCCTCTAGGCCCAAGTACCAGTCCAGTTAATGGCCCAGTAAGCCCAGTGACTCCTCACTGACTTTATTAATTAATTAATAACCCTTTATTAATCAATTAATCAATCGAATTGATGTCGCACATCGAATTTGACCGGGCCTCCGATCACGTTGGGTGCCAAGCAACACCGCGTGAACCCGGAAGGTATTTGGGGTTAAGTAACCCACTCTTGGAACCTTTCCGCCGACAGTTACCGCGTGGATATAATCCTTCATTCGTACAATGCTCTCGAGTCAACTCAGGGTATGGCGAGCTGTCAAACCCTAACCGGTCGACTCACTTGGATTGGATGCCGCTGATGAATATCGGAAAACTCCTTTTCCGATATTATCGTCCGCCCTGGCCAGGGACTTCCGCGCATCCTTTCCTAGAGCATTCTCTCTCTAAGTACCGAGAGCGAATGATTCCTTATTGACACACAATTCCCTTCGACGGTATTCCGCTGTATCCAATCCTTGGCGTATTAGAATCCCGTGGCTAGAGATTCGTAGACCAAGGTCAAAGTACAGAAGTCCACCGCCAAGGTGTCCTTGATGTCTCAAGTCCGAGGACCATCCACGCAACTGCGACAATAGAATCAAGCTGGTTGACAGTGAGGTACGATACCATCCAGCGATTCAGTCGGATCAGTTCAGTGAACTCATTCTCCAATGAGCACCTACAGATTTGCCTTAGTGTCTCCACACAAGTGACTTATGAGACCAGTCACCCTCATCATATGAGCAGGAGTAATCTGTACTAGTCTAACCGGATATCCGATGTCCTTCTCGGATATCCTCCGACTAGGAACGATTAAGAATATGTGTGTTTAAGTGATCAGTCTCATTAGTATGATCTCATCATAATATGATCACCATAGCACATATTCACGGACTTCATTATGAAACGATAATTAACGCGATTTATACATAATGAATATTATACCATTTTATTAATAATGAACGAGATTTACATTGTTAGATTGGCTTGTAGGCCACCTAAACTAACACACTAGGCACTCAATATGACCTGCTGAAGCAACTGGATAGAACACCGGCATGAATCTCTGTGCTTGACTTGATCAAGAGATCGAAGACCCATTAGAAAGCTCTGATGGAATACCTTCAAAAAGTGATGGTCAACGAAGCGTGTCGGTGGAAAAGATCACCGCACTACTAGTTTCGCAAGGGAATCAGCCCTCTATCTTATTTCATGCTTCGGAACTAGCACCACTAGTAGCCAAGAGCATGGCTCTGAGTATTATGGTCAATATCTGCAAAAAGGTCGTAGACACATGCTTGGTTGACACGGGGGCTTCAATTAATGTCTTGCCTCCAAAGACCCTTGAACTATGTGGTGTACCCAAGGAAAAATGGCTACCTAGCACCATTTCTGTTACAGCCTATGATAACTCTACCCGTTCTCCTCTGGGAATGGTCTATTTAAAAGTAGAGTTAGGCCCTATTTGTCATGCCGAGGTCGAATTTCACATCTTGGAAATTGATCCTTCCTTGAAGGCTATTTTGGGTCGTCCTTATATTAAAACCCTTGAGGCGATTCCCTCTACGAATCATCAGTGCCTCAAATTTCCCTACAAAGGACGAGTCATTAAAGTTACAAGCATGCCAATCTTTGCTGCTGCTCACTCCTTGAATATCAAGCCAACTCCTCCACCTGGCCGACAACCTTTTCTGTCGGTATTATAGGTCTACCGTCCTGTGGCTGATCCTTTAAAGGCCGCCACTCTTACTCCTTACCCACTAGATGCCATAAAGCGGGGGAAGTGTATGAGTACCCCTGGTTGGAAAATAATGATGAAGGGTGGTTATCAGCCTGGAAAGGGCCTAGGCACGCAATTACAAGGCAGAACCACGCCCCTCAATGACAACCGAAGGACACCTAGAAATGGCCTGGGCTATAGGCCAAGAAAAGTGAGGCACGACATTATTCAGTAGGAAGAAAATTAAGACGGCCAGAAGGTCTGGGAAACAATGTCCACACCGTGTAAAGAAGGCCGGGACCCTTTAACATGGACCCTGTATACACATTTCGTCAAGGGGCCCGTGATCAGTCATGATAATACGGTGGTTATCACTTCCTATTTTGATTTCCATGACATATATGGAAGAGACCTGGCCAGACATTGTTCAGAATTGTTGACGTACCAGTCCTTGGAGGCTCTGCGGCCAATGAAAAAGAGGAAATTCCAAGATCCTAAATGTGATTGGTACCGATGGTTTGACTTGAGGGATATGTACATTGCATTAAACAGACTATTTCTTGATCCTTCAGAACCAAAGTGGCCACCACAAATAGATGAGCTGATTGAAGGGCCTGGTTCCATTTTTGACAAAAGAATTTTGCTGTCTGAGGAAACAGATGAAGGGGAGCCAGATGACCCCTAAGAAGCTGGTTATACCACGGATCTTCTTTGGAGGGGGACTTATCCCTCTTACATTTTCACACTCCATACCTTATTCCGCACTCTACTTCTGACCCCAATTTGGCAACTTCCTTCTCTCAGATCCTCATTGAGGAAACTTCCTACTTGTCCGATTGTACCCCATCGCACGGGTCATTCGATCAAGATTCTCTTCTAGATCTATTATGTCCCTCCCCTCGGGAGGATTCTCCTATATTTCCGCATGTATCCTATAATTTTCATCCTTCTTCGTCCTCGTTAGGTCAAGATAGGGAGTCTAGTTCTAGGCAGGTTAATCAAGTTAAGAAGTCTAGGAAATCTAAGAGTAAACAAATTCCAGATAGATACCTCTAGGATTTAGCATTTAAATGCCTTTCTTGTTCTATGATCCCTCGGCTGTTAGAGAATCTTATTAAGATGCCAGAAGATTGTGTAGGTGATGAATCAATCAATGATAGATATGGGGTGTATGAATTGATACACGAAAAAGACCCCATTATTGAAGATGAGGAAAATGACGAGGACGTAGCTGAGGCATATGTCAATGGAGTAAAAAGATTTGATGAACCCTCAGCTACCGTAGAAGAGCCCACCAAAGATATCAATGTAGGGACTGAAGACGAACCTAAGGTTGTCCTCGTTAGCAAAAATCTTTCTGAAATGGATGAGAAGGCAATGGTACAAGTTCTTAAGGATTATAAGGACACTTTCGCCTGGAGTTATGAGTATATGCCGGGGTTAGACTCATCACTAGTGGAACACAGGTTGACAATAAAGGATGAAGCTAGTCCGGTTAAACATAAGTTAAGGCGATTCCACCCACAAATGGCTTTGAAGATGAAGGAAGAGGTCGATAAGTTATATAAAGCCAAACTCATTAGAGTTGTCCTCTATCCACAATGGGTGGCTAACAAAATTCCGGTTATGAAGAAAGATGGGAAGGTCAGAATCTATATTGACTTTCGAGATTTAAACCGGGCGTGTCCTAAGGATGATTTTCCACTACCTCACATTGATGTACTCATCGATAACACAACTGGCTATGAAACTCTACCATTTATGGATGGATTCTCAAGATATAATCAAATCAAGTTGGCATAAGAAGATTAAGAAAAGACATCATTCACTACACCTTGGGGGACATATTGTTATGTCGTCATGCCTTTTGGATTAAAGAACGGTGGAGCCACTTATCAGAGGGCTATGATGGCAATATTTCATGACATGATGTATATCGATCTAGAAGTGTATGTGGATGACTTGTTAGTGAAATCTAAGACTAAGGCTGAGCATGTCAAAATTTTGGCAAGAGTATTAGAAAGATCAAGAGAATATCAGTTAAAGATGAACCCTAAGAAATGTGTATTCGGGGTATCCTCAGGGAAATTACTTAGATTCATTGTCAGTAAACAGGGAATTGAGATTGATCCCAACAAGGCAAAAGCTATCAGAGAAATGCCACCTCCTAAGAACTTGAAAGAGTTAAGAGGATTAATTGGGAGGTTGCAGTTTATTCGTCGATTTGTCTCTAAGCACTCACAATGGTGTAAGCCGTTCTACGAGCTTACCAACCCGGGAGTCAAATTCGATTGGGACGATAAGTGTCAGGAGGCATTTAATGGATTGAAGAATTATTTGGCAAGTCCTAATGTTTTGAGACCACCATCTCCGGACAAACCCTTGATTCTATACATTTCTATCCTGGATGATGCGGTGGGGGCTGTCCTAGCACAAGAAGATGAAGAAGGAAAGGAGAGGGCAGCCTACTATCTCTGTAAACTTCTCAACCCCGCTAAACAGAGATACACAGCGATGGAGAAAACATGTTCAGCACTTGTATAGGTGGTTCAGAAATTGAAGCATTACTTTCCGATCAAGTTTCTTCTTGATAAATCTGTCCTTACTGATAGGTTAGCACGATGGCAAAGCTTTCTATCTCAATTTGAAATCACTTACATTCAACAAAAAGCAATCAAAGGCTACGCCATTGCAGAACATCTTGCTCATCATCCCCTTCCTCGTTTCGATCCACTCTGATTAGAGTTTTCGGATGAGGAACTGATGTCCATAGACCGAATCAAAGATGATATGTGGACTCTGCATTTTGACGGAGCTCTGAATTCCCATGGAAAGGGTATCAGCATTATTCTATTATCACCTGAAGGTGTCACCATTACTCAAGCCTTTCAGCTTGACTTTCCAGCCACTAACAATATAGCTGAATACGAGGCACTCCTTACTGGCCTCGAGGCTGCTCATCCCCATGGTGCCACCAGACTTAGAATTGTGGGTGATAGCCAATTGATTCTTTGCCAAGTGCTAACCAAATATCAGACTCTTGATCCCAAGCTCAAGCCTTATCAAGAACTCACTTCTGCTTATGCTAAGCTTTTCACTAAATTGATCTTCATCCATGTTCCTCGAAATCAGAATATATTAGCTGACACTCTAGCTTCCCTTGCATCATCCCTCAATTTTCCAAACAGCAAACAATCTGAATCAATCATTGTTCATAGGCGTCTTTCACCCGCCGTGAAAGATCCTTCATTTCTTTGAACTAAGGAGAAGCTGCTGAAGAAGGTCAAAGATGGAAATATTGTGGAAAAGAGAGAGATTATGTTAATGGAGCTGTTAGAAATGATGGATGATGAACAGAAACCATGGTACTATGAAATTGCCAAATATTGTGAAGATCAATCATATCCTAAAGAAGCCACAGCTGAGGAGAAAAGGGCTATCAGGAGAGTTGCTCAGAGATACACCCTAGTTGGGGGAGTACTGTATAAAAGAGGTTTTGATGCAGTTCTTCTGAGATGTTTAGACGAAGATGAGCTTTGGAAGATTATGGAAGGAACTCATGCTGGAGTTTGTGGTGGCCATGTTAATGGACAAATGCTAGCAAAGAAAATCCTTAGACAAGGATTCTATTGGCCGACCATGGAAGAAGATTGTGTACGATATGTCCGTAGGTATGCCAAGTGTCAACTTCACGCCGATAAGATCCATTCTCCTGCATCTTCACTCCATCATGTTTCCTCCCCATAGCCTTTCTCCATGTGGGCTTTTGATGTCATTGGACCCCTTGGCAACCCTGATTCCGGCATTAAGCAGAAATCCTTCATTCTCACGACAACAGAATACTTCACCAAGTGGGTGGAAGCCGAAGCATATACGGAAGTCAAAGCATCAACCGTTTGCAAATTCATCATGAAGAACATCATCACAAGATTTGGAATTCCAAGCACTATCATCACCGACAATGGACCGCAGTTCGTGTCACAAGAACTGAAGGACCTCTGCAACAGGTACAAAATTGCATTGCATCATTTGTCTCCATATTATTCGCAAGGCAATGGCCAAGCAGAGGCAACTAACAAGACTTTGATAAAAATCATCAAAAAAGACATGCAAGTCTAATAAATTCACAGACTGGCCAGAAAAATTGATTGAGGCTCTATGGGCCTACCGAACTTCAATCCGCACGCCCACTGGGCAGACTCCTTATTCCTTAATATTTGGAATGGAGGCGGTAGTTTTATATGAGATCCTCATATCGTCATTAAGAGTACAATTGAATAAGAAATTTTCTATTGATGAACACCGTTCAGCACTCCTTGCTCAATTGGAACTCTTAGACGAGAAAAGATGGTCAGCTGCTAATAATGTAAGAGTATATCAAAATAGATTAGCACATTTTTATCAAAAGAAAGTCATTGAACGTAAGTTCAAAGTTGGTGAAATGGTCGTCAAAAGAATATTTGTAAAACCTAGTGGTCCGCATTCTAAGCTCCAACCCAATTGGGAAGGACCTTATATCATATCGCATGCTTTTCCTGGTAATGCTTACCGTCTAGTTAATGCAGAAGGGCAAGAGTTAACTCACCCGTGAATTGGACTATATCTTAAGAAATACTACCCTTAGGTTAAACAGACGATTAGCATGGTGCAAAGACCAGTGGAATCAGAAAATTTAGAAACTCAAATTCCCTTATAAGTCTGGATAATTTAATTCAAACACATTACTACACATACTGACACGTTTGATTCGTGAGTAACAAAAGATGTGAAGTCCGAAGGAATACCGAAAGCTTGACTAAGAGTGTAAAGTGCAACGCATTCTTTTTACACAAAAATTCTATTTTTTTGCACTCGGCCTACGATGTCAGAACGAGGCTTAGAATAGACTATCAAGAATACCCGCCATCCTAGTAGGAGGCCGTCAAAAAAAAAGGGGAGAGATTCGTCCCATAAAAAAAAAAAAAAAATCAAAAGGCAAAAGGCAAGTATCAAATCAAAAGGCCATTATACTATAAACGTTACATCAAGGCCATGAAGTGAAATAAAAGGGAACGCAAGATCGATAAATACCCCGAAAAGAAAGTGACCGAATCCCAACAGATATTAGGGTAAGAAAGGAACATCTTTTGGGTCTCCGGAACCTTCTCATGGGTTTTCTAAACCAATTCTTCCTTTCTTTCTGAAGAGGCGTACTCCAAGCTTAAGAAACGACTTAAATTGACTAAGGATCAAACCATCAAATGGGATCATGAATGGAAACACAAGCTCAAGTACGATGAGTCTAAATTAGATTATTGAAGAACAATTTGGGAATTAAGTTAATAGATAAATATGTTCTTTTGATCTGAGTACCATGCTGGTCTTTTAGTTTGCACAATATTCCCAAAATCTAAAAAAGTATATATTTAAAAAAAAAATACATATTTGAAAATCCAAAAAAAAGGTATATATATTTCAAAAAAAAAAAAAAAATACATATTTCAAAATCCAAAAAAAAATATACATATTTCGAAAATCCAAAAAAAAAAAAAGATAGATATGTCAAAATCCAAAAAAAAAAAAATACATGTTCCAAAACCCAAACAAAATGAATATTTCAAAATAAAAAATATTTTAAATAGCATTTGCTTGTAGTATTTGGTGTGGTTCATTCCCTTATTTTCAGCGAGCATCTGCATGCTTGTATGTTGCATCTTACTCTATTATTTCCTTTAGTTCAATTATTATTATTACCTTTGTTAATAAAGGCTATGCCGCTTGACCTTTCTACCAAGGATAGGATCAAGTAATTGGCTACTTAACTGGGCAAGGGGCTAAGCTTGAATAGATACTTAACACGTTTGTTAAGTGATGAACATGGCATGATTGAAGAAGGGATGTGCATGGAGAGAGTTGGAATCCGTATTGAAGACAGCCAGAACCTATTTATGCGACTTAAAAGGCGTCGATGAACAGCGACACGTTTTGAATGAACTTAATGGTGTCGGCTCGACACGACGCGTTTCAGGGTTTTCTGTTATTTGCCCAAAGTTCCCTGTTTATCTATTTAATGCTTAATTAAATGTTTACTTGAAGTTACTGATAATTTTTGAGTGCAGGAAATTCAAAGAAAATTCAAATGAAATTGAAAATTCAAAAAGATCCCATTGTGGGAGTTTATGAGTCCCGACCGTAGGTAAAAAGACGGTTATCTTTATCCCTTGTATTCTTTCATGTGGTTAATTTGTATCATCATACTATATGTTAAATATTTATTAGAGTATATCAAGGACCTTGTGGTTTTGATGAAACTGAAATTTGAGTTCCCCTTTAACAAAAATAGTGATAATCCAGAGAATTCTTAATCGCACGGATAGGCCGTTAGATTGTTAATCTATGAGGACGATGGTTCCGCTTTTGTAAAACGGTGCGTAGATAAATGAGCTTCGGCTTAGCACTGACTTGCAGAAATTGGTATCTTGACTCATTAATGACAATTTAACAATATTATCCTTGATTAATTTATATTTTATTCGATTTTATATTTTTCTTTTAGCCCAGCATGCATCATGTAGAACTTTGACATAACTGTAAAAAAAATTAATTATTGATTAAGTTTTAGACCATTGATCAAATAATTTCAACATAATGTGAAATACTCTATTCTGAATTGAGTATCTTGATTATCTTTGAGGTTCGCTTAAAGATATCCTTGGAATTCTATCCTTTCTTGGACTCTTTATCCAACATTTCTTGTTTTCTTTTAAGATCTATCATAGTTGCAGCACGTCCACATTGGTTGGCAATTGCTCCCTATGACGAAACTTGCAGGGTTTGTGACCTAGGGTAGTTCCCAATCGTAGAGGTTGATCGACTTTATTTTATTTCCTTATATATCTCATCTAGACAGGATCAATTCCATCGATATTTTTGAGTTATCTTCATTGATGATTTTGAGAAAAATTCTAATCATGTGATGTTGAGAGCGTGTCTCATCACACCTTGGCATCACCTATTCAGTACATTCCATTTCATTTCACCCCCTTACAAAGACGATGCCAAGGTGAGGCAGCTGTAGACACGCTAATTTTGACATCATTTTGAGTAAATTTCATATCATATAATAATGCCTCAAAATTGTCTGATGTTTAATCATTAGTTACTTTTTATTAATCTTTCTGAATTAATTGTCTAAATGACATCGGTCAGACAGACATAATTTAAGTTTATTAAAGAAATTCATTTTAACTCATATTTTTAATCAAATATGAAAGATTTTAAAAGACGTCGACATATGAAGACCCCATTTAGGGTTATATTCTTATTTTGATTTTTAATTAATAAATTAAAAGACGTCTGCCTTGCACGACGCCATTTAGGTTTCCTAAACTGATTTTGTTTCTTCTTCCCGATGTTTATCCTTATCTTAATTAAGCTAAAAGACGTCTCCCATGGGCGACGCGTTTTAGTTAATTACAGATAATGATGAATTAGGCTGTATTTATCTATTTTTTTGTTGGATTGGCTTCAAACTCCTTCATGTTAATCTATAAGTAACCGTGGACGCATGAATTTAAGTCTATAAATTCCCAAGTCCTTGGCCATTAAAGAGTTAGTGATTAGAGTAATAAAAAGTTAAGGATTTTAAGAAAAGACGACGTCCAAACGCTGAAGGATCGAGGCGCTGCTACTACTTCCAGGAGTCTTGAAGCAAGCTTCATCCTTTCTTCATACTTTCTTTGTCCTTTCAAGATCCATTCAAGAACCAAGGCTTTCCAGGGGCCATCTAACTTAGTTCTTAATCAATTTCTGCATCTTTCTCATATTTTCAGCATATTAGCATCATAATTTCTTCATACCACTCTATGCAACGCACACTCACTAGTATATAATTTTCAATCCATGTTTTAAGGGGTTTCAAAGACCACAAACAAGTGAGTTCATTCGTTTAAGTAGCATGATTAAAATTATTACTAGAATAGATACTACATCTATTTGAGTTCTTATTGTTATTTCCTTCCCTCTTTCTTTCCACTTTTTGCAAGGCACAAAAAAAGATCAAGAGGAGAGAATCAACAACAAGGAAATTTGGACAATCCTCAAAGCCCCATAAATATTCAAAGCAAGAACAAAGTCAGAAGGGCTCTTTTCCTTCAGCCAGCTGAAGGAAGAGAATCAAGGACTCCAACATCTCCCAATTCTAAAATAGGTAAGCGATTAATCTCTATCTTTTGGAACTTTTTAGTTAAAAGTTTTTGGCGATCACATTCACTTAGTTTTTAATAGGTTTATTTGTCACATAAACAACAAAATTTTCATGATAATCGCACACTCCTAATTTGAGCACTCACAGCCCAACTGCTGGCTCGGCCAGGACCCAACCTGGTCCGGACCAGGGCTCGGGCTAAGTGAGCCAGCTTAGGCGCGCCCTGGGTTTGGCCCAGAGCCCGGTTGGACCGGTTTGGGCCCGACCGGTCCAGCACTCCAGCGCCATAGTCGCCCTGCCCGCAGGACCCCTTTAGGGTTTTTTCTGGTTATGGGGTTGGGGGGCGGCACCACTACCGGTGCCAGCGGCCAGGGCGGCAAGAAACTGCAAGAAGGGTGGCCCCCTTTCCTTCCCCGGTGCCGGCAATGGTCAGCCGGCGACCCCTTGGCTGCCGGTAGCCCTCATTTGTGCTGTGGTTCAAGCTTTGAAATAGTGGCCTCCCTTTTCTTCATTTTCCAACTCTTGAAAAATCAGAGAGAAGAGGACTCCACCACCGGCCGTCGGCCATAACAGGGACTTTCCAGTGACATAGAGGGATAGCTGGTCGTACCAGCAAGCTCATCAATGGTGATCGATCACCATCGAACCCACTTCGAAGCCTACAAGACCGGTTCTTTATCTCCATGAAGAACGCGATGATAAACCCAAAAACTCGATTTTCTCCACAAAAAAAAATAATCTACATTATTTCATGTTTATCCCATGAACAAATTTTGTGAGAGAAAAAATAAAAAATGCATGGAAATCATTTTAGAATATTAATTTTGTCGTTCCGAAGCAGATCAAAGCAGAACCTGGCTCTGATACCACTGTTGGAATCCGAGCAGGGCGCGATGAACGCAGCAGAAGTAACAAGAAAATACCTGCCCGATGCCCCTAAATCCAATTTGGAACGAAAAACTGGAAATCAAAGTTGTGATCTCATCACCTTGCGTGGATTCAAATCCGCGACCGTTTCGGTTCCGTCGAGGCAATGCCGCTAGCCGCACAAGCGTCCGGCCTCCAGCTGTAAGGACTGAGGTTTCGGGTTCAGTTTTCGGGTCGGGTTCGGGCCGGATCCCCTGGTTTCGACTCTGAGGGGTCTTGAGATTTCTGACTGAGTGACGTCAGCACTGCTCGACGCCTTTCAAAACGCGTCATGTTGTGTGGATGCCATTTAGGTCTGCTTGTTGTTGTGCCACGTGGGCGGATTTCGGGCCGCGAGAGTACGGCCCCTGTCTCGTCGTCTGAACGGCGTCCATGATGGTTGACGCGATTCAGTCTGCGACACCTGCGATGTCAGTGTACGGCGCCAGAGTGTTGGCAGTACGGCCTGTCCTGTCGTCTGAACGGCGTCCGTGGTGAGCGACGCGTTTCAGAGCACTGTCAGTACGGCCCGTCCTGTCAGACTGATTGGCGTCTGTCTCGATCGACGCGTTTTAGCCAGATTCAGATTGACCCCGCGAGCCTCCCCTTCTTTCCCTCATTCTTCGCCTCCACCTTCTCTCTCTTCGCCCTCTCCACCCTCCTTTCCCCTTTCCCTTCCTCTTCTTCCTCTCCCATCACTCCAACGCCTCCCTACCTCTCACCTCTACCTCCACCACTTCCTTCGCGGCGTTCCATTCTCCAGACGGCGGCCGACGTCCCGGCAGAGTGGCGGCGTCCTCGAGGGTACCGGCGGCTGTCTGTGGTCTGGCGGGTCGGCGGCACGGAGCTTGGAGGAGTTCAAGAACCGGTAGGGGGACGAACCTTGCATGAATCGTGATTATCTTGCTTATGGTTTCCTTGGCATGGAATGATATGTTTTGGGTTAGACTGAGCATGTTTAGGGGGTGTTTCTTGTGGGAATGGCCGTGTTAGGGATTGTGGAATTGTAGCATGCTTTTGGTAGTTGAATTCCCTTTTCCTCCCCCTTCTGTTTTGGGCATTTTCGGGGTGTTTGGGGTTAAAGGAGGAACCCTCGGATCAAACCAGAGAACCAGGTTTCTGGCGCTAAACGGCGTCGTGCCTGGTCGACACCTTTTAGAAGGACGTCAGGGCAGTACGACGCCTTTTAGAGCAGAAACCTCCTGTTCGAGGTTTCGTTGTACAGGGTTTTGGCGCTAAAAGACGTCATGTATGGACGACGCCTTTCAGAAGGACGTCAGGCCATCGTGACGCCTTTTAGGCAGGAAATCACCCCGACTGAGGCTTCTGCAAATCTGGAATTCTAGGGTGAATGACGTCTTTAAGTTCTGACGCATTTTAAAAGGGCGGCTTCCCAGGTGGACGTGTTTTAAGGCATAATCTGTTTTAATTGAACCTGTTTGAGGGGCTTGAATGGCGTCGACCTCGGTCGACGCGATTCAAGATAGAACTGCTTAACTCCTGTTATTTGACACCTGTTTTACGGTTGGATAGTTCAAATGCATGCTTTAAGCTGTACGCTGAGACAGAGGTTTACTGTGCGAATGGAATCATGTTATGTGTGTATGTGCTTATGCAAATATGGAATCGGAATAACTGTGGTTTACGTTCTCACCATGGGCCGATGGGGAAGGCCCATGGTGTCTGTGAGGCATTGTTGCCGTACCGGTGGGGGAGTGGTACATGTTGTGTTTTACCTTTGGCTGAGGGAAGCAGAACCACCTTGAGCCCGTCGGGCCGGAGCAGCTGGTACGCTATCCGAGGGGTTGCTGCTTGGCCTCAGCGGGTCGGGGGTTCCCTGTTTGTCGTGGCAGCTTCCGGCGCGTTTCTTGCTGTGGAGCTGGTTGTGGTACTGTTGGAGTTGTTTTACCCCTGTAGCCACTGGGCCTGATGTGACCTTTGATCAAGGTTACGAGTGGTACCCTTAGCCCTTTGGCCTGACGCAGCCCGGGAGGTTAGGGTTGTGGGTAGTTCCTGTAGCTTCGGCTTGACGGGGGTTCGCCGGTCCCCAGGGCCCTCCTGAAGCGCTGAGGCCTAGCGTGGAGGCAATCCGAACGGTAGGACAGTAGTCTAAACTGCTTGTGTGCACACGTAGCTGGCAGTGGCGGTACACTGGTTCCAGCTAGTCCTAGTTTGACTCACTGCCTCACCCTACAGTGCCCCGGAACACTGTAGGGGTGGACAGGCGTGAGCAGTGGTGGTAGTGTTGGGAGGCGACGTTTGACTTTGGTCGACAGTGTGGTTCAGTCGCTTCGTGGACTTTGGCTGTGAGACGTGACTCCGTGTTGGGTTCTTCGGGTTGCTTAGAATGATTCTTGCTACACTGCTTATTGTACATTTCATATCAGAGTTGGGTGTTATGTTTACTGCTTTACTTAAATTGCCATATATTCCTGTTGTTACACTTGTGGGTGTGTGAGTGGGAGGCAGGGGATTGGATGATCCCTACTGAGCCCAATTCTGGTGTGGCTCACTTCCCTGCGGTTTCGGGCGTGGACCTCGCGGCGTGTGGAGGCGTGTGGTGCCTTCTTGGTGTGCGGACCAGCAGCTGTCTCTGTTCCGGGGTATGCCCCGATGTTGTTGTACTTTCCTTCTGCATGTACTTATTTAATTCGTTGGACATGTAATTATTGTTGGACTATATACGGACATTGTTATTTTCCTTCCTGCGCACTTGCTTACCTTTGTAGTCCGTGTGATTGTTATATTTAGCCTTGTTTAGCACTTACTCCTCCGGATGTGTTGTGTGATATCCTGGTGTGAACCCGCAGTTAATGGGCCGACATCCATTTAGTGACCGGGTCTCCGGTCATAGGATGGCGGGTCGTTACACCAGCGGTATCCACGCGATCCTCCGCGGTGGTTCATCCTCGATTCCTCATCCAGATCAGCTCGCTTGCTAAACAATCCTCGCCGCAACCATGTCCGGATCATCCGGACGGGAATTCCCGACTCTCGAAAAACGCGTGCGGCGGAGACGGGAAGTCCCCCGGTGCCTAGAACGGGGAGCCCAAAAGAGGAGGAGAGAGAGAAGTGGGATGGCCAGCTTTGAGAGCTCATGGAGCTTGGCCCAGGGTTTCTCAACAGCGCGTATATATATTAAGTCAGCGCGGCTTTTCACAAAAGTCTCCGTATTAATATAAATCCCACTTAAGTACCACCGATTGAGAATCAGTTTGCATGTGACCCTCTAGGCCCATTAACTAGTCTGGTTTTCAACCCGTTAAGTCCAATAACTAGTTATTGACTTATTGTGATTAATTAATATCTAGATATTAATTAATTACTTAACTGAATTAACATCTCATGTAAAATTCGGTTGGACTTCAGATCAAGTTGGGTGCCAAGCAACACTGCATGATCCCGGAAGGTAATGGGGTTCAGCAACCCACTCATGGAACCTGTCCATCCACAGTTATCACGTAGCTATAATCCTTCGTTCGCACAATGCTTTCGAGTTAATATAGGGTATGGTCAACTGTCAAACCATACATAGTCAACTCACTTGAATCAGACTCTGCTGTACAATATCCGAAAACACCTTTTCTGATATTGTGTCTATTCTGGCCATAGACTCCTACAAATCTATTCTAGAGCATTCTTTCTCCAGTTACCTAAGAGTGAACGATCCTCTATTGAACACACAATCACCTTCGAAGGTCTTCCGCTGGACCTGATCCTTGACTATTAGAAATCCCGTGGCTAGAGATTCATAAGCCAAGGTCAAAGCCCAGAAGTCCACCAACAAGGTGGCTTTAGTGTCTCAAGTCCAAGGACCAACCACGCCACTGTGACGATGAATTAAGCCGGTTGACAGTTAGGTAAATTACCATTCAGCGATTCATATCGGATCAGTTCAGTGAACTCATTCCCCAATGAGCACCTACAGGTTCACCATTGTGTCTCCATACATGTGACTAACGAGATCAGTCACCCTCATCATATGAGCTGGAATAACCTGTACAAGTCTTACCGGATGTTTAATATCCTCTTCAAACATCCTACGACTAGGAACAATTTAGAATGTGTTTATAGCTCATCGGTCTCATTATTATGATCTCATCATAATCCGATGATCGTTGCACACATTCATGGACTTCATTATGCGCATTGATAATAAACACGCCAATCTACATAATGAAATATATATATGTCATTTATTACTGAACTAGATTGAAATAAGTGCTTCGTGATTGGCTTAGAGTCCACCTATATCTATCAAGAGTACCCTATGTCTCTGCCATAAGATCTATCATGTATGCCATGCTATGTACACGGCCTAATGTTGCATACGCTTTAAGTGTTACGAGCATATTTCAAGCTAATCTAGGTGAAGAGCATTGGAACACAGTGAAATGTATCCTTAGGTACTTAAGAAGAACTAAGGATATGTTTCTGGTCTATGGAGGAGATGACTTGAAACTGCGAGGCTGTACTGACTTGAGTTTCCAGTCAGATCCAGATGATAGCAAGTCTACATTTGGATTTGTGTTTACTTTAAACGGAGGAGCAATGTGTTGGAAGAGTTCCAAGCAAGCAACCACTGCAGATTCGACGACTGAAGCTGAGTACATCGGAGCAGCTGAAGCCGCCAAGGGAGCAGTGTGGTTGAAGAAATTCATCACTGACCTCGGTGTAGTTCCTAGTGTTTCTGAACCTAATCTGTTGTTGTGCGACAACAATGGAGCCATTGCACAAGTGAAAGAGTCGCGGTGTCATCAGAAATCAAAGCATATTCTGAGGCGCTTTCATCTAACTAGAGAATCTAAAATAGTTGCATATGTCGACAATGTAGCAGATCCACTGACAAAGCCATTGACTCAAAATGTGTTTGAGCAACACCTAGAGTCTATATGTTTAGTACATAAAGGTGATTGGCTTTAGTCCGAGTGGGAGATTGTTAGTCTTAGGTGGCCTACAAGCCAATATGACTTTGTAATCTCATTCATTTATTAATATAATGGAATTATTCATTATGTGTAAATTCATATTATTATCGTCTTATAATGAAGTCTGTGAATTTGTGCGATAGTGATCAGATTATGATGAGATCATACTAGTAAGACTGATCACTTAAACACACATATTCTTAATAATTCTTAATCGGAGGATATCCGAGAAGGACATCAGAATCCGGTTAGACTAGTACAGATTACTCCTGTTCATACGATGAGGGTGACTGATCTTATAGTCACTTGTGTGGAGACACTAAGGCGAATCTGTAGGTGCTCATTAGAGAATGAGTTCACTGAACTGATCCGATTGAATCGATGGATGGTACTGTACCTCACTATCAACCAGCTTGATTCTATTGTCGTAATTGCATGGATGGTCCACGGACCTGAGACACCAAGGACACCTTGTCGGTGGACTTTTGTGCTTTGACCTTGGTTAATGAATCTCTAACCACGGGATTCTAAATAGCCATGGATCGGGTACAACGGAATACCGTCGAAGGGAATAGAGTGTTAATAAGGAATCATTCTCTCTCGGTACTTAGAGAGAGAATGCTCTAGGAAGGATGCGCGGAAGTCCCTGGCCAAGGCAGACGATAATATCGGGAAAAGAGTTTTCCGATATTATTCGGTAGCATCCGATCGAAGTGAGTAGACCGATTAGGGTTTGACAGTATACCATATCCTTAGTTGACTCGAGAGCATTGTACGAATGAAGGATTATATCCATGTGGTAACTGTCGGCGAAAAGATTCCAAGAGTGTGTTACTTAATCCCAATACCTTCCAGGTTCACACGGTGTTGCTTAGCACCCAACATGATCAGAGGCTCGATCGAATTCGATGTGTGACATTAATTAGATGGATTAATTAATTAATATTAGTTATTAATTGATCTGACTGGTGAGGAGTCATTGGGATTATTGGGCCACTAAACGGATTGGTTATTGGGCCTACAGGGTCACACACAAATGATTCTCAAGGCGATGGATAATAAAGTGGGTTTTATATAAACTGAGGATTTTTACGAAAAATCGCACAGTTAATATAAAATGTAGCGAACGCGCTGAGTAGGGCAAGCTGTTGCTAACCCTAGCCGCCGCCTCCTCTCTTCCTCTCTCTCTCTGGCTCTCTGGCGCCTCAGGCCAGACACGATCTCCGGGTCTGCTCCGCCGCTTCTCCGACTCCCGTCCGACAGGAAATCGTCCGCGCGTTGCGGCAATCGTTGCGGCGAATGGCGGAGGCTTCGTGGGCTGCGAAGAACAAGGAACCGTGAGGATATCCACCGCGAGGAGGATCGTGTGGACTCTGCTAGAGGACGAGCACTTGCGCGGCTTGTGGTGTCATACCGATGGAGCCGATCGGTCGCAGATTCGAATCTGCGCGCGGTAAGAATCCGATTATTTGATAATCACTTTAGTTTAATAGAAACGAGAAAACGGATCGTTGTTTTCATTTTAATATTCCACTGCGTGAGCGATCTGGAGAATCACGAGAACCCAACACCCTGTAGGCGGCCACCACCAAGTCCCAGGAGATCTTGATCCTCATTGTGCCCTGCAATGTCCAGATAATTGATTAAAATCGTTGTCCAAATATTAATAATCAATTTCTAAATCTTTTTCTAAAAATTATTCTGTATTTTTTAATCATGTCTGGATAGGCTAACGCGTTTCAAAATGCGTCCCTGTCCCAGACACCTTTCACCACAGGTTCTGAGAACCTATGGCCGAGTTTCCTCCCCCCCCGAAAAAATTAAAATTTTAATATAAATAGGGTGTTTTGGGAGTCGTACCAAGTGTGGACCGGCTTCTTCGGCCGGTGCCACTGCTGCTTTACTTTCTTGAGCCGCGGGAAGGGTTTCTTCGGCCTCCATGAAGTCCACCGCCTCCGCGAGGGCTTGTGCCTCACCCACCACTTCGGGGTCTTTCCGCCCCCCGCTTCCACGTCTACGGTGCAGATAGCCGTGACTCGGCACCATTTCCCGCCACTTCCACTACGTCCACCTTGCTACATTGGATGGTGGAATGGAGAAGAGAGAGGGAGTAAGAGAGAGATAGAGCTCGTGAGGAAGAGAGAGTTTGAGATGGACAGTGAGAGAGAGTGAGAGAGTGGACTCGCCGGAGTCGGAGAAGGTCGTCGTAGTGAGGAAGCTAGCCGGAAATGGTTGGAAAGCTCGGATTCCACCATGGAGTCGCCGGAGAAGTAAGAGAAAGGAGGAGAGAGAAAGCTCAAGAGGAAAATGAGGAAGAAAGGGGCTCAGGTTCACACGACCCTGTTTGAATTCTTTAAATCGCGCCTTGGGACAACGACACCATTCAATGGCGCACAAATTAAGGTAGGAACATAAAATTTTTAAAATTTGTGAAACGTGTCCCACAAGGGCGATGCCTTTTGGAATTTACCACCTTTTTCGGTTATGGCCGTACCACGGAAATATGGAGTAATCATTAATACGCGTCTTTAAAGGAGGACGCGATTCAGTGCATTAATTGTTGGAAATCTCTAGAAAATAGGAGAGAAAAATGAAAAGGCGTCTTCCTGACAAGATGCGATTTGGGCTGTTGAAGGATTAAATTCTTATTTCCGGAAATTGAATTTGACTAAAACGCGTCTCTTTGAGTCAACGCGATTTTAATTAAATAAGCCCAAACCTTTATATTTTAAGGAAAAATCACAGTCTTATTCAAGGAAAAATTTCAGAATTGCACGATATTAAGGAAAAAATTGATTGCAATAAGGGAAAGATTTCCTCATTGGAAATAAAGCAACATACATCATGTTGGATGGAAGGATTGAGAGCCTTCAAGGTCGAATTTTCTTAAGCTCCTTTATATAAGTTTTCCATAATTCTCTATTGGCTTCATGAGGAAGTTTTACACAACGGGTGAATCCGATATTCCACAGAGTTGCAATGAGTTCTGTCGCTTTGAAGTCTTAATCAGTTCCCAAGGCCTGCTTCTTAATTGGAGAAAGAAAATATATTTCAGGAAATTCATAGCGTGGCATACCAAGTTGAGGATGACAGTGATGTGGATTATAGAGAACAAACTCAGTCGCTGATAAAGTGTTAAATTGATCATTTAAGGGCAACCATATGCATCATACTCATGTTTTTATCTGCAAAATAGCATGAAATGATAGATAATTGTGTAACAAGTCCAACGGTACCAATTTCATCAAATTCTGACTTAAAAACATCGTCATTTCATGTGATCAAAGGAGTGTAGCGCATTTACGGTTTTTCGACAAAACCGAGACGAAATGAATAAATATGATGATATTTTTATGATAATGCGCTAAATTATATTTGTTTGATGAGAACAGGATATGCCGAGGATGCAGTGCAGCTGGAGGAGTTTCCGGAAATTTGGGAGTGGTCCGGTGTGCGGATTTCAACTAAAACAGGGGTAAAAATACAAATTGACTCCTTCCTTCGCTGGAGTTTCCCAAATCCACTATTTCCTTCCGTCTTTCCAATTTCCTAAAACACATCCCGTCCTTTATTTTAAAGATCCTCTTTCTCTCTTCCGTTTTAGAAAGTGAACCCTCTTTCTTTTCCAGTTTCTTTTTTCTCCCCAATTTTTCCAACTCCAGTCCGACTTCTTCTCCAGTTTCCTTCCCACGCCTATCTCCCTCTCTATATTAATCTATCCTCCCTTCCCACGCAGGGCGCTCCCTCTCTATTTTCCCGTTTTTCTCCGTAGCTTCCCGTAGCCTCCCTCTCTCCGGTTCTCTCTCTCTCGTTTGTTTTCACAGCATCTTCCTCCTCTTTCTCGGTTTTTCTCCCACGTTTCCTCCCTCTCTCGGTCTCCCACACGATCTCTCAGTCCCTCCTTCCTCTGTCTCTCCCTCTGTTCTCCCTCTCTCCGTCTTCCTCCCCTCCATGCACGTCCACGCGATGCACGCCCAGCAGCAGGTTCTTTCCTCCCGGTGCACCAACGTTTGCTGAAGCTCCTCCGCGGCAAGAACCTGCAAAGTGCTGCGTTGAAGCCCGGCCTTCCAGCAGCTTCAAGTCTCCTGCAGCACCTCCCGCAGTTCCTCCCGCAGCAGCACGCAGCTGCTTCCTCCATGCATGCAGCCCGGTGAAGCCATCAACCTGCAGCGTCTCCTGCAGCACCTCCCGCAGTTCCTCCCGCAGCAGCACGCAGCTGCTTCCTCCATGCATGCAGCCCGGTGAAGCCATCAACCTGCAGCGTCTCCTGCGTACCCAGCTTCTCCAGCCAGCAACCTGCACGCACCTGCAAGCTGCTTCTCCACCCGGCTTCTCCACGCACACCAGCGTCGTCCAGCATCTTCTCAGCCCCCTCTCAAACATCCACACGGCAAGCCTGCACCACCCAGTCTCCTGCTGCACTTCCAGCAACTCCTCCCAGCAGCAAACGCATCAGCATCTCAGCACCTCCATGCACCTGCATGTTCTTCCATCCGGCAGCAAACCCAGCAGCAGCAGCAGCTCGTCCACGTGGTGAAGCCAGCATCTGCAGCAGCCACGCAGCTCCAGCAGCCCGCTTCCACGACCAGCAGCCTACTTCCACGACCAGCAGCTTCACCAGCAATAACCTCCTGCATGCACAGCCACGCGCACAGCAGCTGCGGTGAACCCTCCTCCACGCGTTGTCCAAGCTGCAGCCAGCAAGCCTTCACATGCGCCTGAAGCACCGCTAGCCTCTCCATACATCAACCTGGTGCCACCGGGGCCTTCATCTGCATTAAGTTGTTTTAGTTCTTAAACAATAAGTATTTAGGGTTATTTATTTCTTAAAGAAATTTCAATTCAAAAGTTTTGCAATTCTATATCAGAATTTTAGGTGTTTAATAATGTTGTCTTGAATTTTTGATTAAGAATTGTTAGTGTTTTAGCATAGATTTTCCATAGATTAGGCATTTAATTAATGAATGATATTTAGATTTTTTTTAACTAATTTATTTCACATGTTTTGTTGGTCATCTAATTCTCAATTTTCTAGTTTCATTTGAAATCAAATACTTCATATCTTCTAATTTTTAAAACAAATTCAAGATTTTTAAAGTTAAAATTTTATCTCCTTGTGGATCGACTCGGACTCATCACTATTAAATTTTCAAAATTTGATTTGAGTGAGCCGGATATATTTAGATTGAACGTTTTCATGTGTTTAACGACGCACAATTCGAAACGATCAGTCGCCCCGATGAATCGGAGCTCTGTGCCAGCACCATGGCGAACTCGTACTGCCTTTTCTATGAGAACAAGTGTCATGGATTCGAATCTAGTCCTTGGCATAGTCTTGAAATAAGTGCGCCAGTAAGCTCGAGTCTTGAAGTTGGGCACTCGATTGGTCATGTTGTCATTAAACTTCATAATGTTGGCACTATGGAAGATAGGACTGCACTAATATATTTAGGATATCGTTAGGACCTCTTCTTCATTATAGTTGAACTTGAAGTGGAATTCCACCCATAGAGCTAAGAGTAGCATACTGCCATAAGGAAGTTGACCTGTAGAAGCAGCAGTGAGCCCACTTTAGAGATAGGCTAGAACCGTTGTGCTGATCTGCTTCCCTTCAAAGATCCCACTGATTGCGCTGATTTGATGTTGGGCAGGTAATAGTAGAGCTCTAGCTAAACATATGGTGAATGCCTTCATTACGTTCTCTGTATCTTCATCCATGAAATTTTTTATCTTCTTCAGAGTCTATTCAGCTAATTTCGCAAGATTGATTCCTTTCTTAGTAAGACAGCTTTGAATTTCCTTTTGATCCTTCATAATCTTCTCTAACAATTGTTGACCCGTTATGTTTTCCCTCATGAGCATCATATCACTCAAATTAGGTTCATCATTGTCGACCTTGAGCTTAGGAAGGCCGAATAAGGGTTTAGCTTCTTCTAAGAGGAAAGTGGCTTCAAACGTAGCAAAAAGAAAAGTATGAGTTTGAGGATGCCATAACTCGATCAATGCATCCATCGTAACCCAATTCATACTTGTGCTTTTGTAATGTTTGGCATAAATAATCAACCCTTGAATATGCTACATGTGTAACGACCCGCCATCCTATGACCGGAGACCCGGTCACTAAATGGATGTCGGCCCATTAACTGCGGGTTCACACCCGGATCTCACACAACACATCTGGAGGAATAAGTGCTAAACAAGGCTAAATATAACAATCTCACAGACTACAAAGATAAGCAAGTGCGCAGGAAGGAAAATAACAATGTCCGTATACAGTCCAACAATAATTACATGTCCAACAATTAAATAAGTACAGGCAGAAGGAAAGTACAACAACATCGGGGCATACTCCGGAACAGAGACAGCTGCTGGTCCGCACACCAAGAAGGCACCACACGCCTCCACACGCCGCGAGGTCCACACCTGAAACAGCAGGGAGTGAGCCACACTATAATTGGGCTCAGTAGGGATCATCCGATCCCCAGCCTCCCACTCACACACCCACAAGTGCAACAACACAGATATATGACAATTACATAAAGCAGTAAACACAACTCTCAAACCTGATATGAAACGTACGCATAAGCAGTGTAACAGGAACAGTACCAAGTAACCCGGAGAACCCAACACAAGTCACGTCTCACAGTCAAAGTCTACAAAGCGACTGAACCACACTGTCGACCGAAGTCAAATGTCGCCTCTCAACACTACCACCACTACTCACGCCTGTCCGCCCCTACAGTGTTCCGGGGCACTGTAGGGTGAGGCAGTGAGTCAAACTAGGACTAGCTGGAACCAGTGTACCGCCACTGCCAGCTACGTGTGCACACAAGCAGTCTAGACTACTGTCCTACCGACCGGATTGCCTCCACGCTAGGCCTCAGCGCTTCAGGAGGGCCCTGGGGACCGGCGAACCCCCGTCAAGCCGAAGCTACAGGAACTACCCACAAACCCAAATCTCCCGGGCTGCGTCAGGCCAAAGGGCTAAGGGTACCACTCGTAACCTTGATCAAAGGTCACATCAGGCCCAGTGGCTAAAGGGTAAACCAACTCCAATAGTACCACCACCAGCTCCACAGCAAGAAACACGCCGGAAGCTGCCACGACAAACAAGGGAAACCCCGACCTGCTGAGACCAAACAGCAACCCCTCGGATAGCACACCAGCTACTCCGGCCCGACGGGCTCAAGGTGGTTCTGCTTCCCTCAGCCAAAGGTAAAACACAACATGTACCACTCCACAGACACCATGGCCCTTCTCCCATCGGCCCATGGTGACAATTGGAAACCACAGTCATTCAGAATCCATATTCGCATAAACACAAACACACATATAACATGATTCCATTCGCATAGTAACCCCAGTCTCAGCGTACAGTTAAAGCATACACATATAGATGATGTAATTCCATTCATGCAGAAGTCCTCAGTCTCAGTATACAACTCAAAGCATGCATTTGAAGCATCCCGCCGTGAAACATGTATTAAATAAGCAGAGTTAAGCATTCCTGTCTTGAATCGCGTCGACCGAGGTCGACGCCATTCAAGACCCTCAAATAGGTTCTCACGAAAGCCAGATCATTCCCTAAAACGCGTCAACATATAAAGTCGCCATTTAAAACGCGTCAGGGTCTACAGACGCCATTCAACCCAGAATTCCAGATAACAATAACCAGGGGATTTCTGTCTTAAAAGGCATCATGCCTACTCGACGCTATTCAAATCGCGTCGACCGTGCATGATGTCTTTTAGTCACATAATCCATAACTGGCTGACTCTCAGTCGGGGTGATTCCTGCCTAAATGGCGTCATGATGGCCCGACGTCCTTCTGAAAGGCGTCGTTCATCCATGACGTCATTTAGCGCCAGAACTCCTAACACGGGAAACCTCAAACAGGGAGGTTTCTGCCTTAAAAGGCGTCGTACTGCCCTGACGTCCTTTGAAAAGGCGTCGACCAGGCACGACGCCGTTTAGCGCCAGAAACCAGGTTACCTGGTTCAACCCGAGGGTCTCTCCCTTAACCCCAAACACCCCGAAAAAGCCCCAAAACAGAAGGGGAAGGACAAGAAATTCATCTGCCACCAGCATGCTACAAAACCACATTCACGAGCACGGCTATACCCACAAGAACACCCCCTAAACAAGCTCAATCTAGCCCAAAACACGTCATATCACGCCTAGGAAAACACGAGCAACACATGCAAGGTTCGTCCCCCTACCGGTTCTTGAACTCCTCCAAGCTCCTCGCCACCGACCCGCCGCACCGCAGACCGCCGCCGGTACCCTCCAGGACGCCTCCACTCCGCCGGGACGTCGGCCGCCGTCCGGAGAAGGGAACGCCACGAAGGAGGTGGTGGAGGTAGAGGTGAGAGGTAAGGAGGCTATGGAGTGATTGGAAGAGGAAGAAGAGGAAGGGAAGGGGAAGAAGAGAGTCGGAGGGGGCGGAGAGGGCGAGGAGAGAGAGAGAGTGAAGGCGAGAATGAGGGGAGGAAGGGGAGGCTCACGGAGTCAGCCTGAATCCCGCTAAAATGCGTCGATCGAGGTAGACGCCTATCAGTCTGACAGGACGGCCGTACTGACAGCGGTCTGAAACGGGTCGCCCACCGTGGACGCCGTTCAGACGACAGGACAGGCCGTACTGACAATGCTCTGGCGCCGCACCCTGACATCGTAGAGGTCACAGTCTGAATCGCGTCGGCCAACCTGGACGCCGTTCAGACGATGTGACCGGGGTCGTACTCTCGCGGCCCGAAACCCGCCCACGTGGCGCACACGTGGCACAACAACCTGCAGACCTAAATGGCGTCCACACAACCTGACGCCTTTTGAAAGGCGTCGAGCAGTGCTGACGCCATTCAGCCAGGAATCTCAAGACCCCTACAGGGTCCAAACCAGGGGATCCGACCCGAACCCGACCCGAATACTGAACCCGAAATCTCAGTCCTTACATTCTCCCCCCCTTAAAAGAATTTCGTCCTCGAAATTTGTAACCGCTCAACGCTCAACTCGGCTAACCATCACATGCCGACACACACCAAATACAACAATCATTCTCACCAATCACCACACAGGGTTCCAACACATATACGCCAAGTTAACTAAGATTCTCAATTCTGACAAAAGCTGATAGATCAAAATATCCACACACTAGCAAGGCACAACCACAAAACCGATTTCTCCACCAAACCCAAATACATACAAGTGCCACACGAGTTCACAACTTCCTCCGAATAAGACAAGACAACAGCGCTCCTCCAATCTGATATCTCGAGTCCCCACTAAGAGATGCAACACCACTCAACGTCCCAAACACCTACTGACCGCTCGGCTCCTGACCTGCCTTGTTCTTCAGGGGACAGCTTCTCAGAAAATGCCCCTTCTTACCACAGCCAAAACAGCCCCTAGTAACAAATGGACACGTCCGACTGCCGTGATGACCACCACAATGGGCACAATGACCTGCTGCATCCCGCCTCGTTCCCTGCTGTCCGCTAGCCACAAACTGCATCTGATGTATCAGACCGTCTCTGCCCTCACCACAAGGCACCTCTTGGGACCTGAACTCGAAGGAACTCGGATTGCCTGATGAAAAGATCGTTGGTCTGCTCCTGCCTTGCTGCTTCCCTCGTACCGAACGCTCTAGTTCTCTCGCCATTTGCTGGAATTGGGTCTCCACCGCTGCCGCGCACTGTGCTGCTGACGCCAGATCTCTACAATGCTGAGATGCCATCATCGACCTCAGATCATACCGAAGTCCGCCCACAAATCTCTCTGTTCTAAATTCCTCATGCTCAAATATATGTGGAACGAATCCTCCAAGAGCCACAAACTTCGCTTGGTATTCTGTAACCGACATATCATTCTGCACTAATTCCATAAACTCTCTTTCCTTAGACTTCCGGACGTGCCCTGAAAAGTATTGTCCACAAAACTCCCTCACAAACACCTCCCAAGGGATTTCTCTCAAGGACCTATCTGCGAACATCATCCCCTTGGTAGCGACCCACCACTCATGTGCATTATCCCTCAATAGGTAGGTCGCCAACAAGGTCTTCTCATCCTCAGCACATTCAAGAACAGCAAATGCCTTTTCCATTTCCTTAATCCAATGAGCTGCCGCATCCGGAACAGGTTGACACGTGAAGGAAGGGGTCTTCAACTTCAAGAACCGCTCCAATATCGTAGACTAACCGCCTCGGGAATTGGATCCCTCACTTCCAACTCCTTGCAGGTACTTAGACGTTGCCCCAATCATAGCTTCCCTGAAACAATCCTCATTATGTCCTTCTGCTTTCGAACCACGAGTCAATGGAGCTCTCCTCTTCGGTGCCATCACTACCCCACAACACGCAAATCGAACCAAAACACGTCAAAACCTATCAATCTATACCAGCAGCCATCGCCTGTACAGACTCGTACTTATTGTTGGACTATAATATCTAACCCAGTTTATCACATACTCGACCAGATTGGGCTCTGATACCATCTGTAACGACCCGCCATCCTATGACCGGAGACCCGGTCACTAAATGGATGTCGGCCCATTAACTGCGGGTTCACACCCGGATCTCACACAACACATCTGGAGGAGTAAGTGCTAAACAAGGCTAAATATAACAATCTCACGGACTACAAAGATAAGCAAGTGCGCAGGAAGGAAAATAACAATGTCCGCATACAGTCCAACAATAATTACATGTCCAACAATTAAATAAGTACAGGCAGAAGGAAAGTACAACAACATCGGGGCATACCTTGGAACAGAGACAGCTGCTGGTCCGCACACCAAGAAGGCACCACACGCCTCCACACGCCGCGAGGTCCACACATGAAACCGCAGGGAGTGAGCCACACCAGAATTGGGCTCAGTAGGGATCATCCGATCCCCAGCCTCCCACTCACACACCCACAAGTGCAACAACACAGATATATGACAATTACATAAAGCAGTAAACACAACTCTCAAACCTGATATGAAACGTACGCATAAGCAGTGTAACATGAACAGTACCAAGTAACCGGGAGAACCCAATACAAGTCACGTCTCACAGTCAAAGTCCACAAAGCGACTGAACCACACTGTCGACCGAAGTCAAATGTCGCCTCTCAGCACTACCACCACTACTCATGCCTGTCCGCCCCTACAGTGTTCCGGGGCACTGTAGGGTGAGGCAGTGAGTCAAACTAGGACTAGCTGGAACCAGTGTACCGCCACTGCCAGCTACGTGTGCACACAAGCAGTTTAGACTACTGTCCTACCGAACGGATTGCCTCCACGCTAGGCCTCAGCGCTTCAGGAGGGCCCTGGGGACCGGCGAACCCCCGTCAAGCCGAAGCTACAGGAACTACCCACAAACCCAAATCTCCCGGGCTGCGTCAGGCCAAAGGGCTAAGGGTACCACTCGTAACCTTGATCAAAGGTCACATCAGGCCCAGTGGCTAAAGGGTAAACCAACTCCCACAGTACCACCACCAGCTCCACAGCAAGAAACACGCCGGAAGCTGCCACGACAAACAAGGGAAACCCCGACCCGCTGAGACCAAACAGCAACCCCTCGGATAGCACACCAGCTACTCCGGCCCGACGGGCTCAAGGTGGTTCTGCTTCCCTCAGCCAAAGGTAAAACACAACATGTACCACTCCACAGACACCATGGCCCTTCTCCCATCGGCCCATGGTGACAATTGGAAACCACAGTCATTCCGAATCCATATTCGCATAAACACAAACACACATATAACATGATTCCATTCGCATAGTAACCCCAGTCTCAGCGTAAAGTTAAAGCATACACATATAGATGATGTAATTCCATTCATGCAGAAGTCCTCAGTCTCAGTATACAACTCAAAGCATGCATTTGAAGCATCCCGCCGTGAAACATGTATTAAATAACCAGAGTTAAGCATTCCTGTCTTGAATACCCTCAAACAGGTTCTCACGAAAGCCAGATCATTCCCTAAAACGCGTCAACATGTAAAGTCGCCATTTAAAACGCGTCAGGGTCTACAGACGCCATTCAACCCAGAATTCCAGATAACAATAACCAGGGGATTTCTGTCTTAAAAGGCGTCACGCCTACTCGACGCTATTCAAATCGCGTCGACCGTGCATGACGTCTTTTAGTCCCATAATCCTGAACTGGCTGACTCTCAGTCGGGGTGATTCCTGCCTAAATGGCGTCATGATGGCCCGACATCCTTCTGAAAGGCGTCGTTCATCCATGACGTCATTTAGCGCCAGAACCCCTAACACGGGAGACCTCAAACAGGGAGGTTTCTGCCCTAAAAGGCGTCGTACTGCCCTGACGTCCTTTGAAAAGGCATCGACCAGGCACGACGCCGTTTAGTGCCAGAAACCAGGTTTCCTGGTTCAACCCGAGGGTCTCTCCCTTAACCCCAAACACCCCGAAAAAGCCCCAAAACAGAAGGGGAAGGATAAGAAATTCATCTGCCACCAGCATGCTATAAAACCACATTCACGAGCATGGCTATACCCACAAGAACACCCCCTAAACAAGCTCAATCTAGCACAAAACACGTCATATCACGCCAAGGAAAACACGAGCAACACATGCAAGGTTCGTCCCCCTACCGGTTCTTGAACTCCTCCAAGCTCCTCGCCACCGACCCGCCGCACCGCAGACCGCCGCCGGTACCCTCGAGGACTCCTCCACTCCGCCGGGACGTCGGCCGCCGTCCGGAGAAGGGAACGCCGCGAAGGAGGTGGTGGAGGTAGAGGTGAGAGGTAAGGAGGCTATGGAGTGATTGGAAGAGGAAGAAGAGGAAGGGAAGGGGAAGAAGAGAGTCGGAGGGGGCGGAGAGGGCGAGGAGAGAGAGAGAGTGAAGGCGAGAATGAGGGGAGGAAGGGGAGGCTCACGGAGTCAGCCTGAATCCCGCTAAAATGCGTCGATCGAGGCAGACGCCTATCAGTCTGACAAGACGGCCGTACTGACAGCGGTCTGAAACGGGTCGCGCACCGTGGACGCCGTTCAGACGACAGGATAGGCCGTACTGACAACGCTCTGGCGCCGCACCCTGACATCGCAGAGGTCACAGTGTGAATCGCGTCGGCCAACCTGGACGCCGTTCAGACGATGTGATCGGGGCCGTACTCTCGCGGCCCGAAACCCGCCCACGTGGCGCACACGTGGCACAACAACCTGCAGACCTAAATGGCGTCCACACAACCTGACGCCTTTTGAAAGGCGTCGAGCAGTGCTGACGCCATTCAGCCAGGAATCTCAAGACCCCTACAGAGTCCAAACCAGGAGATCCGACCCGAACCTGACCCGAATACTGAACCCGAAATCTCAGTCCTTACAACTTGGATATATAAGATTGCATGGAGAGATTGATCTTGCTAACTAGCTTTTGGATCCAAATAAGTGAAGAAAATCGTCTTGGACAAGGGAAGAAAGGATATCCCTAGATGATAAAGGAAAAAAAATTGAAATAGTTCTATCTTGCTTATTGAAGAATTGAGAATATAAAGTACATGTACAGAGAATTGAAGAACATAGAAGAAGAATTTGATTAGAGAGAGTAACTGCTTAGATGATCCTTCACCTCAGAAATCTTCTCGATTATCTTCCTCATTGTAACGACCCGCCACCCTATAATCGGGGATCCGATTACTAAATGGGTACCGAATCATTAATTTGGAGCCAAACTAGGATCTTGATAAGTCTGGGAAATAAATAATAAATTAAGCTAAACATTCACATCGCATTGAATTAGAAAGGAAATGTATGAATTAAAAATTATTACAATGCGACTCGACTCAGCAAATAATTACATACTCCAAGAGAAAGGAAATAATTAAGCATATAGGCCAGAAAATAAGATGACAACTATATCGGGGCATACCCCGGAACAATGGCTGCTGGCGCGCGACCCAAAGCAACACTCTCCTTGCTACGCCTGCCTGGAACCATCACCTGAAAACCATAGGGGTGAGTCTCGTCGAAAAGACTCAGTGGGGATCCTTCGATCCCCACCACCCACTCACACACCCACAAGTGCAGCAATACAATATAGATAATTTAAGCAAGTAAAGCAGTAAACATAACTCCTAGATTTTGATGAAAAACACATGCACAATTCTAAAACCATTCTACCACGGAGCCCACAACCAGCATGTCAGCAAAACACGCCAACCACATGGCCTGGAGTGGAGGGAGAGATGGAATGGAGGGAGGAAGGCAAGGAGAGGGGGAGGGGTCGCCGGAGATTGGAGGGAAGAGAGGAGAGAGAAGAGAAAGGAGAGAATGAGGGAAAGGAGGGAGGGTTCGCAGGGTCAAACAGAAGCTGGGTAAAACGCGTCGTGCAAGCCCAACGTCATTCAGACGAGAAAACCGGACCGTACACTGACAAACCAGAGTCATACTCTAAATGGCGTCGTCCATCCAAGATGCCATTCAGACGATATGACCGGAGCCGTACTCTCGCGCCCCAAGGCCAGCCCACGTGGCGCCCATGTGGCACGGCCTAAAACACGTCCACATTGTTGGACGCCGTAAAGAAATTAAGTCTCGGCCCCACTAGGGCCCAAACTAAGGGATCCGACCCCGAAACTGACCCAATAACCGGATCCGAAACCTCAATCCTTACACTCATCCTCTTGTTTGAAGAATCTTGAGTAGTATCTATCCTTCCTTCTTGTTTGAAGAATCCTCTAGCTTTCCCTCTTGATTGCTTATTGTAATGTTTTGATATGAAGAGAGGGAGGTTTTATAGAGAGATTTGCGAGATTGAGGAGTCCTTTCTGAATTGGAAGAGGGATGTACATGAAGGAAAGTGGAGTTCGGATTGGAGTCAGAACAGAGAACAGTTGCTGTAAGTTAAATGGCGTCTGGATGGGGCAACGTCATTTAAATGACGTCAGTGAACAGCGACGCCATTTGATCAGTTTTCTGAATTTTTGTTATATATCCGAAAATCCATAATTGCTAGTATTTAGTGCTGATTATTGTTTACTTAAAGTTACTAACAAATTCTGAGTGCAGGTAAGAAGAAAAAGAAAGTTGAAAATTTCACTAAAGGTCCCACTATGGAGTTTCACTGAGTCCTCATCATGACTAAAAAGACGGTTTATCTCTATACTTGTACACCATTATGTAATTGATTTGTATCGTCACTACTATATATTAAATACTTATTAGATTATATTAGGACCTTGTGGTTTTGATGAAACTGGAGTTTGAGTTCCCCTTCAACAAAAACAGGGATAATTCCAGAGGATTCTTGATCGCACGGATAGGCCATTAGATTGTCAATTGATGGGGACGATGGTTCCACTTTTGTGAAACGGTGCGTGGACAAATGAGTTTCGGCTTAGCACTGGATTGCAGGATTGATATCTTGACTCCTTAATGATAGTTTAACAATATTATCCTTGATTAATTTATATTTTATTTCATTTTATATTTTTCTATTATCCCAGCATGCATCATGTAGGACTTTGAAATCATTGTGATAAAAATTAGTTATAGATTAAATTTCAGACCATTGTTCAAAATAAATCCCAACGTAATGTGAGATATTCCATTCTAAATTAATCTCTCAAATATCTTTGAGGCTTTCTTGAATATATCTTTGGAATTCTATCCTTACTTAGATTCTTTATCCTATATTTCTTATTTCTTTTAAGATCCATCAAGGTTGTAGAACGTCCACATTGGCTGGTAATCACTCTCAATGATGAAACCTGCAGGGTTAGTGACCTAGGGTACTTCTCAATCGTGGAGGTTGATCATCCATATTTTATTTCCTTTGTCTCGTTCATCCAGACATGATTAATTTCCATTAATGTCTTTGAGTTACTTCATTGATCATTTTCAGAAAAATTCTCATCATATGATATTCAGAGTGTGTCTCATCACACCTTGGCATCACCTTTTCAGTACATTCCATTTCACTTTCGTACAAAGTCAATGCCAAGGTGGGCAGCTATAGATATGCTAATTTTGACCTCATATCGAATAAATTTCATGCCACAATTATAATGCCCCAAAAGGGTCTAATGATTAATCATTAATTATTTTTTATTGATTTTTCTCAAAATTTGTTGATTAGCGTCGCCCAAGGACGACGCCATTTAAATTCTTAGCAGAAATCAGTTCGGAATTAAATTCTTAAATTCAAATAAATTTAACTGAATAGCGTTGCCTAAAGGAGACACCATTTAGGTCCTAATCCGTCTGGATTTTTAATTTTTAATTCGAATTATTTTTCTAATTATCTAAAGCATGTCGCCCTAGGGAGACAAGATTTAGGTTTCCTAATCTTTTTCTTTTTCCTTTCTATTTTGGCCGCTTTAATTAGCCAAATGGCGTCCCGTCTGGGCGACACATTTGAGAGTTTCTTGATAAACATGAATTGGCTGAGATAATCCGATTTTTGAAGTTGGGAAGGTTGCAAAGTCCTCCATGCTCATCCAAGGTAAGTCTGATTGCGGGAGAGAGTCCTTTTGAAGACCAAAACACACCCAAATCACTCTCTATAAATATAATATCCCTTGGACCTTTGAAAAAGGTTGACAATTGAAGAATTTGGAATTCAAGGCAGGGGTTTTGGAGGTTCTAAAGGAGGAAAACGTGGACAACAAGAGAAGCTCCATCCAAAGCTTCTTCTTCATCATCCTATTCATCCTTTGAAGCTTTTGAAGGCCAAGACTATGCAGAAGCCAACCAACCATCTTCTTTACCTAATTTCTTTCTAGTTTTCTCATTATTTTTTCATAGTTTCATCATTGTTTTCCTTTATAGTTTATCTCATCACTTCATGTTAACACACACCCACATCATTATTTCTCTACCCATGTTCATATTAGGGGTTTAAAGAATACCAATCAAGTGAGTAGCCTAATTTAGTTGTATGATTAAATTTCTTATTAGAATAGATACTACCCTATATCTTAGTTCTAAATAGATTTGTTTGTGTTTAATCTTTCTTGCAAGGTACAATCAAGGAGATTTAAAGGAATAACAAACCAAGAAATTAAAAGCAAGAACATATCAACAAAAGGGCTCATTTTCTTTGGCCGGCCAAAGAGAAGGAATCAAGGACTCGATCTCCCAAGTTAGAAAAGTAAGGCGATCAATCTTTCTTTGAAACTTTTAAAATTTCTGGCGATCACGTTCTCTTTAATTTTAATAACTTTATCTATTCATATAAACAATACAAATTCATGAACATCACACACATGATTTAAGCACTCACAACACAGTCCTTATCTATAGGAGAATTGTAAACATTCATCACATGATATGTCACATCAGGAATCTAAAGTGTATTGACTAATTTTAAAATCTTTCATTTTATTTCTAAAGCCATATGGAACAACGCTTGTTCTTTCTCAGTCAATGATTTTCACTTTTAAAATTCTTGATAATTAATGCAACTGAATAACAATTATTTAGTTTTATTTTAGTCTCCGAAAGATATACAAAGAATTACTGTCTCACAGTAACCTATGCATCTTTAGAACTATTGTTGAGTCTAATTCAACACTTCATTTTCTCAATTTCCTTTTACTTGTCTAAGTATGCATATTATTTCAGATCTAAGAATCATTTTCAATATCTCATATTGGAGACGCTAATTTTCCAATAGATATGCAAAAATGGATAATAAGAGTATCCGAAACTTCGTGCAAGTTTCATATTCCTTTGCCTTTACCAATATTCTTATTGGTTGCAGTGGGAGAACTGCTTCTTCTCTCTTGCAGCTGACTTGCCTTTATCCTTCTCAGGTGTAGGTTGGACCGTTTAAGATCTTACCTCTTGTCTTACTCAAAGGTATACCATGACTACCTCTTCTTCTTGGTCTTTTCAAGTAAGACATTTCATGCATCCACTACCTTTCATAAAGGCATACCATGAGTACCTCTTCACTTTGGTCCATCCAAGTAAGAGATTTCATGATATCTGATTAGGATAGTGACTATCTCTTGGTCTTGAATATATTCTTTAGAATCCTTTAGCCAATCTGAATATGAGAAATATTGGCATCCAATATGCCAAATCTTAGATTAATAGACGACATTACATGTTATAGAGGAAATAAAGTGATTTAGACAAATGGTTCCAATAATTCAATTATGGTCTTTTATCTTGAATTATTTCTCACTATTTTTTGACGAACTGTATAGCCCTCTAGATATACAGAACGGAAGACTCTGATGGTCTCCTAGCATAGATCAGAATCTCAATGACTTATAGTACAACCTTGTGGATAGCACAATAAATTGTAATACAATCAAAGAGCACCTATCTCATGGAACTTGCAACTCCTTGTAATATCTGATAATAGCTTTAGTCCCCAGAGATTTAATGGCCTTGTGGATAGCACAACAAACCATTAATTCTGGTCCAAGAATTACCATCGTTATGAGATGGGCATAGATTTGTATGCAACCCTTGTAGATAGCACAACAAGGCTACATGGTTCCTCTACCCCAATCAATAGGCATCTTATGTCATAACCAGAGTCTCTCCTTACAATTAGATAGGCCTTGTGGTAGCACAACAAATCTGCTTAAGGTAATTTGGATCCTATGACTATAACGATGAAGGACCATGCAGTAAGTTCTCAACTACTCACGTTACGGCTCAGACTGTAGCGAGGATTTTCGATAACTTTTATCTTAGTCTCTTCCTAGATGATAGTTTATAAATATATCGCATATATGTTTAATTATACCTAGATAATAGCAATGATTCATAATCAAAAGTAAAACATGCGTCAACCATACATGTTCATTATGTGGTCATGGACAGCACGGTGATTAACTGGAGTCATACAATTAATCACCATAACTATATAACAATTATATTCATTAAACATGCACACACATAGACTCTGGTGATCTCATCTCCTGCGCCATCCTGGTTGCATTTGTGGATCATCCTCGCCTCTCCTTAGTCGGCACGATCAATTACAACTAATATTAAAATTTTGAAACATTTTCAAATACATATTAACTGTAAGAGAAAGCCTTATGGCCGAGTACAATAATGGAGAGAGATAGAATTACATCGGAATGAGAGAGAGAGAGAGGCACGTAGGCCTCATTAATTAACATTTAATTAATCTAGATCACATTCCATAATGATCCACTAAATCACACACCATCACATGATATGAAATTAACTAAGTGCATGTCCATGACCACCACAAATTTTAACTATCCACACATGATCAAACATATTACATGAAGACTAAAATTTTGAAAAATAATAATTTTGATTTTCTCAAAACCTGGGTACCAATCAAAATTGGATAATTTGAATTTTAAAAATCTTATTTTCTAACATGCATTTAAATCTAATTTATAGCATTAAAACACATCATCATGTGCATACAAAGCTAAAATTAAAATTCTAAAATATTCCATGCATAATTTAGACTATTTCTAAATTAATTAATCTAACACTTAGACTAATTTTAAATCACATTAATAACAATTATTAATTCAAAACAATCTAACATTTAGATAGAATTAAAAATTCCTTAATAACTCTTATAAAATAATTTATAATTCAATTTCTAATTACTTAATAACTCTTTGTTAAGAATCCCTTTATTAAATAATATTTCTCTTAACAACCTATTGTTAAGAAAATTTATCGCCCGTTAAGTCCAATAACCATTTATCGACTTATAGTAATTAATTAATATCTATTATTTAATTAATTACTTAACTAAATTAACATCTCATGTAAATTCAGTCGGACTTCTGATCAAGTTGGATGCCAAGCAACACTACATGATCCCGAAAGGCAATGGGGTTCAACAACCTGCTCATGGAACCTGTCTATCTACAGTTGCCGCGTAGCTATAATCTTTCGTTCGCATAACACTCTCGAGTTAACCAAGGGTATGGTCAACTGTCATACTCTAAATAGTCAACTCACTTTAATCAGACTCCGCTGTATAATATCCGAAAACACCTTTTCTGATTTTGTGTATGCTTTGGCCAAGGACTTTTGAGGATCTATTCTAGAGCATTCTCTCTTCAGTTACCTAGGAGCGAACGATTCTATACTGAGCACACAATCACCTTCGAAGGTCTTTTGCTGAACCCGATCCTTGACTATTAGAAATCTCATAGAGGGATTAGTAAATAAGGTCAAAGCCGACCGACAAAGTGTCTTTGGTGTCTCAAGTCCAAAGACCAACCATGCCACTGTGATGATGAATCGAGCCAGTTGACAGTCAGGTAAATTACCAATTGGCGATTCATATCGGATCAGTTCAGTGAACTCATTCCCCAATGAGCACTTACAGGTTCTCAATAATGTCTCCACACAAGTGACTAACAAGATCAGTCACCCTCATCATATGAGCTGGAATAATTTGTACTAGTTTTACCGAATGTTTGATGTCCTTCTCAAACATCCTACGACTAGGAACAATTAAGAATATGTCTTTATAAGTCATCAGTCTCATTATTATAATCTCATCATAATCCGATGACTATTACATACATTCATGGACTTTATTATGCGTAATTATAAATACGTCAATCTACATAATGAAATAATTACCACAGATTCTCCAGATATCAGAGGTGGAGCTGTGGGATGATGGCACAACTTGGTTTCGAGGCAGAGTTTAGGTTCCGGAGAGGAGGAGATGCGCAAGAGTGATCTAGATGAGGCGCATCGTTCTAGATATGCAGTGTATCTTGGAATGACCATTATGTATCATTGTCTGAGGAAGCACTTTTGGTGGCCTGGTATGAAGAAGGACATAGCTGAGTATGTGGCGAGCTGCCTGATTTGTTAGCAGGTTAAGGCAGAGAATTAGAGGCCAGGAGGTTTGTTGCAGCCCTTGCTGATTCCATAATGGAAATGGGAACATGTGACTATGGATTTCATGATGGGATTGCCCATGTCACCTAGTAGGAAAGACGCGATTTGGGTGATTGTTGATCAATTGACCAAGTCTGTAAGGATCGTGACTTTCGGATCCGGTTTTCGGGGTCGGACCCTGTAGTTCTGACCTTAGTGAGGGCGGAGGTTCTGTGGCGATTCGCGTTAGGACATCGAGACGCGTTTTGAACGGCGTCCACCATCGCAGACGTGTTTCAGGTTCTGCCACGTGGGCTGGCTTCGGGCCGCGAGGGTACGGCCCTGTCATGTCGCCTGAACGGCGTCCACGTGTGTTGACGCCTTTCAGACTGCGACTCTGGGTTTGCCAGAGTACGGCCCTGACATGTCGTCTGAACGGCGTCTGCCTTGAACGACGCGTTTCAGAGTCTTGTCAGAGCAGCCGTCACATCAACTGATAGGCGTCCGTGGATGTCGACGCGTTTTAGCCAGTCTCTCGTTAACCCCGCGAGCCCTCCTTCTTTCCCTCATTTTTCTCCTCTCTTAATCTCTTTCCCTTCTGACGAACTCAGCGGCGATCCCTCCTCCTCCCTCTTTTCCTCCCACCGTTTCATCTCTCCCTCCACTCCATCCTCTACCTAGCTCCTACCACTACCACATCCACCTCCACTGCGGCGTTCTACTCTCCGGACGGCGGCCGACGTCACGGTGGAGCAAGGACGACCACGGCGGTACCGGCGGCGGCGTGGGGCGAGTCGGCTGGACGGCTTGAAGCTCGGAGGCGTTCAAGTATCCGGTAGGGTGACAGTTCCCTTAGTATTGTGTTCAAACCATGTTTTTCCCCGTTTAAGCTTGTTTTGGATCTTTTGCTTTGGGGGGTAGAATGAGCATGTTTAGGTGTTCTTTTGATGATATGGGGGATTTGCTATGAATGTGATTTCCTATGAATTGTATTGCCCCTCTTTCTCCTCCGTTTTTGGGTGATTTTGGGGTTATTTGGGTTGGAAAGGGAGCCCTCGGGCTCATGGCAACTCTGGTTCCTAGGGTTAAAAGACGTCGTCCATGGGCGACGCCTTTTTGAAGGGCGTCGGACCATCGCAACGCCTTTTAGACAGGAATAGCCTGATTGAAAGTTTCCCAGTTCGGGATTCTGGGACTAAAAGACGTCATGGGTCTGCGACGCGTTTTTGAATAGCGTCGGGCAGCCATGACGCCTTTTAAGGCAGAAATCCCCGAGGTAGTTTCTTTGGAATTTCTGGATTTCTGTGCTGAATGGCGTCTGAGGATGTCGACGCCTTTTAAAAGGCGACCACTGGTGTCGACGCCCTTTAGGGCCTGATTCTGAAGACTGTTTTACATGAACCTGTACATGGAGCTTTAATGGCGTCGACCTTGGGAGACGCGATTCAAGACAGAACCTCACTAATTCATGCCAGTAAAATGTGTTCATACTGTTAGACGGACGGTTAGTGCATGTTTTAGTGTACCCGGTAGAGATAGATTCTTCATGACCGGACGATACTACGTGTATGTTATGCGATCGCGGACTTTTCACGTGATCGGATCGTACTTGTTGGGTTTTGTGTTACTGTGGACCTGGAGTGACATTGTAGCGCTTTATCACCCTGTGCTGGTGGGGGCGTGAGCACAGCGCCGGTGGGGGCGTGGGCGGGGTGACGCCTAGTGAGAGAGGGTCACCTGGTGAACCCCGGGGTCAGCTAGTACCGGTGTCGGAGTGGTACATTCGGAGAGTCACTCATGTTGAGGGAAGGAGTAACCACCTGAGCCGGTTGGGCCGGAGTAGCTAGTGTGCTATCCGAGGGGTTACTGCTTGGTCTCAGCGGGTCGAGGTTTTTCCCACCGTTGCTGTGTGGTTAGCGAGTTCTATCGAGACGACAGTTGTGGGTTCCCTAGTCGGCTTGTTTAAAATATGCATGTTTATTATATTTTGACTGCATGTGATTTCACGTTAAAAATTAGGAATTGTACCTCCTGTGTTTATTATTTTACCGTTAGCTGTACCTTACACTTGTGGGTGTGTGCGTGGGCAGTGGGGATCGAAGGATCCCTACTGAGTCTTGTCTTTGAGACTCACCCCTCTGCGGTTTTCAGGTGAGGACTCTCAGCAGACCTAGCAAGGAGAGTGCGGCCGTGTGTTGAGCACCGTCAGCAGTTATTCCGGGGTATGCCCCGACGTAGTTGTTATTTTATTCTAGCCTGTACGTTTAATTATTTCTTTTCTGTTGGAGAATGTAATTATTTGCTGTATCGAGTCGCATTGTAATAATTTTTAATTCCTGCACTTCTATTTCAGTTCAATGCGATGTGAATGTTTAGCTTAGTTTATTATTTATCTCCCAGACTTGATTAGATCCTGGTTTGGTTCCAAATTAATGATTCGGTACCCATTTAATAATCGGATCCCCGATTATAGGGTGACGGGTCGTTACAGTTGGTATCAGAGCATACGGTCTGACAAATAAATAAATAACTAGGTTAAATATCGTAAATTCGGCAAATAAATACATTATCCCGTACAGGCATGGCGGTAGCATAGGCTTTAGGACTCTAATTAGAACTTTTTGATTTTGTAATTGTAGGCGAGTAGATGGCTCCCAGAAGGAGGATGCCAGTTATTCGAGAGCAGGGAGACGTCCCTAGTGGGTCCGAGGCCGGGAGGCCGAGTGTAGAGCAGTTTATGGAGGCTATGATGGACACTATGGCTCGATACCAGACGCGAGACCCTAGTGAGAGTTCCAGTGCGCGGGGAGGGTCCACAGCTGCACTTGAGAGGTTTCTGAAGCAGAGGCCACCTCACTTCACCGGTCGTCCCGACCCTGACGAGGCCATTCACTGGCTTAGGGAGATAGAGAAGACTTTTGATACCATGGACTGTGCAGCAGTAGAGCGGACCCCGTTGGCTACCTTCATGCTGAAGGATAGCGCCTATGACTGGTGGACCACTTTGAAGAGTTTGTCTTACGAGGACAGGAGTCTTAGGGAAATTCCATAGGAGACATTTGTTAAGGAGTTCAATGCACAGTATTTCCCTAGACATGTCCAGAGGGCCAAGGAGAGGGAGTTCATGGATCTGATGTAGGGGAATATGACGGTACTCGAGTACCAGGCGAAGTTTGTTTCGCTAGGTCGGTTTGTGCCTTTCATATCTGGGGACGAGGAGCGTCGTACTGAGAGGTTCGTGGACGGACTGAGGCTTAGTTTGAGGAACTTCGTGGCGTCTCACTGTTGCACAGATCTGGCTTCTGCGGTTAGATGTGCGGCAGCAGTGGAGGCTCAACAGAGCCAGTCGGCCCGGGAGAAAGGACTGGCTGCTCAGAGCCCAGTTCGTGGCAGGGGAAAGGCGACGACAGCAGCCCCTTCATCCGGATCGGGATTGTAACGACCCGCCATCCTATGACCGGAGACCTGGTCACTAAATGGATGTCGGCCCATTAACTGCGGGTTCACACTCGGATCTCACACAACACATCTGGAGGAGTAAGTGCTAAACAAGGCTAAATATAACAATCTCACGGACCACAAAGGTAAGCAAGAGCGCAGGAAGGAAAAATAGCAATGTCTGTATACAGTCCAACAATAATTATACGTCTAACAATTAAATAAGTACAGGCAGAAGGAAGTACAACAACATCGGGGCATACCCCGGAACTAAGACGGCTGCTGGTCCGCACACCAAGAAGACACCACGCTTCCGCTCGCCACGAGGTCCACACTTGAAACCGCAGGGAGTGAGCCACACCAGAAATGGGCTCAGTAGGGATCATCCGATCCCCTGCCTCCCACTCACACACCCACAAGTGTAACAACAGGAATATATAGCAATTAAGTAAAGCAGTAAACACAACACCCAACTCTGATATGAACCGTACGATAAGCAGTGTAGCAAGAACCATTCTAAGCAACCCGAAGAACCCAACACAGAGTCACGTCTCACAGCCAAAGTCCACGAAGCGACTGAACCACGCTGTCGACCGAAGTCAAACGTCGCCTCCCAACACTACCACCACTACTCACGCCTGTCCACCCCTACAGTGTTCCAGGGCACTATAGGCTGAGGCAGTGAGTCAAACTAGGACTAGCTGGAACCAGTGTACCACCACTGCCAGCTACGTGTGCACACAAGCAGTCTAGACTACTGTCCTACCGTCCGGATTGCCTCCACGCTAGGCCTCAGTGCTTCAGGAGGGCCCTAGGGACCGGCGAACCCCCGTCAAGCCGAAGCTACAGGAACTACCCACAACCCAAATCTCCCGGGTTGTGTCAGGCCAAAGGGCTAAGGGTACCACTCGTAACCTTGATCAAAGGTCACATCAGGCCCAGTGGCTAAAGGGTAAGCCAACTCCAACAATACCACAACCAGCTCCACAGCAAGAAATGCGCCGGAAGCTGCCACGACAAACCGGGAAACCCCGACCCGCTGAGGCCAAACAGCGACCCCTCGGATAGCACACCGGCTACTCCGGCCCGTCGGGCTCAAGGCGATCCTGCTTCCCTCAGCCAACGGTAAAACACAACATGTACCCCTTCTCCCACCGGTACGGCACAATGCCTCACAGACACCATGACCCTGTCCCCATCGGTCCATGGTGACAATCGTAAACCACAGTTATTCCAATCCACAATCGAATAAGCACACACACACACATAACATAATGTAACTCCATTCACGCAGAAGTCCTCAGTCTCAGCGTACAACGTAGAGCATGCAATTGAAATCGTCCCACAGTGAAACACATGATAAAACCAGGATTACACATTTATGTCTTGAATCGCGTCGACCGAGGTCGACGCCATTCAAGACCCTCAGAAGGTTTATTGAAGCCAGATAATTCCCTGAAACGCGTCGTCATAGGGAGTCGCCTATCTAAAACGCGTCCAGGTCCACAGACGCCATTCAGGCACGACGCCGTTTAGCGCCAGAAACCTGGTTCCCTGGTTCGAACCGAGGGTTTCTCCCTTAACCCCAAATACCCCGAAAAGCCCCAAAACAAGAAGGGGAGGAAGAGGAATTCGTCTACCACAAGCATGCTACGAATCTACGATCACAAGTACAGCCATTCCCACAAGAAAAACCCCCTAGACATGCTCAATCTAGCCCAAACACGTCATATCACGCCAAGGAAAACACAAGCAACACATGCAAGGTTTCGTCCCCCTACCAGTTCTTGAACTCCTCCAAGCTCCTCGCCGCCGACCCGCCGCACCGCAGACCACCGTCGGTACCCTCGAGGACGCCGTCACTCCGCCGGGACGTCGGCTGCCGTCCGGAGAAGGGAACGCCGTGAAGGAGGTGGTGGAGGTAGAGGTGAGAGGTAAGGAGGCTATGGAGTGATTGGAAGAGGAAGGGAAGGGGAAGAAGAGAGTCGGAGGGGGCGGAGAGGGCGAAGAGAGAGAGAGAGAAGGCGAGAATGAGGGAAGGAAGGGGAGGCTCGCGGAGTCAATTTGAATCCCGCTAAAACGCGTCGATCGAGGTAGACGCCTATCAGTCTGACAGGACGGCCGTACTGACATCGGTCTGAAACGCGTCACCTACCGTGGACGCTGTTCAGACGACAGGACAGGCCGTACTAACAACGCTCTGGCGCCGCACCCTGAGATCGCAGAGGTCACAGTCTGAATTGCGTCGACCAAGCACGACGCCGTTCAGACGATGTGACCGGGGCCATACTCTCGCGGCCCGAAACCCGCCCACGTGGCGCAACAACCAGCAGACCCAAATGGCGTCCACACAACCTGACGCCTTTTGAAAGGCGTCGAGCAGTGCTGACACCATTCAGTCAGAAATCTCAAGACCCCACAGGGTCCAAACTAGGGCATCCGGCCCGAACCCGACCCGATAACAAAACCCGAAACCTCAGTCCTTACAATCTCCCCCCCTTAAAAGAATTTCGTCCTCGAAATTTGCAACCGCTCAATGCTCAACTCGGTTAACCATCACACGCCGACACACACCAATAACAACCATCATTCTCACCAATCACCCACACAGGGTTCCAACACATTCACGCCAAGCTAACCAAGATTCTCAATTCTGACGAAAGCTTGATAAATCAAAATAACCATACACTAGCAAGGCACATAATGCACGAGAAACGATACTCCGCCAAGCCCAAGTACATACAAATGCCACACGAGTTCACAACCACCACTAACAGAGACAAGATAAAAGTGCTCTTCTAGCACAACCTCTCGGACCTCCACAAAGAGACGCGACCCCAATCACGCCTCGAACACTCACTAACCGCTCGGCTCCTGACCTGCCTGGTTCTTCTGGGGACAATTCCTCGCGAGATGTCCCTTCCGACCACAAGCGAAACAGCTACCAGTGATCAAGGGACATATCCGGTTGCCATGAAATCTGCTACATCGGGGACAACGATCCGTAGCGTCCCGCCTCGCCTCCTGCCGCCAGCCGACCTCTGTCTCCATCTGCTGAACCGAACCATCCTCATCCTCGTCATAAGGTACCTCCTGGAACTCGACCTCAAAGGAACTCAGATCACCTGACGAAAAGACTGCCGATGTATCCCTGCTATGCTCCCCTGTGCTGAATGCTCTGATTCCTTTGCCGCGTGTTGGAACTGCATCTCCACTGCTGCCGCGCACCGAACTGCTGACGCCAAATCTTCACAACAATGGGCCGCCACAAACTCCCTCAAACCATGCCGAAGTCCATCCACAAATTTCTCCGTCCTAAGATCCTCACGCTCAGATATGTGTGGAGCAAATCTTCCCATAGCTACAAATTTCATCTGGTACTCTAGAACCGACATATCATCCTGCACCAATTCCATAAACTCCCTTTCCTTGGCCCTACGAACGTGCCTCGGAAAGTACTGTCCACTAAACTCTCTCACGAAGCCTTCCCAAGGAATCTCTCTCAAAGGCCTATCTGGAAACATCAACCCCTTGATGGTAACCCACCAATCATAAGCATCGCCCTTCAGCAAGTAGGTTGCCAACAAGGTCTTGTCACTCTCAGCACATTCTAGGACAGCAAACACCTTCTCCACTTCCTTAACCCACTGAGCTGCCGCATCTGGAACAGGTTGACCCGTGAAAGAAGGGGGCTTCAGCTTCAAGAACCGCTCCACCACCATGGATTGTCCACCTCGGGAACTGGACCCCTCACTTCCATCTCCCTGCTGATATCTAGACATAGCCCCAATCATAGCTTCCATAAAACGATCCACATTATGTCCTTCTGCCCTCGAACCACCACCGTCTGCTCTTGAATCCCGAGCCACCGGAACTCTCCTCTTCGGCGCCATCGCTGCCCCACAACACGCAAATCGAACCAAAACACGTCAATACCTATCAATCTACACCAGCAGCCATCGCCTATACAGACTCGTACTTATTGTTGGACTATAATATCTAACCCAGTTCACCACATACTCGACCAGATTGGGCTCTGATACCATCTGTAACGACCCGCCATCCTATGACCGGAGACCTGGTCACTAAATGGATGTCGGCCCATTAACTGCGGGTTCACACCCGGATCTCACACAACACATCTGGAGGAGTAAGTGCTAAATAAGGCTAAATATAACAATCTCACGGACCACAAAGGTAAGCAAGAGCGCAGGAAGGAAAATAGCAATGTCCGTATACAGTACAACAATAATTACACGTCCAAGAATTAAATAAGTACAGGCAGAAGGAAGTACAACAACATCGGGGCATACCCCGGAACTAAGACTGCTGCTGGTCCGCACACCAAGAAGACACCACGCTTCCGCTCGCCACGAGGTCCACACCTGAAACCGCAGGGAGTGAGCCACACCATAAATGGGCTCAGTAGGGATCATCCGATCCCCTGCCTCCCACTCACACACCCACAAGTGTAACAACAGGAATATATAGCAATTAAGTAAAGCAGTAAACACAGCACCCAACTCTGATATGAACCGTACGATAAGCAGTGTAGCAAGAACCATTCTAAGCAACCCGAAGAACCCAACACAGAGTCACGTCTCACAGCCAAAGTCCACGAAGCGACTGAACCACGCTGTCGACCGAAGTCAAATGTCGCCTCCCAACACTACCACCACTACTCACGCCTGTCCACCCCTACAGTGTTCCGAGGCACTGTAGGGTGAGGCAGTGAGTCAAACTAGGACTAGCTGGAACCAGTGTACCGCAACTACCAGCTACTTGTTCACACAAGCAGTCTAGACTACTGTCCTACCGTCCGGATTGCCTCCACGCTAGGCCTCAGCGCTTCAGGAGGGCCCTGGGGACCGGCGAACCCCCGTCAAGCCGAAGCTACAGGAACTACCCACAACCCAAATCTCCCAGGTTGCGTCAGGCCAAAGGGCTAAGGGTACCACTCGTAACCTTGATCAAAGGTCACATCAGTCCCAGTGGCTAAAGGGTAAGCCAACTCCAACAGTACCACAACCAGCTCCACAGCAAGAAACGCGCCGGAAGCTGCCACGACAAACTGGGAAACCCCGACCCGCTGAAAACAAATAGTGACCCCTCGGATAGCACACCGGCTACTCCAGCCCGTCGGGCTCAAGGCGATCCTACTTCCCTCAGCCAAAGGTAAAACACAACAAGTACCCCTTCTCCCACCGGTACGGCACAATGCCTCACAGACACCATGACTCTGTCCCCATCGGTCCATGGTGACAATCGTAAACCACAGTTATTCCAATCCACAATCGCATAAGCACACACACACACATAACATAATGTAACTCCATTCACGCAGAAGTCCTCAGTCTCAGCGTACAACGTAGAGCATGCAATTGAAATCGTCCCACAGTGAAACACATGATAAAACCAGGATTACACATTTATGTCTTGAATCGCGTCGACCGAGGTCGACGCCATTCAAGACCCTCAGACAGGTTTATTGAAGCCAGATAATTCCCTGAAACGCGTCGTCATAGGGAGTCGCCTATCTAAAACGCGTCCAGGTCCACAGACGCCATTCACACTGAATTTCCACATTTACAGACCCTCACTCGGGGTGATTTCCTGCCTAAATGGCGTCATGATGGCCCGACATCCTTCTGAAAGGCGTCGTCCATCCATGACGTCATTTAGCGCCAGAACCCCTATCTCGCGAAATCTCGAACAGGGAGGTTTCTGCCCTAAAAGGCGTCGTACTGCCCTCACGCCCTTCTGAAAGGCGTCGACCAGGCACGACGCCGTTTAGCGCCAGAAACCTGGTTCCCTGGTTCGAACCGAGGGTTTCTCCCTTAACCCCAAATACCCCGAAAAGCCCCAAAACAAGAAGGGAGGAAGAGGAATTCGTCTACCACAAGCATGCTACGAATCCACGATCACAAGTACATCCATTCCCACAAGAAAAACCCCCTAGACATGCTCAATCTAGCCCAAACACGTCATATCACGCCAAGGAAAACACAAGCAACACATGCAAGGTTTCGTCCCCCTACCGGTTCTTGAACTCCTCCAAGCTCCTCGCCGCCGACCCGCCGCACCGCAGACCTCCGCCGGTACCCTCGAGGACGCCGCCACTCCGCCGGGACGTCGGCCGCCGTTCGGAGAAGGGAACGCCGCGAAGGAGGTGGTGGAGGTAGAGGTGAGAGGTAAGGAGGCTATGGAGTGATTGGAAGAGGAAGAAGAGGAAGGGAAGGGGAAGAAGAGAGTCGGAGGGGGCGGAGAGGGCGATGAGAGAGAGAGAGAGAAGGCGAGAATGAGGGAAGGAAGGGGAGGCTCGCGGAGTCAATTTGAATCCCGCTAAAACGCGTCGATCGAGGTAGACGCCTATCAGTCTGACAGGACGGCCGTACAGACAGCGGTCTGAAACGCGTCACCCACCGTGGACGCCGTTCAGACGACAGGACAGGCCGTACTGACAACGCTCTGGCGCCGCACCCTGACATCGCAGAGGTCACAATCTGAATCGCGTCGACCAAGCACGACGCCGTTCAGACGATGTGACCGGGGCCGTACTCTCGCGGCCCGAAACCCGCCCACGTGGCGCAACAACCAGCAGACCCAAATGGCGTCCACACAACCTGACGCCTTTTGAAAGGCGTCGAGCAGTGCTGACGCCATTCAGTCAGAAATCTCAAGACCCCACAGGGTCCAAACCAGGGGATCCGGCCCGAACCCGACCCGATAACAGAACCCGAAACCTCAGTCCTTCCTGGGATCGTCGTCACTCGGCTCCCGATTCAGGAGATTCTTCAGGGGTGGTGGCAGTAGTAGTGGCAGTAGTGGCAGCAACAGGCCCGGACAGAGTCAGCAGAGTCAGACAGTATCCAGTGCACCGCAGGGGCCAGCTCAGAGGCTTCCGGCAGTCTGTCAGCACTGCGGGGGTGCCCATGGTGGGACTCAGTGTCCCACTCTTCCCAGGAGGTGTTTCACTTGCGGCCAGCAAGGCCATTTGGCGAGGCAGTGCCCGCAGGGGCATGGTCAGGGACATGGTTCAGGTGAGCAGAAGAAGCCGAGGACCCAGGGGAGAGTGCTAGCTATCACCAGGAGGGAGGCTCGCGGGTCCAACTTGGTGGAAGGTACACTTTCTGTCCTTGGGAACTCTGCACACGTATTGATTGATTCGGGTGCTTCGCATTCTTTCATTTCTGAGCAGTTCCTAGATATTCTTTCTGCACCCATTGATGAGTTATCTGATGGTTTGATGGTGGAGGTTCCTTCTGGAGACTTTATGATATCTTATAATTGTTTGAGGAATGTTCCCTTGACCATCGAGGGTCATGTGCTACCTGCCCAGTTAGTTGTCCTTGCCATTCGTGACTTTGATATCATCCTGGGGATGGATTGGTTGGAAGCCTTTTATGCGGAAGTGGACTGCCACAGGAAGAGGGTGCGATTCTCCATTCCCGACATCCCGACCTTCTTCTTCCAAGGTATTAGGCTTTCTTCCCGAGGTATTCTTATTTCTGCCTTTAAGGCACGGAGGTTGCTTGCTGGTGGTTGTGAGGCTTTCCTTGCCTCTGTTGTTGTCTCTGATGTCCGGGATAGTCTCAGCCCTGGGGAGGTACCTGTTGTATGTGAGTTCATAGATGTGTTTCCTGAGGGACTGCCTGGCCTTCCTCCTCAGCGAGAGGTCGAGTTTACCATCGAGCTTGCACCGGGTACGGCGCCCTTGTCTAAGGCCCCATATCGGATGGCGCCAGCCGAACTCGCTGAGTTAAAGGTGCAGTTACAGGAGTTGCTGGACAAGGGTTTCATTCGTCCCAGTACGTCTCCATGGGGTGCTCCAGTTCTGTTTGTTTGAAAGAAGGATGGTTCTCTGAGATTGTGCATTGACTATAAGCAGCTGAACCAGGTAACGATAAAGAATAAGTACCCACTTCCAAGGATCGATGATTTGATGGATCAGCTGCAGTCCGCAAGGATATTTTCCAAGATCGACTTAAGATCCGGATATTATCAGATGAGGATCCGGGATGTTGATGTTAGTAAGACGGCTTTCAGAACTCGGTATGGACATGATGAGTTTTGGTTATGCCGTTTGGCTTGACCAATGCTCCGGCGGCCTTTATGGAGCTGATGAACCGAGTCTTCAGGACCTACCTGGATCAGTTTGTGGTTGTGTTTATTGATGATATTCTGATCTATTCTTCTTCTGAGGAAGACCATGCCACCCATCTTCGGGCTGTATTGCAGGTCCTGAGGGAGCACCGACTTTACGCCAAGTTTAGCAAGTGTGAGTTCTGGCAATGGTATTGCAGTGGATCCAGCCAAGATCGAGGCGGTGATGGATTGGAGTAGGCCGACTTCAGTGACTGAGATCAGGAGCTTTCTGGGGCTTGCCGGTTATTACAGGCGGTTTGTTCAGGGATTTTCTTCGATAGCAGCCCCCTTGTCGAGGTTGACTCGAAAGGGAGTTTGCTTTGTGTGGACCGAGGATTGTGAGCAGAGTTTTATTGAGTTAAAGACCCGTCTCACGTCAGCCCCTGTGCTGGTGCTTCCATCTGGATCAGGTGGATTTGTAGTTTACTCTGATGCGTCCCGTCGAGGTTTGGGCGCAGTTCTAATGCAGCATGGCAGAGTAGTGGCTTATGCTTCTTGACAGCTGAAGAAGCATGAAGAGAACTATCCTACCTATGATTTGGAGCTGGCAGCTGTGGTATTTGCACTCAAGATCTGGAGGCATTATCTATATGGGGAGAAATTTCAGGTTTTCACCGATCACAAGAGTTTGAAATATGTGTTCACTCAGAGAGACCTGAATTTGAGGCAGCGAAGGTGGATGGAGTTCATTAAAGATTATGACTTTGACCTTTCTTATCATCCGGGCAAGGCGAATGTGGTGGCAGACGCTTTGAGTCGGAAGACGGTCATGTCATACCTTATGATTCAAGAGTGGAAATTGTTCGAGCAGGTGGTGGAATCTTCCTTTAGGGTTCCACGTGAAGATGACAGAGCCGTGCTGGTCAGTTTGACTGTGAGACCAGCTGTGTATCATGCAGTAATTGAGGCTCAGAGAGCAGATGTTGAGTTACCACAGATCCTCCAGAGGTCAGAGGTGGAGTTGTGGGACGACGGTACTGTCAGGTTCAGAGGCAGACTTTATGTTCCGACTGAGGAGGACGTGCGCAGATGTGTTCTTGATGAGGCGCACCGTTCGAGATATGCAGTGCATCCTGGAACGACTAAGATGTACCATTGTTTGAAGAGGCACTTCTGGTGGCCCAGTATGAAGAAAGATGTGGCTGAATATGTGGCTAGATGTATGACTTGTCAGCAGGTTAAAGCCGAACATCAGAGACCTGGAGGGTTGCTGCAGCCCTTGACGATTCCAGAGTGGAAATGGGAGCATGTGACGATGGATTTTGTGATGGGATTGCCTACATCCCCTAGCAGGAGAGATGCCATCTGGGTCATCGTTGATCGACTGACCAAGTCGGCACACTTCCTAGCTATTAGGAAGGACTGGTCAGTCGGCAAGCTGGCAAAGTTGTTTGTAGACCGGATCATCTCTCTGCACGGAGTACCTTTGTCCATTATATCAGATCGAGATCCAAGGTTTACTTCCAGATTCTGGAAGAGCTTTCAGCAGGCATTAGGCACTCAGTTGACTTTCAGCTCAGCCTACCATCCCGAGACTGACGGGCAGTCAAAGAGGACTATTCAGACCTTGGAGGATATGCTCAGGGCTTGTTGTCTAGACTGGGGAGGTTCTTGGGAGCAGTATTTGTCCACAGTGGAATTTGCCTATAATAACAGTTACTATTCCAGTATCGGCATGGCGCCTTACGAGGCTTTGTATGGGCGACCGTGTCGATCTCCAGTTTGTTGGTCCGAGATCGGTGAAAGGCAGATAGCGGGACCTGAGTTAGTACAGCAGTGTGCTAAGATTGCCAGGACAGTTCGGCAGAGGTTGACCGCAGCTCAGAGTAGGCAGAAAAGTTATGCTGACATCCGACGGAGACCACTTGAGTTTGAAGCTGGGGACCACGTGTTTCTCCGAGTCTCACCCTCCAAGGGTGTGATGAGATTCGGGAAGCGAGGCAAGCTGAGTCCACGATATATTGGGCCTTTCCCCATCCTTGCTCGGATTGGGGAAACCGCGTATCAGCTGGCCTTGCCGCCAAGTCTTGCAGGGGTGCACGATGTGCTCCACGTTTCCTTACTGAGAAAGTATGTTCAGGATCCGTCCCATGTCTTGGACTTTTCAGAGTTGGAGGTCGCTGAGGACCTGTCCTTTCCAGAATATCCTGTTCGTATTGAGGATCGTAGAGAACAGGTCCTGCGGAACAAGATTGTACCGTTGGTCAAAGTGATTTGGCAGTACCGCTCCGGAGGTGAGGCAACCTGGGAGCGAGAGGATGAGATGCGGGAGCAGTTCCCTTACCTCTTTTCGTAAGTTTCCTTGTGAACTTGTATCCCTGTTTTGACCTTGTTAATTCTAAGCAGTCAATTTCGGGGGCGAAATTCTTTTAAGGGGGGGAGATTGTAAGGATCGTGACTTTCGGATCCGGTTTTCGGGGTTGGACCCTGTAGTTCTGACTTTAGTGAGGGCGGAGGTTCTGTGGCGATTCGCGTCAGGACATCGAGACGCGTTTTGAACGGCGTCCACCGTCGCTGACGCGTTTCAGGTTCTGCCACGTGGGTGCCACGTGCGCTGGCTTCGGGCCGCGAGGGTACGGCCATGTCATGTCGCCTAAACGACGTCCACGTGTGAGTCGGGTGGACGGCTTGAAGCTCGGAGGCGTTCAAGTATCCGGTAGGGTGACGGTTCCCTTAGTATTGTGTTCAAACCATGTTATTCCCCGTTTAAGCTTGTTTTGGATCTTTGGCTTTGGGGGGTAGAATGAGCATGTTTAGGTGTTCTTTTGATGATATGGGGGATTTGCTATGAATGTGATTTCCTAAGAATTGTATTGCCCCTCTTTCTCCTCCGTTTTTGGGTGATTTTGGGGTTATTTGGGTTGGAAAGGTAGCCCTCGGGCTCATGGCAACTCTGGTTCCTAGGGTTAAAAGACGTCGTCCATGGGCGATGCCTTTTTGAAGGGCGTCGGACCATCGCGACGCCTTTTAGACAGGAATCGCCTGACTGAAAGTTTGCCAGTTCGGGATTTTGGGACTAAAAGACGTCATGGGTCTGCGACGCGTTTTTGAATAGCGTCGGGCAGCCATGACGCCTTTTAAGGCAGAAATCCCCGAGATAGTTTCTTTGGAATTTCTGGATTTCTGTGCTGAATGGCGTATAAGGATGTCGACGCCTTTTAAAAGGCGACCACTGGTGTCGACGCCTTTTAGGGCCTGATTCTGAAGACTGTTTTACATGAACCTGTACATGGAGCTTGAATGGCGTCGACCTTGGGAGACGCGATTCAAGACAGAACCTCACTAATTCATGCCAGTAAAATGTGTTCATACTGTTAGACGGACGGTTAGTGCATGTTTTAGTGTACCCGGTAGAGATAGATTCTTCATGACCGGACGATACTACGTGTATGTTATGCGATCATGGACTTTTCACGTGACCGGATCGTACTTGCTGGGTTTTGTGTTACTGTGGACCTGGAGTGACATTGTAGCGCTTTATCCGGTGGGGGCGTGAGCACAGCGCCGGTGGGGGCGTGGGCGGGGTGACGCCTAGTGAGAGAGGGTCACCTGGTGAACCCCGGGGTCAGCTAGTACCGGTGTCGGAGTGGTACATTCGGAGAGTCACTCATGCTGAGGGAAGGAGTAACCACCTGAGCCGGTTGGGCCGGAGTAGCTAGTGTGCTATCCGAGGGGTTACTGCTTGGTCTCAGCGGGTCGAGGTTTTTCCCACCGTTGTTGTGTGGTTAGAGAGTTCTATCGAGACGACAGTTGTGGGTTCCCTAGTCGGCTGGTTTAAAATATGCATGTTTATTATATTTTGACTGCATGTGATTTCACGTTAAAAATTAGGAACTGTACCTCCTGTGTTTATTATTTTACCGTTAGCTGTACCTTACACTTGTGGGTGTGTGCGTGGGCAGTGGGGATCGAAGGATCCCTACTGAGTCTTGTCTTTGAGACTCACCCCTCTGCGGTTTTCAGGTGAGGACTCTCAGCAGACCTAGCAAGGAGAGTGCGGCCGTGTGTTGAGCACCGTCAGCAGTTATTCCGGGGTATGCCCCGACATAGTTGTTATTTTATTCTGACTTGTACGTTTAATTATTTCTTTTATGTTGGAGAATGTAATTATTTGCTGTATCGAGTCGCATTGTAATAATTTTTAATTCCTGCACTTCAATTTCAGTTCAATGCGATGTGAATGTTTAGCTTAGTTTATTATTTATGTCCCAGACTTGATTAGATCCTGGTTTGGTTCCAAATTAATGATTCGGTACCCATTTAATAATCGGATCCCCGATTATAGGGTGACGGGTCGTTACAAAGTCAGCTCACTTTCTAGCTATTAGGAAGGAGTGGTCGGTTGGTAAGTTGGCTAGACTGTTTGTGGACCGGATCGTATCTTTGCATGGGGTAACCCTTGTCCATTGTGTCGGATCGGGATCTGAGGTTCACTTTAGGGTTCTGGAGGAGTTTTTAGAAGGCTTTGGGTACCCAATTGGCTTTCAGCTCGGCTTACCACCCCAAGACTGATGGACAGTCAGAGAGGGCTATTCAAACGCTGGAGGACATGCTGAGGGCTTATTACCTAGAATGGGGAGGTTCGTGGGAGCAGCACATGTCTACTTTGGAGTTTGCATACAACAACAATTATCATTCTAGTATTGGCATGGCGCCGTATGAAGCATTGTACGGACGGCCGTGTAGGTCTCCATTGAATTGGTCTGAGATTGGTGAGAGGCAGATAGTAGGACCGGAGATGGTACAACAGTGTACAGAGGTTGCCATAGTGGTGCGGCAGAGGTTAATCGTAGCTCAATGCAGGTAGAAGAGTTATGCTGATGTTCGTAGGAGACCACTTGAGTTCGAGGTTAGGGACTACATGTTTCTTCAAGTCTCACCCTCCAAGAGTGTGATGAGATTTAGCAAGGGAGGCAAGCTGAGTCCATGGTTTATTGGGCATTTTCCCATTCTTGTTCTAGTTGGGGAAGCGGTGTACTAGCTAGCCTTGCCACCTAGTCTTGCGGAAGTCCACGATGTGTTCTATGTTTCAATGCTGAGGAAGTATGTACAGGACCGTCTCATGTTTTGGACTTCTCAGAGGTGGAAGTCTTGGAGAACTTGTCATTTCCAAAGTACCCAGTGTGTGTTGCAGATCGTAGGGAGAAGGTCCTTCGGAACAAGGTTGTTCCCGTAGTGAAGGTGATTTGGCAGCATTGCTCTGGAGGCGAGGCAACTTGGAGCGAGAAGATCAAATGCGGGAATAGTTTTCTTACCTTTTCTAGTAAGTTCTCTTGTAAGCTTGTAGTGTCTTTTTCGTTTGACGCTACTTCAATTGCAGTAATTTCAAGGACGAAATTTTCTTAAAGGGGGGGAGGAAGTAAGGATTGAGGTTCCATATCTAGTTATCGGGTTGATTTTGGTTTCGGACCCCTTGGTTTGGGCCCTTGTGGGCCTATGGCATGGCCTCTTAATCATGTTGAGCTTGCGAGATGCTATTTTGAATGGCGTCGGTCTAGGGGGACGCCATTTAGAAGTCTTGTTGGTATGCCGCGTGGGCAGGCATTGGGACGTGTGTGTACGGCCCCGGTCTCATTGTTTGAATGGCTTCGTGCATGGCCGACACGATTCATAAATCTGCCAGTGTACGAGCCCGTCCTATTGACTGAATGGCGTCGTCTGGGAATAAAGCGATTTAGGGTGTTTCGATTTGACGCCCCGAGCCTTCCCTCCTTTCTCTCATTCTCTCCTTTCCTCTCTCTCTTCCCTCTCTTCGACTCTCTCCTTCCCTTCCTCTTCCTCCTCTTTCTCTTCCACCACTCCAATACCCTCCTACCTCTCACCACTACCACCACCATCTCCTCCACGGCACCTTGCTCTCTGGACGGCGGCCGACGTCCCGGTGGAGTGACGACAGCAAGGTGGTACCGATAGCGGCTTGCGGTGTAGCAGATTGGCGGCGAGGAATTAGGAGGAGTTCAAGTAACCAGTAAGGTGACGATCCTCACATGTAATTCATTTTATTTGAACCATGATTTCCTGCTTTGGAGCATGTTATGGAGGTGTGAATTTTGGATAGAATGAGCATGTTTAGGGAGCTTTTTGATGGAAATGCTCGTTTTTATGAAATGGGGATTGGTGTGTTTTTAATTCGATTATTTGGATTCTCCCCTACCTTTTATATTTTGACTTTTTTGGGACGATTTGGGGGAGGAATCCCACGTTGAGGCTCGGTGAGGCCGGAGGAAAGTTCAAATTTTGGGCGTTAAATGGCGTCGGGCCTAAGCGACGCAATTTGCAAATCGTGTCGGCCATAGGCGACACGATTTAGGCCCAGGTGCTAGAGGATAGTTCTGTTTTTGGGCGCTAAAGGACGTCGCGACTAGGTGATGCCATTTAAATGGTGTCGACCATAGGCGATGCGATTTATGACCAGGTCCCTCCTTTCCCGAAGCCAGTTTATGTGGGAACCAGTTTTAAGGCTTGAATGACGTCGGCTACGGGCGACGCAATTCAAGCCAAAGCCTCCCCTTAATTTCCTGCAATTAACATGTGTGTGTATCGTTAAACAATCTTGTTAAATGCATGTTTGAATCATATACCGGGGGAGGGGATTTTCATGTGATCGGAATAGCATTGTGTTGTGTTTATGCGATCGTGGACCTAGAGTGACAATTGTTAGCGCTTGATATCCTGTGTCGGTGTGGGAGTGACGCAGTGTCGGTGTGGAAGTGACAAGGTGATGCCTAGTAGGTAAGGGTCACCTGGTGTACCCTGGGGTAATAGCCAGTACTGGTGTGGGAGTGGTACACTTCGGAGTGTCACTCGTGACTAGGAGGAGGCATAACCACCTAGAGCTAGACAGGCCGGAGTAGCCAGCGCGCTATCCGAGGGGTTGCTATTTTCCCCAGCGGGTCGGTGTTTTTCCGGGTTGGCTTGGCAGTTTCTGATGTGTTCCTTTTTTATGGATGTGTACATTAATTACTGCTTTACTTACACTTATGTTGTCTATATCTTTGTATTGTTGGGACTGTAGGTGCGTGCGTAGGAGGTGTGGATCGAAGGATCCCTACTGAGTCTATTCTGGTGTGACTCACCCACTGCATTTTCAAGTGAGGGTTCTCGGCAGGCGTAGAGGTTGTGGACTTCGTCTCGAGTTGCGTGCCCGCAGCCACTGTTCTGAGATATGCCTCGTCGTTGTTGTACTTTTCTTTTTTAGGCCTGTACGCATAATTATTTCTTTTAAGTTGAATTATGTAATTATTTACTGAGTCGAGTCAAATTGTAATAATTTTTAATTCCTGCACCTTCTTTACAATTCGATCCTATGTGGATTGTTTAGCTTAGTTTATTATTTATTTCCCAGAGTTACTTGAAATCCTAGTTTGATTCCTAATTTTAATGATTCTGTACCCATTTAGTAATCGGATCTCCGATTATAGGGTGACGGGTCATTACACTAGTTACCTGAGAACGAATGATCCTATATTGAACATACAATCACGTTCGAAGGTCTTCCACTAGACCCGATCCTTGACTTTCAGAAATCCCGTAGATAGGGATTCATAAACCAAGGTCAAAGTCCATAAGTCCACGGACAAGGTGTCTTTGGTGTTTCAAGTCCAAGGATCAACCACGCCACTGTGACGATGAATCAAGCCAGTTAACAGTCAGGTAAATTACCATTCGGCAATTCATGTCGGATTAGTTCAGTGAACTCATTCCCCAATGAGCACCTACAGGTTCACCATTATGTCTCCACACAAGTGACTAATGAGATCGGTCACCCTCATCATATGAGTTAGAATAACCTGTACTAGTCTTACTGGATATTTAATGTCCTTCTCAAATATCCTACGACTAGGAACAATTAAGAATATGTGTTTATAAGTCACCAGCCTCATTATTATGATATCATCATAATCCGATGACTATTGTACACATTCAAGGACTATTGTACACATTCACATCCACAGGAAACTTACCAAATGGAGGATGTCTTCTCCTTCTTCTTCTTCTCCTACCACCACGGGTGGAGCTTCCTCCTCCTCTAAGAATGCCGCCACCGCCGCGAGCTCGGCCGACATCTCTTCGGGAGCTTCTTCCTCTCTAGCGACCGAGGTCCATCGCCGTTCCACGACTGCCTTGGCCTTGCTTGATTGTCCACGTTCCATGGTTTTAGAGAGAGGGAAGGGAAAGCTCGGGTTTGAGGGTGTAAGAACTAGAGGAAGAGAGAGAGCTTGAAGGAAAGAGTAAGAGAAAGGGATGAAGAGGGCTGGATGGAACTCCGGTGGCCAGAGAAGGAGATCGCTGGAGACAATGGTCGGAGGATCGCTAGAGATAGTGGAGAGAGAAGAGAGCTTAAGATAATGAGGAAGAAAGGGGGCTTTCGCGGCTTTTGTTTGGGAAGTTTAAAATGCGTCGAGGGACAGTGACGCCATTCAGCACACATAAACTGAGGCGGCAAAGCATAAGTTTTGAAATTCTTAAAAGGCGTCCACCAGTGGAGACGCATTTCAGGTTAAACCACCAATTTTGATCAGAGCCGTACTACGGTCAATAATTAAACGCGTCCTGAGATGACGACGCATTTCAGTGGATTAATCACATGATTAAATGGTAGAATCCTGTGGAAAAATAAGAGAGAGAATGGAAAGGCGTCTACCAGTGTGGATGCATTTTAGGCATAATTTGGGTTTTTAAGGAATTGATCTATGAATTTAGGAAATTAATTATGATTGAAAGGCATCTTGATTGGACGACGCTATTTGCACCCATAAATCATATTTTAAGGAAAAATCATGGTTTTATTTAAAGGAAAAATCCTGGATAAATTGCAGAAAATTGAAGACGAATTTCGATGACATAAATGGATGAATTATTTATTGAAAATAAATTCCTTATTACATCAAGAAGAAAGATAAAGAGAGCTTTCAAGGACGAATTTCCCGAAGTCCCATTACATATAGATATGATAATCCTCTATTTGTTTCCTGAGAGGATTTTACACAATGATTGAAGCTAATATTCCATAGTGTAACTATAAGCTCAGCTGCTTCAAAGTATTCATTGGATTCCAAGGCACGCTTCTTGAGTGGAGAGATGTGGGAAAACTCAGGAAATTCATGGCGAGGCAGGCTGAGTTGAGTATAGAATCGATGAGGATTGCATAGAACGAACTCAACTGCCCCAATCAGTTTAAGTTCTGCACCAGCTGCACGACGTACTCGGATTGGTTTTCCTACAAGAACAAGTGGAGAAAAGTCAAACCCATATGATGGCATTGTCTTCAAATAAGCTCGCCAATCAGCTCGAGTCTTGAGTTTGGGCACTCGGTTGATCATCCTTTCATTGAATTTCACAATATTGGAAATATGGAAGATTGGACTATTTCGATAAATTTTAGATGGTCATGCAGAATTTCTAGTGTGATATTCAAACTTGAAGTGCAACTCAACCCATAGAACGAAGAGAAACATGCAACCATAAGGAGGTTGACCTATAGATGCTGCAGAAAGCCCAATGTAGAGATAGGCTAGGATCACTGTGCCAATTTGTCTTCCTTCAAAGATCTCGCATGTTGTACTGAGTTGATCATCCTCTAGAATGTTGTCTTGAGCAGGAAAGAATAAAGCTCCAGCTAAGCATGTGGTGAACACTTTCATCACATTCTCAGTATCATCCTCTCTGAGTTCTTCAATCTCATACAAAGTCCACTCTGCTAACTTCGCAAGGTTAATTCCTTTATTAGTAAGGCACCCTAGAACTTCTTTTGGATCCTTCATAATTTTCATCAACAATTGTTGACCTGTGATCTTTTCCCTCATCAGAGCCATCTTATTCAAGATCAGTTAATCATTGTTCAACTTGATCTTAGGAAGGCCCAATAGGAGTTCGGCCTCTTCAAGAAGTATAGTGGATTCAAAATCAGGAAAGAGGAAAGTATGGGTTTGAGGATGCCACAACTCAATCAGAGCACCATCGCTGCCCAATCCACGTTTGAACTCTTATAGTGCTTTGCATGGACAACTAGACCTTGGATATTACACTTAGAAACATAAGATTGCATGGAGATGGATATATTTGTAGCAAGCTTACGAATTCAAGGAAGAGAGGTGAATTTTCTTGGGCCAAGAAAAAGAGGATATGCCTAGATAGCTAAAAAAAAGAAGATTACTATAAATTCCATGAAGAACATGAAGAAAAAGGGAATTGAAGAAGAAGAATTGAAGAAGAGAGGATTTAACTTACTTGAAAGTTAGGATCTCTTCCACTAAGATGATCTTTCGCATCAGAAAGCTTCTCGAGTGTCTTCTTCATCCTCTTGCTTGAAGAATCCATCTTGTCCTTAAGCGCTTCTTCTTGAAACATTGAAAACCTTGATCGTTCTTGAACTTTGAAGAGAATCCCTTACTTTGATCTCTAAATTAGGGTTGGATTTGCCTTAATACAAGCTAAGGAACCTTATATAAAGAGATTTGCGAAGTTGAAGAGACTTTTCCGAATTGGAGAAGGGATGTGCATGAAGGGAGTTGGAATCCGGATTGAACACAGCAAGAACCTGTTTCTGCGACTTAAATGACGTCGTTGAACAGCAACGTGTTTTGAATGATCTTAATGGCGTCGGCGCGACACGACGCGGTTTAGGCTTTTCTGTTATTTGCCCGAAATTTATTGTTTATCTATATTTGATGCAATTACTTGAAGTTATTGATGATTTTTTAGTGCAGGAAATTCAAAGAAATGATTATAAAGCTGAAAATCTCAAGAAGATCCCACTGTGGGAGTTTATGAGTCTTGACTGTGGCTAAAAGGACGGTTATCTCTATCCCCTGTATTCTTTCAAGTAATTGATTTGCATTATCATCATTACTATATAATAAATATTTATTAGACATTATTAAGGACCTTGTGGTTTTTATGAAACTGGAATTTAAGTTCCCCTTCAACAAAAACTATGATAATTCCAGAGAATTCTTAATCACACGGATTGGCCATTAGATTGTTAATTAACGAGGATGATGGTTCCACTTTTGTGAAACAGTGCGTGGATAAACAAGCTTCGTCTTAGCACTGAATTGCATAATTGGTATCTTGACTCATTAATGACAATTTAACAATATTATCTTTGATTAATTTATATTTTATTTGATTTTATATTTTTCTTTTAGCCCAACATGCATCATGTAGGACTTTGATATAATTGTAATAAGAATTAATTCTTGATTAAACTTCATACCATTGATCAAATAATTCCAACATGATATGAAATATTATATTCTGAATTGAGTATCTTAATTATCTTTGAGGTTCGCTTGAAGATATCTTTGGAATTCTATCCTTTCTTAGACTCTTTATCCAACATTTTTTGTTTTCTTTTAAGATCCATCATGGTTGCAATACGTCCACATTGGCTGGCAATCGCTTCCCATGATGAAACCTGCAGGGTTTATGACCTAGGGTACTTCCTAATCCGTAGAAGCTGATCGACCTTATTTTATTTCCTTATCTATCTCATCCAGATAGGATTAATTACATCAATATTTTCGAGTTGCCTTCATTGATGATTTTGAGAAAAATTCTCATCATGTGATGTTAAGTGCGTGTCTCATCACACCTTGGCATCACCTTTTCAGTACATTCCATTTCATTTTACACCCTTGCAAAGACAACACTAAGGTGAGGCAGCTATAGACACGCTAATTTTAACATCATTTTGAGTAAATTTCATATGATATAATAATGTCTCAAAATGGTCTGATATTTAATCATTAGTTAATTTTTATTATTTTTACTGGGTTAATTATCTAAACGACATCGAGTCAGACATACATAATTTAAGTTTATTAATGAAATTCATTTTAACTCAAATTTTTAATCAAATATGAAAAATTCTAATGGTCGTCGACCTATGTAGACGCCATTTAAGGTTTTATTCATATTTTGATTATTAATCTTATTTTTAATTAATCTATTAATAAACTAAAAGACGTCTTGCTTTCACGACGCCATTTAAGTTTCCTAAATTGTTTCTGTTTCTTCTTCCCGATATTTATCCTTATCTTAGTTAAGTTAAAAGACGTTTCCTATAAGCGACGCGTTTTAGTTAATTACAGATAATGATGAATTAAACTGTGTTTATCTGTTTCTTAGTTGCATTGACTTCAAACTCTTTCATGTTAATCTGTAAGTAACCGCGGACGCACAAACTTAAGTCTATAAATACCCAAGCCCTTGGTCATTAAAAAGTTAGTTTGGAAATCTTAGAAGTTAGTGATAATTTTAGTGGAAAATATTAGAGTGATAATCTTTGAAGAGAGTTAGTGAAGAATTTAAGAGAAAGACGACGTCCAAACATTGAAGGAATTGAAGGATCGAGGTGTTGCCACTACTTCCAGGAGTCTTGAAGCAAGGTTCATCCTTTCTTCGTTCTCTCTTCAAGATCATTCAAGAACCAAGGCTTTCCAGGGGCCATCCAACTTAGTTTTTTCTTAATTAATTCCTGCTCATATTTTCATATTTTTCATCATATTAGTTCATAATTTTATCACACATAACGCTAGCATTTTTTTTTAAACCTACATGTAAAGGGGTTTCAAAGACCACAAAACAATTGAGTTCATTTGTTTGAGTTACATGATTAGAATTATTATTGGAATAGATACTACCACTATTTAGTTCTTATTGTTCTTTCTTTTTGTTTTTTATTTTATTCTTTGCAAGGTACAAAAGAGATAAAAAAGGAGGAAATCAACAAGGAAATCTGGACGATCCTTAAAGTCCAATCAGCATTCAAAGTAAGAACAAAGTTAGAAGGGCTCTTTTTCTTCAGCCAGCTGAAGAGAAGGAATCAAGAACTTCAACATCTCCCACATTTGAAACAGGTAAGCGATCAATCTTTGTCTTTTGAAACTTTTTAGTCAAAAGTTTTTGGCGATCACATAGTTTTTAATAGGTTTATTTGTCATATAATCAACAAATTTCATGATAATCACACATCAAATTTGAGCACTCACAGGTGACTGATCCTATAAGTCACTTGTTTGGAGACACTATGCTGGACCTGTAGGTGCTCATTCAGGAATGAGTTCACTGAATTGATCTGACCTAGAATCGCTGGATGGTATATACCACACTATGAACCAGCTCGAATCTTTTGTCTCGGTTGCGTAGATGATCTTTAGACCTGAGACACCTAAGATACCTTGTTGGTATGTCTATGAGCTTTGACTTTGACTAACGAATCCCTAACCATGGGTTATCAATAAGTCAAATGATCGGGTTCAGAGAAATGCCATCGAAGGTAATTGTGTGTTCAATATGGGATAATCCACTCTCGGTATTATGAGAGAGAATGTTCTAGGAATGATGCGCTAAAGTCCCTGGCCAGGACGGACACTGTATCACAAAAAGAGTTATCCAGTATAGTTTAGCGGCATATGATTCAAGTGAATCGACCGGCTAGGGTTTAACTGTAAACCATACCCTAGGTTGATTCGGGAACATTACACGGATGAAGGATTATATCCACGTGCTAATCGATGACGGAAAGGTTCCAATAGAGGGTTGCGATAACCCCAATGCCATCTGGGATCACGCGATGTTTCTTGGCATCAAACGTGATCGGAAACCCGTCCGAATTTACTATGGGACATTAAATTCGGCTGATTAATTAATATAAGGATATTAACTAATTCAATGGATCCATAAAGACTAACTGGGCATAATGGGCCATTAACTAGATTGGTATTTGGGCCTAGAGGGTCACACACAAAAGGTTTTCAAGTCGATGGATAATCCGACGGGATTTCGGATAAGTATGGATTTTTGTGAAAAACTGCAAATATGCTTATTATAAAAGAACAGACGCTAGGTCGGGGGCCAGCAACCCTGACCCAGCTGTCGCCTTCTTTCTCTCTCCTCTCTTCTCGGCATGACACGAGGAGGCCATTTGGAGGCTCCGCTTGTCGCGGAGTAGATTACGCGTAGCCAGACGGGATCCACGAACTCCACATCGAGCGAGGAGGCGAGGACGATCCATCGCGAGGATAACAGCGTGGATACCGCTAGAGGTCGGGCACCTGCGCGGCTTGCGGCATCGCTACGACGGAGCCGGAGAACTTGCGCGGATTCGAATCCTCGCAAGGTAAATCAGATTTTCCGATTTATTTTGTTGATCAAAACGGGACGGATCCGATCCCGAATAATTTATTTCCGCTGCGTGTTTGGTCGGATTCGGGCACAAAGAACCCAACACGTAACGTCTCTCGACTTCCCGCACCACGAACATGGCAAGATCGGTCTTTTCCCATAACTGAAATAAATGCATCCTCAGCAAAAATGGAGGTACTTCCAGCATCACTCTCCATAGAAGGAGTGGTCAATTGAGTCATCCTCTCCTACATAAAAAAAATTAAAGAAGTAAAGTTCTTATTAGTGATACAAATTATTTTAGTAAGAATTATTAAAAAAAATAATTCAAAGGATAGAAAGACTTACATAGCAACTCCTACTCTCCTCATCTACTCATTGCTCACTACCGTCTGAAAGATCCTTACATCTACCAATCTTGAACATCTCAAGACGCTCGGGATCACGTTGATGAACATGATGTTGTTCAAATTATGTCAAAAAAAAAAAAGTAATAAAAATTTAATAATATAGAAAGACCAATAATAAAATGAAAATCTTACGAAGTCATCCTTCAATTGATAATGACTCGTCCGGTCCTGCCTATATGGCATAGACTGATGGGAGCGATTTTCCCTATTACGATCAGCAATTTTCTGTAGAAAAAAATATTAGTTGTCAAATTTGTATCATACAAATCAACATAAACTATTAAGGTTCATTATTATTACATGCTCTTCTAATGTGTTCCATTTCTCGTACATCATCTGCCAATCAAATGGATCAACACCAGCCGGCATGGAAGTAATTGCATCTGCCAAAGTCTTTCCCATATAAAACTATGAAATGATTTTAGTTTGACTTCATTGTATAAGAACATAAGAAAAAGTAATACAAAAATATATTATAAATGAACATAAGAAAATTTTAATTTACTCTTTTCTTCAAAACACTGTACAAGCTGCGATGCATTAAGGTGATGTGTATAAGCATCTCCCTATCTGTCTCGGAAGTTCGTTCCCATTGATACATCAACTGCACATTATCGTTAACTAATTAGTCATACAAAATTTGACAAATATATAATTTAATTTAAATATTTTTACCTCGAGATCTCTAAACATTGCAGCCTGTTTCGCTGCAAGAAGAGTAACAAAATGTTTCTGCCATATCTTGCAATGAAGTTTTGCTACAACGCCCACGTAAGATACAAAATTGCTTCCTTTCTCGCCAACACTGTAATCGCTGATCACCTGCACGTTCCATCGTTGACCTTGCTCCAATCTCCCATGGGTGACACCTCTGGTTGGGCCCCAACGGCCATGTCCCTGACCCCAAGGCTACGTAGAAGATGGACCTATTTAAACATACATGATAAAGACATTTATGTTAAACTATAAACATAAAAATATCAATTCATTGAATGACTAAAGTTAAAGTTCATACCTATTGCAGATGAAGATGTGGACATAATATGTCTGAGCTGCAGCGACCTGAGAGTCAACAGGCTGAGAGACAAGGGCCTGACATGTGGAAACGGCCTGAGAGGTGGGAAGCTCAAGGATAAGTTGCTGAGAGGCAATGGACTGAGAGGTCGAATGCTCAGGGATAGATTGTTGAGTGGCACTCTGCTTCTTTCGGAGCGTGAAGCCACTACCTGAGCCACGAGAGTGATGGATATAGGTGTCCTCTAAGCCAATCATAAGGCACCTATTTCAATCTGGTTCACTAATAAATGGCATTAAATTCATTATGTTGATTGGCATATTTATATTTGCGCATAATGAAGTCCATGAATATGTGCAATAGTCATCAGATTATGATGAGATAATAATAATGAGACTGATGACTTATAAACACATATTCTCAATTGTTCCTAGTCGTAGGATGTTTGAGAAGGACATCAAAACATCCGGTTAGACTAGTATAGGTTATTCCAGCTCATATGATGAGGGTGACTGATCTCGTTAGTTACTCGTGTGGAGACACAATGGTAAACCTGTAGGTGCTCATTAGGGAATGAGTTTACTGAACTGATCCGACATGAATCGCCGAATGGTAATTTACCTGACTGTCAATCGGCTTGATTCATCGTGATAGTGGCGTGGTTGATCCTTGGACTTGAGACACCAAAGACATCTTGTCTGTGGACTTCTGGACTTTGACCTTGACCTACGAATCCCTATCCACGGGATCTCTAATAGTCAAGGATCGGGTCCAGCGGAAGACCTTCGAAGATGATTGTGTGTTCAATAAAGGATCGTTCGCTCTCAGGTAACTGGAGAGAGAATACTCTAGCATAGATCCGCATGAGTCTCTGGCCAGAGCAGAAACAATATCAGAAAAAGAGGTTTTCGGATATTGTACAGCAGAGTCTTATTCAAGTGAGTTGACCATCTAGGGTTTGACAGTTGACCATACTCTAGGTTAACTCGAGAGCATTGTGCGAACGAAGGATTATAGCTACGCGATAACTGTGGACGGACAGGTTCCATGAGTGGGTTGCTGAACCCCATTACCTTCCGAGATCATGCGGTGTTGCTTGGCACCCAACTTGATCGGAAGTCCGACCGAATTTACATGCAATGTTAATTCAGTTAAGTAATTAGATAATATATAGATATTAATTAATTACAATAAGTCAATAACTAGTTATTGGACTTAGCGGGGTGAAAACCGGACTGGTTAATGGGCCTAAAGGGTCACACGCAATAAGATTCTTAGTCGGTGGTACATAAGTGGGATTTATATAAACTCGGAGACTTCTGTGAAAAGTCGCGCCGACTTAATATATATATACGCACCGTTGAGAAACCCTGGGCTAAGTTCTAAGATTTCCCCTTGCTGGCCGTCATCCTCCTTTCTCTCTCCTCCTCTAGGCGCCCCATTCGAGGCGCCGAGACTGTCTCCATCTCCGCCGCATGTGATTCCCGAAAGTCGGGAATTCTCGTCGGCGGCTTTTCGGCAATCGTTGCGGTGACGGATCTTCAACGAGCGAGCTGATACGGACGAGGGAATGAGGACGAACCACCACGGATGATCGCGTGGATACCGCTGGAGGCTGGACGCTTGTGCGGCTCGTGGCATCGCCTCGACGGAACCGAGACGGAAGCGGATTCGAATCCGTACACGGTAATCAGATTACAACCTGATTTTTGGTTTTAGCTTTTCATTCCGATTCGGATCAGCGGGCATCGAGCGGGATAATTTTTTGTTCATCGTTTCCGCTACGTTCTTCGCATCCCGCCCGGATCCCAATAGTGGTATCAGAGCCTGGTTTTGCTCTGATCCGTTTCGGGACGACGAAATTAATTTTCTAAGAATTAATTCAATGCAAGAAAATTTTAATTTCTCTCACAAAGTGTTTATAGGATGAACTATAATATCTGATATTATTTTTCGTGAGGTAAAACGAACTTTGTGGGGTTTTGGGTTGTGTTCTTGGTGAGGATGAAGAACAAGGTTTGAAGGAGGCTTCAATGGTGATCGGAGACCTCAACAATTCTAACTGGTATGACCAGTTATCTCATCTTAAAACTGATGTAGCCCTGTAATGGCCATCAGCCGGCGGAGAAGCCTCCCCCCCTTATTGATTTTCCAAGGGTTGGAAGAGATTTAGGGAGGGTGACCACAGGCCCGAGCAGCAGGAATGGGCTTCAAATATTTATAAAGGGACCACGGATTCCAGGACCTGTGTGAAAAAAGGGGGCTCGCCGAAGCTTCACCGGCACTGGCAAGGCCGAGTGACCCCGCTGGCCTTGTCTGGGGCAGCGGAGCAAGCTTGCGCCGCCGCCTGGTTCCCATCCACTCGCCGGCACCCTTCCCCTTCCCTGCAGCATGTGGAGATGAGAAGAGGGGTTGAGCAAGGGCGGCGGGGGCTGGGGATACCACCGGCATCAAGGGAGGCAAGGGATGGGCCGGCACCGCCACTCCGGTCCCCGCTCCACCATGCCGGCGTTGAGGAAGAACCAGGTTGGGGGGGCGGCGGTGCGCCCAGGCGTTCAGGGCCCGGTCCGAGCTCTTTGACCCGGCCCAAACCGGCAAATCGGTGCCTAAAAGACCAACCCGACCGGGTCTTTGCACTGCCCAGGAGCCCCACCTGGTTCGACCAGGTGGGACTAGGTTCAGGTGCCTGGCCTGAGCTAGGCTGGGCACCTGGCCGGGTCCAAGCCCTGGCCCGTGGCCCAGGGCCCTACAGTTCAGGCCCATTTAAACCCCATTAACCTGCCCATTTAACCCCACCCCGATTAACTAAAAGATTATAATTAAGTATAGTTTAAAATTTGTTTTAAATAGCTTAAAGCTTGTTTTAAACTTTAATTTATAATATTTTAGTTAATAAAAGGTTATTATAAAATATGATCTTATATAAGATTAAAATTATTTTAAGAAATGTTCTTAAAATAGTTTAACAATTGTTGTTGAATAATATGGTTTAAGATGTGAACTTAAAATGTTAATTTGTTTTAAGTTATTAACATAAATATTATTACAAATGTTGTTAATATATTTTATATAAGTGATTAGTTGGGTTATTTAAGATGTGATATTAAATTGGATTAACAAATGTTGTTAATTTATTTTTAAGTCATGATCTTAAATAGAATTAGCAAAAGTTGTTAATTTTATTATAATTAAGTGATTAGATACATTTAAGTTTCTTAACAATTGTTGTTATGAAGTTAATTTTAATTCAGGGACACTTAATAAAAGTTATTAAGTGATTTATTGACTTATTATAAATGTTATAATAAGGTTAATCATTTCTTGAGAAATTAAATTTAATAAAAGTTATTAAAGATTAATTAAGTCTTAATAATAGTTATTAAGATTATTAATTAATTTTCTCAAAGATCTCTTAATTAAAATTTTCATTGATCTAATCAACTTGAAATTAGATCTTTTAATAAAAGTTATTAAGAGATTCAGTAAGTCCAATATGTTAGACTATTTTGATTATAATTATTCTAATTAATGTTTCTTAATAATTGTTTTTGAGAAATATTAATTAATTAAGAGGTTTTAACAAGGAGTTGTTAAGGGGTTAATAATTTGAGTTGGAAATTCTTTTATAAATGTTATTTAGGAATTTTTTATTCTTTCTAAATGTTAGATTGTTTCACATTAATAATTGTTATTAATGTGAAATAAAATTAATCTAAGTGTTAGATTAATTAATTTAGAATTGTTCTAAATTATGCATGGAATATTTTAGAATTTTAATTTTTGCTTTGTGTGCACATTTTAATGTGTTTGACGCTTTAAATTAGATTTATTGCATGTTAGAAAATAAGATTTTCGAAAATTCAAATCATCTAATTTTGATTGGAACCCAGGTTTTAAGAAAACCAAAATTATTATTTTTCAATATTTTTAGCCTTCATATGATGTGTTATATCATGAGTGGATGGTTAAAATTAGTGGTGGTCATGGACATGCACTTAGTTAATTTCATATCATGTGATGATGTGTGATTATGTGGATTGTTATGGAATGTGATGTACATTAATTAAGTGTTAATTAATGAGGCATGCGTGCCTCCCTCTCTCTCTCATTCCATTGTAATTCTATCTCTCTCTATTATTGTATTCGGCCATAAGGCTTTCTCTTTCAAATTCTATTTTATATTTGTAACTGATCACGCCGATCGAGGAGAGGCGAGGAAGATCCACAAATGCAATCATGAAGGCGACAGGAGATGAGATCACCAGTGGCTATGTGTTTGGATGTTTAGATTATATAAATGTTATATAGTTTTTGTGATTAATTGTTTGGCTCCAGTTAATCACCGTGCTGTCCATGACCACATAATGAACATGTATGGTTGATGCATACCTTTTAGTTTTTTATTATGAATCGATTGCTAAATATTTAGGTATAGTAAAATATATATGATATATTTATAAATTATCACCAAGGATGAGACCAACTTAACATAAACAAAACCTTCAATATAATGTTTAAGCCGGAGCGCAAGTCATTGAGAATGCACCGCGTGGCTCTCCATCAATATAGTTCTTAGAACTTGATTTAGTGATGGCAGTTTCTATGTGTTTACCCGAGATCTGCCACCATCTGATGAAAGGACTATTAACTATGGCATCTTGATGCCTTGAAATTGGAATAGAGGAACAGTGTAACTATCCTCGCGTTTACCCGGGAGCTGCATTCTTACTCTACTCTGTCACGTATTGATGGTAAAGCTTAGACCAGGGATAATGGTCTACTGTGTTTACCTGGGACCATTAAAGACCTAGGAGCCGAAATAAGATTGGATATTACAAGGAGTTGTAATTACCATGAGATGGTTATTCTAAGATAATGGTATGATACTATGTGTTTACCCAAGGTCATACTATGATTCTTGGAGACTCTGATCCTCACTAGGAGACCGTCGGAGTCTTCTGTTCTGTATACCTGAAGGTTATACAGTCCGTCGAAAAATAGTGGGAAATAATTCAAGATAAAATACCATAATTGAATTATTAAAACTATTTGCTTAAATCACGTTATTTTCTTCGATCACTAATATGTCGTCTATTCAAGATTTTGGCATGTTGGATGCCAATACTTCTCATACTCAGACTAACTAGAAAACTCTAAAGAATGTCTTTAGGGGAGAGTGAAAGTCACTATCCTAATCAGGTATCATGAATCCTCTTACTTGGATAGACCAAGGTGAAGAGATACTCATGGTATGCCTTTCTGAAAGACAATGATTATCATGAAATCTCTTATTTAGATAGACCAAGATGAAGAGATATTTATGATATGCCTTTGAGAAAGGCAAGTGGTAAGATTTTAAATGATCGAACCCATATCTGGAAGGATGTAGGAAGGTCAGCTGAGATAGAGAAGTAGCAGTTCTCCCACTGCAACAAATATAAGAAAATTGGCAAAACGAATATGAAACTTGAAAGAAGTTTCATATATTCTTATTATCAACTTTTGTATTTCTATTGGAGAATTAGTGTCTCCAATATGAGACATTGGAAATGGTTCTCAAAGCTGCGATGGTATGCAGACTTAGACAAGTAAAAGGAAATCGAGAAAATGTAAGTGTTGAGTTAGACTCAACAATTGTTCATGATATTCATAGGTTACTGTCAGACAGTAAATCTTTGTTTATCTATAGGAGTCAAATATGAAACTGAATAATTGTTATTTAGTTGCATGAGATATCAAGAATTATGAAAGTGAATAACGTTGACTGACAAAGAACAATAGTTGTTCAAATCAGTCAATGCACTATAGATTCTTGAAGTGACATTTCATGTGATGAATGTTCACAAGTCTCCTATAGAAATGAACTGTGTGAATCCTGATTATCTATGGTATTGTACACAGGGTTGTACAATAAGAAATTATTGTTGTTGATGCATATTGATATAAATAGCTCAAAGGCCAAAGATAATCACCACTATTGACTTACCCTATAGATTACTCTTGGAATGATTCGACTGTATGTACTTACTGAAGTACAAGACGAATGCATCTGAAAGATTAAGGTATAAGATCAATATGAAGTATTAGAATTTTTGATTTGATCAAAGAAACTAATACATAAGTATATGATTCACATAAATCATTAAGAGGATAATTGTATCCTCACTCGATTGATTCTCATTGTATATCATAGTAATATGATAGAATGAGGAATTATACCTTATTAAGATATGGTACAATACATAATAAGATTTGCCTAATTATTATCCTTGTGAACATGAGTATGAACACTAGATGTCCATGCTTTACAGATAGTTCCAAATAACTCAGTATATGTCCATATAAGATATGGAAACCAAATAATTCATATGAGATGTGAATTATGAACAAACCTGATTTAAAAGTCAGGTATTACCGTGGTGTGAATTTATGAATGTCTAAATAGTTTGGACATTACAATTATTGGCCAGGCGATAATGAAATAATTATCGTCCTGAAAGCTGTCTTCTGTGAAGAGGAATATGTCCTCAAAGAAGACAGTGGGAGCTGATAAAACTAGAAGATGTTCTAGATTCACAAGCTGACATTAGATTATTAGATAATCATTAGTTGTTTGGAACCAGTCATAACACATCAGGGAACTTCATAGATTTTGAGATTCTCTTAGTAACTAAAAGGATATGTTTGACATATATGATTTAGCAAGATGAGAGGAACTCAAAATAGATTATGATCTAAAATCTATGATAACGATGTTCTCTGTAATTACAACTTTGAGATTGATAAGTTGTCAATACTGCCTATCATTATTATGAGATGATGACAGTTGAATATTAAAAACGCTCTCTCAATGTGATTGAGGTAAAAATGTACATGATACACCTTTAAAGCTTTTAGAATGTCCAGGAAGCAAGTTATGATTTCAAAGATTATTTTGAATCAAACTAAAACTTCCCAAAGTTGTAATAAGAGTTTTTGACTTAATTGTCAGATATTACGTGATCATTAAGAATGATCACGGACTGTGTGTGTTCAAAGAGGATAGTGGGAGTACGGTCGCTTTAGTAATGCTTTATGATAATAACATCAAAATCATTGAGAATGACTTCGAGATGTTACTATTAGTGAAAACATTGTTAACCATGGTTTTCTCCATAATAGATTTAGTTATAATATCCCACGTATTGGAAATACGAATCTATTAAGATAGATTGGTGCGGATATTATATTGACCTGTATGTCAAGATGTTTGGCATAAATTTCATAACAAGTCTCAATTGTTGAGATATGAAATTTATTCCTTTAAAGAAAAGATTCTTTAAAGGATATAGGAGTGAAATGCATCATTAAGCGCTTGAGAAGTGCTAAGGATGCATTCACGTATATAAAGAGAATGATTTGAAACTATGAGGTCACACTGACTCAAATTTCAAGTCAAATAATGGATTCAACCTTCTAGTAGAAAGGAATGGATTGGAATGGTTCCAATCCAGAACTCGATATTAAGGTGATGACATAAATAAGTGATACTGTTATTAGAACAGTATGGATGAAAAAGGTTCATCCCTGAACTAGATGTAGTTCTAAAAAGTCTCTGATACCATCCTATTGTTGTAGGACAACAGTGGGAGCAATGAATTATGTAATCGAGCCATGGTCTCTTCAGAAGTTGTAGAACATTCTGAGGCTCTTTCACAGGTTCAGAGACAAAGGATTAAGAGGAAATAACGTAATGGAAAATATTCCATCTGTAGATAATTTAGCAGATCCCTGACCAAGTCTTAGTCGCAAACTTTTTGTGCGCATCACCTAGATTTGATGGAGAACAAATGCGAAGGTGATTGGCTTGAGTCCAAGTGGGAGATTAACAGATATAGGTGTCCTCTAAGCCAATCATAAGACATCTATTTCAATATGGTTCACTAATAAATGGTATTAAATTCATTATGTTGATTGGCATATTTATATTTGCGCATAATGAAGTTCATGAATATGTGCAATAGTCATCAGATTATGATGAGATCATAATAATGAGACTGATGACTTATAAACACATATTCTCAATTGTTCCTAGTCGTAGGATGTTTGAGAAGGACATCAAAACATTCGGTTATACTAGTATAGGTTATTCCAGCTCATATGATGAGGGTGACTGATCTCGTTAGTTACTCGTGTAGTGACACAATGGTAAACCTGTAGGTGCTCATTAGGGAATGAGTTCACTGAACTGATCCGACATGAATCGCCGAATGGTAGTTTACCTGACTGTCAATCGGCTTGATTCATCGTGATAGTGGCGTGGTTGATCCTTGGACTTGAGACACCAAAGACATCTTGTCGGTGGACTTCTGGACTTTGACATTGACCTACAAATCCCTATCCACGGGATCTCTAATAGTCAAGGATCGGGTCCAGCGGAAGGCCTTCGAAGATGATTGTGTGTTCAATAAAGGATCGTTCGCTCTCAGGTAACTGGAGAGAGAATGCTCTAGAATAGATCCGCAGAAGTGTCTAGCCAGAGCAGAAACAATATCAGAAAAAGAAGTTTTCGGATATTGTACAGCGGAGTCTTATTTAAGTGAGTTGACCATCTAGGGTTTGACAGTTGACCATATCCTAGGTTAACTCGAGAGCATTGTGCGAACGAAGGATTATAACCATGCGGTAACTGTGGAGGGACAGGTTCCATGAGTGGGTTGCTGAACCCCATTACCTTCCGGGATCATGCGGTGTTGCTTGGCACCCAACTTGATCGGAAGTCCGACCGAATTTACATGCGATGTTAATTCGGTTAAGTAATTAGTTAATATATAGATATTAATTAATTACAATAAGTCAATTACTAGTTATTGGACTTAACGAGCTGAAAACCGGACTGGTTAATGGGCTTAGAGGTTCACACGCAATAAGATTATTAGTCGGTGGTACATAAGTGGGATGTATATTAACTTGGGGACTTTTGTGAAAAGTCGCGCCGACTTAATATATATATACGCGCTGTTGAGAAATCCTGGGCCACCCTCCAGGATTTCCCCTTGCTGGCCGTCATCCCCCTTTCTCTCTTCTCCTCTAGGCGCCCCGCTCGAGGCTCCGAGACTGTCTCCATCTCCGCCGCGTGTGATTCCCGAAAGTTGAGAATTCTCGTCGGCGGCTTTTCGACAATCGTTGCGGTAATGGATCTTCAGCGAGCGAGCTGATACGGACGAAGGAACGAGGACGAACCACTGCGGAGGATGACGTGGATACCGCTGGAGGCCAGACGCTTGTGCGCCCCGTGGCATCGCCTCGACGGAACCGAGACGGAAGCGGATTCGAATCCGCACACGGTAATCAGATTGCAACCCGATTTTCGGTTTTAGCTTTTCGTTCCGATTCAGATCAGCGGGCATCGGGCGGGATAAATTTTTGTTTGTCATTTCCGCTGCGTTCTTCGCATCCCGCCCGGATCCCAACAGAGAGCCACTACCTAAAGCCATCTGTTCAAACCCTACCATATCAAATTAAAGTTAGGTTCTCTAAGACTGTGCATTGATTATAGACAGCTGAACTAGGTAACAATAAAGAACAAGTACCCACTTCCAAGGATTGATGATCTGATGGATCAGTTACAGTCTACGAAGGTGTTTTCGAAGATTGACTTGAGATCAGGGTATTACTAGAATGTGAGTAAGACGGCTTTTAGGACTCGGTATGGACATTATGAGTTTTTGGTTATGCCTTTCGGCTTGACCAATGCTCCAGCAGCTTTTATGGATTTGATGAACCGGGTCTTCAGGACCTACCTGGATCAGTTTGTGGTGGTGTTTGTAAATGATATTTTGGTGTATTCTTCTTCTGAAGAAGAGCATGCCACGAACCTTCAAGTGGTGTTACAAGATCTGAGAGAGCACCAACTCTATGCCAAGTTTAGCAAATGTAAATTCTGGTTAGATAAGGTGCATTTCCTGGGGCATGTCATTTCTGGTGACGACATTACTGTAGATCCAACCAGGATTGAGGTAGTGATGGATTGGAGTAGACCAACAACTGTAACTGAGATCAGGAGCTTCCTGGGATTAGCAGGGCATTAAAGACGGTTTGTCCAGGATTTTTCTTTTACAGTGACCCCCTTGTCGAGGTTGACTCGTAAGGGAGTTCGTTTGTGTGGACTGAGGAGTGTAAGCGGAGCTTTACTGAGTTGAAAACTCGTCTTACTTCTGCTCCAATACTTGTGGTTCCATCTGGTTCTAGTGGATTCGTGGTTTACTCAGATGCATCTCGTTGACGTTTGGGTGCAGTTCTGATGCAGTATGGTAAGGTTGTGGCCTATGCTTCTAGGCAGCTGAAGAAGCATGAAAAGAACTACCCCACTCATGACTTAGAGTTGGCGGCTATAGTTTTTGCATTGAAGATCTGGCAGCACTACCTATATGGGGAGAAGTTTCAGGTCTTCACTTATCACAAGAGCCTGAAGTATGTATTCACGCAGAGGGATCTGAACTTAAGGCAGTGCAGGGGATGGAGTTTATCAAGGATTATGATATCGACCTTTCATATCATCCGGGCAAGGCAAATGTGGTGGCAGACGCCTTGAGTCGGAAGACGGTCGTATCATATCTTATGGTTCAAGAATGGAGGTAATTTGAGCAGGTTGTGGAATCTTCCTTTAGGGTTCCGCGAGAGGCTGATATAGCCGTGTTGGCCAGCTTAATTGTGAGGCCAGTAGTGTACCATGCCGTGATTGAGGCTCAGAGGGCAGATGCAAAGTTACCGCAGGTTCTCCAGACACAAGAGGTGGAGTTGTGGGATGATGGTACAGTCAGATTTAGAGGCAGACTCTATGTCCCAGCCGAGGAAGACGTGCGTAGGAGTGTCCTGGATGAGGCGCACCGTTCTAGATATGCAGTGCATCTCGAAACGACTAAGATGTATCATTGTTTGAGTAGGCACTTTTGTTGGCCTAGTATGAAGAAGGACGTGGCTGATTATATGGCAAGGTGCCTGACTTCCCAGCTGATTAAGGCAAAACACCAGAGACCAGGAGGATTGTTGCAGCCTTTGCCGATCCCAGAATGGAAATGGGAACACGTGACTATGGAATTTGTGATGGGATTACCTGTGTCCCCTGGCAGAAGAGATGTGATCTGGGTCATTGTTGATCGATTGACCAAGTCGGCACACTTTCTGGCTATTAGGAAAGACTGGTCAGTCGGTAAGTTGGCTAAGTTGTTTGTAGACCGGATCATCTCTCTGCACAGGGTAACCTTATCTATCGTGTCAGACCGGGATCCGAGATTTACTTCTAAATTCTGGAAGAGGTTTCAGAAGGCCTTGCGCACGCAATTAGCCTTCAACTCGGCTTACCATCCTGAGACTGATGGGCAGTTGGAGAGGACCATCCAGACACTGGAGGATATGCTCAGGGCATGTTGCCTAGACTGGACAGGTTCTTGGGAGAAGCACCTGTCTACAATGGAGTTTGCTTACAACAATAGTTATCATTCCAGTATCGGCATGGCGCCTTATAAGGCATTGTATGGGTGGCTGTGTCAATCTCCTGTGAATTGGTCTGAGATTGGCGAGAGGCAGATAGCAGGGCCAGAGTTGGTTCAGCAGTGTGCTGAGGTTGCCAGAATGGTGCAGCAGAGGTTGACTACAGCTCAGAGCAGACATAAGAGTTATGCAGACGTCCGTAGGAGACCGCTTGAGTTTGAGGTTGGGGACTACGTGTTTCTCCGAGTCTCACCCTCCAAGGGTGTGATGAGATTCGGGAAGCGAGGTAAGCTGAGTCCGCGTTATGTTGAGCCTTTTCCCATTCTTGCTGGAATTGGGGAAACGGGGTATCAGCTAGCCTTGCTGCCTAGTCTTGCAGGAGTGCACGATGTGTTCCATGTTTCTTTGCTGAGGAAATATGTCTAGGATCCATCTCATGTGTTAGACTTTTCAGAGTTGGAGGTCGTTGAGGACTTGTCCTTTCCAGAATTTCCAATACATATCGAGGATCGCAGGGAACAGGTCGTGCAGAACAAGGTTGTTCCTCTGGTTAAGGTGATTTGGCAGCATCGCTTCGGAGGCGAGGCTACCTGGGAGCGAGACGATGAAATGCGGGAGCAATTTCCCTACCTTTTCCCGTAAGTTTTCTGGTGAGCTTGTGCCATTATTTTTCGATCTTGTTACTTTTAGCAGCAATTTCGGGGTCAACCCCCTTAGTTTGGGCCCTGATGGGGCTGAGACTTAGCTCGACGCGGTTTAAATGGCGTCCATCAATGTGGACGTGTTTTAAGCTTCGCCACGTGGGCGCCACGTAGGCTGGCCTTGGGGCGCGAGAGTACGGCTCCGGTCTTATCGTCTGAATGGCATCTTTCTTGGACGACGCCATTTAGAGTACGACCCTGCTTTGTTAGAATACGGCCCGGTCTTGTCATCTGAATGACGTCGGGCTTGAACGACGCGTTTTCTCCAATTTCTTTTTGACCCTGCGAACCCTCCCTTCTTTCCCTCATTCTCTCCTTTCCCTTCTCTCTCCTCTCTTCCCTCCGATCTCCGGCGAACCCTTCCCCCTCTCCTTGATTTCCTCTCTCCATTCCATCTCTCCCTCCACTCCATCAACCTCCTAACTCCCACCACTACCACCACCATCTCCTCCGCGGTGTTTTTCTTTCCGGATGGCGGCCGACGTCCCGGTGGAGTAACGGCATCCACGGCGGTGCCGGCGGTGGCGGGTAGTGAGGCGGGTTGGCGGCTTGGAGCTAGGAAGAGTTAGAGTAACCGATAGGGTGACGATCCCCGTTGTATTTCATTTAAGAACCATGTTTTTCCCGCTTCGGAGCATGTTTGGGGGTTTTCTTGGGTGAAAATACTAATTGCATGTAATGAGAATTTGGGTGTTTTAATGGGTATTTAGGTTCTTCTCCTCCTTCTCCACTTTTTTTAGTATTTTTACACGAAGTGGGGGAGGAAATCCCACCCCGTGGATTGGGAGATGGCAGAGGAAGAACCTGTTTGTGAGGGTTAAATGGCGTCGGGGGACAGCGACACCTTTTAGAAAGGCGGCTTCAACCCGCGACGCGATTTATCCCAAATAACAGACTCTGTCTCTGGACTGATGAGCATCTAGGGGCAGCGATGCCTTTTGAATGGCGACTTCCATGCTCGACGCGTTTTAAAGTGAAATCACCCGAGGTCTGTCTCTGTTTCTGTCGTTATTGGGCGACTAGGGACAGCGACGCCTTTCAAAAGGCGGCTACATATGACGACGCGTTTTAAGCCATTTTTCGAGGCCAGCTTTTATATGAACCAATTTAGGAAGCTTGAATAACGTCGACCTTGGGCGACGCAATTCAAGCCAGAATTCCATTAATCCCTACAATTAACACGTGTTTACATTGTTAGATAGTTTAATTAATTGCATGCTTAGAAATGTACTCGATGACGATGGATTCTATATGATCAGATCGCACCGTGTTGTGTTTTGTGCAATCGTGGGCCTAGAGTGACAGTTGTTAGCGCTTAGGCACCCTGTGTCGGTGTGGGAGTGACACGACGCCGGTGTGGGAGTGGCGGGGTGATGCCTAAAGAGAGGGTCACCTAATGTACCCTGGGATATAGCTAGTACCAGTGTGGGAGTGGTACATTCGGAGTGTCACTTGTGCTGGGGGAAGCAGAACCACCTAGAGCCTGTAAGGCCGGAGTAGCCAGCGCGCTATCCGAGGGGTTGTTGTTTGGTCTCAGCGGGTCAGAGTTTCTCGCGTTCGGCTGTGTGGTTGGCGTATTTTGCCGAGACGTTGGTTGTGAGCTCCATGGTAGAATGGTTTCAGAATTATGCATGTTATATTTCGAATGCATGTGTTCTATATCGAAATCTAGGAATTATGTTTATTGCTTTACTTGCTTAAATTATCTATGTAACGACCCGCCACCCTATAATCGGGGATCCGATTACTAAATGGGTACCGAATCATTAACTTGTAACCAAACCAGGATCCGAGTAAGTCTGGGAAATAAATAATCAACTAAGCTAAACATTCACATCGCATTGAATTGAAGGGAAAATGCAGAAATTAAAAGTTATTACAATGCGACTCGATACAGCAAATAATTACATACTCCAACAGAAAAGAAATGATTATACATACAGGCCAGAAATAAAGATAACAACTACATCGGGGCATACTCCGGAACAACAGTCGACGACGCTCAGCACTCAGCCGCACAACCCTCGCTAGGTCTGCCTGGAGTCCTCACCTGAAAGCCGCAGGGGTGAGTCTCAACGAAAAGACTCAGTAGAGATCCTTCGATCCCCACTGCCCACACACACACACACCCACAAGTGAAAAGTACAGCAGGGATATAATAACCATGAAGAGACAATGATTTCCATGCCTACATCTCAATATGAATCACATGCATTCAAAGTATAACTAACATGCATAACTCTAATCTATCAGGAAACTCGTAATTCGGCGTATCCTTAAAACACGTCAACTTCACAACGAGAGTGGGAAACACAACGACCCGCTGAGACCAAACAGTAACCCCTCGGATAGCACACGAGCCACCTCGGCGGTCACTCCTTCCCTCAGCAAACACCGGCCCGCTGAGACCAAATAGTAACCCCTCGGATAGCACGCTGGCTACTCCGGCCCAACTGGCTCAGGTGGTTACTCCTTCCCCCAGCACGAGTGACACTCCAACGGTACCTCTCCGACACCGGTACAAGCTAGCTAACCCCGGGGTTCACCAGGTGACCCTCTCTACTAGGCGTCACCCCGCCACTGCTCCCGTCAGCGCTGTGTCTCTCCGCACCGACACAGGGTGTAGAACGCTACAACTGTCACTCTAGGTCCACTGAAACATAAAACACGGCACGGTGCGATCCGGTCACGGAGGAAGTCCACGGTCGCACGACACACAACGCAGTGCCATCCGGTCACGAAGAGTTCATCAGATCGAGTATATTAACTGTATGTATTAACCGACTATCTAGCAGTGTAAACCCATTTTTCGAGCATGGATTAATGTAGTTCTGGCTTGAATCGCGTCGCCCTAGGCCGACGCCATTCAAGCGCCCTAAACTGGTTCATGAAATACCGGCCTCAGAATCTGGCCTAAAAGGCGTCGACACCAGTGGTCGCCTTTTAAAAGGCGTCAACATCCTCAGACGCCATTTACGCTGAAAAACCAGGAATTCCAAAAAACAATAATGGAAGGATTTCTGCTCTAAAAGGCGTCATGGTGGCTCGACGCTATTCAAAACGCGTCGCCCACCCATGACGTCTTTTAGTCCCAGAATCCTCAAACTGAATCCCCTAATCGGGGTGATTTCCTGCCTAAATGGCGTCATGATGGCCCGACGTCCTTCTGAAAGGCGTCGTCCATCCAGGACGTCATTTAGCGCCAGAGTCCCTGACTCCTGAAACCTCGAACTGGGGGATTTCTGTCCTAAAAGGCGTCGTACTGGTCCGACGTCCTTCTGAAAGGCGTCGACCAGGCACGACGCCGTTTAGCGCCAGAAACCTGGTTCCCTGGTTCAATCCGAGGGTTCCTCCCTTAGCCCCAAATACCCCGAAAAAGCCCCAAAAATAGAGGGGAAAGAGGGAAACCAAAGTATCAATAATTCACATCACAGAAACTCCCATTCCCATCAAGGAGAAACCCCCTAACATGCTCATTCTACCCCAAAACCATCGGTCCATAGCATGCTTTAAACGGGGAAAAACATGATTTAGAACACAACACTGTGGGAACCGTCACCCTACCGGTTCTTGAACTCCTCCAAGCTCCGTGCCTCCGACCCGCCGCACCGTAGACCGCCGCCGGTACCCTCGAGGACGCCGCCACTCCATTGGGACGTCGGCCGCCATCCGGAGAATGGAACGCCGCGAAGGAAGTGGTGGTGGTAGAGGTGAGAGGTAGGGAAGTGTTGGAGTGGAGGGAAGGACGAAGGGTCGATGTCGGGGTCGCCGGAATGAAGGAGAGAAAGAGAGAAGGAGGAGCAAATGAGAGAAAGAAGGAGGGCTCTCGGGGTTAACCAGAGACTGGCTGAAACGCGTCGAGATGTACGGACGCCTATCAGTCGATGTGACGGCTGCTCTGACAACCCTCTGCGCAACGCTCTGACAGAGGTCTGAAACGCGTCTTCCATGAAAGACGCCGTTCAGTCGACAAGACTGGCGCCGTACTCTGACAACCCAGAGTCGCAGTCTGAAAGGCGTCGTGACTCACAGACGCCGTTCAGACGACATGTCAGGGCCGTACTCTCGCGACCCAAAGCCAGCCCACGTGGCACAGGCTAAAACGCGTCAGCATATCTGGACGCCGTTAAAACCGCGTCGAGCGGGCTCGACGCGAATCAAAACAGAGTCTCAGCCCCACTGGAGCCTGAACTACAGGGTCCAACCCCGAAAACCGGATCCGAAAGCCTCAGTCCTTACATTCTCCCCCCCTTAAAAGAATTTCGCCCCCGAAATTGCCTGATAGAATTAACCAAGACAAAACATGGATATACAAGTTCACAGGATAACTTACGAGAAAAGGTAAGGAAACTGCTCCCGCATCTCGTCCTCACGCTCCCAGGTTGCCTCTCCCCCGGAGCGGTACTGCCAAATCACCTTGACCAATGGTACGATCTTGATCCGAAGGACTTGCTCCCTGCGATCCTCAATACGAACTGGAAACTCTGGAAAAGACAAGTTCTCAGCAATCTCCAACTCTGAAAAATCCAAGACGTGGGATGGATCCTGAACATAATTCCTCAGCAAGGAAACATGGAACACATCGTGTACCCCTGCAAGACTGGGTGGCAAGGCCAGCTGATACACGGTTTCCCCAATCCGAGCAAGAATGGGAAAAGGTCCAATATATCGCGGACTCAGCTTGCCTCGCTTCCCGAATCTCATCACACCCTTGGCGGGCGAGATTCGGAGGAACACGTGGTCTCCCATCTCAAACTCAAGCGGTCTCCTCCGGATATCAGCATAACTCTTCTGCCTGCTCTGAGCTGCTGCCATCCTCTGTCGTACCGTCCTGACAACCTCAATACACTGCTGAACTAACTCAGGTCCTGCAACCTGTCTCTCACCAATCTCAGACCAACACAGAGGAGATCGACACGGTCGCCCATACAAAGCCTCGTAAGGCGCCATGCCGATACTGGAATGATAACTGTTGTTATAGGCAAACTCCACCGTAGACAAATGCTGCTCCCAAGAACCTCCCCAGTCTAAACAACATGCCCTGAGCATGTCCTCCAAAGTCTGAATGGTCCTCTCCGACTGCCCATCAGTCTCGGGATGGTATGCCGAACTGAAAGCCAACTGAGTACCCAAGGCATTCTGAAAACTCTTCCAGAACCTGGAAGTGAACCTCGGATCTCGATCTGATACGATGGACAAAGGTACCCCGTGCAGAGAGATGATCCGATCTACAAACAACTTGGCCAACTTACCGACCGACCAGTCCTTCCTAATAGCTAGGAAGTGTGCCGACTTGGTCAGCCGGTCAACAATGACCCAGATAGCGTCTCTCCTGCTAGGGGATGTAGGTAGACCCATCACAAAGTCCATAGTCACGTGTTCCCACTTCCATTCCGGAATCGGCAAGGGCTGCAGCAACCCTCCAAGTCTCTGATGCTCGGCTTTAACCTGCTGACAAGTCATGCACCTAGCCACATACTCAGCCACATCAGTCTTCATACCAGGCCACCAGAAGTGCCTCCTCAAACACTGATACATTTTGGTTGTTCCGGGATGCACTGCATATCTGGAACGGTGCGCCTCATCAAGGACACTCCTACGTATGTCCTCTTCGGCCGGGACATAAAGTCTACCTCTGAATCTAACTGTGTCGTCATCCCACAATTCCACCTCCGGTCTCTGGAGAATCTGCGGTAATTCTGCATCTGCCCTCTGGGCCTCAATCACAGCATGGTACACAGCTGGCCTCACAGTCAAGCTGGCCAACACGGGTCTATCATCCTCACGTGGCACTCGGAAAGAAGATTCCACAACCTGCTCAAATAATTTCCATTCTCGAATCATAAGGTATGACATGACCGTCTTTCGACTCAAGGCGTCTGCCACAACATTCGCCTTGCCCGGATGATAAGAAAAGTCAAAGTCATAATCCTTAATGAACTCCATCCACCTTCGCTGCCTCAAGTTCAAGTCTCTCTGAGTGAACACATACTTCAGGCTCTTGTGATCAGTAAAGACCTGAAATTTCTCACCATACAAGTAATGTCTCCAAATCTTAAGTGCAAATACAACAGCTGCCAGCTCCAAATCATGGGTAGGATAGTTCTCTTCATGCTTCTTCAGCTGTCGAGAAGCATAAGCCACTACCCTGCCATGCTGCATTAGAACTGCGCCCAAACCTCGACGGGACGCGTCCGAGTAAACTACAAACCCACCTGACCCAGATGGAAGCACTAACACTGGGGCCGAAGTGAGGCGAGTCTTCAACTCAGTGAAACTACGTTCACAATCCTCGGTCCAGACAAAACGAACTCCCTTTCGAGTCAACCTCGACAAGGGGGCTGCTATCGACGAAAACCCCTGAACAAACTGTCTGTAATAACCGGCAAGCCCCAAGAAGCTCCTGATCTCAGTCACTGTAGTTGGCCTGCTCCAATCCATCACTGCCTCAATCTTGGCTGGATCCACTACGATGCCCTCGCCAGAAATGACATGCCCAAGGAAGTGCACCTTGTCTAGCCAGAATTCGCACTTGCTGAACTTGGCATAGAGTTGGTGCTCCCTTAGGACCTGCAACACCGTTCGAAGATGAGTGGCGTGCTCTTCCTCAGAAGAAGAATATATCAAAATATCATCGACAAATACCACCACAAACTGATCCAGATAGGCCCTAAAGACTCGGTTCATCAAATCCATAAAGGCTGCCGGAGCATTGGTCAAACCGAAGGGCATAACCAAAAACTCATAATGTCCATACCGAGTCCTGAAAGCTGTCTTACTGACATCAACATCACGGATCCTCATCTGATAGTACCCAGATCTCAGGTCAATCTTGGAAAATACCTTTGCAGACTGCAGCTGATCCATCAAATCATCGATCCTAGGAAGCGGGTATTTGTTCTTAATCGTCACTTAGTTCAACTGTCTATAATCAATGCACAGTCTCAAAGAACCGTCCTTCTTCCTGACAAAAAGGACTGGAGCACCCTACGGAGAAGTGCTAGGACGAATGAAACCCTTATCAAGCAACTCCTGCAACTGCGCCTTCAACTCAGCGAGTTCGGCTGGCGCCATCCGATACGGGGCCTTAGACAAAGGTGTCGTACCCGGTGCAAGTTCAATGGTAAACTCGACCTCTCGCTGAGGAGGAAGGCCAGGCAACTCCTCAGGAAACACATCTGCAAAGTCACACACTACTGGCACCTCCCAGGGACTGGGACAGTCACGGGCATCGGAAACAACAACAGAGGCAAGGAAGGCCTCACAACCACCAGCAAGCAGCCTATGAGCCTTAAAGGCAAAAATAAGAATACCACGAGAAGAGAACCTGATACCTTGGAAGTAGAAGATCGGGATGTCTGGAATAGAGAAACGCACTCTCTTCCTGTGGCAGTCCACCTCAGCATAGTAAGCTTCCAACCAATCCATGCCAAGGATGATATCGAAATCACGAATGGCCAGCACAACCAACTGGGCGGGTAACTCATGGCCCTCAATGGTCAAGGGGACATCCCTCAAATAATTATAAGATAACATGAAATCCCCAGAAGGAACCTCTACCATCAATCCATCAGCTAACTCATCAATGGGTGCAGAAATATTATCTATGAACTGCTCAGAAATGAAAGAATGCGAAGCACCCGAATCAATCAACACATGCGCAGAGTTCCCAAGGACAGAAAGTGTACCTTCCACCAAGTTGGACGCGCGAGCCTCCTTCCTGGTGATAGCCAGCACTCTTCCTTGGGTCCTCGGCTTCTTCTGATCAGCTGGTCCCTGCCTCTGGCCACGCCCCTGCGGGCAAAACCTCGCCACGTGGCCCTGCTGGCCACAAGTATAGCATCTCCCAGAGAAAGCAGGACAGTGAGTCCCCCCATGAGTACCACCACAGTGCTGACAAACTGCAGGAGGCCTCTGAGCTGACTCCTGCTGGGCGCTGGACACCGACTGGCTCTGCTGATCCTGCCTAGGCCTGCTACTACCACTGCTGCCGCTACTGCTGCCACCGCCTCGGAAGAATCTCCTGAATCGGGAGCCGAGTGACGACGATCCCGATCCGGACGAAGGGGCCGCTGCCGCTGCCTTGCCCCTGCCACGTGCTGGTCCCTGAGCAGTCAGTCCTCTCTCCCGGGCCGACTGATTCAGCTGTGCCTCCACTGCCGCTGCACTCCTAACTGCTGATGCCAAATCCTTACAACAGTGAGATGCCACAAAGTTCCTCAGGCCGAGCCTCAGCCCATCCACAAACCTCTCAGTACGTCGCTCCTCGTCCCCCGAGATGAAGGGCACAAATCTCCCAAGCGAAACAAACTTCGCCTGGTACTCGAGTACTGTCATGCTCCCCTGAGTCAGCTCCATAAATTCCCTCTCCTTGGCCCTCTGAACATGTCTAGGAAAATACTGCGCATTGAATTCCTTCACAAAAGTCTCCCAAGAAATCTCCCTGAGACTCCTATCCTTATAAGACAAACTCTTCAAGGAGGTCCACCAATCATAGGCGCTATCCTTCAACATGAAGGTAGCTAACGGAGTCTTCTCCACTGCTGCACAATCCATGGTGTCAAAAGTCTTCTCTATCTCCCTAAGCCAGTGAACGGCCTCGTCAGGGTCGGGACGACCGGTGAAGTGAGGTGGCCTCAACTTCAAGAATCTCTCCAGTGTAGCCGTGGACCCACCCCGAGCACTAGAACTCTCACTAGGGTCTCGAGTCTGATATCTGGCCATGGTATCCATCATAGCCTCCATGAACTGCTCTACACTCGGCCTACCGGCCTCAGAACCACTAGGGACATCTGCCCTCTCTCGAACAACTGGCACCCTCTTCCTAGGAGCCATCTAATCGCCTACAAACACAAAATCGAAAAGTTCTAGTTAGAAACCCAAAACCTACGCTACCGTTGCGCCTGTACGGGATAATGTAATCATTTGCCGGACTCATGACATTTAACCTAGTTATTCATTTATTTGCCAGACCGAATGCTCTGATACCAACTGTAACGACCCGCCACCCTATAATCGGGGATCCGATTACTAAATGGGTACCGAATCATTAACTTGTAACCAAACCAGGATCCGAGTAAGTCTGGGAAATAAATAATCAACTAAGCTAAACATTCACATCGCATTGAATTGAAGGGAAAATGCAGAAATTAAAAGTTATTACAATGCGACTCGATACAGCAAATAATTACATACTCCAACAGAAAAGAAATGATTATACATACAGGCTAGAAATAAAGATAACAACTACATCGGGGCATACCCCGGAACAACAGTCGACGACGCTCAGCACTCAGCCGCACAACCCTCGCTAGGTCTGCCTAGAATCCTCACCTGAAAGCCGCAGGGGTGAGTCTCAACGAAAAGACTCAGTAGGGATCCTTCGATCCCCACTGCCCACACACACACACACCCACAAGTGAAAAGTACAGCAGGGATATAATAACCATGAAGAGACAATGATTTCCATGCCTACATCTCAATATGAATCACATGCATTCAAAGTATAACTAACATGCATAACTCTAATCTATCAGGAAACTCGTAATTCGGCGTATCCTTAAAACACGTCAACTTCACAACGAGAGTGGGAAACACAACGACCCGCTGAGACCAAACAGTAACCCCTCGGATAGCACACGAGCCACCTCGGCGGTCACTCCTTCCCTCAGCAAACACCGGCCCGCTGAGACCAAACAGTAACCCCTCGGATAGCACGCTGGCTACTCCGGCCCAACTGGCTCAGGTGGTTACTCCTTCCCCCAGCACGAGTGACACTCCAACGGTACCTCTCCGACACCGGTACAAGCTAGCTAACCCCGGGGTTCACCAGGTGACCCTCTCTACTAGGCGTCACCCCGCCACTGCTCCCGTCAGCGCTGTGTCTCTCCGCACCGACACAGGGTGTAGAATGCTACAACTGTCACTCTAGGTCCACTGAAACATAAAACACGGCACGGTGCGATCCGGTCACGGAGGAAGTCCACGGTCGCACGACACACAACGCAGTGCCATCCGGTCACGAAGAGTTCATCAGATCGAGTATATTAACTGTATGTATTAACCGACTATCTAGCAGTGTAAACCCATTTTCCGAGCATGGATTAATGTAGTTCTGGCTTGAATCGCGTCGCCCTAGGCCGACGCCATTCAAGCGCCCTAAACTGGTTCATGAAATACCGGCCTCAGAATCTGGCCTAAAAGGCGTCGACACCAGTGGTCGCCTTTTAAAAGGCGTCAACATCCTCAGACGCCGTTTACGCTGAAAAACCAGGAATTCCAGAAAACAATAATGCAAGGATTTCTGCTCTAAAAGGCGTCATGGTGGCTCGACGCTATTCAAAACGCGTCGCCCACCCATGACGTCTTTTAGTCCCAGAATCCTCAAACTGAATCCCCTAATCGGGGTGATTTCCTGCCTAAATGGCGTCATGATGGCCCGACGTCCTTCTGAAAGGCGTCGTCCATCCAGGACGTCATTTAGCGCCAGAGTCCCTGACTCCTGAAACCTCGAACTGGGGGATTTCTGTCCTAAAAGGCGTCGTACTGGCCCGACGTCCTTCTGAAAGGCGTCGACCAGGCACGACGCCGTTTAGCGCCAGAAATCTGGTTCCCTGGTTCAATCCGAGGGTTCCTCCCTTAGCCCCAAATACCCCGAAAAAGCCCCAAAAACAGAGGGGAAAGAGGGCAACCAAAGTATCAATAATTCACATCACAGAAACTCCCATTCCCATCAAGGAGAAACCCCCTAACATGCTCATTCTACCCCAAAACCATCGATCCATAGCATGCTTTAAACGGGGAAAAACATGATTTAGAACACAACACTGTGGGAACCGTCACCCTACCGGTTCTTGAACTCCTCCAAGCTCCGTGCCTCCGACCCGCCGCACCGTAGACCGCCGCCGGTACCCTCGAGGACGCCGCCACTCCACCGGGACGTCGGCCGCCGTCCGGAGAATGGAACGCCGCGAAGGAAGTGGTGGTGGTAGAGGTGAGAGGTAGGGAAGTGTTGGAGTGGAGGGAAGGACGAAGGGTCGATGTCGGGGTCGCAGGAATGAAGGAGAGAAAGAGAGAAGGAGGAGCAAATGAGAGAAAGAAGGAGGGCTCTCGGGGTTAACCAGAGACTGGCTGAAACGCGTCGAGATGTACGGACGCCTATCAGTCGATGTGACGGCTGCTCTGACAACCCTCTGCGCAACGCTCTGACAGAGGTCTGAAACGCGTCTTCCATGAAAGACGCCGTTCAGTCGACAAGACTGGCGCCGTACTCTGACAACCCAGAGTCGCAGTCTGAAAGGCGTCGTGACTCACAGACGCCGTTCAGACGACATGTCAGGGCCGTACTCTCGCGACCCAAAGCCAGCCCACGTGGCACAGGCTAAAACGCGTCAGCATATCTGGACGCCGTTAAAACCGCGTCGAGCGGGCTCGACGCGAATCAAAACAGAGTCTCAGCCCCACTGGAGCCTGAACTACAGGGTCCAACCCCGAAAACCGGATTCGAAAGCCTCAGTCCTTACAATCTATATTTGTGTTGCTGCACTTGTGGGTGCGTGAGTGGGCGGTGGGGATCGAAGGATCCCGACCGAGTCTTTTCAATGAGACTCACCCCTGCGGTTTTCAGGTGAGGGTTCCAGGCAGGCGTAGCGAGGAGAGTGTTGCTTTGGGTCGTGTGCCAGCAGCCGTTGTTCCGGGGTATGCGCCGATGTAGTTGTTATTTTATTTTCTGGCATGTACGCTTAATTATTTCCTTTCTGTTAGAGTATGTAACTATTTGCTGAGTCGAGTCGTATTGTAATAATTTTTAATTCCTGCATTTGCTTTTTAATTCAATGCGATTTGAATGTTTAGCTTAGTTTATTATTTATTTTCCAGACATCAAGATCTTGGTTTGGCTCCAAATTAATGATTCGGTACCCATTTAGTAATCGGATCTCCGATTATAGGGTGGTGGGTCGTTACATCAAACATCCTATGACTAGGAACAATTAATAATATGTATTTATAAGTCATCAGTCTCATTATTATGATCTCATCATAATCCGACGACTATTGCACACATTCATGGACTTCATTATGCGCAATTACAAATATGCCAATCTACATAATGAACTTAGTGCCATTTGTTAGTGAACCGGATTGAAATAGGTGCCTTATGATTGGCTTAGAGGACACCTATATGCATCAATCTCCCACTTGGACTCAAGCCAATCACCTTCGCATTTGGTCTCCATCAAATCTAGGTGATGCTCACATAAAGTTTGTGACTAAGACTTGGTCAAGGATTTACTAAATTATCTATAGATGGAATATTTTTCATTACGTTATTTCCACTTAATCCTATGTCTCTAAACTTGTGAAAGAGACTCAGAATGTTCTGTAACTTCTTATGAGACTATGGCTCGACCACAAAATTGATTGCTCTCACTGTTGTCCTACAACAACGGGACGTTATCAGAGACCTTTTAGAACTACATCTAGTTCAGTGATGAACTCTTTCATCCATATGGTTCCAATAACAATATCACTTATTTATATCGTCATCTTAATATCGAGTTCTGGGTTGGAACCTCTCCAATCCATTCATTTCTTATTAGAAGGTTAAACCCATTATTAGACTTAAAATTTGAGTCACTGTGACCTTATAGTTTCAAATCATCCTCTCCATATACAGAAGTGCATCCTTGGCACTTCTTAAGTACTTAGTGATGCGCTTAACATCTACTATCTAGGTTCCCCTATATCTTTCAAGGAACTTTTCCTTAAAGAAATACAGTCTATATCTCAACATTTGAGATTTATTATGGAATTTATGTCAAACATTTTTGACATACAGGTTAAGGTAATATCCCCACCAATCTATCTGAATAGATTCGTATTTCCAATACGTGGGATGTTATAACCAAACCACTATAGAGGAAAACATAGTTATTAATGCTTTTACTGATAATAACATCTTGATGTCATTCTCAATAATTTTGATATTATTATCACAACGCATCACTAACGTGACTGTGCTCCCACTGTCCTTCTTGAACATACACAATATGTGATCATTCTTAATGATCATGTAGTATTTGACCATTAAGTCAAAACTCTTATTACAATTTTGGGAAGCTTTAATTTGATTCAAAATTACTTTTGAAATCATAACATACTTCCTAGATATTCTAAAAGCCTTAAATGTTTATCATATACATTTTATCTTCGATCACATTGAGGGAATACTTTTTAATATCCAACTGCCATCATCTCATCATTATGATAGGTAATATTAGCAAGTAGAATTCTAATAAACTTATTAATGGTAACTACTGAGAAAAACATGTCTAAGTCAATATTTTGACGTTAACTATTTCCTTCTGTTTACCATATAAGTTTTAAGTAGTCTATTTATGCTAATCTTTATTCTGAAGATTTGATTGCTTTCGGTACAATATCCTCTAGCAATACTATCAAGTTCTGAACTCAATAGTAGTTATGGATTATGGCTTAGAATTCTTAACTTCTTGCCAATCTCAAAGGTTGTAATGACAGAGAGCATCATCATAGATTTTATATCATAATCTATATCTTTGAGTTCCTCCCATTTTGCTAAATCTGATATGTCAAACATATCTTTCTAGTCACTGAGAGAATCTCAAAAATCTATGAAGCTCTTTAATGTGTGTTATGAGAGGTTCCAAACAACTAAAGATTATCTAATAATCTTATGTTAATTTGTGGGTCTAGAATATCTTTTAGTTTTATCAGCTCCCACTGTCTTCTTTGAGGACATATTCCTCTTCATAGAAGACAACTTTCAAGATGATAATTATTCCATTATCGTCTGACCAATAAAAATAATGTCCAAAATCATTGGACACCTCACAAATTGACACAAGGGTATAACTTCACTTTAAAATCAGGTTTGTTTATAATTCACTTCTCATATGAATTATTTAATTTTCATATCTTATATGGATAAACACTGACTTATTTGGAACCATCTGTAAATTATGGAGATCTAATGTTGATACTCATGTTCAAAAAGATATAAGAATTAGGCAAATCTTATTATGTATTGCACCATATCTTAATAAGGTGCAATTCCTCATTCTATCATATTACTATGATGTACAATGAGGATCAACCGAGCGATGATACAATTATCCTTTTAATAATTTGTGTGAATCATGTACTTAAGTATTAATTTTTTTGATCAAGTCAAAAATTCTAATACTTCATTTTGATCTTATACCTTAATCTCTCAGATGCATTCGACTTGTACTTTAGCTAGTACATATAGTCGAATCATTCCAAGAGTAAACTAATAAGGTAAGTCAATAAAAGTGATTATTTTTTGCCATAAGAGGATATTGAGCTATTTACATCAGTATGTATTAGCACCAATAATTTCTTATTGTACAACTTTGTGTACAATACCATAGATAATCAGAATTTCACACAGTTCATTTATATAGGAGACTTGTGAAAATTCATCACATGAAATATCACATCAAGAATCTATAGTGCATTGATCGATTTTAAAATCTTATCGAAGAGCTATTGTTCCTTATCAGTCAATGTTATTCACCTTTATAATTCTTGATATCTTATGGAACTAAATAACAATTATTCAGTTTCATATTAGACTCCTATAGATATATAAAGATTTACTGTCTGACAGTAACCTATGCATGTCTTGATCAATTGTTGAGTCTAACTCAACACTTACATTTTCTCGATTTCCTTTCATTTGTCTAAATCTGCATGTTATTACAGATCTGATAATCATTTCCAATATCTCATATTAGATACGCTAATTCTTCAATAGACATGAAAAGATTGATAATAAGAATACTCGAATCAATATTCTTATAGTTGGCAATGGGAGAACTGCTATTTCTCTCTTTCAGCTGACTTTCCTATATCCTTTTCAGGTGTGGGTTCGATCGTTCAAGATCTTACCTCTTGCCTTTCTCAAAGGCACACCATGAATACCTCTTCTTCTTGGTCTATCCAAATAAGAGGATTCATGATATCGGATTAAGATAGTGAGTTTCACTTAGTCCTGAGGACATTCTTCAGAGTTTTCTAGTCAATCTGAATATTAGAAGTATTGGCATCCAATATGCCAAAATCTCGAATTAATATACGACATTTGAGTGAACGAAGGAAATAACGTGATTTAAGCAGATAGTTCTTATAATTTAATTATGGTCTTTTATTTTGAATTATTTCCCACTATTTTTCGACGGACTATATAACTTTCAAGTATACAGAATGGAAGATTCCGACGTTCTCCTAGTGAGGATTAGAATCTCCAAGAATCATAGCATGACCTTGGGTAAACACATAGTATCATACCATTATCTTAGAGCAACCATCTCATGATAATTGCAACTCCCTGCAATCTCCGATCTTATTTCGGCTCCCAGGTCATTAATGGTCCCGGGTAAATACAGTGGGCCATTATTCCTGGTCTAAGCTTTACCATCAATATATGATAGAGTAGAGTAAGAATGTAACTCCCGGGTAAATGCGAGGATAACTAGACCGTTCCTCTATTCCGATCTCAAGGTATTATAATGCCATAATCAAATAGTGGCAGATCTCGAGTAAACACATAGAAACTGCAATCATTGAATCAAGTTCTAAAAACTATATTGATGGAGAGCCACGCGGTGCATTCTCAATGTGTAAGGATTGAGGTTTCGGATTCGGTTATCGGGTTAATTTTGGGGTCGGATCCCTCAGTTTGGGCCCTTGCGGGGCTAGGGCTTGTGTTCTTTTTCGCGTCGAGCTCTCGAGACGCGGTTCAAACGGCGTCCAGCAATGTGGATGTATTTTTGGTTGTGCCACGTGGGCTGGCTTTGGGCCGTGAGAGTACGGCCTTGGTCTTATCATCTGAATGGCGTCTTGTATGGATGACGCCATTTAGAGTACAACCCTGGTTCGTCAGAGTACGGCTTGGTCTTCTCGTCTGAATAACGTCGGGCTTGAACGACGCGTTTTTCCCAGTTTTTGTTTGACCCTGCGAACCCTCCCTCCTTTCCCTCATTCTCTCCTTTCTCTTCTCTCTCCTCTCTTCCCTCCGACTCTCTAGCGCTCCTTTCCCCCTCTCCTTGCTTTCCTCTCCCCATTCCTCCTCTCCCTCCACTCTATTACCCTCCCAACTTCCTCCACTACCACTACCACTTCCTCCGCGGCGCATTTCTCTCCGAACGGATGCCGACGTCCCGGTGGAATAACGGCGTGCACGGCAGTACCGGCGGTGGCGTGTGGCGAGGCGGGTTGGCGGCTTGGAGCTCGGAGGAGTTCGAGTAACCGGTAGGGTGACGATCCCCGTTGTATTTTGTTTAAAACTATGCTTTTCCCGCTTTGGAGCATGTTTAGGGGGGTTTTTCGGATGAAAACACTAATTGCATGTGATGAGAAATTGGGGGTCTTTAAATGGGTATTTAGGTTCTCCTCCTCCCCCTCTACTTTGGGGTGTTTTTTTGTACGATTTGGGGGAGAAATCCCGCCTTGTGACTTGGGGGATGGCGGAAGAAGAACCTATCTGTGAGGGTTAAACGGCATCGAGGAACAGCAACGCCTTTTCAAAAGGCGGCTTCCACCCGCGACACAATTTAACCCAGATAACAGACTCTTTCTCTGGACTGATGAGCGTCCAAGGACAGCGACGCCTTTTGAATGGCGACTTTCATGCACGACGCGTGTTAAGTTTAGATGACCCCGAGGCCTATCTTTGTTTATGTCGTTATTAGGCCACTAGGGACAACAACGCCTTTTAAACTATGACCCATTTGAACGACGTGTTTTAGGCCTTCTTCAGAGGCCAGATTTCACATGAACCAGTTTAGGAGTCTTGAATGACGTCGGCCTTGGGCGACGTGATTCAAGACAGAATCTCATTAATTCCTGCAATTAACATGTGTTTACGTTGATAGATAGTTTGGTTACTTGCATGTTTGAGAATATACTTGAGGACGATGATTTCTACGTGATCGGATCGTACCGTGTTGCGTTTTGTGCGATCGTGGACCTAGAGTGACAGTGGTTAGCGCTTAGTGTTAGAATTGGGTGGCCTCAAAGCCAATCATTGTACATTCTAGTTCAGATTATTAATAAAGACAATCATTTCTTCATTTAATAGTTCTCGCAATTAACTATCGTAATGAAGGTCCATAGACAAATGTATGGGATATTGAATCATGATGAGATCATGATAGTGAGATCAATATCCTCAGTCAATTGTCTTAAACAGTTCTCGATTATAGGATATTTGAGATGGACATTAAATATCCGATAAGATCGACACAAATTATGTCTGCTCATATGATGAGGGTGAATGATCTCACATTCACTCGTGTGGTGACACTAAGACAAACAAGTGGGTGCTCATTAGAGAATGAGTTCACTGAACAGACCCAAATAAGAATTCCTGGATGGTAATTATACCTATTAGTCAACCAGGGAATTCAATCGTTGCAGTAGCACAGTTGGTCCTTTGACCCGAGTCACCAATGATACCTTGTTTGTGGACCATTGTATCTCGATTCTCTGACTCGTGGACTTTAACCATTAAGTCCATCATAATCGGTCTTTCAGATACAGTGGAAAGCTTGCGAAGGTAATTGAGTGAACAACAAGGGATCACTCACTCTTGGTATAAGACTAGAGAGAGAATGTCCTATGGATGTGTACACAGAAATCCCTGGCCAGGGTCAAATGAAAGAGATGTCTTTCTAGATATTAACTGTGTACTGGAATCCATCTGGATAATGCGATAGAGGGTTTGACTATAAAACCATACCCTTGCGTTATCGGGACATTGCATGAGTGAAGGATTATATCTGTGCGGTATCGGCAGACGGAAAGGTTCAATTGAAGGGAACAGTATCCCTTATATCTTCTGGGATCATGAGGTAGTGTTTGGTGCTTTTCATGGTCAGAAGGCCAAGTGATTTGATCATCAGATGATAATTCACTTGATTATTAAATTAATCATTTAACATGTGATGTTTAAATGTTAATTAATAAATATTAAACTCAAGAAACAGTTCTAAGTTTAATGGGCCTGCAACCGGACTGATATATGGGCCTAGAGGGTCACACACATAAGAGTTCTCGTCAGACGGTAAGAGATGTTAAATTTCATGTTTATCTGGGTTTTTTGTGAAAAGCTGCAGGATAAACATGAAGATTTAATGGAGAATTATCCAAGGCCAAACTCTTGGATAATCATGAGGATTAACTCTTGTGCTTATCCTTATTTCTATATAAGGAGGGTCAAGGGGGAGTGGAAAAAAGTTAGTTGGACGAATTTTACTCCCCAGATTCTCTCTCTCCTCTCTCTCTCCCCTTCTCTCTCTCTTGGAGTGGATCTGTCTCTCTCCGCGCATGGTGGATTTGAGATCTGGTCGGAGCACTCAAGCCGAGGAGGAAATCGCGTCTGCTGCGGGAACTCGTGTGGATACCTCTAGAGATCGTGTGCGTGCGCGATTACCGAGTTGGCATCATCCATGGGAGATTCGAAACCCCGCAAAGGTGAAGAACTGTTCTTCCCGCTTAGATTTTAATGTCCGTTTTACGACCCCAGCAACCGATACAATGGAATCATTTTTATTTCCGCTGCGTTCTTGGAGATTCCTTACAGTGGTATCAGAGCCAGGTTCGCTGGTTCGGTCGTAAAACGGCATCGTTTTGCGTGTTTTTCTCGTTATGCGTGAAGAACCCGTATTGTACGTGTTCTTGTGTCTAATCCGATTAAAAATGACAGAATAGTGTTCATATAATGAACACAATCAATTTGATTATTTTTCTGTAATTTTTCGGATTTTATTTGGGGTTTTCGGAGTTCTTCATAAGATGATGAACCGGGGTACTTCGGCGGCTTCGTACGCGACTCCCAAGTGTTGGGATGGCGGCCCGAATGTCTGGATCATTAGATGATAGTCACCACTACTCATTCGACACATTTTCCGGCGCCGGAGTGCCCTTGGAGGTGCTAAAAATCAAGCCCAAACTCGGTTTTTTTTTTTAAACCTAAAAAATCAGATTTTAAAGGGGAGTTTAGGGCTCTATTCAAGGGCCATTTGGCCACCACCGGCTTCCCCACCGGTGCCGGGCTGACCGCCGGAGGTGGGGGCGTCGCCGGCGCCTGGCGGCGCTGCCATCGCCTCATCCACCGCCGGCCTGCACAAATTAGGGTTACAGGTTATAAGGAGGGGCCGGTCGAATCGGAGGAGATAGCGCCAGACCGCCCGGTCCCGATCTGGTCGGACCGGGCGGGGGCCGGGCCGGGCCCTGGCCGAGCCAGGGTGCGACCCTGGCTGAGCCAGGGCTCGACCCTGGCCGAGCCAGGGTTCGACCCTGGCCGAGCCAGGGCCTTGGGCCCGGACCGTCTGGGCCCTAATGGGCTGGGCCCATTTTATATTTTATTAAAAACTATTTTTAATATCTATTTAACCCCATTAAACCCATTATTAGCACATTTAAGCCCGTTTTAAAATTGTTTTAAAACAGAAAAATTATAGAAATAATTAATAATTGTTATTAATTATTTTTTTGATTATTAACAGGTTATTAAATTGTTTAATAATTGTTATTCAATTAAATGGCTTTGTTATTAATAGGGTGTTAGTTAATTATTTAAAATTGTTTTAGATAATTAATTTCCCTGTTAAATTAATTAGTTTAAAATTGTTTTAAACTGATTTCATGCATAACTTGATTACACTTTGCCGTTCAAATTGTTTGAATTATTATTTAGATTAACTGAATGGTTTAGTTATTTAATTGTCAATAATGTTTTGAATATTATTGATAATACTGAAATAAATGTTATTTCGAAAACTAATTGGTATTATAATTTTATATTTATAAAATTTAATACCAAACTGCAATTATGTGATGATTGTGATGCATGTGATGTGTTTTATGGTGGGATGATCATGGACTTAGTATTTTCATTTGATGAATGATGTGAATGAATGCGATGCTTATTTCATTTGGTATTTTAAAATAGGACCTGCGTGTCCTCCTCTCTCTTAATCCAAGTGTACTTTCTACCTTCCTATAAGATTGTACTCCCCTTAATAAGATCAAGGTTTCTAATTGTTTAAATGTACATTTGTGGACCTGCGAGTCCTGAATTTCATATTTAAATGTATCGGATTAAGTTTAGAGGACGGGATCTTCTGAAGACACCTCTGGAGGAAGGACTCGCATCAAATGGAACCAGTGTTGCTGTTTTCACATTAGGACCCTATTATGGATCATCGTTTGGCTCTGATGATTCCATAGTAGCTTTAGCAGTCCATGATCATCTCCATTTAATTTTTCTGCATATATGTGATATTTGTGGACTATGCTATCATATATATATTTATATTTAGTATAATGATACTTCAAATTGAAATACTATTGATAGCACGATTTTTACAAATCAAAAATCAAAAACCCTCTTTTAAAACATAAGTTGTAAACGTGAGATATTCAGAATAATCTACGTAACCCACCATCATTATAGATCTTAGGATAATTCTTTTTTCAAACGGATTTGTTGTGCTACCACAAGGTCCATTTGATTTAGAAATTAAACTAGATCTACGACATGTGATGTCATTAAGATGAATGGACAAATAGTGTAGTTTTGTTGTGCTACCACAAGGATTGCACTATGAATTCATGTCATCTAAGTAATGATGGATAAACTTAACTGAATCAAATTGATTTGTTGTGCTACCACAAGGTCATTCTGATTCAGGGGTTAAATCGATCGGATATTGCAAACGTTGCAACTGTCAAGAGTTGACTTCCTAAGGGACTTGATGTTATTTGTTGTCCTACCACAAGGTCACATGCATGTTGCCCGAAGGATTCTGATCCCCACTAGGAGATCATCGGAATCTCTCATTCTGTATCTTAGAGGGTCATACAGATCGCCGAAAAATAGTGGGAGCAAAAATCTAGATTAAAAGTCCTAAATCTGATTTTAAGAACTATCTGCTCATTTTATATATTTCCATGTAGGTCGCTATGTCGTCACCTAACCCCCTCCGTTGCATACTTGATGCAAACAAACTCACGGGACCAAATTACATTGACTGGTTACGCAACCTGAAGATTGTCCTCAGGTGTGAAAAGCTAGCCTATGTCCTGGATCAACCAGATCCAGTGCAACCCGGTGATAATGCTAACGAAGATGAATTAATGATGTATGAAAATTGGAAGGAGGACTCTGTCAAGGTCCAGTGTTATATGCTCGGTTCAATGAATAATGAACTGCAGCGACAGCATGATAACATGGAACCTAAGACCATTCTGAATCACCTACAAGAGTTGTTTGGTGAACAATCCCGAACAGAAAGATATGAGATATCTAAGAAATTGTTCAGGACCAGAATGAGCGAGGGCACATCTGTGCAAACTCATGTGCTCAAGATGATAGAGTGGATTGAGAGGCTTGTTGTGCTGGGCTTTGTTATGAACAATGACCTGAGCATTGACTTAATCCTACAGTCCCTTCCAGATTCATTTTCACAATTCATTATCAACTTCAATATGAACAAAATTGAAGTTTCACTGGCTGAGCTGCTCAACATGTTGAAGACAGCAGAAGGCACTATCCAGAAAGATAAGCCAAATGTAATGCTTGTTGGTAAGACCAACAAGAAAAGAAAAGCTGGACAGACCTTTAAGAAAGGTAAGCCTAAGAAGCTAGTGAAAAGCAAACCGGTGGTTCAAAAGGACAAAGCTAAAGTCAATGATGAAGGTCAGTGTTTCCACTGCCATAAAGAAGGTCATTGGAAGAGAAACTGCAAGATTTATCTTGCAGAAAAAGCAAAGGAGAAGCGTGGTGAAGCTTCAGGTATTCTCATGATCGATCTTAACTTGTCTTATAGAGAATCAACATCCTGGGTATTAGATACGGGATGTGTTTCTCATATCTGCAATAACTTGCAGGTGTTAACAAGTAAAAGAAGATTTAACCGCAGAGACGTGGATCTGAGGCTCAGGAATGGAGCAAAAGTTGTTGCGTTAGCTGTGGGGACAACAAGACTTCAGATGCCGTCAGGAGACTCTTTAGAACTGATAGATTGTTATTATGTTCCAACCATTATTAGGAATATCATATCTATTTCATGTTTAGATAGACAAGGATATTCTATGAAGCTAGAGAATAAAGGTTGTTCAATTTATCAAGGAGACAAATTGTTTGCTTCCGGATATTTATTGAATGGATTATATTTACTTGATATTTCATATGATGTTTGTCTGGTAAATAATTCTCTTGAACGCTTAGATAAGGATGTGAATAAATCATACCTATGGCATTGTAGGCTAGGTCATATAAATGAGAACAGGATCATAAGGTTGCAAAAGAATGGATATCTTGATCCATTTGATTATGAATCATTTGCAACCTGTGAAGCTTGTCTCATGGGAAAGATGACCAAAGCTCCATTATCAGGACATGGAGAAAGAGCTAAGGACTTATTGGAACTAATACATAGTGATGTATGTGGTCCAATGTCCACTCATGCTATGGGTGGTTACTCATACTTTGTTTCATTTACAGATGATTTCTCAAGATATGGCTACATATATTTAATGAAATATAAGTCAGAAGTCTTTGAAAAATTTAAAGAGTTTAAAAACGAAGTTGAGAACCAGACTGGAAAGAGTATTAAAACTCTTCGATCAGATCGAGGGGGTGAATACTTAAGTACAGAATTCACATAATATCTTAAGGATAATGGTATTTTGTCTCAGTGGACTCCTCCCTATACACCTCAGTTAAATGGTGTATCGGAAAGGAGAAATCGTACTCTATTAGATATGGTACGATCCATGATGAGTTATGCCAATCTTCCAATCTCTTTATGGGGATATGCACTGTTGACTGCTGCATATATGTTGAACAAAGTTCCCAGTAAGTCAGTAACTTCCACTCCATATGAGATATGGAAAGGAAAGAAACCAGACTTTAAGCATGTTAGAGTCTGGGGTTGTCTTGCACATGTCAAAAGACATGATCCAGACAAACTGGATTCCAGGACAGAGAAATGTAGATTTGTGGGATATCCAAAAGAGACTTTTGGATATTACTTCTATCAGCCCAGCGATCAAAGGGTGTTTGTCGCAAAAAGAGTTGTCTTCCTAGAGAAAGAATATCTTTCAAAAGAAGACAGTGGGAGCAAGATAGAACTGGAAGAAATTCTAGACTCACAAATCAACACTGGTTCATCTACTGAAATATTGACTCAAGAACTTGTTCAAGATGATACACAGAAGGTTCGCAGATCAGGTAGAGTGCCTAAGCAGCCTGAAAGATATGTTGGACATATCGATGAAGGCAAACCAAAAGTGCACTTAAATGAGGATGATGATCCTCAAACCTACCTAGAAGCCATAAATAGTCAAGAATCAGAAAAATGGCAAGAGGCAATGGATTCTGAAATTCAGTCCATGTATGCCAACCAAGTTTGGAACTTGGATGATCTACCAGAAGGTATAGTACCTATTGGTAGTAAATGGATCTTTAAAAGAAAGATCGGGGCAGATGGACAGATTGACACATACAAGGCAAGGCTGGTAGCAAAAGGATATCGTCAAAGGCAAGGCATTGACTATGACGAAACCTTTTCTCCAGTTGCCATGATTAAGTCATTCAGAATACTTTTTGCTATCGCTGCATTCTATGATTATGAAATATGGCAAATGAATGTGCAAACAACATTCCTTAACGGGAACCTTCAAGAAGAGGTGTATATGATACAACCTGAAGGATTCACTTCCAAAGAGCATTCAAGTAAGGTATGCAAGCTGCAAAGATCCATCTATAGATTAAAGCAGGCATCCCGAACTTGGAACTTAAGATTTGATGAAGCAATCAAATCTTATGACTTCATTAAGAATGAAGATGAACCTTGTGTATACAAAAAGGCTAGTGGGAACGCAGTTACCTTTTTGGTACTTTACGTTGATGACATTCTACTCATTGGGAATGATGTAGGAATGTTGTCATCAGTAAAGGCTTGGTTATCTAAAAACTTCTCCATGAAAGATTTGGGAGAAGCATCCTATATTCTGGGAATAAGGATCTATAGAGATAGATCCAAAAGGATGCTTGGCTTGTCCCAATCTATGTACATAGATACCATAGTCAAAAGGTTTGGCATGGAAAATTCCGAAAGAGGCCTCGTTCCAATGAGGCATGGAATTTATCTCTCTAAAGAAATGTCTCCCAAGACACCTGAAGAGAGAGCGTACATGGATAGAGTTCCTTATTCCTCGGCAATAGGATCTATCATGTATGCAATGCTATGTACTAGGCTTGATGTGGCACACCCACTAAGTGTCACTAGTAGATATTAGGCTGATCCAGGTGAGGAACACTGGAAGGCGGTGAAATGTATCCTTAGATACTTGAGAAGGACTAAGGATCTATTTCTCGTGTATGGAGGAAACGACTTGGAACTTCGAGGATTTACTGACTCGAGTTTCCAGTCGGATATGGATGACAGCAAATCCATGTTTGGATTTGTGTTCATGTTAAATGGAGGTGCAGTAAGTTGGAAAAGTTCCAAACAGGAGACAACTGTAAATTCGACGACCGAAGCAGAATACATTGCTGCAGCTGAAGCGGCCAAGGAGGCGGTTTGGGTGAAGAAGTTCATCTCGGCACTTGGAGTCGTTCCAAGCATTTCAGATCCTGTTCCATTATTGTGTGACAACAATGGGGCAATAGCTCAAGCGAAGGAGCCCAGATCACATCAGAAGTCAAAGCACATTCTGAGACAATTTCATCTGATTCGTGAGATCATCGCCCGAGGATATATAGTAGTTGAGAAAGTCTCATCTGAAGATAATGTAGCAGATCCCTTGACTAAGCCATTGTCTCAAAACAATTTAGAACGTCACCTTAAGTCTATGGGACTTAGACACATGGGTGATTGGCTATAGTCCAAGTGGGAGAATGTTAGAATTGGGTGGCCTCAAAGCCAATCATTGTACATTCTAGTTCAGATTATTAATAAAGACAATCATTTCTTCATTTAATAGTTCTCGCAATTAACTATCGTAATGAAGGTCCATAGACAAATGTATGGGATATTGAATCATGATGAGATCATGATAGTGAGATCAATATCCTCAGTCAATTGTCTTAAACAGTTCTCGATCATAGGATATTTGAGATGGACATTAAATATCCGATAAGATCGACACAAGTTATGTCTGCTCATATGATGAGGGTGAATGATCTCACATTCACTCGTGTGGTGATACTAAGATAAACAAGTGGGTGCTCATTAGAGAATGAGTTCACTGAACAGACCCAAATAAGAATTCCTGGATGGTAATTATACCTATTAGTCAACCAGGGAATTCAATCGTTGCAGTAGCACAGTTGGTCCTTTGACCTGAGTCACCAATGATACCTTGTTTGTGGACCATTGTATCTCGATTCTCTGACTCGTGGACTTTAACCATTAAGTCCATCATAATCGGTCTTTCAGATACAGTGGAAAGCTTGCGAAGGTAATTGAGTGAACAACAAGGGATCACTCACTCTTGGTATAAGACTGGAGAGAGAATGTCCTATGGATGTGTACACAGAAATCCCTGGCCATGGTCAAATGAAAGAGATGTCTTTCTAGATATTAACTGTGTACTGGAATCCATCTGGATAATGCGATAGAGGGTTTGACTATAAAACCATACCCTTGCGTTATCGGGACATTGCATGAGTGAAGGATTATATCTGTGCGGTATCGGCAGATGGAAATGTTCAATTGAAGGGAACAATATCCCTTATATCTTCTGGGATCATGAGGTAGTGTTTGGTGCTTTTCATGGTCAGAAGGCCAAGTGATTTGATCATCAGATGATAATTCACTTGATTATTAAATTAATCATTTAACATGTGATGTTTAAATGTTAATTAATAAATATTAAACTCAAGAAACAGTTCTAAGTTTAATGGGCCTGCAACCGGACTGATATATGGGCCTAGAGGGTCACACACATAAGAGTTCTCGTCAGACGGTGAGAGATGTTAAATTTCATGCTTATCTGAGTTTTTTGTGAAAAGCTGCAGGATAAACATGAAGATTTAATGGAGAATTATCTAAGGCCAAACTCTTGGATAATCATGAGGATTAACTCTTGTGCTCATCCTTATTTCTATATAAGGAGGGCCAAGGGGGAGTGGAAAAAAGTTAGTTGGACGAATTTTACTCCCCAGATTCTCTCTCTCCTCTCTCTCTCTCCTTCTCTCTCTCTTGGAGTGGATCTGTCTCTCTCCGCGCATGGTGGATTTGAGATCTGGTCGGAGCACTCAAGCCAAGGAGGAAATCGCGTCTGCTGCGGGAACTCGTGTGGATACCTCTAGAGATCGTGCACGTGCGCGATTACCGAGTCGGCATCATCCATGGGAGATTCGAAACCCCGCAAAGGTGAAGAACTGTTCTTCCCGCTTAGATTTTAATGTCCGTTTTACGACCCCAGCAACCGATACAATGGAATCATTTTTTTTTCCGCTGCGTTCATGGCGATTCCTTACACTTAGGCACCCTCTATCGGTGTGGGAGTGACACGGCGCCGGTGTGGGAGTAGTGGGGTGACGCCTAGAGAGAGGGTCACCTGGTGTACCCTGGGGTATAGCTAGTACTGGTGTGCGAGTGGTACCTTCCGAGTGTCACTCGTGCTGGAGGAAGCAGGACCACCTTGAGCCATGTCAGGCCAAAGTAACTAGTGTGCTCTCTGAGGGGTTGCTATTTGGTCTCAGCGGGTCCATGTTTTCCGCGTTCGGCCATGTGACTTGTGTGCTTAGCCGAGATGCTAGTTGTGGACTCCGTGGTAGTTTCAGAATCGTACATGTTACTGTTATAAATGCGTGCGTTTTGTATCGAAACTGTGTTACTGCTTTATTTAGTTAAATTGCCTATATTTGTGTACTGCATTTGTGGATGTGGAAGTGGGTGGTGGGGATCGAAGGATCCCTACTGAGTCTTTTTCGATGAGACTCACCCCTGCAGTTTTCAGGTGAGGGTTCCAGGCAGACGTAGCGAGGTGAGTGATGCCTTGGGTTGTGCGCCAGCAGCCGCTGTTCCGGGGTATGCCCCAATGTAGTTGTTATTTCCTTTTGTGGCCTGTATTCTTAATTATTTCTTTTTCAGTTGGAGTATATAATTATTTGCTGAGTCGAGTCGAATTGTAATAACTTTAACTTCTGCACTTCTTTTACAATTCGATGTGATGTGGATGTTTAATTTAGTTTATCATTTATTTCCCAGACTTATCGAGATCCTGGTTTGGCTCCAAATTTAATGATTCGGTACCCATTTAGTAATCGGATCCCCGATTATAGGGTGGCGGGTCGTTACAGTTGGTATCAGAGCGTTCGGTCTGTCAAATAGATGAATAAGTAGGTTAAATATCGTAATTTCGGCAAATAATTACATTATCCCATACAGGCACGGCGGTAGTATAGGTTTTAGGATTCTAATTAGAACTTTTCGATTTTTGTGATTGTAGGCGATTAGATGGCTCCTAGGAAGAGGATGCCAGTCATTAGAGAGCGGGGAGATGTCCCTAGTGGATCTGAGGTCGGTGGGCCGAATATGGAGCGTTTCATGGAGGCTATGATGGACGCGATGGCTAGATACCAGACTCGAGACCCTAGTGAGAGTTCTAGTACTCGGATAGGGCCTTCAACTGCTCTAGAGAGATTCCTGAACCTGAAGCTGCCTCATTTTACCGGTCGTCCAAACCTTGACAAGGTTCTTCATTAGTTGAGGGAGTTGGAGAAGACTTTTGATACCATGGATTGTGCGGCAGTTGAGAGGACTCCGTTGGCTACCTTCATGTTGAAGGATGATGCCTACAACTGGTGGACCACTTTTGTAAGGACTAAGGTTTCGGGTCCAGTGTTCGGGTCGGTTTCGGGTCAGAATCCCCTGGTTTGGACCTTGAGGGGTCTTGAGAATTTCCCTTTAATGACGTCGACCCTTCACGACGCCTTTCAAACGACGTCGTGTTAGGTGGACGCCATTTAGGTCTTTAGCTGTTGTGCCACGTGGGCGGGTTTCGGGCCGCGAGAGTACGTCCCCTGACTTGTCGTCTGATAGGCGTCTGTGATGGACGACACAATTCAGACTGCGACCCTGAGATGTCAGTGTACGGTGCCCGTCTTATCGTCTGAACGGCGTCGGTAGTGGTGGACGCATTTCAGAGCTTCTGTCAGTACGGCCCGTCTTGTCATCTGATAGGCGTCTGTATAGGTCGACACGTTTTACCATTGTTCGGATTGACCCCGCGAGCCTTCCTTTCTTTCCCTCATTTCTCACCCTCTCACTCTCTCTCCTCCCCCTCTCCGCTTCCTCCGACCCCTTTCTTCCCCTTTCCCTTCCTCTTCTTCCTCTTCCACCACTCCAACGCCTCTCTACCTCTCACCACTACCACCACCACTTCCTTCGCGGCGTTCCATTCTCCGGACGGCGGCCGACGTCCCAGCGGAGTGGCGACGTCCTCGGGGGTACCGGCGGCGGCCTGCGGTGCGGCGGTTCGGCGGCACGGAGCCAAGAGGAGTTCAAAAACCGGTAGGGGGACGAACCTTGCGTAGATTGCACTCGTTTCATCCGTAGTTTCCATGTGTTGCATGATGCGTTTGGGGGTAGAACAACTATGTTAGGGGCTCATCTTGATGGGAATGAGGGTTTCTATGAATGTGGGTTTATGATGGTTTGGCTTGCCCCTCTTTCTCCTCTGTTTTTGGGTGATTTTGGGGTTTTTGGGGGTGGAAAGGGAGCCTTCGGGCAGGAGACAGAACCTGGTTTCTGGCACTAAAAGACGTCGTGCATGGACGACGCCTTTTAGAAGGGCGTCGGGCCATCATGACGCCTTTTAGGCAGAAATCGTTCCACTCAGGCTCTATCAGTTCGGGGATTCTGGCGCTAAAAGACGTCATGCTTGGACGACGCGATTTGGAATAGCGTCGGGCCATCATAACGCCTTTTAGGCAGAAATCCCCCGATTAAGGTTTTCTGCTAATTCCGGATTTCTGTGTGAGGGCGTCTGAGGACAGTGACGCCTTTTAAAAGGCGGCTTCCCAGGACGACGCGTTTTAAAGAGAATCAACCGTAGCCTATCCCTGCTTCTGTCACTAATAGGCGACGAGGGATGGCGACGCGTTTTAATAGGGCGGGCCTGTGACGACGCCTTTTAGGCCATATTTTGAGGTCGGGATTTCATGAACCAGTTTAGGATGCTTGAATGGCGTCGGCCTATGGTGACGCGATTCAATACAGAACCACACTAATTCATGCCAGTAAAATGTGTTTACACTGCTAGATAGTTGGTTAAAAGCATGCTTTTAGTACACTCGATGACGATGGATTCTTCATGACCGGATGGCACTACGTTGTGTGTCGTGCGACTGCGGACTTCTCACGTGACCGGATCGCACCGTGCCATCTTTTTGTGTTACTGTGGACCTAGAGTGACAGTTGTAGCATTTGACACCCTGTGTCGGTGCGGAGGGACACAGCGCTGACGGGAGCAGTGGCAGGGTGACGCCTAGTGAGAGAGGGTCACCTGGTGAACCCCGGGGTTAGCTAGCTTGTACCGGTGTCGGAGTGGTACCTTTGGAGTGTCACTCGTGCTGGGGGAAGGAGTAACCACCTGAGCCAGTTGGGCCGGAGTAGCCAGCGTGCTATCCGAGGGATTACTGTTTGGTCTCAGCGGGTCGGTGTTTGCTGGGGGAAGGAGTAACCGCCGAGGTAGCCAGCGTGCTATCTGAGGGGTTACTGTTTGGTCTCAGCGGGTCGGTGTTTCCCACTTTCGGAGACGTGGTTGACGCGTTTTGTCGAGACGCGAGTTGTAGGTTCCTTGGTAGAATGATTTCTGAGATATGCATGTTATATTCCGAATGCATGTGGTTTTTAGAGAGAATTAGGAGTAATGTGTTACAGCTTTACTTATCTTGTTCACTTGTATCTTGGTAATTGCACTTGTGGGTGTGTGAGTGGGAGACCAGGGATCGGATGATCCCTACTGAGCCCAATTCTGTTGTGGCTCACTCCCTGCGATTTTCAGGTGTGGACTTCGTGGTGTGTGGCGGCGTGTGGTGCTCTCCTTGGTGTACGGACCAGCAGCTATCTCAGTTCCGGTGTATGCCCCGATGTTGTTGTACTTTGTTTCTACATGTACTTATTAATTTGTTGGACCATGTAATTATTGTTGGACTGTGTACGGACATTATTAATCTACTTCCTGCGCATTGTAATTCCTTGTAGTCCGTCTGAATGTTATATTTAATCTTGTTTAACGCTTACTCCTCCAGATGTGAGTATAACACCCGGGTGTGAAACCGTTGGATAATGATTCGATACCCATTTAGTGATCGGGTCTCCGATCATAGGGTGGCGGGTCGTTACAATTGGTATCAGAGCTCAGTCTGGTCGAGTATGTGCTAAACTGGATTAGATATCGTAGTCCAACAATAAGTACGAGTCTGTACAGGCGATGGCTGCTGGTGTAGATTGATAGGTTTTGACGTGTTTGCGTTGATTTTTGCGTTTGTGGGGTAGTGATGGCGCCGAGGAAGAGAGTACCGTTGGCTCGTGGTTCGAGAGCAGACAATGTTAGTTCAGGAACAGAAGGGCATAATGTGAATCGTTTCATGGAAGCTATGATTGGGGCTATGTCTAGATACCAACAGGGAGATGGTGGTGAGGGATCCAATTCCAGAAACGGTCAGTCTACGATTTTGGTGCGGTTCTTGAAGTTGAAGACCCCTCCTTTCACGGGTCGACCAGTCCCAGACGAGGCAGCTCTTTGGATTAAGGAAATGGAGAAGGCATTTGATGTTCTTGAATGTGCCAAGAATGACAAGACCTTGTTGGCAACTTACTTATTGAAGGATAATGCATATGAGTGGTGGGTTACTACCAAGAGGATGATGTTTGCAGATAGGTCCTTGAGAGAGATCCCTTGGGAGGTATTTGTGAGAGAGTTTAGTGGACAGTACTTTTCGGGGCACGTTCGGAAATCTAAGGAAAGGGAGTTTATAGAATTGGTGCAGAATGATATGTCAGTTTTAGAATATCAAGCGAAGTTTGTGGCTCTTGGAAGATTTGTTCCACATATATCTGAGCGTGAGGAATTTAGAAAAGAGAGATTTGTGGGTGGACTCCAGTATGATCTGAGGTCAATGGTGGCATCTCAGTGTTGGAAAGATCTAGCGTCAGCAGCTCGATACGTGACAGGGGTGGAGACTCAATTCCAGCAAATGGCGAGAGAATTGGAGCGATCGGCACGAGGGAAGCAGCAAGGCAAGAGCAAATCAACAATCTTTTCATCAGGCGGTTCGAGTTCCTTTGAGTACGGGTCCCAAGAGATGCCCTGTGGTGAGAACAGAGATGGTTCGGTTCAGCAGATGTAGACTGTGGCCAGCAGGCAGTAGGGAGCGAGGCAGGATGTGGCAGGTCATTGTTCCCATTGTGGTGGTCATCATGGTAGTCGGACGTGTCCATTAGTCACTAGTGGTTGTTTTGGCTGTGGTAAGAGGGGGCACTTTTTGAGAAGTTGTCCCCAGAGGAATAAGTCAGGCGAGGAGCTGAGTGGTCAGTAGGAGCCCGGTACCTAGCATGGTGTCGTGTGTTCTTTCAGTGGAGGTCCGAGATGCTGGGCTACATGAGCACTCTTATCTTGTCTCATTAGGTAGTAGACGTGAACTTGTATGACACTCTTTATGTATTTTGAATCTTGGTGGGGAATCGGTATTGTAAACTGCACTTTATAAGGCTACTATATGTTGATGTTGGTCTATCAATTTTGGTAGAATTGTGGAACATAATTAACTTAGTATTGATCTGATCGACCGATTGCGTGTGTTGAGCCTCGTGTAAGAATGTGATCTGTAAGGGCATCATAGCGGATCTAGCTAAGATTGAGACAGTGATGGATTGGAGCTGGTCAACAACAGTAACGGAGATCAGAAGCTTCGTAGCATTAGCAGGTTATTACCGACGATTGGTCCCGGGGTTTTCTTCGATAGCGACCCCCCTTTTGTCAAGGTTGTCTTGTAGAGGAGTTCGTTTCATGTGGACCGAGGAGTGTGAGCGGAGTTTCATTTAGTTGAAAAGCTCGCCTCACTTTGGCTCCAATGTTGGTACTTCTATTAGGTTCCAGTGGAAGTGTGGTTTGTTCAGATACACTACATCGAAGTTTGGGTGTGGTTTTGATGCAACTTGGTAAGATTGTGGCCTATGCCTATAGGCAGTTGAAAAAGTTATGAGGGGAACTATCCATTCATGACTTAGAGTAGGCAGCTGTGGTGTTTACACTATAGATCCAAAGGCGTTAGTTGTATGGAGAGGATTCGAGCTGATTGTGGAATCTTCTTTCCGGGTTCCACGTGAGGTTGGTAGAGCCGTGTTGGCCAGTTTAATTGTGGGTTGATGGTACAGTGAGGTTTAGAGGCAGACTCTGTGTTCCGGCCATAGAGGACGTGCGCAGATGTGTTCTTATGGAGGCGCACTGTTCTAGATAAATAGTGCTTCTTGAATAAGTAAATCGTATCATTGCTTGAGGTGGTTCAGTAGGAAGAAGGATAGGGTGGATTTTGTGGTTTGGTGCTTCAATTGTCGTTAGGTTAGGGTGAACATCAGAGTGGCGCAGCGGAAGCGTGGTGGTAGTCCTTACCAATCCCGGTATGGGAACGGGAGCTCGTGAGTTTGGGCTTGTGCTGGGATTGTTTTATCCCCTGATGGTGGGGGCATGATCTAGGTTATCATTGAGCAATTGACCAGGTCAGCACACTTCCTGGCTATCAGGAAGGACTGGTCAGTCGGCAGGTTGGCAGAGTTGTTTGTGAGACGGATCATCTGTTGCTGTTCGATGTGCCCTTATCCATCATGTCGGACCGGGTTTTGAGGTTTACTTTTAACTCTCGAAAGAGTTTTTGGAAGGCATTGGGTACGCAGTTAGCCTTCAGCCCGGCCTATTATCCCGAGGTTGATGGGCGGTCAGAGAGGGCCATTCAGATTTTGGAGGTTTTGCTCGGGGCATGTGCCTAGACTGAGGAGGTTCTCAGGAGCAGCGTTTGTTTGCAGTGGAGTTTTGCGTGCTATAACAGTTACCATTCTAGCGTTGGCATGGCGCCTTATGAGGCTTTGTTCAGATGGCCGTGTCGATTTTCTGAGAGTTGGTCTGAGATTGGCAAAGAGGCAGTTGGCAGGATCAGAGTTGGTTCAACAGTGTGCCGAGGTTGTTAGACTAGTGCAGCGGAAATTAATTTTAGATCGGACAGACAGGAGAGTTATGCTACCATCGGTAGGAGACCGATTGAGTTTGAAGTTGGGAACCGCATGTTTTTCCAAGTCTTGCCCCCTGAGGTCGTGATGAGACTTGGGAAGCAAGGTGAGCTGGGTCCGCGACGTGTTGGGCCTTTTCCCCATTCTTGCTCGAACTGGGGAAGCGGCATGCCAGCTGGCCTTGCCGTCCAATCTTGTGGGGGTGCACAATGCGTTTCATGTGTCGTTGCTGAGGAATATTTAGGATCCACCCCAGGTGTTAGAATTTTCAGAATTGGAAGTCGCTGAGGACTTGTCCTTTCCAGAATGTTCAGTTCATGTTGAGGATCACAAGTGACAGGTTCCCCGAAACTAAGTCGTACCTTCGGATTGAGTGATTTAGCAGTAGCGCTCTGGGAACGAGGCGACCTGGGAGTGCGGGTTTGAGTTATGGGGACAATTTCCTACCTTTTCTGGTAAGTTCCCATGTGAGTTGGTGGTGGTTATACTTCACTCTCGTTACCCGTTGCAGGCAATTTCGGGGGCGAAATTCTTTTAACGGGGGGAGAATATAAGGACTGAGGTTTCGGGTCCAGTGTTCGGGTCGGTTTCGGGTCGGAATCCCCTGGTTTGGACCTGAAGGGGTCTTGAGAATTTCCCTTTAATGACGTCGACCCTTCACGACGCCTTTCAAACGGCGTCTTGCTAGGTGGACGCCATTTAGGTCCTTAGCTATTATGCCACGTGGGCGCCACGTGGGCGGGTTTCGCGCCGCGAGAGTACGGCCCCTGACTTGTCGTCTGATAGGCGTCTGTGATGGACGATGTGATTCAGACTGCGACCCTGAGATGTCAGTATACGGTGCCGGTCTTGTCGTCTGAACGGCGTCGATAGTGGTGGACGCGTTTCAGAGCTTCTGTCAGTACGGCCCGTCTTGTCATCTGATAGGCGTCTGTATAGGTCGACGCGTTTTACCGTTGTTCGAATTGACCCCGCGAGCCTTCCTTTCTTTCCCTCATTTCTTACCCTCTCACTGTCTCTCCTCCCCCTCTCCACTTCCTCCGACCCCTTTCTTCCCCTTTCCCTTCCTCTTCTTCCTCTTCCACCACTCCAACGCCTCTCTACCTCTTACCACTACCACCACCACTTCCTTCGCGGCGTTCCATTCTCCGGACAGCGGCCAACGTCCCGGTGGAGTGACGACGTCCTCGGGGGTACCGGCGGCGGCCTGCGGTGCGGCGGTTCGGCGGCAAGGAGCCAGGAGGAGTTCAAGAACCGGTAGGGGGACGAACCTTGTGTAGATTGCACTCGTTTCATCCGTAGTTTCCATGTGTTGCATGATGCGTTTGGGGGTAGAACAAGCATGTTAGGGGCTCATCTTGATGGGAATGAGGGTTTCTATGAATGTGGGTTTATGATGGTTTGGCTTGCCCCTCTTTCTCCTCTGTTTTTGAGCGATTTTGGGGTTTTTGGGGGTGGAAAGGGAGCCTTCGGGTAGGAGACAGAACCTGGTTTCTGGCACTAAAAGACGTCGTGCATGGATGACGCCATTTAGAAGGGCGTCGGGCCATCATGACGCCTTTTAAGCAGAAATCGTTCTACTCAGGCTCTGTCAGTTCGGGGAGTCTGGCGCTAAAAGACGTCATGCTTGGACGACGCGATTTGGAATAGCATCGGGCCATCATGACGCCTTTTAGGCAGAAATCCCCCGATTAAGGTTTTCTGCTAATTCTGGATTTCTATGTGAGGGCGTCTGAGGACAGTGACGCCTTTTAAAAGGCGGCTTCCTAGGACGACACGTTTTAAAGAGAATCAACCGTCGCCTATCCCTGCTTCTGTCACTAATAGGCGACGAGGGATGGCGGCACGTTTTAATAGGGCGGGCCTGTGACGACGCCTTTTAGGCCATATTCTGAGGCTGGGATTTCATAAACCAGTTTAGGATGCTTGAGTGGCGTCGGCCTTGGGTGACGCGATTCAATACAGAACCACACTAATTCATGCTAGTAAAATGTGTTTACACTGCTAGATAGTTGGTTAAAAGCATGCTTTTAGTACACTCGATGACGATGGATTCTGTAAGGAATCACCATGAACGCAGTGGAAATAAAAATTGATTCCATTGTATCGGTTGCTGGGGTTGTAAAACGGACATTAAAATCTAAGCGGGAAGAACAGTTCTTCGCCTTTGCGGGGTTTCGAATCTCCCGTGGATGATGCCGACTCGGTAATCGCGCACGCGCACGATCTTTAGAGGTATCCACACGAGTTCCCGCAGCAGACGCGATTTCCTCCTCGACTTGAGTGCTCCGACCGGCGTTGGGGAAGAAATAAGCCCCAAAAACCCCCAAAATCTGGTTTTGCAGGGTTAAACAACTGAGTTTGGGCTTGATTTTAAGCACCTCCAAGGGCACTCCGGTGCCGATCTCCATGCCTAATGAGAAATGGTGACTATCACCAAGAGATCTAGGGATTCTTACGGCCATCCCAACGCTTGGGATGCACATACGAAGCCGCCGAAGTACCCCAGTTCATCATCACATGAAGAACTCCGAAAAACCCAAATAATAATCAGAAAAATACAGGAAAATAATCAAATTGATCGTGATCATCATATGAACACTAATCTGTCATTTTTAATCGGATTAAACACAAGAACACGTACAATATGGGTTCTTCACGCATAACGAGAAAACACACAAAACGGTGCCGTTTTACAACCGAACCAGCGAACCTGGCTCTGATACCACTGTAAGGAATCACCATGAACGCAGCGGAAATAAAAATTGATTCCATTGTATCGGTTGCTGGGGTTGTAAAACGGACATTAAAATTTAAGCGGGAAGAACAGTTCTTCACCTTTGCGGGGTTTCGAATCTCCCGTGGATGATGCCGACTCGGAAATCGCGCACGCGCACGATCTCTAGAGGTATCCACACGAGTTCCCGCAGCAGACGCGATTTCCTCCTCGACTTGAGTGCTCCGACCAGATCTCAGATCCACCATGCGCGGAGAGAGAGATCCACTACGAGAAGGAGAGAGAGAGAGGAGAGACAGAATCTGGGGAGTAAAATTCGTCCAACTAACTTTTTACCACTCCCCCTTGGCCCTCCTTATATAGAAATAAGGATAAGCACAACAGTTAATCCTCATGATTATCCAAGAGTTTGGCCTTGGATAATTCTCCATTAAATCTTCATGTTTATCCTGCAGCTTTTCACAAAAACCCAGATAAGCATGAAATTTAACATCTCTCACCGTCTGACGAGAACTCTTATGTGTGTGACCCTCTAGGCCCATATATCAGTCCGGTTGCAGGCCAATTAAACTTAGAACTGTTTCTTGAGTTTAATATTTATTAATTAACATTTAAACATCGCATGTTAAATGATTAATTTAATAAACAAGTGAATTATCATCTGATGATCAAATCACTTGGCCTTCTGATCATGAACAGCACCAAACACTACCTCATGATCCCAGAAGATATAAGGGATACTTTTCCCTTCAATTGAACCTTTCCGTCTGCCGATACCGCACAGATATAATCCTTCACTCATGCAATGTCCCGATAGCGCAAGGGTATGATTTTATAGCCAAACCCTCTATTGCATTATCCAGATGGATTTTAGTACACAGTTAATATCTAGAAAGACATCTCTTTCAGTTGACTCTGGCCAGGGATTTCTGTGTACACATCCATGGGACATTCTCTCTCCAGTCTTATACTAAGAGTGAGTGATCCCTTGTTGTTCACTCAATTACCTTCGCAAGCTTTCCACTGTATCTGAAAGACCGATTATGGTGGACTTAATGGTTAAAGTCCACGAGTCAGAGAATCAAGATACAATGGTCCACAAACAAGGTATCATTGGTGACTCAGGTCAAAGGACCAACTGTGCTACTGCAACAAAGGAATTCCCTGGTTGACTAATAGGTATAATTACCATCCAGGAATTCTTATTTGGGTCTGTTCAGTGAACTCATTCTCTAATGAGCACCCACTTGTTTGTCTTAGTGTCACCACACGAGTGAATGTGAGATCATTCACCCTCATTATATGAGCAGATATAACTTGTGTCGATCTTATCGGATATTTAATGTCCATCTCAAATATCCTACGATCGAGAACTATTTAAGACAATTGCCTTAGGATATTGATCTCACTATCACGATCTCATCATGATTCAATATCCCATACATTTGTCTATGGACCTTCATTACGATAGTCGTTTGCGAGAACTATTAAATGAAGAAATAATTGCCTTTATTAATAATCTGAACTAGAATGTACAATGATTGGATTTGAGGCCACCCAATTCTAACATTCTCCCACTTGGACTATAGCCAATCATCCATGTGTCTAAGTCACATAGACTTTAGGTGACGTTCTAAATTGTTTTGAGACAATGGCTTAGTCAAGGGATCTGTTACATTATCTTCAGATGAGACTTTCTCAACTACTATATCTCCTCGGGCGATGATCTCACGAATCAGATGAAATCGTCTCAGAATGTGCTTTGACTTCTGATGTGATCTGGGCTCCTTCGCTTGAGCTATTGCCCCATTGTTGTCACACAATAATGGAACATGATCTGAAATGCTTGGAACGACTCCAAGCGCCGAGATGAACTTCTTCATCCAAACCGCCTCCTTGGCCGCTTCAGCTGCAGCAATGTATTCTGCTTCGGTCGTCGAATCTGCAGTAGTTTCCTGTTTGGAACTCTTCCAACTTACTGCACCTCCATTTAACATGAACACAAATCCAGACATGGATTTGCTGTCATCCATATCCGACTGGAAACTCGAGTCAGTAAATCCTCGAAGTTCCAAGTCGTTTCCTCCATAAACGAGAAATAGATCCTTAGTCCTTCTCAAGTATCTAAGGATACATTTCACCGCCTTCCAGTGTTCCTCACCTGGATCAGCCTGATATCTACTAGTGACACTTAAAAGATGTGTCACATCAAGCCTAGTACAAAGCATTGCATACATGATGGATCCTATTGCCGAGGCATAAGGAACTCTATCCATGTATGCTCTCTCTTCTGGTGTCCTGGGAGACATTTCTTTAGAGAGATAAATTCCATGCCTCATAGGAACGAGGCCTCTCTTGGAATTTTCCATGCCAAACCTTTTTGACTATGGTATCTATGTACATAGATTGGGATAAGCCAAGCATCCTTTTGGACCTATCTCTATAGATCCTTATTCCCAGAATATAGGATGCTTCTCCCAAATCTTTCATGGAGAAGTTTTTGGATAACCAACCCTTTACTGATGACAGCATTCCTACATCATTCCCAATGAGTAGAATGTCATCAACGTAAAGAACCAAAAAGGTAACTGCGCTCCCACTAACCTTTTTGTATACACAAGGTTCATCTTCATTCTTAATGAAGTCATAAGATTTGATTGCTTCATCAAATCTTAAGTTCCAAGTTCGGGATGCCTGCTTTAATCCATAGATGGATCTTTGCAGCTTGCATACCTTACTTGAATGCTCTTTGGAAGTGAATCCTTCAGGTTGTATCATATACACCTCTTCTCGAAGGTTCCCGTTAAGGAATGCTGTTTTCACATCCATTTGCCATATTTCATAATCATAGAATGCAGCGATAGCAAGAAGTATTCTGATTGACTTAATCATGGCAACTGGAGAAAAAGTTTCGTCATAGTCAACACCTTGCCTTTGACGATATCCTTTTGCTACAAGCCTTGCCTTGTATGTGTCAATTTGTCCATCTGCCCCGATCTTTCTTTTAAAGATCCATTTACTGCCAATAGGTACCATACCTTCTGGCAGATCAACCAAGTTCCAAACTTGGTTGGCATACATGGACTGAATTTCAGAATCCATTGCCTCTGGCCATTTTTCTGATTCATGACTATTTATGGCTTCTAGGTAGGTTTGAGGATCATCATCCTCATTTAAGTGCACTTTTGGTTTGCCTTCATCGATATGTCCAACATATCTTTCAGGCTGCTTAGGCACTCTACCTGATCTGCGAACCTTTTGTGTATCATCTTGAACAAGTTCTTGAGTCAATGGTTCAGAAGATGAACCAGTGTTGATTTGTGAGTCTAGAATTTCTTCCAGTTCTATCTTGCTCCCACTGTCTTCTTTTGAGAGATATTCTTTCTCTAAGAAGACATCTCTTTTTGCGACAAACACCGTTTGATCGCTGGGCTGATATAAGTAATATCCAAAACTCTCTTTTGGATATCCCACAAATCTACATTTCTCTGTCCTAGAATCCAGTTTGTCTGGATCATGTCTTTTGACATGTGCAGGACAACCCCAGACTCTAACATGCTTAAAGTCTGGTTTCTTTCCTTTCCATATCTCATATGGAGTGGAAGGTACTGATTTACTCGGAACTTTGTTCAACAGATATGCAGCAATCAACAGTGCATATCCTCATAAAGAGATTGGAAGTTTGGCATAACTCATCATGGATCGTACCCTATCTAATAGAGTACGATTTCTCCTTTCCGATACACCATTTAAGTGAGGTGTATAGGGAGGAGTCCACTGAGACAAAATACCATTATCCTTAAGATATTCTGTGAATTCTGTACTTAAGTATTCACCCCCTCGATCTGATCGAAGAGTTTTAATACTCTTTCCAGTCTGGTTCTCAACTTCGTTTTTAAACTCTTTAAAATTCTCAAAGACTTCTGACTTATATTTCATTAAATATATGTAGCCATATCTTGAGAAATCATTTGTAAATGAAACAAAGTATGAATAACCACCCATAGCATGAGTAGACATTGGACCACATACATCACTATGTATTAGTTCCAATAAGTCCTTAGCTCTTACTCCATGTCCTGAGAATGGAGCTTTGGTCATCTTCCCCATGAGACAAGCTTCACAGGTTGCAAATGATTCATAATCAAATGGATTAAGATATCCATTCTTTTGCAACCTTATGATCCTGTTCTCATTTATATGACCTAGCCTACAATGCCATAGGTACGATTTATTCACATCCTTATCTAAGCGTTCAAGAGAATTATTTACCAGACAAACATCATATGAAATATCAAGTAAATATAATCCATTCAATAAATACCCGGAAGCAAACAATTTGTCTCCTTGATAAATTGAACAACCTTTATTCTCTAGCTTCATAGAATATCGTTGTCTATCTAAACATGAAATAGATATGATATTCCTAATAATGGTTGGAACATAATAACAATCTATCAGTTCCAAAGTGTCTCCTGACGGCATCTGAAGTCTTGCTGTCCCCACAGCTAACGCAGCAACTTTTGCTCCATTCCCGAGCCTCAGATCCACGTCTCCGCGGTTCAATCTTCTTTTACTTGTTAACACCTGCAAGTTATTGCAGATATGAGAAACACATCCAGTATCTAATACTGAGGATGTTGATTCTCTATAAGACAAGTTAAGATCGATCATGAGAATACCTGAAGCTTCACCAAGCTTCTCATTTGCTTTTTCTGCAAGATAAATCTTGCAGTTTCTCTTCCAGTGACCTTCTTTATGGCAGTGGAAATAATGACCTTTATCATTGACTTTAGCTTTGTCCTTTTGTGCCGCCGGTTTGCTTTTCACTAGCTTCTTAGGCTTACCTTTCTTAAAGGTCTGTCCAGCTTTTCTTTTCTTGTTGGTCTTACCAACAAGCATTATATTTGGCTTATTTTTCTGGATAGTGCCTTCAGCTATCTTCAACATGTTGAGCAGCTCAGCTAGTGAAACTTCAATTTTGTTCATATTGAAGTTGATAATGAATTGTGAAAATAAATCTGGAAGGGACTGTAGGATTAAGTCAATGCTCAGGTCATTGTTCATAACAAAGCCCAGCACAGCAAGCCTCTCAATCCATTCTATCATCTTGAGCACATGAGTTTGCACAGATGTGCCCTCGCTCATTCTGGTCCTGAACAATTTCTTAGATATCTCATATCTTTCTGTTCTGGATTGTTCACCAAACAACTCTTGTAGGTGATTCAGAATGGTCTTAGGTTCCATGTTATCATGCTGTCGCTGCAGTTCATTGTTCATTGAACCGAGCATATAACACTGGACCTTGACAGAGTCCTCCTTCCAATTTTCATACATCATTAATTCATCTTCGTTAGCATTATCACCGGGTTGCACTGGATCTGGTTGATCCAGGACATAGGCTAGTTTTTCGCACCTGAGGACAATCTTCAGGTTTCGTAACCAGTCAATGTAATTTGGTCCCGTGAGTTTGTTTGCATCAAGTATGCAACGGAGGGGGTTAGGTGACGACATAGCGACCTACATGGAAATATATAAAATGAGCAGATAGTTCTTAAAATCAGATTTAGGACTTTTAATCTAGATTTATGCTCCCACTATTTTTCGGCGATCTGTATGACCCTCTAAGATACAGAACGGGAAATTCCGGTGATTTCCTAGTGGGAATCAGAATCCTTCGGGCAACATGCATGTGACCTTGTGGTAGCACAACAAATCACATCAAGTCCCTTAGGCAGTCAACTCTTGACAGTTGCAACGTTTGCAATATCCGATCGATTTAACCCCTGAATCAGAATGACCTTGTGGTAGCACAACAAATCAATTTGATTCAGTTAAGTTTATCCATCATTACTTAGATGACATGAATTCATAGTGCAATCCTTGTGGTAGCACAACAAAACTACACTATTTGTCCATTCATCTTAATGACATCACATGTCGTAGATCTAGTTTAATTTCTAAATCAAATGGACCTTGTGGTAGCACAACAAATCCGTTTGAAAAAAGAATTATCCTAAGATCTATAATGATGGTGGGTTACGTAGATTATTCTGAATATCTCACGTTTACAACTTATGTTTTAAAAGAGGGTTTTTGATTTTTGATTTGTAAAAATCGTGCTATCAATAGTATTTCAATTTGAAGTATCATTATACTAAATATAAATATATATATGATAGCATAGTCCACAAATATCACATATATGCAGAAAAATTAAATGGAGATGATCATGGACTGCTAAAGCTACTATGGAATCATCAGAGCCAAACGATGATCCATAATAGGGTCCTAATGTGAAAACAGCAACACTGGTTCCATTTGATGCGAGTCCTTCCTCCAGAGGTGTCTTCAGAAGATCCCGTCCTCTAAACTTAATCCGATACATTTAAATATGAAATTCAGGACTCGCAGGTCCACAAATGTACATTTAAACAATTAGAAACATTGATCTTATCAAGGGGAGTACAATCTTATAGGAAGGTAGAAAGTACACTTGGATTAAGAGAGAGGAGGACACGCAGGTCCTATTTAAAATACCAAATGAAATAAGCATCGCATCCATTCACATTATTCATCACATGAAAATTCTAAGTCCATGATCATCCCACCATAAAACACATCACATGCATCACAATCATCACATAATTGCTGTTTGGTATTAAATTTTATAAATATAAAATTATAATACCAATTAGTTTTCGAAATAACATTTATTTCAGCATAATCAATAATATTCAAAACATTATTGACAAATAAACTAACTAAACTATTCAGTTAATCTAAATAATGATTCAAACAATTTGAACAGTAATAGTGTAATCAAGTTATGTATGAATTTAGTTTAAAACAATTTTAAACTAATTAAATTAACAGAGAATTAATTATCTAAAACAATTTTAAATAATTAACTAACACCCATTAATTATAAAGCCCTTTAATAGACTAACAGTTATTAAACACTTTAATAACCTGTTAATAATCATAAAAATAATTAATAACAATTATTAATTATTTCTATAAATTTTCTGTTTTAAAACTGGCTTAAACGAGCTAAAATTGGGTTTAAAGGGGGTTAAACCGGTATTTAAAAACAATTTTTAAAAAACTGAAAATGGGCCCAGCCCATTAGGGCCCAATTGGCCCGGACCCGAACCCTGGCTCGGCCAGGGCGCCGCCCGGCCCATGGCCCGGTCCGACCGGGTCAGGACCGGGCGGTCCGGCCACTCCAGCACTATTCGACCGGCCTCCCCTTCACAGCAGAACCCTAAACTATGTGCAGGAGCTTCGGCTGGGAGGGTCCGGCGCCGCCGGCCCCGGCCGGCGTTGCCCCCGGCGCCGGTAGGGCCGCCGGTGACCAGCGTTGGGGAAGAAATAAGCCCCAAAAACCCCCAAAATCTGGTTTTGCAGGGTTAAACAACCGAGTTTGGGCTTGATTTTAAGCACCTCCAAGGGCACTCCGGTGCCGATCTCCATGCCTAATGAGAAATGGTGACTATCACCAAGAGATCTAGGGATTCTTACGGCCATCCCAACTCTTGGGATGCACATACGAAGCCGCCGAAGTACCCCAGTTCATCATCACATGAAGAACTCCGAAAAACCCAAATAATAATCAGAAAAATACAGGAAAATAATCAAATTGATCGTGATCATCATATGAACACTAATCTGTCATTTTTAATCGGATTAAACACAAGAACACGTACAATATGGGTTCTTCACGCATAACGAGAAAACACACAAAACGGTGCCGTTTTACAACCGAACCAGCGAACCAAGCTCTGATACCACTGTAAGGAATCACCATGAACGTAGCGGAAATAAAAATTGATTCCATTGTATCGGTTGCTGGGGTTGTAAAACGGACATTAAAATCTAAGCGGGAAGAACAGTTCTTCACCTTTACGGGGTTTCGAATCTCCCGTGGATGATACCGACTCGGTAATCGCGCACGCGCACGATCTCTAGAGGTATCCACACAAGTTCCCGCAGCAGACGCGATTTCCTCCTCGACTTGAGTGCTCCGACCAGATCTCAGATCCACCATGCGCGGAGAGAGAGATCCACTACGAGAAGGAGAGAGAGAATCTGGGGAGTAAAATTCGTCCAACTAACTTTTTACCACTCCCCCTTGGCCCTCCTTATATAGAAATAAGGATAAGCACAACAGTTAATCCTCATGATTATCCAAGAGTTTGGCCTTGGATAATTCTCCATTAAATCTTCAAGTTTATCCTGCAGCTTTTCACAAAAACCCAGATAAGCATGAAATTTAACATCTCTCACCGTCTGACGAGAACTCTTATGTGTGTGACCCTCTAGGCCCATATATCAGTCCGGTTGCAGGCCCATTAAACTTAGAACTGTTTCTTGAGTTTAATATTTATTAATTAACATTTAAACATCGCATGTTAAATGATTAATTTAATAAACAAGTGAATTATCATCTGATGATCAAATCACTTGGCCTTCTGATCATGAACAGCACCAAACACTACCTCATGATCCCAGAAGATATAAGGGATACTTTTCCCTTCAATTGAACCTTTCCGTCTGCCGATACCGCACAGATATAATCCTTCACTCATGCAATGTCCCGATAACGCAAGGGTATGGTTTTATAGTCAAACCCTCTATCGCATTATCCAGATGGATTTTAGTACACAGTTAATATCTAGAAAGACATCTCTTTCAGTTGACCCTGGCCAGGGATTTCTGTGTACACATCCATGGGACATTCTCTCTCCAGTCTTATACTAAGAGTGAGTGATCCCTTGTTGTTCACTCAATTACCTTCGCAAGCTTTCCACTGTATCTGAAAGACCGATTATGGTGGACTTAATGGTTAAAGTCCACGAGTCAGAGAATCAAGATACCATGGTCCACAAACAAGGTATCATTGGTGACTCAGGTTAAAGGACCAACTGTGCTACTGCAACAAATGAATTCCCTGGTTGACTAATAGGTATAATTACCATCCAGGAATTCTTATTTGGGTCTGTTCAGTGAACTCATTCTCTAATGAGCACCCACTTGTTTGTCTTAGTGTCACCACACGAGTGAATGTGAGATCATTCACCCTCATCATATGAGCAGACATAACTTGTGTCGATCTTATCGGATATTTAATGTCCATCTCAAATATCCTACGATCGAGAACTATTTAAGACAATTGCCTTAGGATATTGATCTCACTATCACGATCTCATCATGATTCAATATCCCATACATTTGTCTATGGACCTTCATTACGATAGTCGTTTGCGAGAACTATTAAATGAAGAAATAATTGCCTTTATTAATAATATGAACTAGAATGTACAATGATTGGCTTTGAGGCCACCCAATTCTAACAGATTCTTCATGACCGGATGGCACTACGTTGTGTGTCGTGCGACTGCGGACTTCTCACGTGACCGGATCGCACCGTGCCGTGTTGTGTGTTACTGTGGACCTAGAGTGACAGTTGTAGCGTTTGACACCCTGTGTCGGTGCGGAGGGACACAGCGCTGATGGGAGAAGTGGCGGGGTGACGCCTAGTGAGAGAGGGTCACCTGGTGAACCCCGGGGTTAGCTAGCTTGTACCGGTGTCGGAGTGGTACCTTTGGAGTGTCACTCGTGCTGGGGGAAGGAGTAACCACCTGAGCCAGTTGGGCCGGAGTAGCCAGCGTGCTATCCGAGAGGTTACTGTTTGGTCTCAGCGGGTCGGTGTTTGCTGGGGGAAGGAGTAACCGCCGAGGTAGCCAGCGTGCTATCGAGGGGTTACTGTTTGGTCTCAGCGGGTCGTTGTTTCCCACTTTCGGAGACGTGGTTGACGCGTTTTGCCGAGACGCGAGTTGTAGGTTCCTTGGTAGAATGATTTCTGAGATATGCATGTTATATTCCGAGTGCATGTGGTTTTTAGAGAGAATTAGGAGTAATGTGTTACAACTTTACTTGTTCACTTGTATCTTGGTAATTGCACTTGTGGGTGTGTGAGTGGGAGACCAGAGATCGGATGATCCCTACTGAGCCCAATTCTGGTGTGGCTCACTCCCTGCGGTTTTCAGGTGTGGAATTCGTGGTGTGTGGCGGCGTGTGGTGCTCTCCTTGGATAATGATTCGATACCCATTTAGTAATCGGGTCTCCGATCATAGAGTGGCGGGTCGTTACAACTTTGAAGAGTTTGTCATATGCGGATAGGAATCTCAGGGAGATTCCATGGGAGACATTTGTGAAGGAATTCAATACGAGTACTTTCCTAGGCATGTCCAGAAGGCCAAAGAGAGGAAATTTATGGAGTTGACCCAAGGAAGCATGACAGTGCTTGAGTACCAGATGAAGTTTGTTTCGCTTGGGAGGTTCGTGCCTTTTATTTCAGGAGACGAGGAGCGTTGGACTGAGAGATTTGTGGATGGACTGAGGTCCAATTTGAGGAGTTTTGTGGCATCCCACTGTTGTACGGATTTGGCATCGGCGGTTAGGTGTGCTGCGGCAGTAGAGGCACAGTATGATCAGTGAGGGGACTGACTACTCAGGGGCCGATTCATGGCAGGGGAAAGACAGCAGCAGCAATAGCTCCTTCGTCCAGATCAGGATCGTCTTCACTTGGCTCCAGATTCAGGAGGTTGTTTCGAGGCGGTGGCAGCAACAATGGTAGTAGCAGACCCGAGCAGAGCCAGCACAGTCAGTCGGTGTCCAGTGCTCAGCAGGAGGCAGCTCAGAGGCTTCCGGCATCTTGTCGACATTGCAGTGGTACTCACGTTGGGACTCAGTGTCCTGCACTTTCTGGGAGGTGTTACACTTGTGGCCAGCAGGGCCATTTGGCGAGGTATTGCCCGCAGGGGCATGGTCAGGGGCAGGGGCTAGGTGATCGGAAGAAGCCGAGGACCCAGGGGAAAGTTCTAGCTATCACCAGGAAGGAGGCTTGTGCGTCCAACGTGGTGGAAGGTACACTTTCTGTCCTTTGGAACTCTGCACATGTGTTGATTGATTTAGGTGCTTGACATTCTTTTATTTCTGAGCAGTTCGTAGATATTCTTTCTGCACCCGTTAATGAGATATCTGATGGACTGATGGTAGAGGTTCCTTCTGGGGATTTCATGTTGTCTTATAACTGTTTGAGTGTGTAAGGACTGAGGTTTCGGGTTCGGTTTTCGGGTCGGTTTCGGGCCGGATCCCCTGGGTCGGACCTTGCGGGGTCTAGAGAATTTCTTCTGAATGACGTCTACACATCACGACGCCTTTCAAACGGCGTCTTGATAGGTGGACGCCATTTAGGCGATTTACTGTTGTGCCACGTGGGCGCCACGTGGGCGGGTTTCGGGCCGCGAGAGTACGGCCCCTGTCTTGTCGTCTGAACGGCGTCCATGATGGACGACACGATTCAGACTGCCACCCTGCGGTGTCAGTGTACGGTGCCTGACATGTCAGCTGAACGGCGTCTATGGTGGTCGACGCGTTTCAGACAGCTGTCAGTACGGCCCGTCCTGTCATCTGATAGGCGTCCTTCTCGCTCGACGCGTTTTAGGTAGTTTCCGATGACCCCCGCGAGCCCTCCTTTCTTTCCCTCATTTCTCACCTCTTGCTCTCTCTCCTCTCCCCCTCCGCCTCCTCCGACCCTTCTCTTTCCCTTTCCCTTCCTCTTCTTCCTTTTCCACCACTCCAACGCCACCCTACCTCTCACCTCTGCCACCACCACTTCCTTCGTGGCGTTCCATTCTCCGGACGGCGGCCGACGTCCCGGCGGAGTGGCGACGTTCTCGGGGGTACCGGCGGCGGTCTGCGGCGCGGTGGTTGGGCGACACGGAGCCAGGAGGAGTTCAAGTATCCGGTAGGGGGACGAACCTTGTATGTGTTGCTCGTGCTTTCCTAGGCGTGTTTTGATGTGTTTTGGGCTAGATTGAGCATGTTTAGGGGGGTGTTCTTGTGGTTATGGCCGTGTTCCTGTATGTGGTTTTGTAGTAGGTTTGTGGGGGGTGAACTTCTCTTTCTCCCCCTTCTATTTTGGAGGCTTTTCGGGGCAATTGGGGTTAAGGGAGAAACCCTCGGTTCGAACCAGGGAACCAGGTTTCTGGCGCTAAACGGCGTCGTGCTTGGTCGACGCCTTTCAAAAGGACGTCAAGGCAGTACGACGCGTTTTAGGGCAGAAACCTCCCCGTTCGAGGTTTCACGAGTTAGGGGTTCTGGCGCTAAATGACGTCATGGATGGACGACGCCTTTCAAAAGGACGTCGGGCCATCATGACGCCATTTAGGCAGGAAATCACCCCGACTGAGGGTCCGTCAACTCGGGATTCTGGAACTAAAAGACGTCATGGGTGGACGACGCGATTTGAATGGCGTCGGGTAACCATGACGCCTTTTAAGGAAGAAATCCCCTGGGTAATGTTTTCCTGAAATTCTGGATTTATCAGCTGAATGGCGTCGGAGGATGTCGACGCCTTTCAAAAGGCGACTGCTGGTGTCGACGCCTTTTAGGCCAGATTCCCGTGGCCTCTGTTTTATGAACCAGTTTAGGGAACTTGAATGGCGTCGGCCTTGGGCGACGCGATTCAAGGCAGAACAACACTAATTCATGCCAGTAAAATGTACATACTGCTAGATAGTTGGTTAGTGCATGCTCTAGTATACTTGGTTTCTTTAGGATCGGATGGCACTGCGTTGTGTGTAGTGCGATCGCGGGCTTTTCACGTGACCGGATCGTACTGTGCCGGGTTTTGGTGTTTTGAGTTACTGTGGACCTGGAGTGACATTGTAGCGCTTTATCACCCTGTGCTGGTGGGGGCGTGAGCACAGCGCCGGTGGGGGCGTGGGCGGGGTGACGCCTAGTGAGAGAGGGTCACCTGGTGAACCCCGGGGTCAGCTAGTACCGGTGTCGGAGTGGTACATTCGGAGAGTCACTCATGCTGAGGGAAGGAGTAACCACCTGAGCCAGTTGGGCCGGAGTAGCTAGCGTGCTATCCGAGGGGTTACTGTTTGGTCTCAGCGGGTCGGTGTTTCCTACTTGTGCTTGTGTGGACGGTGTTTCCCACTTACGGCTGTGTGGTTGGTGTTTCCTACTTTCGGAGGAATGGTTGACGTGTTTTGCCGAGACGGGAGTTGTAGGCTCCTTGATAGAATGATTTTAGAAATATGCATGTTACATTCCGAAGGCACATGATTCATATCGAGATTTTAGGAGTAGCGTGTTACATCTTTACTTGCTTTATTACCTGTATCTTTGCTACTGCACTTGTGGGTGTGTGAGTGGGAGGCGAGGGATCGGATGATCCCTACTGAGCCCAATTTTGGTGTGGCTCACTCCCTGCGTTTTCAGGTGTAGACCTTGTGGCGTGTGGCGGCGCGTGGTGTTCTCCTTGGTGTGCGGACCAGCAGCTATCTCAGTTCCCGGGGTATGCCCCGATGTTGTTGTACTTTATTTCTGCCTGTACTTAATTAATTTGTTGGACATGTAATTATTGTTGGACTGTGTACGGACATTGTTACTTTACTTCCTGCGCACTGTACCCCTTTGTAGTCCGTGTGAATGTTATATTTAATCTTGTTTAACGCTTACTCCTCCAGATGTGCAAATAAGATCCTGGTATGAACCTACAGTTAATGGGCCGACATCCATTTAGTGACCGGGTCTCCGGTCATAGGATGGCGGGTCGTTACTGAGTGAGGTTCCCTTGACCATTGAGGGTCATGAGTTACTTGCCTAGTTAGTTGTGCTTGCCATTAGCGACTTTGATGTCATCTTGGGCATGGATTGATTGGAGGCTTATTATGCCGAGGTGGACTGCTACAGGAAGAGGGTGCATTTCTCTATTTCGGACATCCCGACCTTCTGCTTCCAAGGTATTAGGCTTTCTTCTCGTGGTATTCTTATTTCTACCTTTAAGGCCTAGAGGTTGCTTGTTGGTGGCTGTGAGGCTTTCCTTGCTACTGTTGTTTTAGTTAGTGTTAGTAGTGGTTCCAGTCCTTGAGAGGTGCCTGTAGTTTGTGACTTTGTTGATGTGTTTCCTGAGGAGTTGTCTGGCCTTCCTCCTCAGTGAGAGGTTGAGTTTACTATTGAGCTTGCATCGGGTACGGCGCCCTTGTCTAAGGCCCCGTATCGGATGGCTTCGGCCGAACTCGCTGAGTTGAAGGCGCAGTTGCAGGAATTGCTGGATAAGGGTTTAATTCGTCCCAATACTTCTGCATGGGGTGCTCCAGTTCTATTTGTCAGGAAGAAGGATGGTTCTCTGAAGTTATGTATTGATTATAAATAGTTGAACCAGGTGACGATAAAGAACAAGTACCCACTTCTGAGGATCGATGATCTGATGGATCAGTTGCAATCTGCGAAGGTATTTTAAAAGATTGACTTGGGATCAGGGTATTATCAGATAAGGATCCGTGAGGTTGATGTAAGTAAGATGGCCTTTAGGACTCGGTATTGACATTATGAGCTTTTGGTTATGCCTTTTGGCTTGACCAATGCTCTGGAGGCTTTTACGGATTTGATGAACCGGGTCTTCAAGGCCTACCTGGATCAGTTTGTAGTGGTATTTGTAGATGATATTTTGGTATACTCTTCTTCTGAGGAAGAGCATGCCACACATCTTCAGGTGGTATTGCAGTAACTGAGAGAGCACCAACTCTATGCCAAGTTTAGTAAGTGTGAATTCTGGCTAGATAAGGTGCACTTCCTGGGGCATGTCATTTCTGGAGATGGCATTGCAGTGGATCCAGCCAAGATTGAGGCAGTGATGGATTGGAGCAGACCGACAATAGTAACTGAGATCAGGAGCTTCTTGGGGTTAGCAGGATATTACAGACGGTTTGTCCAGGGTTTTTTTTCAATAGCGACCTCCTTGTCGTGGTTGACTCGTAAGGGAGTTCGTTTTGTGTGGACCGAGGAGTGTGAGCGGAGTTTCATTGAGTTGAAGACTCGCCTCTCTTCGGCTTTAGTGCTGGTGCTTCCATCAGGTTTCGGTGGATTTGTGGTTTTTTCAGATGCATCTCGACGAGGTTTGGGTGTGGTTCTGGTGCAGCATGGTAAGGTTGTGGCCTATGCTTCTAGGCTGCTAAAGAAGCATGAGGAGAACTATCCCACTCATGACTTAGAGTTGGCAGTTGTAGTATTTGCACTGAAGATCTGGTGGCACTATTTATATGGAGAGAAGTTTTAGGTTTTTACCGACCATAAGAGCCTGAAGTACGTATTCAAGCAGAAGGATCTGAACTTGAGGTAGCGCAGGTGGATGGAGTTCATTAAAGATTATGATCTCGACCTTTCTTATCATCCGGGCAAGGCAAATGTGGTGGCAGACGCCTTGAGTCGGAAGACGATCGTGTCATATCTCATGCTTCAAGGATGGAGGTTATATGAGCAGGTGGTAGAATCTTCCTTTAGGATTCTGCGAGAGGCTGACAGAGCCGTGTTGGCCAGCTTAACTGTAAGGCCAGCAGTGTACCATGCCGTAATCGAGGCTCAGAGGGCAGTTGTAGAGTTGCCGCAGGTTCTCCAGTCACCAGAGGTGGAGTTGTGGAATGATGGTACAGTCAGATTTAGATCCAGTCACCAGAGGTGGAGTTGTGGAATGATGGTACAGTCAGATTTAGAGGTAGACTCTATGTCCCAGCCGAGGAAGACATGCGCAGGAGTGTCCTGGATGAGGCGCACCGTTCTAGATATGCAGTGCATCCCGGAACGACTAAGATGTATCATTGTTTGAGGAGGCACTTTTGGTGGCCTGGTATGAAGAAGGACATGGCTGATTATGTGGCAAGGTGCCTGACTTGTCAGCGGGTTAAGGCAGAACACCAGAGACCAAGAGGATTGTTGCAGCCTTTCCCGATCCCGGAATGGAAATGGGAACACGTGACTATGGACTTTGTGATGGGATTACCTGTGTCCCCTGGCAGAAGAGAAGCGATTTGGGTCATTGTTGATCGATTGACCAAGTTGGCACACTTTCTGGCTGTTAGGAAGGACTGGTCAGTCGGTAAGTTGGCTAAGTTATTTGTGGATCAGATCATTTCTCTGCATAGGGTGCCCTTATCCATCGTATTAGACCGGGATCCGAGATTTACTTCTAGATTCTGGAAGAGTTTTCAGAAGGCCTTGGGCACGTAATTAGCCTTCAGCTCGGCTTATCATCCCGAGACTGATGAGCAGTCGGAGAGGACCATTCAGATACTGGAGGATATGCTCAGGGCATGTTGCCTAGACTGAGGAGGTTCTTGGGAGCAGCACCTGTCTACAGTGGAGTTTGCCTACAACAACAATTATCATTCCAGTATCGGCATGATGCCTTTTGAGGCATTGTATAGGCGGCCGTGTCGATCTCCTGTGAATTGGTCTGAGATTAGCGAGAGGCAGATAGCGGGGGCAGAGTTGGTTCAGCAGTGTGTTGAGGTTGCCAGAATGGTGCAGCGGAGGTTGACTATGGCTCAGAGTAGACAGAAGAGTTATGCAGACATCCGTTGGAGACCACTTGAGTTTGAGGTTGGGGACCACGTGTTTCTCCGAGTCTTACCCTCCAAGGGTGTGATGAGATTTGGGAAGCGAGGTAAGCTGAGTCCGCGATATGTTGGGCCCTTTCCCATTCTTGCTCGAATTTGGGAAATGGCGTATCAGTTAGCCTTGCCACCCAGTCTTGAAGGAGTGCACGATGTGTTCCATGTTTCTTTGTTGAGGAGATTTGTTTAGGACGCATCTCATGTTGTGGGCTTTTCAGAGTTGGAAGTCGCTGAGGACTTGTCCTTTCCAGAATTTCCAGTACGTATTGAGGATTGCAGGGAACAGGTCCTTTGGAACAAGGTTGTTCCTCTGGTTAAGGTGATTTGGCAGCATCGCTCTAGAGGCGAGACTACCTGGGAGCGAGAGGATGAAATGTGGGAGCAGTTTCCCTACCTCTTCTCGTTAGTTCTCTAGTGAGCTTGTACCATTATTTTTCGATCTTGTTATTTTATATCAGGCAATTTCAGGGACAAAATTCTTTTAAGGGAGGAAGAATGTAAGGATTGAGGTTTCGGATCCGAATATTGGGTCAGTTTCGGGGTTGGATCCCTCGGTTTGGGCCCTTGTAGGGTTAAGGCTTGTGTTCTTTTTCGTGTCGAGCTCTCGAGACGCGGTTCAAATGGCATCCAGCAACGTAGACGTATTTTAGGCTGTACCACGTGAGCGCCACATGCGCTGGCTTTGGGCCGCGAGAGTACGGCCCCGGTCTTATCGTCTGAATGGTGTCTTTTATGGACGACGCCATTTAGAGTACGACCCTGATTCGTCAGAGTACGGCCCGGTCTTGTCGTCTAAATGATGTCGGGCTTGGACAACGCATTTTCCCCAGTTTCTGTTTGATCCCGTGAACCCTCCCTCCTTTCCCTCATTCTCTCCTTTCTCTTCTCTCTCCTCTCTTCCCTCCGACTCTCCAGCGCTCCTTTCCCCCTCTCCTTGCGTTCCTCTCCCCATTCCTCCTCTCCCTCCACTCCATTAACCTCCCAACTTCCTCCACTACCACCACCACTTCCTCCGTGACGCATTTCTCTCCGGACGGCGGTCGACGTCCCGGTGGAGTAACGGCGTCTACGGCGGTACCGATGGCGGCATGTGGCGAGGCGGGTTGGCGGCTTGGAGCTCAAAGGGGTTCGAGTAACCGGTAGGGTGACGATTCCCGTTGTATTTTGTTTAAAACCATGTTTTTCCCGCTTTGGAGTATGTTTAGGGGCGTTTTTTGGGTGAAAACACTAATTGCATGTGATGAGAAATTGGGGGTCTTTAAATGGGTATTTAGGTTCTTCTCCTCCCCCTCTACTTTGGGGTATTTTTTGTACGATTTAGGGAAGAAATCCCGCCTTGTGACTTGGGGGATGGCGGAAGAAGAACCTGTTTGTGAGGGTTAAACGGCATCGGGGGACAGCGATGCCTTTTCAAAAGGCGGCTTCCACCCACGACGCGATTTTGCCCAGATAACAGACTCTGTCTCTGGACGGATGAGCGTCCAGGGATAGTGACGCCTTTTGAACGACGACTTTCATGCACGACGCGTTTTAAGTTCAGATCACCCCGAGGCCTATCTCTGTTTCTGTTGTTATTAGACGACTAGGGACAACAACGCCTTTTAAACGGAGACCTGTTTGAACGACGTGTTTTAGGCCTTCTTCAGAGGCCAGATTTCACATGAACTAGTTTAGGAGTCTTGAATGACGTCGGCCTTGGGCGACGCGAATCAAGACAGAATCTCATTAATTCCTGCAATTAACATGTGTTTACGTTGATAGATAGTTTGGTTAATTGCATGTTTGAGAACATACATGTGGACGTTGCGTTTTGTGCGATCGTAGACCTAGAGTGACAGTTGTTAGCACTTAGGCACCCTGTGTCAGTGTGGGAGTGACACGGCGCTGGTGGGGAGGTGGTGGTGTGACGCCTAGAGAGAGGATCACCTGGTGTACCTCGGGATATAGCTAGTACCGGTGTGGGAGTAGTATATTCAGAGTGTCACTCGTGCTGGGGGAAGCAGGACCACCTTGAGCCGTGTCAGGCCGGAGTAGCCAGTATGCTATCCGAGGGGTTGCTGTTTGGTATCAGCGGGTCGGTGTTTTTCACGTTCGGCCGTGTGACTTGTATGCTTAGCCGAGACGCTAGTTGTGGACTCCGTGGTAGTTTCAGAATCGTACATGTTACTATTATAAATGCGTGCGTTTTATATCGAAACTGTGTTACTGCTTTTTTTAGTTAAAATGCCTATATTTGTGTACTGCACTTGTGGATGTGTGAGTGGGTCGTAAGTATCGAAGGATCCCTACTGAGTCTTTTTCGATCAGACTCACCCCCTACGGTTTTCAGGTGAGGGTTCCAGGCAGGCATAGCGAGGAGAGTGTTGCCTTGGGTTGCGCGCCAGTAGCTGCTGTTCCGGGGTATATCCTGATGTAGTTGTTATTTTTTTTTATGGCCTGCACGCTTAATTATTTCTTTTTCAGTTGGAGTATGTAATTATTTGCTGAGTCGAGTCGAATTGTAATAACTTTTAACTTCTGCACTTCTTTTACAATTCGATGTGATGTGGATGTTTAATTTAGTTTATTATTTATTTCCCAGATTTATCGAGATCATGTTTTGGCTCCAAATTTAATGATTCGATACCCATTTAGTAATCGGATCCCCGATTATAGGGTGGCGGGTCGTTACACAATGACTCGCGCTCCGGCTTAGACTTTATGTTGAAGGTTTTGTTTATGTTAAGTTGGTCTCATCCTAGGTGTTAGTTTATAAATGTATCGTATATATTTAACTATATCTAGATAATAACACTTGATTCATAATAAAAAACTAAAAGCATGCATTAACCATATATGTTCATTATGTGGTCATGGACAGCATGGTGATTCATTGGAGCCAAACAATTAATCACCACAATAATATAACAATTATATAATAAAAACATGCAAACACATAGGCACTAGTGATCTCATCTCCTTTCGCCTTCCTGATTGCACTTGTGGATCATCCTCGCTTCTCCTCAGCCGGAGCGATCAATTACAAGCAATATTAATTTTAAAATAATTTTAAATACAAATAAATTGTAAAAGAAAGCCTTATGGCCGAATACAATAATGGAGGGAGATAGAGTTACAATAGAATGAGAGAGAGAGGAAGGCATGCATGCCTCATTAATTAACATTTAATTAACCCATATAATACATTCCAAGATAATCCATACAATCACACCATCACATGATATGAAATAAACAAAACGCATGTCTATGACCACTTCAAATTTTAACCATCCAGACATGACAAAGCACATCACATGAAGGCTAAAATTTTAAAAAATAATAGTTTTGGTTTTCTCAAAACCTGAGTACCTATCAAAATTCAATAATTTGAATTTTCAAAATCTTATTTTCTAACATGTTTTTAAATCTCATTTAAAGCATTAAACACATCAACAAGTGCATACAAAGCTAAAATTAAAATTCTAAAATATTCCATGCAAAATTTAGAACAATTTTAAATTAAATAATTTAACACTTAGATTAATTTTAAATCACATTAATAACAATTATTAATTGTGAAATAATCTAACATTTAGATTGAAAGAAAAATTCCTTAATAACTCTTTTTAAAGAATTAATAATTACAATATTATTCACTTAACAACTCTTTGTTAAGAACCCTTTATATAATAATATTTCTCAATAATAATTATTAAGAAATATTAATTTGAACATGTGTAATCAAAATTAGTCTAACAATTAGACTCAATTAATCTCTTAATAACTTTTATTAAAAGATCCTTTTAAGTGAATAAGATCTTTGAAAACATTAATTAAGATATCATTGATAAAATTAATTAATCATCTTAATAACTGTTATTAATACTTAATTAATCTTTAATAACTTTTATTATAGTTTATTTCTCAAGAAATAATTAACTCCATTATCACATTTATAAATAGTTAATTAATCACTTAAAAACCTTTATCAAGTGTCCCTTAATTAATAAGTAATTTCACAACAACAATTGTTAGAAAATTAAATATCTAATTACCTAATTAAAATATATTAACGGCATTTGTTAAATATCTTTAAGGTCATAACTTAAAAATAAATTAACAATATTTGTTAATTAGGTTTAAGTTCACGTCTTAAATTAATTAACCTTTTAAGATCATATCTTAAAACAACCCTCTATTTAGTTAATTAAAAGTAATTAATAACACTTGTTAATTTAAATTTAAGATCGCATCTTAAATATATAAACCCTCTTGATAACTTAAAATAATGAATCAAAATATAAAACAGATATTAAATATGATACAATATTTTATTTTAAGCTAAAGAGGGTTAAATACCTATGAATAAAGGGGATTTTACGGTTTACATGGGCTAATGGGCTAGGTTTAGAGGGGTGAAAGGTGGGGTGGAAGCCCAAATGGGCCAGTTGGGTCGGACCAAACCCATCTGGGTTGGCCCAGGCACCTGGCCTGAGCCAGGTCTGCCACAAGTGGGCTGGGCCTAGCTTGGTCCAGTCTGGACAGCCCGGGCGGGCCAGCTCGGGCCTGAAACCAGACGAGTTCTGTAGCTAGGCTGTGCCCTAGCCGCCGCTGCCTGGCTCCCCCACTTTCCTTGCCCGACGCCGGCAAGGGGGAGCCAGGGTGGTGCCGCTCCCCCTCCCTGCCGCCCCTAATGGGGCTAGCGGGGTCGGCCGGCGCCGGTGAAACTCCGGCAGGCCCCCTTTTAATGCGGTTTAGGGTGCCCCCCCCCCCCCCCCCCCCCCTTTAGGAACCTGACGGTTCCATGTTGCAGGGAAGGCATGGCCAGCGCCGCCAGCATCTGCCCCAATTTCGGTGGGGCACGCACCAGAGCCCATTCACCCCGGCGGCGCCCCCTTTTAGTCCCCGACCCCGGTGAGGCTGGCCAGCGTGGCCTATTGCCGTTTCCAAACCGTGGCCTTTCCTCCCCTTTGCCCTTCCAACTCTTTAAAAACGTGGGAAGAAAAGCTCTGCCAGTCGCCGGCGACAACAAAAGTTCTCCGGGCACAGGCTGGCATAATTGGTCACACCAACAAGCTCAACAATGGTGACCGATCACCATCAAAACCCATTCGATGCTCTCGAACTCTAGTTCTTCATCCACATGAAGAACACCTCGAGAAAAACCACAAAATAATTCATTTTTCACATGAAAATTTAATTTGATATTTTAAATTCATCCCATGAATAATATCTTCGAGGAAAAACGAATTAATGCATGGAATTAATTTAGAATGATAATTTAGTCAGCCTGAAGCAGATCAGAGCGGAACCTGGCCTTGATACCACTGTTGGGATCTGGGCGGGACGCGAAGAACGCAGTGGAAACGATGAACAAAAAACTCTCGCCCGATGCCCGCTGATATGATTCGGAATGAAAAACGTAAACCGAAAATCGGGATGTAATCTAATTACCGAGCTCGGATTCGAATCAGCTTCTGTCTCGGTTCCGTCGAGGCGATGCTGCGAGCCGCACAAGCGTCTGGCCTCTAGCGGTATCTACGTGATCCTCCACGGTGGTTCGTCCTCGCTCCCTCGTCCATATCAGCTCGCTTGCTGAAGATCCGTTGTCGCAACGATGTCCGAAAACCCACGGACGGGTATTCACGACTTTCGGGAATCGCGCGCAGTGGAGACGGAGAGTGTCCCGGCGCCTCAAGAGGAGCGCCCAAAGGAGGAGGAAAGAGAAAAGGGGGGATGGCCATCATGGGGAGTGTTGGGTTTTCTCGGTTTCTCCGGATCACTCACGCAGCGCAAAATAAAATTTTTACAGCGATCCGTTTCCCGTTTCGAAGAACTAAAATACGATAATCGGATTATCGAAGTTCTCACCGTGTGCGGATTCGAATCTGCAGCCGTTCGGTTCCGTCGGTGCGACACCGCAAGCCGCGCAAGCGCCCGGCCTCTAGCGAAGTCCACGCGATCCTCCCCGCGACGGATATCCTCAAGTTCGTCGTTCTTCGCAGCCCGCGAAGCCTCCGCTGGTCGCCGCAGTGCGCAGACGATTTCCCGTCGAACGGGATTCGGAGAAGCGGCGGAGCAGATCTGGATCTGCTTGGGCGTCGGAGGAAGAACAGAAATTGAGGAGGGGCGGCTAGGGTTAGCAGCAGCTTGGCCTGCTCAGCCCGTTCGCTATGTTTTATACTAACCGCGCGGTTTTTCACAAAAACCCCCAGTTTGTATAAAACCCACTTATTTATCCATCACCTTGAGAATCATTTGCGTGTGACCCTCTAGGCCCAAGTACCAGTCCAGTTAATGGCCCAGTAAGCCCAGTGACTCCTCACTGGCTTTATTAATTAATTAATAACCCTTTATTAATCAATTAATCAATCGAATTGATGTCGCACATCGAATTCGACCGGGCCTCCGATCACGTTAGGTGCCAAGCAACACCGCGTGAACCCGGAAGGTATTTGGGGTTAAGTAACCCACTCTTGGAACCTTTCCGTCGACAGTTACCGCGTGGATATAATCCTTCATTCGTACAATGCTCTCGAGTCAACTCAGGGTATGGCGAGCTGTCAAACCCTAACCGGTCGACTCACTTGGATTGGATGCCGCTGATGAATATCGGAAAACTCCCTTCCCGATATTATCGTCCGCCCTGGCCAGGGACTTTCGCGCATCCTTCCTAGAGCATTCTCTCTCTAAGTACCGAGAGCGAATGATTCCTTATTGACACACAATTCCCTTCGACGGTATTCCGCTGCACCCAATCCTAGGAGTATTAGAATCCCGTGGCTAGAGATTCGTAGACCAAGGTCAAAGTACAGAAGTCCACCGCCAAGGTGTCCTTGATGTCTCAGGTCCGAGGACCATTCACGCAACTGCGACAGTAGAATCAAACTGGTTGATAGTGAGGTACAATACCATCCAGTGATTCAGTCGGATCAGTTCAGTGAACTCATTCTCCAATGAGCACCTACATATTCGCCTTAGTGTCTCCACACAAATGACTTATGAGACCAGTCATCCTCATCATATGAGCAGGAGCAATCTGTACTAGTCTAACCGGATATCTGATGTCCTTCTCGGATATCCTCCGACTAGGAACGATTAAGAATATGTGTGTTTAAGTGATCAGTCTCATTAGTATGATCTCATCATAATCTGATCACCATAGCGCATATTCACGGACTTCATTATGAAACGATAATTAACGCGATTTACACATAATGAATATTATGCCATTTTATTAATAATGAACGAGATTTACATTGTTAGATTGGCTTGTAGGCCACCTAAACTAACAATCTCCCACTTGGACTAAAGCCAATCACTTTTATACAATAAGCCCATAGACTCTAGGTGACGCTCAAACACAATTTGAGCTAACGGCTTTGTCAGTGGATCTGCTACGTTGTCGACGGATGGAACTCTTTCCACTACTACATCTCCTCTAGATATGATCTCTCTGATAAGGTGAAAGCGCCTCAGAATATGCTTCGATTTCTGATGAGACCGCAGCTCTTTCGCTTGCGCAATGGCTCTATTGTTGTCGCACAACAATGGAACAGGCTCAGAGATGCTGGGAACTACGCCGAGGTCGGTGATGAATTTCTTCACCCACACTGCTTCCTTGGCGGCTTCAGCTGCAGCGATGTACTCAGCTTCAGTCGTCGAATCTGCAGTGGTTACTTGCTTGGAACTCTTCCAGCACACTGCCCCTCCGTTCAATGTAAACATGAATCCAGATGTTGACTTGCTATCATCTGGATCTGACTGAAAACTCGAGTCAGTAAAACCTCGCAGTTTTAAGTCACCTCCTCCATAGACAAGAAACATATCCTTAGTTCTTCTCAAGTATTTAAGGATGCATTTCACTGCCTTCCAGTGCTCTTCGCCTGGATCAGCCTGAAATCTGCTCGTAACACTTAGAGCAAACGCAACATCAGGCCGTGTACATAGCATGGCATACATGATAGATCCTATAGCAGAGGCATAGGGTATTCTATCCATGAATGCCCTCTCATTAGGAGTCTTAGGAGACTGCTCCTTTGAGAGATTGATTCCATGTCTCATCGATATGAAACCTCTCTTGAAATTTTCCATGCCAAACCTTTTGACTGTGGTATCTATGTACAAGGATTGGGTCATTCCAAGCATCATCTTTGATCTATCTCTATAGATCCGTATTCCCAATACGTAGGATGCTTCTCCCAAATCTTTCATGGAGAAGTTCTTCGATAGCCAGATCTTTACTGATGACATCATAGCTACATCATTCCCAATGAGTAATATGTCATCTACGTAAAGAACTAGAAAAGTGACTGCACTCCCACTGGTCTTCTTGTATACACAAGGCTCATTTTCATTCTTAATGAAGTCATAAGTCTTGACAGCCTCGTCAAATCTTATGTTCCAGCTCCGGGAGGCTTGCTTCAGTCCATAAATGGACCTCTGAAGCTTGCACACTTTATCTGGAGATTCTTTGGATGTGAAACCTTCTGGTTGTATCATATACACATCTTCCTCAAGATTACCATTGAGGAAGGCAGTCTTCACATCCATCTGCCAGATTTCGTAATCAAAATGTGCAGCAATGGCGAGCAGAACTCTGATCAACTTTATCATGGCAACTGGTGAGAAAGTCTTGTCATAGTCAATTCCTTGCCTTTGACGATATCCCTTTGCCACCAACCTTTCCTTATAAGTGTCGATCCGTCCATCAGCACCGATCTTTCTCTTAAAGATCCACTTGCAACCGATGGGTACAATACCCTCGGGCAAGTCCTCCAAGTTCCAAACTTGGTTAGTGTACATGGACTGGATTTCTGAGTTCATGGCTTCTCGCCATTTCCCGGATTCTGGGCCTTCTATGGCCTCTTGGTAGGTTTTAGGATCATCATCCTCATTATATGCTACCTTAGACTCACCCTCAGCAATATGTCCCACATATCGTTCGTGTAGTCTAGGTACTCTACCAGATCTACGAGGCTCATCTGTGTGTACCTGAACAGGTTCAAGAACTGATATCTCATCTGATGATAATGCAGCTGTTTGGGGATCTGAAACCTCTTCCAGTACTATTTTACTCCCACTGTCCTCCTGGAGAAGGTATTCCTCTTCCAGGAAGACAGCTTTCCTGGCAACAAACACCTTTTGTTCACCAGGATGGTAAAAATAGTATCCAAAGGTTTCCTTTGGATATCCCACAAACCTGCATTTATCAGTTCGTGATTCCAGCTTGTCTGGATCATGCCTCTTTACATGAGAAGGACAACCCCAGACTTTAACATGTTTAAATTCTGGTTTCCTGCCTTTCCATATGTCATATGGAGTAGAGGCCACAGACTTGCTGGGTACTCTGTTCAGTAGGTATGCTGTTGACTCTAGAGCATACCCCCAGAGAGATACTAGTAATACTGAAAAGCTCATCATGGATCGCACCATGTCCAACAAGGTGCGATTCCTCCTTTCTGATACACCATTCATCTGTGGTGTATATGGAGGGGTCAGCTGAGAAAGGATACCATTATCCTTTAAGAATTGTGTGAAATTAGTACTCAAGTATTCTCCTCCTCGATCTGATCAAAGAGCTTTAATACTCTTTCCTAACTGCTTCTCCACCTCATTCTTGAACTCCTTGAACTTTTCAAATGCTTCCGACTTGTACTTCATTAAGTACACATAAACGAATCTTGAGAAGTCATCGGTGAACGTAATGAAGTAAGAAAAGCCACCTTTGGCTTGGGTGGACATGGGACCACATACATTCGAATGTATTAGTTCCAAAATGTCCTTGGCACGTTCTCCATGTCCACTAAATGGAGATTTTTCCATCTTTCCCATAAGGCAGGATTCACATGTTGCAAACGATTCATAATCGAATGCTGTTAAGTAACCATGCTTGTGCAACTTTTGCAACCTGCTTTCGCCAATGTGCCCAAGTCTACAATACCACATGTAGGCCTGATTCACACAATTCTTGCTCTTCTTAAGAGCATTATCAATCTGAAGATTGTAATAAGAAACATCTAATAGATATAGACCGTTGACTAAAGATGCCGAAGCTATTGATTTATTACCATAATAAATCGAACAACTTATATTCTCAATCGTCAACCTATATCCTATCTTGTCCAAACAAGATATTGATATGATGTTCTTTATTATGCTAGGAACATAATAACAATCTTCCAATAGTAAGGTGTCTCCCGATGGAAGCCTGAGGTTTGCTGTCCCAACAGCAATCGCCGCAACTTTTGCGCCATTTCCTAGCCTCAATTCCACCTCACCTTGTCTCAGCTTGCGCTTACTTGTCAGCATCTGCACATCATGGCAAATATGAGAAGCACATCCGGTATCTAATACCCAAGATGTGGAATCTCTAACTGATAAGTTGATATCTATCATATAGATATCTGAAGCTTCAGACAGCTTCACTCTTCCATGAACTTTATCGTTAAGGAACTCCTTGCAGTTCCTCTTCCAGTGATCATACTGCTTATAATAGAAGCAGTCACCCTTCACTACTCTTTTACCTTTGTCCTTCGATCCTTTATCGTTAGCTGTCATCTCTGCTTCAGGAGCATCTAATGCCGATTCAGCAGGAGGATCAGCTCCAGGGACAAAGTTATTGCGTTCAGATTTGAAGACATTCTTCAGGCTTCTGAACCAATCTGAGTAGATCAGGTAAGTCAAAATAGCATCAAGTATGCCACGGAGTGGGTTATTCGACGACATAATACCCTACAGGAGATAAGTAAAATCTATTTAGCAGATGTTCAATTATTTAAAGTTTAAAACAAGACATGGTCTTTTGTTCAAGTTTAACTCCCACTAATTTTCGACGAACTGTGTAACCCTCAATTATACAGAACGGGAGACGCCGACAGTCTCCTAGTGGGGATCAGAATCTCAATGACTTGTACTACAGCCTTGTGGATAGCACAACAAACTGTAATACAATCAAAGAGCACCCAACTCATGGGACTTGCAACTCCTTACAATATCTGATCTTGGCTTCGGTCCCCAGAGATTTAATGGCCTTGTGGATAGCACAACAAACCACTAATTTGGTCTAAGCTAACCATCATTACGCGACGAGCATAGATTTGCATGCAACCCTTGTGGATAGCACAACAAAGCTACATGGTTCCTCTACCCCGATCTATAGGCATCTAATTCCATAGCCACAGTTTCTCCTCCCAATTAAGCAGGCCTTGTGGATAGCACAACAAACCTACCTAAAGTGATTCGAATTCTATGACTATAATGATGGTGGACCACGCGGTAAGTTCTTAACTACTCGCCTTACGGCTTAGAGTTTATCAGAGGGTATTTAGATAACTTTTTATCTTGGTCTCTCCTAGGTGATAGTATATAAATATATCGTATATATTTACTAAATACTATAACCTGCTTTGATTCATAATCAAAAGATAAACAATGCATCACATACATGTCATTTAGTGTGGTCATGGATAGCACAGTGGGTTTGACTAGAGCCAACAGTCAAACGCACACACAATCTAATCATAACAATTATATTAGATAACCTGCAAACAGATAGGCAAGAGATCTCCATCTTTTCGCCTTCCTGGTTGCAGCTGTGGATCGTCCTCGCTCTTTCCTCGGTTGCCTCCATATTACATTAATTCTAGAATTAACAAGTAAATTGAAGAAGGCCTTATGGCGAATACAAGAGAGAGAGGGAGGTAGAAATACATCGGAGTATGAGAGAGAGAGGTGCGCAGACCTCTATTTATTAACAATTAATAATTAAACATACATCCACGATCCACACAATCCATTCATCACATGAATAATAAATTAAGTGCATATCCATGACCACGGTGTGTTTTAAACATTCCACACATGATTCAGTGCATCACATGGCTAAAACAAATGAGTTTTCAAAAATAGATAAGTTTTGGCTTTCAAAAAAACTGGGATCCAATCAAAATTGGTATTTGAATTTCGAAAAACTCATTTATTATCTTAACATGCAATTAAATCAAATTTAAAAGCAATAAACACACATCACATGCGCACACACTTTGAATTAATAATTCCAGATTATTCCATGCCAATTAGAACAATTCTAATAATCTAACACTTAGATTAAACCCCATTCATAATCTAACAATTAGACTATTAAAAACTAATCTAACTCTTAGATTAATACAACAAAGTTAATTAACAATTTAACACTTAAACTATTAATTAACTCTAATTATTAATTAACTACTAATCTAATTTTTAGATTAGTTAATTAATGTCAATTAGTAATTTAACAATTAAATTATTAATCAACACTAATTAATTAATAACTATAATCTAACAATTAGATTAAATGATTAAAGTTAATCATTAATTTAACCCTTAAATTAATAACGAACAATTAATCATAAATACAACTAATTTAACACTTAAATTAGTCATTTAAGTTATTTATTAATTTAACAATTAAATTAATAACTAACTATAATATTAATTAACAATTATATGATTTAATAATAAATAATCTAACTTTTAGATTAAATATTATTAAAAACTAATTTAACAATTAAATTAGTCAAGTTAAGTTAATTATTAGCTTAACTATTAAACTAATAATTAACTTTATATCACAATTAATTGTTAATCAATGAATCTTTAATTAAGTTAATGATTCAAAATCATTAATAAATGCCCAATTAAATTAAAATTGAATGATAATTTTAATCCTCAAAACAATTTTGAAAATTTTAAAATTAATTCAAATTTTAACTAAATTTCAAATGGGCAATTGGGGATCAAATAGGGTTTTAAAATCAAAACAGGGCTCAGCCCAATAGGGCTAACTGGCTCGAGCCAGTGGCTCGGCCTGGTTCGAACCAGGTTCGAACCCTGGCTCGAGGCTAAGCCCAGCCAGGGCTAGCCCGGCCAGACCACAGACCGGACCGGCCCAGCCGGTCAGACCGGCTCGGGACCGGCCGGTTCGCCCTCTTCCTACCCAGCAGAAACCCTAAATGCAGGTGCAGCAGGCCGGCGGCGGTTGCAGGGCTGGGGCGCCGGCGGCACAGGCCCCGGCCGGCGGTGCCCCGGCGCCGGCAGGGCCGCCGGCGGTGGCCAAGAACACATCCGGCCGAGGCCTAAAAGGACCCTCAAAAATCTGATTTTTCAGAATTTTAATCCGATTTGGGGCTCAATTTAGCAGCTCTTCAAGGCCACCATGGCGCCGGCTATCATGCCCGGTGTGTAGTGGTGACTATCACCAAGAGATCCGGGCATCCAGGCCGCCATCCCAACGATTGGGAAGCGAGTACGAAGTCGCCGAAGTACCCCTGTTCATCATCACATGAAGAACTCCGAAAACCCCCAAATAAAATCCATAAAATCACAGAAAAATTATCAAATTATTTGTGTTCATCTTATGAACACGATTCCGTTATTTTAATCGGATTAAACGCATGGAATAACACAAGAAAAAATCAATTTCGGAAACCGAAACGGGACGAGAAACAGTGGAACCTGGCTCTGATACCACTGTTGAGTTTTCTCGGTTTCTCCGGATCGCTCACGCAGCGGAAAATAAAATTTTTATAGAGATCCGTTTCCCGTTTCGAAGAACTAAAATACGATAATCGGATTATAGAAGTTCTCACCGTGTGCGGATTCGAATCCGCAGCCGTTCGGTTCCGTCGGTGCGACACCGCAAGCCGCGCAAGCGCCCGGCCTCTAGCGAAGTCCACGCGATCCTCCCCGCGACGGATATCCTCAAGTTCGTCGTTCTTCGCAGCCCGCGAAGCCTCCGCTGGTCGCCGCAATGATCGCCGCAGTGCGCAGACGATTTCCCGTCGAACAGGATTCGGAGAAGCGGCGGAGCAGATCTGGATCTGCCTGGGCGTCGGAGGAAGAACAGAAATTGAGGAGGGGCGGCTAGGGTTAGCAGCAGCTTGGCCTGCTCAGCCCGTTCGCTATGTTTTATACTGACCGCGCAGTTTTTCACAAAAACCCCCGGTTTGTATAAAACCCACTTATTTATCCATCGCCTTGAGAATCATTTGCGTGTGACCCTCTAGGCCCAAGTACCAGTCCAGTTAATGGCCCAGTAAGCCCAGTGACTCCTCACTGGCTTTATTAATTAATTAATAACCCTTTATTAATCAATTAATCAATCGAATTGATGTCGCACATCGAATTCGACCGGGCCTCCGATCACGTTAGGTGCCAAGCAACACCGCGTGAACCCGGAAGGTATTTGGGGTTAAGTAACCCACTCTTGGAACCTTTCCGTCGACAGTTACCGCGTGGATATAATCCTTCATTCGTACAATGCTCTCGAGTCAACTCAGGGTATGGCGAGCTGTCAAACCCTAACCGGTCGACTCACTTGGATTGGATGCCGCTGATGAATATCGGAAAACTCCCTTCCCGATATTATCGTCCGCCCTGGCCAGGGACTTTCGCGCATCCTTCCTAGAGCATTCTCTCTCTAAGTACCGAGAGCGAATGATTCCTTATTGACACACAATTCCCTTCGACGGTATTCCGCTGCACCCAATCCTAGGAGTATTAGAATCCCGTGGCTAGAGATTCGTAGACCAAGGTCAAAGTACAGAAGTCCACCGCCAAGGTGTCCTTGATGTCTCAGGTCCGAGGACCATTCACGCAACTGCGACAGTAGAATCAAACTGGTTGATAGTGAGGTACAATACCATCCAGTGATTCAGTCGGATCAGTTCAGTGAACTCATTCTCCAATGAGCACCTACAGATTCGCCTTAGTGTCTCCATACAAATGACTTATGAGACCAGTCATCCTCATCATATGAGCAGGAGCAATCTGTACTAGTCTAACCGGATATCTGATGTCCTTCTCGGATATCCTCCGACTAGGAACGATTAAGAATATGTGTGTTTAAGTGATCAGTCTCATTAGTATGATCTCATCATAATCTGATCACCATAGCGCATATTCACGGACTTCATTATGAAACGATAATTAACGCGATTTACACATAATGAATATTATGCCATTTTATTAATAATGAACGAGATTTACATTGTTAGATTGGCTTGTAGGCCACCTAAACTAACAGGGAGACCCGTGGAGCTTGGCCCAGGGTTTCTCTACAGCGTGTATATATTAAGTTTCTGCATCTAGCACTTCTCCGAAGAGTTCAGGAACTTTCCTGTCAAAGAATCAGAAGATGTGGAAAACCCATGATTAATGGAAAGACCGACGATGAAAACTCCTTTCTCTTTTGTTTTTGTTGCTTGCTATGTTGAATTATTGTTCTATTTAACTGTTTTACAAATAATAGATTAGTGACGGTGCGACTTTTCACAAAACTCCCCGACTTAATATAAATCCCACTAAAACACCACCGACTGAGAATCTATTTACGTGTGACTCTCTAGGCCCATTAACCAGTCCGATTTTTAGCCCGTTAAGTCCAATAACTAGTTATTGACTTATTGTAATTAATTAATATCAAGATATTAACTAATTACTTAACCGAATTAACATCTCATGTAAATTCGGTCGGACATCCGATCAAGTTGGGTGCCAAGCAATACCACATGATCCCGAAAGGTAATGGGGTTTAGCAACCCACTCATGGAACTAATCCGTCCACAGTTACCGCGTGGCTATAATCCTTCGTTCGCACAATACTCTCGAGTTAACCTAGGGTATGGTCAAGTGTCAAACCCTAGATGGTCAACTCACTTGAATTAGACTCTATTGTACAATATCTGAAAACACCTTTTCCGATATTGTTTCTACTCTGGTCAGAGACTCCTACGTATCTATTCTATAGCATTCTCTCTCCAGTTACCTGAGGGCGAACGATCTTTTGTTGAACACACAATCACCTTCGAAGGTCTTCCACTGGACCCGATCTTTGACTATTGGAGATTCCGTGGATAGGGATTCATAGGTCAAAGTCAAAGTCCAGAAGTCCACCGACACGGTGTCTTTGGTGTCTCAAATCTAAGGATTAGCCACACACTGTGACAATGAATCAAGCTAGTTGAGAGTGAGGTAAATTACCATTTGATGATTCATGTCGGATCAGTTCAGTGAACTCATTCTCCAATGAGCACCTACAGGTTTACCATTGTGTCTCCACACAAGTAACTAATGAGATCAGTCACCCTTCATCATATGAGCTGGAATAACCTGTACTAGTCTTACCGAATGTTTCATGTCCTTCTCAAACATCCTAAGGCTAGGAACAATTAAGAATATGTGTTTATAAGTCATCAGTCTCATTATTATGATCTCATCATAATTCGATGACTACTGCACACATTCATGGACTGCATTACGCGTAGTTACAAATATGCCAATCTACATAATGAATTTAATGTCCTTTATTAGCGAACTTGATTGAAGTAGGTGACTTATGATTGGCTTAGAGGACACCTATATCGATCACAAATGACTCCTTTTTGTTGAGCTTAAAACGGGTATTGGGACTGACAATTCCAATCTTATCAATCTTAAATCCCCTGTCTTTTTTATAAACATCCTACCAATCATACTTAAACAGTACAACATGACTTTTATGGTCAAAAGATATTTCGAAGACATCAATCAGACGCCCATAATAACCATCACATCCAGATTCAAGTTCCGCATTCATAACAACTTCAGACAATTGAGTCAACTTAGTATCATCAATGTCTTTTATACGAAATCTAGAACCATTTACTATGTAACCCAAATGTGAATATGCAAGTCTTGAAGGTCTTTGTGACGAAACATTGATCTCATGAGTGCAACGAAGGTCATTTGCTTCTTTCAATTCTTCAACATAACTCTAAAACCATTTCAGAAAATCTTTCTCTACCACATTTGAGGTTTGCACTTGTTGTTTGTGTTAAGAAAAAAAATTGATCCATTTGTTCAATCTATTTCAAAATGTACATATGGGTCAAATCTCTTTCTTCTTTAGATAGTAAATGAGATTCTACTTTTCCTTTGAGAAAACATTCAGGAGATTTGAAAATTGAACAACTTTCATCATCAGTCTAATTAACAATTCTATCATAATTCATTTCTCTCCGATTAAACCGAGTGTCAATGTCATATATATACATCGAACAAAATGACATCGTTTCTTCAACAAAATAACTTTGTGCAATTGAGCCTTCTGGACGTGCCTTATTGAGGACATAATATTTTAATTTTTTCAAAAATCTTTCTACACGATACACCTATCGATACTGAACATGACCAACCAAATAGATTATCAGATGAATCATTACATCAGAAAAAGACGGTGAAAAGATATGTTCCAGCTTACATAATGTTACTGCGATATCACTTTCTAATTTGATTAAACGTTCAGGTACAAGAACTTTGGAACATACTTCTTTGAAGTACGTACTCAACTCTGTAATCGGGTCAATGACATCTTGATGTACAATGCCACGAATTGTCAAGGGCAACAATACTTGCATGTAGATGTGAGAATCATGACTCTTCAACTCGATCAGCTTTCAACCCGTAATATCCACACTTTTAGATAAATTAAAAGAATATCCATCTGGGACCTTAATGTTACTTAAGAATTCATACACAAGAGACTGTTGTCTTTTGTTTGTGTACATTGCCGTTGGTATCTTGTTCTTGTATCTGTGGTCCTTTGACACATTAAATTCTGGCCGTATTTTTCAGTCTTCTAGGTCTAACTGTACTTTTAAATAGTCTTTACTTTTGTCACTAGCTAGAAGGTTCAAAGTGCCCAACAAATTATCACATATATTTTTCTCGATGTGTATTACGTCTAAATTGTGACGAATGAGAAGACTCGACTAATATGATAACTCTCTAAATAAAATGTTCCTTTTTTTCCATCCTTTCAAATATACAATACCTTTCTTGAACTTTTTACCGAACTTCAGATAAGGAAGACTCTATTGTTTGGCTCTGCAGTTCTAAACCTGTTAGAATTCTTGGACGTCTGCCATATACAACTGTACCATCAAATCTCTGCTTGTAGTTACTTTTCCTCCATCTCTAATATAATGGCAAAAAATGTCGGTGCCCCAAGTAACAATATTTGCGGCCATTTTTTAACCATCTTGAACAGGTTTTATAATTACACGATGGACATGCAAATTTTCCTTTAGTACTCCATCTAGACAAATTGGCATATGCTGGGAAGTCATTTATTGTCCAAAGGACGGCATCATGCATCTTGAAATTCGGTTTTTTTGAAGCATCATATGTTCCAACACCATTCTCCTATAAGTCTTTTTAAGTTTTCCACTAGTAGTTGTAAGTACACATCAATGTCATTTCTCGGATCTTTAGGACCAAGAATGAGTAATGACATCATTATAAATGTCTGTTTCATGCACATCTAGGATGACAAATTATAAACAACTGTCATTACGGGCCATATACTATAGTTACTACTCATACTTTCGAATGGGTTAAACCCATCACTCGTTAAATCGAGTCTCAAGTTGCGAGTTTCTATAGCGAAACCTAGATGCTGATTATCAAAATGTTTTTATGCCTCAAAATCATCAGGCTGTCGCATCTCTCTGTTTTGTTGAAGAGTCCGACCATCAGTATGCCGTGTCAACCACCTCGCTGTCTTGGACGACATAAACAACATTTGCAATCTATCTTTCAATGGAAAATAGCACAAAAGTTTATTAGGTACTCGTTTGCCAAGTCTCATATTCTCATTCTGTAATTCGTTGTTCAAGTCTTTCATACTTTCCTTATACCTCTATACATCACACTGTGGACACTGATCTTTATCTTCATGTTCCTTCCAAAATAATAGACAATCATTCTGACATGTATCGATCTTCTCGTACCCCAACCCCAAATCTTTAATAATTTTCTTCGCTTCGTACCATTTTTGAGGTACATTGGCTCCTTCTAGTAATATTTGTAAGGATTGAGGTTTCGAATCTAGTTATCGGGTAAGTTTCGGTGTCGGACCCCTTGATTTAGGCTCTTGTGGAGTTGGGGCATGGGTTCTTTATCGCGTCGAGCTTGCTCGATGCGGTTCAAACGGCGTCCGGTTAGGGGGACGCGTTTTAGAGTGTGCACGTGGGCGCCACGTGGGCCGATTTTGGGCTATGAGAGTACGGCCTTGGTCTTATCATCTGAATGGCATCTTGCGTGGTCAACGCCATTCAGAGTACGGCCCTGGTATGTCAGTGTACGAACCCGTCTTGTCGTCTGATTGGCATCAATCTTGGGCGACGCATTTTAGCTAGTTTCGGTTTAACCCCGAGAACCCTACCTCCTTTCCTCATTTTCTCTCATCCTCTTCTCTCTCCTCCCTCTCCCAGACCCATTCCCATCCCCTTCTCCCTTCTCCTTCCTTTCCTCTCCCCATTTCTCCTCTCCCTCCACTCCATTGACCCCCCTAACTTCCACCACTACCACCACCATCTCCTCCGCGGCGCATTTCTCTCCGGACAGCGACCGACGTCCCGGTGGAGTAACGACGTCTACGACGGTACCGGTGGCGACTCATAGCGTGGCGGTTCGGCGGCTAGGAGCTAAGAGGAGTTCAAGTAACCAGTAGGGTGACGATCTTCGCAGTCTTTTGTTTAAAACCATAATTTTTCCGCTTTGAAAGCATGAAATATGTGTGGGTGCTTTTGTGGTAGAAAGCATGTTCTAGGGGAATTCTTTATGAAAGTAATTAGGCTTCTCCCCTACATTCTCCATTTTGACGTTTTTATGCGATTTGGGGGAGAAATTCCACTTTGTAACTCGGGGGAGGCCAGAAGGGGAACTTGTCTGCGAGTGCTAAATGGCGCTTGGGGGACAGCGACGCCATTTTAAATGGTGGCTTCCACCCGAGACACGATTTAGCCCAGATAAGAGACTCTATCTATGTTTTAAAAAGCGTCCAGGGACAGTGACGCCATTTAAATGGCGGCTGCCACGGGCGACGCGATTTAGGCCATATTCTGAGGCCCGTTTTTCGTATGAACCAGTTTAGGGGTCTTGAATGACGTCGGCCATGGGCGACGCGATTCACAACAGAACCTCATTAATTTATGCAATTAACATGTGTTTAAATTATTAGATAGTTGGTTAAATGCATGCTTAAAAACATACTTCAAGGAGGATGATTTCTAGATGATCGGATCGCATTGTATTATGTTTGGTACAACCATGGACCTAGAGTGACAGTTGTTAGCCCTTAGGCATCCTATGTCGGTGTGGGAGTGACACGGCGCCAGTGTGGGGGTGTTGGGGTGGTGGCTAGAGAGAGGGTCACCTGGTGTACCCCAGGATATAACTAGTACCGGTGTGGGAGTGGTAGATTTGGAGTGTCACTCATGCAGGCGGAAGTAGAACCACCTAGAGCTAGACAGGCCGGAGTAGCCAGCGCACTATCCGAGGGGTTGCTGTTTGGTCCTAGCGGGTCGGTGTTTTCCGCGTAGGGCCATGTGGTTTATGTGTTTAGCCGAGATGCTGGTTGTGGACTCCGTGGTGGAGTGGTTTCAGAGTTGTGCATGATACATTGATGGATGCATTCGTTTTATATCGAAATTTGGGAATCTTTGCGAGTTGTGTTTATTGCTTTATTTTTTTAAATTGCCTATATTTGTGTTGTTGCACTTATGGGTGCGTGAGTGGGTGGTGGGGATCGAAGGATCTCTACTGAGTCCATTTCGATGAGACTCACCCCTGAGGTTTTCAAGTAGGGTTCCAAGCAGGTGTAGCGTGGAGGGTTTTGTCTCGGGTTGCGCGCCAACAACTACTGTCCCAGGGTATGCCCCGATGTAGTTGTTATTTTCCTTTCAGTCCTGTACGCTTAATTATTTCTTTTCAGTTGGAATATGTAACTATTTGCTGAGTCAAGTCGAATTGTGATAATTTTTAATTCCTGCACTTCCTTTACAATTCGATGTGATGTGGAATGTTTAGCTTAGTTTATTATTTATTTCCTAGACTTATCAAGATCCTTGTTTGGCTCCAAATTTTAATGATTCAGTACCCATTTAGTAATCGGATCCCCGATTATAGGGTGACGGGCCGTTACAATATTTTTCTAATGAATTTAAGAAACATATTCATATATGCTCCCGCCACCTGATTCAGTGTCTTAATATGTAACACTTTAAAAGAAACGTTAACTTGGAAATCTTTTGACACCAAGGATACAATGGTACTTCGTCATCCTCCAATAGTTTATAAAAGTGTCTCGCTTTAGAATTCGATTCATACTCTTCTTCTACAATAACACTTCCAACTTCTTGCAACTCATGCAACATTTCAACTATGCTATTAGCAATAAAAGATTCTTGTTATTCAGTCATCTCTACAGGAGAGATGTTGGTTTGATATATGAGCATATCATCTAATGGTGCCTGATAGCTTTAGAATGTGTCGTTAAAAACCCAAGCTAACAATCATATTTTAATCGGCTCATGTAAATTAAGTTTAGCAATAGCAATGGTGAGTCCAAGTTGAATCCACAGGGAAGTAAATTCTTAACTTTAAAAACTTTGGATTTTTTGCTATTTAAAAGAGGATTGATTGTTTTAACTAATTAATCGCCTATCTGACCAACAAATCAATTATTCAAACTTATTAAAATTGAAATATAACTAATTAAGCAACTTTGGAAAAGACAAACAAATCCTTGGTAGAATCTAAAAGGGGGAACATCTAAATAAAAAAAAACATTAATATTTAACAAAATTCCATCAATAGGCTAAAAGAAGAAATAAAGTTACAGAATTTTCTACTTTAATATTCCAAGCAATCAATAAACCTAAGCAAATAACTATCTAATAACAAGAATAACAAAAAATAAAATAAAGAACAATGCAGCAAGCAAGGGCTCGGGGGAGGCTTCTGCGTGTAGGGTGGTGTAGTGGACCGCAGGGGGTGCGTGGCAGGCGAGGAGTGCAGCAGCGTGCTGAACCGGGCACTGGCAGCTGGCTGAATGGGGAAACCTCACGCGGCAGATGAGGGCGCGGCGCGGCAGATGAGGGCGCGGCAGGCGAGGGTGCAGCAGGCGAGGTGAGGGCGCGGCAGGCGAGGCGCTGACTTCGCGGCGCAGCGTGGCAGGCGGCCAGGCGGGAAGCGCCCGGAGAGAGCCGCGTGGCACGCGGTGGCCTGTGCAGAGGCACGAGCGACGATGCCGCCCCCTACGAAACACGCAGGGGCGACACGTAACCCTGGTGGGGCCGGGGTGCGGCGACCGGAGAGAGAGAGAGACAGAGCGGGGGAGGAGAGAAGAGAGGGAGAGAGAAAGAGAAAAAGTAAGGGAGAGAGGCACAGAGCGAGTGGGTTTGAGAGAGAGGGAATCTGACGAAAAAAAGGAGAGAGAGAGAGAGAGACAAAGAAGATGAAAAGGAAGAGAGAGATGGAGGGCGGCGTATGGCAAAGGGGGAGAAACAGTAGAGGGAGAGAGAGGAAAAAGTTAGGGAGAGATAGAGTGGTAGGGTGCGTGACAGACAGAGAGGGGGAGAGAGAAAGAGAGAGACTGCGAGAGAGCGGGGGAGGCAGAGGGAGAGAGAAAAAAAATAAGGGAGAGAGAGAAAGACTGCGGCTCAGCCAGAGAGGTAGAAGGAGAGGGGTTAGGGTTCGTGTGGAAGAGAAAGAGAAGACCTTTTTAAAAGAGGAGGATTTTTTCAAAAAGAGGAAAGGGGGGGAAAAATTAAGGTAGCGGCCACTCTTCTTGATTTCTTTGGGCAAGAATTAGGGTAACCCTAATTTGAGAAGTAAATGACCAGTTTGCCCCTACTCCTTTTATTTTTCCAAAAAGATGGGCAATTCTGCTGAGATTTGAACTCTAGACTTCCCACAAGCCCACAAAGACTTAACCATTACACCACAGCTTCTTTCATGTCCTGTTCACATAAAATAAATTCAAGTTAGCATATTATCATAAAAGTCATCACATTTATTTATTTTCATCTCTATTTTGTCGGAAAAATCACAAATGCGCTATACTCCATTAATCACATGAAATGACGATATTTTTAAGTCGGAATTTGACGAAATTAGTACCGTTGGAATTGGTACGAAATTATCTATCATTTCATGCTATTTTACAGATAAAAACTTGAGTATGATGTGTATGATTGCCCTTAAATGATCAAATTATCAACTTATTTTACACCCCCGAACTTATTCATTGCTAGTCCCTTAGCAATGCAAATAGAGGAAAACTTAGGACAATAATGAATTATCATGCTTCATTTGTAGCTATCTATCACAAACAATTCAAGTGGTAGCTGATTGGTTAAGCTAAAGTTTTCATATCCCACAATATTTTGATTCACGACAGGTGATTGTGTATGAAAATTGGCACGCTTAGAACTCGTTTCCGACCTTTCTGGTATATTCTTGCCTTTACTATCCTTTAGATAAGACTACCTGGGGAAGAGAAGAAAATAAAGGATTTCCCGATCAGTCAGCACTTTTCCCAACTTGGTCATATTTCTGGAACGATGGACTTTTTAGCGCGGCTTTTTTAGTTAATTGTACTTTTGCCTTTGAGAGTGCGTACTTTTTGCCACTCTCTTTGAATTGCCTGAGGGGAGGTGCGTACTTTTTGCCACCTACCTTCCTTTAGCTCTTTTAACACCTTCTATTGCCTTTAGTGTTTATAGCTGTCCATTTTAAATGACCGCCTCTTTTAGAGTGCAGAGTGGGACAGTCCCCTATTACGAATCCTAACACATTCCTTTCATTCAACCCAAAAAGAAAAATTAGAATAAGTAGTCCTATCCTTAAGGTTAATTTTAGCAATTATATACTTTTAAGATCTTTCATTTATTCTAAGTTGCCGTGTGTGTGTGAAAATTATCCTGCCGTGGATTTTCGTGAAGTGGGATATTTAAACTTTGAAGGCTCTTTAACCAATGTGACTAAGAAAAAATTGATTTATTTAAGATTTACTTAATGAAACATGATTTCATGCAATTTTCATAGGATGTGAAAAGAAGTTTTTGAAAGAAGTTTTTTTTTTAAAGAAATTTTAAAATTTTGACCATTTTTCAGTGAAAGATATCAATTTTCTTCAAAAGATTTTCCAATAAATGCATATCAAATTGATTGTCCCACCTCCCAACTTGATTGACACTGTCCTCAATGTCATAAGAGATATGAAAAACATGCCAGCCAGAAGAGAATTGTGAAGGAGAGAAACAACCTGTGATGAAGAGGATGCGACTTACCAAAGGCGACTGCTGCTCAGGGACCTAAAAATGAAAAGAAATACAAAAACTGAATTAAAATATTGGGTTGCCTCCCAACAAGCGCTAAGTTTATCATCTTCAGCTAGACGGAAGTTCAGTTATTGTGGATCACTCAGTTCGATGGATTCAGGTGACTCATTTTGAAGGTTTTCAATAAATGGTTTCAACCGTTGACCATTAACGGTGAAAGTGTTCCCACTCTTGGGATTCAAAATTTTAACAGCTCCATGATCGAAGGCTTTAACGACCACGAATGGTCCATCCCATCTGAATTTCAGTTTTCCTGGAAATAGGCGGAGCCTAGAGTTAAATAGCCAAACCTTCTAATTTGGAAGAAAAGATTTTCTCACAATATGTTTATCATGGAAAGCTTTAGTTTTGGCTTTATAAATCTTTGAATTTTCATAGGCCTCGTTGCGCAACTCTTCTAGCTCACTCAGTTGTAAGGTTCAATGGGAACCAGCTTGGGCTAGGTCCAGATTGACTTGCTTAATGGCCCAATAAGCTCTATGTTCCAATTCCACCGGAAGGTGGCACGCTTTTCCAAAAACCAGGCGATGAGGAGACATGCCAATAGGAGTTTTGTAGGCGGTCCGATAGGCCCATAAGGCATCATCCAATCTTTCAGACCAATCTTTTCTATCGGGCCTAACGCACTTTTGCAGAATATTCTTAATCTCTCTATTGGAAACTTCCACTTGGTCACTGGTTTGGGGATGATAAGGGGTAGGCATCTTGTGATTAATCCCATATTTCTTAAGCAAAGCTCGAAACTGGTAATTCGAGAAATGTGTTCCCCCATCACTTATGATAGCTTTAGGCCACCCGAACCGAGAAAAGATATTCTTCTGAACGAATTTAATGACCACTTTATGATCATTGGTTCGGATGGCTACTGCTTCAATCTACTTAGAGACATAATCCACCACTACCAGGATATATGTATGTCCAAAAGAGGGTGGAAAAGGTCCCATAAAGTCAATTCCCCAAACATAAAAAACTTTAACCACCAAGATTGGGTTGAGTGGCATCATATCCCTTTTCGCCATATTTCCGACAGCCTGACATCGGAGGCAAGTTCTGCTAAATTCATAGGCATCTTTGAAAACTGTGGGCCAGTAAAAACCACTTTGCAAGACCTTGGCTGTAGTTTTCTTTCCCGAGAAATAGCCCCCATAAGCCAGATTATGGCAAAAGTTGAGAACACTCTGTTGTTCTTCTTTAGGAACACATCGCCTAATGATTTGATCAGGACAGAATTTAAATAGTTTCGGATCTTCCCATAAATAATATTTCTCCTGGGAAAAGAATTTGTCCTTCTCACTTTTAGTCCATCCTTCTGGAAGCTGATTAGTCACCTTGTAATTGACAATATGAGCATACCAAGGTGCAACAGTGTGAGAAATGGCCAATATATGCTCATTAGGAAATGAATCAGTTATACGTGCACTCTTGGAAATCAGAATTCGGGATAGGTGGTCAGCTACCACATTCTCAGAACCCTTCTTATCCCGAATTTCCAAATCAAATTCCTGAAGGAGTAGGATCCATCTGATAAGTCTGGGCTTCACATCCTTCTTGGTCAAAAGATATTTCAAAGCTGAGTGATCGGAATAGATTATGACTTTTGCCCCTAAAAGATATGATCTGAATTTTTCTATGGCAAAAATCACAGCTAATAATTCATTTTCTGTGGTGGTATAATTCATTTGAGCATCTGCAAGGGTGCGACTTGCATAATAGATCACCACGGGACACTTGTTGATTCTTTGTCCCAATACCGCACCGATAGCATAGTCAGAGGCATCGCACATGATTTCGAAGTGCAAAGACCAATCTGGAGATTGAAGAATCGGAGCTTTGGTCAAAGATTCCTTCAGAGAATTGAATGCCTTGATGCAAGATTCATCCATTTGGAAGGGAACATCCTTATCTAGGAGAAGAGTTAGAGGCCGGGCAATTTGAGAGAAATTCTGGATAAACCGGCGATAGAAACCGGTATGACCAAGGAATGAACGGATCTGTCTGACCGAGGTGGGAGGAGGAAGATTAGATATGAGATCGATCTTAGCTTTATCTACCTCTATCCCCCTTTCAGACACAATGTGGCCTAGAACAATGCCCTCTCAAACCATAAAATGGCTCTTTTCCCATCTAAGTATCAGATTGGTGTCTATGCATCTTGCTAGCACTTGTTTAAGATTTTCCAAGAAATTTTCAAAAGAATCTCCGAAGATTGAGAAATCATCCATGAAAACTTCGAGGAATTCTCCCACCATATCGGAGAATATAGCTATCATACACCGTTGAAATGTGGCTGGTGCATTGCATAATCCAAATGGCATCCTCCTAAAAGCAAACGTGCCATAAGAGCACGTAAAGGTGGTCTTTTCTTGATCTTCTGGGTAAATAGCCACTTGATTGTACCCGGAGTACCCATCTAAGAAGCAAAAGTACTTCTGGCCCGATAACTTTTCCAGAATCTGATCTATGAATGGGAGTGGAAAGTGATCCTTCTTAATTATGAGATTCAGCTTTCGGTAATCAATGCACACTCTCCATCCTGTGGTGGGCCTAGTAGGTACTTCTTCCCCCTGATCATTCTTGACAACCGTCAATCCGGACTTCTTTGGTACCACTTGAGTTGGGCTGACCCATTTGCTATTCGATATGGGGTAAATGATACCCGCATCCAGCCATTTCACACCTCTTTCATATTTGGGTTGAGCCGCCTTTGCATCTCCCGACTGGTCTTAGAGTTCTCTTCCATATAGATGTGATGCATGCAAATGGACGGGCTAATTCCCTTTAAATCAGTCACCGACCATACAATGGCACCCTTGTGGTCTTTGAGGACCTCGGTTAATTGGGCCTCCTGCGGTGATGTGAGATTTGCCGCAATGATGACTGGGAGAGTTTGGTCTGGACCCAAGAAGATATACTTGAGAGACTCAGGTAATGGCTTGAGTTCAAGCTCAGGAGGGTCCTCTAAGGATGGCTATGCAGGCTCAGATTGTAAGGCTGGTAAAGGTTCAACCATGGGCCAAGATGTTAATGGGTCGGGAGAATCTTTTAAAGTATTGGCTTCCTCCAAAAGGTCAGGCGTGATCATCGCATTTTCTTCAACGAGATTATCCAAGTTATCAATAGTATGACATTTTTCTTCATGATCTGGATATTTAGATGCTTTGAAGACATTAATCTTGACTTTTTGACCCCCAAATGAAATGTTCATCATGCCAGTTTCACAATTTATATTAGCTTTGACAGTGGCTAAGAATGGACGACCTAGGATGATCGGGATGTGAATGAGTTCCTCAGGTAATGCCTTATCCAGAATAAGAAAATCCACGGGAAAATAACAATCATGAACCTTCACAATAACATCCTCAATTAATCCCCGTGGAGTCTTCACAGACCTATCAGCCAACTGCAAGATGATGGGTGTGGGCTTTAATTCCCCAATATCAAATTTCTTATAAATGGCCGTTGGCAAGAGGTTCACACTAGTACCTAAATTCAATAAAGCTCTATCAAATGTAACTCCACCTAAGTCACATGAGATCAAAGGTGCTCCAGGATCCTTCAACTTCTTGGGAAGATGATTCATCACAATCGCACTCACATCTTCCGAAAGCCGAACCTTTTCGGGTGCCATTATAGATTCTCTTCGTGGAGTACATAATTCCTTGAGGAACTTAGCATAAGCTGGCACATGCTTGATGGCATCGAGGAGTGGAATATTAATCTGAACTTGTTTGAATAAGTCCAGCAACTCCTCATTCTAGGCCAGTTTCTTCTTGGCATTGGGCTTAGCTAACAAAGGGTTTGGAAATGGCACCCTAGGTTGATAAGAACTTGGGCCTTCATCTATCTTCTTTTTTCCTTTCGGATCCTCCACCAACTTCTCCATGTTGGGTTCAGCCTCACTCTCACTTTCAATTTTATGAGGCCCATCAATGGAACCTTCGGCTAACTCTCCATCTGTATGTGGGTTTTCTAACCTTTTCCCACTCCTAAAGGCTGAAATGGCTTTAGCATTCTCAAATTGCGGCCCTTTAGGTTGTGGTAACGGGCCAGGCTGAGGTAAAAGGCCCGATTGCTGTGAAAAACCTGGAGGTTGATTCCTTGGATTGACAATGGGTTGACTAGGAAGTTGACCCACTTCTCTTCTCATCGTAGCTTCAGCTAGTTGGTCCATTTGACTTTCCAACTTAGAAATGGATTGTTGCTGGGTTAAAATCAGTTGTTGGAGTTGAGTGAATTTGTCATCAAAGTTAGGCTGAAGAGGTTGTTGGTAAGTGGGTGGAGGATGGTATTGGGTTGGTTGTCTAGATTGGAATGAGTGGTAGTGGGCCGGTTGACCTGATTGGAATGATTGGTAGTGGGCCGGTTGAGAGAATTGAGCCTGAGATCCCTTTGCCTGAACATTTCCGTAGAAATTAGATTCATGTTGAAATGAATTCTGTGGCTTTTGGGAATTGATGCATGGGAGGATTGGACATTGGTAATGGGGCCTGCTGATTCTTCCAAGAAAAATTAGGGTGGTTTCTCCAACCAGGATTGTAAGTATTTGGGAATGGATCATTATTGGGCCTAGAGAATCCCTGGGCAGCCTGAACTTATTCTTGAATGAATGGTGGAAGTTGGGCCGCGGTTGGGCATTCATTCACTTGATGGGTTGGACTTGCGCATAAGGCACAAATGTCATGATTGGCAGAAGATGAGCCTTCATATGGACTAGATTGTGTTTGGTAAGTAGGTTCTTGCTTGTTTAAGGCCAAGAGTTGGTCTAATTTCTGGGCCAAGATGACTACCTTATCCAATTTCTGAGTAATCAGATTTATGTCCATTCTGGATTCGGGCTCTCCACGGGCATTAAGTTCATACATTCCAATCCGTTTAGATGGCCCAAAAAACCTCTTATAAGATGATAATGAGGCATGATTGATGGAATTTTCACTTAACATCTCAAAAAGATCATAAGCCTCATCTTCATTTTTCATCATAAATGCCCCTCCACATGAGGCATCCACCATCTGTCTGAACTGTTCAGATAATCCTTCATAGAATGCTTGGACAATTTGTCATTTTGAAAGTCCATGATGAGGGCATTTCCTAAGCAATTCTTTTAGTCTTTCCCAAGATTCATGGATCAATTTCCCGGGAGTTTGGGTAAAACTCGTGATGGCCCTTCTCATGGTATTGGTCCGCCCTATGGGGTAGAACTTCTTGAGAAATTCTTTCTACATTTCTTCCCCTGTCCTAATGGGCCTTCCTATAGTCCCCAACAAATATTAGCCTTATCCTTTAATGAAAAGGGAAATAAGGTCAACTTAAGGCCATCATCGGTGAAATTCTGGATCTTCACCGTGGAACAGATTTCTAGAAATTCATCCAGATGCTTATAGGGATCTTCATTGGTATTCTCATAAAAGGATGGGAGCATCTGAATGGTGCTAGATTTAATTTCATATTGATTGGCTGGATTCTGAGGAAGATGAATATAGGATGAAGGTTGATATCGATTTGGAATGAAATAGTCCTTCATTTGCTTCGGTGGGTCCTTATTATCGGCCATTTGATCTTGTAGTGGGTTTCCTTGGTGTAGGATTCTCTCGATTTCAGCAAATGGTCCTAGAAGCTTAGGATTTTGAGATCTCCTACCTTGCATATACTAGGACTGAGAGAGAGAAGATGGATTTGAATTGGTTTTCTATTTCTTGTTTTTTTTTAAATGCAAACAATTTTGACAATCAAATTACCCTAATGATCTAATGTTAACCTAGACTCTCTATGTGAATTTTCTTACAAGGTGAATGGGGTCCACCTCAAGTCACAACCACAATCAATCAACGGCCAGGTAAGAGGTGGGGTAGTGGGAGGCTCCCCCTACTTTTGTAAGGACCTAATTAGAGAACCACTTTCTCGCTTAGGCGTTTACCTTTTTAACCTCTAGCCTAGACACCGTTGCCAAAAGTGGAGGCAACCCGAAATTTAAACCACTCACGGTGTAAACCCTAGATTCTCTTTCGACTTACTTTTAATTGGATTAGGAAATGCCAATGCAAGGGAGGTGATTTGTGGACTAAGGAAGGGTGATCAAATCCCTACCCTATGTGGTTAAAGTTGTTACCCTTAAAGTCTTTTTTAATGCAATGCAAGGCAATAAGCAAATCAATGTAGGGTGTGTTGATGCAATCATGAATGACTTGCTATAATTGAAACACGTACCTTTCCCCCGCAATCTTCAACAATTTATGGAAATAACTATGAAAGGAAGGTAACTCATGCTTTCCAAGAATGATGAATGCCTAGCATGGAAGGTTTCTAATCTGGAAATGCAGATTTTTAAAATTTGAATTTTCTTCTTTTGTTCTTTTTTTTAGTTAATGGAAACCTATCTAAACTAAAAACTACAAAAATTGAAACTAATTAAAATAAGGAAATTGAAATATAGAAAGTTGGAACATATTTACCATGATTTAGCTTTCCTCTTTTTTCTTTTTTTTTTCAATACACCTACAAAAATAAGAAAAATGAGGTTAGCTAAAGATTAATTACACTAAATCCAAGATAATCAAAATTAAAAATCTAATTCCCCAGCAACAGTGCCAAAAAATGATAGCTTTAGAATGTGTCGTTAAAAACCCAAGCTAACAATCATATTTTAATCGGCTTATGTAAATTAAGTTTAGCAATAGCAATGGTGAGTCCAAGTCGAATCCACGGGGAAGTAAATTCTTAACTTTAAAAACTTTGGATTTTTGGCTATTTAAAAGAGGATTGATTGTTTGAATTAACTAATTAATCGCCTATCTGACCAACAAATCAATTATTCAAACTTATTAAAATTGAAATCTAACTAATTAAGCAACTTTGGAAAAGACAAACAAATCCTTGGTAGAATCTAAAAGGGGGAACATCTAAATAAAAAAAAACATTAATATTTAACAAAATTCCATCAATAGGCTAAAAGAAGAAATAAAGTTACAGAATTTTCTACTTTAATATCCTAAGCAATCACTAAACCTAAGCAAATAACTATCTAATAACAAGAATAACAAAAAATAAAATAAAGAACAATGCAGCAAGCAAGGGCTCGGGGGAGGCTTCTGCGTGTAGGGTGGTGCAGTGGACCGCAGGGGGTGCGTGGCAAGCGAGGAGTGCAGCGGCGTGCTGAACCGGGCACTGGCGGCTTGCTGAGTGGGGAAACCTTACGCGGAAGACGAGGGCGCGGTAGGCGAGGGCGCAGCAGGTGAGCTGAGGGCGCGGCAGGCGAGCTGAGGGCGCGGCAGGCGAGGCGTTGACGTCGCGGCGCAGCGTGGCAGGCGGTTGGGCGGGAAGCGCCCGGAGAGCGCCACGTGGCGCGCGGCGGCCTGTGCAGAGGCACGGGCGACGATGCCGCCCCGTACGAAACACGCAGCGGCGACAAGTAACCCTGGCGGGGCCGGGGTGCGGCGACCGGAGAGAGAGAGAGAGACAGAGCGGGGGAGGAGAGAAGAGAGGGAGAGAGAAAGAGAAAAAGTAAGGGAGAGAGGCGCAGAGCGAGTGGGTTTGAGAGAGAGGGAATCTGACGAAAAAAAGGAGAGAGAGAGAGAGAGAGAAAGAAGGAGAAAAGGAAGAGTGAGATGGAGGGCGGCGTATGGCAGACGGGGAGAAACAGTAGAGGGAGAGAGAGGAAAAAGTTAGGGAGAGATAGAGAGGGGCGTGACAGACAGAGAGGGGGAGAGATAAAGAGAGAGACTGCGAGAGAGCGGGGGAGGCAGAGGGAGCGAGAAAAAAAATAAGGGAGAGAGAGAAAGACTGCGGCTCAGCCAGAGTGGGAGAAGGAGAGGGGTTAGGGTTCGTGTGGAAGAGAAAGAGAAGACCTTTTTAAAAGAGGAGGATTTTTTCAAAAAGAGGAAAGGGGGGGGGGAAATTAAGGTAGCGGCCACTCTTCTTGATTTCTTTGGGCAAGAATTAGGGTAACCCTAATTTGAGAAGTAAATGACCAGTTTGCCCCTACTCCTTTTATTTCACTTGGATCAGATGCCGCTGATGAATATCGAAAAACTCCTTTCCCGATATTATCGTCCGCCCTGGCCAGGGACTTCCGTGCATCCTTCCTAGATCATTCTCTCTGTAAGTACCAAGAGAGAATGATTCCTTATTGATACGCAATTCCCTTCGACGGTATTCCACTGTACCCAATCCTTGGCTGTTTAGAATCCTATGACTAGAGATTCATAAACCAATGTCAAAGCACAAAAGTACACCGTCAAGGTGTCTTTGGTGTCTCAGGTCCGAGGACAATCCACGCAACTGCGACAATAGAATCAAGCTGGTTGACAGTGAGGTACAGTACCATCCAGCGATTCAGTCGGATCAGTTCAGTGAACTCATTCTCCAATGAGCACCTACAGATTCGCCTTAGTATCTCCACACAAGTGACTTATGAGATCAGTCACCCTATTTGCATGAGCAGGAGTAATCTGTACTAGTCTAACCGGATATCCGATGTCCTTCTCAGATATCCTCCGACTAGAAACGGTTAAGAATTTGTGTGTTTAAGTGATCAGTCTCATTAGTATGATCTCATCATAATCTGATCACTATCGCACATATTCACGGACTTCATTATGAGACTATAATTAATACGATTTACTTACAATGAATATTATGCCATTATATTAATAAATGTGAATGAGATTACAAAGTCATATTGGCTTGTAGGCCACCTAAGAGTAACAATCTCCCACTTGGATTAAAGCCAATCACCTTTATATAGAAAACCTATAGACTCTAGGTGACGCTCAAACACAATTTGAGCCAACGGCTTTGTCCGTGGATCTGCTACATTGTCGATAGATGGAACTCTTTCCACCACTACATCTCCTCTGGATATGATCTCTCTGATAAGATGAAAGCGCCTCAGAATAACTTTCGATTTCTTATGAGACCGTGGCATTTTCACTTGTGCAATAGTCCCATTGTTGTCGAACAATAGCAGAACATGATCAAAGATGCAAGGAACTATGCCAAGGTTGGTGATGAACTTCTTCAATTACACTGCTTCTTTGGCAGGTTCAGCTGCAGTGATGTACTCAGCTTCAGTCATCGAATCTGCAGTAGTTGCTTGCTTGGAACTCTTCCAACACACTGCGCCTCTGTTTAGAGTAAACACAAATCCAGATGTACACTTGCTATCATCTGGATTTGACTGGAAACTCGAGTCAGTAAAGTCTCGCAGTTTCAAGTCACCTCCTCCACAGACTAGAAACATATCCTTAGTTCTTCTCAAGTACTTAAGGATACATTTTACTGCCTTCCAGTGCTTTTCGCCTCGATTAGCCTGAAATCTGCTCGTAACACTTAGAGCAAATGCAACATCAGGCCGTGTACATAGCATAGCATATATGATAGATCCTATGGCAAAGGCATAAGGTACTCTATCCATGAATGCTCTCTCATCAGGAGTCTTAGGAGACTGTTCCTTTGAGAGATTAATTCCATGTCTCATCGGTATGAGACCACGCTTGGAATTTTCCATGCCAAACCTTTTGACTATGGTATCTATGTACAAGGATTGGGTCATTCCCAGCATCCTCCTTGATCTATCTCTATAGATCCGTATTCCCAATAAGTACGATGCTTCTCCCAAATCCTTCATGGAGAAGTTTTTCGACAACCAGATCTTTACTGATGACATCATAGCTACATCATTCCTAATGAGTAGTATGTCATCTACGTAAAGAACTAAGAAGGTGACTGCGCTCCCACTGGTCTTCTTATACACACAAGGCACATCTTCATTCTTAATGAAGTGATAAGACTTGACAGCCTCGTCAAATCCCATGTTCCAGCTCCGGGAAGCTTGCTTCAATCCATAAATAGACCTTTGAAGCTTGCACACTTTATCTGGAGATTCTTTAGATGTGAAACCTTATGGTTGTATCATATACACTTCTTTCTCAAGATTACCGTTGAGGAAGGCAGTCTTCACATTCGTCTGCCAGATCCCGTAATCGAAGTGTGCAGCTATGGCGAGTAGAACTCTTATCGATTTTATCATAACAACTGGTGAGAAAGTCTCGTTATAGTCAATTCCTTGCCTCTGACGATATCTCTTTGCCACCAACCTTGCCTTATAAGTATCGATCCATCCATCAGCACCAATCTTTCTTTTAAAGATCCACTTGCATCCGATGGGTACAATACCCTCAGGCAAGTTCTCCAAGTTCCAAACTTGGTTGGTGTACACGGACTAGATTTCTGAGTTCATGGCTTCTCGCCATTTCCCGGCTTCTAGGCCTTCTATGGCCTCCTGGTAGGTTTTAGGATCATCATCCTCATTATATTCAACCTTAGACTCACCTTCAGCAATATATCCTACATATCGTTCGGGCAGTCTAGGAAATCTACCAGATCTACGAGGCTCATTTGTGTGTACCTGAACAGATTCAGGAACTCATATCTCATCTGATGATAATGCAGCTGTTTGTGGATATGGAACCTCTTCCCGTACTATTTTACTCCAACTGTCCTCCTGGAGAAGGTATTCCTTTTCCAGGAAGACAACTTTCCTAGCGACAAACACCTTTTGTTCCCTAAGATGGTAAAAATAGTATCCAAGGGTTTCCTTTGGATATCCCACAAACTTGCATTTATCAGTTCGTGATTCCAGCTTGTCTAGATCATGCCTCTTTACATGAGCAGGACAACCCCAGACTTTAATATATTTAAGTTCTGTTTTCCTGCCATTCCATACCTCATATGGAGTAGAGGCCATAGACTTGCTGGGTACTCTTTTTAGTAGGTATGTTGTTGACTCTAGAGCATACCCCTAGAGAGACACTGGTATTTTCGAAAAGCACATCATGGATCGCACCGTGTCTAACAAGGTGCGATTCCTCCTTTCTGATACACCATTCATCTGTGGTATATGGAGGGGTTAGCTGAGAAAGGATACCATTATCCTTTAAGAATTGTGTGAAATTAGTACTCAAGTATTCTCCTCCTCGATCTGATCGAAGAGCTTTAATACTCTTTCCTAACTGCTTTTTTACCTCATTCTTGAACTCCTTGAACTTCTCAAATGCTTCTGACTTGTACTTCATTAAGTACATATAGCCGAATCTTGAGAAGTCATCGGTGAACGTAATGAAGTAAGAAAAGCCACCTTTGGCTTGGGTGGACATGGGACCACATACATCCGAATGTATTAGGTCTAAAATGTCCTTGGCACGTTCTCCATGTCCAGTAAATGGAGATTTCGCCATCTTTCTCATAAGGCAGGATTTACATGTTGCAAACGATTCATAATCGAATGCTGTTAAATAACTATGCTTGTGCAACCTTTGCAACCTGCTTTCACCAATATGCCCAAGTCTACAATGTCATATGTAGGCTTGGTTCACACACTTCTTGCTCTTCTTAAGAGCACTATCAATATGAAGATTGTAATAAGAAACATCTAAGAGATATAGACTGTTGACTAAAGATGCCGAAGCTATCGATTTATTACTATAATAAATCGAACAACTTCTATTCTCAATAGACAACTTATATCCTATCTTGTCCAAACAAGATATTGATATGATGTTCTTTATTATGTTAGGAACATAATAACAATCTTCTAATGATAAGACGTCTCCCGATGGAAGCCTAAGGTTTACTGTCCCAACAACAATCGCCGCAACTTTTGCGCCATTTCCTAGCCTCAATTCTACCTCGCCTTTTCTCAGCTTTCGCTTACTTGTCAGCATCTGCACATCATGGCAGATGTGAGAAGCACATCCGGTATCTAATACCCAAGATGTGAAATCTCTTACTGATAAGTTGATATCTATCATATAGATATCTGAAGCTTTAGACAGCTTCACCTTTCTATGATCTTTATCATTGAGGAACTCCTTTCAGTTCCTCTTCTAGTGACCCTGGTTCTTACAGTAAAAGCAGTCACCTTTTACTACTCCTTTATCTTTATCCTTCGATCTTTTATCGTCAGCTATCATCTTTGCGTCAAAGGCATCCAATGCCGGTTCAGCAGAAGGATCAGCTCTAAGGACATAAGCAATGTGCTCAGATCTGAAGACACTCTTCAGATTTTTGAGCTCATCCGAGTAGTTCAGGCTAGTCATAAGTTTGGTCAAGTATGCCACGAAGTGGGTTATTCGATGACATAATTCCCTACAGGAAATAAGTGAAATCTATTCAGCAGTTGTTCAATTATTAATTTTTTAAAACAAGACATGGTTGTAGGTGCTGAAAAATTGCTCGTGTGATTTATGTGAAAATTCTATGTTGTTTAAGGTAAATTAACCTATTAAAAAAAAATGCAACTAAGGTGCAGTGATCGCCAGAAACTTTTAACTAAAAAGCTTCAAAAGAGTTTGATCGCCTACCTGTTTAAACGCGGAAGAATGAATCCTTGGTTCCCCTCCTTCAGCCGGCTGAAGAAAGAGAGCATCTTCTTATTCTTTTGTTCTTGTTGTTGAATGTTGAGGATCGTCCAGAAATTCTCCTGGCTTCGTGCTTGATTTCCCTCTTTTTGATTTCTTGTTGTTGTTGTTGAATGCAGCAGAGACAGAAAAAATAGAAAAATAAAGAAGAAATACTGATGAGAATCTAAATAGAAATAATATCAAAGCTAACCATGATTATAAACATGTATAAAACAGCAACTCACTTGTTTTAAATGACTTTGAAACCCCTTTAGAACAGATGGGTTTTGGAGAATTAATGATGTGGTGTGTTGCATGCAGTGAATAAGAGATATGAAACTAATGAATGAGAATGAAATTCAAATATGAAAAACTTATGCCCAGTCCAGTTAGTTGAAGCTTTGAAAGGATGAAGATCTTGAAGAAGGATGCCGACTTCTGGAAATGGCAGCGCTCCGGCGTTCCGACGTGGTTGCTCCGATCTTCAAATTGCTATAACGCTGTGGCTCAATAATTCTCTCTCTCTTTTTCTTTTTTTTAACTCCTTGAGATGCAAGGTATTTATAGGCATTTTCTGCGTTCGCGATTAACATAGAAAAATCTCGGATTTATCTATCTTAACCGACAGATAATTACTGATTAATTCATCTTTATCTGTAATTATCTAAAACGCGTCCACCATGGATGACGCCTTTCAGATTAAATTAAGATAAGGATAAATATCCGAGAAAACTTATCTTTATCTTTATTAGCTAAAACGCGTCCACTTATGTAGACGTCTTTTACCCTAATTAAGATAAGGATAAACATCCGAAAGGGAAGTTAAAACAGCTTAGGAAACCTAAAATGCGTCGACATTCACAGACGCCTTTTAGCTAATAAATCAATTAATTAAAATTCAAATTTAAACGCTAAAATAGGAATAAACTCTAAAACGCGTCTACATGGGTCGACGCCGTTTAGGGTTCTTCATATTTTAACTGAAATTTGAGCTAAAATCAATTCGATTGATTAACTTAAACATGTCTGTTTAACCCGACACTCAAAAATATCAATAAAAATTAATTAATGATTAATTATCAGACCATTATGAGGCATTATTATATGATATGAAATTTACTCAAAATGACGTCAAAATTAGCGTGTCTACAGCTGCCTCACCTTGGCATCGTCTTTGCAAGGGAGTGAAATGAAATGGAATGTATTGAAAAGGTGATGCCAAGGTGTGATGAGACACGCTCTTAACATCATATGATTGGAATTTTTCTCAAAATCATCAATGAAGATAACTCAAAGATATCAATGAAATCAATCCTGTCTGGATGAGGTAGACAAGGAAAATAAAATAAGGTCGATCAACCTCCTCGGAGTGGGAAGTACCCCAGGTCGTAGACACTGTAGGGTTCATCATCGGGAGCGTTTGCCAGCCAATGTGGACGTGCTGCAGCCATGATGGATCTTAAAAGAAAACAAGAAATATTGGATAAAGAATCCAAGAAAAGATAGAATTCCAATGATATCTTCAAGTAAATCTCAAAGATAATCAAGATACTCAATTCAGAATGGAATATTTCATATCATGTTTGATTATTTGATTAATGGTCTGAAACTTAATCAATAATTAATTCTTATCACAATGATTTCAAAGTCCTATATGATGCATGCTGGGCTAAAAGAAAAATATAAAGTCAAATAAAATATAAATTAATCAAGGATAATATTGTTAAATTGTCATTAATGAGTCAAGATACCAATTCTTGTAATTCAGTGCTAAGCCGAAGCTCGTTTATCCACGCACCGTTTCACAAAAGTAGAACCATCGTCCTCACTAATTAACAATCCAACGGCCTATCCGTGCGATTAAGAATTCTCTGGAATTATCACTGTTTTTGTTGTAGGGGAACTCGAATTCCAGTTTCATCAAAACCACAAGGTCCTTGACATACTCTAATACATACTTATCATATAATAATGCGAATGCACATAAATTACATAAAAAAGAGTACAAGGGTAGAAATAACCATCTTTTTAGCCACGGTCAGGACTTCTTGACTCCCACAGTAAGATCTTCTTGATATTTTCAGCTTTCTTGAATTTTCTGCAATAAAAAATTGTCAACAATTCCAAATAAATATTCAATTTAAACATCAAAACATGGAATCATATAAAGATCTGAAACGCGTCGTGTCGTGCAGACGCCTTTTAAAGTTGAAACGCGTCGCTTATCCTCGACGCCTTTTACTCACAGAAACAGGTTTCTGGCTGTTCTCTAATCGAATTCCAACTCTCTTCATGCCTTGTGTCATGTATATGACTTGAACAAACAGGTTAAGCATCTATTCAGGCTTAGCCCCTTGCCTGGTTAAGTAACCGACTACTTGATCCTATCCTTGATAGAAGGGTCAAGGGGCATAGCCTTTATTAACAAAGGTAATGAGAATAATCAAACTTAAGTAAAATGCAACATACAAGCAGACAGATGCTCACTGAAAATAAAAGGAATGAAACACATCAAATGCAACAAGCAGATGCTAATTGAAATATTTTTGTTGTTTTGAAATATTCACTTTTGTTTGGGGTTTTGAAATATATGTTTTTTTTTTTAATTTTGACATATGTATTTTTTTTTGACTTTTTGAAACATATGTATTTTTTTGGATTTTTGACATATGTATTTTTTTTTTTGGGTTTTTTTTATATATGTATTTTTTTTGAACTTTTGACATATGTATTTTTTTTGGATTTTTGACTTATGTATTTTTTTTGGATTTTTTTTTTTTTTTTTTTTTTTTTTGACATAAAGATCAGCATGGTACTTGGATCAAAAGATCATATTCATTTATTAACTTCATTTCCAAATTATTCTTTAACAACTCAACTTAAACCCATCGTGTTTGAATTTGTGTTTCCATTCGTGATCCCATTTGATGATTTGACCCTTAGTCAATGTAAACCATTCCTTAAGTTTGGAGTACATCTCTTAAGAAAGAAAAGATGAATAAGTTTAGAAAGCCCATGAGAAGGTTCCGGAGACTTTAAAAGATGTCCCTTTCCTACCCTAATATCCGTTGGGGTTCGGTCATTTTCTTTCCGGGGTATTTGTCGACCTTGCGTTCCCTTTTATTTCATTTCATGGCCTTGATGTAACGTTTGTAATGTAATGGCCTTTTGATTTGACATTTGGCTTTTGCCTTGCGTTTTCTTTTCGCTATTCTTTTTTCTTTCTGTTTCGGGACGGATCTCCCCCTTTTTTTTATGACGGCCTCCTACTAAGATGGCGGGTATTCTTGGTAGTCTATTCTAAGCCTCGTTCCGACATCATGGGCCGAGTATAAAACAGAATATTTTTGCTTCAAAAGAATGATTTGCACTTTACACTTTCGGTCAAACTTTCGACATTCTTTAGGACTTGTCATCTCTTGTTACTCACGAATCAAACGTGTCAGTGTGTGCAGTAATGGGCTTGAAATTAAGTTATTCAGACTGATAAGGAAATTTGAGTTTATAAACTTTCTGATTCCACTGGTCTTTGTACCATACTGATCGACTCTTTAACCTAAGGGTAGTATTTCTTAAGATGTAAACCATTCCAGGGATGTTTTAACTCTTCTCCTTCTGCATTAACAAGACAATAAGCATTACCAGGAAAAGCGTGCGAAACAACATAAGGTCCTTCCCAGTTGGGTTGGAGCTTAGAACGCGGACCACCAGGTTTTATAAAAATTCTTTTGACAACCATTTCACCGACTTTGAACTTACGTTCAATGACTTTCTTTTGATAAAAACGTGCTAATCTATTTTGATAAACTTTTGCATGATTAGCAGCTGACCATCTTTTCTCGTCTAAAAGCTCCAATTGAGCAAGGAGTGCTGAACGATGTTCATCAATGGAAAATTCCTTATTCAATTGTACTCTTAATGACGGTATAAGGATTTCATATGGAACTACCGCCTCCATTCCAAATGTTAAGGAATAAGGAGTTTGCCCAGTAGGCGTGCGGATTGAAGTTCGGTAGGCCCATAAAGCCTCAACCAATTTTTCTGGCCAATCTGTGAATTTATTAGATTTACACGTCTTTTTGATGATTTTTATCAAAGTCTTATTTGTTGCCTCTGCTTGGCCATTGCCTTGCGGATAATAAGGAGATGAATGATGCAATGCAATTTTATACCTGTTACAGAGGTCCTTCAATTCCTGTGACACGAACTGCGGTCCGTTGTCGGTGACGATGGTGCTTGGAATTCCAAATCGGGTGATGATGTTCTTCATGATGAACTTGCAGACGGTTGATGCTTTGATCTCCACGTACGCTTCAGCTTCTGCCCACTTGGTGAAGTATTCCGTTGCCGTGAGAATGAAAGATTTTTGCTTGATGCCGGAATCTGGATTACCAAGAGGTCCAATAATGTCGAAAGCCCACATGGAGAAAGGCCATGGGGAGGAAACAGGATGGAGTGAAGATGCAGGAGAATGAATTTTGTCGGCGTGAAGTTGACACTTAGCACACCTACGGACATATCCTACACAGTCTTCTTCCATGGTTGGCCAATAAAATCCTTGTCTAAGGATCTTCTTTGCTAGCATCTGTCCATTGACATGACCACCACAAACTCCACTATGAGCTCCTTCCATAACCTTCCAAAGCTCATCTTCGTCTAGACATCTCAGAAGAACTCCATCAAAACCTCTCTTATATAGTGCTCCCCCAACTAGGGTGTATCTTTGAGCAACTCTCCTGATAGCTCTCTTATCCTCAGTTGTAGCTTCTTCAGGATATGATTGATCTTCACAATATTTTGCAATTTCATAATACCATGGCTTCTGTTCATCATCCATCTCTTCTAACAGCTCTATTAACATGATTTCTCTTCTCTCAATGATATCTCCGTCTCTGACCTTCTTCAGCAATTTCTCCTTAGTTCTAAGGAATGAAGGATCTTTCACGGCGGGTGAAAGACGCCTATGAACTATGATTGATTCGGATTGTTTGCTGATTGGAAAATCAAGAGAAGATGCAAGTGAAGCTAGAGCGTCAGCTAAGATGTTCTGATTCCTAGGGACATAGACAAAGATCAATTTCGTGAAAAGCTTTGAGTAAGCAGAAGTAAGTTCTTGATAAGGCTTGAGCTTGGGATCGAGAGTTCGATACTTGGTCAGCACTTGGCGAAGAATCAGTTGGCTATCACCTACGATCCTGAGTTTGGTAGCACCATGAAAATGAGCAGCCTCGAGACCAGCAAGAAGTGCCTCGTATTCAGCTATATTGTTGGTGACTGGAAAATCAAGCTGAAAGGCTTGTGGAATGGTGATACCTTCAGGTGATAACAGAACGATGCCGATCCCTTTTCCATGAGAATTCAGAGCTCCGTCAAAATGCAGAGTCCACATATCATCTCTGATTTGATTTACGGACATCAGTTCCTCATCCGGAAACTCCGATCGGACTGGATCAAATCGAGGAAGGGGATGATGAGCAAGATGTTCTGCTATGGCATAGCCCTTGATCGCTTTCTGCTGAATGTAAGTAATGTCAAATTGAGATAGAAAGCTTTGCCATCGTGCTAACCTATCAGTAAGAACAGATTTCTCCAAGAGGAATTTGATCGGATTCATCCTAGCGATGAGATGGACTTCATGGGCCAGAAAATAATGCTTCAATTTCTGCACAACCCAAACCAATGCTGCACATGTTTTCTCCATCGCTGTATATCTCTGTTCAGCAGGGTTGAGAAGTTTAGAGAGATAGTAGGCTGCCCTCTCTTTTCCTTCTTCATCTTCTTGTGCTAGAACAGCCCCCACTGCATCATCCAGGACTGAAATGTAAAGTATCAATGGTTTGCCTGGAGATGGTGGTCTCAAAACAGGAGGACTTGCTAGATAGTTCTTTAATCCATCAAACGCCTCCTGACACTTATCGTCCCAATCGAATTTGACTCCCGGCTTGGTAAGCTCGTAAAACGGCTTACACCTTTGTGAGTGCTGGGAGACAAAACGGCGAATAAATTGCAACCTTCCGATTAATCCTCTCAACTCTTTCAAGTTTTTGGGAGGTGGCATTTCTCTAATAGCCTTCGCCTTGTTAGGATCGATCTCAATTCCCCGTTTACTGACGATGAATCCCAGCAATTTTCCTGAAGATACCCCGAATACACATTTCTTGGGGTTCATCTTCAACTGATATTCTCTCGATCTTTCTAACACCCTTGCCAAAACTTTAGCATGCTCAGCCTTTGTTTTCGATTTAACCAATAAATCATCCACATACACTTCCAGATCTATGTGCATCATGTCATGAAATATTGCCATCATAGCCCTTTGATAAGTGGCTCCAGCATTCTTTAATCCAAATGGCATGACAACATAACAGTATGTTCCCCAAGGTGTAGTGAATGATGTTTTCTCTTGATCTTCTTCTGCCAGCTTAATCTGATTATATCCTGAAAATCCGTCCATGAATGATAACGTCTCATAGCCAGCAGTATTATCGATGAGTACATCAATATGAGGCAATGGAAAATCATCTTTAGGACACGCCCAGTTCAGATCGCGGAAGTCAATGCAAATTCTGACCTTCCCGTCCTTCTTCATAACTGGGACTATGTTGGCCACCCATTGTGGATAAAGGACAACTCTAATAAATTTGGCTTTATGCAACTTATCGACCTCTTCCTTCATCTTTAAAGCCATTTGTGGGTGGAATCGCCTTAATTTCTGTTTGACCGGGCTAACTCCGTCTTTTAATGTCAACCTGTGTTCAACTAAAGACGAGTCTAACCCCGGCATATCCCCATAACTCCAGGCGAAAGTGTCCTTATAGTCCTTGAGTACTTGTACCATTGCGTTCTCATCCTCTGAAGAAAGATTTTTACTGACGAGGACAACCTTAGGTTCGTCTTCAGTCCCTAAATTAATTTCTTTGGTAGGCTCTTCTACGGCAACTGAGGGTTCATCAAATCTCTTCACTCCACTGGCATATGCCTCAGCCGCGTCCTCGTCATCTTCCTCAATGGGGTCCTTTTCATGTACTAATTCATATACCCCGTACCCATCATTGACTGACTCATCGTCCATGCAATATTCTGGCATCTGAATTGGATTTTCTAAAAGCTGAGGGATCAAAGAGCAAGAAGAGCACTTATTAGCTAAGTCCTGGAGGTATCTATCTGGAATTTGCCTACCCTTAGGCTTCCTAGACTTCCTAACCTGACTAGACTGACTAACTTCACTATCATAACCTAACGAAGACGAAGCAGGAAGAAAATCCTGGGATACAAGTGGAAATACAAGAGAATCCTCCCGAGGGGAGGGACAGAGTAAATCTAGAAGAGAGTCTTGACCGAAGGACCCGCGCGATGGGGTGCAATCGGACAAGTAAGATGTTTCCTCAATGAGGATTTGGGAAGAATTTGTTGCCAAATTGGCGTTTTTTTTTGGAAAATGAAAGAATTAAACATAAAACAGGAATGAATATAAATGGGAGGAGAATCAGACGGAGGAAGTGGCACCAAGGCCAGAGGATTGGGGGGATCATATAGTAATATGTCCCAGATTAGATCATACAACCTCTCTAGATCGAGAGGAGGTTGTGGTATAATGTCCCGAGGGGACAGAGTAATCATGACGGGCGTAGCCCGTGGAATATCTTCAATTATGACCCGCGACCAAGTCGGGGTCAAAAGCAGTGTACGGAAAAGAGTATGGAGCATGAAGACATGTGAAGGATATGTCCCCCTCCAGAGCAGATCTGTTGTATAACCAGCTTGATATGGGTCATCCGGCTCCCCTTCATCAGTTTCTTCAGATAGCAGTATCCGCTTGTCAAATATGGCACCAGGGCTTTCAATTAGTTCATCAATCTGCGGCGGCCACTTAGGTTCTGCAGGATCCAGAAATAGTCTGTTCAGTGCAATATACAGGTCTCTGAGGTCGAACCACCTGTACCATTCACATTCAGGGTCATGAAATTTCCTCCTTTTCATAGGCCGCAGGGCCTCCAAGGATTGGTACGTAAGTAATTCAGAGCAATGTCTGGCCAAATCCCTCCCATATATATCATGGAAGTCAAAACAGGAAGTAATGACTACCGTATTGTCATAGCTAAGTATGGGCCCTTTTACGAAGTGCGTACACAGGGTCCATGTTAGGGGATCTCGGCCTTCTTTGAGTGGCGTAGACATTGCCTCCCAGATTTTCGGGCCTTCTTTGATTTCTGCTTTCTGAACCGGATCTTGCTTCAGTTTTATTGGCCTATAGCCCAGACCACTTCCAAGTGCCGCTCGATGATTTCTGACAGGAGTGGTCCTGCCTTGCAATTGTGTGCCCAGACCTTTCCCAGGCTCGTAGCCGTTCTTTATCATGATCCTCCATCCTGGGGTACTCATGCACTTCCCCCTCTTGATAGCATCTAACGGATATGGAGAAATAGTAGCGGCTTTCAGAGGATCAGCCACTGGGCGGTAGACCTGTAATACCGACAGAAAAGGTTGTCGGTCAGGTAAGACAGCAGATTTAAGGTTCAAGGAATGAGCAGCAGCAAGGATCGGCATGCTCGTTACTTTAATTATTCGTCCTTTGTAAGGAAATTTGAGGCATTGATGATTCGTAGAAGGAATCGCCTCAAGAGTTTTGATATAAGGACGACCTAAAATGGCATTTATGGAAGGGTCGATTTCCAAGATGTGAAATTCGACTTCTGCATGACTTACAGGGCCCAGCTCCACCTTTAAATAGACCATTCCCAGAGGGGAACGAGTAGAATTGTCATATGTTGTTACTGAAATGGGGCTGGGCAGCCATTTCTCTTTGGGCACACCGCATAACTCTAGGGTCTTCGGAGGTAGAACATTGATCGAAGCCCCTGTGTCGACCAGGCATGCATCCACGGCCTTCTTACAAATGTTGACCGTGATACTCAGAGCCATGCTTCTGGCTGCCGGCGGTGCTAGTTCCGATGTATGGAATGTTATAGAGGGCTGATCCCCCTGAGGAACTAGTAGTGCTGCAATCTTCTCTACCGGCACGTCTTCATTGACCATCACCTTCTGCAGATATTCCATTAAAGCTTCTTGGTGACTCTTGGACCTTTTGATCAGTTCGAGTATAGTGATCCGTGCCGGTGTCCGATCCAGGTGTTTCAACAGGTCATATTGAGTGCCAGGTGCACTCTCTTCGTTGTGGGCTTCCTCAGTCGGCTGTGATGGGCCGTCTCTGACTGTGGACTGAGGAAAGACCTTGTTGAAAATCCTTCCACTCCGGAGCGCGTGTTCCTCAACCGTGGAGGATCCGGGTGACACCTTAAGTATCGCAGAGTTGGATGGTGCGGATGGCGTAGAGAGTTGGTAGGTAGGTGATGGCGCAGGGCTAGGTGGTGATGGCGCGGTGCGGATTAAAGGCCTAGAGGGTTGGATAGTGGATGGGTAAGTGGTTGGTGAAGTGGGGAATGGTACGCGTAATAGCGGTTTAGATGGTAAAGGCATATCTGGATAGGCGGTAGTGGTAGCGGGTGAAGTAGGAAATGGTATGCGTAATAGTGGCCTAGATGGTAAGAGGGGTGCGTTATTCGTTTGTGGGGGGTTATATGATGGAGGCGTAGGAGTGCGGGGCGTAATGGGTCTAAGGAAGGCGGGTAGTGGTAATGGGTTATTGGGTGTGGATGAGTGGTATGTAGGTGTGGGTATGGGGGTGATGGTAACAGGTTGTGGCCTTGGTATGTGGATGGTGCGGCGTGGTGGTCGCTCTGCGGTACTTTGAACGTGACCCGTTGAACAAAGAGAGGAAGAGTCCTCTACTCTCCACTGCTGCCCACGACCAGCCTCAGACTGGCTGTTCGTCAAGATGGGAGCAACCTGGTTTTAGTTATGATGCTCCGGGAGTGGATTCTGCACTATTCCCATGTTGGGTGGTGCTGCTGCTTGTGCCGGTGGTCTTGCTTGCTGCTGCTGCTGCTGCGGTCTCCTCGCCTTCAGGGCTGTTATGTATTTCTTCATTTCCTCCCAGTCTATGCCGCCCTGCTCATTGAGATCATGGATATAATCTCTGAATTGGAAGCAGGTGTCAATGGTATGCCCAGGTTGCCTATGGAAGTAGCAATACCTAGACGTATCGACATTTTGAGGCCAGACGGCCTTCTCCCTAGGCAAAACTAAGGCATTGGCTGCCATTAAAGCGCTAAAAATATCCGCCAAGGATTCTGGGAGGGCCGGGTACTCTGCCCTTTTCGGGCCTGGAGGTCTCCTTTGTTGGTTGTAGTCACCAGGAGGAGGGACATTGTGGTACGCCGGCGGTGCACGCGGCTGGTACTGTGGCTGTTGCTGTTGCTGCTGATGTGGCTGCTGATACTGCTGTTGATACTGCTGTTGCCGTGGCGGCTGTTGCTGTTGCTGGTTCTGATTCGGCTGCTGGGGCCGCTGGTACTGCTGTTGGTAATGGGGGTTCTGCTGCTGCCTGTACCCCTGTTGGCTCGGCTGTGGTGGCCTCTGGTACTGCTGATTCCTCACAAACTGGGGCGAGTTATTGTTCATGGTACTGACCTGCTCGTGAGAGAGCGTGCCCTCAGTAGTTGGACCTGTGCTAGGAGAATTTGGCACTGCAGGCTTCCGAGGTAGAGGCCTGCTAGGTCTATGAGGATCAAAGACGCTAGAGAACGTAGCGTCCTTGAAAGCATTCTGGCAGTACCGTGCCCTTTCATAGAGCTCTGCCATGTTCGTCAAATTGTTCAAGGAGAGGACTAGCTTGAACTGGGGAGTGGCGTTAGAAATCAACATTTTCACTTGTTCGGATTCGGACAAGTGATCTTTCACTTTTTCAGCCAGGCCCCGCCACCTGTCAGCAAAACTGACAAACTCCTCGTCCGGTTTCATCTTTTCTGCAATAAGGTCCGTGATAGACAAGGAGGGTGCAACTCTGTCCTGGTATCGTTGGATAAATTTACGTGAAACGATACCGTAATCCTCTACTTCTGAGGGTTCCAAAGAAAAGAACCACTCGAGGGCTGGTCCCTCTAGGGATCTCCTGAACAAGAAAGCCAATGACCTCTTATCATTCTGCCAGAAAGAGGATTCGTACATGAACTCCTTCAGGTGCGTGAAGGGGTTACCAGTACCGTTATACTTTCGATACACTGGCATTTCAGAGGGTGGCAGATGGAATACTGGCAGACTCGGTAAATTGATTTCCGGCACAGCTTTAACCCCCATCATTTTCTGAAGATTGTTGAACTGCTCGTCCATGCGCTCCATCTTGGCCAACAACGTCTGCGTGGTCAGATCTGCCTGGGGAGGAGGAGGAGGAGGAAGTACTTGATAGGCCTGCTGCCTATATTACGTCGGACAAGGAGGATAATAAGGATGAGGTCCGGCATGCCCGAGGGCATTTTGATAAACGGGCGTCTGCGGTCTAGCCGGTTGCCTGGATGACGAAAGTTGTGGCCCAGTTGGCCGAGAAGTAAGATGAAGGCCTTCCATGGCCTGATGGATAAAAGGGGGAGGAAGAGGAGGTTGTTGAGGAACAACAGGGGGAGCCATAGGGTTCGGCTCAACAGGCTGCATGGGTGCCTTCCCCTTCAAGATAGACTGGATCGCCTCGAACTGCTGAGGGTCCAGTCGGGAGGCAAGAACTCCCAGAGCATTGACAAGATCCATAGGATCGGAGGGTGAGGGATCATTCTGATTCATGTCCCCCTCAAGGTCAGGATTGGGAATCGCATATTCATGCGGGGGAAGATCAGGATATCGATCCTGTGGATGAAAGAGAGGGGTCCGGACATTCCCATCTTGTCGATACGGAATGGGGACGGAATTATGGGAGGCATCAGCATCTCTCCCGTTCTCGTAGTTGAAATCAGAATTGCGAGGGGCATTAGCATCTCCCTCGTAGTTGATAATGGCGTCTTGGGCCATACTCAAATCTCTGCCTGATCGCAGCAACATGATATTAGATTCTCTTTTTAAAGATTTAATCAAACAAGTTGTGCAGAGATTAACCAAACAAGTGGATGCTTAACGTGATTTTAGGATTCCTTGTTGAGTTATTTGAATTGGATTAAACCACAATTTCGCTCAGGGAAGGATCCTAGTTTCAGTTTGATTTCCACCGTTATTCTCTAGGGTTCTCTTTCACAACGCTTTCAGAATCTAGCCGGGACTTCAATTGGTACAACCAGCCCGATGATCAAGGAGGAATACCTTGATTTTGGGGACTTATGGAGGTCTCAACGTCAACTTCTCTAGTCTGATCAAGGGACCAACCCAATCAGAGAGAGTTGCTGACGTGGAGTAATGTGTTCCTAAGAAAAGGAGGGTTTTAGCCTCAATGCGTATGCCCTGCGACCTGGATGGCCTCTAATGCTTAATAGAGTAATGGGTAGCTAGCACTCAACACAGAAATCTGGAAACTGAAAAATAATTAAGAAACTGTCTGAATCGCGTCGATGATAGTCGACGCTATTCAAAACAGAACTTAATTCTTTCGCAGAGAACAGATGCAAACAGCAGAGAAAGCTTGGAAAATAACTAAAAACTGTATGAATCGCGTCGATAATGGTCGACGCTATTCAACACAGAACTTAATTATTTCGCAGAAACAGATGTAGACGACAGAGATAATCTGGAGGCTAAAAGGCGTCCAGGTGTCCAGACGCGGTTTTGAAACGCGTCGCCGTTCCTGGACGCTTTTTAGTTCGCAGAAACAGATTTCCAGAAGGATTTTCTGGGTCGAATCCTCCTTAAACAGGGAAAAATACAGTAAACAATCGACTCATGCAAAGATTTTTAGTTTCAGATTTTAAACAGGATGATTTACTATCTAAACAACTAAGAAATCACGCAATCACACAGCATTTTATCACAAAAAACAGCTTTTTGAATTAATCAAAGGGGAGGCAAGATCTTGCCACTGGGGTGTGCACGTGGTGCACGAGGGAAATTACTTATACTAAACACTCACCAATCGGTGAGGACGTGTCGAAAGACACAAGTGGTGCACCGTGGGTGCCCGGTATGATAATAGCAAGAACAAAAGAAATTAAAAGACGGCGAGACCAAGTCCCACCGTGATCGCCAAAAGAGCTGTAGGTGCTGAAAAATTGCTCGTGTGATTTATGTGAAAATTCTATGTTGTTTAAGGTAAATTAACCTATTAAAAAAAAATGCAACTAAGGTGCAGTGATCGCCAGAAACTTTTAACTAAAAAGCTTCAAAAGAGTTTGATCGCCTACCTGTTTAAACGCGGAAGAATGAATCCTTGGTTCCCCTCCTTCAGCCGGCTGAAGAAAGAGAGCCTCTTCTTATTCTTTTGTTCTTGCTGTTGAATGTTGAGGATCGTCCAGAAATTCTCCTGGCTTCGTGCTTGATTTCCCTCTTTTTGATTTCTTGTTGTTGTTGTTGAATGCAGCAGAGACAGAAAAAATAGAAAAATAAAGAAGAAATACTGATGAGAATCTAAATAGAAATAATATTAAAGCTAACCATGATTATAAACATGTATAAAACAGCAACTCACTTGTTTTAAATGACTTTGAAACCCCTTTAGAACAGATGGGTTTTGGAGAATTAATGATGTGGTGTGTTGCATGCAGTGAATAAGAGATATGAAACTAATGAATGAGAATGAAATTCAAATATGAAAAACTTATGCCCAGTCCAGTTAGTTGAAGCTTTGAAAGGATGAAGATCTTGAAGAAGGATGCTGACTTCTGGAAATGGCAGCGCTCCGGCGTTCCGACGTGGTTGCTCCGATCTTCAAATTGCTATAACGCTGTGGCTCAATAATTCTCTCTCTCTTTTTTTTTTTTTAACTCCTTGAGATGCAAGGTATTTATAGGCATTTTCTGCGTTCGCGATTAACATAGAAAAATCTCGGATTTATCTATCTTAACCGACAGATAATTACTGATTAATTCATCTTTATCTGTAATTATCTAAAACGCGTCCACCATGGATGACGCCTTTCAGATTAAATTAAGATAAGGATAAATATCTGAGAAAACTTATCTTTATCTTTATTAGCTAAAACGCGTCCACTTATGTAGACGTCTTTTACCCTAATTAAGATAAGGATAAACATCCGGAAGAGAAGTTAAAACAGCTTAGGAAACCTAAAATGCGTCGACATTCACAGACGCCTTTTAGCTAATAAATCAATTAATTAAAATTCAAATTTAAACGCTAAAATAGGAATAAACTCTAAAACGCGTCTACATGGGTCGACGCCGTTTAGGGTTCTTCATATTTTAACTGAAATTTGAGCTAAAATCAATTCGATTGATTAACTTAAACATGTCTGTTTAACCCGACACTCAAAAATATCAATAAAAATTAATTAATGATTAATTATCAGACCATTATGAGGCATTATTATATGATATGAAATTTACTCAAAATGACGTCAAAATTAGCGTGTCTACAATGGTCTTTTGTTCAACTTTTAACTCCCACTAATTTTCGATGGACTGTATATGATGGATATAGGTGTCCTCTAAGCCAATCATAAAGCACCTATTTCAATCTGGTTCACTAATAAATGGCATTAAATTTATTATGTAGATTGACATATTTATAATTACGCATTATGAAGTCCATGAATATGTACAATAGTCATCAGATTATGATGAGATCATAATAATGAGACTGATGACTTATAAACACATATTCTTAATTGTTCCTAGTTGTAGGATGCTTGAGAAGGACATCAAACATCCGGTAAGACTAGTACAGGTTATTCCAGCTCATATGATGAGAGTGATTGATCTCGTTAGTTACTCATGTGGAGACACATTGGTAAACCTGTAGGTGCTTATTGGGGAATTAATTCACTGAACTGGTCCGACATGAATCGCCGAGTGGTAATTTATCTGACTGTCAATCGGCTTGATTCATCGTCACAGTGGCGTCGTTGATCCTTGGACTTGAGATACCAAACACACCTTGTCGGTGGACTTCTGGACTTTGACCTTGACCTACGAATCCCTATCCACGGGATCTCTAATAGTCAAGGATCGGGTCCAGCAGAAGACCTTTGAAGGTGATTGTGTGTTCAATAAAAGATCGTTCGCTCTCAGGCAACTGGAGAGAGAATGCTCTAGAATGGATCCGCATGAGTCTTTGGCCAGAGCAGAAACAATATCAGAAAATAGGTTTTCAGATATTGTAAAGCGGAGTCTAATTCAAGTGAGTTGACAATCTAGGGTTTGACAGTTGACCATACCCTAGGTTAACTCGAGAGCATTGTTCGAACGAAGGATTATAGCCACGTGGTAACTGTGGACAGACAGGTTCCATGAGTGGGTTGCTGAACCCTATTACCTTCCGGGATCATGCGGTGTTGCTTGGCACCTAACTTGATCGGAAGTCCGACTGAATTTACATGCGATGATAATTCGGTTGAGTAATTAATTATATCTAGATATTAATTAATTACAATAAGTCAATAACTAGTTATTGGACTTAACGTGCTGAAAATCGGACTGGTAAATAGGCCTAGAGGGTCACACGCAATAACATTCTCAGTCGGTGGTACATAAGTGGGATTTATATTAACTCAAGGACTTTTGTGAAAAGTCGCACCGACTTAATATATATATATATACGCGCTGTTGAGAAACACTGGGCCAAGCTCTAGGTTTTCCCCTTGCTGGCCATCATCTCCTCCTTTCTCTCTCCTCCTCTGGGCGCCCCGTTCGAGGCGCCGAGATTGTCTCCGTCTCCGCCGTGCGTGATTCCCGAAAGTCGGGAATTCCCATTAGCGGGTTTTCGGCAATCGTTGCGGCGACGGATCTTCAGCGAGCGAGTTGATACAGACGAGGGATCGCGGACGAACCACCGCGGAGGATCGCGTGGATACCGCTGGAGGCCGGATGCTTGTGCGGCTCGCGGCATCGCCTCGATGGAAGCGGATTCGAATCCGCGCAAGGTAATCGGATTACTTCCCGTTGTTTTCGATTTTAGTTTTTCGTTCCGAATCGGATCAGCAGGCATCGGGCGGGATAAAATTTTGTTCGTCGTTTCCGCTGCGTTTTTCGCGTCCCGCCTGGATCCCAACAGTGGTATCAGAGCCAGGTTCCGCTCTGATCCGCTTCGGAATGACGAAATTAATATTCTAAAATTAATTCCATGTTGTATTTACTTTTCCCGTGCTAGAAATTCTTTATGTAACGAACATACGATGTTCAATTTATTTTTCTGTGGGGAAAATTCTGTTTTAATGGGGTTTCATGGTGTTCTTCATGGAGATGAAGAACTGGGTTTTGTGGGCTTCGTGGGAGGGTTTAATGGTGGACAGACACGATAATAAAGTCTGCTGGCATGACCAGCTATCCATACCACTCCCCAAAATCCCTGTATTGCCTGGCGGCCGGCGGTGGAGCCTCCCGTTTTCTGGTTTTTTCAAAGGTTGAAGAAGGAAGAAAAAGGGAAGGAAACCAAAGGTCAAAAATGTTCAAACCGGCGACTTTGAGGGGCCACCGGCGGCATAGGGGATCGCCGGCCGGTGACCACCGGCGCCGACGACGAAGGGGGTACCACCCCCTTGCAGATTCCGGCCGGCCCCGCCACCAGCGGCGCCACCAAAAACCCCCCTCAAAACCAAAAGAACCCTAACCTGTGGGCTGGTCGAACAATAGGCGGTGGGCCTGGACCGGCCGGTCCCGCGCCGGGCGGCTGGCTAGGCCAGGGCTGGCCCGGGCGGCCCAGGCGCCAGACCTGGCTGGGCCAGGTCGCGCCTGGGTCCAGCCGCGTGGCCCGAGCCAGGTGCGGCCCTAGCAGCCCCAGGCCGAGGCCCAAAAGCCCATTAAGCCTGTTTCAGTCCTATTAACCCCAAAATCCCTTTATTTAAATATAAACCCTGCCCAAATTAACTGAAAATTTATATTAAATGGTTTAAAATTTATTTTAAATAGTTTAAAATTCGTTTTAAACCTTAAGCTATAATTTTCAGTTAATTAAAGGAAGGTTATTTTAAGATGTGATCGTATTGTGGGGTTTATTAAGATATGATCTTAATAGTTAATTGTTTTTAACTAAATGTGATAGGATCTTATTTATTAATTAATTTAATTAAAATTTAAAGGAGTTATAATTAAGATATGATCTTAATTATAAATAACTTTTAATTAGTTGTTTAAAGGGGTTTGTATTTAAGATATGATCTTAAATATAATTAACAAATGTTGTTATTTATTTAAAATGGGATCTTAATTAATTATTAACAATTGTTGTTATTAATAATTAAGATAATGTTTTTAATATTAATTAACAAGTGTTGTTAATTTGTATTTAAGATTTGATTAACAAGAGTTGTTATTTGATTATTAAATAGTGACTTAAACTTTAATTATCAAATGTTGTTAATTAATCTTAGTCAACTGATTAGATTATTTTAATTTCTTAGCAATTATTGTTATGAAATTAAGTATTTGATTAAGGGACTTTTAATAAAAGTTGTTAAGTGATTTATTAACTCTTAATAATAGTTATTAAAGAGTTAATTATTTCTTAAGAATTAACCTTAATAAAAGTTATTGAGGGTTAATCAAAGCTTACTAATAGTTATTAAGCTAATTAATATTCTCAAGGATCCCTTAATTAAAATTTGAAGATATAATCTACTTAATAATTAATCTTTTAATAAAAGTTATTAAGAGATTATATTAAGTCTAAACTGTTAGACTATATTAATTAGAAATGTTCTAATTATTATTTCTTAATAATTGTTATTGAGAAATATGTTTTAAATAAAAGGGGTCTTAACAAGGAGTTGCTAAGGAATTAAAGTAGGAATTAGAAATTCTTTTATAAGTGTTATTTAGGAATTTTTAATTCTATCTAAATGTTAGATTGTTTCGCATTAATAATCGTTATTAATGTGATTAATCCAAGTATTAGATTAATTAGTTTAGAATTATTCTAAATTTTGCATGGAATATTTTAGAATTTTAATTTTAGCTTTGTTTGCACATGTTGATGTGTTTGATGCTTTAAATTAGATTTATTGAATGTTAGAAAATAAGATTTTTGAAAATTCAAATTATCCAATTTTGATTGGTACCTACATTTTAAGAAAACCAAAATTATTATTTTTCAAAATTTTAGCCTTCATGTGATGTGTTTTATCATGTGTAGATGGTTAAAATTTGTGGTGGTCATGGACATGCACTTAGTAGAATTTCATATCATGTGATGATGTGTGATTTTGTGGATTGTTATGGAATGTGATGTACATTAATTAAGCGTTAATTAATGAGGACTACGTTCCTCCCTCTCTCACTCATTCCATTGTAATTTTATCTCCCTCAATTATTGTACTCGGCCATAAGGCTTTCCCTTACAATTTATTTATATTTGAAAATTTTTCAAATTCTGTTTTATATTTGTAATTGATCGCGCCGGCCGAGGAAAGGCGATGATGATCCACAAATGCAACCAAGAAGGCGACAGAAGATGAGATTACCAGTGGCTATGTGTTTGCATGTTTAGATTATATAAATGTTATATAGTTTTGGTGATTAATTGTTTGGCTCCAGTTAATCATCGTGCTGTCCATGACCACATAATGAACATGTCTGGATTGTAAGGATTGAGGTTTTGGATCCGGTTATCGGATCAGTCTTCGGGGTCGGATCTCGTAGTTTGGGCCCTGGTGGGGCTGAGACTTGGTTCTTGTTTTGTGTCGAGCCTGCGAGACGCGGTTTAAACGGCGTCCAGCAAGGTAGACGTATTTTAGCCTGTGCTACGTGGGTGCCACGTGGGCTGGCCTTGGGGCGGGGAGTACGGCCCCGGTCATATCGTCTGAATGTGTCTTCGATGGACAACGCCATTTAGAGTACGACCCTGGTTTGTCAGTGTACGGCCCGGTCTTGTCATTTGAATGACGTCGGGCTTGCACGATGCGTTTTACCCAGCTTCTAGTTGACCCCGCGAACCCTCCCTCCTTTCCCTCATTCTCTCCTCCCTCTACTCTCTCCTCTCTTCCTCCGGCGAGCCGGCGACCACCTCCCCCTCTCCTTCCTTTCCTCCCTCCATTCCATCTCTCCCTCCACTCCATCAACCTCCTAACTCCTCCCACTACCACCACCATCTCCTCTGCGGCGTTTTTCTCTCCGGACGGCGGCCGACATCCCGGTGGAGTAACGACGTCCACGGTGGTACCGGCAGCGGCGTGGGGCGAGGCGGGTTGGCAGCTTGGAGCTAGGAGGAGTTCGAGTAATCGGTAGGGTAACGATTCCCGTTGTATTGTGTTTAAAAACCATGTTTTCCCGCTTTGGAGCGTGTTTAGGGGTGTTCTTGGGGTGAACACACTAATTGCATGTAACGGGAATTTGGGTGTTTTAATGGGTAATTAGGTTCTTCTCCTCCTTCTCCACGTTTTTGTGTTTTTACACACCTTTGGGGAGGAAAAACCACCCCGTGGATAGGGAGATGGCGGGGGAAGAACCTGTCTGTGAGGGTTAAATGGCGTCGGGGGACAGCGACGCCTTTTAGAAAGGCGGCTCCCACCCACGACGCGTCTTAGCCCAAATAACATACTCTGTCTCTAGACTGATGAGCATCCAGGGATAGCGACGCCTTTCAAAAGGCGACTTGCGTGGGAGACGCATTTTAAGTGAAAATCACCCCGTAGCATGTCTCTGCTTCTGTCGCCCTTAGGCGACGAGGGACAGCGACGCCTTTCAAAAGGCGGCTACATGTGCCGACACGTTTTAGGCCATTTCCGAGGCCATATTTCACAAGAACCAGTTTAGGAGGCTTGAATGACGTCGGCCTTGGGTGACGCGATTCAAGACAGAATCACATTAATTCATGCTATTAACATATCTTCATACTGTTAGATAGTTGGTTAATTGCATGCTTGAAATCGTACACAAGGATGAGGATTTTTACGTGATCAGATCGCATTGTGTTGTGTTTCGTGCGACCGTAGACCTAGAGTGACAGTTGTAGAGCTTGCTACCCTGTGTCGGTGTGGGAGGGACACAGCGCCGGTGTGGGAGTGGTGGGGTGATGCCTAGAGAGAGGGTCACCTGGTGTACCCCGGGGTTAGTTAGTACCGGTGTAGGAGTGGTACCTGTGGAGTGTCACTCGTGCTGGGGGAAGCAGAAACCACCTAGAGCCAGTTGGGCCGGAGTATCTACCGTGCTATCCGAGGGGTTACTGTTTGGTCTCAACGGGTCGGTGTTTCCCGCGTTCGGCTGTGTGGTTGGCGTGTTTTGCCGAGACGCTGGTTGTAGGCTCCCTAGTAGAATGGTTTTAGAGTTGTACATGTTACATTTCGAATGCATGTGTTTTATATCGAGATTCAGGAATTGTGTTACAACTTTACTTGCTTATTCTACCTATATCTGTGTTGCTGCACTTGTGGGTGCGTGAGTGGGCGGTGGGGATTCAAGGATCCCTACTGAGTCTTTTTGTTGAGACTCACCCCTGCGGTTTTCAGGTGTGGGTTCCCGGCAGGCGTAGCGAGGAGAGTGCTGCCTTGCGTTGCGCACCAGTAACCGTTGTTCCGGGGTATGCCCCGACGTAGTTGTTATTTTATTTTCTGGCCTGTATGTTTAATTATTTCTTTTCAGTCAGAGTATGTAATTATTTACTGTGTCGAGTCACATTGTAATAACTTTTAATTCTTACACTTCCTTTTCAATTCAATGCGATGTGAATGTTTAGCTTAGTTTATTATTTATTTCCCAGACTTATTTAGATCCTGGTTTGGCTCCAAATTAATGATTCGATACCCATTTAGTAATCGGATCCCCGATTATAGGGTGGCGGGTCGTTACAGTTGGTATCAGAGCATTCGGTCTGGCAAATAAATGAATAACTAGGTTAAATATCGTAATTCCGGCAAATAATTACACTATCCCGTACAGGCACAGCGGTAGTGTTGGTTTTAGGATTCTAATTAGAACTTTTCGATTTTTGTGATTTTAGGCGATTAGATGGCTCATAGGAAGAGGATGCCAGTCGTTAGAGAGCGGGGAGATGTCCCTAGTGGATCTGAGGCCGGTGTGAGTGCTTTAAAATGCTCGTGTGATTAACATGAAAAATCTAGGTTGTTTAGTGCAAAATAAACCTATTAAAAACAGCAACTAAGTGCAGTGATCGCCAGAAACTTTTGACTTAAAAAAAGTTCCAAAAGAGGGTATTGATCGCCTACCTGTTTGAATGCGGAAGATATTGAGTCCTTGATTCCCCCTCTTCAGCCGGCTGAAGAAAGAGAGCCCTTCTCGTTCTTTGTTCTTGCTGTTGAGTTTGAGGTTGAGGATCTGAGGATCGTCCAGAAATTCTTTTGACTTTGATTGTTCTCTCCTTTGATTCTCTTGTTGTTGTTGAGTGCAGCAGAAATAGAAAGAAAAAGAGATGAAGAAACAATGATGAGAACTTTAAGCAAAAGCAATATCTATTCTAATCATGATGTTAAACATGCAATTAAACAACAAACTTACTTGTTTAATGGCTTTTGAAACCCCTTAATCAAATAGGTTTTGAAAAGAATGAATGTGGTGTGTGTGTTGCATGGAGTGAATGATGAAGAATATAGAACTAAATGAAATGAAAATGTAGAAATAAAAGACTTATGCCCAATGGTTGAATTCTTGAATGGATGAAAAATCTTGAAAGGACGCCGACTTCTAGAAATGGCAGTGCTTCGGCGTTCCGACGTTGTTGCTTCGATCTTCAACTCGCTATCGCTCAATCAACTCAAGATTACGCTTAACTTTTTTAATGGCGCTCAACATGTAAGGTATTTATAGACTTCTTCTGCGTTCGCGGATTAACATAGAAAAATCTAGGATTTATCCATCTTAACTGACAGATAAATACTGATTAATTCAGCTTTATCTGTAATTATCTAAAACACGTCCACCATGGCTGACTCCTTTCAGATTAATTTAAGATAAGGATAAATATCTGGGAAAACTTAACTTTATCTTTATTAGCTAAAATGCGTCTACATGTGCAGACGTCTTTTACACTAATTAAGATACGGATAAACATCCGGAAGAGAAGTAGAAATAGCCTAGGAAACCTAAAACGCGTCAGCACTCACATACGCCTTTTAGCTAATTAATCAATTGATTAAAATTCAAATCTAAACGTTAAAATAAGAATAAACTCTAAATGGCATCCACACAGGTAGACGTCTTTTAGAATTCTTCATATTTTAACTGAAATTTGAGCTAAAATCAATCCAATTGATTAACTTAAATATGTCTGTTAAACCCGACACTCAAGAAGATCAATAAAAATTAACCAATGATTAAATATCAGACCATTCTGAGGCATTATTATATGATATGAAATTTACTCGAAATGACGTCAAAATTAGCATGTCTACAGCTGCCTCACCTTGGCATCGTCTTTGCAAGGAAGTGAAATGAAATGGAATGTACTGAAAAGGTGATGCCAAGGTGTGATGAGACACGCTCTTAACATCACATGATTGGAATTTTTCTCAAAATTATCAATGAAGATAGTTCAAGGAAATCAATAGAATCAATCCTGTCTGGATGAGGTAGACAAGGAAATAAAATAAAGTCGATCAACCTCCTCGGAGTGGGAAGTACCCCAGGTCGTAGACACTGTAGGTTTCATCATGGGGAGCGTTTGCCAGCCAATGTGGACGTGCTGCGGCCACGATGGATCTTAAAAGAAAACAAGAAATATTGGATAAAGAGTCCAAGAAAGGATAGAATTCCAATGATATCTTCAAGCGAACCTCAAAGATAATCAAGATACTCAATTCGGAATAGAATATTTCATATCATGTTGATTGTTTGATTAATGGTCTGAAACTTAATCAATAATTAATTTTTATCACAATGATTTCAAAGTCCTATATGATGCATGCTAGGCTAAAAGAAAAATATAAAGTTAAATAAAATACAAATTAATCAAGGATAATATTGTTAAATTGTCATTAATGAGTCAAGATACCAATTCTCGTAATCCAGTGTTAAGCCGAAGCTCGTTTATCCGCGCACCGTTTCACAAAAGTGGAACCATCGTCCTCACTAATTAACAATCCAACGGCCTATCCGTGCGATTAAGAATCCTCTGGAATTATCACTGTTTTTGTTTTTGTTGAAGGGGAACTCAAATTCCAGTTTCATCAAAACCACAAGGTCCTTGATATCATCTAATAAATATTTATCATATAGTAATGCGAATGAAAAATAATTACATGGAATAATACAAGGGTAGAAATAATTGTCTTTTTAGCCACGGTCAGGACTTCTTGACTCCCACAATGGGATCTTCTTGACGTTTCCAACTTTACTCAGGTTTTCTTTGAATTTCAGAAACAGGTTTCTAGCTGTTCTCTACTCGGATTCCAACTCTCCTCATGCCTTGTGTTCTGTATATGACTTGAACAAACAGGTTAAGCATCTATTCAGGCTTAGCCTCTTACCTGACCGAGTGAACGGTTGATCAATCTTTTCCTTAAATGAATGGTCAAGGGGCGTAGCCTTTATTAACAAAGGTAATAAGAATAATCAAACTTAAGCAAAATGCAACATGCAAGCAAACAGATGCTTACTGAAAATAAAAGGAATGAGACACACCAAGTGCAACAAGCAAATGCTGATTAAAATATTTTTTTGTTGTTCTGAAATATTCATTTTTGTTTGGGGTTTTGAAATATATGTTTTTTTTGAATTTTGACACATATGTATTTTTTTTGAATTTTTGACATATGTATTTTTTTTGGCTTTTTGACATATGTATTTTTTTTGGGATTTTGGCATATGTATTTTTTTTGGGATTTTTGACATATGTATTTTTTTTAGATTTTTGACATATGTATTTTTTTTGGATTTTTGACTAAAAGATCAGCATGGTACTCAGATCAAAAGATCATATTTATTTATTAACTTAATTTCCAAATTGTTCTTTAACAACTTAACTTAAACCCATCGTGTTTGAACTTGTGTTTCCATTCGTGATCCCATTTGATGATTTGACCCTTAGTCAATCTAAGCCATTCCTTAAGTTTGGAGTACAGCTCTTTAGAAGGAAAAGAAGAATAAGTTTAGAAAGCCCATAAGAAGGTTCTGGAGACTTAAAAAGATGTTCCTTTGTTACCCTAATATCCGTTGGGGTTCGGTCATTTTCTTTCTGGGGTATTTATCGACCTTGCGTTCCCTTTCATTTCATTTCATGGCCTTGATGTAATGTTTGTAATGTAATGGCCTTTTGATTTGACATTTTGAATTTTGCCTTTTGCTTTTGTTTTTCTATTCTTTTCTTTGCTTTGGAATGGATCTCCCCCTTTTTTTTATGACGGCCTCCTACTAAGATGGTGGGTATTCTTGGTAGTCTATTCTAAGCCCCGTTCCGACATTATGGGCCGAGTTTAAAACAGAATTTTTACTTTAAAATGAATGATTTGTACTTTACACTTTCAGTCAAGCTTTTGATATTCTTTAGGACTTGGCATCTCTTGTTACTCACGAATCAAACGTGTCAGTGTGTGTAGTAATGTATTTGAAGTTAAGTTATTCTGACTGATAAGGAAATTTGAGTTTATAAACTTTCTGATTCCACTGGTCTTTGTACAATACTGATCGACTCTTTAACCTAAGGGTAGTATTTCTTAAGATGTAAGCCATTCCAAGGATGATTTAGCTCTTCTCCTTCTGCATTAACAAGACAATAAGCATTACCAGGAAAAGCGTGCGATACAACATAAGGTCCTTCCCAGTTGGGTTGGAGCTTAGAACGCGGACCACCAGGTTTTACAAAAATTCTTGTGACGACCATTTCACCGACTTTGAACTTACATTCAATGACTTTCTTTTGATAGAAACGTGCTAGTCTGTTTTGATAAACTTTTACATGATTAGCGGCTGACCATCTTTTCTCGTCTAAAAGTTCCAATTGAGCAAGGAGTGTTGAACGATGTTCATCAATGGGAAATTCCTTATTCAATTGTACTCTTAATGATGGTATGAGGATCTCATATAGAACTACCGCCTCCATTCCAAATGTTAAGAAATAAGGAGTTTGCCCAGTGGGCGTGCGGATTAAAGTTCGGTAGGCCCATAGAGCCTCAACCAATTTTTCTGGCCAATCTGCGAACTTGTTAGATTTGCACGTCTTTTTGATAATTTTTATCAAAGTCTTATTTGTTGCCTCTGCCTGGCCATTGCCTTGCGGATAATAAGGAGACGAATGATGCAATGCAATTCTGTACCTGTTGCAGAGGTCCTTTAATTCTTGTGACACGAACTGCGGTTCGTTGTCGGTGACGATGATGCTTGGAATTCCAAATTGGGTGATGATGTTCTTCATGATGAACTTGCAGACGGTTGATGCTTTAATCTCCGCGTACGCTTCAGCTTCTGCCCACTTGGTGAAGTATTCCGTTGCCGTGAGAATGAAAGATTTTTGCTTGATGCCGGAATCTGGATTACCAAAGGGTCCAATAATGTCGAAAGCCCACATGGAGAAAGGCCATGGGGAGGAAACAGGATGGAGTGAAGATGCAGGAGAATGAATTTTATCGGCGTGAAGTTGACACTTAGCACACCTACGAACATATCCTACATAGTCTTCTTTCATGGTTGGCCAATAAAATCCTTGTCTAAGGATCTTATTTGCTAGCATCTGTCCATTGACATGGCCACCACAAAGTCCACTATGAGCTCCTTCCATAACCTTCCAAAGCTCATCTTCGTCTAGACATCTCAGAAGAACTCCATCAAAACCTCTCTTGTACAATGTTCCCCCAACTAGGGTGTATCGTTGAGCAACTCTCCTGATAGCTCTATTCTCCTCAGTTGTAGCTTCCTCAGGATACGATTGATCTTCACAATATTTTGCAATTTCATAATACCATGGCTTCTGTTCATCATCCATCTCTTCTAACAGCTCCATTAACATGATTTCTCTCTTTTCAATGATATCTCCGTCTCTGACTTTCTTCAGCAATTTCTCCTTAGTTCTAAGGAATGAAGGATCTTTCACGGCGGGTGAAAGACGCCTATGAACTATGATTGATTCGGATTGCTTGCTGATTGGAAAATCAAGAGAAGATGCAAGTGAAGCTAGAGCGTCAGCTAAGATATTTTGATTCCTAGGAACATGGACAAAGATCAATTTCGTGAAAAGCTTTGAGTAAGCAGAAGTAAGTTCTTGATAAGGCTTGAGCTTGGGATCAAGAGTTCGATACTTAGTCAGCACTTGGCGAAGAATCAGTTGGCTATCACCCACAATCCTGAGTTTGGTGGCACCATGGAAATGAGCAGCCTCGAGGCCAGCAAGGAGTGCCTCGTATTCAGCTATATTGTTTGTGACTGGAAAATCAAACTGAAAGGCTTGTGGAATGGTGATACCTTCAGGTAATAACAGAACAATACCGATCCCGTTTCCATGAGAATTCAGAGCTCCATCAAAATGCAGAGTCCACATATCATCTCTGATTTGATTTATGGACATCAGTTCCTCATCTGGAAACTCTGATCGGACTGGATCAAATCGAGGAAGGGGATGATGAGCGAGATGTTCTGCTATGGCATAGCCCTTGATCGCTTTCTGCTGAATATAAGTGATATCGAATTGAGATAGAAAGCTTTGCCATCGCGCTAACCTATCAGTAAGAACAGATTTCTCCAGAAGGAATTTGATCGGATTCATCCTAGCGATGAGATGGACTTCGTGGGCCAGAAAATAATGCTTCAATTTATGCACAACCCAGACCAATGCTGCACATGTTTTCTCCATCGCTGTATATCTCAGTTCAGCGGGGTTGAGAAGTTTAGAGAGATAGTAGGCTGCCCTCTCTTTTCCTTCTTCATCCTCTTGTGCTAGGACAGCCCCCACTGCATCATCCAGGACTGAAATGTAAAGTATCAATGGTTTGCCTGGAGATGGTGGTCTCAAAACAGGAGGACTTGCTAGATAGTTCTTTAATCCATCGAATGCCTCCTGACACTTATCGTCCCAATCGAATTTGACTCCCGGCTTGGTAAGCTCGTAAAATGGTTTACACCTTTGTGAGTGTTGGGAGACAAAACGGCGAATAAATTGTAACCTCCCGATTAATCCTCTTAATTCTTTCAGGTTTTTGGGAGGTGGCATTTCTCTGATAGCCTTCGCCTTATTGGGATCGATCTCAATTCCCCGTTTGCTGACGATAAATCCAAGCAATTTTCCCGAAGATACCCCGAATACACATTTCTTGGGGTTCATCTTTAACTGATATTCTCTCGATCTCTCTAATACCCTTGCCAAAACTTTGGCGTGCTCAGCCTTTGTCTTAGATTTAACCAATAAGTCATCCACATACACTTCCAAATCTATGTGCATCATGTCATGAAATATTGCCATCATGGCCCTCTGATAAGTGGCTCCAGCATTCTTTAATCCAAATGTCATGACGACATAACAGTATGTTCCCTAAGGTGTAGTGAATGACGTTTTCTCTTGATCTTCTTCTGCCAGCTTAATCTGATTGTATCCTGAAAATCCGTCCATAAACGATAAGGTCTCATAGCGAGCGGTATTATCAATGAGTACATCAATATGAGGCAATGGGAAATCATCTTTAGGACACGCCCGGTTCAAATCACGGAAGTCAATGCAAATTCTGACCTTCCCGTCCTTCTTCATAACCGGGACTATGTTGGCCACCCATTGTGGATAAAGGACAACTCTAATAAATTTGCCTTTATGTAATTTGTCGACCTCTTCCTTCATCTTTAGAGTCATTTGTGGGTGGAATCGCCTTAATTTCTGCTTGACAGGGCTAGCTCCTTCCTTCAACGTCAATCTGTGTTCAACTAAAGATGAATCTAACCCTGGCATATCTTCATAACTCCAGGCGAAAGTGTCCTTGTAGTCCTTAAGTACTTGTACCATTGCCTTCTCATCCTCTGTAGAAAGATTTTTGCTGACGAGGACAACCTTAGGTTCGTCTTCAGTCCCTAAATTGATTTCTTTGGTGGGCTCTTCTACGGTAGCTGAGGGTTCATCGAATCTCTTCACTCCACTGGCATATGCCTCAGCTGCGTCCTCGTCATCTTCCTCATTCTCAACAATGGGGTCCTTTTCATGCACTAACTCATATACACCATACCCATCATTGACTGACTCATCATTCATACAGTCTTCTGGCATCTGAATTGGATTTTCTAAAAACTGAGGGATTAAAGAACAAGAAAAGCATCTATCAGCTAAGTCCTGGAGGCATCTATCTGGAATTCGCCTACCCTTAGGCTTCCTAGACTTCCTAACCTGACTAACCTGCCTAAAACTAGACTGCCTAACTTCACTAAACTCCCTATTATAACTTAATGAAGATGAAGCAGGGTGGAAATCCTGGGATACAAGTGGAAATACAGGGTGATCCTCCTGAGGGGAGGGACAAAGTAGATCTAAGAGAGAATCTTGACCGAAGGACCCGCGCGATGGGGTGCAATCGGACAAGTAAGATGTTTCCTCGATAAGGATCTGAGAAGAATTTGTTGTAAAATTGGCGTTTTTTTTTTTTGGATATCAGAGGAATTAAACATGAAACATGAATGAATACAAATAGAAGGAGAATCAGATGGAGGAAGTGGCACCAAGGCCAGAGGATTAGGGGGATCATATAGCAATATGTCCCAGATCAAATCATACATCCTCTCTAGATCGAGAGGAGGTTGTGGAATAAGGTCCCGAGGGGACAAAGTAATCATAACGGGCGGAGCCCGTGGAATATCTTCGATAATGACCCACGACCAAGTCGGGGTCAAGAGCAGTGTGCGAAACAGAGTATGGAGCATGAGGACATGGGAAGGATATGTCCCCCTCCACAGCAGATCTGTAGTGTAACCAGCTTCATAGGGGTCATCTGGCTCCCCTTCGTCGGTCTCTTCAGACAGCAATATCCGCTTATCAAAGATGGCACCAGGGCTTTCAATCAGCTCATCAATCTGCGGCGGCCACTTGGGTTCTGTAGGATCTAGGAACAATTTGTTCAGTGCAATGTAAAGGTCTCTCAGATCGAACCACCTGTACCATTCGCATTCAGGATCATGGAATTTTCTCCTTTTCATAGGCCGCAGAGCCTCCAAGGATTGGTACGTAAGTAGTTCTGAGCAATGCCTCGCCAAGTCCCTCCCATATATGTCATGGAAGTCAAAACACGAAGTAATGACCACCGTGTTGTCGTGGCTAAGTATGGGCCCTTTTACAAAGTGTGTATACATGGTCCATGTTAGGGGATCTCGGCCTTCTTTAGGTGGTGTAGACATTGTCTCCCAGATTTTCTAACCTTCTTTAATCTCTGCTTGCTGAACCAGATCTTGTTTCAGTCTTCTTGGCCTATAGCCCAGACCACTTCTAGGTGCTGCTCGATGATCTTTAACAGGAGTGGTCCTGCCTTGCAATTGTGTGCCCAGACCTCTCCCAGGCTCGTAGCCGTTCTTCATCATAATTCTCCATCCTGGGGTACTCATGCACTTCCCCCTTTTTATGGCATCTAACGGGTATGGAGAAATAGTGGCGGCTTTTAGAGGATCAACCACTGGATGTTAGACCTGTAATACCGACAGAAAAGGTTGTCGGCCAGGTAAAGTAGTAGATTTAACATTCAAGGTATGAGCAGCAGCAAGGATCGGCATGCTTGTCACTTTAAGAATTCGTCCTTTGAAAGGGAATTTGAGGCATTGGTGATTCGTAGAGGGAATCGCCTCAAGAGTTTTAATATAAGGACGACCCAAAATGACATTTATAGAAGAGTCGATTTCTAGGATGTGAAATTCGACCTCTGCATGAGTTACAGGGCCCAGCTCCACCTTCAAATAAACCATTCCCAGAGGGGAACGGGTAGAATTGTCATATGCTGTCACAGAGATGGGGCTAGGCAGCCATTTTTCTTTGGGCACACCGCACAGCTCCAGGGTCTTCGGAGGTAAAACATTGATCGAGGCCCCTGTGTCAACTAGGCGTGCATCTACGGCCTTCTTGCAGATGCTGACCGTGATGCTCAGAGCCATGCTTCTGGCTGCTGGCGGTGCTAGTTCCGATGTGTGAAATGTGATGGAGGGCTGATCCGCCTGAGGAACTAGTAGTGCTGCAATTTTTTCTACCGGCACGTCCTCATTGACCATCACCTTCTGTAGGTATTCCAATAAGGTTTCTTTGTGAATCTTGGACCTTTTGATCAATTCGAGTACAGTGATCCGTGCCGGTGTTCTGTCTAGATGTTTCAACAAGTCATATTGAGTGCCTGGTGCACTCTCTTCATTATGGACTTCCTCAGTCGGCTGTGACGGGCCGTCTCTAACTGTGGACTGAGGGAAGACTTTGTTGAAAATCCTTCCACTTCGGAGCGCATGTTCCTCGACCGTGGAGGATCCGGGTGACACCTTAAGTACCGCAGGGTTGGATGGTACGGATGATGTAGAGGGTTGGTATGTAGGTGATGGCGTAGGGCTAGGTGGTGATGGCGCGGTGCGGATTAGAGGCCTAGATGGTTGGATGGTGGATGGGTAAGTGGTTGGTGAAGTGGGGAATGGCACGCGTAATAGCGGTCTGGATGGTAAGGGGGTATCTGGGTAGGTGGTAGTGGTAGCGAGTGAAGTAGGGAACGGTATGCGGAGTAATGGCCTAGATGGTAGAAGGGGCGCGTGATTGGTTTGCGGGGGATTATATAGTAGCGGTGTAGCGGTGTGGGGCGTAATGGGCTTGAGGAAGGCGGGTAGTGGTAATGGGTTATTGGGTGCGCGAGTGATATGTGGGTGTTGGTAGAGGGGTGATGGTAATGGGTTGTGGCCTAGGTATGTGGATGGTGCGGCGTGGTGGTCGTTCTGCGGTACTTGGAATATGGCCCGTTGAATAAAGAGAGGAAGAGTCCTCTATTCTCCACTGTTGCCCACGACCAGCCTCAGACTGGCTGTTCGTCAGAATGGGAGCAACTTGGTTTTGGTTCTGGTGCTCCGGGAGTGGATTCTGCACTATGCCCATATTGGGTGGTGGCGCTGCTTGTACTGGTGGTCTTACTTGCTGCTGCTGCTGCTGCTGCTGTGGTCTTCTCGCCTTCAGGGCTGATATATACTTTTTAATCTCCTCCCAGTCTATGCCGCCCTGCTCGTTGAGATCATGAATATAATCTCTGAACTGGAAGCAGGTGTCGATGGTATGCCCAGGTTGCCTATGGAAATAGTAATACTTGGACGTGTCGGCATTTTGAGGCCAAACGGCCTTTTCCCTTGGCAAAACTAAGGCATTAGCTGCCATTAGAGCACTGAAGATATGTGCGAAGGATTTTGGGAGGGCCGGGTATTCTGCCCTTTTCGGGCCTGCAGGTCTTCTCTGCTGATTATAGTCAGCAGGAGGAGGGACATTATGGTATGCCGGCGGTGCGCGCGGCTGATATTGCTGCTGTTGCTGATATTGCTGTTGTTGGGGCTGCTGGTACTGCTGCTGCCGTTACGGCGACTGTTGTAGCTGTTGTTGTTGCTGGTTCTGATTCGGCTGCTGGGGCCGCTGATACTGTTACTGATAATGGGGGTTCTGCTGCTGCCTGTACCCCTGCTGGTTTGGCTGCGGTGGCCTCTGGTACTGCTGCTGGTTCCTCAAGAACTGGGGCGAATTATTATTCATGCTACTAACCTGCTTATGAGAGAGCGTGCCCTCAGTGGTCGGACCTGTGCTGGGAGAGTTTGGCACTGCAGGCTTCCGAGGTGGAGGCCTACTAGGTCTGTGAGGATCAAAGACGCTAGAAAACGTAGCGTCCTTGAAGGCATTCTGGCAGTACCGTGCTCTTTCATAGAGCTCTGCCATTTTGGTCAGATTGTTCAGGGAGAGGACTAACTTGAATTGGGGCGTGGCGTTGGAAAGTAACATCTTCACTTGCTCGGACTCGGACAAGTGATCTTTCACCTTTTCAGCCAGGCCCCGCCACCTGTCGGCAAAACTGACAAACTCTTCATCAGGTTTCATCTTTTCTGCAATGAGGTCAGTGATGGACAAGGAGGGTGCAACTTTGTCCTAGTATCGTTGGATAAATTTGCGTGAAACGATACCGTAATCCTCTACTTCGGAGGGTTCCAGAGAAAAGAACCACTCGAGGGTTGGTCCCTCTAGAGATCTCCTGAACAAAAAGGCCAACGACCTCTTATCGTTCTGCCAGAAAGACGATTCATACATAAACTCCTTCAAATGTGTGAAGGGGTTACCAGTACCGTTGTACTTCCGGTACACTGGCATATCAGAGGGTGGTAGGTGGAATACCAGCAGGCTCGGCAAATTGATCTATGGCGCAGCTTTAACCCCCATCATCTTCTGGAAGTTGTTAAACTGCTCATCCATGCGCTCCATCTTGGCCAGCAACGCTTGCGTGGTCAGATCTGCCTGGGGAGGAGGAGGAGGTGGAGGTACTTGATAGGCCTGCTGCCTAGAGTACGTTGGACAGGGGGGACAATAAAGAGGATGTCCGGCAGAGCTTCCGCCATGCCCGAGGGCATTTTGATAAACAGGCGTTTACGGTCTAGCCGGTTGCTTAGAGGATGAAAGCTGCGGCCCAGCTGACCGAGAAGTAATGTGGAGGCCCTCCATGGCCTGATGAATGTAAGGAGGAGGAAGAGGAGGTTGTTGAGTAACAACAGGAGGAGCCACAGGGTTCGGCTCAACAGGCTGCACGGGTGCCTTCCCCTTCAGAATAGACTGGATCGCCTCGAACTGCTGAGGGTCCAGTCGGGAGGCAAGAACTCCCAAAGCGTTGACGAGATCCGAAGGATCAGAGGATGAGGGATCATTTTGATTCATGTCCCCCTCAAGATCGGGATTAGGAATCGCATATTCATGCGGGGGAAGATCAGGATATCGATCATGGGGATGGAAGAGAGGTGTCCGAACGTTCCCATCATGTCGAAGCGGAACGGGGACGGAATTACGGGAGGCATCAGCATCTCTCCCGCTCTCATAGTTGTAATAAGAATCCCGAGGGGCATTAGCATCTCCCTCGTAATTGACCATGGCGTCTGGAGCCACACTCAAGTCCCTGCTTGATCGCAACAGCATGATGTTAGATTCCCTTTTTTTCAAAGATTTGACAAACAAGTTGCACAGAGATTAATCAATCAAGTGGATGCTTAACATGATTTTAACGTTCCTTGTCGAGTTATTTGAATTGGATTAAACCACAAATTCGCTCAGGGAAAGGATCCTAGTTTTAGTTCAATTTCCACCGTTATTCTCTAGGGCTTTCTCTCACAACGCTTTTGGAATCTAGCCGGGACTTCAATTGGTACAACCAGCCCGATGATCAAGGAGGAATACCTTGATTTTGGGGACTTATGGAGGCCTTAACGTCAACTTCTCTAGTCTGATCAAGGGACCAACCCAATCAGAGAGAGTTGCTGACGTCAAGTAGTGTGTTCCTAAGAAAAGGAGGGTATTCGCCTCAATGCGTATGTACTACGGCCTGGATGGCCTCTAATGCTTAATAATAATGGGTAGCTAGCACTCAAGCCACAGAAATCTGAAAACTAAAAAATAACTAAGAAACTATCTGAATCGCGTCGATGGTAGTCGACGCTATTCAAAACAAAACCTTAATTTTTTCGCAGAAACAGATGCAGACAGCAGAGAAAATATGAAGACTGAAAGGCGTCTGGGTGTATTGACGCGGTTTGAAACGCGTCAGTGCTCCTCGACGCTTTTGAGTTCGCAGAAACAGTTTTGCAGGAGGATTTTCTGGGTTGAATCCTCCTCAAACAGGATAAAAAGCAATAAATAATTGACTCATGCAGATTTTTTTTAGTTCCAGATTTTAACATGATGATTTACTAACTAAACAACTAGAAAATCAATCAATCACACATCATTTTTATCACAAAAACGGCTTTTTAAACTAATCAAGGGGAGGGCAAGATCTTGTCACTGGGGTGTGCACGTGGTGCACGAGGGAAATTAACTAAACTAAAACACTCACCAATTGGTGAGGACGTGTCGAGAGACACAAATGGTGCACCGTGGGTGCCCGATTGATGATAGCAAGAACAAAAAACTAAAAGATGGTGAGACCAAGTCCCACCGTGATCACCAAAAAAGTTGTGAGTGCTTTAAAATGCTCGTGTGATTAACATGAAAAATCTAGGTTGTTTAGTGCAAAATAAACCTATTAAAAACAGCAACTAAGTACAGTGATCGCCAGAAACTTTTGACTTAAAAAACTTCCAAAAGAGGGTATTGATCGCCTACCTGTTTGAATGCGGAAGATATTGAGTCCTTGATTCCCCCTCTTCAGCCAGCTGAAGAAAGAGAGCCCTTCTCGTTCTTTGTTCTTGCTGTTGAGTTTGAGGTTGAGGATCTGAGGATCGTCCAGAAATTCTTTTGACTTTGATTGTTCTCCCCTTTGATTCTCTTGTTGTTGTTGAGTGCAGCAGAAATAGAAAGAAAAAGAGATGAAGAAACAATGATGAGAACTTTAAGCAAAAGCAGTATATATTGTAATCATGATGTTAAACATGCAATTGAACAACAAACTTACTTGTTTAATGGCTTTTGAAACCCCTTAATCAAATAGGTTTTGAAAAGAATGAATGTGGTGTGTGTGTTGCATGGAGTGAATGATGAAGAATATAGAACTAAATGAAATGAAAATGCAGAAATAAAAGACTTATGCCCAATGGTTGAATTCTTGAATGGATGAAAAATCTTGAAAGGACGCCGACTTCTGGAAATGGCAGCGCTTCGGCGTTCCGACGTTGTTGCTTCGAACTTCAACTCGCTATCGCTCAATCAACTCAAGATTACGCTTAACTTTTTTAATGGCGCTCAACATGTAAGGTATTTATAGACTTCTTCTGCGTTCGCGGATTAACATAGAAAAATCTAGGATTTATCCATCTTAACTGACAGATAAATACTGATTAATTCAGCTTTATCTGTAATTATCTAAAACGCGTCCACCATGGCTGACGCCTTTCAGATTAATTTAAGATAAGGATAAATATCCGAGAAAACTTATCTTTATATTTATTAGCTAAAATGTGTCTACATGTGCAGACGTCTTTTACACTAATTAAGATAAGGATAAACATCCGGAAGAGAAGTAGAAATAGCCTAGGAAACCTAAAACGCGTCAGCACTCACAGACGCCTTTTAGCTAATTAATCAATTGATTAAAATTCAAATCTAGACGTTAAAATAAGAATAAACTCTAAATGGCGTCCACACAGGTAGATGTCTTTTAGAATTCTTCATATTTTAACTGAAATTTGAGCTAAAATCAATCTAATTGATTAACTTAAATATGTCTGTTAAACCCGACACTCAAAAAGATCAATAAAAATTAACCAATGATTAAATATCAGACCATTCTGAGGCATTATTATATGATATGAAATTTACTCGAAATGACGTCAAAATTAGCGTGTCTACAGCTGCCTCACCTTGGCATCGTCTTTGTAAGGAAGTGAAATGAAATGGAATGTACTGAAAAGGTGATGTCAAGGTGTGATGAGACACGCTCTTAACATCACATGATTGAAATTTTTCTCAAAATTATCAATGAAGATAGTTCAAGGAAATCAATAGAATCAATCATGTCTGGATGAGGTAGACAAGGAAATAAAATAAAGTCGATCAACCTCCTCGGAGTGGGAAGTACCCCAGGTCGTAGACACTGTAGGTTTCATCATGGGGAGCGTTTGCCAGCCAATGTGGACGTGCTGCGGCCATGATGGATCTTAAAAGAAAACAAGAAATATTGGATAAAGAGTCCAAGAAAGGATAGAATTCCAATGATATCTTCAAGCGAACCTCAAAGATAATCAAGATACTCAATTCGGAATAGAATATTTCATATCATGTTGATTGTTTGATTAATGGTCTGAAACTTAATCAATAATTAATTCTTATCACAATGATTTCAAAGTCCTATATGATGCATGCTAGGCTAAAAGAAAAATATAAAGTTAAATAAAATACAAATTAATCAAGGATAATATTGTTAAATTGTCATTAATGAGTCAAGATACCAATTCTCGTAATCCAGTGCTTTCCCCAAGTGTTGGGATGGAGGATCGGCACATCGGATGTTCTGGAGATCATCACTGGGCACCACGGGTTGCAAGATCGTCGCAGGAGAACCCGCTGGTGATGGCCGACAGAAGCCCCAACTCCTTGTTCTTCCCACGGTTTTTGGAAGAGCATCTTGAAAACCAGGTTTATAAACGGGGCTCGGGCTGCATATGTACGTCTCCGGGCGATGCCGGCGATCCCTCCGGCGAGCTCGCCGGCACCGGAGGCCGGCCCACAGTGGGCCCTGAAACCTTCCCGCCGCCGATGGCACCTGCAACCCTTCTAGGGTTTTCTGCAGGTAGGAGGGGAGCGTCGGGTTGGGGGGGGGGGCCGGTCCAAGGCGTTGGGCCGGCCGGTATTCAGACCCGGCTGGGCCGGGCAGGGCTCTAGCCCAGTGCCTGTTTAGGCCCTGGCTGAGCCAGGTGGACTAGGGCTGAGCCAGGAGGGTCTTGGCTCGGACCCTGGCCGAGCCCTGGCTCAGCATCCAAGTTGGGGCCATCCTTCCCCTTTTAATTTTAAATTAAAAACCCCCTTTAAACCCCATATGCCCATTTAAAATTAAATTAAAATTTGATTTTAATTTTAATTGATTTCAAAATTGTTTTGAAATTTAATTGGGCTCTTTAATTAATGATTGTGAATCATTTTAATTACAATTAGTTCTTAACTAATTATGGTTAATTATTAAGTTAAGTGCTAATTTAATAAATAACTGTAGTTATCTAATTTTAAGTGTTAAAATTAATGGTTAATAATTTTTTAATCTAATTGTTAGATTATTAATTATTAATACATCTAATTGTTAATTAATATTTGAGTTAGTTATTAATTTAATTGTTAAATTAATAATTAACTTAAATAACTAATTTTAATCTAATTGTTAGATTATAGTTATTAATTAATTAGTGTTAATAAATAATTTAAGTGTTAAATTACTAATTAACATTAATTAACTAATCTAAAAGTTGGATTAGTAGTTAATTAATAATTAGAGTTAATTAATAATTTAAGTGTTAAATTGTTAATTAATTTTGATGGATTAATCTAAGAGTTAGATTAATCTTTAATAGTCTAATTGTTAGATTATTAATGGGGTTTAATCTAAGTGTTAGATTATTAGAAATGTTCTAATTTGCATGGAATAATCTGGATTATTAATTCGGAGTGTGTGCGCATGTGATGTGTGTTTATTGCTTTTAAATTTGATTTAATTGCATGTTAAGTTAATAAAATGAGTTTTTCAAAATTCAAATACCAATTTTGATTAGATCCCAGCTTTTTGAAAGCCAAAATTATTTATTTTGAAAACTCATTTGTTTTAGCCATGTGATGCGCTGAATCATGTGTGGGATGTTTAAAACACACCGTGGTCATGGAGATGCACTTAATTTATTATTCATGTGATGAATGGTTTGTGTGGATCATGGATATATGATGTTTATTAATTGTTAATAAATAGAGGTCTGCGCACCTCTCTCTCTCATACTCCGATGTATTTCTACCTCCCTCTCTCTCTTGTACTCGCCATAAGGCCTTCTTCAATTTACCTGTTAATTCTAGAATTAATGTAATATGATCGAGGCAACCGAGGAAGGAGCGAGGACGATCCACAGCTACAACCAGGAAGGCGAAAATATGGAGATCTCTTGCCTATGTGTTTGCAAGTTATCTAATATAATTGTTATGATTAGAATGTGTGTGCGTTTGACTGTTGGCTCCAGTCAAACCCGTTGTGCTATCCATGACCATACTAATGACATGTATGATTTCTTTTGATTATGAATCAAAGTAGGTTATAGTATTTAGTAAATATATACGATATATTTATGCTATCACCTAGGAGAGACCAAGATAAAAGTTATCTAAATACCCTCAGATAAACTCTAAGCCGTAACGCGAGTAGTTGAGAATTTACCGCGTGGTCCACCATCGTTATAGTCATAGGATTCGAATCACTTTAGGCAGGTTTGTTGTGCTATCCACAAGGCCTGCTTAATTGGGAGGAGAAACTGTGGCTATGGCATTAGATGCCTATAGATCGGGGTAGATGAACCATGTAGCTTTGTTGTGCTATCCACAAGGGCTGCATGCAAATCTATGCTCGTCGCGTAATGATGGTTAGCTTAGACCAGGATTAATGGTTTGTTGTGCTATCCACAAGGCCATTAAATCTCTGGGGACCGAAGCCATGATCAGATATTGCAAGGAGTTGCAAGTCCCATGAGTTGGGTGCTCTTTGATTGTATTACAGTTTGTTGTGCTATCCACAAGGCTGTAGTGCAAGTCATTGAGATTCTGATCCCCACTAGGAGACTGTCGACGTCTCCCGTTCTGTATAACTGAGGGTTATACAGTCCGTCAAAAATTAGTGGGAGTTAAACTTGAACAAAAGACCATGTCCTGTTTTAAAATTTAATAATTGAACATCTGCTAAATAGATTTTACTTATCTCCTGTAGGGAATTATGTCGTCGAATAACCCACTCCGTGGCATACTTGATGCCCTTTTGACTTACCTGATCTACTCGGATTGGTTCAGACAGAAGAATGTCTTCAGATCTGAGCACAATAACTTTGTCCCTAGAGTTGATCCTCCTGCTGAATCGGCATTGGATGCCCCTGAAGCAGGGATGACAGCTAACGATAAAGGATCAAATGACAAAGGTAAAAGAGTAGTGAAGGGTGACTGCTTATACTATAAGCAGTATGGTCACTGGAAGAGGAACTGCAAGGAGTTCCTTAACGATAAAGCTCATGGAAGAGGAAGCTGTCTGAAGCTTCAGATATCTATATGATAGATATCAACTTGTCAGTTAGAGATTCCACATCTTGGGTATTAGATACCGGATGTGCTTCTCATATCTGCCATGATGTGCAGATGCTGACAAGTAAGCGCAAGCTGAGACAAGGTGAGGTGGAATTGAGGCTAGGAAACGGCGCAAAAGTTGCGGCGATTGCTGTTGGGACAGCAAACCTCAGGCTTCCATCAGGAGACGCCTTACTTTTAGAAGATTGTTATTATGTTCCTAGCATAATAAAGAACATCATATCAATATCTTGTTTGGACAAGATAGGATATAGGTTGACGATTGAGAATAGAAGTTGTTCGATTTATTATGGTAATAAATCAATAGCTTCGGCATCTTTAGTCAATGGTCTATATCTATTAGATGTTTCTTATTACAATCTTCAAATTGATAATGCTCTTCAGAAGAGCAAGAATTGTGTGAACTAAGCCTACATGTGGCATTGTAGACTTGGGCACATTGGCGAAAGCAGGTTGCAAAAGTTGCACAAGCATGGTTACTTAACAACATTCGATTATGAATCGTTTGCAACATGCGAATCCTGCCTTATGGGAAAGATCGCAAAATCTCCATTTAGTGGACATGGAGAACGTGCCAAGGACATTTTGGAACTAATACATTCGAATGTATGTGGTCCCATGTCCACCCAAGCCAAAGATGGCTTTTCTTACTTCATCACGTTCACCGATGACTTCTCAAGATTAGGCTATGTGTACTTAATGAAGTACAAGTCGGAAGCATTTGAGAAGTTCAAGGAGTTCAAGAATGATGTGGAGAAGCAGTTAGGAAAGAGTATTAAAGCTCTTCGATCACATCGAGGAGGGGAATACTTGAGCACTAACTTCACACAATTCTTAAAGGATAATGGTATCCTTTCTCAGCTGACCCCTCCATACACCACAGATGAATGGTGTATCAGAAAGGAGGAATCGCACCTTGTTGGACATGGTGCGATCTATGATGAGCTTTTCAGGATTACCAGTGTCCCTCTGGGGGTATGCTCTAGAGTCAGCAGCATACCTACTGAACAGAGTACCCAGCAAGTCTGTGGCCTCTACTCCATATGAGATATGGAAAAGGCAGGAAACCAGAATTTAAACATGTTAAAGTCTGGGGTTGTCCTGCTCACGAAAGAGGCATGATCCAGACAAGCTGGAATCACGAACTGATAAATGCAGGTTTGTGGGATATCCAAAGGAAACCTTTGGATACTATTTTTACCATCCTGATGAACAAAAGGTGTTTGTCGCCTGGAAAGCTGTCTTTCTGGAAGAGGAATACCTTATCCAGGAGAACAGTGGGAGTAAAATAGTACTGGAAGTGGTTCCAGATCCCCAAACAGCTGCATTATCATCAGATGAGATATCAGTTCCTGAATCTGTTCAGGTACACACAGATGAGCCTCGTAGATCTGGTAGAGTATCTAGACCACCCGAACGATATGTGGGACATACTGCTGAAGGTGAGTCTAAGGTACAATATAATGAGGATGATGATCCTAAAACCTACCAGGAGGCCATAGAAGGCCCAGAAGCCGGGAAATGGCGAGAAGCCATGAACTCAGAAATCCAGTCCATGTACACCAACCAAGTTTGGAACTTGGAGGACTTGCCCGAGGGTATTGTACCCATCGGTTGCAAGTGGATCTTTAATAGAAAGACCGGTGCTGATGGACGGATCGACACTTATAAGGCAAGGTTGGTGGCAAAGGGATATCGTCAAAGGCAAGGAATTGACTATGACGAGACTTTCTCACCAGTTGCCATGATAAAGTTGATCAGAGTTCTACTCGCCATTGCTGCACATTTTGATTATGAAATCTGGCAGATGGATGTGAAGACTGCCTTTCTCAATAGTAACCTTGAGGAGGAGGTGTATATGATACAACCAGAAGGTTTCACATCCAAAGAATCTCCAGATAAAGTGTGCAAGCTTCAGAGGTCCATTTATGGACTGAAGCAAGCTTCCCGGAGCTGGAACATAAGATTTGACGAGGCAGTCAAGTCTTATGACTTCATTAAGAATGAAGATGAGCCTTGTGCGTACAAGAAGACCAGTGGGAGTGCAGTCACTTTTCTAGTTCTTTACGTTGATGACATACTACTCATTGAGAATGATATAGCTATGATGTCATCAGTAAATATCTGGCTGTCGAAAAACTTCTCCATGAAGGATTTGGGAGAAGCATCCTACGTATTAGGAATACGAATCTATAGAGATAGATCAAAGAGGATGCTTGGAATGACCCAATCCTTGTACATAGATACCATAGTCAAAAGGTTTGGCATGGATAATTCCAAGAAAGGTCTCATATCGATGAGACATGGAATTAATCTCTTAAAGGAGCAGTCTCCTAAGACTCCTAAGGAGAGGGCATTCATAGATAGAATACCCTATGCGTCTGCCATAGGATCTATCATGTATGCCATGCTATGTACACGGCCTGATGTTGCATTTGCTCTAAGTGTTAGGAGCAGATTTCAGGCTGATCCAGGCGAAGAGCACTGGAAGGCAGTGAAATGTATCCTTAAGTACTTGAGAAGAACTAAGGATATGTTTCCTGTCTATGGAGGAGGTGACTTGAAACTGCGAGGCTTTAGTGACTCGAGTTTCCAGTCAGATCCAGATGATAGCAAGTCAACATCTGGATTCGTGTTTACATTGAACGGAGGGGCAGTGTGCTGGAAGAGTTCCAAGCAAGTAACCACTGCAGATTCGACTACTGAAGCTGAGTACATCGCTGCAGCTGAAGCCGCCAAGGAAGCAGTGTGGTTGAAGAAATTCATCACCGACCTCGGCGTAGTTCCTAACATCTCTGAGCCTGTTCCACTGTTGTGCGACAACAATGGAGCCATTGCGCAAGCGAAAGAGCCACGGTCTCATCAGAAATCGAAGCATATTCTGAGGCGCTTTCACCTTATCAGAGAGATCATATCCAGAGGAGATGTAGTAGTGGAAAGAGTTCCATCCGTCGACAATATAGCAGATCCACTGACAAAGTCGTTGGCTCAAATTGTGTTTGAGCATCACCTAGAGTCTATGGGCTTATTGTATAAAGGTGATTGGCTTTAGTCCAAGTGGGAGATTGTTAGTTTAGGTGGCCTACAAGCCAATCTAACAATGTAAATCTCGTTCATTATTAATAAAATGGCATAATATTCATTATGTGTAAATCGCGTTAATTATCGTTTCATAATGAAGTCCGTGAATATGTGCTATGGTGATCAGATTATGATGAGATCATACTAACGAGACTGATCACTTAAACACACATATTCTTAATCGTTCCTAGTCGGAGGATATCCGAGAAGGACATCGGATATCCGGTTAGACTAGTACAGATTACTCCTGCTCATATGATGAGGGTGACTGGTCTCATAAGTCACTTGTGTGGAGACACTAAGGCAAATCTGTAGGTGCTCATTGGAGAATGAGTTCACTGAACTGATCCGACTAAATCGCTGGATGGTATTGTACCTCACTGTCAACCAGCTTGATTCTATTGTCGTAGTTGCGTGGATGGTCCTCGGACCTGAGACATCAAGGACACCTTGGCGGTGGACTTCTGTACTTTGACCTTGGTCTACGAATCTCTACTCACGGGATTCTAATACGCCAAGGATTGGGTACAGCGGAATACCGTCGAAGGGAATTGTGTGTCAATAAGGAATCATTCGCTCTCTGTACTTAGAGAGAGAATGCTCTAGGAAGGATGCGCAAAAGTCCCTGGCCAGGGCGGACGATAATATCGGGAAAGGAGTTTTCCGATATTCATCAGCGGCATCCAATCCAAGTGAGTTGACCGGTTAGGGTTTGACAGCTCGCCATACCCTGAGTTGACTCGAGAGCATTGTACGAATGAAGGATTATATCCACGCGGTAACTGTCGACGGGAAGGTTCCAAGAGTGGGTTACTTAACCCCAAATACCTTCCGGGTTCACGCGGTGTTGCTTGGCACCCAACGTGATCGGAGGCCCGGTCGAATTCGATGTACGACATCAATTCGATTGATTAATTGATTAATAAAGGGTTATTAATTAATTAATAAAGCCAGTGAGGAGTCACTGGGCTTGTTGGGCCATTAACTGGACTAGTACTTGGGCCTAGAGGGTCACACGCAAATGATTCTCAAGGCGATGGATAAATAAGTGGGTTTTATGCAAACCGGGGGTTTTTGTGAAAAACCGCGCGGTTAGTATAAAACATAGCGAACGGGCTGAGCAGGCCAAGCTGCTGCTAACCCTAGCTGCCCCTCCTCAGTTTCTATCTTCCTCTGGAGTCCAGGCAGATCCAGATCTGCTCCGCCGCTTCTCCGAATCCCGTTTGACGGGAAATCGTCCGCGCGCTGCGGCGATCATTGCGGCGACCGGCGGAGGCTTCGTGGGCTGCGAAGAACGACGAACTCGAGGATATCCGTCACGGGGAGGATCGCGTGGACTTCGCTAGAGGTCGGGCGCTTGCGCGGCTTGCGGTGTCGCACCGACGGAACCGAACGGTTGCGGATTCGAATCCGCACACGGTGAGAACTTCGATAATCCGATTATCGTATTTTAGACTTCGAAACGGGAAACGGATCGCTGTAAAAAAATTTATTTTCCGCTGTGTGAGCGATCCAGAGAAACCGAGAAATCCCAACAGGGATTACCTATATCCCCTGGTAGAAGAGACGCGATTTGGGTCATTGTTGATCGATTGACCAAGTCGGCACACTTCTTGGCTATTAGGAAGGATTGGTCAGTCGGTAAGTTGGCCAAGTTGTTCATGGATCGGATCATCTCTCTGCACGGGGTGCCCTTATCCATCGTGTCAGACCGGGATCCGAGATTTACTTCTAGGTTCTTGAAGAGTTTTCAGAAGGCCTTGGGCACGCAGTTAGCCTTCAGCTCGGCCTATCATCCCGAGACTAATGGGCAATCGGAGAGGACCATTCAGACTCTTGAGGATATGCTCAGGGCATGTTGCCTAGACTGGGGAGGTTCTTGGGAGTAGCACTTGTTTACAGTGGAGTTTGCTTACAACAACAATTACCATTCTAGTATCGGCATGGCGCCTTATGAGGCATTGTACGGGCGGCTGTGTCGATACCCTGTGAATTGGTCTGAGATTGGTGAGAGGCAGATAGCAGGACCAGAGTTGGTTCAGCAATGTGCTGAGGTTGCTAGAGTGGTGCAGCAGGGATTGACTGCAGCTCAGAGGAGACAGAAGAGTTATGCAGACATCCCTAGGAGGCCGCTTGAGTTTGAGGTTGGGGACCACGTGTTTCTCCGAGTCTCACCCTCCAAGGGTGTGATGAGATTCGAGAAGTGAGGTAAGCTGAGTCCGCGATATGTTGGGCCTTTTCCCATTCTTGCTCGAATTGGCGAAATGACGTATCAGCTAGCTTTGTCGCCCAGTCTTGCAGGGGTGCACGATGTGTTCCATGTTTCTTTGCTAAGGAGATATGTTCAGGATCCATCTCATGTTTTGGATTTTTTAGAATTGGAAGTCGCTGAGGACTTGTCCTTTCCAGAGTTTCCAGTATGTATTGAGGATCGCAGGGAACAGGTCCTTCGGAACAAGGTTGTACCTCTGGTTAAGGTGATTTGGCAGTATCGCTCCGGGGGCGAGGCGACCTGGGAGCGCGAGGATGAGATGCGAGAGCAGTTTCCCTACCTTTTCTTGTAAGTTCTCTTGTGAGCTTGTATCTTTATGTTTCAACCTCGTTAATTGTAGCAGGCAATTTCGGAGACGAAATTCTTTTAAGGGGGGGAGAATGTAAGGATTGAGGTTTCGGATCCGGTTATCTGGTCAGTCTTCGGGGTCGAATCCCGTAGTTTGGGCCCTGGTGGGGCTGAGACTTGATTCTTGTTTCGTGTCGAGCCTGCGAGACGCGGTTTAAACGGCGTCCAACAAGGTAGACGTATTTTAGGCTGTGCCACGTGGGCTGGCCTTGGGGCACGGGAGTATGGCCCCGGTCATATCGTCTGAATGGCGTCTTGGATGGACGACACCATTTAGAGTACGACCCTAGTTTGTTAGTGTACGGCCCGGTCTTATCATCTGAATGACGTCAGGCTTGCACGACGTGTTTTACCCAGCTTCTGGTTGACCCCGTGAACCCTCCCTCCTTTCCCTCATTCTCTCCTCCCTCTGCTCTCTCCTCTCTTCCTTCGGCGAGCCGGCGACCATCTCCCCCTCTCCTTCCTTTCCTCCCTCCATTCTATCTCTCCCTCCACTCCATCAACCTCCTAACTCCCACCACTACCACCACCATCTCCTCCGCGGCATTTTTCTCTCCGGATGGCGGCCGACGTCCCGGTGGACTAACGACGTCCATGGTGGTACCGGCGGCGGTGTGGGGCGAGGCGAGTTGGCGGCTTGGAGCTAGGAGGAGTTCGAGTAACCGGTAGGGTGACGATTCCCGTTGTATTGTGTTTAAAAACTATGTTTTCCTGCTTTGGAGCGTGTTTAGGGGTATTCTTGGGGTGAAAACACTAATTGCATGTTTAAAAACCATGTTTTCCTGCTTTGGAGCGTGTTTAGGGGTATTCTTGGGGTGAAAACACTAATTGCATGTAACGGGAATTTGGGTGTTTTAATGGGTAATTAGGTTCTTCTCCTCCTTCTCCACGTTTTTGTGTTTTTACACAACTTTGGGGAGGAAAAACCACCCCGTGGATAGGGAGATGGTGGGGGAAGAACCTATCTGTGAGGGTTAAATGGCGTCGGGGGACAACGACGCCTTTTAGAAAGGCGGCTCCCACCCACGACGCGATTTAACCCAAAGAATAGACTCTATCTCTGGACTGATGAGCGTCCAGGGACAGCGACGCCTTTCAAAAGGCGACTTGCGTAGGCGACGCGTTTTAAGTGAAAATCACCCCGTAGCCTGTCTCTGCTTCTGTCGCCATCAGGCGACGAGGGACAGCGACGCCTTTCAAAAGGCGGCTACATGTGCCGACGTGTTTTAGGCCATTTCCGAGGCCATATTTCACATGAACCAGTTTAGGAGGCTTGAATGACGTCGGCTTTGGGCGACGCGATTCAAGACAAAATCACATTAATTCATGCTATTAACATATCTTCACACTATTATATAGTTGGTCAATTGCATGCTTGAAATCGTACTCAAGGATGAGGATTTTTACGTGATCAGATCGCACTGTGTTGTGTTTCGTGCGACCGTGGACTTAGAGTGACAGTTGTAGCGCTTACCACCCTGTGTCGGTGTGGGAGGGACACAGCGCCGGTGTGGGAGTGGTGGGGTGACGCCTAGAGAGAGGGTCACCTGGTGTACCCCGGGGTTAGTTAGTACCGGTGTAGGAGTAGTACCTGTGGAGTGTCACTCGTGCTGGGGGAAGCAGAAACCACCTAGAGCCAGTTGGGCCGGAGTAGCTACCGTGCTATCTGAGGGGTTACTGTTTGGTCTCAGCGAGTCGGTGTTTCCCGCGTTCGGCTGTATGGTTGGCATGTTTTGCCGAGACGCTGATTGTAGGCTCCCTGGTAGAATGGTTTCAGAGTTGTGCATGTTACATTTCGAATACATGTGTTTTATATCGAGATTCAGGAATTGTGTTACAGCTTTACTTGCTTATTCTACCTATATCTATGTTGCTGCACTTGTGTGTGCGTGAGTGGGCGGTGGGGATCCAAGGATCCCTACTGAGTCTTTTCGTTGAGACTTACCCCTGTGGTTTTCAGGTGAGGGGTCCAGGCAGGCGTAGCGAGGAGTGTGCTGTCTTGGGTTGCGCACCAGCAGCCGTTGTTCCGGGGTATGCCCCGACGTAGTTGTTATTTTATTTTCTAGCATGTACGTTTAATTATTTCTTTTCAGTCGGAGTATGTAATTATTTGCTATGTCGATTCGCATTGTAATAACTTTTAATTCTTGTACTTTCTTTTCAATTCAATGCGATGTGAATGTTTAGCTTAGTTTATTATTTATATCCCATACTTATCTAGATCCTGGTTTGGCTCCAAATTAATGATTCGGTACCCATTTAGTAATCGGATCCCCGATTATAGGGTGGCGGGTTGTTACATGGATGATGCATGTTTTTAGTTTTTTATTATGAATCGATTGCTAATATCTAGGTATAATTAAATATATTCGATATATTTATAAACTATCACCTAAGATGAGACCAACTTAACATAAACAAAACCTTCAACACAAATTCTAAGCCGGAGCGCGAGTCATTGACAATGTACCGCGTGGCTCTTCATCAATATAGTTCTTAGAACTTGATTCAGTGATGACAGTTTCTACGTGTTTGCCCGAGATCTGCCACCATCTGATGAAAGGACTATTAACTATGGCATCTTGATGCCTTGAGATTGGAATAGAGGAACGGTGTAGCTATCCTCGCGTTTACCCAAGAGCTACATTCTTACTCTACTCTGCCACGTATTGATGGTAAAGCTTAGACCAGGGATAATGGTCTACTGTGTTTACCCGGGACCATTAAAGGCCTGGGAGCTAAAATAAGATCGGATATTGCAAGGAGTTGCAATTACCATGAGGTGGTTGCTCTAGGATAATGGTATGATACTATGTGTTTATCCGAGGTCATACTATGATTCTTGGAGATTCTGATCCTCACTAGGAGACCGTCGGAGTCTTCTGTTCTGTATACCTGAAGGTTATACAATCCGTCGAAAAATAGTGGGAAATAATTCAAGATAAAAGACCATAATTGAATTATTAGAACTATCTGCTTAAATCACGTTATTTCCTTCGATTCGCTAATATGTCGTATATTCGAGATGTTGGCATGTTGGATGCAAGTACTTCTCATACTCAGACTGACTAGAAAACTCTAAAGAATGTCTTTAGGGGTGAGTGAAAGTCACTATCCTAATCAGATATCATGAATCCTCTTACTTGGATAGACCAAGGTGAAGAGGTACTCATGGTATGCCTTTCTGAAAGGCAATGATTGTTATGAATTCTCTTATTTGGATAGACCAAGATGAAGAGATATTTATGATGTGCCTTTGAGAAAGGCAAATGGTAAGATTTTAAACGATCAAATCCACACCTAAAAAGGATAAAGGAAAGTCAGCTAAGATAGAGAAGTATAGTTCTCCCACTGTAACCAATATAAGGATACTGGTAAAGGCAAAATGAATATGAAACTTGAAAGAAGTCTCATATATTCTTATTATCAACTTTTGCATGTCTATTGGAGAATTAGCGTCTCTAATATGAGATATTGGAAATGGTTCTCAAAGCTGCGATGGTATGCATACTTAGACAAGTAAAAGGAAATCGAGAAAATGTAAGTGTTGAGTTAGACTCAACAATTGTTCATAATATTCATAGGTTGCTATCTGACAGTAAATCTTTGTATATCTATAAGAGTCTAAAATGAAACTGAATAATTGATATTTAGTTGCATGAGATATCAAGAATTATAAAAGTGAATAACGTTGACTGAGAAGGAACAATAGTTGTTCAAATCAGTCAATGCACTATAGATTTTTGAAGTGACATTTCATGTGATGAATATTCACAAGTCTCCTATAGAAGTGAATTGTGTAAATCTTGATTATCTATGGTATTGTACACAGGATTGTACAATAAGAAATTATTGATGCGGATACATACTGATGTAAACAGCTCAAATGCCAAAGATAATCACTCTCATTGACTTACCTTATAGTTTACTCTTGGAATGATTTGATTGTATGTACTTATTGAAGTACAAGACTAATGCATCTGAGAGATTAAGGTATAAGATCAATATGAAGTATTAGAATTTTTGAGTTGATCAAAGAAATTAATACTTCAGTATATGATTCACATAAATCATTAAAAGGATAATTGTATCCTCGCTCGATTGATCCTCCTTGAACATCATAGTAATATGATAGAATGAGGAATTGCACCTTATTAAGATGCGGTGCAATACATAATAAGATTTACCTAATTTTTATATTTTTGAACATGAGTATGAACATTAGATGTCCATACTTTACAGATGGTTCCAAATAAGCCAGTGTATGTCCATATAAGATATGGAAACCAAATAATTCATATGAGATGTGAATTATGAACAAACCTGGTTTTAAAGTCAAGTTATACCGTGATGTGAATTTGTAAAATGTCTAAAGAGTTTGGACATTATATTTATTGGCTAGGCGATGAAGAAATATTTATCGTCCTGAAAGCTGTCTTCTGTGAAGAGGAATATGTCCTCAAAGAAGACAGTGGGAGCTGATAAAACTAGAAGATGTTCTAGATTCACAAGTTAACATAAGATTATTAGATAATCTTTAGTTGTTTGGAACCAGTCATAACACATCAGAGAGCTTCATAGATTTTTTAGATTCTCTCAGTGACTACAATGATATGTTTGACATATCTGATTTAGCAAGATGAGAGGAGCTCAAAATAGATTATGATCTAAAATCTATGATAATGATGCTCTCTGTAATTACAACTTTGAGATTGATAAATTGTCAATACTGCCTATCATTATTATGAGATGATGACAATTGGATATTAAAAGCGCTATCTTAATGTGATTGAGGTAAAGATGTATATGATACACATTTAAAGCTTTTAGAATGTCCAGGAAACAAGTTATGATTTCAAAATTATTTTGAATCAAACTGAAGCTTCCTAAGTTGTAATAAAAGTTTTGACTTAATGGTCAAATACTACGTGATCATTAAGAATAGTCACGGATTGTGTGTGTGTTCAAAAGGGACAGTGGGAGCACAGTCGCTTTAGTAATGCTTTATGATAATAACAACAAATTTATTAAGAATGACTTTAGGATGTTACTGTTAGTGAAAACATTGTTAACCATGTTTTCCTCTATAATAGGTTTAGTTATAATATCCTACGTATTGGAAATACGAATCTATTAAGATAGATCGGTGGGGATATTATATTGACCTGTATGTCCAGATGTTTGACCTAAATTTCATAACAAGTCTCAATTGTTGAGATATGAAATTTATTCCTTTGAAGAAAAGGTTCCTTAAAGGATACAGGAGTGAAATGCATCATTAAGCACTTGAGAAGTGCTAAGGATGCATTCACGTATATGAAGAGGATGATTTGAAACTATGAGATGACACTGACTTAAATTTCAAATCAAATAATAGATTCAACATTCTAGTAGAAAGAAATGGATTGGGATGGTTCCAATCCAGAACTCGATATTAAGGTGATGACATAAATAAGTGATACTGTTATTAGACCAGTATGGATGAAAAGGTTCATCTCTAAACTAGATGTAGTTCTAAAAGGTCTATGATAAAATTATGTTGTTGTAGGACAACAGTGGGAGCGATCAATTGTATGATCGAGCCATGGTCTCTTTAGAAGTTGCAGAACATTCTGAGGCTCTTTCACAAGTTCAGAGACAAAAGATTAAGAGGAAATAACGTAATGGAAAAAATATTCCATCTATAGATAATTTAACAGATCTCTGACCAAGTCTTAGTCACAGACTTTATGTGAGCATCACCTAGATTTGATGGAGATCAAATGCGAAGGTGATTGGCTTAAGTCCAAGTAGGAGATTGATGGATATAAGTGTCCTCTAAGCCAATAATAAGGCACCTATTTCAATCTGGTTCACTAATAAATGACATTAAATTCATTATGTAGATTGGCATATTTATATTTGCACATAATGAAGTCCTAGAATATGTGCAATAGTCATCAGATTATGATGAGATCATAATAATGAGACTGATGACTTATAAACACATATTCTCAATTGTTCCTAGTCGTAAGATGTTTGAGAAGGACATCAAACATCAGGTTAGACTAGTACAGGTTATTCTATCTCATATGATGAGGGTGACTGATCTCGTTAGTTACTCGTGTGGAGACACAATGGTAAACCTGTAGGTGCTCATTGGGGAATGAGTTCACTGAACTGATCCGACATGAATCGCCGAATGGTAATTTGCCTGACTGTCAATCGGCTTGATTCATCGTCACAGTTGCGTGGTTGATCCTTGGACTTGAGATACTAAAGACACCTTGTCGATGGACTTCTGGACTTTGACCTTGACCTACGAATCCCTATCCACGGGATCTCTAATAGTCAAGGATCGGGTCCAACGGAAGACCTTCGAAGGTGATTGTGTGTTCAATAAAGGATCGTTCGCTCTCAAGTAACTAGAGAGAGAATGCTCTAGAATAGATCTGCAGGAGTCTCTAGCCAGAGCAAAAATAATATCAGAAAAGAGGTTTTTTGATAATGTACAGCAGAGTCTGATTCAAGTGAGTTGACTATCTTGAGTTTGACAATTGACCATATCCTAGGTTAACTCGAGAGCATTGTACGAACGAAGGATTATAGCCATGCGGTAATTGTGGATGGACAGGTTCTATGAGTGGGTTGCTGAACCCCATTGCCTTCCGGGATCATGCGGTGTTGCCTGGCACCCAACTTGATCAGAAGTCCAATCGAATTTACATGCGATGTTAATTCGGTTAAGTAATTAGTTAATATCTAGATATTAATTAATTACAATAAGTCAATAACTAGTTATTGGACTTAACGGGCTAAAAACCGGACTGGTAAATGGGCCTAGAGGGTCACACGCAATAAGATTCTCAGTCAGCGGTACATAAGTGAGATTTATATTAACTCGGGGACTTTTGTGAAAAGTCGCGCCGACTTAATATATATATACGCACTGTTGAGAAACCCTGCGCCAAGTTCCAGGATTTCCCCTTGTTGGTCGTCATCCCCTCTTTTCTCTCTCCTCCTCTGGGCGCCATGTTCGAGGCGCCGAGACTATCTCCTGTCTCCGCCGCGCGTGATTCCCGAAAGTTGGGAATTCCCGTCGACAGGTTTTCAGCAATCGATGCGGCTACGGATCTTCAGCGAGCGAGCTGATACGGACGAGGGAGCGAGGACGAACCACTGCGGAGGATCGCGTGGATACCGCTAGAGGCCGGACGCTTGTGCAGCTCGCGGCATCGCCTCAACGGAATCGAGACGGAAGCAGATTCGGATCCCCGCACGGTAATCGGATTACTTCCCGTTGTTTTCGGTTTTAGTTTTTCGTTCCAAATCGGATCAGCGGGCATTGGACGGGATAATTTTTTGTTCGTCGTTTCCGCTGCGTTCTTCGCGTCCTGCCCGAATCCCAACACTCAACACTTGGGAGGGCAAGAACAAAATCACCGCAAACACATCGTTCTTCGTCCCACGAAGAACACGATTAAACCCCAATAAAATTCTGAAAATAATATAATCAAAATAATCATATTATTTTAGTTCATCGTATGAACAAGGATTCATTTATTAACGGAATACATGCATGGAATAAATTCATGGAAATATTAAATCGGAGATCGAAACGGGACGAGAAATAGTGGAACCTGGCTCTGATACTACTGTTGGGTTCTCGGGATTCTCCGGATCTCCTGCGCAGCGGAAATAAAATAAAAAAGAGATCCGTTCCCGTTTCGAAAAATCTAAAATTACGATAATCATATTATCGAAGTATTACCGTGTGCGGTTTCAAATCCGCAACCGTTCGGTTCCGTCGGTGCGACACCGCAAGCTGCGCAAGCGCCCGACCTCTAGCGGAGTCCACGCGATTCTCCTCGCGACGGATATCCTCGCGTTCCTCGTTCTTCGCAGCCCACGAAACCTCCGCCGGTCACCGCAACGATCGTCACAACGCGCGGACGATTTTTCGTCGAACGGGAGTCGGAGAAGCGGCGAAGCAGATCCGGATCTGTCTGGGATACCAGAAAGAGTGAGAAATAGAGGAGGGGGCGGCTAGGGTTAGCAGCAGCTGGGCCTGCTCAGCCCGTTCGCTATATTTTATACTAACCACTCGGTTTTTCATAAAAACCCCCGGTTTGTATAAAACCAACTTATTTATCCATCGCCTTGAGAATCATTTGCGTGTGACCCTCTAGGCCCAATTACCTGTCTGGTTAATAGCCCAATAAGCCCAGTGACTCCTCACTGGCTTTATTAATCAATTAATAACCCTTTATTAATTAATTAATCAATCGAACTGATGTCGCACATCGAATTCGATCCGGCCTCCGATCACGTTGGGTGCCAAGCAACACCTCATGAACCCGGAAGGTATCGAGGTTAAGTAACCCACTCTTGGAACCTTTCCGCCGACAGTTACCGCATGGATATAGTCATTTATTTGTACAATGCTCTCGAGTCAACTCAAGGTATGGCGTGCTGGCAAACCCTAACCGGTCGACTCACTTTGATCGGATGCTGCTGATGAATATAAAAAAACTCCTTTCCCGATATTATCGTCCGCCCTGGCCAGGGACTTCCGCACATCCTTCCTAGAGCATTCTCTCTCTAAGTACTAAGAGCGAATGATTCCTTATTGACACACAATTCCCTTCGATGGTATTCCGTTGTACCCAATCCTTGGCTGTTTAGAATCCCGTGGCTAGAGATTCATAAACCAAGGTCAAAACACATAAGTCCACCGTCAAGGTGTCTTTGGTGTCTCAGGTCCGAGGACCATCCACGCAACTGCGACAATAGAATCAAGCTGGTTGACAATGAGGTACAGTACCATCCAGCGATTCAGTCAGATCAGTTCAGTAAACTCAATCTCTAATGAGCACCTACAGATTCGCCTTAGTGTCTCCACACAAGTGACTTATGAGATTAGTCACCCTCATCGCATGAGCATGAGTAATCTGTACTAGTCTAACCGGATATCCGATGTCCTTCTCGGATATCGTCCGACTATGAACGATTAAGAATATGTGTTTTTAAGTGATCAGTCTAATTAGTATGATCTCATCATAATCTGATCACTATCGCATATATTCACGGACTTCATTATGAGACGATAATTAATACGATTTACACACAATGAATATTATGCCATTATATTAATAAATGTGAACGAAATTACAAAGTCATATTAGCTTGTAGGCCACCTAAGACTAATAGTAGCTGCAAAGGCAACTTCATCATCATCGCCTCACACACAATACCCAGGACACACATACAATGAACCTACAAAGACAAATGATCGTCATCATATTCAATTAATTCAAAAGTGCTACTAACAAAAATTAAACACATAAATAGATAGGTAAATATATTTATAGACATAGATATATACATTTCTAAACAAAATTCGGCAACATCTCTCCTAATAGTTGTACATTTTTCATATTTGTACACCTGTCTGATTTCATACAATCTCATAAAAAAATAGTACCTAGATTACATAACATAAACATACACATATACATATACATCCGCATCCTCATCCGTATCTGCAAGAAAAGTTACTTGTATCCACATGTAAATATCATAGATAGATAGGTAGATATATGCATAGATAGATAGATAGATACGTACATAGCTTGCAAGATAGATAGATAGGTTGGTATGATAGTTACATACATAACTAGATAAGTAAGTATATAGATAACATAGTTACATAGATAGGATAGATAGTTGGATAGATAGATAGATACACAGAAAGATAGGATAGCTAGATAGAAAGTAGGTAGTTACAAAGATAGGATACATAGGTAGATAGATAGGTGGATAAATAGATAGATAGATAGTTCTATGGATTGGTAGATAGATATCTAAGTAGGTAGGTAGATAGTTAGATATATAAACATAGATAGCAAGCTAGATACATAGATAAATATATAGTTAGATAGGTAAATATATAGACAGATACATAGATAAATAGTTAGATAAGATAGATAAGTATATATATCTATATATAACAAGATAGCTAGATATATACATAGATATGTACATATTTAACTATATAAATAGGTAGATAGAAGACCTAGATATATAGATATTTAGCTAGATAGATAGATAGAAAGATATAAATAGATAAGTTGATAGATTTATAGTCATAGATATACACATTTCTATAAAAAAATCGGCAACATCTCTTCTGAAAGTAGTAGATTTTTCACACCTGTATACCTGTCCGATTTCATATAATCTCATTAAAAAAAAGGTACCTACATCACATAACGTGCCCATCCATAGATATTTGATCATCTAATGTTCTTCATTATATGTGCTTCATGATTATCTTAACATTTTGACAGTGTCACTCCACACTTCTCTAATATACTACCATTATTTACTAATTTTAACTTTTCTAAAAAAGTCACTTGTATGAACTATAAGTGACAAAGAGAGTAGTCAAAATTAGCAGGTATATTAGAGAAGAGTAAGAAGATACTGTCGAAAATTTAAGATAATCATGAAGCACATATAATAAAGAATATTAGATGATCAAATTTCTACAGACTGTCCAACATGACAATTCAAAACTTTATGATCGATATATGTCATTACTGTCAAAAGATAGTAAAAACATATTTCATAACAAAAAGTCTTGAACATGCAAAAAATTAAAAAAAGGCCAACCACATCCACTTATAAAACTGTATTTACATATGCATAAGCACATCTACATATACATACACATCCACATCATCGTCCGTGCTTATAAGAAAAATTATTTGTATCCACATGTAAATATCAAATATATCCACATACGTACGTCTCACATCTACATCCACATACACGGTAGAGAGATTATATTTTAATTCACATGTGCATCCACAAGTATAGATCCATCTAATTATTTATTACCCTTTGGTACTAGGCAAAGGTAAATCTCTACACACTAGGCTTACCTGTTTGACGTACCAAAGCAGTAATATAGTTTGACAAAAAATATATATATATATTTACCAATGATCAACCTTTTCTAAAGTTACTTTAAAAAGATAGTATCATCCTTCACATAAGTACAACCACATTAATCAAGTATGTATGCTGAAAGTAGTAGAAATGTCGTTGACATATGTATGCTGAAACTAGTTAACATACTAATATGCAGATACGAAAACGAAACAAAAGATGAAACTGTATAATCCAACTTCAAGATCCTAAGTTCCAACCTTGTCATCTAGTGGTGTAGGGTTGTATAGGCAGGCGGTAGGCCTGAGGCAGAGGGGGAATGCTCGGAGGAACATACGCATGCATATAATTATGTTCAAACCTCCTATCCTGAGGTGCTCAAAGTTGATGTTGGAGAAGGAGTTCTATCTAACTATGCATTACTACAGAGCATGTTGGCTCAGCTGAAATCCTATGTGGAAATGCATGTTTGAATCACATCCTCGCAAGTGAATTACAATTGAACAATGTTAAGCTCAAAGATTAAAACTGTCATGCAATTGTTAAGAAAGAAAATCTAGTCGGAAGCGGTCTCGCTCGCCTCACCAACTACATTAGATATACGCATCAAAATAAGACCAAACAAACTATGGAGAGAGAGAGAGACATATACAAGAATGCAGCCCTAGAAGGAACTGCTAGCCACTCTCTATTATTTTTCAACCTAGGGCAAGTTTTCAACTGCTGCTGTCAAATGAGATTCCCTTTGAATTTGAGCCACAACCTAACATAAAAGGTTCAAGGAGATCCCCTGTGACCCCTTAATTACATGTGCACTAAAATTGCATTAGTTGAAATTTATTTATTTGTGGAAATACATGTTTGAACGGATCGGACGTTGACGTGACGCAGAAGAACAAAAGATTAAGCTCCGGTCATTAGCGACCAAATGAAGAAGAGAGATCATACCCGAAGTTAAATCAGGACACATGTCATATATTCCCATTAGTTACGGAGCAGAATCCACAACAGTACAGGCCAGAAAACGAATGTAGCTAGTGATATTGTAGGCACGGTCTGGTGCCCCACATGCCATTTAATTTCTTGTCATTACATGGCCATTATGTCAACAACCATACCCATTATTGGATGCCTCTCATAGACACACACATTGCATCAAAAAATAGTTACATAAAAAAATACTTGCATCACACAGATACACACACATACTCTCATCAAAAAAAAAAAAAAATGCATAACATGCATCTCACAGACAACACACACACATTGCATCAAAAAATACTTGCATTACACAGACACATACACACACACACATACTTGCATAAAAAGAAAAATTCCATATAACATGCTTCTCACAGAAACACACATATATGCAAACATACCATAGAGAGAGAGGAGGAAACCCTACCGAGTGGAGGCGTTGACGGCGGAGGCCGGTAGTCACAATGAAAGCTGCCGGAGATGGAAGTAGCAGATGGTGATAGGCCGAGCAGTCGGGAGGCCACTACTGGCGATGGGAGTAGCAGCTGACTATGGCAGGCCAAGCGGGGGGAGGGGCCAGCGATAGGAGTAGCAGCTGACTATGGCAGGCCGAGCAGGGGGAGGGGCCAGCGATGGGAGTAGCAGCTGACTGTGGCAGGCCGAACGGCTGAGTCAGAGACCGGCGGCAGCGACAGGAGTGCTGCGGACAGGGCAGTTTAGGGCAAGAGAGGGGGAAAAGAGGAAGAGAGGGATGCCAGAGGCCGGGGTAGAGACCAGCGGCAGCGACGAGTGGGAGACCGCAGGAGTGAGTTTGAGGGCGGAAAGGGCAGGGGCGCACTATGAGGTCGCCGACAGCTGTAGGCGGCGATGGGGTCACCGGCTGCTGGAGGCGGCAATGGAGTCTCCAACGGCTGGAGGAGGCGATGGGGTCGAGCGGCTGGAGGCGGCGATGGGGTCGCCAGTGGCTGGAGGCGGCGATGGGGTTGCCTGCGGCTGGAGGCGGCGTAGGGTTGGAGGCTGCGATCACCGGTGCCTCTGTAAATGAAGGGGGCGTGGGTTTGAGGGGGGGAAAGGGCATGGGTTCGGGGGGGCCCTGTGAACGAAGGGTATGATTTAGGGTTATGGTTTTTGTCCACGGATAGAAAATTAGCCGTTGACATATAGCAGATATGTCAACAGCTAAACTAATAGCCATGGACATATCATTTTAATTAAATTTATTTTTTCTTTTTATTACTTATGTCGACGGATATCTTGGAGCCGTTAACATATATGCTACATATGTCAACAGAGCCGTTGACATATATTATATATGTGCAAACGGTTGGCTGAGCCATCGACATATAAGTCTATTGTCAACGATTTTCTCTTGGCCGTCGACTAATATACTCTTTGTCGATAAGTGTGCCTAGCCGTCGACATATACTCATTGACAAAATCTATCTTTCTTGTAGTGTTTCTGAACAGAAGAGAACCTGGAGCACTATAGTTGGAAACTTGCTCGCACATCCAAAAGGATGGTCCTTTCCTTTCATCATTGCATAAGGGATCTTTTTGTTGTTCTCGTTATTCAATCTATCACTTCATCCGTTTCTCGGACAAATGGGGAAGCTTTGAGCAGTACGCTTATTATACCTCTCTTCCTCATGAGATAATATATGTTTGTAAATAGTCTGAGTTGAGGATGTTGGAAATTAATTACCTTTGTAGCGTATACGACATCGCAGCGGTGTGGAATGGAAGCGTCCTATCGTCGGTGCAGAGCGGCTACCAGAGTTGCTCGCAGAGTCCACATGCCAAATCCCGGAAGCTTCGGATCATTCTTCCAAGGGAGAGAGATAGAGGAGATGGAGGAGTTTGTGGGAGAGAGGAGGAGGAGGAACTCTCACGTATGGGACGACTCCTCTCGATATGCTCTCGATTATATAGGAAGAGACTCCTAAAGAGTCCCCACACATTGGGGCTCTTATCCTCCAAAGTCCTTTTCCTGAATGAAAAAGGAGCCCCAATGTGGATGCTTATCCACACGTTTAACATCTCCCACTCAGACACATTGGACATATCATAATTGTATCTCCTCTCATAACTCTACCTTTCATACGGGGAAATGGCATGTGCGACCGAACAAGAAGGATATGTAAGTGAGGAGTGTTATATTAAGTCATCACTATACTAACATAACACTGCAACTCCAAATCTTGTCTCATATCCCAAATCACAAGCTCACACCAAGTTAAGGGGATCTGATCCCTCTGAGATCTCCACCTTAACCTTTCATAAATTGTGTTTCTGTACTCATGATTATGTTAGACACATTCATCATAACCGCTGGCCAGCAATGAGTCAGAATGACATCAGTGTGATACAAGTCAATTTTTCCTGTGCCATACATGTCAATTTGCTTCGACTTAACTGCTTTCTTAGACATGCTCTATTAGACCGCATGTATCATGGTCTTTGGAAAACATGCTAAAGTAGCATCATCAAGTGTCCACTTCATGACAAGGTGCATAGTCCCAAAGGACATAATAAAAAGGCAGAGGCTTCACACAGTGACGAAGTAGGAATCCATTCAGTCACTTCTCTGAAGGTCGTAAGAATAGCACATACAGTGTGATCAGTATGCTATGGTGGAGCTCTTAGCAGGAATGGCCACGCTCATGCACCATATAAACCTGTAACCCTACGCTCCACTAAGCGCATCCAGGTTGCCCATATAACTCTCATCAGATTCAGCTATCAACAGGCTACATAGAGGAGTCCATGTCCGACTATTTTCAATCAGTCTCATCTTAGCTATCTGCTAAGGCGATTTTGACTCTTATTATGCTCCCACTGAATGTAATATATATACACTCCCATTGAGTGTCAAGACTATAGAGTCTGTCTCATCATTCTCGCTCTCATAGCGACATGGCGATCATCCGTGTGAGTGGACCGATCAATACCTGGTGGCCAACACATTCACATTCACAAATATAAGTGCACTAATAATGCAAAGGAAATACTCATATTTTATTTCATAAAATGGTGTCCATGTACAAAAACAACTAGATCCTTCTCAGTCCTAAACCTCCAACATGTTTGAGAAACGCAATTCTCACAAGAGATTTTGTGAAAGGATTTGCAAGCATCTTACTAGTAGAGATATATCTAAGGACCACCAACTCTTGTGTAATGATGTCTCTAATAAAGTGGTAACGAGTGTCAATATGCTTTGACTTTTCGTGATACTTGGGGTCCTTCGTGTAGGCTATGACAGCCATATTGTCGCAATAGACCACTACAGCATCTCCTGCATGTGCTGTGACATCAAAGCTCACCAAGAATCGCCTCAACCAAATGGCTTCCTGGACTGCAGCAGTGCAAGCAACATACTCAGACTCTATTGTAGATAAGGAGACACATGCTTGCTTCTTGCTGCACCAAGAAATAACTCCTCCTCCAAGTACGAATGCATATCCCGAAGTGGATTTGCACTCATCTCTGTCAGCTGATCCATCGGCATCCGAGTATCCAGTCAACCTAAGGCTCCCACCATGATAGCACAGAGCGAGGTTCTCAGTACCTCGCAGATATTTGAAAATCATTTTCACTGCTAGCCAATGCGCAGTTCCAAGATTACTTTGATATCTACTAACCATGCCAACTGCAAAGCAAATGTCGGGACGAGTGGACATCATGGCATACATGAGGCAACCGACTGCATCGACATAAGGGACATTCTTCATTCGTTCTTTCTCTTCCTCTGTATTGGGATATTGCTCAATGCTAAGAACTGAGCCCCTCTCCATTGGAGTATCCACAGGTTTGGCTTTATGTATTCGGAAGCGCTCCAAGATTTTCTTGATGTAAATCTCTTGAGACAAACTTAGAAGTCTCTTGGATCGATCCCTTTAGATCTTTACTCTTAGTATATAATCAGCCTCACCTAAATCCTTCATCTCAAATGTGGAGGATAACCACTCTTGAGTGGTTTTGATTAACTCCATGTCATTCCCGGCTAGCAATATATCGTCAACATATAAAGAGAGAATGAGAACACTTTTCTTAACTCTCTTGACATAGACACAGTGGTCCTCTTCGGTCATTCTGAAGCCAATAGAAATGATTGCTTGGTGGAACCGATAATACGACTGTCTAGACGACTGCTTGAGACCATATATAGAACGTTTTAAGTGGCACACTTTGCGCTCTTGTCCTTCAGCTTTGAAGCCTATAGGCTGATCCATATAGATCTCTTCGTCTAATTCTCCATTGAGAAAAGTTGTCTTTACATCCATCTGGAACAATTCCCAGTCTAGATGAGCGACGATAGCCAGGATGAGGCAAATCTCACCACTGGGGAGAATGTCTCTTCGTAGTATATTCCCTCTAATTGGGTATAGCATTTCGCCACGAGTCGGGCTTTATACTTGTCAATTGACCCATCAGCCTTACGCTTGACTTTAAGAATCCACTGTCATTCCCGACTAGCAATATATCGTCAACATATAAAAAGAGAATGAGAACACTTTTCTTAACTCTCATGACATTGACATAGTGGTCCTCTTCGGTCATTCTGAAGCCAATAGAAATGATTGCTTGGTGGAACCGATAATACGACTGTCCAGACAACTGCTTGAGACCATATATAGAATGTTTTAAGTGGCACACTTTGCGCTCTTGTCCTTCAGCTTTGAAGCCTATAGGCTGATCCATATAGATCTCTTCATCTAATTCTCCATTGAGAAAAGTTGTCTTTACATCCATTTGGAACAATTCCCAGTCTAGATGAGCGACAATAGCCAGGATGAGGCAAATAGAGGCAAATCTCACCACTGGGGAGAATGTCTCTTCGTAATCTATTCCCTCTAATTGGGTATAGCCTTTCGCCACGAGTCGGGCTTTATACTTGTCAATTGACCCATCAGCCTTACGCTTGACTTTAAGAATCCACTTGTTCCCAATAGCCTTGCATCTATGTGGTAGATCAACCAACTCCCATACTTCGTTCTTAGCCATTGAATTCATTTCTTCCCTTATTGCAATTATCCACTTTTCTGAGTCAGGTGAGGAGGTCATAGCTTCCTCGTAGGATGTAGGCTCATCAGCATCCACATAAGTACACATGAATGATTCCCCTTCAATCATGAAACGACATCGAGGGATATGTCCACGTTAACTTCTACGAGGTAAAGTGTTAAGTGGTTCACTCCCACTATCCGTTAGAACACTCCCACTGTCTTCAGCAACTTTTGGGATGAGACTTATTCCCCCCGTGTCAGAAGACATAGTGTTCTCATCATAATCTTGCAACTCATATAGCTGCATGTCCTGTCTAACCTCTCCTAAATATGGGTAATCTCCCTCAAGGAAGACCACATCTCAGACCTCTTTCTCAGTCATTCCTCCATCTGGATGTTCACCATACATCACATAGCCCTTAGATTGCTCAGGGTACCTTATGAACACCTGTTTGCTAGCTCTAGGACCCAACTTTCCATACTTATGAGAAGTACTGTGAACATATCTAGCTGATCCCCACGGGCGTAAGTCCTCTAAGTAGGGCTTTTTGCCTATCCATAGTGATAGATATAGGTGTCCTCTAAGCCAATCATAAGGCACCTATTTCAATCTGGTTCACTAATAAATGACATTAAATTCATTATGTAGATTGGCACATTTGTAACTGCACATAATGAAGTCCATGAATGTGTGCAATAGTCATTGGACTATGATGAGATCATAATAATGAGATTGATGACTTATAAACACACATTCTTAATTGTTCATAGTCGTAGGATGTTTGAGAAGGACATCAAACATCCGGTAAGACTAGTACAGGTTATTCTAGCTCATACGATGAGGGCGACTGATCTCGTTAGTTACTTGTGTGGAGACACAATGGTGAACCTGTAGGTGCTCATTAGGGAATGAGTTCACTGAACAGATCTGACTTGAATTGCCGAATGGTAATTTACCTGACTGTCAATCGACTTGATTCATCGACACAGTGGCGTGGTTGATCCTTGGACTTGAGAAACCAAAGACACCTTGTCGGTGGACTTCTGGACTTTGACCTTGACCTACGAATCCCTATCCAAGGGATCTCTAATAGTCAAGGATCGGGTCCAGCGGAAGACCTTCGAAGGTGATTGTGTGTTCAATAAAGGATCGTTCGCTCTCAGGTAACTGGAGAGAGAATGCTCTAGAATAGATCCGCAAGAGTCTCTGGCCAGAGAAGAAACAATATCAGAAAAGATGTTTTCCAATATTGTACTGCAGAGTCTAATTCAAGTGAGTTGACCATTTAGGGTTTGACAGTTGACCATACCCTAGGTTAACTCGAGAGCATTGTGCGAACGAAGTATTATAGCCACGCGATAACTGTGGACAGATAGGTTCCATGAGTGGGTTGTTGAACCCCACTACCTTCCGGGATCATGCGGTGTTGCTTGGCACCCAACTTGATCAGAAGTCCGACCGAGTTTACATGCGATGTTAATTCGGTTAAGTAATTAGTTAATATCAAGATATTAATTAATTACAATAAGTCAATAATTAGTTATTGAACTTAACGGGCTAAAAATCGGACTGGTTGATGGCCCTAGAGGGTCACACGCAATAAGATTCTCAGTCAGTGGTACTTAAGTGAGATTTATATTAACTCCGGAACTTTTGTGGAAAGTCGCGCCGACTTAATATATATATACGTGCTGTTGAGAAATCCTGGGCCAAGCTCCAGGATTTCCCCATGCTGGCCACCCCCTTTTCTCTCTCCTAATCTTCTGGGCACCCCGTTCGAGGTGCCGGAACAGTCTCTGTCTCCGCCGCGCGCGATTCCCGAAAGTCGGGGATTTCCGTCCGCGGGCTTTCGGACATCGTTGCGGCGACAGATCTTCAGCGAACGAGCTGATACGGACGAGGGAGCGAGGACGAACCACAGCAGAGGATTATGTGGATACCGCTGGAGGCCGGACGCTTGTGCGGCTCGAGGCATCGCCTCGACGGAACCGAGATGGAAGCGGATACAAATCCGCGCACGATAATCAGATTACGACTCTGTTTTTCAGTTTTAGTTTTCATTCTGAATCGGATCAGTGGGCATCGGGCGGGATATTTTTGTTCGTCATTTCCGCTGCATTCTTCGCGTCTCGTCCGGATCCCAACAGTGGTATCAGAGTCAGGTTGCCGCTCTGATCCTTTTCGGGACGACGAAATTTCTATTCTAAAATTATCTCCATGCATTGATTCATTATTCTCAGAAAACTTGTTCATATGATGAACATAAAATATTAGATTTAATTTTCTGTGAAGAAAAATAATTTTTTATTTTGTGGTTTTTTGTGTGGTTCTTCATGAAGATGAAGAACAAGTCTTCATGGCTTGGTTGGGGCAGCAATGGTGTTTGATGATTACCAAAGGGAGACTAGTATGACTGGTTATCCCTGCCAATCCCCGATGTTCTCCCTCTTGTCGCCGGCGGCCAGCGGAGGAGCTTCCCTTTCAAAGTTTTTTCAAAAGTTGGAAACTAAAGGGGGGCAAGGCCACGGTTTTGAAACTGTCAAACTGGGGGTTTTTGGGGCTACTGGCGGCGCGAGGCTAGCCGGCCGGAGGTCGCCGGCGTCGGGGACGAAGGAGGTCGGCCTCCCCTGTTGGGTTTTCTCGGTTTCTCCGGATCGCTCACGCAGCGGAAAATAAAAAAATTTTTACAGCGATCCGTTTCCCGTTTCGAAGAACTAAAATACGATAATCGGATTATCGAAGTTCTCACCGTGTGCGGATTCGAATCCGCAGCCGTTCGGTTCCGTCGGTGTGACACCGCAAGCCGCGCAAGCGCCCGGCCTCTATCGAAGTCCACGCGATCCTCCCCGCGACGGATATCCTCGAGTTCGTCGTTCTTCGCAGCCCGCGAAGCCTCCGCTGGTCGCCGCAATGATCGCCGCAGTGCGCGGACGATTTCCCGTCGAACGGGATTCGGAGAAGCGGCGGAGCAGATCTGGATCTGCCTGGACGCTAGAGAAGGACAGAAAACGAGGAGGGGTGGCTAGGGTTAGCAGCAGCTTGGCCTGCTCAGCCCGTTCGCTATGTTTTATACTAACCGCGCGGTTTTTCATAAAAACCCCCGGTTTGTATAAAACCCACTTATTTATCCATCGCCATGAGAATCATTTGCGTGTGACCCGCTAGGCCCAAGTACCAGTCCAGTTAATGGCCCAGTAAGCCCAGTGACTCCTCACTGGCTTTATTAATTAATTAATAACCCTTTATTAATCAATTAATCAATCGAATTTATGTCGCACATCAAATTCGACCGGGCCTCTGATCACGTTGGGTGCCAAGCAACACCGCGTGAACTCGGAAGGTATTTGGGGTTAAGTAACCCACTCTTGGAACCTTTCCGCCGACAGTTACCGCGTGGATATAATCCTTCATTCGTACAATGCTCTCGAGTCAACTCAGGGTATGGCGAGCTGTCAAACCCTAACCGGTCGACTCACTTGGATTGGATGCCGCTGATGAATATCGGAAAACTCCTTTTCCGATATTATCGTCCGCCCTGGCCAGGGACTTCTGCGCATCCTTCCTAGAGCATTCTCTCTCTAAGTACCGAGAGCGAATGATTCCTTATTGACACACAATTCCCTTCGACGGTATTCCGCTGTACCCAATGCTTGGCGTATTAGAATCCCATGGCTAGAGATTCGCAAACCAAGGTCAAAGCGCAGAAGTCCACCGCCAAGGTGTCCTTGGTGTCTCAGGTCCGAGGACCATCCACGCAACTGCGACAATAGAATCAAGCTGGTTGACAGTGAGGTACTATACCATCCAGCGATTCAGTCGGATCAGTTCAGTGAACTCATTCTCCAATGAGCACCTAAAGATTCGCCTTAGTGTCTCCACACAAGTGACTTATGAGATCAGTCACCCTCATCATATGAGCAGGAGTAATCTGTACTAGTCTAACCGGATATCTGATGTCCTTCTCGGATATCCTCCGACTAAGAACGATTAAGAATATGTGTGTTTAAGTGATCAGTCTCATTAGTATGATCTCATCATAATCTGATCACCATAGCACATATTTACGGACTTCATTATGAAATGATAATTAACGCGATTTACACATAATGAATATTATGCCATTTTATAAATAATGAACGAGATTTACATTGTTAGATTGGCTTGTAGGCCACCTAAACTAACAATCTCCCACTTGGACTAAAGCCAATCACCTTTATATAATAAGCCCATAGACTCTAGGTGACGCTCAAACACAATTTGAGCCAACGGCTTTGTCAGTGGATCTGCTACATTGTCGACGGATGGAACTCTTTCCACTACTACATCTCCTCTAGATATGATCTCTCTGATAAGGTGAAAGCGCCTCAGAATATGCTTCGATTTCTGATGAGACCGTGGCTCTTTCGCTTGCGCAATGGCTCTATTGTTGTCGCACAACAGTGGAACAGGCTCAGAGATGTTGGGAACTACGCCGAGGTCGGTGATGAATTTCTTCAACCACACTGCTTCCTTGGCGGCTTCAGCTGCAGCGATGTACTCAGCTTCAGTAGTCGAATCTGCAATGGTTACTTGCTTGGAACTCTTCCAGCACACTGCCCCTCCGTTCAATGTAAACACGAATCCATATGTTGACTTGCTATCATCTGGATCTGACTGGAAACTCGAGTCACTAAAGCCTCGCAGTTTCAAGTCACCTCCTCCATAGACAGGAAACATATCCTTAGTTCTTCTCAAGTACTTAAGGATACATTTCACTGCCTTCCAGTGCTCTTCGCCTGGATCAGCCTGAAATCTGCTCGTAATACTTAGAGCAAATGCAACATCAGGCCGTGTACATAGCATGGCATACATGATAGATCCTATGGCAGAGGCATAGGGTATTCTATCCATGAATGCCCTCTCATCAGGAGTCTTAGGAGACTGTTCCTTTGAGAGATTAATTCCATGTCTCATCGGTATGAAACCTCTCTTGGAATTTTCCATGCCAAACCTTTTGACTATGGTATCTATGTACAAGGATTGGGTCATTCCAAGCATCCTCTTTGATCTATCTCTATAGATCCGTATTCCCAATACGTAGGATGCTTCTCCCAAATCCTTCATAGAGAAGTTTTTCGACAGCCAGACCTTTACTGATGACATCATAGCTACATCATTCCCAATGAGTAGTATGTCATCTACGTAAAGAACTAGAAAAGTGATTGCACTCCCACTGGTCTTCTTGTACACACAAGGCTCATCTTCATTCTTAATGAAGTCATAAGATTTGACAGCCTCGTCAAATCTTATGTTCCAGCTCCGGGAAGCCTGCTTCAGTCCATAAATGGACCTCTGAAGCTTGCACACTTTATCTGGAGATTCTTTGGATGTGAAACCTTCTGGTTGTATCATATACACCTCTTCCTCAAGGTTACCATTGAGGAAGGCAGTCTTCACATCCATCTGCCAGATTTCATAATCAAAATGTGCAGCAATGACGAGCAGAACTCTGATCGACTTTATCATGGCAACTGGTGAGAAAGTCTCATCATAGTCGATTCCTTGCCTTTGACGATATCCCTTTTCCACCAACCTTGCCTTATAAGTGTCGATCCGTCCATCAGCACCGATTTTTCTCTTAAAGATCCACTTGCAACCGATGGGTACAATACCCTCGGGCAAGTCCTCCAAGTTCCAAACTTGGTTGGTGTACATGGACTGGATTTCTGAGTTCATGGCTTCTCGCCATTTCCCGGCTTCTGGGCCTTCTATGGCCTCCTGGTAGGTTTTAGGATCATCATCCTCATTATATTGTACCTTAGACTCACCTTCAGCGATATGTCCCACATATCGTTCGGGTAGTCTAGGTACTCTACCAGATCTACGAGGCTCATCTGTGTGTACCTGAACAGATTCAGGAACTGATATCTCATCTGATGATAATGCAGCTGTTTGGGGATCTGGAACCTCTTCCAGTACTATTTTACTCCCACTGTTCTCCTAGAGAAGATATTCCTCTTCCAGGAAGACAGCTTTCCTGGCGACAAACACCTTTTGTTCACCAGGATGGAAAAAATAGTTTCCAAAGGTTTCCTTTGGATATCCCACAAACCTGCATTTATCAGTTCGTGATTCCAGCTTGTCTGGATCATGCCTCTTAACATGAGCAGGACAACCCCAGACTTTAACATGTTTAAATTCTGGTTTCCTGCCTTTCCATATCTCATATGGAGTAGATGCCACAGACTTGCTGGGTACTCTGTTCAGTAGGTATGCTGCTGACTCTAGAGCATACCCCCAGAGGGACACTGGTAATCCCGAAAAGCTCATCATGGATCGCACCATGTCCAACAAGGTGCGATTCCTCCTTTCTGATACACCATTCATCTGTGGTGTATATGGAGGGGTTAGCTGAGAAAGGATACCATTATCCTTTAAGAATTGTGTGAAATTAGTACTCAAGTATTCTCCTCCTCGATCTGATCGAAGAGCTTTAATACTCTTTCCTAACTGCTTCTCCACCTCATTCTTGAATTCCTTAAACTTCTCAAATGCTTCCGACTTGTACTTCATTAAGTACACATAGCCGAATCTTGAGAAGTCATCGGTGAACGTGATGAAGTAAGAAAAACCACTTTTGGCTTGGGTGGATATTGGACCACATACATCTGAATGTATTAGTTCCAAAATCTCTTTAGCACGTTCTCCATGTCCACTAAATGGAGATTTTGCCATCTTTCCCATAAGGCAGGATTCACATGTTGCAAACGATTCATAATCGAATGCTGTTAAATAACCATGCTTGTGCAACTTTTGTAACCTGCTTTCGCCAATGTGCCCAAGTCTACAATGCCACATGTACGCCTGATTCACACAATTCTTGCTCTTCTTAAGAGCATTGTCAATCTGAAGATTGTAATGAGAAACATCTAATAGATATAGACCGTTGACTAAAGATGCCGAAGCTATTGATTTATTACCATAATAAATCGAACAACTTCTATTCTCAATGGTCACCCTATATCCAATCTTGTCCAAACAAGATATTGATATGATGTTCTTTATTATGCTAGGAACATAATAACAATCTTCCAATAGTAAGGTGTCTCCCGATGGAAGCCTGAGGTTTGCTGTCCCAACAGCAATCGCCGCAACTTTTGCGCCGTTTCCTAGCCTCAATTCCACCTCACCTTGTCTCAGCTTGCGCTTACTTGTCAGCATCTGCACATCATGGCAGATGTGAGAAGCACATCCGGTATCTAATACCCAAGATGTGGAATCTCTAACCGACAAGTTGATATCTATCATATAGATATATGAAGCTTCAGACAGCTTCACTCTTTCATGAGCTTTATCGTTAAGGAACTGTTTGCAGTTCCTCTTCCAGTGACCATACTACTTATAATAGAAGCAGTCACCCTTTACTATTCTTTCACCTTTGTCCTTCGATCCTTTATCGTTAGTTGTTATCTCTGCTTCAGGGGCATCCAATGCCGATTCAGCAGGAGGATCAGCTCCAGGAACAAAGTTATTGTGCTCAGATCTGGAGACATTCTTCAGTCTGAACCAATCCGAGTAGATCAAGTAAGTCAAAATGGCATCAAGTATGCCACGGAGTGGGTTATTCGACGACATAGTTCCTACAGGAGATAAGTAAAATCTATTTAGCAGATGTTCAATTATTAAAGTTTAAAAAACAAGACATGGTCTTTTGTTCAAGTTTAACTCCCACTAATTTTCGACGGACTGTATAACCCTCAGTTATACAGAACGGGAGACGCCGACAGTCTCCTAGTGGGGATTAGAATCTCAATGACTTGCACTACAGCCATGTGGATAGCACAACAAACTGTAATACAATCAGAGAGCACCCAACTCATGGGACTTGCAACTCCTTGCAATATCTGATCATAGCTTCGGTCCCCAGAGATTTAATGGCCTTGTGGATAGCACAACAAACCACTAATTCTGGTCTAAGCTTACCATCATTACGCGACGAGCATAGATTTGCATGCAGCCCTTGTGGATAGCACAACAAAGTTACATGGTTCCTCTACCCCGATCTATAGGCATCTAATGCCATAGCCACAGTTTCTCCTCCCAATTAAGCAGGCCTTGTGGATAGCACAACAAACCTGCCTAAAGTGATTCGAATCCTATGACTATAACGATGGTGGACCACGCTGTAAGTTCTCAACTACTCGCATTACGGCTTAGAGTTTATCTGAGGGTATTTGGATAACTTTTATCTTGGTCTCTCCTAGGTGATAATATATAAATATATCGTATATATTTACTAAATACTATAACCTGCTTTGATTCATAATCAAAAGAACAACTATGCATCTCATACATGTCATTAGTGTGGTCATGGATAGCACAGTGGGTTTGACTAGAGCCAACAGTCAAACGCACACACATTCTAATCATAACAATTATATTAGATAACCTGCAAACACATAGGCAAGAGATCTCCATCTTTTCGCCTTCCTGGTTGTAGTTGTGGATCGTCCTCGCTCCTTCCTCGGTTGCCTTGATCAGATTACATTTAAATTCTAGAATTTATAAGTAAATTGAAGAAGGCCTTATGGCGAGTACAAGAGAGAGAGGGAGGTAGAAATACATCGGAGTATGAGAGAGAGAGGTGCGCAGACCTCTATTTATTAACAATTAATAAACATCATACATCCACGATCCACACAATCCATTCATCACATGAACAATAAATTAAGTGCATATCCATGACCACGGTGTGTTTTAAACATCCACACAGGATTCAGCGCATCACATGGCTAAAACAAATGAGTTTTTCAAAATAAATAAGTTTTGGCTTTCAAAAAGCTGGGATCCAATCAAAATTGGTATTTGAATTTCGAAAACTCATTTTATTAACTTAACATGCAATTAAATCAAAATTTAAAAGCATTAAATACACATCACATGCGCACACACTCCGAATTAATAATTCCAGATTATTCCATGCAAATTAGAATAATTCTAATAATCTAACACTTAGATTAAACCCCATTAATAATCTAACAATTAGACTATTATAAAGATTAATCTAACTCTTAGATTAATCCAATAAAGTTAATTAAAAATTTAACACTTAAATTAATAATCAACCAAACTAATCATTAACTACAAATCTAACATTTAGATCAGTTAATTAATGTCAATTAGTAATTTAACACTTAAATTATTAATTAACACTAATTAATAAATCACCATAATCTAACAATTAGATTAGATGATTAAAGTTAATCATTAATTTAACCCTTAAATTAATAACTAACAATTAATCATTAAATACAACTAATTTAACACTTAAATTAGTCATTTAAGTTAATTATTAATCTAACAATTAAATTATTAACTAACTCAAATATTAATTAACAATTAGTTGAAATAACAATTAATAATCTAACTATTAGATTAATAATTATTAATTACTAATTTAACCATTAAATTAGTTTTATTAATATTAATTATTAGTTTAACCATTAAACTAACAATTAACATTAATCAAATTAACAACTAAAAATTAATAATAATTGATTCAAAAAAATCATTAATTAAAAGCCCAATTAAATAAATTTGAACAATTAAATTTCAAAACAATTTTAAAATTTAAAATTTAGTTCAAATTTTATTTATGGGCTCATAGGGGTTAATTTGGGATTTTTAAAAGGGCAAAACAGGTTTAACTAAAGGAAACTAAAGGGCTCAGCCCATTAGGGCCGAGTGGGCTCGAGCCCTGCCGGCCCTGGGCTCGAGCCAGGCGCGCCCTGGGCGCGAGCCAGGAGTGCCTGGGCTCGGGCCCGGTCCGGCCACGGGCCCAGCCGGGCTAGACCGGCCCACCTGCGCCGAACTGGTCGCCCCCTACCCGACAGCCTGAATGGGTTTGCAGAAACCCTAGGGGTTGCCCCCCCCCCCCCGGCGGCGCCGTCCGGCCCGGCCGACGACGTCCCCGGCGCCGGCGGGATCTCCGGCGCCGGCAAGGCCCTCTTTAAGCGGCGGTTTAAGCCCCAACAAAACACCCAAATTTATGGTTTTGCAGGATTTAAATCCGATTTGGGGCTAGATTTTTGCGGTTCTCCAAGGCCATTCCAGCGCCGGAAAAATACCGGATGTGCAGTGGTGACTATCACCTAAAGATCCGGAGTCTCGGCCGGCTATCCCAACGCTTGGGAGGCCGATTAAAGCCGCCGTAAACACGCCGTTCTTCGTCTCACGAAGAACACGAAAAACACCAAAAATAATCTAGAAAAATCACGGAAAAATAATCAAATTATTTGTGTTCATCTTATGAACACTATTCCGTCATTTTAATCGCATTAAACGCATGGAATAACTCAAGAAAAATCAATTTCGGAAACCGAAACGGGACGAGAAACAGTGGAACCTGGCTCTGTTACCACTGTTGGGTTTTCTCGGTTTCTCCGGATCGCTCACGCAGCGGAAAATAAAATTTTTTTACAGCGATCCGTTTCCCGTTTCGAAGAACTAAAATACGATAATCGGATTATCGAAGTTCTCACCGTGTGCGGATTCGAATCCGCAACCGTTCGGTTCCGTCGGTGTGACACCGCAACCCGCGCAAGCGCCCGGCCTCTAGCGAAGTCCACCGATCCTCCCCGCGACGGATATCCTCGAGTTCGTCGTTCTTCGCAGCCCGCGAAGCCTCTGCTGGTCGCCGCAATGATCGCCGCAGTGCGCGGCCGATTTCCCGTCGAACGGGATTCGGAGAAGCGGCGGAGCAGATCTGGATCTGCCTGGACGCTAGAGAAGGACAGAAAACGAGGAGGGGCGGCTAGGGTTAGCAGCAGCTTGGCCTGCTCAGCCCTTCGCTATGTTTTATACTAACCGCGCGGTTTTTCATAAAAACCCCCGGTTTGTATAAAACCCACTTATTTATCCATCGCCTTGAGAATCATTTGCGTGTGACCCTCTAGGCCCAAGTACCAGTCCAGTTAATGGCCCAGTAAGCCCAGTGACTCCTCACTGGCTTTATTAATTAATTAATAACCCTTTATTAATCAATTAATCAATCGAATTGATGTCGCACATCAAATTCGACCGGGCCTCCGATCACGTTGGGTGCCAAGCAACACCGCGTGAACTCGGAAGGTATTTGGGGTTAAGTAACCCACTCTTGGAACTTTTCCGCCGACAGTTACCGCGTGGATATAATCCTTCATTCGTACAATGCTCTCGAGTCAACTCAGGGTATGGCGAGCTGTCAAACCCTAACCGGTCGACTCACTTGGATTGGATGCCGCTGATGAATATCGGAAAACTCCTTTTCCGATATTATCGTCCGCCCTGGCCAGGGACTTCCGCGCATCCTTCCTAGAGCATTCTCTCTCTAAGTACCGAGAGCGAATGATTCCTTATTGACACACAATTCCCTTCGACGGTATTCCGCTGTACCCAATGCTTGGCGTATTAGAATCCCATGGCTAGAGATTCGCAAACCAAGGTCAAAGCGCAGAAGTCCACCGCCAAGGTGTCCTTGGTGTCTCAGGTCCGAGGACCATCCACGCAACTGCGACAATAGAATCAAGCTGGTTGACAGTGAGGTACTATACCATCCAGCGATTCAGTCGGATCAGTTCAGTGAACTCATTCTCCAATGAGCACCTACAGATTCGCCTTAGTGTCTCCACACAAGTGACTTATGAGATCAGTCACCCTCATCATATGAGCAGGAGTAATCTGTACTAGTCTAACCGGATATCTGATGTCCTTCTCGGATATCCTCTGACTAGGAACGATTAAGAATATGTGTGTTTAAGTGATCAGTCTCATTAGTATGATCTCATCATAATCTGATCACCATAGCACATATTCACGGACTTCATTATGAAACGATAATTAACGCGATTTACACATAATGAATATTATGCCATTTTATTAATAATGAACGGGATTTACATTGTTAGATTGGCTTGTAGGCCACCTAAACTAACATCCCCTAGAGCCCCCTGCCGGCGGCGACGCCGGCCGCCCCTTTCCCTACAACCAGGTAACCGTCGAGTTGCTGGGAAAGGGAAAGGGGGTGCAGAAAATCCTAACCCACTCGGCTCACGCTGGACCCGGCTTAAAGGGGCGCTCAACCCAGCCCAGGCGCTCCATACCTGGCTAGGCCAGGTTGTGCCTGGGTCCAGGCACCTGGCCCGAGCCCAGGCACCTTGCCTGGTCTGAGCCAGGGTAGGCCCAAGCCAGCTCTGGGACCAGGCCTAAGAGGCCCAATGGGCCAAGTCCATTTCATCCTTATTAACCCCTTAAACCTCTAAACCCCTTTTATTAAAATAAACCCCACACCTTATAACTGGAAATTAAAATTAAATAGTTTAAAATTGTTTTAAACTTAAGTTTATAATTTTTCAGTTTATACAGGATTATTTTTAAGATTTGATCTTAATTGTCGATTACTTTTAATTAGGTGATCAATGGGGTTATTATTAAGATGTGATCTTATATATCTAAATTAACAAGTGTTGTTAATTTAAATTTTAAATAATGACCTTAAATATTATTTAACAAATGTTGTTAATTATATTTAAATTAAGTGACATTTAATAAGTTGTTATTAAATGTTTAACTCTTAATTAAATTTATGTAATTTATTAACCATTGTTGTTATGAAATTAATTTTTTTAATTAAAGGTTTAAAAGGAGTTATTAAGATGTGATATTAAAGTTGAATTAACAAATGTTGTTAATTTAATTTTAAGTCATGATCTTAAATAGAATTAGCAAAAGTTGTTAATTTTATTATAATCAAGTGATTAGATATATTTTATTTCTTAGCAAATGTTGTTATGAAATTATTGTTTTAATTAAGGGACACTTAATAAAAGTTATTTGGTGATTAATTAACTCTTAGTAAAGGTTATTAATAGAGTTAATTATCTCTTGAGGATACACCTTAATAAAGGTTATTAAGGTATATAATTCACTCTTAATAATAGTTATTGAGATAGTTAATTGTTATTCTCATAAATCTCTTAATTAAACTTTATTGTAGATCTAATCTACTTGAAAAATTGACCTTTTAATAAGAGTTATTAAAAGATTGGATTAAGTCTAATTGTTAGACTATTTTAATTAGAAATGTTCTAATTAATATTTTTAATAATTGTTATTGAGAAATATTATTTAATAAAGGAGGTACTTAACAAAGAGTTGTTAAGTAATTAAAAATTGGAATTATAAATTCCTTTATAAGTGTTATTAAGGAATTTTAATTCTATCTAAGTGTTAGATATTTCGCATTAATAATTGTTATTAATGTGATTTAAAATTAATCTAAGTGTTAGAGTAATTAATTTAGAATTGTTCTAGATAATGCATGTAATATTTTAGAATTTTAATTTTAGCTTTGTTTACACATATTGATGTATTTGATGCTTTAAATTAGATTTAAATACACGATAGAAAATGAGATTTCGAAAATTCAAATTATCTAGTTTTGATTGGTACCCAGGTTTTCAGAAAATCAAAATTATTATATTTTCAAAATTTTAGCCTTCATGTGATGTTCTTTATCATGTGTGGTTGGTTAGAATTTGAAGTGGTCATGGACATACACTTTAGTTAATTTCATATTATGTGATGGTGTTTGATTTTGTGGATTGTTATGGAATGAGTAATGGGTTAATTAAATGTTAATTAATGAGGCCTGCGTGCCTCCCTCTCTCTCTCTCATCCCATTGTAATTCTATCTTCCTCCATCATTGTACTCGGCCATAAGGCTTTCTCCTATAATTAATTTGTATTTGAAAATGTTTCAAATTCTGTTTTATTTTTGTAATTGATCGCACTGGACGAGGAGAAGCGAGGATGATCTAGAAGTGCAACCAGGAAGGCGACAGGAGATGAGATCACCAATGCCTGTGTGTTTGCATATTTTGATTATATAATTGTTATATAGTTATGGTGATTGATTGTATGGCTCTAGTTAATCACCGTGCTATCTATGACTACATAATAAACTTGTATGGATGATGCATGTCTTTTAGTTTTTTATTATTAATCGATTGTTAATATCTATGTATAGTTAAATATATTCGATATATTTATAAACTACCACCTAGAATGAGACCAACTTAACATAAACAAAAGTTTCAACATAAAGTCTAAGCCGGAGCGCGAGTCATTGAGAATGCACCGTGTGGCTTTCCATCAATATAGTTCTTAAAACTTAATTTAGTGATGGCAGTTTCTATGTGTTTACTTGAGATCTGCCACCATCTGATGAAAGGATTATTAACTATAGCATTGAGATGCCTTGAGGTTGGAATAGAGGAACGGTGTAGCTATCCTCGCTTTTATCCGGGAGCTACATTCTTACTCTACTCTGTCACATATCGATGGTAAAGCTTAGACTAGGTATAATGGTCTACTGTCTTTACCTGGGATGATTAAAGACCAGGGAGCCGAAATAAGATTGGATATTGCAAGGAGTTGCAAATACCATGAGATGGTTGCTCTAAGATAATAGTATGATACTATGTGTTTACTCGGGGTCATACTATGATTCTTGGAGAATTTCTGATCCTCACTAGGAGACCGTCGGTGTAAGGATTGAGATTTCAGATCGGGTTATTGGGTCAGTTTTGGGGTCGGATCCCTTAGTTTAGCCCTTGGTAGGGCTGGGGCTTAGTTTCCTTTTCGCGTCGAGCTTGCTCGATGCAGTTCAAACGGCGTTCGGCGATGTGGACGTGTTTTAGGCTGTGCCACGTGGGCGCCACATGGGATGGCTTTGGGCCGCGAGAGTATGGCCCCGATCTTATTGTCTGAATGGCGTCTTGTACGGACGACACCATTTAGAGTACGACCCTGATTTGTCAGAGTACGGCCCGGTCTTGTCGTTTGAATGACGTCGGACTTGGACGACGCGTTTTTCCCAGTTTCTGTTTGACCCCGTGAGCCCTTCCTCCTTTCCCTCATTCTCTCCTTTCTCTTCTCTCTCCTTTCTTCCCTCCGACCTCCAGCACTCCCTTTCCCCCTCTCCTACCTTTCCTCTCCCCATTCTTCCCCTCCCTCCACTCCAGTAACTTCCCAACTTCCTCCACTACCACCACCACTTCCTCCGCGACGCATTTCTCTCCGGACGGCGACTGACGTCCCGGTACAGTAACGGCGTCCACGGCGGTACCAGCGACAGCGTGTGGCAAGGCGGGTTGGCGGCTTGGAGCTCGGAGGAGTTCGAGTAACCGGTAGGGTGACGATCCCTATTGTATTTTGTTTAAAACCATATTTTTTCCCGCTTTGGAGCATGTTTAGGGGGTTTTTGAGGTGAAAACACTAATTGCATGAAATGAGAAATTGGAGGTTTTTAATGGGTATTTAGGTTCTTCTCCTCCTCCTCTACTTTGTGGTCTTTTGTACGATTTGGGGGAGGAAATCCTACCCCGTGGATTGGGAGATGGCGGAAGAAGAATCTGTCTGTGAGGGTTAAATGGCGTCGGGGGACAACGACGCCTTTTAGAAAGACGGCTTCCACCTGCGACGCGATTTAACCCAAATAATAGACTCTGTCTCCGGATTGAGTAGCGTCCAGAGACAACGACGCCTTTTAAACAGCAACTTCCGTGCACGACGCGTTTTAAACTTAAGATCACCCCAAGGCCTGTCTTTGTTTTTGTCGTTATTAGGCAACTAGGGATAGCGAAGCCTTTTAAACGGCGACCCATTTGAACGACGCGATTTAGGCCATATTCTAAGGCTCATTTTCACATGAACCAGTTTAGGAAACTTGAATGACGTCGGCTTTGGGTGACACAATTCCAGACAGAATCTCATTAATTCCTGTAATTAACATATGTTTACATTGATAGATAGTCTGGTTAATTGCATGCTTGAAAATCATGCTTAAGGACAATGATTTCTACGTGATCGAATTGCACCGTGTTGTGTTTTGTGCGATCGTGGACCTAGAGTGACAGTTGTTAGCGCTTAGGCACCCTATGTCGATGTGGGAGTGACACGGCGCCGGTCTGGGAGTGGTGGGGTGACGCCTAGAGAGATGGTCACCTGGTGTACCCCGGGGTATAGCTAGTACTGGTGTGGAAGTGGTACATTCGGAGTGTCACTCGTGCTGTGGGAAGCAGAACCACCTGGAGCCTGTCAGGCTAGAGTAGCGAGAGCGCTATCCGAGGGGTTGTTGTTTGGTCTCAGCGGGTTGGTGTTTCCCGCATTCGGCCGTGTGGTTGGCGTATTTTGCCGAGACGCTAGTTGTGGGCTCCGTGGTAGAATGGTTTCAGAGTTGTGTATGTTATATTTCGAATGCATGCGTTTTATATCGAAATTTAGGAATTGTGTTTACTGCTTTACTTGCTTAAATTATCTATATTTGTGTTGCTGCACTTATGGGTGCGTGAGTGGGCGGTGGGGATAGAAGGATTCCTACTGAGTCTTTTCGATGAGACTTACTCCTGCGGTTGGGTCGCGTGCTAGCAGTCGCTGCTCCGAAGTATACCCCGATGTAGTTGTTATTTTATTTTCTGACCTGTACGCTTAATTATTTCTTTTCAGTTGGAGTATGTAATTGTTTGTTGAGTCGAGTCGCATTGTAATAATTTTTAATTATTATACTCCCTTTTCAATTTGATGCGATGTGAATGTTTAGTTTAGTTTATTATTTATTTCATAGACTTATCAAGATCCTAGTTTGGCTCCAAATTAATGATTCGGTACCCATTTAGTAATTGGATCCCCTATTATAGGGTGGTGGGTTGTTACAGTCGGAGTCTCCCGTTCTGTATACCTGAAGGTTATACAGTCCGTCGAAAAATAGTGGGAACTAATTCAAGATAAAAAGACCATAGTTGAATTATAAGAACTATCTACTTAAATCACGTTATTTCCTTCGTTTACTAAAATGTTGTCTATTAATCTGAAATTTGATATTTCTCATATTCAGATTGACTAGAAAACTTTAAAGAATGTCTTCAGAGTTAAGTGAAAGTCATTATCTTAATCAGACATCATGAATCTTCTTACTTGGATAGACCAAGGTGAAGAGGTACTTATAGTATGCCTTTTTGAAAAGCAATGATTGTTATGAAATATCTTATTTTGATAGACTAAGAAGAAGAGGTATTCATGATATACCTTTTGAGAAAGACAAGAGGTATTCATGATATAACTGTCCGACGAACTTCCACGGCTCCGATACCAATGTTGGAAATTAATTATCTTTGTAGCGTGTACGACGTCGCATCGCGGAGTCCACGCGCCAGATCTCGAAAGCTTCGGGTGATTCTTCCAAGAGAGAAAGATAGAGGAGATGGAGGAGTTTGTGGGAGAAAGAAGGAGGAGGAATTCTCATGTACGGGACGTCTCCTCTCTATATGCTTTCGATTATATAGGAAGAGACTCCTAAAGCGTCCCCACACATTGGGGTTCTTATCCTCCAAAGTCTTTTTTCCCAATGTGGATGCTTATCCACACATTTAACAGAGGATATAAATTAAATTCGGACGCATGCGGGAGCAGGAGATGAAATTAATATAAAAAACATTAAGGAAACTGTGGGTGGGTGGGGGGGGGGGGGGGAGGACTAAGTTAATCACCTTCGCTAAGGGATTCTGACTTTTGATGGTCGAAGAGGAAAAAGAATGCAGTGTCAACGTTCATCACCTTCACCAAGGAGCTTGAAGGTTATATATATAATATGCTTCTATATATATATATATATATATATATATGTGCTTATTTAATGAATCCGGATTCTCATAGTGCAACTGTACTGGTTCAGTGCAAGAGAAGGGGATTTTGTAAGTAAAACCCTTTCACATGGTGCTTTTTTAATACTGCGTAAGGTTATTTTTGAAAATTTTCCTCCCTCTCCTCCCGCACTGATCGAGTTGTCAACCCTGGTTTGCTCCGAGAGGATGTCGTTTCATATTTAATTACAGAAGATCGAACAACCCGAGCAAGATCTGTTGAACAGGTAAACATGTTTCCGTCTGATTCCAATAAATCACAATGTTCAAGATATGCGCTTGGACACTGTGATCATACATGCCCGTGAAGAAACAATATGAGGAAGACCACCGGCAGGCTGCTGCTTCTTTTCACCCTCTTCTCAATTTCCATTGCAGAAGACACCATCACCAAGTCTAAGAGCATCAAAGACGGCCAGACCCTCGTCTCTGCAGGCGGCAACTTCGTTTTGGGGTTCTTCAGCCCTGACAGCTCCAGCAATAGGTACCTGGGCATATGGTTCTCCGTCTCTAACGTTACAGTCGTATGGGTTGCCAACAGAGACAAGCCGCTCAGCGATTCCAGTGGAGTTGTACAGCTCGACAGCACCGGAAATCTCGCAATCACAGACAAAGCAAACGAACCCATCTGGTCTTCTCACCTATCCCAAGCAGGTAATACCGTAGCACAGCTGCTGGACTCGGGCAATTTTGTGCTCAGGAACGGGAACAGCGGCAACACAGGCGGCTTCCTCTGGCAAAGCTTCGACTACCCAACAGACAACATGCTCGCCGGCGTAAAGGTGGGGCCAGATTTCAGGGACGGCCGGGATCGGCACCTCACGGCATGGAGGAACGCCAGCGACCCCGCCCCGGCTGACTTCACCTACGGGCTGGACCCGCGCGGGCTGCCGCAGCCGTTCGTGTGGGATAAGAACACAGCGGTCTATCGCAGCGGCCCCTGGAACGGCGTCCGCTTCAGCGGCACGCCAGAGATGGCGTCCTACACCGACATGTTCAACTTCACCGTCGTGGCCAACCAGGGGGAGGCGTACTACGAGTTCGGGGTCACCAAGCCGGGCATCCTCGCGCGAGTGATGCTGAACCCGTCCGGCGTGGTGCAGCGTCTCGTGTGGGATGGCGCTGCGTGGAAGCCGTTCTGGTCTGCTCCAAGGGACCAGTGCGACAACTACGGCTGCTGCGGCCCTTACGGTGTCTGCGACATCAACAGAGCTCCCGTCTGCGACTGCCTGCATGGGTTCCAACCCAAGCACGCGAGCCAGTGGTACCTCAGGAACTGGAATGGTGGATGTGCGAGGAAGACAAGGCTTAACTGCAGTAGTGGAGATGGGTTCCTGCTGGTGCCGCAAGTGAAGTTACCCGACACGGTGAACTCCACGGTCAACATGAGCATGGAGCTGAGCGAGTGCAGGGACATGTGCCTGAAGAACTGCTCGTGCACGGCCTACGCCGGCGCAAACATCGGCGGAGGAGGAAGCGGGTGTGTCATCTGGACTGGTGATCTTGTTGATCTCAGGACATTTACGGCAGATGGGCAGGACTTGTATTTGCGCCTTGCCACCTCCGAGTTAGGTATGTATGGTGTATATGATTTAGATTGCAGTTGATGACCTCCGATCGAGTTGTATGATCTACTTTGCTGAAAATTTATTTATATATGTATATATATAATTGGATTATTTTACACACATACATAATCCAATTATATATCATGTGACGGCAGTAGCTTGCCTAGAATACGTGCACTGGGCTAATATTGATGATGCCGATGTCCACCAAACTGAAGTAAATTGCCAGTTAGTGCTTTATGACTTACAGATATAGCACCCACCATAAACTCTCATTATTCTCATAGGCAGTTGAAGTTAAGAATTTTCCGACTTAGCTTCCAACCCCTAATTAATGATAAGATTTCAACTAGTTTTAATTCAGATTAATTAGAATCACTTTCAGGCTTCAATCCAATTATTTTTAGGAGAATAAAAATAAGTCTTGAAAGTCATCAATGCAATATTTTAGTTATTTTGACTTTAAGTTAAAGCTCTAATTATACTAGAGCTTCTTACATTGGGATAAAGAATATCAGGATTATCAGGGAAGATTGAATTTTTATAATTTTCCCATATATCAGTCAAACTTATTGCTTACCTCATATTTTTCATGTCTAAAGAGAATGCCAAACGAAGTTTCAACTGAGTGAACAGTCAAACATGCACCAAAGGCTTTCTAAATTTAAATCACACAATAAGCTATTGCGGTTGCATCGGCACTTGTACTTGAAACACAACATGGATCTGTTCACTTTGTTTTGAATAGTATCACCTGAAGTACCTGAGAATGACAAATGCTGAATTAACAACTTTCTAGCGGAAACATACTTTGGAGTTTGACTTGTTCAGTAGGCCTGCACACCCCAACAAACAAGGGAACTCCTGTATAACAATTGGCTGCATTAATGACTCAGCTTTTTCACCATCTAGTCTCGCAGGCTCACTCATTCATCATTATTATATATCCTTCTTTTTTAAAAACCTCCTCTCACTGCTCACCGAACTGAATCCCCATTCGTGAAGTAAAGACTTCTCCACCATCCGGACTAGTGCTCCTTCGTGTGCCACCTTTTATGCCACAAGGTTTGCCGTTGAAGAATCAAATTATCCATAATTATTTTTTATTTTTATTTCCTGGACAACATATATATATAGTACCGTTATAAATAGGGGTGCGGTTTCCCCCGAGTCAGGCACCTGTGAGGGTGTGCCGCGTCAAGCAATTAGTTCGATACAAGCACAAACTCTGGCTGGTGAGGAGGTCTTTTTGTGCTGATCTTGTATTAAACCCGAACTTCATTTCTCTTGATTGGGCCTTTTTTCAACATGGTAAGAACCTGGAACAGGGTAAGTGGGTACTATAGTTAATTCTTGCTAAAGGCATAAGCAAATTTCATGGCCCGAAACTTTTATCCAGATCCACGTACATAATAGAGTTTATCTCAATTTATGTAAAATTTGGATGTGAGCTAAGGAGTATACCGCTCAGTTCTTCTGATCACTCTAGCATTATTTTGATGAGCACATGGTGCAGTTTCAATAGCAGGCAAATCCGGCAACACGAAGAAATTGGCAATCCTTATCGCTGTACCTTCGGTGTTGCTCCTGCTGGTCATTTGTGGATGCTGCGTGTGGAGGATGGGAAAGAAGGGGGTGACTCCACCTGGAGGTATTGTTTTATATATTCTCAGCACCTTATTTAATTAATTCTCCAAGCTATAGTTAATTCTTGCACGAATTCCATTATCATGCACGCACAATGTTGCCAAGGTGCTTCAAATATTCTGAAAGTGAGGGAATGCCTTATAAACATCAAATAATACCAACAATCAATGAGTTATTATTTACATATCGTATCGTATCAGATGGCGGAAATCAGGACTGGTGCTTGAGCCAAGAGGATCCTAAGCTGCCTTCATATGATTTTGCCACCATAGCAATAGCCACAAACAACTTCTCCTGGAAGAACGTGATTGGAAAAGGAGGATTTGGCATCGTGTACAAGGTAATTAATCCCACCTAAATCCTGTATATACTCTAAAAAACTACTAACCTTAAATGAGGTCATATTCGGTTGATCATAAAGAACTATGACTTCTTTGGCCATTACCAGGGGAATCTGGGTGATAGAGAAGTAGCTGTGAAGAGGATGTCTTTGCATGCTGTGCAAGGGATTGAGGAGTTCAAGACTGAGCTTATGCTGATTGCCAATCTTCAGCATATAAACCTGGTGAGACTCCTCGGCAGCTGCATTAAAGGAAGAGAGCTGATCCTGATCTACGAGTATATGCCCAACAAGAGCTTGGATGAATTCATATTTGGTATGGCCATTTCCTGTTTTCTTCGTTGCATTGACGTTTATGTGAATCGAATGGAGAAAAGGATGACATCGCATAAAGTGTCTGTTTTGGAAGGGAAAACCAAGGATAACCAGCAGGGTCGCAGTACTAGTTTTCCCATTCCATTGGTATATACCGGAACATTCTATATCCTAATGCATAGCCAGACGCTATGGGGGTGGGAGGGAGGATGCGTATACATTTCCGAAGCCATTGCTTATCGAACAACTTTAATGCTTAACGATTGAACGCTATATAAATGCAAGAAAACTTGTTTCTAGTCGAGCATGCATCGAAATGATAAGACATTTAAGGTACAAGTACTCTACGCGGAAGAGAAAATGGAAAATGCCATCTCTTCTCCGTTTTTCTTACCTTGTTGACATGGCTGCCTCTGGTACGTTTCCCCCTGAACACTTCATTAACTACCCCGGATAAAATTGTAAAATAGACCTAAAACTCTGCTTTTACTTTGAGTGGGTAAGATAAACGGGGAAGGTTTCCGTCAGCTTAGCATTGCTCAGAGAACATTGTTAAAGGTATCATTCTAGTTACAGTGTAGTCCGCATTTCGGACCATTTAATTAATTCCGTGCTTAAGTTTTTCTTCATTTGGTCCTCCAAGATTTAAATAGGTCAATCCTTGTATGTAGCTGTGCATAAACATTAGGCAAGACCATGTCCTAGCTTAATTTCCTTGAACAAATTAAAACCCTGCCTTTGGGTAAACTCGGGCTTATGATTTCATTGTTCCACAGAAAGAGAAAGATATAGCCACATGCATGTTTAATTTATCTTTTTCCAAAAATGAAACATCACCCTCGTCCATCCTTTACATACCGGAAATTAACAATCTCTCACTATTACCGGCACCATGTAGACTGCACCCATTTTTACAGTTGGGGCAATTAAAGCATATCTAGTTTACTAGTTACGTTCATCATAATTTTGATCCGCCAAGAGAGTTATCTATGTATGTTACCTACAGCAGACAAGCAAAGGCGCGTCTTGTTGGATTGGCGAAAGCGCTTGGACATAATCCTGGGGATAGCCCGTGGTCTCCTTTATCTTCACCAAGATTCACGGCTTAGAATCATCCACAGGGATCTCAAGGCGGGTAACATTCTTCTAGATAGAGATATGAACCCCAAGATCTCTGACTTCGGTACTGCAAGGATTTTCCAGAGAGATCAAATATATGATAACACAGACAGAATAGTGGGCACCATGTAAGGCAAATATATAGCCTTCCGATTCATCATGTTGATCTTGTGATCATAACTAGAAAACTTCAGCACATGTTACTCATGCATATCCTTTTTTATTAATTAACAGTGGATATATGTCTCCGGAGTATGCCATGGATGGAGTTTACTCGGAGAAGTCCGATGTATTTAGCTTTGGAGTACTGGTATTAGAGATCATAAGTGGGAGGAAGAATCGGTGGATTTCTCAAAAACACTCCGAATTAAACCTTCTATCGCATGTAAGTAACAAGGATGCATCATGAACTGGTATAATTAATTAACACCCGTGAATTAATATTATGTGAACTACGAAGGCTATTATATGTGGGATCGTTTCAGGCGTGGCGATTATGGATTGAGGACCGTTGCTTTGAGCTCAAGGATGACACACTACGCTGTCCATGTCCCTTCTCTCAAGTTTTGAAGTGCATACAAATAGGGCTGCTTTCTGTCCAAGAGTCCCCGGATGAAAGGCCAACTATGCAACAAGTGCTCCTGGCATTGGGGAGTGAGAATCCGACGCTGCCGCAACCTAAGGAGCCCGGGTTCCTTAAGCCCAGCAACTACAGGGTAGCCATTTCTTCCTTCACTAGGCAGAAATCTTCCTCCATGGCTAATATTACTGTAACAGATTTGGAAGGTCGTTGAAAGCTTTCCATAGTGTATGTTTTTTTTTTTTTTTGAAATGTTGGATCATTTGCTTTTGTCGAGCACCTTGAAGGCAATGGTTGTTCCCTTTTGTGCTGAACTTATTTTAATAAGCTGGTTTGGATGTTGAACTCATGTATACATAGGACAAGGTAAGTGTGTTTGGGGCATTGATGTATCTATGTTGACAATGTATGAGCACGAAGGATGACCTTATTAACCCCTAGAAAGTGATATCCTTGCTCGCCTTAAGGCTTGCCAAAGCTGACAATCATTTCTCAGGATAGAAAATATAGTGTAAACAAGAAATTAAATTCAGTTCATGTATAATATTGGGAATGAGTGCTATTGCATATTTGAGGCCTTAGGTCAACGTCGGAACTTGACAATAACGAAAATACCTTTATAGTCCTCAACTAGATTGCTATAGACAGGAAAAACCATCATTTTCTATGTACCATGACAGTTAAGTATAACTACATGCATCGGCTACAATTAACATTGATACATGGTTTTTGCTTGGTTCTACAAATTCGTAGTTATAACTGATCAATGTCGCACTTCTAGCTACTACTAACAAGTGCATCAACTATTAGCGTGTTTTAACACTAATTTGACTGATAACCAATCTTTTTTTATTGTAATTTTAAAGCAATGCAAACAGCCACTAGCTAGTGCTCTGTTCGCAACAAATTCCAGCTATTACGAGGCTTTCCTCCATAACCTCCTAACTCCCCCGTATGCCACAGTCTAAAGTTGTTTTTTGCTTAGATGAGGCAATGATTGCACAACATAAGGATGTGGCCCGGAAACTAATAGAATAATACTTGATGTATTGTGTTACAGTACATACATATCATTGTTCCTTTTAAATTCAGATCAGCCCCACCATGTCTCATCCCAGTCAACAACGATCTAAAAAATACTCAAAATTTTAAAAAATAGCAACAAAAATAAAAAATAGTTATTTGACTTAGACAATTAAAGACATTTTTTTACTGTTCATTAAGATTTATTTTTTTTATGTTTCTTTAAATTTTTTAAGCCCGAACATGTGGCAGCAGCGTCGAGCGGGTGAAAAACGGTGGCCATTGGCACCTGGCAGGTGGGTGAATCACTGTTGTGCAGTGCAGCAAAAAGGGCGCCCTTGGCTCCTGGGCGGGTGAGCAGATCGACTGGGCTATCCAATAGGTGATCTGACCTCTTGTGTGAATTTCACCTCTCGCCAATGGTCTCTACACAGGCTGAGCATGGTGCGCAAATAGCACGGGACGTCCTCGGACAGCTGGGGCGATTCTCCCACCCGTCCAGGCGCCCATGGGCACCCACTTGATTTTTCTTTTTTTAAAATAGAACATTACCGATCCATTTTAACTAAAATAAATCCATTTGGAAATCTGAATCTCACATTGCCCAGAATGCCGTCTGCGTTCATTCGATTCTAGGGGAGCAATGTACTTAATTGTGCAGGCATCCGACCTCCACGGTATCTACGAAATTCTCCAGTTCATGGTTCGTCTTCAATCCTTCAGCAGGTCTGGAGTGATTGCCGGCATTTCTCCTTCGCGACGTTGCCGGTGGCATGCGGCGATGGTTCCAATGGACATAAAATGAGGTGGGCAGAGGAGAGAGAAGTGGATGCCCCCAATGTGGGGCTGACTAGGTAAGGGAGAGAGGAGCAGGGCAACCAGGTGAGGTGAGGAATCCTGGAGTTGGCCCAGGGTTCCCACCTGATGTCTACTTATATTAATTTATGTGACTTTTGGCAAATGTTTCTATATTAATATAAATCCCTCTTAAATTCTATTGATCGAGAATTTTTTTTTTGTGTTACCTTCTTAGCCCAAGTGATAGTTTAGTTTTGAGCTTAATGAGTCCAATAACTTTCACTGACTCAAAGTTATTTAATATCTCATATTATATAATTAATAGATGTATCATCTCATAATAATTTATCAAATTTCCGATCAAGTTAAGTGCCAAGTAACACTGCATGATCTTAAAAAGTAATGATGCTCATATAACACTTTAACCATTTGGCTCACGATTCTCGAACTAGTTTACTGGTTTTGACCGAGTTTAACCCTCATTGAATTGAATCGATTTCCATTGAATCGTTTTAAATTGGGTTGAATATGATATTACGGTAAAGTATGTGTAAATTAAGTCTAATTAAGTTATTAGATTTAATTGAATTAAATTGAGTGAATGAAATATTTTAAATTGACTTTATTTCTTAGGTTATGTTTTGACACCCAAATAAGAATTACTAGGCCTTAAAAGATGGATTTTAAGTGACCCTATGAGTATATATGGTTGTGAGGGGTTAATTTTAATAATGAGGGGGCTTATTAAAAATTCTCCAAGCCCTTAATATGAAGGGTTAAGATGGCATACGAACCCCCACTTTATTCTTCTCATCCATGCATCTTCCACTCCACCCCTCATCCTCTTATGATTCTTTTTCAGAAGAGTTTGTGCATGTGTGTGGTGTAGCTCTTGGAGGGCTTGCATGTGGGATTGGAGACTTGAAGATGGTTGTTGGAGACTTTTTGGATGCTCTTAGAGGCTTGAGAGCTCTCGGTGGATGTTCTTGGAGTTTAAATTGGATCTAGAAGACCCTTCGGGGTGATGGAGGTCAAGTTCTAAGATAGGGGTGATGCCTATTTGCGGGATTTCCTAGTTCATGATGTACATGTTGGTTTAAGTACAAAGATAAGGATGCATGAGTGAAATTTGATATTTTTCAAGTGATTCTATCTTCTATGAGTTTATTTAGCTCATGAATATGTATTTTGATGAATCCATGGGGTGCTTGTTATGCATAGGTGACCCATTATGAAAATGGCTTCCTCTTCTTACTTTTAGAATCATTGATGTAGATCCTTTGAAGTAGATTGCCATGAACATATGGGAATTTGTTTGTAATCATGTATAGAACTCTTGTATTTAATTTTTGGATGAAATTTGAGGGAGTTTAGCTTGCATTAGTCAGGATTTGGAGCTTTCTCCGAAAAGTTATGTCGAAGACCTCTTTAATTTATTCGACTTGTGGATTGTACCATGCGACTCGAAATTTATGTATGCTGTGAGTAACTTGGTGTTCTTTTATACCCACGATCAGAATTGAGTTTCATTTTTTGAATTTTGAACAATTGAAGTTGCTAAGAAAAAGTAGAAATTTTTTAGTTTTTGACTGTTCTATCAAATTGGCAAATTGAGAGAGATGGTCGACCGATTCGAAGAGATCGGTCGACCAATTTCGTTAAACAGTGGCTATTTGGGTTTCTATTGGTCGAAACGGTCTATCGATCTGACCGGTTCAAGCAACCGATCTAACATCCAACGGCTATTTGGCTTCTATTTGGCCAAACAGTCGAACGACTCTTCGGACCGGTCAACCGATTGGGCTCAGAACTAGAATCACATAGGGGGAATGAGAGGTTTTGATCCTCAAAGCTTTGTAATTGATTTTGAACCAATAATTAGTGATTTTCAATGATCCAATTATGATTGATTCAGTGTGATTTATAAAGAACTTTGGGACTTTACTTGTGTACCATTACTTTCTCCAAGAATTAGAAGAGTTATGTGATATATTCCTATGATTGGACTAGAATGACCACTTCTCTAACATAGAAATCTGATATGATGTACCCTAGGAGAAGGGGTATGGGAATTTAGCTATATGATGGGAACAGGTCAGGACATGGCTTAGCCATATAATGGGCTTAGATGTCCAAATATGACTTTAGATATTTTACTAACTAGGGACAGTAGCGGAGTCCACTTGTGTACGCACCTCGACTGAAGGCTGTTGGGATCCAGGCGGGACGCGAAGAACGCAGCAGAAGCAATACAAAAAATATTCCCACCCGATGCGCGCTGATCCTAATCGGGATGAAAAATGATTAACCAAAAATCGGGATGTAATCTGATTACCGTGCGTGGATTCGAATCTGCTTCCGTCTCTGTTCCGTCGAGGTGATGTCGCGAGCTGCACAAGCGTCCAACCTCCAACGGTATCCACGCGATCCTACACGGTGATTCGTCCTCGCTCTCTCGTCCGTATCAACTCGCTCGCTAAAGATCCGTCGCCACAACGATATCTGAAAAACCCGTGGACGGGAATTCCCGACTTTCGGGAATTGCGTGCGACAGAGACGGAGACTGTCCCGGCACCTCGAACGGGGCGGCCATAGGGGGGGGAGAGAGAAAGGGGGGCGGCCAGCATGGGAAAATCCTGGAACTTGGCCCAGAGTTTCTCAACAACGCGTATATATTATGTCGGCGCGAATTTTCACAAAAGTCCCTGACTTAATATAAATCTCACTTAAACACCACCAGCTGAGAATCTTATTGCTTGTGACCCTCTAGGCTCATTAACTAGTCCAGTTTTCAGTCCGTTAAGTCCAAAAACTAGTTATTGACTTATTGTATTTAATTAATATCTAGATATTAACTAATTACTTAACTAAATTAACATCTCATGTAAATTCGGTTGGACTTCCAATCAAGTTGGATGTCAAGCAATACCACATGATCCTGGAAGGTAATGGAGTTCAGCAACCCACTCATGGGACCTGTCCGTCCACAGTTACCGCGTGGCTATAATTCTTTGTTCGCATAATGCTCTCGAGTTAACCTAGGAAATGGTCAACTGTCAAACCCTAGATGGTCAACTCACTTGAATCAGACTCCGCTGTACAACATCCGAAAATATCTTTTCTGATATTGTTTCTGCTCTGGCCAGAGACTCCTGCAGATCTATTCTAGAGCATTCTCTCTCCAGTTACCTAAGAGTGAACGATCCTTTATTGAACATACAATCACCTTCGAAGGTCTTCCGCTGGACCCGATCTTTGACTATTAGAGATCCCGTGGATAAGGATTCGTAGGTCAAGGTCAAAATCCAGAAGTCTACCGACAAGGTGTCTTTGGTGTCTCAAGTCCAAGGATCAACCATGCCACTGTGACAATGAATCAAGCTGGTTGACAGTAAAGTAAATTACCATTCGGCGATTCATGTCATATCAATTCAGTGAACTCATTCTCCAATGAGCGCCTACAGGTTTACCATTGTATCCCTACACAAGTGACTAACGAGATCAGTCATCCTCATCACATGAACTGGAATAACCTGTACTAGTCTTACCGGATGTTTGATGTCCTTCTCAAACATCCTACGACTAGGAACAATTAAGAATATACGTTGATAAGTCATCAGTCTCATTATTATGATCTCATCATAATCTGATGACTATTACGTACATTCATGGACTTCATTATGCGTAATTACAAATATGCTAATCTACATAATGAATTTAATGCCATTTATTAGTGAACCAGATTGAAATAGGTGCCTTATGATTGGCTTAGAAGACACCTATATCCATCAATCTCCCACTTGGACTCAAGCCAATCACTTTCGCATTTGATCTCTATTAAATCTAGGTGATGCTCAATAAAGTCTGTAACTAGGACTTGGTCAGAGATCTGCTAAATTATCTATGGATGGAATATTTTTCATTATGTTATTTCCTCTTAATTTTATATCTCTAAACTTGTGAAAGAGCCTCAGAATGTTCTGCAACTTTTGATTAGACCATAGCTCGACCACAAAATTGATCGATGTCATTGTTTTCCTATAACAACGGGACGTTATCAAAGACCTTTTAGAACTATATCTAGTTCAAGGATGAACTCTTTCATCCATACTATTCTAATAATAGTATCACTTATTTATGTCGTCATCTTAATATCGAGTTCTGGGTTGGAATCCCTCTAATCTATTCATTTCTTATTAGAAGGTTAAACCCATTATTAGACTTGAAATTTGAGTCACTGTGACCTCATAGTTTCAAATCATCATCTTCATATACGAGAGTACATTTTTTACACTTCTTAAGTAGTTAGTGATGCGCTTAACTCCTACTATCTAGGTTCCCCTATATCTTTCAAGAAACTTTTCCTTGAAGAAATACATTCTATATCTCAACATTTAAGACTTATTATGAAATTTATGTCAAACATTTTAACATACAGGTTAAGGTAATATCCCCACCAATCTATCTTAATAGATTCATATTTCCAATACGTGAGACGTTATAACCAAACTTATTATAGAGAAAACATGGTTAATAATACTTTTACTGATAGTAACATCCTGATGTCATTCTCAATGACTTTGATGTTATTATCATAAAATATTACTAAAGCGACCGTACTCCCACTGTCCTCTTTGAACACACGCAGTCGGTGATCATTTTTAATGATCAAGTAATATTTGACCATTAAGTCAAAAACTCTTTTTATAACTTTGGGAAGCTTTAGTTTGATTCAAATAGATTTTTGAAATCATAACTTGTTTCCTGAATATTCTAAAAGGTTTAAAGGTGTATTATATACATCTTTTCTTCAATCACATTGAAGGAATGCCTTTTAATATCCAACTGCTATTTCATCATCATGATAGGCACTATTGGCAAGTAGAATTCTAATAAACTTATTAATGGTAACAACTAAGAAAAACTTGTCTAAGTCAACATTTTGACGTTGACCATTTCTTTCAGCTTATCATATAAATTTTAAGTAGTTCATTTATTCTAATCTTCATTATAAAGATTTGCTTGTTTTAGGTACAATATCCTCTAGCAATACTATCAAGTTCTGAACTTAATAGTAGTTATGGACTATGGCTTAGAATTCTTAACTTCTTACCAATATCAAAATTATAATAACAGAGAGCATCATCATAAATTTTAGATCATAATCTATATCTGTGAGCTCCTTTCATTTTGCTAAATCTGATATGTCAAACATATCCTTCTAGTCATTGAGAAAATCTCAAAAAATCTATGCAGCTCTCTAATGTATGTTATGAGTGTTTCTAAACAACTAAAGATTATCTAATAATCTTATGTTAATTTATGGGTCAAAAACATCTTCTAATTTTATCAACTCTCACTGTCTTCTCTGAGGACATGTTACTCTTTACAGAAGACAGCTTTCAGAACGATAATTATTCCATTGTCGCATGCCCAATAAAAGTAATATCTAAAATCTTTGGACACCTCACAAATTTACATTAGGGTATAACTTGATTTTAAAATAAGGTTTGTTTATAATTCACATCTCATGTGAATTATTTGATTTTCATATCTTATATAGACACATACTGACTTATTTGGAACTATCTGTAAAGTATAGACATCTAATGTTCATACTCATGTTCAAAAAGATATCTTATTATATATTGCACTATATCTTAATAAGGTGCAATTCCTCATTCTATCATATTACTATGATGTACAATGAGGATCAATCGAGTGAGGATACAATTATCCTTTTAATGATTTGTGTGAATCATACACTTAAGTATTAATTTCTTTGATCAAATCAAAGAATTCTAATACTTCATTTTGATCTTATATCTTAATCTCTCAGATGCATTCGAGTTGTACTTCAGCAAATACATACAGTCGAATCATTCCAAGAGTAAACTAATAACGTAAGTCAATAGAAGTGATTATCTTTGGCCTTATGAGGATATTGAGTTGTTTACATCAGTATGTATTAGCACCAATAATTTATTATTGTACAACCATGTATACAATACCTTAGATAATCAGGATTCACACAATTCATTTATATAGGAGGCTTGTGAAAATTCATCACATGAAATGTCACATCAAGAATCTATAGTGCATTGACCGATTTTAAAATTTTATCGAGCAACTATTGTCCCTTCTCAGTCAATGTTATTCACCTTTATAATTCTTAATATCTTATGGAACTAAACAACAATTATTCAGTTTCATATTAGACTCCAATAGATATATACAAAAATTTATTGTCTAACAGTAACCTATGCATATCTTGAACAAATGTTGAATCTAAGTTAATACTTATATTTTCTTGATTTCCTTTTACTTATCTAAATCTGTATACTATTGCAGATCTGATAATCATTTCAAATATCTCATATTAGAAACACTAATTTTCGAATAGACATGCAAATGTTGATAATAAGAATATATGAGACTTCTTTCAAGTTTCATATTCATTTTATCTTTATCAATATCTTTATATTGATCGCAGTGGAAGAACTACTACTTCTCTATTTCAGCTGACTTTCCTTTATCCTTTCAGATGTAAGTTCGACCATTTGAGATCTTACCTCTAGCCTTATCAAAGGCACACTATGAATACCTCTTCTTTTTGGTCTATTCAAGTAAGAAATTTCATAATATTTGATTAGAATAGTGACTTTCACTTAGCCTTAAAGACATTCTTCAGAATTTTCTAGTCAATCTGAATATGAGAAGTATTGACATCCAATATGTCAAATTTTAAATTAATAGATGATATTTTAGTGAACGAAGGAAATAACGTGATTTAAGCAGATAGTTCTTATAATTCAATTATGATCTTTTATCTTGAATTATTTTTCACTATTTTTCGACGGACTGTATAACCTTCAAGTATATAGAATGGAGACTCCGACGGTCTCTTAGTGAGGATCAGAATCTCCAAGAATCATAGTATGACCTTGGGTAAATACATAGTATCATACCATTATCTTAGAGCAACCATCTTATAGTAATTGCAACTCCTTGAAATATCCGATCTTATTTCGGCTCCCAGGTCTTTAATGGTCCCGAGTAAATACAGTAGACCATTATCCCTAGTCTAAACTTTACCATCAATACGTGGCAGAGTAGAGTAAGAATATAGCTTCTGGGTAAACGCGAGGATAGCTACACTATTCCTCTATTCTGATCTCAAGGCATCATAATGACATAGTTAATAGTCCTTTCATCAGATGGTGGCAGATCTCGGGTAAGCACATAGAAACTGTCATCATTGAATCAAGTTCTAAAAACTATATTGATGGAGAGCCACGCGGTACATTCTCAATGACTCGCGCTCCGACTTAGACTTTATGTTAAAGGTTTTGCTTATTTTATGTTGGTATCATCCTAAATGATAGTTTATAAATATATCCTATATATATTTAACTATACCTAGATAATAACAATTGATTCATAATAAAAAATTAAAAGCATGCATCAACCATACATGTCCATTATGTGGTCATGGACAGTACAATGATTAATTGAAGCCAAACAATTAATCACTACAACTACACAACAAATATATAATCAAAGCATGCAAACAAACAGGCATTGGTGATCTCATCTCCTGTTGTCTTCATGTTTGCACTTGTGGATCATCCTCGCCTCTCCTCAGCTAACACGATCAATTACAATATAAAATGAAATTTGAAATAATTTTCAAGTATAAATTAATTGTATGAAAAAGCCTATGGCCGAGTACAATAATGAAGGGAGATAGTATTACAATGGAATGAGAGAGAGAGAGGGAGGCATGCAGGCCTCATTAATTAACATTTAATTAACTCATATAACACATTTCAAGATAATCCACATAAATCACATACCATCACATGATATGAAATGAATAAAGTATATGTTCATGACCACTTCAAATTATAACCATCCACACATGATAAAGCACATCACATGAGGACTAAAATTTTGAAAATAATAATTTTGATTTTCTTAAAACCTGGGTAATTCTAACATACATAATTTGAATTTTTAGAAAATCTAATTTTCTAACATGTATTTAAATCTAATTTAAAGTATTAAACAAATCAACATGTGCTCAAAAAGTTAAAATTAAAATTCTAAAATATTCTATGTAGTATTTAGAACAATTCTAAAATTAATTAATCTAACACTTAGATTAATTTTAAATCACATTAATAACAATTATTAATGTGAAATTATCTAATATAGAATTAAAAATTCCTTGATAACTCTTATAAAAAAATTTCTAACTCTAATTTAATTCATTAACAACTATTTGTTAATAAACCCTTTTATTAAATAATATTTTTCAATAACATTTATTAAGAAATATTAGTTAGAACATTTATAAATTATACTAGTCTAACAATTAGACTAATTAAAATAGTCTTAACAACTCTTGTTAAGATATCCCCAAATATAAAATTTCTCTTTATAATCCATTGTTAAGAAAATTACCAAGATATTAATATCACTTAACAATTAATACCATTTCAACTCTTGTTAATGGTCCTTGAGGTACAAACACTCCTTTAACAATCCTTGTGAAAGAAATAATAAAGTTTTCATTCTAATTAATATTAATCTAACACTTAGACCAATATTAAATAATGAAAAAGTCATTATGTATTAATCTAACTATTTAGATCAATAAATAGTGTGTTAACAACAATTGTTAATTCATATTAAAGATCACAATCTTTAACTTAAACCTCAATGAAAAACAAGATTTAGTCTAACATTAGTGTTAAAACAATTTTAAAACAATGCTTCAATTAATATCTTGTTTATTCAAGTTGTTAATTGAACATTAATTTTAAAACAACATTAAAAAACAATGCCTCAATTAATGTCTTGATAAGTGAAAACTTGTTAATTAAATATCAGTCTTAAAATAATTTTAAGACAACATATTTAATAATATTTTGATAATTGAATTATAGTTCTAAAACAATTTTAAAACTACCTTCAATTAATATCTTGTTAATTAAACTTGGAGATATTAAATATAAGTCTTAAAACAATTTTAAGACAACACTCATTTTAATATTAGTTAATTGAAATTTTAGATTTAAAACCCTTTTAAAAACAAAATCTCAATTAAATAAACTATTAAGAATGCTAGGGTATTAAAAAAGGGGTTATTTTGGGTTAGGGGTTAAAGGGTTGGGGTTTAAAGGGCTTATTGGGCCCAAGGGGGAGGGGCTACTGGCTTGGGCCAAGGCAGCCTGGTGCGGCCCAGGCGCCTGGACCCGAGCCAGGCCGGCCTGGTCCGGCTTGGACCGCCCCAGGGGGCCTGGCCCGACAAGGAACTGCTCTGGGTTCCTGCGACTAGGGTTTAACCCTAGCTGTCGCCGACTGGTTTCTTTGCAACCACCTCGACGCCAATAGGGGGAGGACAAACAGAGGCACTGGGCTTTACCACCGCCCCTGGCGAGGTAGGAGCTCCGGCTGGCATCCCCATTAGAGACCGACGCCCCCTTTTCCATTAACTTTAACCTGCACATCAAATGGAATGGGGAGGAGAAAAGGAGAAGGGGGGGGGGGTGGTTCCAACTGCCGATCACCGTCGCCCTGCAGGGGCCGGCGATGTCCCCGCGCATCTCGGTCACACTGGTGATGAGGTTTGTTGCCAGTGGTGGCCCAAAAATTGCATCACAAACCCTTATAATTCATTCTTCATCATGATGAAGAACAAAACGTAAAAACCCCATTAAAATTTGAATTTTTCCCCACAGAAAAATAAATTGAACATCATATGTTCATTTTATGAAAGATTTATGCGAGAAAAAAAAATAATCACAACATGGAATTTAATTTAGAATCCTAATTTAGTCGTCTTGAAACGGATCAAAGTGGAACTTGGCTATGATACCACTGTTGGGATCCGGACAGGACGGGAAGAACGCAGTGGAAGCAATAAAAAAAAAATCCCGCTCGATGCCCGCTGATTCAAATCGGGATGAAAAATGATTAACCGAAAATCGAGATGTAATCTGATTACTGTACACGGATTCGAATCATCTTCTATCTCAGTTTCGTCGAAGTGATGCCGCTAGCCGAACAAGCGTTCGGCCTCTAACGGTATCCACGTGATCCTCTGCGGTAGTTAGTCCTCGCTCCCTCGTCCGTATCAGCTCGCTCGTTGAAGATTTGTCGCCGCAACGATGTTTGAAAAACCCACAGACGGAAATTTCTGACTTTTGGGAATCGCGTACGACGGAGACAGAGACTGTCCCGGCACCTCGAACAGGGCGTCCAGAGGAGGAGGAGAGAGAAAGGGGGGTGGCCAGCATGGGAAAATCCTAGAGCTTGGCCCAGGGTTTCTCAACAGCGCGTATATATTAAGTCGGCGTAACTTTTCACAAAAGTCTCCGACTTAATATAAATCCCACTTAAAGACCACCAACTAAGAATCTTATTGTGTGTGACCCTCTAGGCCCATTAACTAGTCTGATTTTTAGCCCGTTAAATCCAATAACTAGTTATTGACTTATTGTAATTAATTAATATCTAGATATTAACTAATTACTTAACCGAATTAACATCTCATGTAAATTCGGTCGAACTTCCGATCAAGTTGATCTTAGAAGGCATTAAAGTTAAACAACCTACTCATGGAACCTTTCCATCATCAGATGTTGTTAAGTTATAGTCCTTTATTCACACGAAGATCTCGAGCAAACCTAGGACATTGTCAATTGTCAAAACCCCTTATCTATTCACTCAAGCAGAGAAGATACCGCTAAACATCATCTTAAAACTCATTGTTTGATGTGTTCTGCTCCTCTAGCTAGAGATTCCCGAGCGTCACACCATAGAGCATTATCTTACTAAATATGGAGAGCAAATCAATCCTTGTTGACAACACAATCATAATTTAAGATATTCTACTGAATCCAATTACTTGATTGATTAAGATCCCATGGCTAAAGATCTTTAGTCAACGTCAAAATCCAAAGGTCCATCAATAAAAAGTCTTTGGTATCTCAAGTTAAAGGGCCAACTATACCACTATGGCAATGAATCCACCGATTGATAGTCAGGCATATTACTAGTCAATCATTCGAAAGTAGATTAGTCTAGTAAACTCATTCTCTAATGAGTACATACAAGCTCACCTTAGTATCTCCACGTGTGACCATAAGATCAGTTATTTTCACCTTCGTCTCTCCAGGGCATTTCTAGCTTAGCATCTGCGACTCTATAAAACTTCATATGATTGCATGTTGATACTGGAATCAGGAGAAATTTTAAGTTATTTTGAATATATAAAAACTGATGATTGAGGGGCACACCCCTCCGGCCCTCCCCCATGGAGAGGGGACCGGGGTGGAATTCTCAAGGGGAGATAGTGTGCAGCCTATTGATGTATACATGCACAAGCAATAACCTGTCCCCTTTATCATTTGTCCTATGACAAGAAGAAAATAGGCAATTAGAGAGAAAACATTCACAAAATTATACTGGGTTAAACATAAAAGCACCAGACATTAGCGTGGGTCGCTGGTTGTTATTTCTTTTGAATGCTCTCTTATACAGTTACAAGTTCAACATCTGGAGCAGCACAGGGGTTCTTCTGTGCGAAGGCAGGTTGTTTGGGAGCTGCCAAACTTGCCTTCTTCTTCCCCAACATGAAGACCACAGAAGACATGGTAGGTGGTTCGGCCGCGTTATCTTGGACGCACAACAGTCCCACTTGAATGCATTTTATCACTTCCAGTGCATCGGGTGCGCCATCTGCTGATGGATCTATCAGCTCCAATACTTGGCCTTGGTTCCACATATGCCACACCTGAAACATTTCAAGATAGCCCACCTTAACGTACGTCCAGCTTTTCTAACAGCAGGAGGAAAACGAGAGTAAGTGTACATATATATTAACTAGCTAGGCAAAAGTTTGATAGTGTCTGCAGTTCCAAGGCTTCCTCTTGCTTGTTACTTGGAAAGCAACTTATTTTTTTCATTGAAAGGAGTAACCAGCTTACTATTTGATTATCAGTAAGGGAGACCAAATTTTTATCAATTCAGGGTAAAAATATCCTCATCATCAAGAGAAAATTAATGCAGTAGATTTTGATATATATCATTAACATGGTTTATAAGCTTCTCCGCACAGCCTAATCCACTTACAAAACCAACGAGGCTCGGTGACTCTTTATATGGGTAGAATCCAGTGCTCCTTTTCCCTGTGATAATTTCTAGTAGTATCACTCCACAACTGAAGACGTCAGATTTCTCTGAGAATAGGCCATCTAATGCATATTGAGGTGACATGTAACCACTGCCATTCAAAACAGAAAATTAGTCATGAAGATGAATGGGAATTTCGACAACTACATGTTTCTACTTCAGAAGAAAAAGTAAGGGAATAAATGTAACAGTACTAAGACCTACTATGTGCCAATAATTTTGTCAGTATTGGCTTCTGTTTGGTTTCCACCGAATATCCTTGCCAAACCAAAGTCTGAAATTTTGGGGCTCAATGAAGCATCAAGTAAGATATTACTGGCCTTCAAATCCCCATGGATGATACGCAATCTTGAATACCGGTGAAGATAGAGAAGCCCGTTAGCTATGCCCTCCATGATTTTGAATCGCTTTCCCCAATCTAGTTCTGCTGATCTCCTTTGATCTATTCACAATTTGAAATTATAAACAAAAATCAGTCACATTTGCCACAAGCTTCATAAATACGTACCATACACACGTATATGTACAGAGAGAGATTCTTACTTTTTGGTCCTTGCAATATTACTACATCTAGTCCTTGCAATCTTTATACTCCTTATGAGACTTTATAGTTATTTAAAATGTCCTATAGAGACCCTCAACCCACTCTAAAAAATCCATCTGCAGGGACATTTTAAGGAGGATTCAAGGATTGTGAGGGGTTTTAAGAAAATATGAAGATTGAAGGGACTAATAAGAATACTAAATGGTTATAGACAGGTAAAAAAAAAAAGCCCATGTATACATTCACATAGAGAAACACTTGCTGCACTGATCTACAGTGCTATACTGAGGGTCAATACAGTGAGTAAATAAAAAAAATATTTTTTAGGTGGGTCCCGTGGTGCCCTAGATGTCCATACTGTCTGATCTACAATTGGACGATCTAAAAAATCTGAACAATCAAACACTGTTATTGGACTCGGTCCATTAAAGGTGTTTCTTTATTGTTCAATGGGGCTCGATTTTAATTTTTTAGATTGTTTTGGGTTGTCTGATTGGAGATTGACATGTACGGGCATGTAGGGCACCTCGAGATCTACATAAAAAACTTTCATTGGGCATGTATTCATAGATCAGTATGTTCTCATCACGATTGCTACACCAATCCAGAAGCCGATCAAGATTTGTGTGTTGCAACTTTGCAACACTATAACAAAAGTGAGTTGTCCTTACATCAGAAAATCGTAAGGTATGCACGAAAATCCGTTACAAATTATTTATAATAAGGGAACTTTGATGCGTATTTAATGCCGTCGTTAAAACACAAATATCATCAACCTTAAATTCCGATTCTCACACAAAATTATTTGAAAATTGTGTGGTGATGAGATCGGGTCGATCCACGAGGAAATAGAAATCTAACTTTGAAAACTTAGGATTTTGAATGAAATTGGATTTTTGATATGACCCTCTAGTTGAAAACTTCTATTTTAAACACTTAATGTTAATTACAGAATTTTAAATATTCTCAAAACTATCTAATTATCACCGAGAGCCTACCATTAAAACATGATGAAATAATTTGTTAAGATTAAACGAGACATGTGAAACTAACTAAAGAATATTAATCTAGAAAGGAAAACAAAAATAATTAACCACAAAACAAACACAATGACTTGATCACTATTGATAAAACGACAACAATTACAAAATTCTAAAGGAAATAACATTAACAGAAATCTGTCTTAATTCAAATATGGTGAACAATAATGCTAGAAGAAAGCACAGTGCAGGGAACCAGCTCGGGCGGCTCAGTGGGCCGCTGATAGGTGTGATGTGAAGCTTCGGCGCAATGAGCCACTGGCGTGGCAGACGAATAGGCGGGCGCAGCAGACGAAGAGCGGCGGCGGCTCGGGCGGGAACACGCGACTGCGTGCCGCGTGGCGAACCGAGGTGGTGCAGCTGCAACGCCGCGGCACGGGCGACGATGCCCAGCCCGACGAAGCGTGCGGCGCTGCCGCGTGCTGAAGCGTGGCGGCGGGTGCTTTTCGCGCCCAGGCACGGGCGACGATGTCATCGGCGCGAAGGCCCGCAGGGCCCCACGTGGCATGGTGGCTGCGGCTGGCGAGTGGGGAAGCGCACGTGCGCTGCCGCGTGGCTCTAGTGGGCTCGTCCTCCGGCGATGGCAGGTAGGCTCGTACAACAGGCGGGTCCCGAGGGATCAGACGTGTAGAGAGAGAGAGAGAGAGAAATGCAGAGTGAAAGATAGAGAAGGAAGACAGAGAGAATGCCAAAAGAAGAGAGGGAAAAAAAATAGATCTGAGAGAGAGCGGCACTGAGAGAGAGGAAAAAGGAAGAGGGAGATAGAGAGGGAAAATGTAACGACCCGCCATCCTATGACCGGAGACCCGATCACTAAATGGATGTTGGCCCATTAACTGCGGGTTCGTACCCGGATCTCACACAACACATCTGGAGGAGTAAGCGTTAAACAAGGCTAAATATAGCAATCAAACGGACTACAAAGATATTACAAGTGCACAGGAAGGAAGATAACAATGTCCGTATACAGTCCAACAATAATTACATGGTCCAACAGATTAAATAAGTACAGGCAGAAGTAAAGTACAACAACATCGGGGCATACCCCAGAACTGAGACAGCTGCTGGCCCGCACACCAAGGAGACACCACACGCCGCCACACGCCACGAGGTCCACACCTGAAACCGCAGGGAGTGAGCCACACCAGAATTGGGCTCAGTAGGGATCATTCGATCCCCAGCCTCCCACTCACACACCCACAAGTGCAACAATACAGATATAAGGCAATTAAATAAAGCAGTAAACATAGCACCCAAACCTGATATGAAACGTATGCATAAGCAGTGAAGCGGGAACAGTTCTAAGTAACCCGAAGAACCCAACACAAAGATACGTCTCACAGCCAAAGTCCACAAAGTGACCGAACCACACTGTCGACCGAAGTGAAACGTCGCCTCACAACACCACCAACACTCACGCATGTCCGCCCCTACAGTGTTCCGGGGCACCGTAGGGTGAGGTAGTGAGTCAAACTAGGACTAGCTGGGACCAGTGAACCACCACTGCCCAGCTACGTGTGCACACAAGCAGTCTAGACTACTGTCCTACCGACCGGATTTCCTCCACGCCAGGCCTCGGCGCTTCAGGAGGGCCCTGGGGACCGGCGAACCCCCGTCAAGCCGAAGCTACAGGAACTACCCACAACCCTAACCTCTCGGGCTACGTCAGGCCAAAGGGCGAAGGGTACCACTCGTAACCTTGATCAAAGGTCACATCAGGCCCAGTGGCTAAAGGGGTAAAACAACTCCAACAGTACCACAACCAGCTCCACAGCAAGAAACGCGCCGGAAGTTGCCACGACAAACAGGGAAACCCCGACCCGCTGAGACCAAACAGCAACCCCTCGGATAGCGCACCGGCTACTCCGTCCCGACGGGCTCAAGGTGGTTCTGCTTCCCTCAGCCAAAGGTAAAACACAACATGTACCACTCCCCCACCGGTACGGCAACAATGCCTCACAGACACCATGGCCCTTCCCCATCGGCCCAAGGTGACAACGTAAATCACAGTAGTTCCAATTCCATATCCGCATAGACACACATACACATGATACGATTCCATTCATACAGCAAATCTCAGTCTCATAGTACAACTTAAAGCATGCATTTGACTATCCAACCGGGAAACATGTGTTAAAACCAGAGTTCATGCAGTTCTGTCTTGAATCGCGTCGACCGAGGTCGACGCCATTCAAGCCCCTCAAACAGGTTCATTAAAATCAGATTATATGCCCTAAAACGCGTCAGAGTCCACAGACGCCATTCACACCGGAATTCCAGAGTTGCAGAAGCCTTAGTCGGGGGATTTTCCCTGCCTAAATGGCGTCATGCTGGCACGTCGCCATTCGAAATGGCGTCGTCCAGGCATGACGTCATTTAGCGCCAGAACCCCAAACTCACAACACTTCGAACAGGGAGGTTTTTGCCTAAAAGGCGTCATACTGGCCCGACGTCCTTCTAAAAGGCGTCGACCAGGCACGACGCCGTTTAGCGCCAGAAACCTGGTTCCCTGGTTCAACTCGAGGGTTTCTCCCCTTAACCCCAAACACCCCAAAACGCCCAAAACAGAAGGGGGAGAAAAGGGAAATCAAACTACCACGAGCATGCTACAATTCCACGATCTCGAACACGGCCATTCCCACAAGAAAACCCCCTAAACATGCTCATTCTAACCCAATACACATCATGCCCCGCCAAGGAAATCACGAGCAAGACAACCACAGTCCATGCAAGGTTCGTCCCCCTACCGGTTCTTGAACTCCTCCAAACTCCGTGCCGCCGATCCGCCGCACCGCAGACCGCCGCCGGTACTCCCGAGGACGTCGCCACTCCGTCGGGACGTTGGCCGCCATCCGGAGAATGGAACGCCGCGAAGGAAGTGGTGGAGGTAGAGGTGAGAGGTGTTGGAGTGATGGAAGAGGAAGAAGAGGAAGGGAAAGGGGAAAAGAGGGTCGGAGAGGGCGGAGAGGACGAAGAGAGAGAGGGTGGAGGCGAAAATGAGGGAAAGAAGGGGAGGCTCGCGGGGTCAATCAGAAACTGGCTAAAACGCGTCGACCGAGACGGACGTCTATCAGATGACAGGACGGGCCGTACTGACAGCACTCTGAAATGCGTCGGCCACCACGGACGCCGTTCATCTGACATGTCAGGCACCGTACACTAACACTGCAGGGTCGCAGTCTGAATCGCGTCGTCCATCATGGACGCCGTTCAGACGACCAGACAGGGGCCGTACTCCCGCGGCCCGAAACCCGCCCACGTGGCGCCCACGTGGCACGACAGCAAGCAGACCTAAATGGCGTCCACACAACCTGACGCCTTTTGAAAGGCGTCGAGTAGTGCAAACGTCATTTAGTCAGGACTCTCAAGGCCCCTTATGATCGAAACCAAGGGATCCGGCCCGAGCCCGACCCGAATACTGAACCCGAAACCTCAGTCCTTACAGAAAATAAAAGGAAGGGAGAGAGGGAGTGTACGGATGAGAGAAGGAGAAACAGGGAGAGCCCGAGAGCTCTCGGGTTAGAGAGAGAACAAATAGGGAGAGAGAAAAAGAGGGGAAAGGTGAGGTACGAAAACCCTAAGGAAGAGAAAAAAAAAGTAAGCCCCCCGGTAAAGTAAGGAAGAGATGTCTTTAAAAAGGGGAGAGAATTTTCAAAATAGAGAAAGGAGGGAAAAGAGGTGACGGCTGTTGTTCTTGCCCCCTTTTTGGGTAAGAATTAGGGCAACTCCTTTTAGGGCATCAAATGGCATTTTTACCCCCTGTTTTATTCTTTTTGTCAAAATAAAAGATATTCTTGCTGAGATTCGAGCATTGGACCTCCCATACGTCTCCTAGAGACTTAACCACTACACCACTTCGTCTTCATGTCTTGTTTAAAAAAAATAAATGTAAATTAGATATATATCATGAATAGAATTACATTTATGCTAAAATATTATCTCAGATTTATCGAAAAGTCGTAGATATGCTATGCTCCATTATTCACATGAAATGATGATGTTTTTAAGTCAGATTTTGACGAAATTAATACCGTTGGGATCGGTCCGAAATTATCTCTCATTTCATGCTATTTTACAGATAAAAACGTGAGTATGATGTGTATGATTGCCCTTAAATGATCAAATTATCAACTTATCAAACTTCCTACGGCCAGTTACCGTTGGCGTAGCAACTGTTACTAGAAGTTTCATTACGATTCCATGACCGTACATGCTAAGTAATCTATACTATCAGACTATATCGTAAGTACAAATACACTTACAATTACGAAAATCTCCGTAAGTATGTTTACTCAAAATCGTAAGAAATACTAACATTTTGACTTAATACAATCACATTTCGAGACCGTAAGTAAATTGTTATTTTAAGGATCTGTGCATTTAATAATTACGAAATCATATGTAAGTATATTGACAAAAAATAGCAATGTCATAACTAAACTATTACTAGAGGTTTACTTATGATTCTTAAACCGTAAGACATTGTTGTAATTAAACTATTGCTAAAAATCTTCTCATAGTTCTTAATTGTAAGACGATAACTTCTATTTATAAAAAAAAATCATATATGGATTGAACCAAATCTATTACTATCAACTACTAACAGTTTGTAACTTAGATAAAGCAATCTATTTGGAAATAAGATATATAACATATGAATTCTATAAAATTTATATCTGAATGAATCAACACTTATAATGAAGACATATAGAACAATACATCCGACTACAACGGTTCTCACACTTTCACAAACTTTACACGATAAAAAATGTCTAATAATTCACATTTGATTCACACAAATTGTTTAAATAGAATGTCAACATAATCAAATGTACCACAGTATCTTCAAACATCCAACATCGAATTGGCCAACAAAATATATATATTCTAAAAACATTTAAACATCTTGCAACCAATAAAATAAAATTATTTAGGAAAATCCAACCAATACATCCACCAACCATAAGAATGAAAATAGAAAGTATCTTATCACTAAGAGCTACGCCACATCAAGTTGAACCTATAGAAAATGATGAAACAAATATATTTAATTTTATTCTCAATACCTAATAAAGTAATTTAATTTAAATGAAACAATGAAACATAGACTTACATAATCCTTAAACCAAGTTATGTGGCTACTCACAACATCTCTCATTGTCTTCTTTTTGCATCTTTCACAAAGAGTGATGCATTAGGTTCAGTTGCCAAAAAGACTGAGATTTCACATATGAGATCCCCTAAAACTTTTCCCATAACTACTTTATCCATATCTTCACTCATGATAATACCCCTTCTAATTTCTTGTCCTCCATATCCAATAATATGACCATTTCTCCTTGCATCTGTATAACATAAAAAATAAAAAAATAAAAAGAAATAAATTAACAAATATTTGTCATCCCTATAAAAATAAATAAAATAACAAATATTTATCATCTCTGTCACAATATACACATTTGATAGAAGATGAGTGTACTTAGAATTTGTTGGTCATTGATAAAAGTAACATACTTAGAAGTTTCAAGAAACCAGTTCCCACAAAAATAAAGTTTTTATAGAAAGAATTATCAACTATGGAAACAAGGCTTTTGTACGATGTTGTCACTAATGTCCCTAATACTCTTTTCATGTATTTGTCCTTCGGTGACCAACAGGGAAATTCCCACAATTTTTTTTCCTTTCTTCTGAGAAGTGGATGGTACCAGAGGGCAATTTCCACAGTTAGTTATAACCATTTCTGCCAATCCCTTTTAACAAAGCTTGTTTTGTTATTGCTTACAATCCTCTGACACCACTGTCACAAGCCATAAACATTCCAAGATAGAACATAGCTATAGAATTCTACTATAGTAAGTTTTGAATTCCAAACATTGGATTTGAATGCCTAAAATGTATTCACTAGACTAAGAAGACTAAGAAGACTAAGAATGCTGAGATTCAAAGAAAATGCTGAAAAAGAAAAGAAAAGAAAAAAAAAACATAAACATGCTTAGAACTCAGTAGAAGTCCAATTCATTTTAGACATAGTGGACACACTATATAAATACCCACAGGTCCCTATGGTTCATGTCTAACCTGTTATATTTTCATATTGTAAAAAATTCAGATGCATTCATATAATTACTGTAACGACCAGTCATCCTATAATCGGAGATCCGATTATTAAATGGGTACCGAATCATTAAAATCTAGAGCCAAGTTAGGATCTCAATAAGTCTGGGAAATAAATGATAAACTAAGCTAAACAATCCACAACACATCGAATTGTAAAGAAAGTGCAGGAATAAAAAATAATTACAATTCGACTCAGCTCAGCAAATAATTATATATTCCAACTAAAAAAGAAATAATTAAGCGTATAAGCCTGAAAAGGAAATAACAATTACATCGGGACAAACCCCAGAATGATGGTTGCTGAAGCGTAACCCGAGACGAGACCCCACTAAGCTACGCCTGCCGGGAACCCTCACCAGAAAACTGTAGAAGTGAGTCACACCAAAATGGACTCAATAGGCATCCTATGATCCCTACCACCCACACACGCAACCACAGTGCAACAACACTAGATATAGGTAATTAAAGTAAAGTAGTAAACACAACTCTCAAAGATTCCTAAATTCCGATATGAAACACATGCATTTGTAAATGCAACAAGCAAAACTTTGAAACCACTCCACCACGGAGTCCACAACCAGCGTCTCAGCTACACACACAAACCACGCAGCTGAACACGGAAAACACTGACTCGCTGGTACGGAACAGCAACCCCTTGGATAGCGCGCTAACTACTCCAGCCTGTCTAGCTCTAGGTGGTTCTGCCTCCTCCCAGTTACGAGTGACACTCTGAAGTGTACCACTCCCACACTGATACTAGCTATAGTCTGGGGTACACTAGGTGACTCTCTCTCACTAGGCGTCACCCTACCACTCCCACACTAGTATTGTGGCACTCCCACACTGACACAGGATGTCAAGCGCTAACAACTGTCACTCTAGGTCCACGATCACACAAAACAAAGCACAATGCGATACGATTATGTAGAAATCCTCGGCCTTGATGTACGATTTCAAGCATGCATTTAACCAAACTATCTAACAATGTAAACACATGTTAATTACATGAATTAATGAGGTTTTGTCTTGAATGACGTCGCATGTGGCCGACATCATTCAAGACTTTTAAACAGGTTCTATTTTCTGCAGCACTGGGACCCAGGGGATACTAGCCTGAATGGCGTCCCCTATGAACGATGGTATTCAGCTCTTTATCCCCGCTCTGGCCTCGAGGTATGGGAAAATAGACTGTAAATTGCGTCGGCTATGGTCGACACCATTCTAAATGGTGTCCAAATGACATCACCTGGTCTCGACGCCATTTAACGCCCGAAACTGAGGGATCCTCCGACCTCCAACAAGCCAAAATCGGGGCTCTCTTCTCTCCAAAAACACACAAAAACGTAAAAGAGATAAGGGGAGAAATCCAATAACCAATTTAACACTCAAAATCCATTTCATAAAAATACTTATTTTCATTAAGAAGCTCCTTAAAATATACTTTCTACCCAAAATTCTCTACACATATCGCATGCTTTAAGGAAAATCATGGTTTTAAATAAAACACAACGAGGATCGTCACCCTACCGGTTTAGCTTGAACTCCTCCTTGCTCATTCCCGCCTAACCGCCATGCCACAAGCCCCTGTCGGTACCGCCGTGGATGCCGTCACTCCACCGAGACGTCGACCGCCGTCCGGAGAGTGCAGTGCCGCGAAAGAGATGGTGGTGTAGTGGTGGGAGGTAGAGGGACGTCGGAGTGGTGGAAGAGGAAGAAGGGAAAGAGGGAGGGAAGGAGAAGGTCGGAGGGATTCAGAGAGAGGAAGAGAGGAGGGAAGGCTCGGGCGTCAAACAGAACTAGCACCAACGACAAGATAGCATAGGCTAAAAGAGGAACTTATAAGAAAAGGTAGGAAAACTGCTCCCGCATTTCATCCTCTCTCTCCTAAGTCGCCTCGCCTCCGGAGCGATGCTGTCAAATTACCTTAACTAAAAGAACAATCTTGTTCCGAAGGACCTGCTTTCTGTGATCCTCAATATGCACAGGGTATTCCGGAAAAGAGAAGTCCTCAGTGACTTCCAACTCTGAAAAGTCTAAAATATGAGATGGATCCTAGACATACTTCCTTAGTATTGAAACATGGAACACATCGTGGACTCCCGCAAGATTGAATGGCAAGGCTAGCTGATACTCCGTTTCCCAATTTGTGCAAGAATGGAAAAAGGCCCAATATACCGAGAATTTAGCTTACCTCGCTTCCCAAATCTCATCACACTCTTAGAGGGTGAGACTCGGAGAAATACGTGGTCTTCAACTTTTTTTCAAGCGGTCTCTTGCGAACTTCTGCATAACTCTTCTGCCTGCACTGAGCTGCGGTCAACCTTTGCTGCGCTATCCTGGCAACCTTTGCTCATTGTTGTACCATCTCTGGTCCTGCCATCTGCCCTTCACCAATCTCAGACCAATTCAAAGGAGATTGACATGGTTGCCCATACAAAGCCTCATACGGCGCCATGCCGATGCTAGAATGATAACTGTTGTTGTAAGCAAACTCTCCCGTAGACAAGTGATGCTCCCAAAAACCTCTCCAATCTAGGCAACAAGTCCTCAACATATCCTCCAAGGTCTGAATGGTCCTTTTCAACTGCCCATCAGTCTCGAGATGGTAAGCCGAGCTGAAAGCTAACTGCGTACCTAAGGCTTTCTGAAAACTTCTCGAAAATCTAGAAGTAAATCTCGGATCTCGATCTAACATGATGGACAAGGGCACCCCATCCAGAAAGATGATCCGGTCCATAAACAATCTAGCCAACTTACTGACTAACTAGTCCTTCCTAATACCTAGAAAGTACGCTGACTTGGTCAATCGATCAACAATGACCTAGATCGCGTCTCTCCTGCCAGGTGACATGGGCAATCCCATCACAAAGTCCATAGTCACGTGTTCTCATTTCCACTCTGGAATCGGTAATGGTTGCAACAACCCTCTTGGACTCTTGTGCTCTGCCTTACCTGCTCACAAGTCAGGCACCTTGCCACATACTCAGCTACGTCCTTCTTCATACCAGGTCACCATAAGTACCTCCTCAAACAATGATATATCTTAGTCGTTATGGGATACACTGCATATCTAGAACAATGTGCCTCATCTAGGACATTCTTGCGCACCTCTTCTTCTGCTGGAACATAGAGTCTACCTCTAAATCTGACCGTGCCGTCATCTCACAACTCCACCTCTGATATCTAGGGAATCGCGGTAACTCTACATCCACCCTCTGAGCCTCGATCATAGAATGGTACACCGCTGGCCTCGCAGTCAAGCTGGCCAACACGGCTCTATCAGTCTCTCGGGGAATTCTAAAGGAAGATTCCATAACCTGTTCATATAACCTCCATTCCTGAATCATAAGATGTGATACGACCGTCTTTCGACTCAAGGCGTCCGCCACCATGTTCACCTTGCTCGGATGATAAGAAAGGTCGAGATCATAATCCTTGATAAACTCCATCCACCTGCACAGCCTCAACTTTAGGTCCTTCTGCGTGAATACATACTTCTGGCTCTTGTGATCAGTGAAGACCTGAAACTTCTCTCCATATAAATAGTGCCGCCAGATCTTCAGTGCAAACACAACAACCACCAGCTCCAAGTCGTGAGTGGGATAATTCTCCGCATGCTTCTTCAGCTACCTAGAAGCATAGGCTACAACCCTACCATGCTGCATCAAGACTACATCCAATCCTCGACGGGATGCATCTGAGTACACCACAAATCCACTTGAACCCGATGAAAGCACCAGAACTGGAGCCGAAGTAAGACAAGTTTTCAACTCAGCAAAACTCTGCTCGTACTCTTCGGTCTATGCGAAACGAACTCCCTTACGAGTTAACCTTGACAAGGAGGCTACTATAGAATAAAAATCATGGACAAACCGCCGATAATATCCTACCAACTCCAAGAAGCTCCTGATCTCTAATACAGTTGCCGGTCTTCCCCAATCCATCACTACCTCAATCTTAGTTGGATCCACTGAAATGCCATTACCATAAATGACATGCCTCAGGAAGTGCACCTTATCTAGCCAGAATTCGCACTTAATAAACTTAGCATAAAGTTGGTGCTCTCTCAGGACCTGCAACACTACCTGAAGATGCGTGGCATGCTCTTCTTCAGAAAAAGAATATACCAGAATATCATCCACAAATACTACACCAAATTGATCTAGATAGGCCCTAAAAATCCGATTTATCAAATCTATGAAAGCTGCCGGAGCATTGGTCAAGACAAAAAGCATAACCAAAAACTCAAAATGTCCATACCTGTGAGTGATCAAATTAGGGTGTGATTATCATGAAAATTTTGTTGTTTATGTGACAAATAAGCCTATTAAAAAGAAACTAAGTGAATGTGATCGCCAGAAACTTTAAACTAAAAAGTTTCAAAAGAAAAGATTGATCGCCTACTTGTTTTGGAATTAGGAGATACTGAAGTTTTTGATTCCCCTCCTTCAGCCGGCTGAAGAAAGAGAGCACTTTTGACTTTGTTCTTACTTTGGATGCTTATCGGACTTTGAGGATCATCCAGATTCCTTTTCATTGTTGATTCTCTCCTCTTTATCTCCTTTTGTACCTTGCAAAAAAGTGGAAAGAAAGAGAGAGGGAACAATAAAAACTCAAATAGATATAGTATCTATTCCAGTAGAAATTTTAATCATGCAACTTGAATAAAGAACTCACTTGTTTGATGGTCTTTTAAACTCCTTAAACAAATAGGTTTGAAATTATGCTAGTGAGTGTGTGTTGTATGGAGTGATGTGATGAAAATATGATGCTAATGTGATGTAAATATGAGAAAGATGCATAAATTAATTAAGAACTAAGTTGGATGGCCCCTGGAAAGCCTTGGTCTTGAATGGATCTTGAATGGACAAAGAAATGATGAAGAAAGGATGTAGACTGCTTTAAGACTCCTAGAAGTAGCAGCACCTCGATCCTTCAGCGTTTGAACATCGTCTTCTTCTTGGATCACTTAAAATGATCACTAATCTTTCAGGAATTATCACTAATGATCACTAACTCTTTAATTACCAAGGGGTTGTGTATTTATAGGCTTTACATCCGCGGTTATTTAAAGATTAACATGAAGGAGTTTGAAGTTTATCCAACCAATAAACAGATAAACACATATTAATTCATCTTTATCTGTAATTATCTAAAACGCGTCGCCTATGGGAGACGTCTTTTAGATTAATTAAGATAAGAATAAACATCTGGAAAAAGAAACAGAAATAGCTGAGGAAACCTAAATGGCGTCGTGCCTCGCAAACGTCTTTTAATTTATTAATAAATTAATTAAAAATCATATTAATAATCAAAATAAGAATTAAAGTCTAAATAGCGTCTACACATGTCAACGTCTTTTATAATGTTTTATATTTGATTAAAAATCTGAGTTAAAATCAATTCTTTAATAAACTTAAATTATGTCTGTCTGACCGATGTCATTTAGACAATTAATCCAAAAAGATTAATAAAAATTAACTAATGATTAAGTATCAGACCATTTTGAGGTATTATTATATAATATAAAATTTACTCAAAATGATGTCAAAATTAACGTGTCTACAGCTGCCTCACCTTGGCATCGTCTTTGCAAGGGAGTAAAATGAAATGGAATGTAATGAAAAGGTGATGCCAAGGTGTGATGAGACACGCTCTCAATCATCACATGATTGGAATTTTTCTCAAAATTATCAATGAAGATAACTCAATAATATCGATGGAATCAATCCTGTCTAGTTGAAATAGGCAAGGAAATAAAATAAGGTCGATCAACCTCTACGGATTGGGAAGTACCCTAGGTCATAGACACTGTAGGTTTCATCATGGGGAGCGATTGCCAGCCAATGTGGACGTGCTGCAGCCATGATGGATCTTAAAAGAAAACAATAAATATTGGAGATAAAGAGTCCAAGACATGATAGAATTTCAAGGATATCTTCAAGCGAACCTCAAAGATAATCAAGATACTCAATTCAGAATGGAATATTTCATATCATGTTAGAATTATTTGATCAATAGTCTGAAACTTAATCAATAATTAATTCTTATCACAATTATATCAAAGTCCTACATGACGCATACTGGGCTAAAAGAAAAATATAAATTAATCAAGGATAATATTGTTAAATCGTCATTAATGAGTCAAGATACCAATTCTTGTAATTCAATGTTAAGCCGAAGCTCGTTTATCCACGCACTGTTTTACAAAAGCGGAACCATCGTCCTTACTAATTAACAATCTAACGGCCTATCCGTGCGATTAAGAATTCTCGGGAATTATCACTGTTTTTGTTAAAGGGAAACTCAAATTTCAGTTTAATCAAAACCGCAAGGTCCTTTATATAATCTAATAAATATTTAACATATAATAAAGTTAATGCAAATTTAATCACATGAAAGAATACAAGGGATAGAGATAACCGTCTTTTTAGTCACGGTCGGGACTCATAAATTCCCACAATAGGATCTTCTTGAGATTTTCAGCTTCATTTGAATTTTCCTGAATTTCCTGCACTCAAAAATTCATCAGTAACTTCAAGCAAGTGTTTAATTAAGCATCAAAATATGGATAAACATTGAATTTCGGGTAAATAACAGAAAAGGCTGAAACGTGTCGTGTCGCGTCGCTGTTCAACAACGCCTTTTCAGTCGCAGCAACAGGTTATGGCTAACTTATACCCGGATTCCAACTCTCTCTATGCTTATCCCTTCTCCAATCCGGAAAAGCCTTCCTAAAATCGCAATTCTCTCTATATAAATTCCATTAACTTGTATCAAGGCAACCCTAACACAATCTAGAGATCAAAGCTAGAGATTTTCTTCAAAGTTCAAGGATTTTCAAGGTTTCAAGACTTCAAGAAGGAAAAGCTTCAAGAACAAGATGGATTCTTTAAGTAAGAGGATGAAGAAGACGCTAGAGAGGCTCTCCGACATGGAAAACCAACTAAGTGGAATAGATCCTAACCTCCAAGTAAGTTAAGTCCTCTTTTCCTTCAATCTTTTTTCTTCTCCATGTTCTTCAAGTTCTTCAAGTAATTCTCCCTTCTATTTTCTAGGCATATCCTTTGTTTCCTGATCCAAGGAAATTCACATCTCTCCCTTGGATTCGAAAGCTTGCTAAAAGTACTACTATTTCCATGCAATCCTTTGTTTCCAAGTGGAACATCCAAGGTCTAGTAGTCCATGTCTAGCACAGCGATTCTAGCCTATCTCTACAGTGGGCTCTCTGCAGCGTCTATAGGTCAGCCTCCCTATGGTTGCATGTTACTCTTCGCTCTATGGGTCGAGTTGCACTTCAAGTTTGAATATCACACTAGAAATTCTACAAGACCATCTCAAATCTATCAGAATAGCCCGATCTTCCATATTTCCAACATAGTGAAATTCAATGAGAAAATGATCAATCGAGTGCAAAACTCAAGACTCGTACTGACTGGAGAGATTATCTGAGAACAATGTCAGCAAATGGGTTCTACTCTTCACCTCTTGATCTAGTAGGAAAGCCAATTCGAGTGCGCCGTGCAGTGGGTGCAGAGCTTAAACTGATCGGGACTACTGAGTTCTTGTTGTACAATCCTCATCGCTGCTATACTCAACTCAGCCTGCCTCACCATAAATTCCCTGAGTTTTCCCATATATCTCCAATCAAGAAGCATGTCTTGGAATCCGATGAAGACTATGAAGCCACTGAACTTATAGTCATATTGTAGAATATTAGCTTCAATCATCGTGTACAATCTTCTCATAATGCTCATAGAAGCTTAACCTATCCATATGTAATGGGGCTTCAGGAAATTCGTCCTTGAAAGCTCTCTTTTTCTTTTCCTTTTTTATGATGTAATAAAGAATTCATTTTAATAAATAATTGTTCTTTTATGTCTTGAAAATTCATCCTTGATCTTCTTTGATTTGTCAAAGATTTTTCCTTAAATAAAAACTTGATTTTTCCTTGAAATATGACAATTCGGGTATACTTTAATGAAAAACGCGTCCACTTAGAAAGACACCTTTCAACCATAATTCATTTTCCAAAAATCAGAGATTAATCACTAATTATCCTTAAAACGCGTCCACACAAGAAGATGCCTTTCATCCAAAAATCCTCTTCCAAAAATCAGAGATTAATCCTTAAAATCCTGAATTATCCTTGAAACGCGTCCACATGGATAGACGCCTTTCAATCAAAAATCTTTTTCCAAAAATCAAAGATTAATCCTTAAAATCCTGAATTATCCTTGAAACGCGTCCAAATGTGTAGACGCCTTTCAATTCTCTCTCTTGCTTTTCTCCAGAATTCCATGATTAATTCTGTGATTAATCCACTGAAACGCGTCATTAAATGTGGACGCGTTTAATTATCATGCCTTGTACTATTCTGACTAGAATTGGTGGCTTAAACTGAAACGCGCGTTCTGTGAAGACGCCTTTTACCCAATTCAAACCTCTGTCGTTGCCGCTTCAGTTTATGCTCCTTAAATGGCGTCACTGTACCCCGACGCGTTTCAACTTTCTCTAACAGAACCCGCGAATGACCCTTTTCTTCCTCATTCTCCCTTGCTCTTCCTCTCTCCACCTTCTCTGGTGATCTCTTGCCCCTCCGACGATCACCCTTGTTCTCCGGCGATCTTCTTTCTTTTTTTTCTCCACCACCGACGACCCTCTTCACCGCTGCCAATCCTCCTCCTCTCCGTCGAGCTCTCTCTCTCTCTCTCTTTCTCTAACCTCGTGCCCTATCATCCTTCAAAGCCATGGAGAAGGGGCAATCGAGCAAAGCCAAGGCGATGGCAAAACGTCGACGGACAGCCCCCCTCGTAGTGGTAGCAGTGGAGGAAGCTGCCGAAGAAGTGCCGGCCGAGCTAGCGGCGATGGCGGCGTTTTTGGAGGAAGAAGAGGCTCCTCCGGCGCCCATGGCCGAGGAAGAAGAAGGGGAAGAAGCTCTACACCTGGTAAGTTTTCTATGGTTTGAATGGTGTAAAGAAAAGAGGGAAGGAAAGGGGCGTTTTAGAAAGGTCCGATTTCGGTCTTGAATGGCATCCACATCAGGTGACGCCTTTTAAAGGGCGTCGCCATGGTCCGATGCCATTTAAGACAAAATTTGATTTTTAAATAAATTAGAAAATGGAGTCAAATGGCATCAAGGATGGTGGACGCCTTTCAATGGGCGTCCATCTTGCTCGATGCCTTTTAAAAGGAATATTTTATTGATTTTGACTGATGAAATTTTTTCTTGTTTTTATTTGTAGGGGACGATGAGGGCTCGTATCTCATGGGACCTGGTAGTAGGGGCTTACAGAGGGTTACCTGACTTCCAGAAGGCGCAGCTGCGCCGGATGGGATTTGGGGAGATATTAGACATCGAGCCCTTCTGGCTTGACTTAGTTCTGCTGCAGGCGTTCAGGGAGTGTTGTCACGCGGAGAGTCGGGCATTCCTAATGTCCTGGGGCCACATGGTCCCAAGTCTAGAGGATGCGGCCAGAATCACTGGCCTTAGAGTAGAGGGCTTACCGGTGAGCGGGGTGACCTACCCTGATTACCGTGGGATGGCGGAGGCCCTATTAGGTGTAGAGGTCTCTACTCTGGATAGAGAGTCTAGGACAGTACCTAGGGTGGAAGTAGAGGCCGCTCTAGGACTAGTTGAGCCCCGACGTCGGTCAGACGAGACCTGGGAGGAGTTTAGGAGTAGATTAGCGGAGTCCTCTTCTGCCATCTATTGTAGTGACTCTGATCAGGTAGAGGAGGTAGATAGGCAGTTGAGAGTCTTTCTTATTTTCTTTTTTGGTCGGTTGCTCTTCAGTACGAAGGACGACCATATCCACTGTAGGTTTCTTTATCTATTAGATGACCTTGACCGCCTTCACGAGTATGCTTGGGGTGTGGCCCTCCTGGCCCATCTCTTTGCCGATCTTTCTACGGTCATACCAGACTGCGAGACCACCATCAGCGGCTTCTCGCCGTTTCTTCAGGTATAAGTTATTTTTAATCATGTGTTTATGCAATGTCATGATATGACGCTTTTTATAACTTATATGTTTATGTATGCAAGTGTGGAGTTATCACTATTTCCCACTCGGCCGAGCGAGGATAGTGAGACCGGGTGCCGTCCCGTTGGCCTGCCGCTGGCAGCTCATCGTGGACACGGTGCCACAGCACCACCAGTTGACGGCCCTCCGCCGTCAGTTTCTTGATTATCTGGACCTTCTAGTAAGTTTTGATTTGTTCAATTTTATTTATTAAATGTAGTGTTTCATTTATTAAATGCAATTTATTTATATGAATGCATCTAACCTGTATGCAAGTGATCTGGCGCCCGTACCTGGGTATGGGCGAGGAGGGCCAGCCATGGGTGACGGCTGGCCGGAGGAGGTTCAGCAGGCAAATGTGGTTGCATTGCCTGAACGAAATTGAGCCCCTCCGCCTAGTTCTGAGAACGTTGGGCCTCCACCAGGAGTGGGTGGACGAGGAGGTCCCGGAGGGCGTAGGACAAAGCATGAGGGGCAAGCAAGCCCTCACTGATTGGCGGGCAAAATTCCTGGAGCAATACGAAGATTGGCATCGCCGGGGTGTCCGAGTGGAGTCTCAAGCGAAGAGTAGCGCAGCCTACCTCCAACAGTGCCGGACACGTTACACAGATCAGCTGTGACTGCTCCGACCTCTCAATGTAAGTATGATTTATGCATTTTTCATTTTATTATTATCTTTAACTTATATTTGTGAATGAATGTATGCATGTGTGGTATGCAGGATGCACGGGATGCTGTGATCATCGACCTCCAGGCCCGTCTTCGGGATGCCGAGGCCCAGCTGGAATAAGTCCAGAAAGAGCTCTTTGACCTGGTATGTATGCATGCTTATGAGCGCTTTAATTAATTAATTTGTTTTGACAATTAGTCACTCACGGTTGTCTTTTGGTGCAGCGAGCCGTCTACATCCAGGCGGCTCCCCCTACACATGGAGGCTCATCCTCTGTTCTGCCTGCTGCCTATGAGGCCACCCTGGCTGACCTCCAGAGTCAGCTTGCCTCTGCCATTCACCGAGCCTCTCTTGCGGAGGAGGACCGTGCCGCTCAAGTAAGTTCTATCCTTTTCTCTTTCTTTTTCTGAATTTGATTTTGATCGCTTGATTGCCTTGGACTAACAATATCTTCTTCTGCAGGTTGTTGAGCTTCAGGAGGCTCTTCAGCAGAGAGATGCAGAGCTGGCAGAAGCTCGGACTTCAGTCGCTCGCATTGCTGAGCTGGAGGCTTAGGTGGCACGCCTCTCCACCGGTGATGTTGCACGACTCCAGGTTTGCCTGGAGATTCTGACCGAGGAGAGGGACCGAGATCGGGCTCGGATGGAGAGTCTCCAGGGCAGACTCTCAATAGCAGAGCATGAGCGCCAGAGTATCGAGGCGCAGTACCAGCGAGCGCTGGATCGAGGTCAGGCGAGCGCCTTCAGGGCCAGCATCGCTATATCGTCTGGCCAGGCAGGGCCGAGTACGATGGGACCACCTCCACCTCCTAGAACTCCAGCACCATATGCCCAGGATGACGATCAGAGTCAATTCGATGAAGGGGCAGGGGAGAGTCAGCAATGAGGGCTACATATGTACTTTTCCTTTTCTTCTTGTGTATCATGTGCAAACACCTTTTGATGTATATATGAAATTTTGCCTTCAGCTTTGTGTCTTAGTATTTGTGTGACCTGCGTCCTGTATATATGAAATATGTATTTTTTTTTGGCTTTTAAAATATGTACTTTTTTTTATATTTTGAAATATGTATTTTTTTAGATTTTGGAATATTGTGTAAACTAAAAGATCGGTATGGTACTTAGATAAAAAAGAAACATATTCATTTAGTAACTTAATTCCCAAATTGTTCTTTAATAATCTAATTTAGACCCATCATACTTGAACTTGTGTTTTCATTCGTGATCCCATTTGATGATTTGATCCTTAGTCAATCTAACCCATTCCTTAAGTTTGGAGTATGCCTCTTCAGAAAGAAAGGAAGAATTGGTTTAGAAAACCCACGAGAAGGTTCCGGAGACCTAAAAAGATGTTCCTTTCTTACCCTAATATCTGTTTGGGTTCGGTCATTTTTCTTTCCGGGGTTTTCATCGACCTTGCGTTCCCTTTTCATTTCAATTCATGGCCTTGATATAACGTTTGTAGTGTAATGACCTTTTGATTTGACATTTGGCTTTTGCCTTTTACTTTTTTCTTTTCTTTTCATGGGACGGATCTCCTCCTTTTTTTTCATGACGGGCTCCTACTAAGATGGTGGGTATTCTTGGTAGTCTATTCTAAGTCTCGTTCTGACATCATGGGCCGAGTGTAAAAAACAGAGTTTTGTTTGAAAAGAATGATTTGCACTTTACACTTTTAGTCAAGCTTTCGGTATTCCTTTGGACTTCACATCTTTTGTTACTCACGAATCAAACGTGTCAGTATGTGTAGTAATGTGTTTAAATTAAATTATCCAGACTGATAAAAAAATTTGAGTTTCTAAATTTTTCGATTCCACTGGTCTTTGCATCATACTGATCGACTCTTTAACCTAAGGGTAGTATTTCTTGAAATACAGACCATTCCAGGGGTGAGTTAATTCTTGCCCTTCTACATTAACTAGACGGTAAGCGTTACCAGGAAAAGCATGTGATACAACATAAGGTCTTTCCCAATTTGGTTGGAGTTTAGAATGCGGACCACCAGGTTTTACAAAAATTCTTTTGACAACCATTTCACCAACTTTAAACTTACGTTCAATTACTTTCTTTTGGTAAAAATGTGCTAATCTATTTTGATAAACTCTTGCATGATTAGCAGCTGACCATCTTTTCTCGTCTAAGAGTTCTAATTAAGTAAGGAGTGTTGAACGATATTCATCAATAGAAAATTTCTTATTCAACTGTACTCTTAATGACGGTATAAGGATCTCGTATGGAACTACCGCCTCCATCCCAAATGTTAAGGAATAAGAAGTTTGCCAAGTGGGCGTGCGGATTGAAGTTCGGTAGGCCCATAGAGCCTCAATCAATTTTTCTGGCCAGTCTGTGAATTTATTAGATTTGCACGTCTTTTTGATGATTTTTATCAAAGTCTTGTTAGTTGCCTCTGCTTGGCCATTGCCTTGCGGATAATAAGGAGACGAATGTTGCAATGCAATTTTGTACCTGTTGCAGAGGTCTTTCAGTTCCTGTGACACGAACTACGGTCTATTGTCGGTGACGATGGTGCTTAGAATTCGAAATCTCGTGATGATGTTCTTCATGATGAACTTGCAGACGGTTGATGCTTTGACTTCTGTGTACGCTTCAGCTTCCGCCCACTTGGTGAAGTATTCCGTTGCCGTGAGGATGAAGGACTTCTGCTTAATCTCGGAATCAGGATTGCCAAGGGGTCCAATGACATCGAAAGCCCACATGGAGAAAGGCAATGGGGAGGAAACAGGATGGAGTGAAGATGCAGGAGAATGAATCTTATCGGCGTAAAGTTGACACTTAGCACACCTACGGACATATCCGACACAATCTTCTTCCATGGTTGGCCAATAGAATCCTTGTCTAAGGATTTTCTTTGCTAGCATCTGTCCATTAACATGGCCACCACAAACTCCAGCATGAGCTCCTTCTGTAATGACCTGCCACCCTATAATCGGAAATCCGATTACTAAATGGGTATCGGATCATTATCTACGAGTTCACACCCAGATCTCATATAACACATCTGGAGGAGTAAGCGTTAAACAAGGCTAAATATAACAATCACGCGGACTTCAAGGAAAGTACAAGCGTGCATGAAGGAAATTAATAATATCCGTACACAGTCCAACAATAATTACAGGGTCCAACGAATTAAATAAGTACAGGCAGAAGCAAAGTACAACAACATCGGGGCATACCCCACAACTGAGATAGCTGCTGGTCCGCACACCAAGAAGAACACCACACGCCGCCACTCGCCAAGAAGTCTACACCTGAAACCGCAGGGAGTGAGCCACACCAGAATTGGGCTCAGTAGGGATCATCTGATCCCCGCCTCCCACACACACACCAACAAGTAATAGTATGAAATGAAGGCAGATACAGTAAAGCATTAAACACAGCTCCCAAAACCTGATATAAAACACACGTAGTAGTAATGCAACAGGCACAGTTCTAAGCAGTTAAGTAACCCAACTCAATACCACAATTCGTAACCAAGGATCCGGCTAAACGATCAAACCACACTGTCGACCGCGTACAAACGTCGCCTCACAACACCACCAATGCTCACGCCTGTCCACCCCTACGGTGTTACGGGCATAGTAGGGTGAGGCAGTGAGTCAAACTAGGACTAACTGGGACTAGTGAACCACCACTGCCCAGCTACGTGTGCACACCAGTAGCCTAGACTACTGTCCTATCGACCGGACTTCCCTCAACGCCAGGCCTCGGCGCTTCAAGAGGGCCCTGGGGACCGGCGAAACCCCCTTCAAGCCGAAGCTATAGGGACTACCCGCAACCCTAACCTCCCGGGTAGCATCAGGCCAAAGGGCGAAGGGTACCACTCGTAACCTCGATATCTCAGGTTACATCAGGCCCAGTGGCAAAAGGGTAAAACACCTGCAACACCACACCCAGCTCCACAATGAGAAACACGCCGAAAGCTGCCACGACAAACTAGGAAAGCACCGACCCGTTGAGACCAAACAGTAACTCCTCGGATAAAGCGCTGGCTACTCCGGCCCGACTGGCTCTAGGTGGTTCTGCTTCCCCCAGCCATAGGTGAAAACACAACATGTACCCCTCCCACACCGGTACGACAACAATGCCACACAGACACCATGGCCCTCCCACATCGGCACAAGATGACAAACGCAAACCACAACTGTTCCAGCTCCACAATCGTATAACCACAAGAACACACGATGCGATCCCGATCATACAGAAATCCTCGGCCTCGTTGTATGATTTAAAGCATGCACTTGATTGAACTATCTAACAATGTAAACACATATTAATATCATGAGTTAATGTGATTCTGTCTTGAATCGCGTCGCCCGTGGCCGACGCCAATCAAGCCTCCTAAACTGGTTCATATAAACTCGGCCTCAGAATATGGCCTAAAAGGCGTCGTGCCTAGTCGTCATCTTTTAAAACGCGTCGCTGTCCCTAGTCGCCTGTTAGCGACAGAAATAGAGACAGACTACGGGTGATTCACTTAAAACGCGTCGTCCTGGGAAGCCGCCGTTTGAAATGCGACGCTGTCCCTGGACGCCATTCAACACAGAACTCTATTCTAACAGAAATTGCTTCTTGGACAATTATGTCTAAATGGCATCGTGCTGACCCGTCACCATTTGAAATGGCGTCGTCCGAGCGCAACGCATTTAGAGCCAGAAACCCGGTTCCTGCAGCTCAACGCGAGGGTTCCCTTTACCCCAAAAGCACCCCAAAAACACCCAAGAGTAGGAAACGAAGAGGGGAAAACCAATTCACCACGTGAAACCCACCAATTCCCATTTCATAAAAATGACCATTTCCACTAAGAAAGCCCCTTTACATGCTCATTCTGCCAGATTTCATAATCAAAATGTGCAGCAATGACGAGTAGAACTCTGATCAACTTTATCATGGCAACTGGTGAGAAAGTCTCGTCATAGTCAATTCCTTGTCTTTGACGATGTCCCTTTGCCACCAACCTTGCCTTATAAGTGTCGATCCGTCCATCAGCACCGATCTTTCTCTTAAAGATCCACTTGCAACCGATGGGTACAATACCCTCGGGCAAGTCCTCCAAGTTCCAAACTTGGTTGGTGTACATGGACTGGATTTCTGAGTTCATGGCTTCTCGCCATTTCCCGGCTTCTGGGCACCTTCTGTGATATGTCCCACATATCGTTCGGGTAGTCTAGGTAATCTACCAGATCTACGAGGCTCATGTGTGTGTACCTGAACAGATTTAGGAACTGATATTTCATCTGATGATAATGCAGCTGTTTGGGGATCTGGAACCTCTTCCAGTACTATTTTACTCCCACTGTTCTCCTGGAGAAGGTATTCCTCTTCCAGGAAGACAGCTTTCCTGGCGACAAACACCTTTTGTTCACCAGGATGGAAAAAATAGTATCCAAAGGTTTCCTTTGGATATCCCACAAACCTACATTTATCAGTTCGTGATTCCAGCTTGTCTGGATCATGCCTCTTTACATGAGCAGGACAACCCCAGACTTTAACATGTTTAAATTCTGGTTTCCTGCCTTTCCATATCTCATATGGAGTAGAGGCCACAGAGTTGCTGGGTACTCTGTTCAGTAGGTATGCTGTTGACTCTAGAGCATACCCCTAGAGGGACACTGGTAATCCTGAAAAGCTCATCATGGATCGCACCATATCCAACAAGGTGCGATTCCTCCTTTCCGATACACCATTCATCTGTGGTGTATATGGAGGGGTCAACTGAGAAAGAATACCATTATCCTTTAAAAATTGTGTGAAATTAGTACTCAAGTATTCTCCTCCTCGATCTGATCGAAGAGCTTTAATACTCTTTCCTAACTGCTTCTCTACCTCATTCTTGAACTCCTTGAACTTCTCAAGAGCTTCCGACTTGTACTTCATTAGGTACACATAGCCGAATCTTGAGAAGTCATCGGTGAACGTGATGAAGTATGAAAAGCCACCTTTGGCTTGGGTGGACATGGGACCACATACATCCGAATGTATTAGTTCCAAAATGTCTTTGACACGTTGATCGTTCCAAATTGTGCGTTGTTAAACACATGAAAACGTTCAATCTAAATTTATCCGGCTCACTCAAATCAGATTTTGGAAATTTAATAATGGTGAGTCTGAGTCGATCCACAAGGAGATAGAATTTTAATTTTGAAAACTTTGGACTTTAGTTAATCTAAAAATAAGTGAAAATTTAAGAAAACTAATTACTTAATTAAACTAAAATTAAGTTAACTAATATTACCTAAAAATAGGATTACTCAAATTAAACAAATCTTTTTTTCTTTTCTTTTTCAGAAATTAAACACAAACACTTATATAAAAAAAATAAGCACAACTAAAATTTATGACAAAGACAATGAAATTTAACTACGTGGAACTTATTAATTATCTAAAAATTGCGAAACAAATTACAAAGTTTAATGGTTTAATAAACTTAAACTAAATAAACAAAATATGAAATAACAATTAACTAACCCTAAATGATTAAACTAATTCTAAACTAAAAGGGAGAAGGAAAAGAGCAGCATTGCTTCTGTTGGAATTTTGTGGGTGGTTGTCGGCGCAGTGGACCAGTTGATGAAGAGAGTGGTGCAGTGGACCACTGCTTCAGGTTGCTGGCCGCTTGGTTGCTGCTTGGTGGGTGCTGCGTGGACTTGAAGGAGGTGGCTGCTGGGTAGCTGGGACAGCTGCTGTTGCTAGTGTGTGACAGGTGTTGAAGGAAGCAGCTGCTGGAGCTTGAGGAAGTTGCTGGTGTTGGTGTTGGCCGGGTAGGAGGGGAGATCGGCTAGCTGCAGGCCGTGGAGTAGCTTGCTGCTGGTGCTGCAGATTGTGGAGAGCTTCAACGGGTGCTGTTGGTGCAGGCTTTGAAACCAGCATGCATGGAGGAGGCAGGTGCACGTGGAGGTGTTGGCGGTGGAGGACTTCAAGCTGCTGTCGCTGGTGTGCATGGACAGGTTGATGGTGCGTTGCCGACTACGTGGAGGAGGTGAATGCGCTGAAAGAGCAGACCGGCTACAAGCTTGGAGTGCAGTTGGAGCTGGGATGCAGCTGCTGGAGGAGAAGCTAGCTATGCGCTGGAGGTTGCTTCGTAGACATTGCCGCTGCACGTGGAGAAGCTGCTGGCTGCTGGAGCTGCTGCTGGCGTGCAGAACTGCTGGACGGTTGGTGCTGGCAGGTGGAGGACCATGCAAGTGCTGTTGCTTGCTGGCGTTTGCTGGTGCGTGGAGAAGGACAGAGGAGAGAGTGCTGGGAAGAGAGGAGGAGGGAAAAAAATTACGGGAAGGAGGAAATAAGAGCAGAGAGAGAATCGGAGAGAAACAGAGAGGGAGGACGAGAGAGAAGAAGGAGATAGCGTGGGAAAAAAGAGAGAAACCGAGAGAGGGAGAGAAGGATGCTGGAAAGGAAAGGAAGAATACGGGAGAGAGGAAGAGAGAGCTGCAGGGAGAGAGTTGGGAAAGGAAGAGGTTGCTGGGAAACGGAGAGGTTGAGAGCGAGAGAAGCTGCCGGCCGAGGTTCTGGAGAAAGATTGGAGAAGGAAAAGGAGTAGGAATTCGAGTGGGAGAGGCTGAGAAGAGAGGGTGCGGCTGCGGTTGGGAAAGAGGTTAATATAGAGAGGAAGAGAGGCGTGGGAAGGAAACTAGAGAAGAAGTAGGACTGCGGTTGGGAAATTGGAGAGAAAGAAGGAAATAGTGGGTTTTGGGAAACTCCAGAGAAGGAAGGAATCAAATTGCATTTTTACCCCTACTTTAGTTGAAATCCGAACACTAGACCTCCCCCAAATTTCCAGAAACTCCACCAGCTGCACTGCATCATCGGCATGTCCTGTTCACATAGAATAAATATAAATTAGCGCATTATCATAAAAATATCATCATATTTATTTATTTCGTCTCAGTTTTGTCGAAAAACCGCAAATGCGATATACTCCTTTAATCACATGAAATGACGATGTTTTTAAGTCAGAATTTGATGAAATTGGTACCGTTGGACTTGTTACATAATTATCTATCATTTCATGCTATTTTTCAGATAAAAACATGAGTATGATGCATATGATTACCCTTAAATGATCAATTTAACACTTTATCACATGTTCTCCATGTCTAGTAAATGGAGATTTTGCCATCTTTCTCATAAGGCAGGATTCACATGTTGCAAACGATTCATAATCGAATGCAGTTAAATAACCATGCTTATGCAACTTTTACAACCTGCTTTCGCCAATGTGCCCAAGTCTACAATGCCACATGTAGGCTTGGTTCACACAATTCTTGCTCTTCTTAAGAGCATTATCAATTTGAAGATTGTAATAAGAAACATCTAAGATATATAGACCGTTGACTAAAGGTGCCGAAGCTATTAATTTATTACCATAATAAATCGAACAACTTCTATTTTCAATAGTCAACCTATATCCTATCTTGTCCAAACAAGATATTGATATGATGTTCTTTATTATGCTAGGAACATAATAACAATCCTCTAAAAGTAAGGCGTCTCCTGATGGAAGCCTGAGGTTTGCTGTCCCAACAGCAATCGCCGCAACTTTTGCGCCCTTTCCTAGCCTCAATTCCACCTCACCTTGTCTCAGCTTGAGCTTACTTGTCAGCATCTGCACATTATGGCAGATATGAGAAGCACATCCGGTATCTAATACCTAAGATGTGGAATGTAATGACTGAGATTTCGGGTCGAGTTCGGGCCGGATCCCCTGGTTTGGACCCTGGAGGGGTCTTGAGATTGCTGGCTGAATGGCGTCAGCACTGCTCGACGCCTTTCAAAAGGCGTCAGGTTGTGAGGACGCCATTTAGGGTCTGTTGGTTGTTGCGCCACGTGGGCGGGTTTTCGGGCCGCGAGAGTACGGCCCCTGTCAGATTTGTCTGAACGGCGTCCACCTCGGTCGACGCGTTTCAGACTGCGACACCTGCGGTGTCAGGGTGCGGCGCCAGAGCGTTGTCAGTACGGCCTGTCTTGTCGTCTGAACGGCGTCCTCGGTGGGCGACGCGTTTCAGAGCGGTGTCAGTACGGCCGTCCTGTCAGACTGATTGGCGTCTGCCTCGCTCGACGCGTTTTAGCGGGATTCTGGTTGACCCCGCGAGCCTCCCCTTCTTTCCCTCACTTTCGCCTCTCCACTCTCTCTCTTCGACCTCTCCGCTCCCTCCGCCCTCCTTCCTCCCTTCCCTCCCTCTTCTTCCTCTTCCATCACTCCATAGCTTCCCTACCTCTCACCTCTACCTCCACCACCTCCTTCGCGGCGTTCCCTTCTCCGGACGGCGGCCGACGTCCCGGCGGAGTGGCGGCGTCCTCGAGGATACCGGCGGCGGCGTGGGGCGAGACGGGTTGGCGGCGAGGAGCTTGGAGGAGTTCAAGAACCGGTAGGGGGACGAACCTTGCATGTGATGTTCGTGTGATTCTCGGCGTGACGTGGTGTTTGGGGGATAGATTGAGCATGCTTAGGGGGGATTCCATGTGGGAATGACGGTGTTTGTGATCGTGTTTTCGTAAGCATGATTGTGTGGTTGAGCTTCTCTCCTTCCCCCTTTTGATTTTGGGGTTTTCGGGGTGCTTGGGGTTCAAGGGAGAAACCCTCGGTTCGAACCAGGGAACCTGGTTTCTGGCGCTAAACGGCGTCGTCCCTGGTCGACGCCTTTCAAAGGGCGTCTAGGCCGTACGACGCCTTTTAGGGGCAGAAATCCCCCTGTTCGAGGCCTCATTAAAATAGAGTTCCTGGCGCTAAATGACGTCATGGGTGGACGACGCCTTTTAGAAAGGACGTCGGGCCACCATGACGCCATTTAGGCAGGAAATCGCCCCGCTTGAGTGTTGAAATTCTGGGTTTTTAATGTGAATGGCGTCGATGGTTGCGGACGCGTTTCAAAGGGCGTCTCCCTGTGAAGACGCGTTTCAAGGAATAATCTGACGTTTAACTGAACCTGTCTGAGGGACTTGAATGGCGTCGACCTCGGTCGACGCGATTCAAGACAGAAGTGTTATATTGCTGGTTTTAGCATGTGTTTCACTGTTGAAGGTTCTGAGGCATGTTTTATGTTGTACACTGGGATTGAGGACTTATGTGTGAGTGGAATTACAGCATGTTAAATGTGTATGTGTGTGTGCTGTACGAATATGGATTCGGAATGACTGTGGTTTCCGTTTGTCACCATGGACCGATGGGGACAGGGTCATGGTGTCTGTGGAGTGGTGCATGTTGTGTTTTACCCTTGGCTGAGACAAGCAGAACCACCTTGAGCCCGTCGGGCCGGAGTAGCCGGTGTGCTATCCGAGGGGTTGCTGTTTGGTCTCAGTGGGTCGGGGTTTCCCTTGGTTGTTGTGACAGCTTCTGGCGTGTTTCTTGCTGTGGAGCTGGTGGTGTTTCTGGTGGGAGTTGGTTTACCCTTTAGCCATTGGGCCTGATGTGACCTTTGATCAAGGTTACGAGTGGTACCTATAGCCCTTGGCCTGACGCAGCCCGGGAGAGTTGGGTTTGTGGGTAGTTCCTGTAGCTTCGGCTTGACGGGGGTTTGCCGGTCCCCAGGGCCCTCCTGAAGCGCTGAGGCCTAGCGTGGAGACAATCCGGTGGTAGGACAGTAGTCTAGACTGCTTGTGTGCACACATAGCTGGCAGTGGCGGTACACTGAGTCCAGCTAGTCCTAGTTTGACTCACTGCCTCACCCTACAGTGCCCCGGAACACTGTAGGGGTGGACAGGCGTGAGTAGTGGTGGTAGTGTTGGGAGGCGACGTTCGACTTCGGTCGACAGTGTGGTTTAGTCGCTTCGTGGACTTTGACTGTGAGTCGTGACTCTGTGTTGGGTTCTTCGGGTTACTTAGAATGGTTCTTGTTACACTGCTTACCGTGCGTTTCATATCAGAGTTGGGTGCTGTGTTTACTGCTTTACTTAAATTGCCATATATTCCTGTTGTTACACTTGTGGGTGTGTGAGTGGGAGGCAGGGGATCGGATGATCCCTACTGAGCCCATTTCTGGTGTGGCTCACTCCCTGCGGTTTCAGGTGCGGACTTCGAGGCGAGCGGAAGCGTGGTGTCTTCTTGGTGTGCGGACCAGCAGCTGTCTTAGTCCCGGGGTATGCCCCGATGTTGTTGTACTTTCCTTCTGCCTGTACATATTTAATTGGTTGGACATGTAATTATTGTTGGACTGTATACGGACATTGATATTTCCCTTTCTGCGTACTCGTTTACCTTTGTAGTCCGTGCGATTGTTATATTTAGCCTTGTTTAGCACTTACTCCCCCAGACGTGTTGTGTGTGAGATCCGGGTGTGAACCCGCAGTTAATGGGCCGACATCCATTTAGTGACCGGGTTTCCGGTCATAGGATGGCGGGTCGTTACATGGAATCTCTAACTGATAAGTTGATATCTATCATATAGATATCTGAAGCTCCAGACAGTTTCATTCTTCCATGAGCTTTATCGTTAAGGAACTCCTTGCAGCTCCTCTTCCAGTGACTATACTGCTTATAGTAGAAGCAGTTACCCTTTACTACTCTTTTGCCTTTGTCCTTCGATCTTTTATCGTTAGCTATCATCTCTGCTTCAAGGGCATCCAATGCCGATACAGCAGGAGGATCGGCTCCAAGGACGAAGTCAATGTGCTCAGATCTGAAGACATTCTTTAGGCTTCTGAACCAATCTGAGTAGATCAGGTAAGTCAAAAGGGCATCAAGTATGGCACGGAGTGGGTTATTCGACGACATAATTCCCTACAGGAGATAAGTAAAATCTATTTAGCAGATGTTCAATTATTAAAATTTAAAACAAGACATGGTCTTTTGTTCAAGTTTAACTCCCACTAATTTTCGACGGACTGTATAACCCTCAGTTATACAGAACGGGAGACGTCGACAGTCTCCTAGTGGGGATCATAATCTCAATGACTTGCACTACAGCCTTGTGGATAGCACCCAACTCATGGGACTTACAATTCCTTGCAATATATGATCATAGTTTCGGTCCCCAGAGATTTAATGGCCTTGTGGATAGCACAACAAACCACTAATTCTGGTCTAAGCTAACTATCATTACGCGACGAGCATAGATTTGCATGCAGCCCTTGTGGATAGCACAACAAAGATACATGGTTCCTCTACCTCGATCTATAGGCATCTAATGCCATAGCCACAGTTTCTCCTCCCAATTAAACAGGCCTTGTGGATAGCACAACAAACTTGCCTAAAGTGATTCGAATCCTATGACTATAACGATGGTGGACCACGCAGTAAGTTCTCAACTACTCGCGTTACGGCTTAGAGTTTATCTGAGGGTATTTATATAACTTTTATCTTGGTCTCTCCTAGGTGATAGTATATAAATATATCGTATATATTTACTAAATACTATACCTGCTTTGATTCATAATCAAAAGAAAATAATGCATCACATACATGTCATTAGTGTGGTCATGGATAGCACAGTGGGTTTGACTGGAGCCAACAGTCAAACGCACACACAATCTAACAGAAAATTTACATTAGATAAACCTGCAAACACATAGGCAAGAGATCTCCATCTTTTCACCTTCCTACTTGCAGTTGTAGATCGTCCTTGCTCCTTCCTCGGTTGCCTCGATCAGATTACATTAATTCTAAAATTACAAGTAAATTGAAGAAGGCCTTATGGCGAGTACAAGAAAAAGGGAGGTAGAAGTACATCAGAGAATGAGAGAGGGAGAGATACGCAGATCTCTATTTATTAACAATTAATAAACCTCCATCATTCATCCACGATCCACACAAACACATCATTCATCACATGAACAATTAAATAAGTGTATATCTATGACCAAGGTGTGTTTTAAACATTCCACAGAAGATATAGCGCATCACATGGCTAAAATAAAAGATTTTTCAAAATAAATAATTTTGGCTTTCAAAAAACTGGGATCCAATCAAAATTGGTATTTGAATTTCGAAAACTCATTTTATTAACTTAACAAGCAATTAAATCAAATTTAAAAGCATTAAACACACATCACATGCGCACACACTCCAAATTAATAATTCCAGATTATTCTATGCAAATTAGAACAATTCTAATAATCTAACACTTAGATTAAACCCCATTAATAATCTAACAATTAGACTATTTAAAGACTAATCTAACTCTTAGATTAATCCAACTAAGTTAATTAATAATTTAACACTTAAATTAATAATCAACTATAATCAATTATTAACTACTAATCTAACACTTAGATTAGCCAATTGATGTTTATTATTAATTTAACTCTTAAACTAATAATTAACACTAACTGATTTATAATTAATTAATCTAACTCTTAGATCAGACAATTAAAGTTATTATTAATTTAACTATTAAATTAATAACAACAATAATTAATTAAGAACTACTAATTTAACATTTAAATTAGTCATTTAAGCTAATTATTAATTTAACAATTAAATTAATAACTAACTTAAATATTAATTAACAATTAGCTGAGATAATAGTTAATAATCTAACAATTAGACTAATAACTATTAATAACTAATTTAATAACTAATTTAACATTTAAATTAGTTAAATTGAGGTTAATAATCAATTTAACATTTAAGTTAATATTAACCCCAACTAATTAACAACTAATTGCTAGTTAATACAAAATGATTCAAAAAAAAAATCATTAATAAGCCCAATTAAATATAATTTGAATAATAATTTCAATCTTTAAAACAATTTTGAATATTAAAATTAAAAACAGTTCATTTTATATTCTAATGGGCTTGGGGTTTAGGGATTTAAATTGGGTAAAATAAAAGGGAAATGGGCCCAGCCTATTAGGGCCAAATGGCCCGGGCCCTGGCTCGGCCAGGGGCTCCGGCCCGGTCTGGCTAGGGGCCCGGTCTGCCCGGCCCAGCCGCTGTCTTCCCTGCAGCAGCCCGACGCACCTGCAAACCCTAGGGTTTCTGTAGGTGCAGCCCGACGGCGGCGCCGCCCGGCCGCCCCCCCCCCGGCGCCCCAGGCTCCGGCCCGGTGACCCCTTGCCGCCGGCGACGGCCCTGCATCTTAACTCCATCTTCTATCCTCCCCATGGCCTTTCTCCATGTAGGCATTTGACATCATTGGTCCCCTTGGTGATCCCAACTCCTCAATCAAACAGAAATCATTCATTCTTACGGCAACAGTGTAACAACCCGCCACCCTATAATCGAAAACCCGATTACTAAATGGGTATCGGATCATTATCTGCGGATTCACACCCGGATCTCATACAACACATCTGGCGGAGTAAGCGTTAAACAAGGCTAAATATAACAATCACACGGACTTGAAGGAAAATACAAGTGAGCAGGAAGGAAATTAATAATGTCCGTACACAGTCCAACAATAATTACATGGTCCAAAGAATTAAATAAGCACAGGCAGAAGCAAAGTACAACAACATCGGGGCATACCCCGGAACTGAGATAGCTGCTGGTTCGCACACCAAGAAGAACACCACATGCCGCCACTCGCCAAGAAGTCCACACCTGAAACCGCAGGGAGTGAGCCACACTAGAATTGGGCTCAGAAGGGATCATCCGATTCCCGCCTCCCACTCACACACCCACAAGTATAATAATACAGAAGGAAGGCAATTAAGTAAAGCAATAAACACAGCTCCCAAAACCCGATATGGAACATACACATAAGTAATGCAATAGGCACAGTTCTAAGAAATTCAAGTAACCCAACTTAATACCATAATTCATAACCAAGGATCCGACTAAACGATCAAACCACACTGACGACCGTGTACAAACGTCGCCTCACAACACCACCAATGCCCACGCCTGTCCACCCCTTCGGTGTTCCGGGCACCGCAGGGTGAGGCAGTGCGTCAAACTAGGACTAACTGGGACCAGTGAACCTCCACCGCCCAGTTACGTGTGCACACAAGTAGTCTAGACTACTGTCCTATCAACCGGACTTCCCTCAACGCCAGGCCTCGGCGCTTCAAGAGGGCCGTGGAGACCGGCGAAACCCCCTTCAAGCTGAAGCTATAGGGACTACCTGCAACCCTAACCTCTCGGGTCACATCAGGCCAAAGGGCGAAGGGTACCAGTCGTAACCTCGATATCTCAGGTTACATCAGGCCCAGTGGCGAAAGGGTAAAACTCCAGCAACACCACACCCAGCTCCACAGTGAGAAACACGCCGGAAGCTGCCACGACAAACTAGGAAAGCACCGACACGCTGAGACCAAACAGTAACCCCTCGGATAGCTCGCTGGCTACTCCGGCCCGACTGGCTGTAGGTGGTTCTGCTTCCCCCAGCCATAGGTGAAAACACAACATGTACCCCTCCCACACCGGTACGGCAACAATGCCACACAGACACCATGGCCCTCCCACTTCGGCACAAGGTGACAAACGCAAACCACAATTGTTCCAACTCCACAATCGTATAAGCACACACACATACGATGCGATCCTGATCATACAGAAATCCTCGGCCTCGATGTATGATTTAAAGCATGCATTGATTGAACTATCTAACAGTGAAAACACATATTAATATCATGAGTTATTGTGATACTGCCTTGAATTGCGTCGCCCGTGGCCGACGCCATTCAAGCCTCCTAAACTGGTTCAGATAAACTCGGCCTCAGAATATGGCCTAAAAGGGGTCGTGCCTAGTCGTCATCTTTTAAAACATGTCGCTGTCCCTAGTCGCCTGTTAGCGACAGAAATAGAGACACACTACGGGTGATTCATTTAAAACACGTCGTCCTGGGAAGCCGCCGTTTGAAAGGCGACGCTGTCCCTGGACGCCATTCAACACAGAACTCTATTCTAACATAAACCACTTCTTGGACAATTATGCCTAAATGGCGTCGTACTGGCCCGTCACCATTTGAAATGGCGTCGTCCGAGCGCGACGTCATTTAGAGCCAAAAACCCGGTTCCTGCAGCTCAACCCGAGGGTTCCCTTTACCCCAAAATCACCCCAAAAATACCAAAGAGTAGGAAACAAAGAGGGAAAAACCAATTCACCATGTGAAACCCACCAATTCCCATTTCATAAAAACGACCATTTCCACTAAGAAAGCCCCTTAACATGCTCATTCTACCCAAAAACCCCATACACACCTCATGCTTCAAAACGGAAAACATGGATGAAACAACCACATTACGTGCAAGGTTCGTCCCCCTACCGGTTACTTGAACTCCTCCTGGCTCCGTGCCGCCGAACCGCCGCACCGTAGACCGCCGCCGGTACCTCTGGGGACGTCGTCACTCCACCGGGGCGTCAGCTGCCGCTCGGAGAATGAAGTGCTGCGAAGGAAGTGATGGTGGTAGTGGTGAGAGGTAGAGAGGTGTTGGACTGGTGGAAGAGGAAGAAAGGGAAGGGAAAGGGAAAGGAGGGATCGGAGGGGTCGGAGAGAGGGAAGAGAGAGAGTGAGAAGGAGAGAATGAGAGAAAGGAGGGAAGGCTCGCGGGGTCAAACTGAAACAGGTTAAAATGCGTCGTGCTAGACAAACGCCTATCAGCTGACATGACGGGCCGTACTCTGACAGGCCAGGGTCGTACTCTGAATGGCGTCGTCCATCAAGGACGTCGTTCAGACGACAAGACCGGGGCCGTACTCTCGCGGCCCAAAGCCAGCCCACATGGCGCCCATATGGCACAACAGCAACCTAGCTAGATGGCGTCCACACAGCAAGACGTCATTCGAAAGGCGTCGTGCATCCTAGACGTCATTTAGAAGGCACACCCCAGACCCACCAGGGCCCAAACCAGGGGGGTCCGGTCCGAAACCGACCCAAAAACTGAACCCGAATCCTCAATCCTTACATACTCCCTCCTTAAAAAGAATTTCATCCTCGAAATTGCAACTGCTCAAACGATAACCACCGACGACAATTCCACGCCAGTAACACGTATTACATCAATCATCCTCATTGATCACACTCTTACACGGGGCTCCGTACAACTGATCAATCAAATCAACACTAAGTTAACTATGTTCTACGATTCTGCTAAAACTGATTGACCGAAATAACCATACATTAACCTTACAAGGCACATATTACAAAACTGATTCTCCACCATATCCAAAATACATAAAAAGTGCCATAAGAGTTCACAACTACTACCTAATAAGACAAGGTAAAAGTGTTCATCTAGCCCAACATCTCGGACCTCTTCCAAGAGAACACACAACACTACTCTAGGTCCCGAGCTTCTACTGACCACTCGGCTCCTGACCTGTCTTATTCTTCTGGGGACAGTTCCTCACAAGATGTCCCTTCCTACGACATCCAAAATAGTTACCAGTGACCAATAGACATATCTGATTGCCATGATGCCTACCACAACGGGGACAATAATCCACCGCATCCTGTCTCGCTTCCTGCTGTCTGCTAGCCATAGTCTGCATCTGCTGAACTGAACCGTCTTTATCCTCGTCACAAAGCATCTCTTGGAACCCGAACTCAAAGGAACTCGTACCGTCTGTCGAAAAGACCGCTGATTTGTTCTTGCCTTGTTGCTTCCCTCGTACTGATCGCTCCAACTCTCTCGCCATTTGTTGGAACTGAGTCTCCACCGCTGCTGCGCACCGAACTGCTGATGCCAAATCTCTACAACAATGAGATGCCACCATTGCCCTCAGATCATACCTGAGTCCATCAACAAATCTCTCCGTTCGACGTTCCTCATGCTCATATATGTGTGGAACAAATCTTCCAAGAGCCACAAACTTCATCTGATATTCCAGAACTGACATATCATTCTACACCAATTCCATAAACTCCCTTTCCTTGGCCTTCCGAATGTGCCTCGGAAAGTACTGTCCACTAAACTCTCTCACAAATAACTCCCAACGGATCTCTCTCAAGGACCTATCTGAAAACATCATTCTCTTGATGGTAACCCACAAATCATAAGCATCGTCCTTCAACAAGTAGGTTGCCAACAAAGTCTTGTCATTCTCAGCACATTCAAGAACATCAAATGCCTTCTCCACTTCCTTAATCCAATGAGCTGCCTCGTCTGGGACTGGTTAACCCGTGAAAGAAGGGGTCTTCAACTTCAAGAACCGCTTCATCACCGTGGACTGACCACCTCGGGAATTGGATCCCTCACCACCATCTCCCTGTTGGTATCTAGACATTGCCCCGATCATAGCTTCCATAAAACGATCCACATTATGTCCTTCTGCCCCCGAACTACCATCGTCTGCTCCCATACTACGAGCCAACGGAACTCTCCTCTTCGGCGCCATCACTACTCCGCAACACAAAAATCGAAACAAGCACGTCAAAACCTATTAATCTACGCCAGCAGCCATCGCCCGTACAGACTCGTACTTATTGTTGGAATATGATATCTAACCTAGTTTACCACATACTCGACCAGACTGAGCTCTGATACCATCTGTAACAACCCGCCACCCTATAATCGGAAGCCCGATTACTAAATGGGTATCGGATCATTATCTGCGGGTTCACACCCGGATCTCATACAACACATCTGGAGGAGTAAGCGTTAAACAAGGCTAAATATAACAATCACACGGACTTCAAGGAAAATACAAGTGCGTAGGAAGAAAATTAATAATGTCCGTATACAGTCCAACAATAATTACATGGTCCAAAGAATTAAATAAGTACAGGCAGAAGCAAAGTACAACAATATTGGGGCATACCCCTGAACTGAGATAGCTGCTGGTCCGCACACCAAGAAGAACACCACACGTCGCCACTCGCCAAGAAATCCACACCTGAAACCGCAGGGAGTGAGCCACACCAGAATTGGGCTCAGTACGGATCATCCAATCCCCGCCTCCCACTCACACACCCACAAGTATAATAATACAGAATGAAGGCAATTAAGTAAAGCAGTAAACACAGCTCCCAAAACCCGATATGGAACATACACAGAAGTAATGCAACAGGCACAGTTCTAAACAATTCAAGTAACCCAACTCAATACCATAATTCATAACCATGGATCCGGCTAAACGATCAAACCACACTGACGACCGCGTTCAAACATCGCCTCACAACACCACCAACGCCCACGCCTGTCCACCCTTACGGTGTTCCGGGCACCGTAGGGTGAGGCAGTGAGTCAAACTAGGACTAACTGGGACCAGTGAACCACCACCGCCCAGTTACGTGTGCACACAAGCAGTCTAGACTACTATCCTATCGACCGGACTTCCCTCAACGCCAGGCCTCGGCGCTTCAAGAGGGCCCTTGGGACCGGCGAAACCCCCTTCAAGCTGAAGCTATAGGGACTACCCGCAACCCTAACCTCCCGGGTCACATCAGGCCAAAGGGTGGACCAGTCGTAACCTCGATATCTCAAGTTACATCAGGCCCAGTGGCGAAAGGGTAAAACTCCAGCAACACCACACCCAGCTCCACACTGAGAAACACGCCGGAAGCTGCCACGACAAACTAGGAAAGTACCGACCCGCTGAGACCAAACAGTAACCCCTCGGATAGCACGCTGGCTACTCCGGCCCGACAAGCTCTAGGTGGTTCTGCTTCCCCCAGCCATAGGTGAAAACACAACATGTACTCCTCCTACACCGGTACGGCAACAATGCCACACAGACACCATGGCCCTCCCACTTCGGCACAAGGTGACAAACGCAAACCACAATTGTTCCAGCTCCACAATCGTATAAGCACAAACACATACGATGCGATCCCGATCATACAGAAATCCTCGGCCTTGATGTATGATTTAAAGCATGCATTGATTGAACTATCTAACAGTGAAAACACATATTAATATCATGAGTTATTGTGATTCTGCCTTGAATCGCATCGCCCGTGGCCGACGCCATTCAAGCCTCCTAAACTGGTTCATAGAAACTCGGCCTCAGAATATGGCCTCAAAGGCGTCGTGCCTAGTCGTCATCTTTTAAAACGCGTCGCTGTCCGTAGTCGCCTGTTAGCGACAGAAATAGAGACAGACTACGGGTGATTCACTTAAAACGCGTCGTCCTGGGAAGTCGCCGTTTGAAAGGCGACGCTGTCCCTGGACGCCATTCAACACAGAACTCTATTCTAACAGAAATTGCTTCTTGGACAATTATGTCTAAATGGCATCGTGCTGGTCCGTCACCATTTGAAATGGCGTCGTCCGAGCGCGACGTCATTTAGAGCCAGAAACCCGGTTCCTGCAGATCAACGCGAGGGTTCCCTTTACCCCAAAAGCACCCCAAAAACACCCAAGAGTAGGAAACGAAGAGGGGAAAACCAATTCACCACGTGAAACCCACCAATTCCCATTTCATAAAAATGACCATTTCCACTAAGAAAGCCCCTTAACATGCTCATTCTACCCAAAAACCCAATACATGCCTCATGCTTCAAAATGGAAAACATGGATGAAACAACCACATTACATGCAAGGTTCGTCCCCCTACCGGTTACTTGAACTCCTCCTGGCTCCGTGCCGCCGAATCGCCGCACCGCAGACCGCCGTCGGTACCTCCGAGGACGCCGTCACTCCACTGAGACATCGGCCGCCGCCCGGAGAATGAAGTGCCGCGAAGGAAGTGGTGGTGGTAGTGGTGAGAAGTAGAGAGGTGTTGGAGTGGTGGAAGTGGAAGAAAGGGAAGGAGGAATCGGGGGGGGGGGGGTCGGAGAGAGGGAGGAGAGAGAGAGTGAGAAGGAGAGAATGAGAGAAAGGAGGGAAGGCTCGCGGGGTCAATCTGAAATAGATTAAAACGCGTTGTGCTAGACAGACGCCTATCAGCTGACATGATGGGCCGTACACTGATAGACTAGGGTCGTACTCTGAATGGTATCGTCCATCAAGGGCGCCGTTCAGACGACAAGACCGGGGCTATACTCTCACGGCCCGAAGTCAGCCCACGTGGAGCCCACATGGCACAACAGCAACCTAGCTAGATGGCGTCCACACAGCAAGACGTCATTCGAAAGGCGTCGTGCATCCTAGACGTCATTTAGAAGGCACACCCCAGACCCACCAGGGCCCAAACCAGGGGGGTCCGGCCCGAAACCTACCCAAAAACTGAACCCGAATCCTCAATCCTTACAAACAGAGTACTTCACCAAATGGGCGGAAGTCGAAGCTTACACGGAAATCAAAGTGTCAACAATTTGCAAGTTCATCATGAAGAATATCATCACCAAATTCGAAATTCCAAGCACCATCGTCACCGACAATGGATCGCAATTCATCTCGCAAGAGCTGAAGAACCTCTATAACAGGTATAGAATTGCATTGCTTCATTTATCTCCATATTATCCACAGGTCAATGGCCAAGAAGAGGCCACTAATAAAACCTTGATAAAAATCATCAAGAAAACATGTAAGTCTAACAAATACACAGATTGGCCAGAAAAGCTAGTCGAGGCTTTATGGGCCTACCAAACTTCAATCTGCACTCCCACTAGGCAAACCCCGTATTCCTTGACATTTGGAATGGAGGCGATAGATCCATACGAAGTCCTCATTCTGTCATTAATAGTACAATTGAACAAGGAGTTTTCGCTTGATGAGCATCGCTCTGCATTCCTCGCTCAATTGGGATTCTTAAACGAGAAGAGATGGTCAGCTGCTAATTATGCACGAGTGTATCAGAATAGGCTTGCACGTTTTTACCCAAAGAAGGTTATTAAAAGAAAGTTCAAAGTCGGTGAAATGGTAGTGAAAAGGATTTTTGTAAAACCTACTGTTCCTCGTTCTAAACTCCAACCCAATTGGAAATGTCCTTATATTATAAAGAATGTTTTTCCTAGTAATGCCTACAGGCTGGTTAACGCGGGAAGGTCAAGAACTATCTCATCCTTGGAATGATTTGTATCTTAAAAAATACTATCCTTAGGTTAAGTGTGTCGATCGGCATGGTGCAAAGACCAGTGGAGTAAGAAAACTTGAAGTCCGGAATTCCCTTTTTAGCCTTCGATAGTCTAATCTAGGCACATGATACACACCATACACGCTTTGTTCTTGAGTAACAAGAGATGTGAAGTCCAAGAAGGTTGACAACCTTACTGAGAGTGTAAGGTAAAACCTGTTCTTTCCTTCTCGGTTCACGATGTCTGAATGAGGCTGTTACGCCTCCGATCCAGTTCAGTTTTTTTGTTTTTCAACTCGGAATCCGACCACATAATCTCATAATAAATTATATAAAAAAAAATAGATATGAGAGCTAAACAGCCACAAGACGATTTAAATAAATGTCATAACTATCAATTAATCCAAAATAACCAAATATGGCTAATACCAACGTTCACAAATTACAATATCCATCAATTTGTAAATAAATTCTCAATCTCACCAATAAAGAAACATACATCAATCTCTCATTATCTCTACTATATCAAATCTAAGAAAACTGTAAAATTTGAATCTAAATAATTTTCTAAAGAGATCAAATGCCTTAATCAGAAGTCTCCTCAAATTCTATGTTCCCTTTCTCAGATTCTGAAAATGTTAATAGGATTTATTAGTACAACCACTCAGTAGGTTCAAACTATCCACATGACTTAACACATAGTAAATTTTTACAAATCACATTATACAATTATACTAAACATGATCTTACACAGTTCTACATATATCTAAAATAAGAACATGATACAAAACATGGTCAGATATAAACTTATCAAATCAAATGTGTTTTCTAATAATATAAATAGATCAACTAACATATAGTATATATGATATGACCGAACTCATATCAGACATATCAAATTTTACTATCCATGATCATAACGTATCACATATCGAATAAAACATATCAAATTGTCAAATTGTCAAATTGTCAGGTCGTTACGTATCACCGTCTCCTGAGTATATCTCATCTCAAATAGCAAATATCATGGCGTAGTAGGTTATCAAATCAGATTCATATTATGGATCATATAGTTAAGACAGATTTATATGATTGCAAAGGAAAGCATAACAAGATGATCAAAAGATTTAAATGGCTAAGCTGAATTCAAATGCACGTATGGAGTAAAGATTTTAGATTTATGTACCAATCAAACAAATAAAATCATATCATAACGGATATGCACCCAAACCACAACATAAAGAGCCAAATGAAAAAAATACCAAAGCATCTAGGCAAATGATGATGCAAAGGTCTTGGTCACTGTGCGGAACTAGGGAGTCTAAGTTTCACCCAACTTCAAACTGCCAGAGCATGAGGATAACATTTAGAGTAAGCTTCTATCAAAAGTTTAGCTCAATTGGACATCGAATCAAAGAGAACAAACATCTGTATCTCATGTAATCATAATTGAAAACATAACAGATTGAACGGACAGATTACATAAGCTAAGATAATAATTATGGAATAAATAGTAAATAGGATCACAAAAATCTGAATATCGAATATAACAAAGTAGACATATAAATAAAAGTTCTCACAAATTTATTAGCTTTCGAAAACTTTAAAAAATAACATAATTTTTTAATACAAAATAGATCATGTGTACAGTTATCCACCTACCTTTTAAAGAAGGATTGGCTCTTGGCTCCCCTACGGCTTCCTTTCTATTTATCAATGCCTTCTTCTTCCTCTAAACTCTTTTTCACATTCTCTAAGCCATTTCCCACGTTCTTTAAGCCTCTAATCATACAAAATATTGATTCGAATCAAACCACCAAAAGAAATAACCATTAATAACTTTATTCTCTCAAGAACACCACATGAACTTATCTTATAGAAGGTAGCTACATGCTATAGAGCTTGAGGACGACCCAGAGGCTCTATTTATACTTATTTACCCTCCTAATAACCAACACCTTCTTTCTTTGTTGGAGTCGAACTCCTACTCTCCATAACTTAATCTCCAAGTCAAAGTCACTTCCTAATGCAAATCGGTCTCTGCTCACACTACCTGTAGTTTCCTTTTCTGAGGACCTTTACATTTAACCACTTAAACATCCTAATTAGGACAAATTTTATTTTACAAAGTTTTCAAAATTTTTGTTATCTTTCCAATGCCTCTAACCTCACTATTTTTCGATATCTATACAACAAGATATGCATATTTTACTAACATGCTATTGTGAGTGTTCCGAACTCAGAAATCAGGCAGATTTTGTTTTCATTCAAAGATGTCATAATTCTGATTAGGAAACAATTTATTATAAATATATGGTCTTCATAAAACTTCTATACTTTTGAGTCAACATTCTAATGGAAGTTTTCTTACTTAATTTAGAATTTTATTCACAGAATTATGCTTAAAATACAAAGACCATGTCAAGTAAATCTGGGTATAGAATCCTAGTCTAAATAGGATTCCAATTATGACTTTATACCTATTAATTATAATCTTAATTATATTCAAATTTATTATGTTTTACTTTTAATCTAAGTCAAATATGTTATACATAACTTTTTAGATCATGGTTAACATTAATTATACCATCTTTTGTTTCCTAATTCAAATCCTAATCCGATTAGGACTTGATCTCTATGGGTATCCCTTTTTAAAACTAATCTTTGATATTTTTGACCTCTAAAACATCTTAATTAGTAAAACTCTTCTTCTATAAAGTTATAGATCTTTTTATTATCTTTCCAATGATATCCATTATACCTTAATCATACTTTTTTACAGAAAGTTATCCTCATTTTACTATGTTGTTGTCTAATACATCAACCTAAAATTTAAACAAAATTAGTGTGGTATTCTTAGTAGTATAATTGGGCTAGTGGGCTTTCATAATTAGGTTAATTGGACTAAATTAAGTTACTTAAACTTAGTCATAGATATTTATAATTAGTTAACTGGTCTAATTTAAATTGATTAAATTTATTAATAGTTGTAAAAGTGCGGGGTATAACATCCTCTCCCCCTTAAAGAAATTTCGTCTTCAAAATTTGATAGATTCTAATAATCTATCTTTGTATTAATAGATTACTCATATTAATTTCTAAGGCCATAGAATACAATTAAAGGACTACTCAATCAACATCAGATCAATACGTTAAGTATATCTATATTTGTAGAGCATTTGTAATGTGATTAAGATACCTTTTAATTTAATGTGTCTATAGAGTTGAGATCCGATTTAGTTAATCAAACTAATTAATCAATAAATAAGCATATCTTGACATAGCTAAAGACATAAGGTGAAAAGAGATCGATTACTAACTAACTTTAATATGGCTGAGTATGTACCAAAATAGTTATACATATCATGATCATAACAACCTTATCATGACTTATAATTACTCCATAAATGTACTTTGAATATCATAAGTGTATGTCCATTAACTCTTGTGAGTATTTTCAACTTGAGATACATAAGAGTCCTAAAATCACATTACATTACTAAAAACTCATCTATACTTCAAACAATCACAATATTCTAGAGATCTAATGGAAATCATGAGTCATTGATGTTGTGCTTCCAATTTGGTAGCTTTAAGAAGATGATCTAATCCCTAATCAGGATAATGTGTTTAACTCCCAAATATTCTTCATAGATCTATTCTCCTAACTAATTTATAGATTATATATGCTTAGTAAATTTACTCATCACATAACTAGAAATAATTTATATTTATATTCAAAGATAAAGCCTAGAGGAGAGCATAGAAAGACTTAAGTATATACTTATAGGTGGCCTACTAGATCACTTTGAAAGGATTATGTACATGTTCATAAGTATCTTCTTAGTATTCTAATAAATTAAGAGAATATTTATAGTATCGTACTATTGTTAAATGAACTCATATTTAATGTGGTCTTCATACTTTATCGTACAAGTATTAATGATCAATGACATAGTATGATTCGAATTACTTATCCCAAAAGTAGATTCTAAATACCCAACCAAACAAATGTCATAGACTTAAATACGAGTCATTTATAAAATTTAAGGACACTAACATATCTTAACATTTTAAAGTGTTAACCAACACTTTCTAGTTTTCAAGTAATGTAAGTAAATGTAGGTGAATAGACAACGTTAATTAAATCTATGAATGTATGCTGTGGTCAAGGCATCCCTTAGTACTAATTATCAAAAAATCAAGGGTAAGAATATGTCAATATTTAATGGCTTAAACCTAGTGGAATGATGTAAGTGGTAGGAATATATATATCCTATAGCTGGCTCTCCTCCTTAAAAGATTTAACTTAATCTTTTTAATTTCCATCCATACTAATAATTCTCTATATATAAGTCTAATTGTTAGAATAAGCTAAATGCGACATCTACAATCATCTACCACAAATGTCCCAACCATAACTTAAAACGAGATATCATCTTAATTTTCTAATCTAACCCAAGATTATACTAATCTTAAACTCTATCATATCCTTTAAGATTGATCGGTATGACTTAAGATCATATGGATGTGGATGCTTAAACTCTCATAATTGCTCTGATACCATATTATTAAGCCCCGGATCCGATTCAGTTTCTTTTTTTTTTTCTTACTCGGAATCCGACCATGTAATCTCAGATTAAATTCCATCATAACAACCAGATATGAGAGTTAACCAACCACAAGGCGATTTAAATAAATGTCATATCCATTAATTTATTCAAAGTATCTAAATATAGCCAATACCAAAGTTCACAAATTACAATGTCTATCAATTTGTAAATAAATTCTCAATATCAACAATAAAAAAAAATACATCAACCTCTTATTATCTCTTCTACATCAAATCTAAGAAAGCTATAAAATTTGAATCTAAATAATCTCCTGAAGATATCAAATGCCTCAATCAAAAGTCTCCTCAAATTCTATGTTTTCTTTCTTAGATTCTGAAAATGTTAATAGGATTTATTAGTATAACCACTCAGTAGGCTTCAAACTATCCACTTAACATATAGTAAATTTTTACAAATCACATTATACAATTATACTAAACATGATCTTACAGAATTCTACATATATCTCAAATAATAACATGATACAAAACAAGGTCAGATATAAGCTTATCAAATCAAATGTGTTTTTTAATAATATAAATAAATCAACTAACATATAGTATATATGGCATGATCGAACTCATATCAAACATATCAAATTCTATTAGCCATTATCATAACGTACCACATATTGAATAGAACATATGCAATTGTCAAACTGTCACGACATTATGTATCACCGTCCTCTAAGCACATCTCATATCAAATAGTAAATATCATGGCATGGTAGCTTATCAAATCAGATTCATATTATGGATCATATATTTAAGACATATTCATATGATTGCAACGGGATAGCTAAACAGGATGATCAACAGATTCAAATGACTAAGCTGAATTCAAATGAACATATGGAGCAAAGATTTCAGATTTATGTGCCAATCAAACAAATCAAATTATATCATAACGAACATGCACCCAAAGCATAACATAAAGAGTCAAACGAAACAAATACCAAAGTATTTAGGCAAATGATGATGCAAAGGTCTTGGTCACTGCGCAGAACCGAGGAGTCTAAGTCCCACCCAACTCTAAACTACCAGGGCATGAGGATAACAAATAGAGTAAGCTTCTGTCAAAAGTTTAGCTCAATTGGACATCAAACCAAAGAGAACAAACATTTGTAACTCATGTAATCATAATTGAAAACATAACAGATTGAACGGACATATTACATAGGCTGAGATAATAATCATGGAATAAATAGTAAATAAGATCACAAAAATCTAAATCTTGAATATAATGAAGTAGACATATAAATAAAAGTTCTTACAAATTTATTAGCTTTCGAAAACTTTCAAAAATAACATAATTTTTTAATAGAAAATAGATCATGTGTACAGTTATCCACCTACCTCTTAAAAAAAGATCGGCTCTTAGCTCGCCTATGGCTTCCTTTATATTTCTCAATGCCTTCTTCTTCCTCTAAACTCTTTTTCACATTCTCTAAGCAATTACTCACATTCTTTAAGCCTCTAATCATACAAAACATTGATTGGAATCAAACCTTCCAAAGAAATAACCATTAACAACTTTATTCTCTCAAGAACACCACATGAACTTATCCTATAGAAGGTAGCTACATGCTATAGAGCTTGAGCACGACCCAGAGGCTCTATTTATGCTTATTTACCCTCCTAATATAACCACCAACACCTTCTTTCTTTGTTGGAGTCGAACTCATACTCTCCATAACTTAATCTCCAAGTCAAAGTCACTTCCTAATGCAAATCGGCCTCTGCTCACACTACCTGTAGTTTCCTTTTCTGAAGACTTTTACATTCAGCCACTTAAACATCCTAATTAAGACAAACTCTATTCTATAAAGTTTTCAAAAAATTTATTACCTTTCCAATGCCTCTAACCTCATTATTTTTTGATATCAATTAAAAAAATATGCATATTTTACTAACATGTTGTTGTGAGTGTTCCAAACTCAAAAATCTGACAGATTTTCTTTTCGTCCAAAGATGTCATGATTCCGATTAGAAAACAACTTATTCTAAATACTTAGTCTTCATAAAACTTCTAGACTTTTGAGTCAACATTCTAATGGGAGTTTTCTTACTTAATTTAGAATTTTATTCACAAAAGTATGCTTAAAATACAAGGACTGTATCAAGTTAATATTTGTACAGAATTCTAGTCTAAGTAGGATTCCAATTATGACTTTATACCTGTTAATTAGAATCTTAATTATATTCAAATTTATTATATTTTACTATTAATCTAAGTCAAATATGTTATATAGAACTTTTTAGATCATGGTTAACATTAATTATACTATCTTTTATTTCCTAATTCAAATCCTAATCTGATTAGGACTTGATTTCTATGGGTAGCCCTTTTAAAAACTGATCTTTGATATTTTTGACCTCTAAAACATCTTAATTAGTAAAAATCTTCTTCTACAAAGTTATATATATTTTTATTATCTTTCCAATGATGTCAATTATGCCTTAAGTAGAATTATTTACAGAAAGTTATCATCATTTTACTATGTCGTTGTCGAATACATCAACCCAAAATTTGAACTAAATTAGTGGGCTATTCTTAGTAGTATAATTGGGCTATTGAGCTTTCATAATTAGATTAATTGGACTAATTTAAGTTACTTAAAATCTGTCATATATTCTTATAATTAGTTAATTGGTCCACTTTAAATTGATTAAATTTATCAATACTTGTAAAAGTGCAGGGTATAAAATCTTCTCCCCCTTAAAGAAATTTCATCTTCGAAATTTGATAGATTCTGATAATCTATTTTTGTATTAATAGATTATTCATACTAATTTCCAAGGCCATATAATAGGATCAAGGGATTACTCAATCAAGATCAGATCAGTATGATAAGTATATCTATATTGTGGAGCATTGAGTATGTACCAAAATAGTTAGGAAACAGATCATGATCATAACAACCTTATCATGACTTATAATTACTCCCTAAAAGTAGTTTGAATATCATAAGTGTATGTCAATTAACTCTTATGAGTATTTTCAACTTGAGATACATAAGAGTCCTAAAATCACATTACATTACTAAAAACTCATCTGTAGTTCAAACAATTACAATATTCTAGAGATCCAATGGAAATCATGTGTCATTGATATTGTGCTTCCAATTTAGTAGCTTTAATAAGATGATCTAATCCCTAATCAGGATAATGTGTTTAACTCCCAAATATTTTTCACAGATCTATTCTCCTAACTAATTTACAGATTATATATGCTTACTAGATTTACTAATCACAGAACTAGAAGTAATTTATATTTATATTCAAAGGTAAAGCCTAAAGGAGAGCATAGAAAGACTTAAGTATATGCCTATATGTGGCCTAATGGATCACTTTGAAAGGATTATGTATATGTCCACAAGTATCTTCTTAGTATTCTAATAATCCTTAAACTCTATCATATCCTTTAAGATCGATCGGTATAATGTAAGATCATACGGATGTGGATGCTTAAACTCTCGTAATTGCTCTGATACCATATTGTTAAGCCCCGAATCCAGTTTAGTTGTTTTTTTTTTTTCCCTACTCGGAATCCGACCACGTAATCTAAAAACAAATTCTACCATAACAAATAGATATGAGAGTTAAACAACCACAATGCGATTTAAATAAATGACATAACCATCCATTAATCCAAAGTATCTAAATATAGCTAATACCAAAGTTCACAAATTATAATATCCATCAATTTGTAAATAAATTTTCAATCTCACTAATAAAAAAAAAAACATCAATCTCTTATTATCTCTACTATATTAAATCCAAGAAAAGTATAAAATTTGAATTTAAATAACGTCCTGAAAATATCAAATGCCTCCATCAGAAGTCTCCTCAAATTCTATGTTCTCTTTCTCATATTCTGAAAATGTTAATAGGATTTATTAGTACAACCACTCAGTAGGCTTTAAACTATCCACATGACTTAACATATAGTAATTTTTTACAAATCACATTATACAATTATACTAAACATGATCTTACACAGTTCTACATATATCTCAAATAAGAACATGATACAAAACTTGGTCAAATATAAACTTATCAAATCAAATGTGTTTTCTAATAAATATAAATAGATCAACTAACATATTGTATATATGACATGATCGAACTCATATCAGACATATCAAATTCTATTAGCCATGATCACAACGTATCACATATCGAATAAAACATATCAAATTGTCAAATTATCAGGGCATTACATATCGCCGTCTCCTGAGTAGGTCTCATCTCAAATAGCAAATATCATGGCATAATTGTTTATCAAATCAGGTTCATATTATGGATCATATAGTTAAGACAGATTTATATGATTGCAAAAGGAAGCAAAATGAGATGATAAAAAGATTCAAATGACTAAGCTGAATTCAAATGAACATATGGAGTAAAGATTTCAGATTTATATGCCAACCAAACAAATCAAATCATAGCATAACGGACATGTACCCAAACTACAACATAAGGAGCCAAACAAAATAAATACCATAGGATGTAGGCAAATGATGCAAAGGTCTTGGTCGCTGTGTAGAACCGGAGAGTCTAAGTCCCACCCGACTCCAAACCATCAGGGCATTACGTATCGCCGTCCCCTGATTTTAATCGGTCAAAAATCAGGATTTTACCCGTTTGCCCTCGGGTTCCAAACAAAATACCATATCCAATATGGATGCTTATAATGGAATAATGTCAAATATCTCCTTAAGATGGCAATATCTAAGCAAAGTCAAATAATTATGGTCCAATCAGATTAACAGAGATGAAATGATGACAAAAGATGAGCATAGATCTGAAAATTGAATTATCAAATTGATACGTATATATAAGAGTTAAAATACATACTTTTATATACAAAATAGCCATATAGAGAGTCATTATGGTCATATATATGGAAAATTATAGTAAAGCTGATCGAAATAAGTTTTTGGATAGAAACAATAACCAAATAAATTTTCTTAGAATTTTCAAAATAATAAACATATTTTTTAGCCATTAAGACTAATTTTTATAATTGAAAAATTAATAAATAGGCCGAATAATATAAAAAAGATTCAAAAAATTACCAAACTTGATGATCATGTCCAATAAATCATATCTAAAGTATGGACAAAGTTTCATTAATTTCTGGATGGGTTTGAAATGATTTTGGATTCTCATTTCGATTTAAAGAATCCGACTTGAATAGAATTCTAGCAAATCAAAATAGAGGGCAAACTGAATAGAAAATGAATCATAAAATTCTCTAACTTTCCTTAGAAATAAAGGATAATAGAACAAAGGTCTTCATAAAATTTTGCATGATTTGGACATGCATAAAGTGATATATAAGATTTATAAGTTAGGATTTCAAAACTATCAGGACAGATTATATAATCTGCGGAGACTATTACGGAATAAATATCAAAAAAACTTTGAAAATTATGAAATTTACTAGGCATGAGAATAACATATACAGTAATATTCTATGAAATGTGTAACTCAATTGGACATCGGACCAAAGATAAAAAATATATGTAACTCATGTAATCATAATAGAAAACATAACAAATTTAACGGACATATTACATAGGCTAAGATAATAATTATGAATAAATAGTAAATTAGATCATAAAAATCTTAAACTTGAATATAAAGAATTAAACATATGAATCAAAGTTCTTACAAATTGATTAGCTTTAAAAATATTTCGCAAATAACATAATTTTTTAATACAAAATAGATCATGTGTACAAGTTATCCACCTACCTCTTGAAGAAAGATTGGCTTTTGGCTCTCCTATGGCTTCCTTTCTATTTATCAATGTCTTCTTCTTCCTCTAAATAATTTTTCACATTCTTTAAGCTGTTTTCTACGTTCTTTAAGCCTCCAATAATACAAAACATTAATTAGAATCAAACCTGCAAAAGAAATGACAATGAACAACTCTATTCTCTCAAGAACACCACATGAACTTACCCCTTAGAAGAGAGCTATATACTATAGAGTTTGAGTATGACCCAAATGCTCTATTTATGCTTATTTATCCTCCTAATCTCACCAACACCTCCTTTCTTTCCTGGAGTCAAATCCCTACTCCCCGTAACTTAATCTCCAAGTCAAAGTCACTTTCTAGTTCAAATCGAACTTTGCTCACGTTACTTGCAGTTTCTTTTTCTGAAGACCTTTATATTCAACTACCTAAACGTCGTAATTAATATAAACTCTCATCTAAAAAGTTTTCAAAATTTTTATTACCTTTCCGATGCCTCTAACCTCACTTTTTTTGGATATCTATACAAAAATATATGCATATTTTACTAACATGCTATCATTAGTGCTTCGATCTTAGAAATCTAGTAGATTTTCTTTTCGTCCAATGATGTCATAATTCCGAATAGGAAACGACTTACTTTAAATATATACTCTACATAAAACTTGTAGACTTTTGAGTCATCGTTCTAATTAGAGTTTTCTTACTTAATTTAGAATTTTATTCATAGAGATATGCTTAAATTACTAGGACTATGTCAAATAAATTTGTGTGCAGAATCCTAGTTCAAGTAAGATTCTAATTGTGATTTTATACTCATTAATTAGAATCTTAATTATATTTAAATTTATTATGTTTTACTTTTAATTCAAATCAAATATGTTACACGTAATTTTTTAGATCGTGGTTAATATTAATATACCATCTTTTGTTTCCTAATTTAAATCATAATCCGATTAAGACTTGTTCTCTATAAGTAGTCCTTTCTAAAATTGATCTTTGATATTTTTGACATCTAAAATATCTTAATTAGTAAACATGGTCTTTTATATAGATCTTTTCATTATCTTTCGAATGATATCAATTATGCCTTAATCAGAATTTTTTTATAAAAGGTTATCATTATTTTACTATGTTGCTATCTAATACATCAATCTAAAATTTGAATTAAATTAGTGGGCTATTCAGTAGTATAATTTGGCTATTGGGCTTTCATAATTGGGTTAATTGGATTAAATTAAGTTACTTAAACTCAGTCATAGATTCTTATAATTAGTTAATTGGTCTAATTTAAATTAATTAAATTTATTAATAGTTTTAAAAGTGCGGGGTATAATAGAGGCTCAGGATAGACTACTGAAAATACTTGCTATCTTAGTAAGAGGCCGTAATAAAAATAAAAAAAAAGAGGAAAAATCAAAAGATCTACACAAAAAGCAAAAGGCAAAAGCCAAACCAAATACAAAAAGCCACAAAATCAAACGTCAAATTAAAAGGCCAAAGTATCCAAATAAAAAGGGCGTAAGGTAAAAAATACCCTACAAAGTGAAAATGACCGAACCCCAACAAACAACAGGCTAAAGGATGGACATCTTCCTAGGTCTCCGGAACCCTCTCGTGAGCTTTCTAGATCATTTCTTCCCTTCTCCCTAAGGAGCGTACTCCAAGCTTAAGGAATGGCCTAAGTTGACTGAGGGTCAGATCATCGAATGGGATCATGAATACAACCACAATAAAAGCACAATGAATCTAGATTAGGTTATTGAAGAATAATTAGGGAATTAAGATAACAAACAAGTAAACTCTTTTGATCCATGTACCATGGTGGTCTTTAGATTAGTATTATTTCAAAATTAAAAAAAATGAATATTTCAAAATCGCAAAAAAAATGGACATGTCAAAATCACAAAAAAAAAAGATATTTCTAAAGAAAAAAAAAGGATATTTCAAAAGCAAAATAAAATGGATATTTCAAAATCACAAAAAATGGATATTTCAAAAAAGAATATAGATATTTAAAAATTGTAAAAAAAAAAAAAATGAATATGTTGAAATTAGCATCCGCTTGCCATATCATGCATGTTGCATCCCTTATTTTCAGTGAGCATTTGCTTGCTTGTATGTTGCATTATTTAAATTGATTCCTTCAATTTATTTTGCCTTCATTAAATAAAGGCTTTGTCCTTTAACCCTTCTACCAAAGATAAGATCAAGTAGTTGGTTACTTAATCGGACAAGGGGCTAAGCCATAATAGATATTTAACTTGTTTGTTTAAGTTATGTACTGGCCACGGGTATGCAGGAAAGAGACATTCATAGTGCACAGAGGAGCCATAAACAACCATTTTCATACATATAAAAAGATCATGCATGTGATGGAAGGTCCATCGTATCTGAAGATCAGGACCAAAAGTGTATTAGCCGAAGTCGGACAGCATAACATCAAGTACAAGAGACATCATGATAAAAAAAAGATGGATGATTAGCATCAGCTGGCCCTTCATGGCTGGCTCTCCCCAGCACCTTTATCAAATTAGCTCTGGGCCTCATCATGTGTGTCGGGCTCTCTGATCGGAGCTAGTGGTGGTCCCATAGCGCTCGGCTCGGCTCTAGCAGATGATACAACAATGCTCGTGGTGAAGACGCTCCTGTGGCCACCCTCGCGAGCTCGTTGGTACCGCTCCTCTACACTCCTCTCATGCTTGGCCACCGCCAGCTGTCCTGGAGCAGTTTGTTATCCTCCATGAGCTAGTCTCGCTCGCGATCCTTCTCCTCCATAATGACCTCTAAACGCATCTAGAGGCGTGTCAGCTCTCGAGGTAAATCGCCCGTAGAAAGTCTCGCCAGTTGCTTCTCTAACTCAGAGACTCGGGCCGCTGCATCCTGTGCCTGCTCGAGCTCTGCCTCTGCTCTCTGCAGAGCCTCCTGAAGCTCGGCAACCTGTTAGTCAAGAGAAAGATACTATCAGCTCAAGAACAAATTCAAAGAAGAAATGAAAGAATGAAGACAGGAACTTACCTAGGAGACGCGGTCCTCCTCCGCTAGAGAAGCTCGATGGATGGCCCAAACCAACTGCTCCTAGAGGGAGGCCAGAGCTGCTTCTTGTGATGTGCCCGATGATGAGGCTTCAGCCATGTTAGCGGGAGGTTGGGTGGCCTGGGTGTAGGCGGCACGTTGCATCAAGCGATCTTTGTCAACCGTCAAGTGTTAGAACAATTTAATAAAACGAAAGCATTCGTACATGATTAGATAATTCATGCATACATACCAAGGCATTGAGCTCAACATGGACCTGTTCGAGCTGGGCCTCTACATTCTTAAGGTAAGCTCGGAGGATGATGATGGTGGCATCCTGCGCATCCTGCATAATGATACATGTTATTCATTCATTCACAAATATATATAAGATAATAAAAAATTTAAGACGCATGCCATCATACTTACATCGAGAGGACGAAGTTGCTGGAGTTGGGCAGCGTAGTGGACCCGATACTGTTGGAAATAGGCCTCGCTACTCTCCACATGCGATTCCACGGGCACCCCACGACGCTCCCAGCTCACATGCTGGCCCACCCGCCAGTCGGTTCGGGCTTGCTTCCCCCTCCTCCTCCTGATTCCCTTTGGGATCTCCTCTTCGATCCAGTCCTGGTGGAGGCCCAGCATCCTCATCACCAGCTCGAGATGTAATAGCTCGATCTCGTGAGGTAGTGGACCCACATCTGGCGTCCATACCTCGCTCTGCCTTCCTCCACCCAAGGCTGCCCCTCCTCATCCATACCGAGATACAGGTGCAAGATCACCTGCATTTATATAAGTCAGTTGCATTCATAATCAATTGGTTGCATTTAATTAAATAAGAGTGAAAATGAAATAATACCAAGAGTTCTGGATAATCAAGGAAGAGCCGTCAGTTGATCGTGCTGTGGAGCTGTGTCAATGATTGGACGCCATCTATAGGCCAATGAAACAGCATCTGGACAGATGGCCTTCGCTCGGCCCAGAGGAAAATAATAATAAGTCCAAATCTACATGCATAAGCATATAGGTTAGAAATCATGTCATAATTGTTGGGTTTTCTCGGTTTCTCCGGATCGCTCACGCAGCGGAAAAATAAAATTATTTACAGCGATCCGTTCCCGTTTCGGAGACTAAGATACGATAATCTAATTATCGAAATTCTCACCGTGTGCGGATTCGAATCCGCAGCCGTTCGGTTCCGTCGGTGTGACACCGCAAGCCGCGCAAGCGCCCGGCCTCTAGCGAAGTCCACGCGATCCTCCCCGCGACGGATATCCTCGAGTTCGTCGTTCTTCGCAGTCCGCGAAGCCTCCGCTGGTCGCCGCAGTGCGCGGACGATTTCCCGTCGAACGGGATTCAGAGAAGCGGCGGGGCAGATCTGGATCTGCCGGGACTCCAGAGGGAGACAGAAACTGAGGAGGGGCGGCTAGGGTTAGCAGCAGCTTGGCCTACTCAGCCCGTTCGCTATGTTTTATACTAACCGCGCGGTTTTTCATAAAAACCCCCGGTTTGTATAAAACCCACTTATTTATCCATCGCCTTGAGAATCATTTGCGTGTGACCCTCTAGGCCCAAGTACCAGTCCAGTTAATGGCCCAGTAAGCCCAGTGACTCCTCACTGGCTTTATTAATTAATTAATAACCCTTTATTAATCAATTAATCAATCGAATTAATGTCGCACATCAAATTCGACCGGGCCTCCGATCACGTTGGGTGCCAAGCAACACCGCGTGAACCCGGAAGGTATTTGGGGTTAAGTAACCCACTCTTGGAACCTTTCCGTCGACAGTTACTGCGTGGATATAATCCTTCATTCATACAATGCTCTCGAGTCAACTCAGGGCATGGCGAGCTGTCAAACCCTAGCCGGTCAACTCACTTGGATTGGATGCCGCTGATGAATATCGGAAAGCTCCTTTCCCGATATTATCGTCTGCCCTGGCCAGGGACTTTCGCGCATCCTTCCTAGAGCATTCTCTCTCTAAGTACCGAGAGCGAATGATTCCTTATTGACACACAATTCCCTTCGACGGTATTCCGCTGCACCCAATCCTTGGCGTATTAGAATCCCGTGGCTAGAGATTCGTAGACCAAGGTCAAAGTACAGAAGTCCACCGCCAAGGTGTCCTTGGTATCTCAGGTCCGAGGACCATCCACGCAACTGCGACAATAGAATCAAGCTGGTTGACAGTGAGGTACAATACCATCCAGCGATTCAGTCGGATCAGTTCAGTGAACTCATTCTCCAATGAGCACCTACAGATTCGCCTTAGTGTCTCCACACAAGTGACTTATGAGATCAGTCACCCTCATCATATGAGCAGGAGTAATCTGTACTAGTCTAACCGGATATCCGATGTCCTTCTCGAATATCCTCCGACTAGGAACAATTAAGAATATGTGTGTTTAAGTGATCAGTCTCATTAGTATGATCTCATCATAATCTGATCACTATAGCACATATTCACGGACTTCATTATGAAACGATAATTAACGCGATTTACACATAATGAATATTATGCCATTTTATTAATAATGAACGAGATTTACATTGTTAGATTGGCTTGTAGGCCACCTAAACTAACAATCTCCCACTTGGACTAAAGCCAATCACCTTTATACAATAAGCCCATATACTCTAGGTGACGCTCAAACACAATTTGAGCCGACGGCTTTGTCAGTGGATCTGCTACATTGTCGACGGATGGAACTCTTTCCACTACTACATATCCTCTGGATATGATCTTTCTGATAAGGTGAAAGCGGCTCAGAATATGCTTCGATTTCTGATGAGACCGTGGCTCTTTCGCTTGCGCAATCGCTCCATTGTTGTCGCACAACAGTGGAACAGGCTCAGAGATGCTGGGAACTACGCCGAGGTCGGTGATGAATTTCTTCAACCACACTGCTTCCTTGGCGGCTTCAGCTGCAGCGATGTACTCAGCTTCAGTCGTCGAATCTGCAGTGGTTACTTGCTTGGAACTCTTCCAGCACACTGCCCCTCCGTTCAATGTAAACACGAATCCAGATGTTGACTTGCTATCATCTGGATACGACTGGAAACTCGAGTCAGTAAAGCATCGCAGTTTCAAGTCACCTCCTCCATAGACAAGAAACATATCCTTAGTTCTTCTCAAGTACTTAAGGATGCATTTCACTGCCTTCCAGTGCTCTTCGCCTGGATCAGCCTGAAATCTGCTCGTAACACTTAGAGCAAATGCAACATCAGGCCGTGTACATAGCATGGCATACATGATAGATCCTATGGCAGAGGCATAGGGTATTCTATCCATGAATGCCCTCTCATCAGGAGTCTTAGGAGACTGTTCCTTTGAGAGATTAATTCCATGTCTCATCGGTATGAAACCTCTCTTGGAATTTTCCATGCCAAACCTTTTGACTATAGTGTCTATGTACAAGGATTGGGTCATTCCAAGCATCCTCTTTGATCTATCTCTATAGATCCGTATTCCCAATACGTAGGATGCTTCTCCCAAATCCTTCATGGAGAAGTTTTTCGATAGCCAGACCTTTACTGATGACATCATAGCTACATCATTCCCAATGAGTAGTATGTCATCTACGTAAAGAACTAGAAAAGTGACTGCACTCCCACTGGTCTTCTTGTACACACAAGGCTCATCTTCATTCTTAATGAAGTCATAAGACTTGACAGCCTCGTCAAATCTTATGTTCCAGCTCCGGGAAGCTTGCTTCAGTCCATAAATGGACCTCTGAAGCTTGCACACTTTATCTGGAGATTCTTTGGATGTGAAACCTTCCGGTTGTATCATATACACCTCCTCCTCAAGATTACCATTGAGGAAGGCAGTCTTCACATCCATCTGCCAGATTTCATAATCAAAATGTGCAGCAATGGCGAGTAGAACTCTGATTGACTTTATCATAGCAACTGGTGAGAAAGTCTCGTCATAGTCAATTCCTTGCCTTTGACGATATCCCTTTGCCACCAACCTTGCCTTATAAGTGTCGATCCGTCCATCAGCACCGATCTTTCTTTTAAAGATCCACTTGCAACCGATGGGTACAATACCCTCGGGCAAGTCCTCCAAGTTCCAAACTTGGTTGGTGTACATGGACTGGATTTCTGAGTTCATGGCTTCTCGCCATTTCCCGGCTTCTGGGCCTTCTATGGCCTCCTGGTAGGTTTTAGGATCATCATCCTCATTATATGCTACCTTAGACTCACCTTCAGCAATATGTCCCACATATCATTCGGGTAGTCTAGGTACTCTATCAGATCTACGAGGCTCATCTGTGTGTACCTGAACAGATTCAGGAATTGATATCTCATCTGATGATAATGCAGATGTTTGGGGATCTGGAACCTCTTCCAGTACTATTTTACTCCCACTGTTCTCCTGGATAAGGTATTCCTCTTCCAGAAAGACAGCTTTCCTGGCAACAAACACCTTTTGTTCATCAGGATGGTAAAAATAGTATCCAAAGGTTTCCTTTGGATATCCCACAAACCTACATTTATCAATTCGTGATTCCAGCTTGTCTGGATCATGCCTCTTTACATGAGCAGGACAACCCCAGACTTTAACATGTTTAAATTCTGGTTTCCTGCCTTTCCATATCTCATATGGAGTAGAGGTCACAGACTTGCTGGGTACTTTGTTCAGTAGGTATGCTGCTGACTCTAGAGCATACCCCCAGAGGGACACTGGTAATCCTGAAAAGCTCATCATGGATCGCACCATGTCCAACAAGGTGCGATTCCTCCTTTCTGATACACCATTCATCTGTGGTGTATATGGAGGGGTTAGCTGAGAAAGGATACCATTATCCTTTAAGAATTGTGTGAAATTAGTACTCAAGTATTCTCCTCCTCGATCTGATCGAAGAGCTTTAATACTCTTTCCTAACTGCTTCTCCACCTCATTCTTGAACTCCTTGAACTTCTCAAATGCTTCCGACTTGTACTTCATTAAGTACACATAGCCGAATCTTGAGAAGTCATCGGTGAACGTGATGAAGTAAGAAAAACCACCTTTAGCTTGGGTGGACATGGGACCACATACATCCGAATGTATTAGTTCCAAAATGTCCTTGGCATGTTCTCCATGTCCACTAAATGGAGATTTTGCCATCTTTCCCATAAGGCAGGATTCACATGTTGCAAACGATTCATAATCGAATACTGTTAAGTAACCATGCTTGTGCAACTTTTGCAACCTGCTTTCGCCAATGTGCCCAAGTCTACAATGCCACATGTAGGCCTGGTTCACACAATTCTTGCTCTTCTTAAGAGCTTTGTCAATCTGAAGATTGTAATGAGAAACATCTAATAGATATAGACCGTTGACTAAAGATGCCGAAGCTATTGATTTATTACCATAATAAATCGTACAACTTCTATTCTCAATTGTCAACCTATATCCTATCTTGTCCAAACAAGATATTGATATGATGTTCTTTATTATGCTAGGAACATAATAACAATCTTCCAATAGTAAGGTGTTTCCCGATGGAAGCCTGAGGTTTGCTGTCCCAACAGCAATCGCCGCAGCTTTTGCGCCGTTTCCTAGCCTCAATTCCACCTCACCATGTCTCAGCTTGCGCTTACTTGTCAGCATCTGCACATCATGACAGATATGAGAAGCACATCCGGTATCTAATACCCAGGATGTGGAATCTCTAACTGACAAGTTGATATCTATCATATAGATATCTGAAGCTTCAGACAGCTTCACTCTTCCATGAGCTTTATCGTTAAGAAACTCCTTTCTGTTCCTCTTCCAGTGACCATACTGCTTATAATAGAAACAGTCACCCTTCACTACTCTTTTATCTTTGTCCTTCGATCCTTTATCGTTAGCTGTTATCTCTGCTTCAGGGGCATCTAATGCCGATTCAGCAGGAGGATCAGCTCCAGGGACAAAGTTATTGCGTTCAGATCTGAAGACATTCTTCAGGCTTCTGAACCAATCCGAGTAGATTAGGTAAGTCAAAAGGGCATCAAGTATGCCACGGAGTGGGTTATTCGATGACATAATTCCCTACAGGAGATAAGTAAAATCTACTTAGCAGATGTTCAATTATTTAAAGTTTAAAACAAGACATGGTCTTTTCTTCAAGTTTAACTCCCACTAATTTTCGACGGACTGTATAACCCTTAGTTATACAGAACGGGAGACGCCGACAGTCTCCTAGTGGGGATCAGAATCTCAATGACTTGCACTACAGCCTTGTGGATAGCACAACAAACTGTAATACAATCAGAGAGCACCCAACTCATGGGACTTGCAACTCCTTGCAATATCTGATCATAGCTTCGGTCCCCAGAGATTTAATGGCCTTGTGGATAGCACAACAAACCATTAATCCTGGTCTAAGCTAACCATCATTACGCGACGAGCATAGATTTGCATGCAGCCCTTGTGGATAGCACAACAAAGCTACATGGTTCCTCTACCCCGATCTATAGGCATCTAATGCCATAGCCACAGTTTCTCCTCCCAATTAAGCAGGCCTTGTGGATAGCACAACAAACCTGCCTAAAGTGATTCGAATCCTATGACTATAACGATGGTGGACCACGCGGTAAGTTCTCAACTACTCGCGTTACGGCTTAGAGTTTATCTGAGGGTATTTGGATAACTTTTATCTTGGTCTCTCCTAGGTGATAGTATATAAATATATCGTATATATTTACTAAATACTATAACCTGTTTTGATTCATAATCAAAAGATAAACAATGCATCACATACATGTCATTAGTGTGGTCATGGATAGCACAGTGGGTTTGACTGGAGCCAACAGTCAAACGCACACACATTCTAATCATAACAATTATATTAGATAACCTGCAAACACATAGGCAAGAGATCTCCATCTTTTTCGCCTTCCCGGTTGCAGCTGTGGATCGTCCTCGCTCTATCCTCGGTTGCCTCTATCATATTACATTAATTCTAGAATTAACAAGTAAATTGAAGAAGGCCTTATGGCGAGTACAAGAGAGAGAGGGAGGTAGAAATACATCGGAGTATGAAAGAGAGAGGTGCGCAGACCTCTATTTATTAACAATTAATAAACATCATACATCCACGATCCACACAACCATTCATCACATGAATAATAAATTAAGTGCATATCCATGACCACGGTGTGTTTTAAACATCCCACACATGATTCAGCGCATCACATGGCTAAAACAAATGAGTTTTCAAAATAAATAATTTTGGCTTTCAAAAAGCTGGGATCCAATCAAAATTGGCATTTGAATTTCGAAAACTCATTTAATTAACTTAACATGCAATTAAATCAAATTTAAAAGCAATAAACACACATCACATGCGCATACACTCCGAATTAATAATTCCATATTATTCCATGCAAATTAGAACAATTCTAATAATCTAACACTTAGATTAAACCCCATTAATAATCTAACAATTAGATTATTTAAAGACTAATCTAACTCTTAGATTAATCCAACAAAATTAATCATTAATTTATCACATAAATTAATAACTAACTCTAATTCTTAATTAACTACTAATCTAACTCTTAGATTAGTTAATTAAAAGTTAATTGCTAATTTAACACTTAAATTAATAATCAACTCCAATAAGTTATTAACTACTAATCTAACTCTTAGATTAGATAATTAAATGTTAATTACTAATTTAACTCTTAAACTAATAATTAACATCAATTATTAATAACTATCATATAAACCCTTAGATTAATCAATTAAAATTAACTATCAATTTAACATTTAAATTAACAATTAATTTCAATTAACTAATAATGACTAATTTAACACTTAAATTAGTCTATTAGAATTAATTATTAATTTAACTTTTAAATTAATAACTAAAGCAAATCATTAACAACAATTTGTTAATAATGATCCCAAAACCCATTAATAACCCAATCCAATATTATTAGAAAATAAAATTTAATTTTCAAAAAATTTTGAAATATAAATTTAAAATCTAATCAGATATTAATTGGGTCAAAAAGGGCTTAATAAGGTTTAATAAAAGGGGATAATAATAGGGATTTAACTCAATTGGACTCAGCCACATGGCTGAGCCATGGGGCTCGGGCCCTGGCCGAGCCAGGGCTCGGACCAGGCGCCCACAGGGGCCGCCTGGCTCGAACCTGGTTCGACCAGGCCCCAGACCTGGTCCGGGCCGGTCCGACCGGCTCGGGACCGGGTCTTCCCCACCCCAAACCCTAACCTGTTACAGGTCTTGGGAAGGCCGGCGGCGGGGAAGCAGCATGGCGCCGGCGACAGTGCCCCCCGGCGGCACAGGCCCGGCCGGCGGTCCCCCCCGGCGCCGGCGACGTTCCCGGCGCCGGCAGGGCCGCCGGCGGTGGCCACAGCATGCAGCCCGAGCCTCAAAATTTCCCTAAAATTTCTGGTTTTACAGGATTTAAATCCGATTTGGGGCTAGATTTTTGCGGCTCTCCAAGGCCATTCCGGCGCCGGAAAAATACCGGATGTGGAGTGGTGACTATCACCAGTTGATCTGGAGTCTCGGCCGGCCATCCCAACGATTGGGAAGCAGATTTAAGCCGCCGTAAAGTCGCCGTTCTTCGTCTCACGAAGAACACGAAAAACCCCCAAAATAATCTCGAAAAATCACGGAAAAATAATCAAATTATTTGTGTTCATCTTATGAACACGATTCCGTCATTTTAATCGGATTAAACGCATGGAATAACTCAAGAAAAATCAATTTCGGAAACCGAAACGGGACGAGAAACAGTGGAACCTGACTCTAATACCACTGTTGGCTTTTCTCGGTTTCTCCGGATCGCTCACGCAGCGGAAAAATAAAATTATTTACAGCGATCCGTTCCCGTTTCGGAGACTAAAATACGATAATCCAATTATCGAAATTCTCACCGTGTGCGGATTCGAATCCGCAGCCGTTCGGTTCCGTCGGTGTGACACCGCAAGCCGCGCAAGCGCCCGGCTTCTAGCGAAGTCCACGCGATCCTCCCCGCGACGGATATCCTAGAGTTCGTCGTTCTTCGCAGTCCGCGAAGCCTCCGCTGGTCGCCGCAATGATCGCCGCAGTGCGCGGACGATTTCCCGTCGAACGGGATTCAGAGAAGCGGCGGGGCAGATCTGGATCTGCCTGGACGCCAGAGGGAGACAGAAACTGAGGAGGGGCGGCTAGGGTTAGCAGCAGCTTGGCCTGCTCAGCCCGTTCGCTATGTTTTATACTAACCGCGCGGTTTTTCATAAAAACCCCCGGTTTGTATAAAACCCACTTATTTATCCATCGCCTTGAGAATCATTTGCGTGTGACCCTCTAGGCCCAAGTACCAGTCCAGTTAATGGCCCAGTAAGCCCAGTGACTCCTCACTGGCTTTATTAATTAATTAATAACCCTTTATTAATCAATTAATCAATCGAATTAATGTCGCACATCAAATTCGACCGGGCCTCCGATCACGTTGGGTGCCAAGCAACACCGCGTGAACCCGGAAGGTATTTGGGGTTAAGTAACCCACTCTTGGAACCTTTCCGTCGACAGTTACCGCGTGGATTTAATCCTTCATTCGTACAATGCTCTCGAGTCAACTCAGGGCATGGCGAGCTGTCAAACCCTAGCCGGTCGACTCACTTGGATTGGATGCCGCTGATGAATATCGGAAAACTCCTTTCCCGATATTATCGTCCGCCCTGGCCAGGGACTTTCGCGCATCCTTCCTAGAGCTTTCTCTCTCTAAGTACCGAGAGCGAATGATTCCTTATTGACACACAATTCCCTTCGACGGTATTCCGCTGCACCCAATCCTTGGCGTATTAGAATCCCGTGGCTAGAGATTCGTAGACCAAGGTCAAAGTACAGAAGTCCACCGCCAAGGTGTCCTTGGTGTCTCAGGTCCGAGGACCATCCACGCAACTGCGACAATAGAATCAAGCTGGTTGACAGTGAGGTACAATACCATCCAGCGATTCAGTCGGATCAGTTCAGTGAACTCATTCTCCAATGAGCACCTACAGATTCGCCTTAGTGTCTCCACACAAGTGACTTATGAGATCAGTCACCCTCATCATATGAGCAGGAGTAATCTGTACTAGTCTAACCGGATATCCGATGTCCTTCTCGAATATCCTCCGACTAGGAACAATTAAGAATATGTGTGTTTAAGTGATCAGTCTCATTAGTATGATCTCATCATAATCTGATCACTATAGCACATATTCACGGACTTCATTATGAAACGATAATTAACGCGATTTACACATAATGAATATTGTGCCATTTTATTAATAATGAACGAGATTTAAATTGTTAGATTGGCTTGTAGGCCACCTAAACTAACAATAATCATAATCATAACATAAGCATCAAAGAAATGAAATGAAATCATTAATTCATCCCTGTAGAAACAGCGAGAAGCTGCTGATGGTGGTCTCGTAGTCCGACTAGATCGCGGATAGATTGGTAAAGAGGTGGGCCAGAAGGGCAGCACTCCAAGCATACTCACCTAACCTATCAAGATCCCTAAGGAGACTCAGAAAACGATAGAGAATGTGGTCACCCTTCATCCCGAATAATAGCCTACCAAATAAAAATACCAAAAAGATCCTGAGCTGTCTATCTACCAACTCCGTCTGCTCCCTGATGTTGACCTGGTCAACCTTGTTAGTTTTATGTGGCCTATAAGCCAATCTGACTATGTAAATTTCGTTCATTTATTAAATAAAACGACATTATTTCATTATGTATAATTCATTTTAATTATCGTCTCATATTGAAGTCCGTGAATATGTGCGATGGTGATCAAATTATGATAAGATCACACTAGTGAGACAGATCACTTAAACACATATATTCTTAATAGTTCCTAGTCAGAGGATGTCCGAGAAGGACATTGGATATCCGGTTAGACTAGTATAGATTACTCCTGCTCATATGATGAGGGTGACTGATCTCATAGTCACTTGTGTGGAGACACTAAGGCGAATCTATAGGTGCTCTTTAAAAAATGAGTTCACTAAATTGATCCGATTGAATCGTTGGATGGTATAGTACCACACTGTCAACCAGCTTGATTCTATTGTTGCAGTTGCGTAGATGGTCCTCAGACTTGAGACACCAAGGACACCTTGTCAATGAACTTCTGTACTTTGACCTTAGTTTATGGATCTCTATTCATAGAATTCTAAACAGTCAAGGATCAGGTGCAGTGGAATACCGTCGAAGGAAGTTGAGTATAAATAAGGAATCATTCGCTCTTAGTACTTAGAGAGAGAGTACTTTAGGAAGGATGCACGGGAGTCCCTGGCTAGGACATACGATAACATCGGAAAATGAGTTTTCTGATATTATAAGTCAACATCCAATCCAAGTGAGTCGACCGGTTAGGGTTTGACGGTACACCTGCTAGTATTAGGTGGCCCGAAAGCCAATTGGATACTGTGTATAATTCATTTTATCAATATAATGGCATAAATTCATTATGTAATTAAATCGATCTTTGTTTATCGTATCACGATGAAGTCTATGAACATGTGTAATAGTCTTCAGATTATGATGAGATCATAATTACGGGACCGAAGACTTATAAACTCATGTTCTTAATTGTTCCTAGTCAGAGGATGTTTGAGAAGGACATCAAACACCCGGATAGACTAGTGCAATTTTCTTCAGCTCGTATGATGAGGGTGACTGATCATATAAGTCACTTGTGTGAAGACACTATGCTGGACCTGTAGGTGCTCATTGATGAATGAGTTCACTAAATTGATCTAACCATGAATCGCTAGATGGTATATACCTCACTGTTAACTAGTTCGATTCTTTTGTTATGGTTGCGTAGATTTTCCTTGGACTTGAGACACCAAAGATATCTTATTAGTTCGTCTCTGAGCTTTGACCTTGACTAATGAATCCCCAACTATGGGTTATCAATAAGTCAAGTGATCGGGTTCAGGAAGATGCCCTCGAAGGTAATTGTGTGTTCAATACAGGATCATCTACTCTCGATAATAGGAGGGAGAATATTCCAGAAATGATGCTCTCAAGTCCTTGGCCAGGGCAGACTCTATATCAGATAAACAGTTGTCTGGTATAAATTAGCGGCATCTTATTCAAGTTAATCGACCAGCTAGGGTTTAACAGTAAACCATACCCTCGGTCGATTCAGGAACATTGCATGAATGAAGGACTATATCCGCGCGGTAACCGTTGACGGAAAGGTTCCCATAGTGGGTTGAATAAACCCCAATGCCTTCCAGGATCACACAATGTTGCTTGGCACCCAACGTGATCAGAAGCCCGTACGAATTTATTGTGGGACATTAAATTCAACTAATTAATCAATATAAGGATATTAATTAATTCAGTGGGTCTGTAAAAGGTTACTGGACTTAATGGGTCATTAACTGGACTGGTATTTGGGCCTAGAGGGTCACACGCAAATGGTTTTTAAGTTGGTAGACTTTTTGATGGGTTTCGATTTTGAAAAACTGCGAAAAAACTTATTATAAAAGACTCGCTACTAGGTCGGGGGCCAGCAACCCTGACCTAGCCGCCCCCTCTCTCTCCTCTCTCTCTCTGGTGCCCCCCCCTCCTCTGGCAGTCCTCGGGAGAGTCCGCTCCGACTTCCGCCTACTCCATCTTCCCGTTCGACAGGAATCTGAATCCGCATGTCGCGGAGAATTATGTGTAGCCAGACGGGATCTGCGGATGCTGCTACGAGTGAAGAAGCGAGGACGATCCACCAAGAGGAAGACCGCGTGGATACCGCTAGAGGCCGGGCACCTACACGGCTTGCGGCATTACACTGACAGAAACAGACGAACGCGGATTTGAATCCATGCAAGGTAAATCCAATTTACCATTTAAAAGTTTTGTAGATCGAAATGGGATGGATCTGATCCCAATTAATTTTATCCTCCACGTTTTTGGTCAGACTCGGACACAGGAAAACCCAACAACACCATACCTTAAGTTGACTCGAGAGCATTATTCGAATGAAGGATTATATCCACGCGGTAACTGTCGATGGAAAGGTTCCAAGAGTGGGTTGATTAGCCCTAATACCTTGATTAACCCTAATACCTTTCGGGTTCACGGGGCGTTGCTTGGCACCCAACGTGATCGGATGCACGGCCGAATTTAATGTGCGACATTAATTTGGTCGATTAATTAAGTCAATGAGGAGTCACTGGGCTTATTGAGCCATTAACCGGACTGATGATTGGGCCTAGAGGGTCACACGCAAATGATTCTCAAGACGATAGATTAAAGTGGGTTTTATATTAAGTCGGGGGTTCATATGAAAAATCATGCGGTTAATGTAAAATATCATGAGTGGGCTGAGCAGGCTAAGAAGCTGCTCAACCCTAGCAGCCCCCTCCTCTCTCCCTCTCTCTCTCTAGTGCCCCAGCTCTCTCCCCTCTCTAGAGACAGCTCCGCCGTCTTCTCCGTTTAACAGGAAATTGTCTGCGCGTTACGGCCATTGTTGCGGCAAACGATGAAGGGTTCGTGGGCTGCGAAGAACGAAGAACGTGAGAAAATCCACCGCAAGGATGATCGCTTGGACTTCGCTAGAGGCTTGGTATCTGTGCGGCTGGCGGTGTCACACCGATGGAACTGTTCGGACGTGGATTCGAATCTGCACGCGATAATGATCGATTACCCGTTCTAATCAGTTTTCTATTAATCGAAACGGACAGGGATCATATAATTTTATTTCTTATTTTCCATTGTGTTTGCGAACCCGAGAAATATGAGATCCCAACAGTGGTATCAGAGCCAAGTTCCACTGTTTCTTGTCCGAATTAATTTTTCCATTAATTATTCTATGCAACGTTTTCATTTTTATGTATGGTTAATGATCATGAGATGATTCCTGCGATCAAATCGCTTATTTTTTTGTAAAATTAAATTTATTTTGGGGAGTTTTGGAGTTTTTCATGTGATGAAGAATGGGGTTAATGGTGGTTGTTGGGATCAGGGCGGGATGCGAAGAATGCAGCGGAAATAAGGAATAAAATCCCGCTCGATGCCCGCTGATCTGATTTGGAATGAAAAATGATAAACCAAAAAAAAACCGAGTCATAAACTGATTACCGTGAGCGGATTCGAATCCGCTTCCGTCTCGGTTCCGTCGAGGCGATGCCGCGAGCCGCTCAAGCGTCTGGCCTCCAACGGTATCAACGCGATCCTCTGTAGTGGTTCGTCCTCGCTCCCTCGTCCGTATCAGCTCGCTGAAGATCTGTTGCCGCAACGATTGCTGAAAACCCACGGACGGGAATTCCCAACTTTCGGTAATCGCGCACGGCGGAGACGGAGACTGAGACTGTTCCGGTGCCTCGAACGGGGCGCCCAGAGGATGAGGAGAGAGAAAGGGGGGCGGCCAGCATAGGGAAACCCTGGAGCTTGGCCCAGGGTTTCTCAACAGCGCATATATATATATATATATATATATATATGTATATATATATGTATATATATATATGTATATATATATGTATATATATATATGTATATATATATATATGTATGTATATATATATGTATATATATATATATGTATGTATATATATATGTATATATATATATATGTATGTATATATATATGCATATATATATATATATATATATGTATATATGCATACATATATATATATGTATATATATATATATATATATATATTAAGTCGGCGCGACTTTTCACAAAAGTCCCCGAGTTAATATAAATCCTACTTAAGTACCACCGACTGAGAATCTTATTGCGTGTGACCCTCTAGGCCTATTAACCAGTCTGGTTTTCAACCCGTTTAGTCTAATAACTAGTTATTGACTTATTATAATTAATTAATATCTAGATATTAACTAATTACTGAACCGAATTAACATCTCATGTAAATTCGGTCGGACTTCCAATCAAGTTGGGTGCCAAGGAACCCCGCATGATCCCAGAAGGTAATGGGGTTTAGCAACCCACTCATGGAACCTATCCATCCATAGTTACCGCGTGGCTATAATTCTTCGTTTGCACAATGCTCTCGAGTTAACCTAGAGTATGGTCAACTGTCAAACCCTAGATGGTCAACTCACTTGAATTAGACTCCGCTGCACAATATCCAAAAATAACTTTTCTGATATTGTTTCTGCTTTGGCCAGAGACTCCTGTGGATCTATTCTAGAGCATTCTCTCTCCAGTTACTTGAGAGCGAACGATCCTTTATTGAAGAAACAATCACCTTCGAAGGTTTTCCATTGGAAACCAATCCTTGACTATTAGAGATCCCATGGATAGGGATTCGTAGGTCAAGGTCAAAGTCCAGAAGTCCACCGACAATGTGTCTTTGGTATCTCAAGTCTAAGTATCAACTACGCCACTGTGACGATGAATCAAGCCGGTTGACAGTCAGGTAAATTACAGAATATTAAGGGATGATCTCGATTGTATAAAGAATGATTTCTATAATGAAAATAAAATCAAAATTACATCAAATGGAAGATAAAGAGAGTTTTTAAGGATGAATTTTCTGAAGCTCCTTTACATATATTTCCGACAATCCTCTATGAGCTTCGTGTGAAGATTTTAAATGATGAATGAAGCTGATGTTCCACAATGTAACTATGAGTTCAGTTGCTTCAAAATCTTCATCAGATTCCAAGGTGCGCTTCTTGATTAGAGAGATGTGGAAAAACTTTGGGAACTCATGGCGAGGTATGTTGAGTTGAGTATAACAACGATAAGGATTATACAGTACGAACTCAATTGCCCCGATCAGTCGAAGCTCTGCACCAGCTGCACGATGTACTCAGATCGTCTTCCCTACAAGATCAAGTGGAGAAGAATTGAATCCGTGTGATGGCACTGTCTTCAAATAAGCTCGCCAATCAGCTTGAGTCTTGAGTTTGGACACTCGGTTGATCATCATTTCATTGAACTTCACGATATTGGAAATATGGAAGATTGGACTGTTTTGATATATCTGAGATGCTCTTGCAGAATTTCTACTATGGTACTCGAACTTGAGATGTAACTCTACCCATAGAGCGAAGAGAAGTATGCAACTATGAGGACGTTGACCTATAGATGCTATAGAAAGTCCACTGTAAAGATAGGCTAAGATCGCCGTGCCAATCTCTTTTCCTTCAAAGATCTTACAAATTGCACTAACTTGATCGTCCTCTAGAATATTGTCCTGGGCAGGAAAGAATAGAGCTCTAGCCAGGCATGTGGTGAACGCGTTCATCACATTCTCAGTGTCATCTTCTTTGAATTCCTAAATCTCATATAAGGTCCACTCTGCCAACTTTGCATGGTTAATCCCTTTCTTCATAAGGCATCCTTGAACTTCTTTTGCTTCATAATCTTCATCAATAGTTGTTGACATGTGATCTTTTCCCTCATAAGTGCCATCTTGTTTAGGATCAGTTCATCATTGTTCAGCTTGATTTTAAGAAGGTCCAGTAAGAGTTCGGCCTCTTCAAGGCTTATGGTAGATTCAAACTCAACAAAGAAGAAAGTGTGGGTTTGTGGATACCACAATTCAATCGGAGCTCCCATCGCCACCCAATCTACATTTAAGCTCTTGTAGTGTTTTGCATGGACAACTAAGCCTTGGGTGTTCCACTTAGAAACATAAGATTATATGGAGATAGTAATGTTTTTCGCAAGCTTCTGAATCCAAGGAAGAAAAGAGAATTTTCTTGGACCAGAGAAGAAAGGATACCCTTAGAAAAGAAAATTGATTTAAAATTCTATCTAACAAGAAGAACGTGCAAAAAGAATTGAAGCATATAAAGAAGAAAAGATTAGGAAGGATTCAACTTACTTGCAGACTAGGATCTCGTCCGCTTAAATGATCCTTCACCTTTGAAAGCTTCTCGAGTGTCTTCTTTATCCTCTTGTTTGAAGAATCCATCGTATTCTTGAGATTTTTCCTCTTGAAATCTTGATTTTTCTCGAACTTTGGAGATAATCCCTTACTTTGATTTATAGATTGTGTATGGATTTGCCTTAATACAAGTTAAGGAAGCTTATGTATAGAAGTTTTACGAGATTGAAGAGTCTTTTCCGAATTAGAGAAGGGATATTGAAGGGAATTGGAGTCCGGATTGAATACAGGGAAAGCTATTTCTGCGACTTAAAAGACGTCTTTGGACAGCGACGTCATCCAAATGACGTCGGCTCAACACGACGCATTTCAAGAATTTTTTGTTATTTGCCAGAAATTCCATGTTTATCTATATGTGATGCATAATTGAATATTTGATTCTAATGGCGTCAGTGCGACACGATGCTATTCAGGCTCTATCTATTATTTTCTGAAATTCCATGCTTACCATATTTTGATATTTATTGATTATGTTTCGTGAAATTACTGATAATTTCTGAGTGCAGGAAATTCAAAAAAATGAAAATAAAGTTGAAAATCTCAAGAAGGTCCCACTGTGAGAGTTTATGAGTCCTGACCATGGCTAAAAAGACGGTTATCTTTATCCTTGTATTATTTCATGTAATTGATTTACATAATCATCATTACTATATGATAAATATTTATTAGAATATATCAAAAACCTTGTGGATCTGATGAAACTGGAATTTGAGTTCCCCTTCAACAAAACAATGATAATTCCAGAGGATTCTTAATCGCACGGATAGGCTGTTGATTGTTAATTAACAAGGACGATAGTTCTGCTTTTGTGAAATAGTGCGTGGAGAAACGAGCTTCGGCTTTGCACTGAATTGCAGAATTAATATCTTGACTCATTAATGACAATTTAACAATATTATCCTTGATTAATTTATATTTTATTTGATTTTATATTTTTCTTTTAGCCCAGCATGCATTATGTAGGACTTTGATATCATTGTGATAAGCGTTCATTATTGATTAAGTTTCAGACCATTGATCAAATAAATCCTAATGTGATATGAAATATTCTATTCTAAATTGAATATCTTGATTATCTTTGAGTTTCGCTTGAAGATATCCTTGGAATTCTATCCTTTCTTATACTCTTTATTCCAAATATTTCTTGCTTCCTTTTAAGATCTATCATGGTTGCAGCACTTCCACATTGGCTGGTAACCACTCCCCATGATGAAACCTGTAAGGTTTGTGACGTAGGGTACTTCCCAATCGTACAAGTTGATCGACCTTATTTTGTTTCTTTGTCTACCTCATCCAGACAGGATTGATTCCATTGATTTCTTTGAGTTACCTTCATTGATTATTTTGAGAAAAATTCCTATCATATGATGTTGAGTGTGTGTCTCATCATACCTTGGCATCACCTTTTCAATACACTCTATTTCACTACACTCCCTTGCAAAGTCAATGCCAAGGTGGGGCAACTGTAGACATGCTAATTTTGACATTATTTAAAGTAAATTTCATATCATGTAACAATCCCCCAAAATGGTCTGATATTTAATCATTGTTTAATTTTTATTATTTTACTAGATTAATTGTTTAAATAACGTCCGTCAAAGCAGATGCCATTTAAGTTCATTAATGAAATTGATTTTAATTCAAATTTTAATCGAATATGAAAATTATCCTGAAAGACGTCGGTCTATGAAGACGCCGTTTAGGGTTTTATTCATATTTCGATTTTTAATTTGATTTTTAATCTAATTTGTTAGCCATAAGTTAATTACAGATAATGATGAATTAGCCTGGGTTTATCTGTTTCTCAGTTGGATTGGCTCCGAATTCTTTCATGTTGATCCATAAGTAGTTGTGGATGCGCGTTGGAGACTTGAATTCCACTCTATATAAACTCAAGCCTTTGGTCATTAAAGAGTTAGTGGAAAAAGGTTAAAGAATCGGGATTGAAGTGCTGCGTGAAGAATTCCAGGAACATTCAAAGGAGAGTAAGCTTCATCCTCTTCATCCTTTCTTAATTCATACAGTCCATTCAAGACCAAGACTTCCAGGGGCCATTCAACCTCATTCTTTCTTCCTATTGTTTTCATCATCATTAGTATCATAAATTCATTTCGAAATCATCACTTCATACTATTCACACACTCATAACATTCATAATTTCAAACTCACATACTAAAAGGGTTTTAAAAGAACACAAAACAAGTGAGTGATTATGTTTAGTTGTATGATTAAAATTTTGATTAGAATATATTTTACACTCTATTAGTTCTTATTAGTTTTCTTTATTTTTTTGCAAAGGTACAGTCATCAAGATCAAGAAGATCAAGTAGAGATCATCATCCAAAGAAGAACTGGAGCATAAAGGAAGATCCCCAAATTCATCAAATCAAAGTAAGAACATAAGCACTAGAAGGGCTCTTTTCTTCAGCTGGCTGAAGAGAAGGAATCAAGAATTTAACAATCTCTCAACTTCAAAACAGGTAAGCGATCATCTTTTTATTTTTTGAAGCTTTTTAGTCAAAAACTTTCTGGCGATCACACTTAGTTTTTAATAAGTTTCATTGTTATATAATTAACATGAAATTCATGATTTCACACATCACGATTTGAGCACTCACAACCATTTAACGCCTGAAACTAAGGGATCCTCCGGCCTCTATCGAGCCAAAATCGGGGTCCCTCTTCTCCCCAAAAACACATAAAAATATAAAAGAGACAAGGGGAGAAATCTAATAACTAATTTAACACCCAAAACCCATTTCATAAAAATGCTTATTTTCATTAAAAAGCTCCTTAAAACATACTTTCTACCTAAAATTCTCCATACACATTGCATGTTTCAAAGCAGGAAAATCATGGTTTTAAACAAAACACAATGAGGATTGTCACCCTACCAGTTTACCTTGAACTCATCCTAGCTCCTTGCCATCGATTCGTCGCGCCACAAGACGTTATCCCTCCATCGGGACATCGGCCGCCCACCAGAGAGTGCAGTGCCGCGGAAGAGATGGTGGTAGTAGTGATGGGAGGTAGAGAGACGTTAGAGTGGTGGAAGAGGAAGACGGGAAAGAGGGAGGGAAGGAGAGGGTCGGAGGGATTCAGAGAGAGGAAGAGAGGAGGGAAGGCTCGGGCGTCAAACAGAACTAGCCTAAATCGCGTCATTCCCAGACGACGCCATTCAGACGACAGGATGCAGGTCATACACTAACAGATCTTTGAATGGCGTCTTGCATAGCCGACGCCATTTAGACAATCAGACCGGAGCTGTATACTTGCGCCCCAACGCTCGCTCACGTGGAATCTCCGCATAGCTCCTAAATCGCGTCCCCCTAGGCCGACGTCGATCAAAATCACGTCGAGCAAGCTCGACGTGATACAGAACTCATGCCCCAAGCCCACCAGGGCCCAAACTTGTAAGGACTGAGGTTTCGGGTTCTGTATTCGGGTCGGGTTCGGGTCGGATCCCTTGGTTTGGACCCTGTGGGGGGTCTTGAGACTGCTGACTGAATGGCGTCAGCACTGCTCGACGCCTTTCAAAAGGCGTCAGGTTGTGTGGACGCCATTTAGGTCTGCAGGTTGTTATGCCACGTGTGCGCCACGTGGGCGGGTTTCGGGCCGCGAGAGTACGGCCCCGGTCACATCATCTGAACGGCGTCGTGCTTGGTCGACGCGATTCAGACTGTGACCTCTGCGATGTCAGGGTGCGGCGCCAGAGCGTTGTCAGTACGGCCTGTCCTGTCGTCTGAACGGCGTCCACGGTGGGCGACGCGTTTCAGACCGCTGTCAGTACGGCCGTCCTGTCAGACTGATAGGCGTCTGCCTCGATCGACGCGTTTTAGCGGGATTCTGGTTGACCCCGCGAGCCTTCCCTTCTTTCCCTCATTCTCGCCTTCACTCTCTCTCTCTTTGCTCTCTCCGCCCTCTCCGACGCTCTTCTTCCCCTCCCCTTCCTCTTCTTCCTCTTCCACCACTCCAACACCACCTTACCTCTCACCTCTACCTCCACCACTTCCTTCGCGGTGTTCCACTCTCCGGACGGCGGCCGACGTCCCGGCGGAGTGGCGGCGTCCTCGAGGGTACCGGCGGCGGTGTGCGGTGCGGCGGGACGGCGGCACGGAGCTTGTCGGAGTTCAAGAACCGGTAGGGGGACGAAACCTTGCATGTGTGCTCGTTTGCTTCTTGGCGTGATGTGGCGTGTTTGGGGCTAGATTGAGCATGTTTAGGGGGATTCCTTGTGGGAATGGCGGTGCTTGTGGACTCGGTTTCGTAGCATGCTTGTGATGGTTGGACTTCTCTTCCTCCCCTTTTGGTTTTGGGGCTTTTCGGGGTGCTTGGGGTTCAAGGGTGAGACCCTCGGGTTGAACCAGGAAACCTGGTTTCTGGCGCTAAATGGCGTCGTGCCTGGTCGACGCTTTTCCGAAAGACGTCTGATCAGTACGACGCGTTTTAGGGTAGAAACCTCCCTGTTCGAGGTTTCCTGAGTTAGGGGTTCTGCGCTAAATGACGTCATGGATGGACGACGCCTTTCAGAAGGACGTCGGGCCATCATGACGCCATTTAGGCAGGAAATGCCCCCGTTTAAGGGTTCTGCAATCAGGATTTCTGGGTTGAATGGCGTCTGGTGACCCTGACGCGTTTTAAACGGCGGCTTCACTGGTGGACGCGTTTTAAGCGATAATCTGGCTTTTAATAATCTGTCTGAGGGTCTTGAATGGCGTCGACCTCAGTCGACGCGATTCAAGACAGAAATGCTTAAACCCTGTTACTTCATGCGTGTTTCACGGTAGGATGGTTCAAATGCATGCTTTGGGTTGTATACTGAGACGGAGGACTTCTGCGTGAGTGGAATTACATCACATGTGTGTGTGTGTGTGCTTTAGCTATATACTGAGACTGAGGTTTACTGTGCGAATGGAATCATGTTATATGTGTGGTTATGTTATGCGAATGTGGATCGGGTTAACTGTGGTTTACGTTGTCACCATGGGCCGATGGGAGAAGGGCCACGGTGTCTGTAGAGTGGTGCATGTTGTGTTTTACCCTTGGCTGAGACAAGGAGAACCACCTTGAGCCCGTCGGGCCGGAGTAGCTGGTATGCTATCTGAGGGGTTGCTGTTTGGTCTCAGCGGGTCGGGGTTTCCCTTAGTTGTCGTGACAGCTTCTGGCGTGTTTCTTGCTGTGGAGCTGGTGGTGTTTCTGGTGGGAGTTGGTTTACCCTATAGCCATTGGGCCTGATGTGACCTTTGATCAAGGTTACGAGAGGTACCTATAGCCCTTGGCCTGACGCAGCCCGGGAGAGTTGGGTTTGTGGGTAGTTCCTGTAGCTTCGGCTTGACGGGGGTTCGCCGGTCCCCAGGGCCCTCCTGAAGCGCTGAGGCCTAGCGTGGAGACAATCAGAATGGTAGGACAGTAGTCTAGACTGCTTGTGTGCACACGTAGCTGGCAGTGGCTGTACACTGGTTCCAGCTAGTCCTAGTTTGACTCACTGCCTCACCCTACAGTGCCCCGGAACACTGTAGGGGCGGACAGGCGTGAGCTGTGGTGGTAGTGTTGGGAGGCGACGTTCGACTTCGGTCGACAGTGTGGTTTAGTCGCTTCGTGGACTTTGACTGTGAGTCGTGACTCTGTGTTGGGTTCTTCGGGTTACTTAGAATAGTTCTTGTTACACTGCTTACCGTGCGTTTCATATTAGAGTTGGGTGCTGTGTTTACTGCTTTACTTAAATTGCCATATATTCCTGTTGTTACACTTGTGGGTGTGTGAGTGGGAGGCAGGGGATCGGATGATCCCTACTGAGCCCATTTCTGGTGTGGCTCACTCCCTACGGTTTCCAGGTGTGGACCTCGAGGCGAGCGAGAGCTTGGTGTCTTCTTGGTGTGCGGACCAGCAGCTGTCTTAGTTCCGGGGTATGCCCCGATGTTGTTGTACTTCATTCTGCCTGTACTTATTTAATTGTTGGACATGTAATTATTGTTGGACTGTATACGGACATTGTTATCTTCCTTCCTGTGCACTTGTTATATCTTTGTAGTCCGTGTGATTGTTATATTTAGCCTTATTTAGCACTTACTCCTCCAGACGTGTTGTGTGAGATCCGGGTGTGAACCCGTAGTTAATGGGCCGACATCCATTTAGTGACCGGGCCTCCGGTCATAGGATGGCGGGTCGTTACAGTTGGTATCAGAGCTAAGTCTGGTCGAGTATGTGATAAACTGGGTTAGATATTATAGTCCAACAATAAGTGCGAGTCTGTACAGGCGATGGCTGTTGGTGTAGATTGATAGGTTTGACGTGTTTTGGTTCGATTTGCGTGTTGTGGGGCAGCGATGGCGCCGAAGCGGAGAGCTCCGGTGGCTCGGGGTGCTAGAGCAGATGGTGGTAATTCGAGGGCAGAAGGCCATAATATGGATCACTTTATGGAAGCTATGATTGGGGCTATGTCTAGATATCAGCAGGGAGATGGAAGTGAGGGGTCCAGTTCCCGAGGTGGCCAATCCATGGTGGTGGAGCGGTTCTTGAAGCTGAAGCCCCCTTCTTTCACGGGTCAGCCTGTTCCAGATGCGGCAGCTCAGTGGGTTAAGGAGGTGGAGAAGGTGTTTAATGTCCTAGAATGTGCTGAGAGTGACAAGACCTTGTTGGCAACCTACTTGCTAAAGGGTGATGCTTATGATTGGTGGGTTACCATCAAGGGGTTGTTGTTTCCAGATAGATCTTTGAGAGAGATCCCTTGGGAAGGCTTTGTGAGGGAGTTCAGTGGACAATACTTTCCGAGGCACTTTCGTAGGGCCAAGGAAAGGGAGTTTATGGAATTGGTGCAGGATGATTTGTCTGTCCTAGAATATCAAATGAAATTTGTAGCTCTGGGAAGGTTTGCTCCTCACATATCTGAGCGTGAGGATCTGAGGACGGAGAAATTTGTGGATGGACTTCGGCATGCTCTGAGGGAGTTTGTGGCGGCCCATTGTTGTGAAGATCTGGCGTCAGCAGTTCAGTGCGCGGCAGTAGTGGAGATGCAGTTCCAACACACGGCGAGGGAATCGGAGCATTCGGCACAGGGGAAGCAACAGAGCAGGGATAGATCGACAACTTTTTCGTCAGGTGATCCGAGTTCCTTCGAGGTCGAGTTCCAGGAGGTACCTTATGGCGAGGAGGAGGATGGTTCGGTTCAGCAGATGGAGACAGAGGTCAGCTGGCAGCAGGAGGCGAGGCGGGACGCTGCAGATCGTTGTCCCCGATGTAGCAGGTTTCATGGTAACCGGATATGTCCCTTGATCACTGGTAGCTGTTTCGCTTGTGGTCGGAAGGGACATCTCGCGAGGAATTGTCCCCAGAAGAACCAGGCAGGTCAGGGACCGAGCGGTTAGTGAGTGCTCGAGGTGTGATTAGAGTCGCGTTTCCTTGTGGAGGTCCGAGGGGTTGTGCTAGGAGAGCACTTTTATTTTGTCTTTTCATAGGTGGTTGTGAACTCGTGTGGCACTTGTATGTATTCGGGATGGTGGAGAAATCGGTTTCGTAATTTGTGCCTTGTTAGTGTATGGTTGTTTTAATCTATCAGCTTTTATCAGAATTGAGAATCTTGGTTAGCTTGATGTGATGTGATTGGCTAATTATGTGGAGCCTTGCGCCTGTGATTGGTGAGATTGATTGTTGTGATCGGTGTGTGTCGGCGTGTGATCATTAGCCGAGTTGAGCGATGAGCGGTTGCAATTTCGAGGACGAAATTCTTTTAAGGGGGGGAGATTGTAAGGACTGAGGTTTCGGGTTCTGTATTCGGGTCGGGTTCGGGTCGGATCCCTTGGTTTGGACCCTGTGGGGGGTCTTGAGATTGCTGACTGAATGGCGTCAGCACTGCTCGACGCCTTTCAAAAGGCGTCAGGTTGTGTGGACGCCATTTAGGTCTGCAGGTTGTTGTGCCACGTGTGCGCCACGTGGGCGGGTTTCGGGCCGCGAGAGTACGGCCCCGGTCACATCATCTGAACGGCGTCGTGCTTGGTCGACGCGATTCAGACTGTGACCTCTGCGATGTCAGGGTGCGGCGCCAGAACGTTGTCAGTACGGCCTGTCCTGTCGTCTGAACGGCGTCCATGGTGGGCGACGCGTTTCAGACCGCTGTCAGTACGGCCGTCCTGTCAGACTGATAGGCGTCTGCCTCGATCGACGCGTTTTAGAGGGATTCTGGTTGACCCCGCGAGCCTTCCCTTCTTTCCCTCATTCTCGCCTTCACTCTCTCTCTCTTTGCTCTCTCCGCCCTCTCCGACGCTCTTCTTCCCCTCCCCTTCCTCTTCTTCCTCTTCCACCACTCCAACACCACCTTACCTCTCACCTCTACCTCCACCACTTCCTTCGCGGTGTTCCACTCTCCGGACGGCGGCCGACGTCCCGGCGGAGTGGCGGCGTCCTCGAGGGTATCGGCGGCGGTGTGCGGTGCGGCGGGACGGCGGCACGGAGCTTGGCGGAGTTCAAGAACCGGTAGGGGAACGAAACCTTGCATGTGTGCTCGTTTGCTTCTTGGCGTGATGTGGCGTGTTTGGGGCTAGATTGAGCATGTTTAGGGGGATTCCTTGTGGGAATGGCGGTGCTTGTGGACTCGGTTTCGTAGCATGCTTGTGATGGTTGGACTTCTCTTCCTCCCCTTTTGGTTTTGGGGCTTTTCGGGGTGCTTGGGGTTCAAGGGTGAGACCCTCGGGTTGAACCAGGAAACCTGGTTTCTGGCGCTAAATGGCGTCGTGCCTGGTCGACGCTTTTCCGAAAGACGTCTGATCAGTACGACGCGTTTTAGGGTAGAAACCTCCCTGTTCGAGGTTTCCTGAGTTAGGGGTTCTGCGCTAAATGACGTCATGGATGGACGACGCCTTTCAGAAGGACGTCGGGCCATCATGACGCCATTTAGGCAGGAAATGCCCCCGTTTAAAGGTTCTGCAATCAGGATTTTTGGGTTGAATGGCGTCTGGCGACCCTGACGCGTTTTAAACGGCGGCTTCACTGGTGGACGCGTTTTAAGCGATAATCTGGCTTTTAATAATCTGTCTGAGGGTCTTGAATGGCGTCGACCTCGGTCGACGCGATTCAAGATAGAAATGCTTAAACCCTGTTATTTCATGCGTGTTTCACGGTAGGATGGTTCAAATGCATGCTTTGGGTTGTATAGTGAGACGGAGGACTTCTGCGTGAGTGGAATTACATCACATGTGTGTGTGTGTGCTTTAGCTATATACTGAGACTGAGGTTTACTGTGCGAATGGAATCATGTTATATGTGTGGTTATGTTATGCGAATGTGGATCGGGTTAACTGTGGTTTACGTTGTCACCATGGGCCGATGGGAGAAGGGCCATGGTGTCTGTGGAGTGGTGCATGTTGTGTTTTACCCTTGGCTGAGACAAGCAGAACCACCTTGAGCCCGTCGGGCCGGAGTAGCTGGTTTGCTATCCGAGGGGTTGCTGTTTGGTCTCAGCGGGTCGGGGTTTCCCTTAGTTGTCGTGACAGCTTCTGGCGTGTTTCTTGCTGTGGAGCTGGTGGTGTTTCTGGTGGGAGTTGGTTTATCCTATAGCCATTGGGCGTGATGTGACCTTTGATCAAGGTTACGAGTGGTACCTATAGCCTTTGGCCTGACGCAGTCCGGGAGAGTTGGGTTTGTGGGTAGTTCCTGTAGCTTCGGCTTGAGGGGGGTTCGCCGGTCCCCAGGGCCCTCCTGAAGCGCTGAGGCCTAGCGTGGAGGCAATCCGGATGGTAGGACAGTAGTCTAGACTGCTTGTGTGCACACGTAGCTGGCAGTGGCTGTACACTGGTTCCAGCTAGTCCTAGTTTGACTCACTGCCTCACCCTACAGTGCCCCGGAACACTGTAGGGGCGGACAGGCGTGAGCTGTGGTGGTAGTGTTGGGAGGCGACGTTCGACTTCGGTCGACAGTGTGGTTTAGTCGCTTCGTGGACATTGACTGTGAGTCGTGACTCTGTGTTGGGTTCTTCGGGTTACTTAGAATGGTTCTTGTTACACTGCTTACCGTGCGTTTCATATTAGAGTTGGGTGCTGTGTTTACTGCTTTACGTAAATTGCCATATATTCCTGTTGTTACACTTGTGGGTGTGTGAGTGGGAGGCAGGGGATCGGATGATCCCTACTGAGCCCATTTCTGGTGTGGCTCACTCCCTGTGGTTTCCAGGTGTGGACCTCGAGGCGAGCGGGAGCGTGGTGTCTTCTTGGTGTGCGGACCAGCAGTTGTCTTAGTTCCGGGGTATGCCCCGATGTTGTTGTACTTCCTTCTGCCTGTACTTATTTAATTGTTGGACATGTAATTATTGTTGGACTGTATACGGACATTGTTATCTTCCTTCCTGTGCACTTGTTATATCTTTGTAGTCCGTGTGATTGTTATATTTAGCCTTGTTTAGCACTTACTCCTCCAGACGTGTTGTGTGAGATCCGGGTGTGAACCCGTAGTTAATGGGCCGACATCCATTTAGTGACCGGGCCTCCGGTCATAGGATGGCGGGTCGTTACAGTAAGGGATCTGACACCAAAATCACCCAACAACTAGATTCGAAACCTCAGTCCTTACAATTGTCAACAAAGTAATAAACTCTGACACAATCAGGGAAAAACTTGCTCAACACTGGACAGGTGAAGCATTTTCAAAAACAGAAAACAAGTAGAAAAAGACATGAAAACAAGTAGAAAAGATGGATTTCTTTTTCCTCCTTGTTACTGGCATAATAGAAATATATGTTCTGAGAGGTCGTTGTTGGGTTCTTGTATTTCTCCGAATCGCAAACGCAGCGGAAAAATAAACTTTAAACGACTGCGATCCATGTCCATTTCGAATAATGTAAAATCGATTAGAACGGATAATCAGACATTACCACGCGCGGTTACGAATCCGCGTCCGAATGGTTCCATCAGTGTGATACTGCCAGCCGTGCAACACCTGGCCTCTAGCGAAGTAACTCAGGGATAGTACCCTGATGTTTGATTTTTTGCTATCTTTGTAGAGGGCCATAGGAGCCCACATTTTTACAAGATGTACCTAATGTGAGCTAGTATAATATGTGAAATTTTCAAGATTTTTGGAAGTACTTTTGTGTATTAATAAATCATTGTTTTAAATATGGACATATTACTTCCAATAGGAGATTTATGATTATTTATATGTGTTGCTTGAGTTTATAACAAGTTGTATTTTAATTAAGCTTAGAACTTGATTTATTTAGCTTTTTAATTATGATTTGGAACTATTCTTATCTTATGAACTCCTGAAATAAAATCACTAAAGCGGTTAATCATTTTCGTATGTATATGTTGTTGTAGTTACATAAACATCAAGTTTTATCCCATAATATTAACTTTAATGAAGCCTGCCGATCCGACATAGCCGCTATATGAGAATAGTTCTAGGGAAATAATGGTAGCATCCCCACCAGGACCCATTTATTATGGGGTTACGTGCTACACCTAAAAAGATTGGAGCCACCTCCAGAACCCATTAGCACTGTTACCCGGGGGTTGCGAGTAGAAATCCTTTGTTAAGGTGCGGTGACAACCCTCGGGATAGCACTATGCCCATGACTTGGCTCTATACGTGCCTAAGAGCCCAATTTCTGTATTCTGTTTATGACTCATAGTGGCAGTTGGATGAATGTTTGGGCACTTCTATAATAAGTAAGAACCTATGCTCTGAAAAATAAATTTTATATCTTGCAATCTATATGTCATTTCAGTAAATCAGTTTCAAAATCTTAAATTCTATATTCTGCTATGTATTCTGGACCTGTTCATATATTGCTAAGCTTGTGTAGTTTTTTTTAGGGTTGACATTTTATTACAGATCATGAATCTCAATTTCCTTATTGGAATACCATTCTAATGCATAAATGTATTATATGGTAGTTTTATTTTCTGTTATGTTTAATGTTCCTATGTAATGTACATATTCTGCTTCAGTTATTTTGGTTGGCAAATTATTATGAAGGCAGCCTCATCTGCCTACTGAGTTACCATTTCCTTGGTACTCATGCCTATTTTTTTTAGGTGATCGGACAGAAGGAGAAGCATAGTGAGTTTGGAGTGGGGTCATTCAGGGTTCGTATACGACGATATCTCTTTTTGGGTGAGCTTAGAGGATTAAACTATGTATATACTTATGCTTTTGTTTTGTTGGAATATACAATGAAAATCCTAACATGTAAAAATAATACTCTACTATGCAGCGCTCTAGTATAATGTTGTGAATGGTGGAACTTCCTTAGTATTTGGGTTTCTCTTACTAATTTTTATACTACGCTTCCATTTGAAACATAGTATTCTCCCAATTATCTATTCTAAGAGGTCTTTTCCCCCTGTTGCGCTTTGGCCATCCCTGTAACTATTTGTATATTATGGATGACCGGGTTGGGGCGTGACAGTCAGTGTGACACCGCCAGCCGCGCAAATGCTCGGCCTTTAGCGAAGTCCACGCGATCCTCCTCACGGTGGATTTCCTCTTCTTCCTCGCTGCCCACGAACGGTTCGCCGATTGCCGCAACGACCACCGCAATGTGCGGTCGAATTCCCGTCGAACGAGAGTCGGAGAAGGCAACGGAGCAGACCCACAGTGGAGGGTGAGCCTGGGGCGCTAGAGAGAGAGAGAGAGAGAGGAGGGGTGGCCAGGGTTGAATAGCAGCTTGACCTGCTCAGCTCGTCTTAAGAATCATTTGCGTGTGACCCTCTAGGCCCAACTACCAATCCGGTTAATGGCCCATTAAATCCAATGACTCCTCACTGACTTAATTAATTAATTAATAACTCATATTAATTAACTAATCAACCGAATCAATGTCGCACATTAAATGCAGTCAGGCCTCCGATAACGTTCGGTGCCAAGCAACATCGCGTCAACTCAGAAGATATTGAGGTTAAGTAACCTACTATTGGAACCTTCCTATCGACAGTTACCGCGTAGATATAATCCTTCATTCATACAATGCTCTTGAGTCAACTCAGGGTATGGTGTGCCGTCAAACCTTAACCGGTCGACTCACTTGGATCAGATGTTGCCGTATAATATAGGAAAACTCATTTCACGATATTATCGTCCGCCCTGGCCAGAGACTTCCGCGCATCCTTCCTAGAGTATTCTCTCTCTAAGTACTGAGAGCGAATGATTCCTTATTTACACTCAATTCCCTTCGACGGTATTCTGTTGTACCCGATCATTGGCTGCTTAGAATCCCGTGAATAGAGATCCATAAACCAAAGTGAAGGAACAGAAGTCCACCGACAAGGTGTCCTTGGTATCTTAGGTCCGAAGATTATTGATACAACTGCGACAATAGAATCAAGCTGGTGGACAATGAGATACTATACCATCCAGCGATTCAGTCGGATCAGTTCAGTGAACTCATTCTCTAATGAGCACCTACATATTCGCCATAGTGTCTCCACACAAGTGACTATGAGAATAGTCACCCTCATCGTTTGAGCAGGAGTAATCTGTACTAGTCTAACCGGATATCTGATGTCCTTCTTGAATATCCTCCGACTATGAAATATTAAGAATATGTGTGTTTAAGTGATTAGTCTCATTAGTATGGTCTCATCATAATCTGATCACTATTGAACATATTCACGGTCTTCATTATGAGACAATAATAATACGAATTTACACATAATGAAATAATGTCATTTTATTAATAAATGAACGAGATTTACATAGTCAGATTGGCTTGTAGGCCACCTATGACTAACAACCTTTATCAAAGGTAACCGTAGCTTTCCTCGTTTTATTGGTCTCACCAATTAAGAGGATATCAGGCTTTTCCTTCACAAGGTTGTCCTCTGTAGTTATTACCATATCCAGTAGCTCAGCCATGGAAATTTGTATCTTGTTCATGTTGTGATTAACTATGAACAATGCATCTGATGTATGGAGTGAGGCAAGTGCAAGGTCATTATGCATCTCATTGGGCAAAAGAATCCTAATAGCTTCTAACCTCTTCCTCTTCCATTTATCATATGCGATCATCTCTGCCTCAGGGGCATATAATGCTAGTTCAGCAGGATGATCGTATCCAAAGATGTAGGCAATGAGTTCAGATCTGAAGACATTCGATTTCTGAGCCAATCCGAGTAGTTCAGGTCTGTCAAAAGATTGGCATCAAGTATGCCACGGAGCAGGTTATTCAACGACAAAATTCCTTATAGGAGATAAATAAAATCTATTTAGCAGATTTTAAATTATTAAATTTAAAACAAGAAATAGTATTTTAACCAAGTTTTGACTCCCACTAAATTTCGATGGACTGTATAACCCTCATTTATACGGAACGGGAGACGCCGACAGTCTCCTAGTGGAGATCAGAATCTAAGTAACTTGTAGTACAACCTTGTGGATAGTACAACAAGTTGTAATGCAATCAAAGAGCATCCATCTCATGGGACTTGCAACTCCTTGCAATATCCGATCTCAGCTTCAGTCCCCAGAGATTTAAAGGCCTTGTAGATAGCACAACAAACCATTAATTATGGTCTAAGTTTTACTGTCGTTACGTGACGAGCATAGATTTGCATACAGCCCTTGTGGATAGCACAACAAGGCTGCATGGTTCCGTTACCCCGATCAATAGGCATGTTATATAATAGCCATAATCTCTCCTTACAATTAAACAGGCTTTATAGATAGCACAACAAACCTGCCTAAAGTAATTCGAATCTTATGACTATAACGATGGAGGACCACGCGGTAAGTTCTCAACTACTCACATTACGGCTTAGATTTTAGCGAGAGTTTTTAGATAACTTCTATCTTGGTATTACCTAGGTGATAGTATAAATATTTCGTATATATTTATTAGATACTATACCTATTTTGATTCATAATAAAAAATAAAAATGTTGTATCACATACGTATCAAGTGTGGTCATGGATAGCATAGCGGGTTTGACTGGAACCAATAGTCAAATGCACACACAATCTAATATAACAATTATATTAGATAATCCTGTAGACACATAGGCAAAAGATCTTCATCTTTCCACCAAAACCTAGGTTTTGGTGGAAAGAGTTCCATCAGCCGATTTGAGACAACGGCTTTGTTAGTGGATCTGCTGATGGAACTCTAGGCAAGGTAAATCGGTGTGATGCCACGAGCCGTGCAGGTGCCCGGCCTCTAGCAGTATCCACGCGTCTTCCTCTTGGTAGATCGTCCTCGCTTCCTCGCTCACTTCAACGTCCGTAGATCCCGTCTGGCTGTGCATAATCCTTTGCGACAAGCGGATTCAGAATTCCTGTTGGAGGCAAGGCGGAGCAGGCAGGAGGCGCAGCGGAGTCTCCAGTGCCGGTCAGAGGTGGTAGACGCCTAGAGAGAGAGAAGAGAGAGAGGTGGGCGGTTAGGTCAAGGTTGCTGGCCCCAGACCTAGCAGTGTTAAATTTATAATAAGTGATTTGAAGTTTTTCAGAAAAATCCACACTTATCCGAAATCCTGTCAAAATATCCACCGACTTGAAAACCTTTTACGTGTGACCCTCTAGGCCCAAATACCAGTCCAGTTAATGGTCCATTAATTTCAGTAACCTTTTACGAACCTACTGAATTAATTAATATATTTATATTAATTAATCAGCCGAATTAATGTCTCACAATAAATTTGGACGGGCTTCCGATTACATTAGGTGCCAAGCAACACCACGTGATCCTAGAAGGCATTGGAGTTTACGCAACCCACTATGGGAACCTTTCTATCAACGGTTACCGCGCGGATATAAGCTTTCATCCGTGCAATGTTCCCGAATCGACCTAGGATATGGTTTACTGTTAAACCCTAGCCGGTCGATTCACTTGAATAAGATACCGCTAATCTAAATCAGATAACTCTTTATCTGATACAATGTCTGCTATGGCCAGAGACTTAAGTGCATCATTTCTGGAACATTCTCTTTCTCATTACCGAGAGCAGATGATCCCATATTGAACACGCAATTACCCTCGATGGCATCTTCTTGAACCCGATCACTTGACTTATAGATAACCCATGATTAAGGATTCGTTAATCAATGTCAAAGTACAGAGATCTACCAACAAGGTATCCTTGGTGTCTCAGGTCTAAGGACCATCCACACAACAGTGACAGAAAAATCGAGCTAGTTAACAGTGAGGTAGATACCATCCAACGATTCATGGTCGGATCAGTTTAGTGAACTCGTTCACCAATGAGCACATACAAGTCCAGTATAGTGTCTCCACACAAGTAACTTATAGGATCAGTCACCCTCATCATACGAGCTGAAGAAACTTGTACTAGTCTATCTGGATGTTTGATGTCCTTCTCAAACATCCTCCGACTAGAAATAATTAAGAACATGTGTTTATAAGTCTTCGGTCCCGTAATTATGATCTCATTATAATCCGAAGACTATTGCCCATATTCATTCATCGTGATACAATAAACAAAGATCGATTTAATTACACAATGAATTTATGCCATTATATTAATAAACTGAATAAGACATAATATCAGATTGGCTTTCGGGCCACCTAATACTAACACATCATTCATCAAAAAGCTAGGTTCTGATAGTTATTAAGTGTGTCGTTAAAACTTACAGTTAACAATCTTACTTTAATCGGCTCACACAAATTCAATTTAACAATAGCAAAGGTGAGTCCGAGTCGAATCCCACAGATAAATAGAATTTTAATTTTGAAAACTTTGAATTTTGATTAATCGAAAAATCTTAAGATGTTTGAAAAGGGGTTAAACTAAAACAAAACCATTTGTGACCAATTAATTATTCTATTCTAAATAATTTAAATCTAAATCTGGCATGGATAAACTAATTTAAAATTAACAACGTGCACAACCTCAATAAAACTAACACACATAAGAGAAATTAACAAAAGATTGAAGTACCAATATCATTCTATTAAAATAATTAAAACATTTTTATGCAAAATACATGTAATGAATTAAAACTACCTATATAAAAAGGGAAATTTAACAAATTAAACTAAATAAACTAAAACAACCAATGAAGGATGTAACAGTGACTCGGGTGGCTGCTGTGAAGCCTATGCAGTGGTCTGTTTGGCAGCAGAGGGGGCGCAATGCGCCAGCGTCTGGGTAGTAGAGGCTGAAAGAGAGGGCACAGTGTAGTGCTCTCGGGCACTTGGCGGCAGCAGAGGCGGGCGCAATAGACATTGACAAGGCGGCGGTGCAGGGCGGGAAGCCAGCGCGTGGCGACGCGTGGCGCGTCCGTGCGGTGCGGCGGGCGAGGCGACAACGGCCATGCGGCTTGAACAACGATGTGGGCGGGCTCAAACCATGTCGCCATGCCGCGTGACAACCTCGGGCGTTGGGGCAGAGGGCGAGGCTGCACTGGGGCTCAATTGACGACGTGCTCCCGGCGAACGGCGTGGGGGTGACACGTAGGCGCAGCGCCTACGTCATAGGTATGGCAGGTGGGCCCAATGAGAGAGGGAGAAGAGAGAGGAGAGATAGCGATAGCGGGGAGAAAAAGTGAGGGAGAGAGGGTGGCAGGGAGCGTAAGAGAGAAGAGGAAAAGTGGGAGGGAGAAAGGAAAAAGTAAGAGAGAGAGGGAGAAGAGAAAAGTAGGGAGAGAGAGATGTGCAGAGAGTCTGACAAAAAGAGAGAGAGAGAGAAAGAGAGCAAAGATGCAGAGGGGGAGAGATAGCACAATAAAAAGAGGGAGAGAGCTGTTGTGCAGTTCTGAACCCTGGGGGGGAGAGAGAGTAAAGTAAGATTGAGAGAGGAAGGAAAGAGGGCTTTTTAAAAAAGGGGGAGAATATTTTTAAAATAAAGAAATGGGAAGAGATGGAAGCGGCAGTCGCTTCTCTTGGCCTTCTGGGAAAAAGAGTTAGGGCAACCCTTTTCAGGATAGCAAATGACCATATTGTCCCTACTTTATTCTTTTTATCAAAATGAAGGATGTTTCTACTGAGATTCGAACATTGGACCTCCTACAAGTCTCAAGCGACTTAACCACTGCACCACATTTTCTTCATGCCCTGCTCATATAAAATAAATATAATTTAAATTTTATCGTGAATAATATTATATTTATACTGAAATAAATTTATTTATTCTCTTGGTTTTACTGAAAAGCTGCAAATGCATTACACTCAGTTTTTCACATGAAATGATGATGTTTTTAACTCAGAATTTAACAAATTTGGTATCGTTGGAATCACTACAAAATTATACATCATTTCATGCCGTTTTACACATAAAATCATGAGTATAATGCATGCATTTGCCCTCTTTTAACGATAAAAATAACAAATTGTCACACCCTCCAACTTACTCATTGCTAGTCCCTTAGCAATGCAAAATAGAAGAAAAATTAAGATAACAATGAAATGTAATGCTTCATTTATCTATTACAAATAATTAAATGGTAGCCGATCGGTTAAACTAAATTTCTCATTTCCCACTACACTTTGGTTCGCGACAGGTGATTGTGCATACAAATTGGTATGCTTAGAACTTGTTTTCGCCCTTTCCGTTATATCTTCGCCTTTACTAACCCTTTAGATAAAACTACCTGGGGAAGAGAAGAGAAAAGGGATTTTTCGATCAATTCGTGATGATCGTTTTTTAGCTCTCGCCCTGACTCAGCACTTTTCACGACTTGATCGTATTTCTAGTATGAGGGACTCTTTATTTGGCGTGGCTTTTCTATTTAGTTGCGTTTTTACTTTTGAGAGTGCGTACTTTTTACTACTCTCTTTAATTTGCCTGAGGAGAGGTGCGTACTTTTTGTCACCTATCTTCCTTTACCTCTTTTTGACAACTCATATGGCATTTAATGTTTACAAATATCCATTTTTAATCGACTACCTCTTTAGAGTGCTGAGTAAGTCGGTCCCCTATTACGAATCCTAACATGCCTTTCATTCAACCTAAAAGGAAAAAAAAAAAGAATAGGCAGTCTTATCTTTCTAGTTAATTCTAGTAATTTTATACTTTCAAGGTCTTTCACTCATTCTAAGTTGCCGTGTGTGTGTGTAAATCATTCATGTCGTGACTTCTTATGTAGTGAGATATTTTGAACTCTAAAGGCTCTATCCAATTTGACTAACATAAAACTGATTTGTTTACGATTTACTTAATGAAACATGATTCCATGCAACGTGCGTGGGATGCGTAAAAGAAGTTTTTGAAAAAATTTGACCATTTCCTCACTAAAAAATAGTAGTTTTCTTCAAAAGATTTTTTTTAAAAATACATACTGATTCTCCCCCCCCCCTAACTTGAATAGTATTGTCCTCAATGACATAAAAGATATGAAAAAAATGATAGCCAGAAGAAAACTAGGAAGGAGAGAAATATACGGGGACATACCAATAAGAGTTTTGTATGCAGTCCGATACATCCCACCGTTAGAACTCTTTGTGCTTTCATGCTTCCCAACACTTGAGCCCTTCTCCAAATGGAGAATTCCGCCACTTGAACTCGTGAGGGAGACTGGAGCAGATTTTGACCCCCCGTTGTCTGCTGAAATACAACTACTCAAATATTGATCGGCGACCGAACAATTTTTTGTCCTCTCTTTTTTCTCAGACAAATATTCTCCATCATCATCCATGAGGTGCTCTAGTTCATCACGGATCTGGAAAATTGATCTAATCATTGATTGATGGCAGCATATTGAGAATTGTGTGCTTCTGGATGAATATATTTCTACCTTTTGAACTCGACGAGTCAAGGCCAGAAGACGGCTCTTAAGTCTGCGCTCATGTTCTAGGTTACTGGTACTAATGGATGAAGCTAGTTCCTCGAGCAAAGGATAAACCTCAATTTCCAGTTCAGTTACCTGTTGCAATATCAGCAGAATAGTAGAAAAAAGTGTAATGAAAAAAGAAATCAAGCTCCCCTTTCTATGCTTGGTATGCTTGTAGACAATTAGAAATTAAAGGCGGGAATATATACTCATAGTAAGGCGAAGCATACCTCGGGATCGAGCAACATGCAAGCTATCTCCAAAGCCAGCTCCAGTGCTCTGAACTCAAAGGGCAGGTCCTCTGAAACAAAACAGTAGTACATAACATAATAACACCACCTGATTTTTCTCAATAAATCAATTACATAAAACATGTTCTACAACTTTTAAACGAATAGTTAGACAAGAACATTGTCTGTATTCCATGACTTTCTAAGAAAATTTATGAAAGACACTCAAAGAATTTGCATTTATTTCCACAAGCAACTCCACTTAGAAAATTGTCATAATTTCAAAACTTTGCCAAATTAATTGCAAGGTGACATATCATTACCACTTTGGTCATTCTTGAGCCACAGACAAAGTTCTGATTCATATTGGAGGACACAACTGTCCAAGGAGGTCGTGAGTATAAGCTCATCAGCCATGATTATGCATCTGATCTGCTCAAGATTGACAACAATGGCTTTCTCACGCCCTAGTATTGTCGAAGGATAAACAAACAATGGATCTAAAAGTTGAAGATCTCGAGAAGGTAGAGAGCACCGCCTCATCAGAGTTGCTTTGCCGAGTACAATGATCTGTGAATTCCCATCTCGATCTATCAGTATCCATGAACGGCTACCTTGACCTCTCTTCTTCACATTAGGTGCCCCATACCCATGAAACAGAGGACGCCCCACGACATCCAACTTAGAACCATTGTGAAAGGATGCCGGCTTCGGAAGATTGAGGTGGTGCACGGAGGGACTAATTTGTTCCATGGCTTCTCTATCATACAATTCTTTAAGAAATTCTTATTCTTAAAGGTATGATAGTTACCATATACTTACGGTTCTTTTAAGTAATAAATTAAAAAATAATAAATTATAAGAAAATCGTAAGTAACGAATGTTTTATTCTTACGAATCCCACAACCGTAAATGCGAATGGTACCTACAATCCATTTTTGTTGTAATGCAATTAGCTTGACTTCATTTTTGAATTCCTTTAATCCCTGTCCGGAGGACTTGGAAAGCCTTTTCACGGCCATTTCATGACCTTGAAACAATATCCCCTGAAACGGATACCAATTACTACAAATAATATATAGTTTCCACAGGATGTTTCTATATTGTCAGCAATGAAACAAGTTTTACCTTGTATACAGGGCTAAAGCCACCCTGCCCGAGCCTACTCGGTGAGGCAAAGTTATTTGTTGCAGCTACCACAACACCGAAGTCCACTAAAGGTGCCTCATACACATCCTTTTCGCTTCCAAGCATTTCAGATAAGGTCTTTTCATCATATACAATGCCTCTGCTGCCTTTCCGCATTCTCACTTGTGGAAATAATATTCACTAAGTTAATTATTTGAGAGTTCAGTTCCTTTTAAGAGGTCATTTGGTTTGACATCATAAGGTACTCTAAGGAACTGTATTTTATGTGTCACGGGAATGCAAAATTTTAGGTGTTTTACGTCAAACCAAACAACACTTTCATAGGGAATGTGAAAATCAAGAAAATGTTGTTCACCTTGTCCTTTTGGCCTCCTTGATCCACACAAGTAGCACAAGATCCCAATGAGAAGTGCGCCAACGATGAAGACGGGTACCATGATTTTTGGCAAAATTTTCTTCTTAGATGTCGTAGAAATGTTTAGGATCAGCATCTGCCAGAAAAATGGAACTTACACCACTATATCTCATTGAGGATACCTCTTAACAGAATTCTCGAGCCTGTGAAACACGAAAACAATGATAAACATTTCGCAAGACAATTTATCGTTGTTATTCATTAAAATGAAAACAGAAGTCAGGGACATTCTGCAATTTGTGTGTTGCATCGATCCTTTTCCTGGCCGGCTTGGACAATATGGTAGTAACAAAATTGAGGAATCGGAAAAAGGCCAGCGACAAGAAACCGGAGTGATGAGTGATCACTGTAGTAAATTTCATTTATTAAACAATTATTGTTAATGATGGGTTCTCAGGTTTCTCCGGATCGGTCACGCAATAGAAACTAAAAAAATAAAAACAGCGATCCGTTTTTCCCGTTTCGAATAAATAAAACTGATAATCAGATTATCAAGGTCTTATCGTGTGCGGATTCGAATCCACAACCGTTCGGTTCCGTCGGTGCGACACCGTAAGCCGTGCGAATTCCCGGCCTCTAGCGGAGTCCACGCGATCCTCCTCGCGGCGGAAATCCTCTCGTTCCTTGTTCTTCGCAGCCCACGAAGTCTCCGCCGTTCGCTGCAACGATCGCCGCGACGCGCGGACGATTTCCCGTCGAACGGGATTCGGAGATGCGGCAGAGCAGATCTAGAGATCCGGATTCTTCTAAGATACCAGAGAGAGAGAGAAAGATAGGCAGGGGCGGCTAGGGTTAGTAACAGTTTGGCCAGCTCAGCCCATTCGCTATATTTTATACTAACTGTGCAGATTTTCATAAAAACTCCCGGTTTATATAAAACCCACTTATTTATCCATTGCCTTGAGAATCATTTACGTGTGACCCTCTAAGCCCAATTACCAGTCCGGTTAATAGCTCAATAAGCCTAGTAACTCCTTATTGGCTTTATTAATCAATTAATAACTATTTATTAATTAATTAATCAATCGAATTGATGTCGCACATCGAATTCGACCGGGCCTTCGATCACGTTGGGTGCCAAGCAACACCGCGTGAATCCGGAAGGTATCGGGGTTAAGTAACCCACTCTTGGAACCTTTCCGCCGACACTTACCGCGTAGATATAATCCTTCATTCGTATAATGCTCTCGAGTCAACTCAGGGTATGGCGAGCTGTCAAATCTTAACCGGTTAACTCACTTGGATTGGATGCTGCTGATGAATATCGGAAAACTACTTTCCCGATATTATCGTTCGCCCTGGCCAGGGACTTTCGCACATCCTTCCTAGAGCATTCTCTCTCATCGTACCGAGCGCGAATGATTCCTTATTGACACACAATTCCCTTCGACGGTATTCCGCTGTACCCGATCCTTAGCTGTTTAGAATCCCGTGGCTAGAGATTCATAAACAAAGGTCAAAGCACAGAAGTCCACCGACAAGGTATCCTTGGTATCTCAAGTCCAAAGACCATCCACGCAACTACGACAATAGAATCAAGCTGGTTAATAGTGAGGTACAATACCATCCAGCGATTCAGTCGGATCAGTTCAGTGAACTCATTCTTCAATAAGCACCCACAGATTCGCCTTAGTGTCTCCACACAAGTGACTTATGAGATCAGTCACCCTCATCATATGAGCAGGAGTAATCTGTACTAGTCTAACCGGATATCCAATGTCCTTCTCGGATATCCTCCGACTAGGAACGATTAACAATATGTATGTTTAAGTAATCAGTCTCACTAGTATAATCTCATCGTAATTTGATCACTATCGCACATATTCACGGACTTCATTATGAGACAATAATTAGAACGATTTACACACAATGAATATTATGCCATTATATTAATAATTATGAACGAGATTACAAAGTCATATTGGCTTGTACGCCACCTAAGATTAACAATCTCCCACTTGGACTAAAGCCATTCTGTAACGACCCACCACCCTATAATCGGGGATCTGATTACTAAATGGGTACCGAATCATTAATTTGGAGTCGAACCAGGATCTAGATAAGTCTGAGAAATAAATAATAAACTAGCTAAACATTCACATCGCATTGAATTGAAAAGGAAGTACAATAATTAAAAATTATTACAATGCGACTCGACTCAGCAAATAATTACATACTCCAACTGAAAAGAAGTAATTAAGCATACATGCCAGAAAATAAAATGACAACTACATCGGGGCATACCCCGGAACAACGGCTGCTGGTGCGCGACCCAAAGCAACAGCCTCCTCGCTACGCCTGCCTGGAACCCTCACCTGAAAACCGCAGGGGTGAGTCTCGTCGAAAAGACTCAGTAGGGATCCTTCGATCCCCACCACCCACTCACGCACCCACAAGTGTAGCAACGCAATTGCAGATAAATTAAGTAAGTAAAGCAGTAAACATAACTCCTAGATTTCGATATAAAACACATGGATTCGAAATATAACATGCACAATTCTGAAACCATTCTACCACGGAGCCCACAACCAGCATCTCGGCAAAACACGCCAACCATACGGCCGAATGCGAGAAACTTCGACCTGCTGAGACCAAACAGCAACCCCTCGGATAGCACACTGGCTACTCCGGCCTGACAGGCTCTAGGTGGTTCTGCTTCCCTCAGCACGAGTGACACTCCGAATGTACCACTCCCACACCAGTACTAGTTATACCCCGGAGTACACCAGGTGACCCTCTCTCTAGGCGTCACCCCGCCACTCCCATACCGGCGCCGTGTCACTCCCACACCGACACAGGGTGCCTAAGCGCTAACAACTGTCACTCTAGGCCCACGATCGCACAAAACACAACACAGTGCGATCCGATCACATTGAATCCATCGTTATCAAGTACATTTCTAAGTATGCAATTAACTAAACTATCTAACAATGTAAACACATGTTAATTGCAGGGATTAATGGAATTCTGGTTTGAATCGCGTCGCCCAATGCCGACGTCATTCAAGTTTCCTAAACTGGTTCATAGAAAAACTGGCCTCGGAAGATGGCCTAAAAGGCGTCGTTCGAGGAGGACGCGATTAAAATGGCGTCGCTGTCCCTGGACGCCATTCAGTTCCAGAGACAGAGTCTGTTATCTGGGTTAAATCGCGTCGTGGGTAGAAACCGCCTTTCTAAAAGGCGTCGTTGTCCCCCGACGCCATTCAACCTTCATAGACATGTTCTCCCTCCGCCTTCCCCCAATCCACGGAGTGGAATTTCCTCCCCCAAATCGAGTAAAAATATGAACAAAGTGGAGAAGGAGGAGAAAAACATAAATACCCATTAAAACACATAATTTCTCATTACATGCATTTAATATTTTCACTCCAAGAAAACCCCTAAACATGCTCCAAAGTGGGAAAAACATGATTTTTAAACAAAATACAACGGAGATCGTCACCCTACCGGTTACTTGAACTCCTCCTAGCTCCAAATCGCCAACCCACCTCGCCACACGCCGCCGCTGGTACCGCCGTGGACGCCGTTACTCCACCGGGACGTCGGCCGCCGTCCGGAGAGAAAAACGCCGCGGAGGAAATGGTGGTGGTAGTGGAGGAAGTTGGTAGGTTGATAGAGTGGAGGGAGAGATGGAATGGAGGGAGGAAAGCAAGGAGAGGGGGAGGGGTCACTGGAGATCGGAGGGAAGAGAGGAGAGAGAAGAGAAAGGAGAGAATGAGGGAAAGGAGGGAGGGTTCGTAGGGTCAAACAGAAGCTAGGTAAAACGCGTCGTTCAAGCCCGACGTCATTCAGATGACAAGATCGGGCCGTACACTGACAGACCAAGGTCGTACTCTAAATGGCGTCGTCTATCCAAGACGCTATTCAGACGATATGACCGGGGCCGTACTCTCGCGCGCCAAGGCCAGTCCACATGGCGCCCACGTGGCACAGCCTAAAACACGTTCACCTAACTGGACGCCATTTGAACCGCATCGAGCAAGCTCGACGCGAAAAAGAAACTAAGTCTCAGCCCCACCAGGGCCCAAATTAAGGGATCTGACCCCAAAACTGACCCGATAACTGGATCCGAAACCTCAATCCTTACACATTCACATTTATACAGTAAGCCTATAAACTCTACGTGACGCTCAAATACAATTTGAGCCAACCGCTTTGTCAACGGATATGCTACGTTGTCGACAGATGGAACTCTTTCCACCACTACATCTCCACTGGATATAATGTCTCTGATAAAATGAAAGCGCCTCAGAATATGCTTCGATTTCTAATGAGACCACGGCTCTTTCACTTGTGCAATAGTCCCATTGTTGTCGCATAACAGCGGAACATGATCAAACATGTAGAGAACTATGTGAAGGTCGGTGATGAACTTCTTCAACCACACTACTTCCTTGAAAGCTTTAGCTGCAGCGATGTGCTCATCTTCAGTCGTCGAATCTTCAGTGGTTGCTTGCTTGGAACTCTTCCAGCACACTGTTCCTTTATAGACAAGGAACATATCCATAGTTCTTCTCAAGTACTTAAGGATACATTCCACTGCCTTCCAGTGCTATTCTCCTGGATCAACCTGAAATCTGCTCGTAACACTTAGAGCAAATGCAATATCAGGCCGTGTACATAGCATGACATACATGACAGATCCTATGGCAGAGGCATAGAGTACTCTATCCATGAGTGCCCTCTCATCAAGAGTCTTAGGAGACTGCTCATTTCAGAGACTAATTCTATGTCTCATCGGTATGAGACCTCTCTTGGAATTTTTCATATCAAACTTTTTGACTATGGTATCTATATACAAGAATTGGGTCATTGCAAGCATCCTCTTTGATCTATCTCTATAGATCCGTATTCTCAATACGTACGATGCTTCTCCCAAATCCTTTATGGAGAAATTTTTCGATAGCCAGATCTTTACTGATGACATCATAGCTACATCATTCCCAATGAGTAGTATGTCATCTACGTAAAGAACTAAGAAGGTGACTACGTTCCCACTGGTCTTCTTGAACACACAAGGCTCATCTTCATTCTTAATGAAGTTATAAGACTTGACAATCTTGTCAAATCTTATGTTCCAGCTCCGAGAAGCTTGCTTCAGTCCATAAATGGACGTCTAAAGCTTACACACGTTATCTGGAGATTCTTTGGATGTAAAACCTTCTGGTTGTATCATATACACCTCTTTCTCAAGGTTACCATTGAGGAAGGCAGTCTTCACATTCATCTGCCAGATCTCGTAACCGTAATGTGCAGCTATGGCTAGTAGAACTCTGATCGACTTTATCCTGGCAACCGGTAAGAAAGTCTCGTCATAGTCAATTCCTTACCTTTGACGATATCCCTTTGCTACCAACCTTGCCTTATAAATATCGATCCGTCCATCAGCACCGATCTTTCTCTTAAAGATCTACGTGCATCTGATGGGTACAATACCCTCGGGCAAGTCCTCTAATTCTAAACTTGGTTGGTGTACATGGACTGGATTTCTGAGTTCATGGCTTCTCGCCATTTTTCGGCTTCTAGGCCTTCTATGGCCTCCTGATAGGTTTTAGGATCATCATCCTCATTATATTCAACCTTAGACTCACCTTCAGCGATATGTCCCACATATTGTTCGGGTAGTCTAGGTAATCTACCAGATCTACGAGGCTCACTTGTGCGTACTTGAACAGATTCAGGAACTGATATCTCATCTGATGATAATGCAGCTGTTTGGGGATCTGGAACCTCTTCCAATACTATTTTACTCCCACTGTCCTCTTGGAGAAGGTATTCCTCTTCCAGGAAGACAGCTTTCCTGGCAGCAAACACATTTTGTTCACCAAGATGGTAAAAAATAGTTTCCAAAGATTTCCTTTGGATATCCCACAAACCTGCATTCATCAGTTCGTGATTCCAGCTTGTCTGGATCATGCCTCTTTACATGAGCATGACAACTCCAGACTTTAACATGTTTAAGTTCTGGTTTCCTGCCTTTCCATATCTCATATGGAGTAGAGGCCACAGACTTGCTGGGTACTCTGTTCAGTAGATATGCTGCTGACTCTAGAGCATACCCCCAGAGGAACACTGGTAATCACGATTCCTCCTTTCCGATACACCATTCATCTGGGGTGTATATGGAGGGGTCAGCTGAGAAAGGATACCATTATCCTTTAGGAATTGTGTGAAGTTAGTACTTAAGTATTCTCCTGCTCGATCTGATCGAAGAGCTTTAATACTCTTTCCTAATTTTTTCTCTACTTCATTCGTGAACTCCTTAAACTTCTCAAATACTTCCGACTTGTACTTCATTAAGTACACATAGCCGAACCTTGAGAAATTGTCGGTGAACGTGATGAAGTACGAGAAGCCACCTTTGGCTTGGGTAGACATGGGACCACATACATTTGAATGTATTAATACCAGAATGTCCTTGGCATGTTCTCCATGTCCAGTAAATGAAGATTTTGCCATCTTTCCCATGAGGAAGGACTCACATGTCGCAAACGATTCATAATCGAATGCATTTAAATAACCATGCTTGTGCAACTGTTGCAACTTCCTTTCACCAATGTGTCTAAGTCTACAATGCCACATGTAGGCTTGGTTCACACAATTCTGACTCTTCTTAAGAGCATTATCAATGTGAAGATTGTAATAAGAAACATCTAAAAATATAGACCGTTGACTAAAGACGCCGAAGCTATTGATTTATTACCATAATAAATCTAACAACTTCTATGTTTAATCGTCAACTTATATCCTATCTTATCCAAACAAGGTACTGATATGATGTTCTTTATTATGTTAGGAATATAATAGCAATCTTCTAATAATAAGGCGTCTTCAGATGGAAGTCTGAGGTTTGCTGTCTCAACAGCAGCCGCCACAACTTTTGTGCCGTTTCTTAGCCTCAATTCCACCTCGCCTTTTCTTAGCTTGTGCTTACTTGTCAGTATATGCGCATCATGGCAGATATGAGAAGCACATCCAGTATCTAATACCCAAGATGTGAACTCTCTAACTGACAAGTTGATATCTATCATATAGATATCTGAAGCTTCATACAGCTTCACCTTTCTATGAGCTTTATCATTGAGGAACTCCTTGTAGTTCCTGTTCTAGTGACCCTACTGCTTACAATAAAAGCAGACACCTTTAACTACTCCTTTGTCTTTGTCCTTCAATCTTTTATCGTTTGCTATCATCTCCGTGTCAAGGGCATCCAATGCCGGTTCAGCGGAAAGATTAGCATCAAGGGCGAAGGCAATCCGCTCAGATCTGAAGACATTCTTCAAGTGTCTGAGCCACTCTGAGTAGTTCAGGCTAGTCAAACGTTTGACATCAAGTATGTCACGGTGTGGGTTATTCGACGACATAATTCCCTACAGGAGATATGTAATATCTTTTAAGCAGATGTTCAATTATTAAATATAAAACAAGACATGGTCTTTTGTTCAAGTTTTAACTCCCACTAATTTTCGACGGACTGTATAACCCTTAGTTATACAGAACATGAGACGCCGACAGTCTCCTAGTGGGGATCAGAATCTCAATGACTTGCAGTACAGCCTTGTGGATAGCATAACAAACTGTAATACAATCAAAGAGCGCCCAACTCATGGGACTTGTAACTCCTTACAATATCTGATTATAGCTTCGGTCCCCAGAGATTTAATGGCTTTGTGGATAGCACAACAAACCACAAATTCTGGTCTAAGCTAACCATCGTTACGCGACGAGCATAGATTTGCATGCAGCCCTTGTGGATAGCACAAAAAAGCTACATGGTTCCTCTACCCTGATCATATAGGCATCTAATACCATAGCCACAGTTTCTCCTCCCAATTAATAGGCCTTGTGGATAGTACAACAAACTTGCCTAAAGTGATTCGAATCCTATGACTATAACGATGGTGGACCATGCGGTAAGTTCTTAACTACTTGCATTACGGCTTAGAATTTAGATGAGGGTATTTAGATAACTTTTATCTTGGTCTCTCCTAGGTGATAGCATAAATATATCATATATACTTAATAAATACTATACCTGCTTTGATTCATAATCTAACTAAAATAATGCATCTCATACATGTCATTATTATGGTCATGGATAGCACAGTGGATTTGACTGGAGCTAACAGTCAAACGCTCACACAATCTAACATAACAATTATATCAGATAATCCTGCAAACATAAAGGCAAAGGATCTCCATCGTATCGCCTTCTTGATTGCAGCAGTGGATCGTCCTTGCTCCTTCTTCGGTTGCCTCGATCAGATTATAATAATTCTAGAATTATATGTAAATAGAAGAGGGCCTCATAGCGAGTACAAGAGAGAGGGAGGTAGAAGTACATCGGAGAATGAGAGAGGGAGAGATACGCAGATATCTATTTATTAACAATTTAATAACCATCCAATATTCATCAACGATCCACACACACATCATTCATCACATGAATAATTAAATATGCATATCCATGACCACGGTGTGTTTTAAACATTTCACACATGATTCAGTGCACCACATGGCTAAAATAAAAGAGTTTTTCAAAATTAAATAAGTTTTGGCTTTCAGAAAGTTGGGATCCAATCAAAATTGGTATTTGAATTTTGAAAACACTTTTAATTAACTTAACATCCAATTAAATCAAATTTAAAAGCATCAAAACACACATTACATGTGCACATACTCCATAATAAATTCCAGATTATTCTATGCAGATTAGAACATTTCTAATAATTAAACAATCTAACATTTAGATTAATCATATTAATAATCTAACAATAAGACTATTAATTATTAATTACTAATCTAACTCTTATATTAGTCAATCAAAGTTAATTACTAATTTAACACTTAAAATAATAATTAACTCTAATTAATTTAAAGTGCTAATCTAACGTTTAAATTAGTTTATTAATGTTAATCATTAATTTAACTCTTAAAATAATAATTAGCATTAATTAATTAATAACGACTAATTTAACACTTAAATTAGTCAATAGAATTAATTATTAATTTAACACTTAAATTAATAACTAACACTTATTAATTAACAATTAGAAAAATTAATAATTAATTATCTAACACTTAGACTAATAATTATTAATTGCTAATTTAACAATTAAATTAGTCAGATTAAGATAGACTATTAATTTAACATTTAAACTAATAGCTAATCCAAATAAATTCATAATTAATTGTTAATAAAAAATGATTCAAAATCATTTATAAATCAATTAAATAAAATTAGATAATGATTTGATTCCAAGACACTTTGAAATTTTAAATTTAAAATCTAATTGTATTTTAATTAAGTTATTGGGGATTAATCTGGAAGAGGAATCAAGAGGTTTAATGGGCAGACTGGCTAAGCTAGCTGGGCTCTCCTGGCCCGTGCCCTTGGCTCAGCAAGGGTCGAGCCATGGCTCGAACCAGCCTCGGACCAAGGCTCCTTTGGGCCCATTCCAATGCTGGACCCAGCTGGTCCAACCGGCTCGCCTCACCAGATCCCCCCAACCCGGCCCGCCTGCAAAACTGGCTCGGGCCGGCCCCCCTTTAACCTCCTGCAACCCGACGGTTCTTCAACGCAGGAACCCTAGTTGCATAGTTGCAGGCCGGCGGTTGGGGGGGGGGGGCTGCCAGCGATGCCCCCACCGCCGGCGACCTGCCCGGCACCGATGGGGCACCCGGCGGTGGCCAAATAGGCCCTGGTCAGAGCCCTTTTATTCTCCCAAAATCTGGTTTTTCTCCCCTTTATCATGGTATTCAAAATTGTTTTGAAGAAGAGGGAGATGGGACTATCTCTGGCCATCACCAGAGGCCTCTCCGGGGCTAGCTACCGGCCCAGTGGTAAGCAGGGAGATCCCTTTAGTGATTGGAATCCAGCCTGCCTCCCCAACACTTGGGGTTGCATGAACATGGCCGCTGAAGACCCGTTGTTCTTCGTCCGACGAAGAACACGAAAACACACAAATAAAATTTTGAAAATAATAGAATTAAAATAATCAAATTATTTTAGTTCATCGTATGAACAATAATTCATTTATTAACGGAATACATGCATGGAATAAATTCAGGGAAATATTAAATCGGAGACCGAAACGGGACGAGAAATAGTGGAACCTGGCTCTGATACCACTGTTGGGTTCTCGGGTTTCTCCGGATCGCTTACGCAGCGGAAAATAAAAAATAAAACAGCGATCCGTTTTTCCCGTTTCGAATAAATAAAACCGATAATCAGATTATCAAGGTCTTACCATGTGCGGATTCGAATATGCAACCGTTCGATTCCGTCGCTGCGACACCGCAAGCCGAGCAAGCGCCCGGCCTCTAGCGGAGTCCACGCGATCCTCCTCGCGACGGAAATCCTCTCATTCCTCTTTCTTCGCAGCCTACGAAGTCTTCGCCGTTCGCCGCAACGATCGCCGCAACGCACGGACGATTTTCCGTCGAACGGGATTCAGAGATGCGGCGGAGTAGATCCGGGGATCCAGATTCTTCTGGGACACCAGAGAGAGAGAAAGAGAGGCAGGGGCGGCTAGGGTTAGCAGCAGCTTAGCCTACTCAGCCCGTTCGCTATGTTTTATACTAACCGCACGATTTTTCATAAAAACCCCCAATTTATATAAAACCCATTTATTTATCCATCGCCTTGAGAATCATTTGCGTGTGACCCTCTAGGCCCAATTACCAGTCCAGTTAATAGCCCAATAAGCCTAGTAACTCCTTACTGACTTTATTAATCAATTAATAACTCTTTATTAATTAAATAATCAATCGAATTGATGTCGCACATCTAATTCGATCGGGCCTCCGATCACGTTGGGTGCCAAGCAACACCGCCTGAACCCGGAAGGTATCGGGGTTAAGTAACCCACTCTTGGAATCTGTCCGCCGACAGTTACCGCGTGGATATAATTCTTCATTCATACAATGCTCTCGAGTCAACTCTGGGTATGGCGAGCTGTCAAACCCTAACCGGTTAACTCACTTGGATTGGATGCCGCTTATGAATATCGAAAAACTCCTTTTCCGATATTATCGTCAGCCCTGGCCAGGGACTTTCACGCATCCTTCCTAGAGTATTCTCTCTCATCGTACTGAGAGCGAATGATTCCTTATTGACACACAATTCCCTTCAATAGTATTCCACTGTACCTGATCCTTGGCTGTTTAGAATCCCGTGGCTAGAGATTCATAAACCAAGGTCAAAGCACAGAAGTTCACCGACAAGGTGTCCTTGGTGTCTCAAGTCCGAGGACCATCCACGCAACTGCGACAATAGAATCAAGCTGGTTGACAGTGAGGTACAATACCATCCAGCGATTCAGTCGGATCAGTTCAGTGAACTCATTCTCCAATGAGCACCCACATATTCGCCTTAGTGTCTCCACACAAGTGACTTATGAGATCAGTCACCCTGATCATATGAGCAGGAGTAATATGTACTAGTCTAACTGGATATCCAATGTCCTTCTCGGATATCCTCCGACTAGGAACGATTAAGAATATGTGTGTTTAAGTGATCAGTCTCACAAGTATGATCTCATCATAATCTGATCACTATCGCACATATTCACGGACTTCATTATGAGATGATAATTAGAACGATTTACACACAATGAATATTATGCTATTATATTAATAATTATGAATGAGATTACAAAGTCATATTGGCTTGTAGGCCACCTAGGACTAATAGTTAACACATCCAAATTACTACTTGGAACCTTCTTTTGGGTGGCATTTCTGGCTAACTGCTAGGAAGAATGCCAGAATACTTTAAATAAAGCATGTTGTATCCAATTCCAACATCCCCCGCATAGCCTTTCATTCTAGAGTATTCAAAATCTAGAGCAACTTGAAAAGATTTCTGAAATCCTACAGTTGATTTAGTCATGCATTCAAAATCTCAAATTTTTACAAGGTCTCACTTGTCATCCAAACTTATTCAAAGTATGTAATCTCAAATTAAGATCCTCAGTACCAAACATTCTCTGATCCAAATTTGGGTGTGCTACCAGAGCTTTCCACATTAAAGACAAGCATGGAAAAATATCATCTAAATAGGGAGTAGTTCGTTGAAGCTTCGAGTGCCTATGCATGAGAATGCATGTGATAGCAGTTTTGACTCTAGCTACACCAAAAATTAAAATGACCAATCATAACATCAAAGTAAAAAGCATTGCTCCATGTTCCAATTTTTTGCCCATAAACATCATTAGAGGAAAAGAAAAGAAAAGGAAATCAAAATCTAAGCCCCACCCATGAAAATTTGCGGCGAACCCAAACCAAACCATCGCTGGCAGCAAAAATCGTTGAAGGAATCCACAACATCCACAAGCTAATCTCAAGAAACAAACTTTAACATGGCCCCGATTCCTATAGGGGTACGGAGGGTTTTATGCAGGATAGTTGAAAGAACTATCTCTCACCGCCATGATTGCATGAAACATATATAAGCATGTGCAGGCTATAGGAATATCAGGGTTTGTGCTAAATTCCTTTTCTTAGGGATCTCAGATCGACTGGTATCATCTGGTTTATAGTAATTTTCTACTCTGTTAGAATCAGATACGATCAATTTAACATGAAAAATGAAACTAATGCCAATCAATTTATATGACAAATACCCACTTAACTTTAAAAAGATATGAAACAAAATGTTCCAGAGCTCCAAATAAGCTGATTCTACTGAACAGTTTGGGAGATAAAATAGAATACACGCGGTTCTTCTAATGAAACAGACCAGAGCTAGAGACACTAGAGAAGGATCGAGTACCAAAACTTTTCAACTTCATGTCAAAAATCGCATGGAAAATAGCTTATGCTGTGTCATTTCTGTGACGACCCGCCACCCTATAATCGGGGATCCGATTACTAAATGGGTACCGAATCATTAATTTGGAACCAAACCAGGATCTAATCAAGTCTGGGAGATAAATAATAAACTAAGCTAAACATTCACATCGCATTGAATTGAAATAGAAGTGCAGGAATTAAAATTATTACAATGCGACTCGATACAGCAAATAATTACATATTCCAACAGAAAAGAAATAATTAAACGTACAGGCCAGAAATAAAATAACAACTACGTCGGGGCATACCCCGGAATAACTGCTGACGGTGCTCAACTCACGGCCGCACTCTCCTCGCTAGGTCTGCTGAGAGTCCTCACCTGAAAACCGCAGGGGGTGAGTCTCAAAGACAAGACTCAGTAGGGATCCTTCGATCCCCACTGCCCACGCACACACCCACAAGTGCAAGGTACAACTAACGGTAAAGTGATAAGCACATGAGGCACAATTCCTAATTCTTAACGTGAAATCACATGCCGTCGAAATATAATAAACATGCATATTTTAAACCAGCCGACTAGAGAACCCACAATTGTCGTCTCGATAGAACTCGCTAATCACACAACAACGGTGGAAAAACCTCGACCCGCTGAGACCAAGCAGTAACCCCTCGGATAGCACACTAGCTACTCCGGCCCAATCGGCTCAGGTGGCTACTCCTTCCCTCAGCATGAGTGACTCTCCGAACGTACCACTCTGACACCGGTACTAGCTGACCCCGGGGTTCACCAGGTGACCCTCTCTCACTAGGCGTCACCCCACCCACGCCCCCACTAGCGCTGTGCTCACGCCCCCACTAGCACAGGGTGATAAACCGCTACAATGTCACTCCAGGTCCACAGTAACACAAAACCCAACAAGTACGATCCGGTCACGTGAAAAGCCCGTGATCGCATGACATACACGTAGTATCGTCCGGTCATGAAGAATCTATCTCTACCGGGTACACTAAAACTTGCACTAACCATCCGTCTAATAGTATGAACACATTTTACTGGCATGAATTAGTGAGGTTCTGTCTTGAATCGCGTCTCCCAAGGTCGACGCCATTCAAGCTCCAAGTACAGGTTCATGTAAAACAGTCTTCAGAATCAGGCCCTAAAAGGCGTCAACACCAGTGGTCGCCTTTTAAAAGGCGTCGACATCCTTAGACGCCATTCAGCACAGAAATCCAGAATTTCCAAAGAAACCACCCAGGGGATTTCTGCCTTAAAAGGCGTCATGGCCTCCCGACGCCATTCAAAACGCGTAGCCGTCCCATGACGTCTTTTAACCCCAGAATCCCGAACTGGCAACCCCTCAGTCAGGCGATTCCTGTCTAAAAGGCGTCGTGATGGCCCGACGCCCTTCAAAAAGGCGTCGTCCATACACGACGTCTTTTAACCCCAGGAACCAGAGTTGCCATGAGCCCGAGGGCTCCCTTTTCGACCCAAATAACCCCAAAATCACCCAAAAACGGAGGAGAAAGAGGGGCAACACAATTCATAGGAAATCACATTCATAGCAAAACCCCCATATCATCAAAAGAACACCTAAACATGCTCATTCTACCCCCCGAAACCAAAGATCCATAACAAGCTTAAACGGGGGAAAACATGGCTTAAACACGATGCTTGTGGGAACCGTCACCCTACCGGATACTTGAACGCCTCCGAGCTTCAGGCCGTCCACCCGACTCGCCCCCACGCCGCCGCCGGTACCGCCGTGGTCGTCCTTGCTCCACCGTGACGTCGGCCGCCGTCCGGAGAGTAGAACGCCGCAGTGGAAGTGGAGGTGGTAGTGGTAGGAGCTAGGTAGAGGATGGAGTGGAGGGAGAGGTGAAACGGTGGGAGGAAAAGAGGGAGGAGGAGGGATCGCCGCCGAGTTCGTCGGAAGGGAAAGAGAGGAAGAGAGGAGAAAAATGAGGGAAAGAAGGAGGGCTCGCGGGGTTAACCAGAGACTTGCTAAAACGCGTCGACATCTACAGACGCCATTCAGTTGATGTGACAGCTGCTCTGACAAGACTCTGAAACGCGTCGTTCAAGGCAGACGCCGTTCAGACGACATGTCAGGGCCGTACTCTGACAAACCCAGAGTTGCAGTCTGAAAGGCGTCGACACTCGTGGACGCCGTTCAGGCGACAAGACAGGGCCGTACCCTCGCGGCCCGAAGCCAGCCCACGTGGCACCCACGTGGCAGAACCTGAAATGCGTCTGCGACGGTGGACGCCGTTTAAAACGCGTCACGATGTCCTGACGCGAATCAACTCAGAACCTCCGCCCTTACTAAGGTCAGAACTACAAGGTCCGACCCCGAAAACCGGATCGGAGGGTCACGATCCTTACAATCTCCCCCCCTTAAAAGAATTTCGTCCCCGAAATTGACTGCTTAGAATTAACAAGGTCAAAACAGGGATACCAGTTCACAAGGAAACTTACGAAAAGAGGTAAGGGAACTGCTCCCACATCTCATCCTCTCGCTCCCAGGTTGCCTCACGTCCGGAGCGGTACTGCCAAATCACCTTGACCAACGGTACAATCTTGTTCCGTAGGACCTGTTCTCTGCGATCCTCAATACGAACAGGATATTCTGGAAAGGACAGGTCCTCAGCGACCTCCAACTCTGAAAAATCCAAGACATGGGACGGATCCTGAACATATTTTCTCAGTAAGGAAACATGGAACACATCGTGCACCCCTGCAAGACTGGGCGGCAAGGCCAGTTGATACGCGGTTTCCCCAATCCGAGCTAGGATGGGAAAAGGCCCAATATATCGCTGACTCAGTTTGCCTCGCTTCCCGAATCTCATCACACCCTTGGAGGGTGAGACTCGGAGAAACACGTGGTCCCCAACTTCAAACTCAAGTGGTCTCCGTCGGATGTCAGCATAACTCTTCTGCCTACTCTGCGCTGCGGTCAACCTCTGCCGAACTAACCTGGCAATCTCAGCACACTGCTGTACTAACTCGGGTCCTGCTATCTACCTTTCACCGATCTCAGACCAACATACTGGAGATCGGCACGGTCGCCCATACAAAGCCTCGTAAGGCGCCATGCCGATACTAGAATGGTAACTGTTGTTATAGGCAAATTCCACTGTGGACAAATACTGCTCCCAAGAACCTCCCCAGTCTAGGCAACAAGCTCTGAGCATATCCTCCAAGGTCTGAATAGTCCTCTCCGACTGCCCGTCAGTCTCGGGATGGTAGGCCGAGCTGAAAGCCAACTGAGTGCCTAATGCCTGCTGAAAGCTCTTCCAGAATCTGGAAGTAAACCTCGGATCTCGATCTGATACAATGGACAAAGGTACCCCGTGCAGAGAGATGATCCGGTCTACAAACAACTTTGCCAGGTTGCCGACTGACCAGTCCTTCCTAATAGCTAGGAAGTGTGCCGACTTGGTCAGCCGATCAACGATGACCCAGATGGCATCTCTCCTGCTAGGGGATGTAGGCAATCCCATCACGAAGTCCATCGTCACATGCTCCCATTTCCACTCTTGAATCGGTAAGGGCTGCAGCAACCCTCCAGGTCTCTGATGCTCGGCTTTAACTTGCTGACAAGTCATACATCTAGCCACATATTCAGCCACATCTTTCTTCATACCGGGCCACCAGAAGTGCCTCCTCAAACAATGATACATCTTAGTCGTTCCAGGATGCACTGCATATCTCGAACGGTGCGCCTCATCAAGAACACATCTGCGCACGTCCTCCTCAGTCGGAACATAAAGTCTACCTCTGAACCTGACCGTACCGTCGTCCCACAACTCCACCTCTGACCTCTGGAGGATCTGTGGTAGCTCAACATCTGCCCTCTGAGCCTCAATTACCGCATGATACACAGCTGGTCTCACAGTCAAACTGACCAGCACGGCTCTATCATCTTCACGCGGGACCCTAAAGGAAGATTCCACCACCTGCTCGAACAATTTCCACTCTCGAATCATAAGGTATGACATGACCGTCTTCCAACTCAAAGCGTCTGCCACCACATTCGCCTTGCCCGGATGATAAGAAAGGTCAAAGTCATAATCTTTAATGAACTCCATCCACCTTCGCTGCCTCAAATTCAGGTCTCTCTGAGTGAACACATATTTCAAACTCTTGTGATCGGTGAAAACCTAGAATTTCTCCCCATATAAATAATGCCTCCAGATCTTGAGTGCAAAAACCACGGCTGCCAACTCCAAATCATGAGTAGGATAGTTCTCTTCATGCTTCTTCAGCTATCGAGAAGCATAAGCCACTACCCTGCCATTCTGCATTAGAACTGCGCCCAAACCTCGACGGGACGCATCAGAGTAAACCACAAATCCACCTGATCCAGATGGAAGCACCAGCACAGGGGCTGACGTGAGACGGGTCTTTAACTCAATAAAACTCTGTTCGCAATCCTCGGTCCACACAAAGCGAACTCCCTTTCGAGTCAACCTCGACAAGGGGGCTGCTATCGAAGAAAAACCTTGAACAAACCGCCGGTAATAACCGGCAAGCCCCAGAAAGCTCCTAATCTCAGTCACTGAAGTCGGCCTGCTCCAATCCATCACCGCCTCGATCTTGGTTGGATCCACTGCAATACCATTGCCAGAAATAACATGCCCAAGGAAGTGCACCTCGTCTAGCCAGAACTCACACTTGCTAAACTTAGCGTAAAGTCGGTGCTCCCTCAGGACCTGCAATACAGCCCGAAGATGGGTGGCATGCTCTTCCTCAGAAGAAGAATAAATCAGAATATCATCAATAAACACAACCACAAACTGATCCAGGTAGGTCCTGAAGACTCGGTTCATTAGCTCTATAAAGGCTGCCGGAGCATTGGTCAAGCCAAAGGGCATAACCAAAAACTCATAATGTCCATACCGAGTTCTGAAAGCCGTCTTACTAACATCAACATCCCGGATCCTCATATGATAATATCCGGATCTCAAGTCGATCTTGGAAAATATCCTTGCGGACTGCAGCTGATCCATCAAATCATCGATCCTTGGAAGTGGGTACTTATTCTTTATCGTTACCTGGTTCAGCTGCCTATAGTCAATGCACAATCTCAGAGAACCATCCTTCTTTCTAACAAACAGAACTGGAGCACCCCAAGGAGATGTACTGGGACTAATGAAACCCTTATTCAGCAGCTCCTGCAACTGTGCCTTCAACTCAGCGAGTTCGGCTGGAGCTATCCGATACGGGGCCTTAGACAAGGGCGCCGTACCTGGTGCAAGCTCGATGGTAAATTCGACCTCTCGCTGAGGAGGAAGGCCAAGCAGCTCCTCAGGAAACACATCTATGAACTCACATACAACAGGTACCTCCTCAGGGCTGAGAGTATCCCGGACATCAGAGACAACAACAGAGGCAAGGAAAGCCTCACAGCCACCAGCAAGCAACCTCCGTGCCTTAAAGGCAGAAATAAGAATACCTCAGGAAGAAAGCCTAATACCTTGGAAGAAGAAGGTCGGGATGTCCGGAATGGAGAATCGCACCCTCTTCCTGTGGCAGTCCACCTCTGCATAAAAGGCTTCCAACCAATCCATGCCCAGGATGATATCAAAGTCACGAATGGCAAGAACAACTAACTGGGCAGGTAGCACATGACCCTCGATGGTCAAGGGAACATTCTTCAAACAATTATAAGATATCATAAAGTCTCCAGAAGGAACCTCCACCATCAAACCATCAGGTAACTCATCAACAGGTGCAGAAAGAATATCTAGGAACTGCTCAGAAATGAAAGAATGCGAAGCACCCGAATCAATCAATACGTGTGCAGAGTTCCCAAGGACAGAAAGTGAACCTTCCACCAAGTTGGACGCGCAAGCCTCCCTCCTGGTGATAGCTAGCACTCTCCCCTTGGTCCTCGGCTTCTTCTGCTCACCTGAACCATGCCCTTGACCATGCCCCTGCGGGCACTGCCTCGCTAAATGGCCCTGCTGGCCACAAGTGAAACACCTCCTGGGGAGAGTGGTGTTGGGATCGCTGTGTCGGGATCCGATCATAAAACGCAGCGGAATAAAGGAGTTCGGGATCGGATCTGTCCCGTTTCGGTCGTTAAAACTAAACTGGTGTAAACCGAATTTACCTTGCACGGATTCGAATCCGCGTCCGTTTTCCGGTTCCGTCGGAGCGATGCCGCAAGTCGCGCAGATGCCCGACCTCTAGCGGTATCCACGCGGTTCTCCTCGCGATGGATCGTCCTCGCTTCCTCGCTCGCTGCGGCGCTCGAAGATCCCGTCTGACTGCGCGTGATCCGCCGCGACATGCGGATCCAGAATCCCCGTCGAACGGGAAGTGGAGCAGTTGGGAACGGCACGCCCAGAGGAGAGAGAAAGTGGGAAGAACGAATGACGGCTAGGTCAGGGTTGCTTGCCCCGGACGTAGAATCCGTTCTTTTATAAAAAGTCAGTTTGCGATTTTTCACAAAAACCCAGACTTATCCGAAATCCTGTCGGATTATCCATCGACTTGAAAACCATTTGCGTGTGACCCTCTAGGCCCAAATACCAGTCCAGTTAATAGCCCATTAAGTCCAGTAACCCTTTACTGACCCACTGTATTAATTAATATCCTTATATTCAATTAATCAGCCGAATTTAATGTCCCACAATAAATTCGGACGGACTGCCGATCACGTTGGATGCCAAGCAACATCGCGTGATCCTGGATGGCACTGGGGTTATCGCAACCCTCTATTGGAACCTTTCTGTCATCGGTTAGCGCGCGGATATAATCCTTCATCCGTACAATGTTCCCGAATCGACTTAGGGCATGGTTTACTGTTAAACCCTATTTGGTCGATTCACTTGAATCAGATGCCGCTAATCTGAATCCGATAACTCCTTATCGATTACAGAGTCCGCCCTGGCCAGGGACTTTAAGCGCATCATTCCCGGAACATTCTCTCTCAAACAACCGAGAGCGGATGATCCCGTATTGAACACACAATTACCTTCGAGGGCATTTCCCTGAACCCGATCACTTGACTTATTGATATCCCATGGTTAGGGATTCGTTCGTCAAGGTCAAAGCTCAGAAACCTACCAACAAGGTATCCTTGGAGTCTCAGGTCCAAGGATCATCCACGCAACCGTGACAATTGAATCGAGCTGGTTAACAGTGAGGTTATTACCATCCAGCGATTCATAGTCGGATCAGTTCAGTGAACTCATTCACCAATGAGCACCTATAGGTTCAGCATAGTGTCTCCACACAAGTGACTTATGGGATCAGTCACCCTCATCATATGAGCTGAAGTAACCTATACTAGTCTATCCGGATGTTCGATGTCCTATCTCAAACATCCTATGACTAGGAACAATTAAGAACATGTGTTTATAAGTCTTCGGTCCCGTAATTATGATCTCATCATAATCCAAAGACTATTGCACATGTTCATGGACTTCATCGTGATACGATAAACACAGATCGAATTAATTACACACAATGAATTATTGCCATTTATTAATAATCTGAATATGTACACAGTATCGGATTGCCTTTGAGACCATCTAATACTAACAATCTCCCACTTGGGCTAAAGCCAATCACTTTTATACAGAATACCCATATTCTCTAAGTGACGCTCAAAAACATTTTGAGACAAAGGCTTTGTAAGTGGATCTGCTATGTTGTCGGCTGAGGGAACTCTTTCCACCACGACATCTCCTCGAGCTATAATCTCTCTGATCAGATGAAAGCGCCGCAGAATGTGCTTCGACTTCTGATGAGACCTCGGCTCTTTCGCTTGAGCAATCGCCCCATTGTTGTCACACAGCAGTGGGACGGGATCATATATGCTTTCCACCACACCAAGATCGCCGATGAATTTCTTCATCCACACAGCTTCCTTGGCGGCTTCAGCAGCAGCAATATACTCGGCTTCCGTTGTCGAATCAGCAGTGGTTTCCTGCTTGGAACTTTTCCAGCTCACTGCTCCCCCGTTGAGTGTGAAAATAAAACCTGATGTTGACTTGCTGTCGTCAGGATCAGACTGAAAACTCGAGTCAGTATATCCTTGCAGCTTTAAGTCTCCTCCTCCATAGACTAGAAATAGATCCTTAGTCCTTCTCAAGTACTTAAGGATGCATTTCACAGCCTTCCAGTGTTCATCACCTGGATCTGCCTGATGTCTGCTCGTAACACTTAGAGCATATGCTACATCAGGTCTGGTACATAGCATGGCATACATGATGGACCCTATGGCAGAAGCATAGGGGACTTTATCCATCACTGCCCTCTCTTCAGATGTCTTGGGAGACTGACCTTTAGAGAGTGAAATTCCATGTCTCATCGGTATGAGACCTCTCTTGGAATTTTCCATGCCAAACCTTTTGACAATGGTTTCTATGTACATGGATTGGGTTAAAGCCAGCATCTTCTTTGATCTATCCCTATAGATCCGTATTCCTAATACGTAAGATGCTTCTCCCAAATCCTTCATGGAGAAGTTCTTTGACAGCCATATCTTTACGGATGACATCATTCCTACATCATTCCCAATGAGTAGGATGTCGTCAACGTAAAGAACCAGAAATGTGATTGCGCTCCCACTATTTTTCTTGTATACACAGGGCTCATCTTCATTCTTAATGAAGCCATAAGATTTGATCGCCTCATCAAATCTTATGTTCCAGCTTCGGGATGCTTGCTTCAGTCCATAAATGGACCTCTGCAACTTGCATACCATGTCTGGAGATTCTTTGGATGTGAATCCTTCTGGTTGTATCATATACACCTCCTCCTCAAGGTTTCCATTGAGGAAGGCAGTCTTCACATCCATCTGCCAGATTTCATAATCATGGTAGGCAGCAATGGCAAGAAGAATTCTGATGGACTTAATCATAGCAACGGGTGAAAAAGTTTCGTCATAGTCAACGCCTTGTCTTTGACGATAGCCTTTTGCCACTAATCTTGCCTTATAAGTCTCAATACGTCCATCTGCACCGATCTTTCTTTTAAAGATCCATTTGCAGCCGATAGGTACTATACCATCGGGTAAATCTACCAAGTTCCAAACTTGGTTGATGTACATGGACTGTATTTCAGAATTCATGGCTTCCCGCCATTTCCCGGCCTCTGAACTTTCAATGGCCTCCTGGTAAGTCTTGGGATCATCATCCTCATTATAGAATATCCTTGAACCATCCAAATTAATATGTCCCACATATCTTTCTGGTGGTTTAGGTACTCTTTCAGACCTACGAGGTTCCTGTGTATCATTTTGAACAGGTTCAGAAACTAACGGTTCATCTAATGAACCATTGCCAGTTTGTGGGTCTGGAACTTCTTCCAGAATTACTTTACTCCCACTGTCTTTCTGGAGAATATAATCTTCTTCCAGAAAGACAGCTCTCCTGGCCACAAACACCTTTTGTTCGCTAGGATGATAGAAGTAATATCCATAAGTTTCCTTTGGATATCCCACAAATCTGCATTTGTCAGTTCTGGATTCCAGCTTATCTGCGTCATGTCTTTTAACATGAGCAGGACATCCCCAGACTTTAACATGTTTAAGGTCTGGTTTCCTTCCATTCCATATCTCATATGGAGTGTTCTCAACAGATTTGCTGGGTACCTTATTCAGGATATACATAGCCGAGCTAAGTGCATATCCCCATAAGGACACTGGTAATTTGGACATGCTCATCATGGATCGCACCATTTCCATTAATGTGCGATTTCTCCTTTCTGATACACCATTCATTTGAGGTGTATAAGGAGGTGTAAGCTGAGAAAGGATACCATTATCCTTTAAGTATTTAATGAACTCAGTACTCAAGTATTCACCACCCCGATCAGATCGGATGGTTTTTATACTCTTTCCTGTTTGTTTTTCTACTTCATTCTTAAATTCTCTGAATTTCTCAAAGGCTTCAGATTTATAGTTCAATAAGTATATATATCCAAACCTTGAGTAATCATCAGTGAATGTAATGAAGTATGAGAAACCACCAATGGCTTGGGTTGACATAGGACCACATACATCTGAATGTATGAGTTCTAATATGCCTTTGGCTCGTTCTCCAGTTCCACTAAATGGAGACTTAGCCATTTTACCCATTAAACATGACTCACAGGTTGCATATGATTCATAATCAAATGGATCCAAATATCCATCTTTATGCAACCTTTGGAGTCTGTTTTCACCAATGTGTCCAAGCCTACAATGCCATAAGTAGGCTTTGTTCATTTCATACTTACTTCTTTTAATCGAAGAACCGATATGTAAATTATCATGAGACACATTCAATAGATACAATCCATTGGACAAAATAGCTGAAGCTATTAATTTATTTCTGAAATAAATTGAACAACTATTGTTCCCAAAATTTAAATTGTATCCAATTCTATCTAAACATGAAATAGAAATGATGTTCCTTATTATGCTAGGTACATAATAACAATCATCTAATAAAAATGTGTCTCCGGATGGTAGCTTGAGCTTCACTGTCCCCACAGCGATCGCCGCAACCCTTGCGCCGTTACCTAGCCTCAGCTCCACCTCTCCGGTCCTCAGCTTACGTCTTCTTGTCAGTGCCTGTACAGAATTGCAGATATGAGATACACATCCAGTATCTAATACCCATGATGTACAATCTCTTATTGACAAGTTTACATCTATCATATAGATACCTGAAGCGTCCTGCTGCTTCACAGTTCCTTGAGCCTTGTCCTTGAGGTATTCCTTGCAATTCCTCTTCCAATGCCCTTTCTGGTGACAGTAGAAGCAATCACCTTTCTCAGCATTTTTACCCTTGTCTTTCTTGACAACCTTTGCCTTTCTCTGAACCTTGTTCTTATTCTTTCGAAAAGCTTGGACTGCAAGTCTTTTTCTGTTGGTCTTACCAACCATTAGGACTTGGGGTTTGTCCTTCACAAGGTTCCCCTCAGCAGTCTTTAACAAGTTCAGCAGTTCAGCTAAGGTCGCCTGGATCTTGTTCATGTTGAAATTGACGATGAACTGAGCATATGAAGGTGGAAGTGAAGACAACACAAGGTCTGTGTGCATCTCCTTGGGAAGTGTAATCCCAAGAGCATCCAGCCTCTCCACCCACTCAATCATCTTCAGCACATGATTCTGTACTGAAGTTCCCTCTGCCATCTGAGCTTTGAACAGATTCTTCGATATCTCATATCGTTTGATTCTGCTCTGCTCACCAAAGAGCTCCTTCAAATGGAGCATGATGGATCTAGCATCCATCTCTTCATGTTGCCTCTGCAACTCATTGCTCATAGAGGCTAACATATAGCATTGGGCCATGGTGGAATCCTCCTTCCATTTTTCATACGCTATCATTTCCTCCTCTGGAGCATCTAATGCTGGTTCAGCAGGAGGTTCAGTATCCAAGACGTAGGCAATCTGCTCAGACCTGAGGACTATCTTCAAGTTTCTGAGCCAATCTGAGTAATTGGTGCCTGTCAAACGGTTGGCATCAAGTATGCCTCTCAACGGGTTATGGTGAGACATTCTCGCCTACAGGAGATAATCAATCGATAATTAGCAGATATTCAGATTAACTAAAACAAGATATGGTCTTTTATTATCTAGTTTTACTCCCACTAATTTTCGACGGACTGTATAACCTTCAGATATACAGAACGGGAGACGCCGACTGTCTCCTAGTGGGGATCAGAATCTCCAAGCATCACAGTATGACCTCGGGTAAACACATAGTATCATACTGCTATCTCAGAGCAATCATCTCATGATAATTGCAACTCCTTGCAATATCCGATCGTACTTCGGCTCCCAAGTTTAATGGTCCCGGGTAAACACAGTAGACCATTATCCCCGGTCTAAGCTTTACCATCAATACGTGACTGAGTAAAGTAGAAACATAGTTCCCGGGTAAACACGTGGATGACTATATCGTTCCTCTACTCTTATCCAAAGGCATCTTATGCCATGATCAACAGTCCTCTCATCAGTTAATGGTAGACCTCGGGTAAACACATAGTATCTGCCACCACCGAATTAAGTTCTATCAATCATATTGATGGAGAGCCACGCGGTACATTCTCAATGACTCGCGCTACGGCTTAGAGTTTGTAACGAAGGTTTTACTTATTTAATTTGGTCTCATCCTAGGTGATAGTATTAAATATATCGAATATATTTATTAATACTAATAACCTAGCAAATATAAAGCACACGCATCACATACATGTCATTAGTGTGGTCATGGACGGCACTGCGGTTTGACTTGAGCCAGACAGTCAAACGCACACATTCACACAATATAACATCTTATATCATGAGTCTGCAAACCCATGAATGCAATGAACTCCTTCATTTTCATCTGGTCAGCAGTTGTGGATCATCCTCGCTCCGCGCGCATCCGCCTCGATCAAATTACATCGTAATTCTCAATTACATGATAATTTAAATGAGGAAGCCTTATGGCGATTACATCGAGGTGGAAGATAGAAGTACAATGGAATATGAGAGGGAGAGGTTCGCAGACCTCTATTTATTAATACACAATAAACCACACAATCACATTCCACATCCACAATTAATGCTCGTCCATGACCACCATGTGTTTTATTAAACAAACCACACATGAATTGCGCATCAAATGGCTAAATAAAATTTTCGAAAATAACTTATAATTTTGGTTTCATAAAACTAGGGACCAATCAAAATTGGATTTAGGATTTTCGAAAACTTTAGTATTTATTTCAAGCATGCTAATTTAAATCTAATTTAAACAAGCAAATAAATGCACATCAATAAATGCATTAAAATCTAAAATTAACGACTTCAGAAATATTCCATGCTCAATTTGAACAATTCAAATATTTATGGGGTTAATCTAACAATTAGATTGCATAAGGTTTAATCTAACATTTAGAATTAATTCAATTAACAACCTTTTGTTAATTAATTAACATAATAAACCTTAATAAGGGCCCAATCAAAATTGAATTTAATAAAAACAGTAAAATCCTATTTTACAGATAATTATTAAACCAATTTTATAATTAAAATTTTAAAACCAAAAAAAATTTTAATCAACTGGGCCCCCTAAAGGGCTCAGCCCTGCTGAGCCCCTGGCTCGGGCCAAGGCCGAGCCAGGGCGCAGCCAGGGCTCGGACCCAGGTCCGAGCCCTGCTGCGCCCTGGCTCGGGCCGCCTGGCACGAGAGGTTCCCTGCAACGCAGGGAACCCGACGGCGCCGCCCCCTCTTTGGGGTCTTCTCCGGCGCCGATCCCGGCGTCGGCAGGGCACCGCACCATGCCGCCGGCGAACCCCTTAGCTCCCGCGAGGTCCGGTGACCGGCGGTGGCCCTGGAGGTCATCCGGAAAGGGATTTATTCGCCCCCTTATTTCCTCCAAAAAATCTGGTTTTGCAGGTTTCTCAAACCCGTGGGGAAGAAGAAGAAGGTCCATGGCCGCTCTTCCACGGCTTCCCATGCCACCAACAACTCGACCAGGGTCATTGGGCATGATCTACAGCGATTAGAACCCCTTAAAATCCATCTCTATGGATCCGACCACATCAAAAACGCCCCGTTCTTCGTCCAACGAAGAACACGACGAAAAACCCCCAAAAATAAATTTTTCTTCAGATTTAAATCACGATCTCATCGCAGTAATCATCTAATGATTATAAATCTTTCAAGAACATAAATCTAAGCATGGAATAAATTCAAAAACCATAAATTTTAGAGACCGAAACGGCGAAAACACAGTGGAACCTGGCTCTGATACCACTGTTGGGATCGCTGTGTCGGGATCCGATCATAAAACGCAGCGGAATAAAGGAGTTCGGGATCGGATCTGTCCCGTTTCGGTCGTTAAAACTAAACTGGTGTAAACCGAATTTACCTTGCGCGGATTCGAATCCGCGTCCGTTTTCCGGTTCCGTCGGAGCGATGCCGCAAGTCGCGCAGATGCCCGACCTCTAGCGGTATCCACGCGGTTCTCCTCGCGATGGATCGTCCTCACTTCCTCGCTCGCTGCGGCGCTCGAAGATCCCGTCTGACTGCGCGTGATCCGCCGCGACATGCGGATCCAGAATCCCCGTCGAACGGGAAGTGGAGCAGTTGGGAACGGCACGCCCAGAGGAGAGAGAAAGTGGGAAGAACGAATGACGGCTAGGTCAGGGTTGCTGGCCCCGGACGTAGAATCCGTTCTTTTATAAAAAGTCAGTTTGCGGTTTTTCACAAAAACCCAGACTTATCCGAAATCCTGTCGGATTATCCATCGACTTGAAAACCATTTGCGTGTGACCCTCTAGGCCCAAATACCAGTCCAGTTAATAGCCCATTAAGTCCAGTAACCCTTTACTGACCCACTGTATTAATTAATATCCTTATATTCAATTAATCAGCCGAATTTAATGTCCCACAATAAATTCGGACGGACTGCCGATCACGTTGGATGCCAAGCAACATCGCGTGATCCTGGATGGCACTGGGGTTATCGCAACCCTCTATTGGAACCTTTCTGTCATCGGTTAGCGTGCGGATATAATCCTTCATCCGTACAATGTTCCCGAATCGACTTAGGGCATGGTTTACTGTTAAACCCTATTTGGTCGATTCACTTGAATCAGATGCCGCTAATCTGAATCCGATAACTCCTTATCGATTACAGAGTCCGCCCTGGCCAGGGACTTTAAGCGCATCATTCCCGGAACATTCTCTCTCAAACAACCGAGAGCGGATGATCTCGTATTGAACACACAATTACCTTCGAGGGCATTTCCCTGAACCCGATCACTTGACTTATTGATATCCCATGGTTAGGGATTCGTTCGTCAAGGTCAAAGCTCAGAAACCTACCAACAAGGTATCCTTGGAGTCTCAGGTCCAAGGATCATCCACGCAACCGTGACAATTGAATCGAGCTGGTTAACAGTGAGGTTATTACCATCCAGCGATTCATAGTCGGATCAGTTCAGTGAACTCATTCACCAATGAGCACCTATAGGTTCAGCATAGTGTCTCCACACAAGTGACTTATGGGATCAGTCACCCTCATCATATGAGCTGAAGTAACCTATACTAGTCTATCCGGATGTTCGATGTCCTATCTCAAACATCCTATGACTAGGAACAATTAAGAACATGTGTTTATAAGTCTTCGGTCCCGTAATTATGATCTCATCATAATCCAAAGACTATTGCACATGTTCATGGACTTCATCGTGATACGATAAACACAGATCGAATTAATTACACACAATGAATTATTGCCATTTATTAATAATCTGAATATGTACACAGTATCGGATTGGCTTTGAGACCATCTAATACTAACAAGTGGGACACTGAGTCCCACCATGGGCACCCCCACAGTGCTGACAGACTGCCGGAAGCCTCTGATCTGGCCCCTGCGGTGCACTGGATACTGTCTGACTCTGCTGGCCCTGCCCGGGCCTGTTGCTGCCACTACTGCTGCCACCACCCCTGAAGAATCTCCTGAATCGGGAGCCGAGTGACGACGATCCCGATCCAGATGAAGGGGCCGCTGCCGCCGCCTACCCCTGCCACGAACTGGGCTCTGAGCTGCCAGTCCTCACTCCCGGGCCGACTGGCTCTGTTGAGCCTCCACTGCTGCCGTACATCTAACCGCAGAAGCCAGGTCCGTGCAACAGTGAGATGCCATGAAGTTTCTCAGACTAAGCCTCAGTCCGTCCACGAACCTCTCAGTACGACGCTCCTCCTCCCCAAATATGAAAGGCACAAACCGACCTAGCGAAACAAACTTCGCCTGGTACTCGAGTACCGTCATACTCCCCTGCGTCAGATCCATGAACTCCCTCTCCTTGGCCCTCTGGATGTGTCTAGGGAAATACTGTGCGTTGAACTCCTTAACAAATGTCTCCCATGGAATTTCCCTAAGACTCCTGTCCTCGTAAGACAAACTCTTCAAAGTGGTCCACCAGTCATAGGCGCTATCCTTCAGCATGAAGGTAGCCAACGGGGTCCGCTCTACTGCAGCACAGTCCATGGTATCAAAAGTCTTCTCTATCTCTCTAAGCCAGTGAATGGCCTCGTCAGGGTCGGGACGACCGGTGAAGTGAGGTGGCCTCAGCTTCAGAAACCTCTCAAGTGCAGCTGTGGACCCTCCCCGCGCACTGGAACTCTCACTAGGGTCTCGCGTATGGTATCGAGCCATAGTGTCCATCATCGCCTCCATAAACTGCTCAACACTCGGCCTCCCGGCCTCGGACCCACTAGGGACGTCTCCCTGCTCTCGAATAACTGGCATCCTCCTTCTGGGAGCCATCTACTCGCCTACAATTACAAAATCAAAAACTTCTAATTAGAGTCCTAAAGCCTATGCTACCGCCGTGCCTGTACGGGATAATGTATTTATTTTCCGAATTTATGATATTTAACCTAGTTATTTATTTATTTGCTAGACCGTATGCTCTGATACCAACTGTGACGACCCGTCACCCTATAATCGGGGATCCGATTACTAAATGGGTACCGAATCATTAATTTGGAACCAAACCAGGATCTAATCAAGTCTGGGAGATAAATAATAAACTAAGCTAAACATTCACATCGCATTGAACTGAAATAGAAGTGCAGGAATTAAAATTATTACAATGCGACTCGATACAGCAAATAATTACATATTCCAACAGAAAAGAAATAATTAAACGTACAGGCCAGAAATAAAATAACAACTACGTCGGGGCATACCCCGGAATAACTGCTGACGGTGCTCAACTCACGGCCGCACTCTCCTCGCTAGGTCTGCTGACAGTCCTCACCTGAAAACCGCAGGGAGTGAGTCTCAAAGACAAGACTTAGTAGGGATCCTTCGATCCCCACTACCCACGCACACACCCACAAGTGCAAGGTACAGCTAACGATAAAGTGATAAACACATGAGGCACAATTCCTAATTCTTAACGTGAAATCACATGCCGTCGAAATATAATAAACATGCATATTTTAAACCAGCCGACTAGAAAACCCACAACTGTCGTCTCGATAGAACTCGCTAATCACACAACAACGGTGGAAAAACCTTGACCCGCTGAGACCAAGCAGTAACCCCTCGGATAGCACACTAGCTACTCCGGCCCAACCGGCTCAGGTGGCTACTCCTTCCCTCAGCATGAGTAACTCTCCGAACGTACCACTCCGACATCGGTACTAGCTGACCCCGGGGTTCACCAGGTGACCCTATCTCACTAGGCGTCACCCCGCCCACGCCCCCACCGGCGCTGTGCTCACGCCCCCACCAACACAGGGTGATAAAGCCCTACAATGTCACTCCCGGTCCACAGTAACACAAAACCCAACAAGTACGATCCGGTCACGTGAAAAGCCCGCGATCGCATGACATACACGTAGTATCGTCCGGTCATGAAGAATCTATCTCTACCGGGTACACTAAAACATGCACTAACCATCCGTCTAATAGTATGAACACATTTTACTGGCATGAATTAGTGAGGTTCTGTCTTGAATCGCGTCTCCCAAGGTCGATGCCATTCAAGCTCCAAGTACAGGTTCATGTAAAACAGTCTTCAGAATCAGGCCCTAAAAGGCGTCAACACCAGTGGTCGCCTTTTAAAAGGCGTCGACATCCTTAGACGCCATTCAGCACAGAAATCCAGAATTTCCAAAGAAACCACCCAGGGGATTTCTGCCTTAAAAGGCGTCATGGCCTCCCGACGCCATTCAAAACGCGTCGCCGTCCCATGACGTCTTTTAACCCCATAATCCCGAACTGGCAACCCCTCAGTCAGGCGATTCCTGTCTAAAAGGCGTCGTGATGGCCCGACGCCCTTCAAAAAGGCGTCGTCCATACACGACGTCTTTTAACCCCAGGAACCAGAGTTGCCATGAGCCCGAGGGCTCCCTTTTCGACCCAAATAACCCCAAAATCACCCAAAAACGGAGGAGAAAGAGGGGCAACACAATTCATAGGAAATCACATTCATAGCAAAACCCCCATATCATCAAAAGAACACCTAAACATGCTCATTCTACCCCCCGAAACCAAAGATCCATAACAAGCTTAAACGGGGGAAAACATGGCTTAAACACGATGCTTGTGGGAACCGTCACCCTACCGGATACTTGAACGCCTCCGAGCTTCAGGCCGTCCACCCGACTCGCCCCCACGCCGCCGCCGGTACCGCCGTGGTCGTCCTTGCTCCACCGTGACGTCGGCCGCCGTCCGGAGAGTAGAACGCCGCAGTGGAAGTGGAGGTGGTAGTGGTAGGAGCTAGGTAGAGGATGGAGTGGAGGGAGAGGTGAAACGGTGGGAGGAAAAGCGGGAGGAGGAAAGATCGCCGCCGAGTTCGTCGGAAGGGAAAGAGAGGAAGAGAGGAGAAAAATGAGGGAAAGAAGGAGGGCTCGCGGGGTTAACCAGAGACTTGCTAAAACGCGTCGACATCCACAGACGCCATTCAGTTGATGTGACGGCTGCTCTGACAAGACTCTGAAACGCGTCGTTCAAGGCAGACGCCGTTCAGACGACATGTCAGGGCCGTACTCTGACAAACCCAGAGTCGCAGTCTGAAAGGCGTCGACACTCATGGACGCCGTTCAGGCGACAAGACAGGGCCGTACCCTCGCGGCCCGAAGCCAGCCCACGTGGCACCCACGTGGCAGAACCTGAAATGCGTCTGCGACGGTGGACGCCGTTTAAAACGCGTCACGATGTCCTGATGCGAATCAACTCAGAACCTCCGCCCTTACTAAGGTCAGAATTACAAGGTCCGACCCCGAAAACCGGATCCGAAGGTCACGATCCTTACAATTTCTCCTTAGAACGTGACGTGCTCATTATCGTAACTAGGATGAGAAGCGAATTCAAGGAATGGTTTAAGCTTACCAAGTTTAGGTGAGGAACTGTGTTGGAATTTAATGGTTGGCTCTCACTCACACAAGGTGGAATTGTGGTAAAAATATGTAGAGAAGGTAGAAAACACAAAAGTTGAAGAAAATCCAAAAAGTATTCTATAGATCATATATGATTTCTTACATGAAAACAACTAACCACATGTATATATAGACTTTACATAGGCTTTCTAGATGGATAACTTTCCTAAAATGACTCTTGAACTCCCACTAATTACAGCTTCAAGGTGGAGCACGAAAATCTCCCCATTATATGGATGGGAATTATATTTGGATGGTTACAAAAGATTCTTCACCTCCCATTAATGACCATTACATGACTCTTTACCTCCTTTGCATTCTTAATTCAAATGAAGGTTACAAGAGTTACAAGAGAGATCCAAAAGACATCATAACTTCTAAATAATAAAAGATTCATTATTTTCTCTCTAACTCTATAATAAACTCCTTACACAATTATAAGGAGATCCCCACAAAATTAAGTTTATTTCATAACACCTCTCTGTAAACTTAATTCTCTTCCATCAAACATTCTAAGTAATTTCTTCAATTTAGAGTAAACATCAAACTTCAAAGACTTTGTGAAAACATCTCTAACTTGATCTTAAGATTTGACAAAAATAAGATCAATTTCTTTGTTCTTCACATGCTCCCGGATGAAATGAAATCTCATATTAATATGTTTTCTCCTTTCATGGTAGACCTGATTCTTGGCTAAAACAATTGCAGACTTATTGTCAACAAGCACCTTCGTAGGTTCTCTTTGATAAACATGAAAATTCTTGAGTAAATTTCTCAACCAAAGTGCATGACTGTTGGGTTCGCTATGTCGGATCCAAGCAAAAACGCAGCGGATAGAATTAAATTGGGATTGGATCTATCCCGTTTTGATCTTCAAAAACCAAAAACGGTAAATCGGATTTACTTTGCACGGATTCAAATCCGCGTTCATCCCATTTCGTCTGTGTGATGTCGCTAGCCGTGCAGGTGCCCGACTTCTAGCGGTATCTACGCGATCTTCCTCTTGGTGGATCTTCCTCGCTTCCTCGCTCGTAGCAGCGTCCACAGATCACGTTTGGTTGCGCGTAATTCTCTACGACATGCTGATTCATATTCCCATCGGACGGGAAGACGGAGCAGGAGGAGTTGGAGCGGAGTCTCCCGGGGCCGGCCAGAGGTAGGGGGCGCCAGAGAGAGAGAGGAGAGAGAGAGGGCGGCTAGGTTATGGTTGTTGGCCCCTGACCTAGCAGTGATTCTTTTATAATAAGTGTTTTTGCGATTTTCAGAAAAATTCACACTTATCTAAAACCCCATCAAAAGGTCCACCAACTTGAAAACCATTTACGTGTGACCCTTTAGGGTCAAATACCAGTCCAGTTAATGGCCCATTAAGTCCAGTAATATTTTACGGACCCACTAAATTAATTAATATCCTTATATTAATTAATCAGCTAAATTTAATGTCCCATAATAAATTTAGACAGGCTTCTGATTACGTTGGGTGCCAAGCAACACCACGTGATCCCGGAAGGCATTGGGTACCACTGTGAGAACCTTTCCGTCAACGCCTGCGCGGATATAAACATTCATCCGAGCAATGTTCCCGAATAGACCTAAGGTATGGTTTACTGTTAAATCTTAGTCGGTCAATTCACTTGAATCAGATGCCGCTAATCTATATCAGATAACTCTTTACCTGACACAGAGTCCTCCCTGGCTAGGATCGTCAGCCCATCATTCCCGAAACATTCTCTCTCCTATTACTGAGAGTGGATGATCCCATATTGAACACAGAATTACCTTCAAGGGTATCTCCTTAAACCTGATCACTTGACTTATTGATAACCCATGATTAGGGATTCGTTAGTCAAGGTAAAAGCTCAGAGACGTACCAACAAGATATCTTTGGTATCTTACGTCTAAGGATCATCTACGCAACCGTGACAAAAGAATCGAGCTGGTTAACAGTAAGGTATATACCATCCAACGATTTCATGGTCAGATCAGTTCACTGAACTCATTCACCAATGAGCACCTACAGGTCCAGTATAGTGTCTCTATACAAGTAACTTATAGAATCAGTCAAACTCATCGTATGAGTTAAAGAAACATGTACCAGTCTATCCAGATGTTTGATGTCCGTTTCAAATATCCTCCGACTAGGAACAATTTAGAACATGTGTTTATAAGTCTTTGGTCCCGTAATTATGATCTCATCATAATCCGAAGACTATTGCGCATGTTCATAGACTTCATCGTGATACGATAAACAATGATCGATTTAATTACACAATAAATTTATGCCATTATAATAATAAACTGAATAATACACAGTATCGGATTGACTTTCGGGCCACCTAATACTAACAGTAGACGCAACCTCCAGCTATGAACTTCTCAGCTTCCTCAATGCTTACTCTAGTTATCATCTGATTCGAATGCATCAAGAGGACGAAGACAAGACAAGCTTCACCACCGACCTTGGCTTCTATTGTTACACCCGAATGTCTTTTGGGTTAAAGAATGTTGTGGCCACCTATCAACGCCTTGTCAACAAAATCTTCTATCCCCAATGTAGACACGCTAATTTTGACTTCATATTGAGTAAATTTCATGTCACAATTATAATGCCCCGAAATAGTTTGATGTTTAATCATTAATTATTATTTTTTGATTTTTCAAGATTTTCGCTAATTAGCGCCACGCATGGCCGACGCCATTTAGATTTCTACTTGAAATTAGTTCGGAATTAAATTTCTAAATTTAGATAGATTTAACTAAATAGCATCGCCTACGGACGACGTTGTTTAATTCCTAACTCGTCTAGATTTTCAATTTTAAATTCGAATTAATTTCCTAATTATCTAAAGCACGTTGTTCATGGAGGACGTCTTTTAGGTTTCCCAATTGTTTCCGGTGTCCTTTCCGACTTTTATTTCTATTTTGGCCCATTCTAATGAACTAAATGGCGTCCCTGAGGAACGACACGTTTTAAGAGTTTCCTGATAAACATGATTTGGCCGAGATAATCTGGTTTCAGAGGTTGGAAGTGTTTCTAATTCCTTGGATGGTTATCTATGGTAAGTTTGATCCGCAGGAGAATCCTTTTGAAGTCTTAAACCACTACAAAACTTACTCTATATATACATATACACTTTGGACTTTAAAAAAGGTTGGCTATTGGAGAAGTTAGAGTTCAAGGCAAGGTCTTTGGAGGCTCTCAAGAAGGAGAACGTGGACAACATCCTAAGACTTCTTCCTCTTCATCTTCTTCCTCCATTGAAGCTTTGAAGACCAAGGCTTTGAAGGGGCCAAACCAATCATCTTCCTCTTTATTTTTCTTTCTAGTTTTCATTGATTTCATCTAGTTAATTGTTGTCACCGAAAAAATGAGCAAGAGAAAAATCCAAACATTTAAAGAAGGCCCAAGTGAAGAGAAAGTTAATGGACAGCAGCCATGCCCATTCTTGAAAGCCAAATGAAGCTAAAAAGGGGTTACTCTAGGCTCAAATGATGAAGAAATCCAAGGGCAAGACCAAGCCCATTATCTCAAGTAAGGAAAAGCCCAATAGGGCCAATTTGGACCCAAAAAGTGAAGGCCAAGGCCCAATTTTGTGGCAGCCTTTAAAAGGGCCTAATTGGTCCCCCCCATGGCATATTCTCATCTCTTTGGCCCATCCTCAAATCTGCCCAAAGGTGGATAAGAAGAAAAAGAAAGTGGTCCCCCCTTCAAAAGATACTTCTAGAAGAGAGTAGGTGAAAAGCAAAAGGAAAACCAATGAAGATTCTCCAAGTGTTGTAGCCTTATTGGAGGGCTCTTAAGAGAGATTTCTTATCCCTAATCTAAGTCTAATGGATGCCTAATCTACCTCCCAAAAGTAACCCAACTTTATTTATAAAAGAACCACCATTTTCTCCAAGCAAGAGTTGGAGAGAAAAGCCCACAAAAAAGAAAAAGAAGAAGAAAAGGGAGAGGCCAAGGAGGAGAACGTCTCCCTCCTCCATTCCCCTCCATTTCCTGCATCTCAAGAGAAAAAAGGGAGTTAGAGAAGAAGAAAAAAAGAAAGGAAGAATGTTAGAGAAGAAGAGAGCAAGATTGTGGGCTTCTATAGCCATTCACCCTTCTCATCCCCTTTCCAAGGTAGAGTGGGGGTGAAGAATGGGTTTATTTCTATTCTTCTTGCTTTTTTAGATTATTTTATTTCATTTTTATGTTCATAGGAACTTCTATCTCCCCCTTAATATTCATCTATGGTGCTCAAAGCAATAAAATACATGTTTAGATTTCTGTTCTGTCTATGAGTCTGCTGGCTTTTATGCATTTTCTATGATTTTTTTTCCATCATATGATCTGTGTTTTTTGTGTGGGGATGGTAGAGTCTAGTTTATAGAAATGGTCTTCTCAAGCCTCAAAGACCCCTAAATATGGAGTTATGGCCCGAAATCTAAGTTACTGTCTTGGTTTCCTGAACTTTGCATTTTCTATTTTTGCATTTGGTTTTGGGATTTTTCAAGGTGGCTTGGCCTTCCATGTCCCTTAATAGCACATCCCCTCTATGGATGATGCTCCCCCATGGCTAAACATCAAGAGAAATCTCCCACGTTCCATGAATCTTAAGATCTAAGTTTCTGTTTTTCATATTATAACCGAATCGATTTTGGTAGGATTTTTTCCTTTAATGGCTAAGGGTTTAAGCCCTAGAGGTTCTCAAGGAGGTCTCCTCACTAGTTGGGGATAAGCTTCTTTGAATATAAATCCTCTAACATGGATCCAAGAAGGAAGATCCATGGAAAAGATCAAAAACAATGCTTAAGTTTTCATAAGCTTCATATTTAAGTTCTTCATGATATTTTCCTAAATAAATGCATTAAAAATATATTTTAAATAGAGGTTTTAGGTTTTATAATTTTTATACTTTATTTTCCATCATTTGGGTTAGGTTTTTACCCATTTTTCACCAAAAATCCGGATTTCAGGTGAGTCTACGCTTATGTAGTGCTACAGTGTTGAATCTGCGCTTACTATTATGAGTCAACGCCTCCCTGTGCAGACTCAGTGCCTGTGTGTATATTTTGAGTCTGCGCTCTTTTTGGCTTGGTTTTTGGGCTTGAGGTAATTCTTTGATCCTCCCGCAATATGTCCAAAGGTTTCTTGGAACTACGGCTGTCTCTTTGAGGCCCAATGAAGGTCCTAAATAGCTTGGACTTTGAGTTATGAAGCTCTTAATGTTTCAATCCGAAATCTTGTTGTATGTTTTAAGATTTCAAGTTTCTTCCGATGTTTTCTCAAGGATGTCCTGATTTAAGGGTGCCAACAATCCAATGTTGGGTAACTCATGAAGGGCCCGCATATAAAGAATATTACTCTTATGTTTCCATTGCTATGGGTTCATTTAGATGATATGTCCCGAATGTCCCAATGGGTTGGTGGAGTTCCTTGCTCCCCAAATGTAGACATGGATTGGTTTACTCCCTGTGGGTGACCTTTACATTTCGAAGGCATCAAGGGCACCCTTCGAGTGAATAGTTGGATGCTCGGTACGCCCCCCTTGGCAACCACCTCCATGGTTCATGGCCATATGTGATCCTCTAGGAGAATTGGTGGAGTTCCTTACTCCTCAAATGTAGAGATGCTTTGGATTACTCCTTGTGAGTTTTTCTTACATCTCGAAGGCATTAAGGGCACTATTTGGATAAGTGGTTGGATGCTCGGCACGCCCCCTTTACAGCCACCCCTATAGTTCATAGCCATTAAGGGAAGTGGTCCTTTGGGTTACTTCATGGCATGATCTTTCATGAAGATCCTAAACCTTCATTAGTTTCCCCTAATGAAAGGTTGAAATTCATTTTAAAATCATCATATTAAGCATTTCTAATGCTTTGTAAAATGATCCAAGAAGAATGGGATAAATATGAATAAATCATATTATTTGAAAGAACCTACATAAGAAACATTCCTTGAAAAGGCTTTATGTAGCCATACTCAACTTCTGAGATTTCTCAATATTATCATCCCCAAATTTGAAGTGATTCCTGAATCACTTCAAGTTGAAAGAGGTATAAACCTGATATTATGCTCAGATTTTTGAGTCTGCGTACCTATAATCATAGAAATTCGATTGGGAATGGGATACAATTGATTTTCCTCGACTCCGGATTTCATATTCTAACTTTAATGGTTGAAACTAACCCCTTGATGGATTTAAATGCAGCTTGGACTGTGCAAGAAACTCAAAAAATCAATTTTAGACTTGAGTCTGCGCTACTATTTTGAGTATGCGCGCCCCTGCGCAGACTCAACTTAAAATTGTCAATAATGCATTCCATGGACTAAATAACCCCATTTATGGTTCAAATAGCTCAAATAATTAAAGATGAATCATAACCCATTCAAAAAAGGTTTAAGATAGCCATTCTCTCTTTTAAATAAACACAATTTCAAACTTAAGTTGAGTCTGCGCACCTGCCATAGGCTCTAAACATTAAAAAGGTTGTTTAAATAACTCAAATATCAAGTCAAATCTCTTATAGAAATCATGCTTCATGGCACACAAATCAAGATTAACAAACTTCTTTTTAAAGTAACTCTCGAGTCTGCACACCTTTCCATAGGCTCATTTCAAATAAAAATTAAATAAACATAAAATTAAATTGCACAAATCACTTGAAATCACATCTCAAATACTCCATTTTATTTAAATAAACATCCATTTACAAAAAGGATCCAAATCCCTTCAAAACAAATCAAAATTACAAAGTTCGGTACGCAGACTAAAACTCTTTTTTGCAAATCCTCCCTCTTTGAGATTCAAAGCTTCCCTTATTTGTAGAAACACTTATTATAAGCTCCCCAACACTTTGAAAGTCTTGTAATTCTCCTCAACCTCCGGAGGTTTCATCTTCATAAGAATCTTGCTCAAATTCTTCTTTAACTTGAGTTTGCGCATCAATTGAATGACCAAAACCTCATCTCTTGGCCTCTAAATCATGTCTTCAACTCCAAATCTGTGAAACAAAAAATCAAGTTATCCTATCAAAAATCTAACACAACAACTCACAAAGCAAAATTTCACAGTTCAGATTTGAGTCTGCGCACCCTTGCGTAGACTCAACCCTAAAATTCATAAAAAATAAACAATCAAGTTCCCATGCACTTCAAGATGATCTAAAACTCTTTAAAAATCAGATTTATTCTTATTAATCAGGAAATAAAAGAAAAACATCAAGTTGTTCTTCAAAAAATGTAAAAAACAACTCAAAACAAATTGGTGACAAATGAGTCTGCGCACCCCTGCGCAGACTCAACCTCAAATTCCCAAAATTTGTCTTTTTGACCTTAAATTCTTTCCAAATTAAATCCAAAAATTCACATAAAAACTTTATACTTCATATAAGTCAAAAACCCCAACAAAACCTCAAATTGTTCTTGTGAAAAATAAAAAATATTAAAAGAAGCTCAATAACAAATGAGTATGCGCCCTATTGTGCAGACTCAACCCTTAATGCATGAAATCTGAATTTTCACCCTTAAATTCTCTCTAAATAAAAACTAAAACTTCAGATAAAAACTTGATACTTTCTAGAAGTCATAAAAATTCTAATAAAAACTCAAAATTGCCTCTATAAAACCTAAAAAATGTAAACTCTACCTAAAAGTAGATGAGTCTGCGCACCCCTGGGCAAACTCAACTCCCAATTGTTAAAATCCAAGTTTTTCAACCTTAATTCTTGTAAAATTAATCAAAAACTCTAAGATAAAATTATATACTTCCTGTAAATAAAAAAAACAAATAAAACTCAAGATTGTCTTTTGCAAAATATAAAAAATACCTAAAAGAGGTCTCACTTCAATTAACTCTACAACCTTGTTCATCCTTTAAAAACCTACAAATTCAAAATATAAAAAGCATAAGTCTTTGAAGCATTTTTCATCCAAATCAACTAAAAAACATAAAAAATATTTTTCATACCTTATAAATCAAATCCAAAGCCTCTTCACCCCAAATCTAAAAAAGCACAATAAGAAATGTTTATTAGACTTTCTTGTCAATAAAACATAACCAAAATTGATATTCAAATCATAATCCCCATAAAAAAAATATCATACACTTCAATCAAAATGCCATAAAAAGGATTTTCATTCCTCTCATAAATAAAAAATCAAAATAAATTCAAGCTTTCTCATTGATAATAAATGAGTCTACACATCATTGTGCAGACTCAACCTTAAATTCATTTTCAAACATAAAAACTCAACAAATCTTTAATAAATTCACATATATCAACTCAAAAAGACTAAAAAATGTCTCTCATCATTATCCATCAATAAAAATCAATAAATCAAGTCTTGCGCAGACTCAACTCTAATACTAAAAAATGAATTTTCTTCTCAAATAAAAACTGAAATTCATTCATGTTTCAAATGCAATCTTATATATTTCATTTATATCATTTTAAAGGGTGTTATTCTAATATTCCGACGATTTATCAAGAGTTTTCTTCTTAGGAAGATGTAATTAATGCTATTCCATTTATGGGTAGCTAGATCGGGTCTAAGAACTACGCAATCATCTGATTGATTCAGGTAAAGCGCATAAATACAAATACAAATCTAAATCAAAGAATCAAGATCAAGTGCATTTTCTAAAAAATTTACAACAATCTCTTTTGGCACGCCCGGTGGGACATGTCCTCCCTTCATCTTCTCGTCGGAAGAATAAGGATAACACCAATTCTTTGAAGTTATTGATTATCTCTTTGTTGTATTACAGAAGACTCAATGGAATCGAAAGTTTTCTTCGGCCTTCTGGTGGTCGAGAACCATACTCGCCATGGCCACCTGGCGGTACCCATGGCATTTGGAAGCTTCCCTCCCGTTATTGGTTTTCCGAATTTTCTTGAGGTGGTCTTCATGCAACCTGAGATTATGTTTGATATACCTCAAGTGCAAGTAGTCAGCTGCTGCACTATTCACAGTCATGCTGCATCCTCTTCAAGACAATATCGAGGAAATATCTGAAAAGGTCAAAATCCCCAGTTCAAATAAAAGGTAGTTTCTGCACAATGATTCAGGACTAAAAAATCAATTCTTGTTGGAAGCCTGCGGATCTTTCTAGATGGCAGCAAAGTTGATACTTCCAAAGACCGGCTGGTTCCAAATGTTCCAATTCAAAACTCATTCCAGGTCTTTGAAGACATGGACAAAGAAAGAATTAAAAAAGAAAGAAAATAAAAAGGAAAAGCTAAGATGTTTGAAAAGCAAGAAAGAAATCCCAAACCAGCTTATTGTCATGGGACAAAATACTATTAAGAGCCACCAGCGAAACAAATCTGGGTGCCCAAACATCAAGAAGATCAATATGCTCAAGGAAAAATCAAAGCCGGTCTTTCAGTCACAAATACGGCAAATATGGAAACCAATTCAAAGGCAGACGCCTCATGGTCAGTTGACAAAGAGAAAGAGATCAAGTGAAAGATATGAAAATCATAAGCCAAAGAAGTCTTCAGAATTATTTGTATTCCAAAGGCTGCAACCAAAACCTCCTTCTGCAAGGAGATCGGCAAAATTCACCCAAGGAAGCCTGAGGGTTTATTCATGTCATACTATTAGCAAATATGGGGCACTCCTAGAAGATCGAGAAGAAATCAAAGACTTAGCCTCAAGGCCGAGTCTAGTTACCCGAAGAATGCAAGTGGCAGTCCTAGTTGCTAAAAATTTTCCTATTCTCTTGGAAAACATTGATGAGGAAGCAGAGTTATCTGCAAATGTCATCGAAGCATCAGGAGAAGCTCCTCCCGCACCAGCACAACAACAATTCTCACAACAAATCAATCAACAAAAAGAAATAGAACCAAGCATAACTCAGCTATTATTGCAAGATATTGATTTGTTGAAAAAGTAATTGAAAGAAAAAGATGCCCAAATACAGGGGGCAGGATGGGCTGGTAAAGAAGGAGGTGCTTCAACTTCCTTTTATCCTCGGGTGGCTAACCCTCCAGTTCCACCTCCTCCGTCTCAAAATCTTCTAAATACATCCATGCAGTCATCCCATCCTGTACCTATTGTTAGTTTTAGGTGGGCTACAAGCCAATCTGACAATGTAAATCTCGTTCATTTATTAATAAAATGGCATAATATTCATTGTGTGTAAACCGCATTAATTATCGTTCATAATGAAGTCCGTAAATAGGTGCTATCGTGATCAGATTATGATGAGATCATACTAGTGAGACTGATCACTTAAACACACATATTCTTAATCGTTCCTAGTCGGAGGATATCCGAGATCGACATCAGATATCCGGTTAGACTAGTACAGATTACTCCTGCTCATATGATAAGAGTGACTGACCTCATAAGTCACTTGTGTGGAGACACTAAGGCGAATCTGTAGGTGCTCATTGGAGAATGAGTTCACTGAACTGATCCGACTGAATCACTGGATGGTATTGTACCTCACTGTCAACCAGCTTGATTCTATTGTCGTAGTTGCGTGGATGGTCCTCGGACCTGAGACACTAAGGACACCTTGTCGGTGGACTTCTGTGCTTTGACCTTGGTTTAGAAATCTCTAGCCACGGGATTCTAAAACGCCAAGGATTGGGTACAGCGGAATACCGTCGAAGGGAATTGTGTGTCAATAAGGAATCATTCGCTCTCGGTACTTAGAGAGAGAATGCTCTATGAAGGATGCGCTGAAGTCTCTGGCCAGGGCGGACGATAATATTGGGAAAGGAGTTTTCCGATATTTATCAGCGGCATCCAATCCAAGTGAGTCGACCGGTTAGGGTTTGACAGCATGCCATACCCTGAGTCGACTCGAGAGCATTGTACGAATGAAGGATTATATCCACGCGGTAACTGTCGGCGGAAATGTTCCAAGAGTGGGTTACTTAACCCCGATACCTTCTGGGTTCACGCGGTGTTGCTTGACACCCTACGTGATCGGAGGCCCGATCGAATTCGATGTGCGACATCAATTCGATTGATTAATTAATTAATAAAGGGTTATTAATTGATTAATAAAGCCAGTGAGGAGTCACTGTGTAACGACCCGCCATCCTATGACCGGAGACCCGATCACTAAATGGATGTCGGCACATTAACTACGGGTTCACACCCGGATCTCACACAACACATCTGGAGGAGTAAGCGCTAAACAAGGCTAAATATAACAATCACACGGATTACAAAGATATAACAAGTGCGCAGGAAGGAAGATAATAATGTTCGTATACAGTCCAACAATAATTACATGGTCCAACAGATTAAATAAGTACAGGCAGAAGTAAAGTACAACAACATCGGGGCATACCCCGGAACTGAGACAGCTGCTGGTCCGCACACCGGGAAGACACCACACGCCGCCACACGCCGCGAGGTCCACACCTGAAACCGCAGGGAGTGAGCCACACTAGAATTGGGCTCAGTAGGGATCATCCGATTCCCTGCCTCCCACTCACACACCCACAAGAGCAATAATACAGATATATGGCAATTAAACAAAGCAGTAAACACAACTCTCAAACCTGATATGAAACGTACGCATAAGCAGTGTAGCAGGAATAGTTCTAAGCAACCCGAAGAACCCAACACAAAGTCACATCTCACAGCCAAAGTCCACAAAGCGACCGAACCACACTGTCGATCGAAGTCAAACGTCGCCTCACAACACTACCACCATACTCACGCCTGTCCACCCCTACAGTGTTCCGGGGCACTGTAGGGTGAGGCAGTGAGTCAAACTAGGACTAACTGGGACCAGTGAACCACCACTGCCCAGCTACGTGTGCACACAAGCAGTCTAGACTACTGTCCTACCGACCGGATTTCCTCCACGCCAGGCCTCGGCGCTTCAGGAGGGCCCTGGGGACCGGCGAACCCCCGTCAAGCCGAAGCTACAGGAACTACCCACAACCCTAACCTCCCGAGCTGCGTCAGGCCAAAGGGCGAAGGGTACCACTCGTAACCTTGATCAAAGGTCACATCAGGACCAGTGGCTAAAGAGGTAAAACAACTCCAACAGTACCACAACCAGCTCCACAGCAAGAAACGCGCCGGAGGCTGCCACGACAAACAGGGAAACCCCGACCCGCTGACACCAAACAGCAACCCCTCGGATAGCGCACCGGCTACTCCGGCCCGACGGGCTCAAGGTGGTTCTGCTTCCCTCAGCCAAAGGTAAAATACAACATGTACCACTCCCCCACCGGTACGACAACAATGCCTCACAGACACCATGGCCCTTCCCCATCGGCCCAAGGTGACAAACGTAAACCACAGTAGTTCCAATTCCATATCCGCATAAACACACACACATACATGATGTAATTCCATTCACGCAGAAGTCCTCAGTCTCAGTGTACAACTTAAAGCATGCATTCGAACCATCCAATCGTGAAATATGTGTGAAATAACAGGAGTTAAGCAGTTCTGTCTTGAATCGCGTCGACCGAGGTCGACGCCATTAAAGCCCCTAAAACAGGTTAATTAAAACCAGATTATTCCTTAAACCACGTCGACATGGGAAGCCGCCCTTTAAAATGCGTCAGAGTCCACAGACGCCATTCACCCCAGAATTTCAGATTTGTAGAAGCCTCAGTTGGGGTGATTTCCTGCCTAAAAGGCATCATGATGGTCCGACGTCCTTCTAAAAGGCGTCGTCCATACATGACGTTTTTTAGCGCCAGAACCCCGTACAACGAAACCTCGAACAGGGAGGTTTCTGCCCTAAAAGGCGTCGTACTGCCCTGAAGTCCTTCTAAAAGGCGTCGACCAGGCACGACGCCGTTTAGCGCCAGAAACCTGGTTCCCTGGTTCGATCCGAGGGTTCCTCCTTTAACCCCAAACACCCCGAAAATGCCCAAAACAGAAGGGGGAGGAAAGGGAAATCAACTACCACAAGCATGCTACAATTCCACAATCCCTAACATGGCCATTCCCACAAGAAAAACCCCCTAAACATGCTCAGTCTAACCCAAAACATATCATTCCATGCCAAGGAAACCATAAGTAAGATAATCACGATTCATGCAAGGTTCGTCCCCCTACCGGTTCTTGAACTCCTCCAAGCTCCGTGCCGCCGACCCGCCGCACCGCAGACCGCCGCCGGTACCCTCGAGGACGCCGCCACTCCGCCGGGACGTCGGCCGCCGTCCGGAGAATGGAACGCCGCGAAAGAAGTGGTGGAGGTAGAGGTGAGAGGTAGGGAGGTATTGGAGTGATAGAAGAGCAAGAAGAGGAAGGGAAGGGAGAAAGGAGGGCGGAGGGGGCGGAGAGGGCGAAGAGAGAGAGGGTGGAGGCGAAGAATGAGGGAAAGAAGGGGAGGCTCGCGGGGTCAATCTGAATCTGGCTAAAACGCGTCGATCAAGACAGACGCCAATCAGTCTGACAGGGCGGGCCGTACTGACAGCGCTCTGAAACGCGTCGCTCACCACGGACGCCGTTCAGACGACAGGACAGGCCGTACTATCAACGCTCTGGCGCCGTACACTGACATCGCAGGGGTCGCAGTCTGAATCGCGTCGACCATCATAGACGCCGTTCAGACGATGTGACAGGGGCCGTACTCTCGCGGCCCGAAACCCGCCCACGTGGCGCACACGTGGCACAACAGAAAGCAGACTTAAATGGCGTCTACACAGACAGACGTCTTTTGAAAGACGTCGAGCAGTGCAGACGTCATTCAGTCAGAAATCTCAAGACCCCTCAGGGTCGAAACCAGGGGATCCGGCCCGAACCCGACCCAAATACTGAACCCGAAACCTCAGTCCTTACACACTGGGCTTATTAGGCTATTAATTGGATTGGTGATTGGGCCTAGAGGGTCACACACAAATGATTCTCAAGGCGATGGATAAATAAGTGGGTTTTATATAAACTGAGGGTTTTTATGAAAAACCGCGCAGTTAGTATAAATTATAGTGAACAGGCTGAGCAGGCCAAGCTGCTGCTAACCCTAGCTACCCCTCCTTTATTTATCTCTCTCTCTCTGTCATCCCAGACAGATCCAGATCTGCTCCGCTGCTTCTCCGACTCTCGTTCGACGGGAAATCGTCCGAGCATTGCGACGACCGACGGAGGTTTCGTGGGCTGCGAAGAACGAGGAACGTAAGGATATCTGTCGCGAGGAGGATCGCGTGGATTTCGCTAGAGGCCGGGCGCTTGCGCGGCTTGCGGTGTCGCACCGACGGAACTGAATGGTTGCGGATTCGAATCCGCACATGGTGAGAATCGATTATCCGATAATCGTAATTTTTAGTTTTCGAAATGGGAACGGATCTCCATTTTTATTTTATTTTCCGCTGCGCGTGAGATCCGGAGAAACCCGAGAACCCAACAGTGGTATCAGAGCTAGGTTCCACTATTTCTCGTCCCGTTTCGGCGTCCGATTTAATTATTCCTTAATTTATTCCATGCACTTATTCGATTTATTGGTTGGATATGTGTTCATAGGATGTACACAGATAATTGGATTATTTTATTATGCGAAAATCGAATAATTTTTGGTGTTCTTCATGTGATGAAGAACTTGATCTTGCCGGTACCGTTTGGTAGATCTTGGTGGTCGTTGAAGGTGACCAAGTAGCCCAAGGGATCCTAGGATCCTAGCCGGTCGCCGCCGGCACCAAGGCCATCGCCGGGAGAGGCCAGTGGCTGTGATGCAGGGGTCGTCTTCCTCCTTTTATGTGTGTGAAAACCAGAAAATCAGTTTTTGAGGGGCTCGGCCGGCTGTGTTTAGTGGGCCTCCGGCAGGGCTATCGACGCCGGCGGCGTCGCCGGAGCCGGGGGAGATGCTGGCTTGGGCCGGCCGGCACTTGGGGTCGCCGGTGGCAGCGCAGTATAAACCCCACCCACCGCCATTGAAACCTGTTGAAGCTAGGGTTTCGGGTAGGGTGGGGGGGGGGGGGCAAACCAGAGGTGGGAGGAGCAGCTCAGGCTGGGCCAGTCTGGGGTGAACCGGCCGTGGACCAGGGTCAAGCCCTGGCTTGCACCTGGCCGAGCCAGGGGCTCGAGCCTGTCGGCCACTTGGTTCAGCCAATTAACCCATTTTAAACCCCAATTTCTAATTAAATTGAAATTGGATTTTAACTTTAAAGTTCAAAATTGTTTTGGAACTTAAATTTATTATTCAATTTATTTAATTGGTCTTATTAATGATTTATGAATCACTTTAATTAACATTTAGTTGTTAATTGATTAATATTAATTGTTAGTTTAATGGTTAAACTAATAATTAATTTTAATAAAACTAATTTAATGGTTAAATTAGTAATTAATAATTATTACTCTAACAGTTAGATTACTAATTATTATTTCAACTAATTTTTAATTAATATGTAAGTTAATTGTTAATTTAAGAGTTAAATTAATAGTTAACTTAGATAACTAATTTAAGTGTTAAATTAGTAGTCTTTAATGATTAATTGTTAGTTATTAATTTAAGGGTTAAATTAATGATTAACATTAATCTTCTAATCTAATTGTTAGATTAGTAATTATTAATTAATTAAGGTTAATTGTTAACTTAAGTGTTAAATTAATAATTAATTTTAAATTAACTAATCTAATTGTTAGATTATAGTTATTACTTAATTAGTGTTAATTAATACTTTAAGTGTTAAATTACTAATTAACATTAATTAACTAATCTAAGAGTTAGATTAGTAGTTAATTAATAATTAGAGTTAATTAATAATTTAAGTGTTAAATTGTTAATTAACTTTGTTGGACTGGTCTAAGAGTTAGATTAGTTATTAATAGTCTAATTGTTAGATTATTAATGTGGTTTAATCTAAGTGTTAGATTATTAGAATTGTTCTAATTTGCATGGAATAATCTGGAATTATTAATTTGAAGTGTGTGCACATGTGATGTGTGATTATTACTTTTAAATTTTGATTTGATTGCATGATTAAAGTTAATTAAAAATATTTTCGAAATTCAAATACCAATTTTGATTGGATCCCAACTTTTTGAAAGCCAAAGTTATCTATTTTTTTAAAACTCTTTTATTTTAGCCATGTGATGCGCTGAATCATGTGTGGGATGTTTAAAACACACCGTGGTCATGGATATGCACTTATTTAATTATTCATGTAATGAATGCGTGTTTGTGTGGATCGTGGATGAATGATGGATGTTTATTAAATTGTTAATAAATAGAGATCTGCGTATCTCTCCCTCTCTCACTCTCCGATGTATTTCTACCTTCCTCTCTCTTGTACTCGCCATAAGGCTCTCTTCCAATTACATGTAATTATAGAATTATTGTAATATGATTGAGGCAACTGAGGAAGGAGCGAGGACGATCCACAAATGCAACCAGGAAGGCGACATGATGGAGATCTCTTGCCTATGTGTTTGCAGGTTTATCTAATGTAAATGTTATGTTAGATTGTGTGTGCGTTTGACTGTTAGCTCCAGTCAAACCCACTGTGCTATCCATGACCACACTAGACATGTATGTGATGCATTGTTTTTCTTTTGATTATGAATCAAAGTAGGTATAGTATTTAGTAAATATATACGATATATTTATATATACTATCACCTAGGAGAGACCAAGATAAAAGGTATCTAAATACCCTCATCTAAACTCTAAGCCGTAACGCGAGTACTTAAGAACTTACCGCGTGGTCCACCATCGTTATAGTCATAGGATTCGAATCACTTTAGGCAGGTTTGTTGTGCTATCCACAAGGCCTGTTTAATTGGGAGGAGAAACTGTGGCTATGGCATTAGATGCCTATATGATCGGGCTAGAAGAACCATGTAGCTTTGTTGTGCTATCCACAAGGGCTGCATGTAAATCTATACTCGTCGCGTAACGATGGTTAACTTAGACGAGAATTAATGGTTTGTTGTGCTATCCACAAGGCCATTAAATCTCTGGGGACCGAAGCTATGATCAGATATTGTAAGGAGTTGCAAGTCCCATGAGTTGGGTGCTCTTTGATTGTATTACAGTTTGTTGTGCTATCCACAAGGCTGTAGTGCGAGTCATTGAGATTCTGATCCCTATCGGAGACTGTCGGCGTCTCCCGTTCTGTATAACTGAGGGTTCTAAAGTCCGTCGAAAATTAGTGGGAGTTAAAAGTTGAATAAAAGACTATGTCTTGTTTTATCTTTAATAATTGAACATCTGCTAAATAGTTTTTACTTATCTCCTGTAGGAAATTATGTCGTCGAATAACCCACTCCGTGTCATACTTGATGCCCTTTTGACTTATCTGATCTACTCGGATTGGTTCAGAAACCTGAAGAATGTCTTTAGATCTGAGCACATTGACTTTGTCCTTGGAGCTGATCCTCCTATTGAATCGGCATTGGATGCCCCTGAAGCAGAGATGATAGCTAACGATAAAAGATCGAAGGACAAAGACAAGAGAGTAGTAAAGGGTGACTACTTCTACTGTAAGCAGCATGGTCACTAGAAGAGGAACTGCAAAGAGTTCCTCAATGATAAAGATCATGGAAAGGTAAAGCTGTCTGAAACTTCAGATATCTATATGATAGATATCAACTTGTCAGTTAGAGATTTCACATCTTGGGTATTAGATACCGGATGTGCTTCTCATATCTGCCATGATGTGCAGATGCTGACAAATAAGCGTAAGCTGAGAAAAGCCGAGGTGGAATTGAGGCTAGGAAACGGCGCAAAAGTTGCGGCGATTGCTGTAGGGACAACAAACCTCAGGCTTCCATCTGGAGGCGTCTTATCATTGAAAGATTGTTATTATGTTCCTAGCATAATAAAGAACATCATATCAATATCTTCTTTGAACAAGATAGGATATAGGTTAACTATTGAGAATAGAAGTTGTTCGGTTTATTAGGGTAATAAATCAATGACTTCAAGATCTTTAGTCAACGGTTTATATCTTTTAGATGTTTCTTATTACAATCTTCATATTGATAATGTTCTTAAGAAGAGCAAGAATTGTGTGAACCAAGCCTACATGTGGCATTGCAGACTTGGTCATATTGGTGAAAGCAGGTTGCAAAGGTTACACAAGCATGGTTATTTAACAATATTCGATTATCAATCGTTTGCGACATGTGAATCCTGCCTTATGGGAAAGATGGCAAAATCTCCATTTACTAGACATGGAGAACATGCCAAGGACATTTTGGACCTAATACATTCGGATGTATGTGGTCCCATGTCCACCCAAGCCAAAGGTGGTTTCTCATACTTCATCACGTTCACTGACGACTTCTCAAGATTCGGCTATGTGTACTTAATGAAGTATAAGTCGGAAGCATTTGAGAAGTTCAAGGAGTTCAAGAATGAAGTAGAGAAGAAGTTAGGAAAAAGTATTAAAGCTCTTCGATCAGATCGAGGAGGAGAATACTTGAGTACTAATTTCACACAATTCTTAAAGGATAATGGTGTCATTTCTCAGCTAACCCCTCCATATACACCACAGATGAATGACGTATTAGAAAGGAGGAATCGCACCTTGTTGGACATGGTGCGATCCATGATGAGCTTTTCGGGATTACCAGTGTCCCTCTTGGGGTATGCACTAGAGTCAGCAGCATACCTACTGAACAGAGTACCCAGCAAGTCTGTGGCCTCTACTCCATATGAGAGATGGAAAGACAGAAAACAAGAATTTAAACATGTTAAAGTCTGGGGTTGTCCTGCTCATGTAAAGAGGCATGATCCAGACAAGCTAGAATCACAAACTGATAAATGCAGGTTTGTGGGATATCCAAAGGAAACCTTTGGATACTATTTTTACCATCCTAGTGAACAAAAGGTGTTTGTTGCCAGGAAAGCTGTCTTCCTGGAAGAGGAATACTTTCTCGAGGAGGACAGTGGGAGTAAAATAGTACTGGACGAGGTTCCAGATCTCCAAACAGCTGCATTATCATCAGATGAGATATCAATTCCTGAATTAGTTCAGGTACACACAGATGAGCCTCGTAGATCTGGTAGAGTACCTAGACCACCCGAACGATATGTGGGACATATCGCTGAAGGTGAGTCTAAGGTAGAATACAATGAGGATGATGATCCTAAAACCTACTAGGAGGCCATAGAAAGCCCAGAAGCCGGGAAATGGCGAGAAGCCATGAACTCAGAAATCCAATTCATGTATGCCAACCAAGTTTGGAACTTGGAGGACTTGCCCGAGGGTATTGTACCCATCGGTTACAAGTGGATCTTTAAGAGAAAGATTAGTGCTAATGGACGGATCGACACTTATAAGGCAAGGTTGGTGGCAAAGGGATATCGTCAAAGACAAGGAATTGACTATGACGAGACTTTCTCACCAGTTGCTATGATAAAGTCGATCAGAGTTCTACTTGCCATTGCTGCACATTTTGATTATGAGATTTGGCAGATGGATGTGAAGACTGCCTTCCTCAATGGTAACCTTGAGGAAGAGGTGTATATGATACAACCGGAAGGCTTCACATCCAAAGAATCTCCAGATAAAGTGTGCAAGCTTCAGAGGTCCATTTATGGACTGAAGCAGGCTTCCCGGAGCTGGAACACAAGATTTGACGAGGCTGTCAAGTCTTATGACTTCATTAAGAATGAAGATGAGCCTTGTGTATACAAGAAGACCAGTAGGAGTGCAGTCACATTCTTAGTTCTTTACGTAGATGACATACTACTCATTGGGAATGATGTAGCTATGATGTCATCAGTAAAGATATGGCTGTCGAAAAACTTCTCTATGAAGGATTTGGGAGAAGCATCTTACGTATTGGGAATACGGATCTATAAAGATAAATCAAAGAGGATGCTTGGAGTAATCCAATCATTATACATAGATACCATAGTCAAAAGGTTTGTCATGAAACATTCGACGAGAAGTCTCATACCGATGAGACATGGAATTAGTCTCTCAAAAGAGTAGTCTCCTAATACTCCTAATGAGAGGGCACTCATGGATAAAATACCCTATGCCTCTGCCCTATGATCTATCATGTATGCCATGCTATGTACACGGCCTGATGTTGCATTTGCTCTAAGTGTTACGAGCAGATTTTAGGCTGATCCAGGCGAAGAGCACTGGAAGGCAGTGAAATGTATCCTTAAGTAATTGAGAAGAACTAAGGATATGTTTCATGTCTATGGAGGAGGTGACTTGAAACTGCGAGGCTTTACTAACTCGAGTTTCCAGTCAGATCCAGATGATAGCAAGTCTACATCTGGATTCGTGTTTACTTTGAACAGAGACGCAGTGTGCTGGAAGAGTTCCAAGCAAGTAACCACTGTAGATTCGACGGCTGAAGCTGAGTACATCGCTGCAGCTGAAGCCGCCAAGGAAATAGTGTGGTTGAAGAAATTCATCACCGACCTCGGCGTAGTTCCCAGTATCTTTGAGCTTATTCTGCTGTTGTGCGATAACAATGGAGTGATTGCGCAAGCGAAAGAGCCGCGGTCTCATCAGAAATCGAAGCATATTCTGAGGCGCTTTCATCTTATCAGAGAGATCATATCCAAAGGAGATGTAGTAGTGGAAAGAGTTCCATCTGTCGACAATGTAGCCGATCCACTGACAAAGTCGTTGGCTCAAATTGTATTTGAGTGTCACCTAGAGTCTATAGGCTTATTGTATAAAGGTGATTGGCTTTAGTCCAAGTGGGAGATTGTTAGTTTTAGGTGGCATGTAAATCTCGTTCATTTATTAATAAAATGGCATAATATTCATTATGTGTAAATCACATTCATTATCGTTTCATAATGAAGTCCGTGAATATGTGCTATAGTGATCAGATTATGATGAGATCATACTAGTGAGACTGATCACTTAAACACACATATTCTTAATCATTCCTAGTCGGAGGATATCCGAGAAGGACATCGGATATCCGGTTAGACTAGTACAGATTACTCCTGCTCATATGATGAGAGTGACTGACCTCATAAGTCACTTGTGTGGAGACACTAAGGCGAATCTGTAGGTGCTCATTGGAGAATGAGTTCACTGAACTGATCCGACTGAATCGTTGGATGGTATTGTACCTCACTGTCAACCAGCTTGATTCTATTGTCGCAGTTGCGTGGATGGTCCTCGGACCTGAGACACCAAGGATACGTTGTCGGTGGACTTCTGTGCTTTGACCTTGGTTTACGAATCTCTAGCCATAGGATTCTAAAACGCCAAGGATTGGGTACAACGGAATACCGTCGAAGGGAATTGTGTGTCAAAAAGGAATCGTTCGCTCTCGGTCTTAGAGAGAGAATGCTCTATGAAGGATGCGCGGAAGTCCCTGGCCAGGGCGGACGATAATATCGGGAAAGGAGTTTTCCGATATTTATCAGCGGCATCCAATCCAAGTGAGTCGGCCGGTTAGGGTTTGATAGCACGCCATACCCTGAGTTGACTCGAGAGCATTGTACGAATGAAGGATTATATCCACGCGGTAACTGTCGGCGGAAAAGTTCCAAGAGTGGGTTAACCCCGATACCTTCCGGGTTCACGCGGTGTTGCTTGGCACCCAACGTGATCCGAGGCCCAATCGAATTCGATGTGCGACATTAATTCGATTGATTAATTAATTAATAAAGAGTTATTAATTGATTAATAAAGCCAGTGAGGAGTCATTGGGCTTATTTGGCTATTAACCGGACTGGTAATTGGGCGTAGAGGGTCACACGCAAATGATTCTCAAGGCGATGGATAAATAAGTTGGTTTTACACAAACTGGGGGTTTTTATGAAAAACTGCGCGATTAGTATAAAATAAAGCGAACGGGCTGAGCAGGCCAAGCTGTTGCTAACCCTAGCTGCCCCTCCTCTATTTCTCTCTCTCTCTCTGTCATCCCAGACAGATCCAGATATGCTCTGCCGCTTCTCCGACTCCCGTTCGACGGGAAATCGTCCGCGCGTTGCGGCGATCGTTGCGGCGACCGACAGAGGTTTCGTGGGCTGCGAAGAACAAGGAACGTGAGGATATCCGTCGCGAGGAGGATCACGTGGACTTCGCTAGAGGCCGGGCGCTTGCGCGGCTTGCTGTGTCGCACCGACAGAACCGAACAGTTGCGGATTCGAATCCACACACGGTGAGAATCGATTATCCGATGATCATAATTTTTAGTTTTCGAAACGGGAATGGATCTCCATTTTTATTTTATTTTCCGTTGTGCGTGAGATATGGAGAATCCCGAGAACCCAACACCTATGAATGAAACACCTGCATATATCCAAGTGTCCAATAGTCAAGCTGCTCAGGCAACAGCAATGCAAGACAACTTGATCTCAAATTTGCCATTTCAAGCCTCCCAAGTTCACGGAGTCAATTTCTTCCTAAATCCAGCAGATGCTGCTGTGGCTCAAAGGGTGATGTTAGAACAGCTCATTGATATAAAGCTGGCGGAAAGAGTGGAAGGTACCTCCATTGTATATGATGTGTATAAAGTACCATATCCAGTGCATCATACTATGAAAAGACTTCCGTTGGGGATGGTCAAAGTACCCAAGTTTTAAAAATTCAATGGCCAAGGAAATCAAAAGAACACTTGGCATATTATAATGATGCAATGGGATACCTAGCCACTGATGAATTTTATATGCTGAAATTTTTCGGGTCTTCATTAATTGGACTTGCATTCGAATGGTATTCTTCTCTTCGGCCTGGATCTATTGCAGGGTGGGCCGACCTTCAAAAGCAATTTCAAGATAGATTTTATCTGGTGGAGAGAGAAATCACTCTGGCAGAGCTATATACTGTTAAACAGGAAAACAACGAAAATGCTTCCAAATTCATTGCTAGGTGGAGAAATCTTACCATGAAATGCAAAAGACCACCATGTCAAGAAGATGCAATATTGATATGCAAAGGCAATCTGAAAAATGATGTCCTTGAAAGGCTAGTAGCCCTTGAAATCAAGTCTTTTGACAAATTGAATACTGTGGTATCAGAAGTTGAAAATTTTCTGAGCCAATCCGGAAGTGAACCAAGCAACAACAAAGGGAAATTTGATAGAAGAAATGCTCCATGTGAGTCAAATACAGTAGATTTATCTACGTTCACCACGGAGTAACAAAAGAAAGGTCCAGCCATACAGGCCGAAACCAGCAACAATAGAGAAAAGGAAGTCCGAGCCTTATCTTCTCTCAGAGACAGAATGAACAGGCCATATAGCTTCCCAAAGACAAAATTCGTGTCCTATTTGAATGGGCACGAAAATATAATCAGATTCTATTACCACAGTCGAAGAGGCCAGAAGATGCCAAAAGACCCTATGATCCCAATTATTGTCCATATCACCAAATCATGGGACATCCTATTGAATAATGCTGTGTTCAAGGATGCAGTTGAAAAATTAATTTAGAAAAGTGTCATGAAGATGGGAGATCATCTTGTCGACCCTCCGCAGCCTCATGCCTGGGCAAAAGCAAACGTGGCATCTGTAAATGTGCATCATATGGTTCCTATTTACTAGTCATTAAGCTCAGAAACTACAGAAAGAAGTACACAAGCCACCTATGAGCAATTGGTACTTCAACCACTCCAAGCATCTCAGTGGCAAACAGTAAAAAAGAAGCCAAGATCTCATATCAAGCGAAAATCATCAGAAGTATATATTCATGGAGGTATTCCCCGACAGCCAACATATGTTCAGCCTGTCCCTCCACCAAATCTGGATAATATGATATCCGATATGTCCAAACTGGCTCGATCTGCACCAGTTAAAGCTGCAACTTCAAGTAAAGAAAAATGTATATCCCCCCCTCTGTAGGAGACATCTCAATCAAGCTCAAGCTACCCTGCTCCAGTAAGCAGTATATGGAAATGGGTAGATCCTCATACTGTAAGGAGGGTCACCAACTGTAACGACCAGCCATCCTATGACCGGAGACCCGGTCACTAAATGGATGTCGGCCCATTAACTGCGGGTTCACACCCGGATCTCACACAACACATCTGGAGGAGTAAGTGCTAAACAAGGCTAAATATAGCAATCTCACGGATTACAAAGGTAAGCAAGTGCGCAGGAAGGAAAATAACAATGTCCGTATACAGTCCAACAATAATTACATGTCCAACAATTAAATAAGTACAGGCAGAAGGAAGTACAACAACATCGGGGCATACCCCGGAACTAAGACAGCTGCTGGTCCGCACACCAAGAAGACACCACGCTTCCGCTCGCCACGAGGTCCACACCTGAAATCGCAGGGAGTGAGCCACACCAGAAATGGGCTCAGTAGGGATCATCCGATCCCCTGCCTCCCACTCACACACCCACAAGTGTAACAACAGGAATATATGGCAATTTAAGTAAAGCAGTAAACACAACACCCAACTCTGATATGAAACGCACGATAGGCAGTGTAGCAAGAACCATTCTAAACAACCCGAAGAACCCAACACAAAGTAACGTCTCACAGTCAAAGTCCACGAAGCGACTGAACCACACTGTCGACCGAAGTCAAACGTCGCCTCCCAACACTACCACCACAGCTCACGCCTGTCCACCCCTACAGTGTTCCGGGGCACTGTAGGGTGAGGCAGTGAGTCAAACTAGGACTAGCTAGAACCAGTGTACCGCCACTGCCAGCTACGTGTGCACACAAGCAGTCTAGACTACTGTCCTACCGTCCGGATTGCCTCCACGCTAGGCCTCAGCGCTTCAGGAGGGCCCTGGGGACCGGCGAACCCCCGTCAAGCCGAAGCTACAGGAACTACCCACAAACCCAACTCTCTCGGGCTGCATCAGGCCAAAGGGCTAAGGGTACCACTCGTAACCTTGATCAAAGGTCACATCAGGCCTAATGGCTAAAGGGTAAACCAACTCCCACCAGTACCACAACCAGCTCCACAGCAAGAAACGCGCCGGAAGCTGTCACGACAAACAGGGAAACCCCGACCCGCTGAGGACAAACAGCGACCCCTCGGATAGCACACCGGCTACTCCGGCCCGTCGGGCTCAAGGCGATCCTACTTTCCTCAGCCAAAGGTAAAACACAACGTGTACCCCTTCTCCCACCGGTACAGCTCACAGACACCATGACCCTGTCCCCATCGGCCCATGGTGACAAACGTAAATCACAGTTATTCCGATTCCATATTCGCATAAGCACACACACACACACAACATGATTCCATTCACACAGGAGTCCTCAGTCTCAGTGTACAACGTAAAGCATGCATTATAAATCGTCCCACAGTGAAACACATGATGAAAACCAGGATTACACATCTCTGTCTTGAATCGCATCGACCAATGTCGACGCCATTCAAGTCCCTCAGACAGGTTTATTAAACAGTCAGATAATTTCCTGAAACGCGTCGTCATAGGGAGTCGCCTATCTAAAATGCGTCCAGGTCCACAGACGCCATTCACACATAAATTCCAGATTAACAGACCCTCACTCGAGGTGATTTTCCTGTTTAAATGGCGTCATGATGTCCCGACGCCCTTCTGAAAGGCGTCGTCCATACATGACGTCATTTAACGCCAGAACCCCTAACACAAGAGACCTAAAACAGGGAGGTTTCTGCCCTAAAAGGCGTCGTACTGCCCTGACGTCCTTTGAAAAGGCGTCGACCAGGCACGACGCCGTTTAGCGCCAGAAACCAGGTTTCCTGGTTCAACCCGAGGGTTCCTCCCTAAACCCCAAACTCCCCGAAAAGCCCCAAAACAAGAAGGGGAGGAAGAAGAATTCATCTATCACAGGCATGCTACGAAACCACGATCACAAGCACAGCCATTCCCACAGGAAAACCCCCTAAACATGCTCAATCTAGCCCAAACACATCATGTTACGCCAAGTAACACACGAGCAACACATGCAATGTTCGTCCCCCTACCGGTTCTTGAACTCCTCCAAGCTCCTCGCCGCCGACCCGCCGCAGCGCAAACCGCCGCCGGTACCCTCGAGTACGCCGCCACTCCGCCGGGACGTCGGCCGCCGTCCGGAGAGTGGAACACCGCGAAGGAAGTGGTGGAGGTAGAGGTGAGAGGTAAGGTGGTGTTGGAGTGGTGGAAGAGGAAGAAGGGGAAGGGAAGGGGAAAAGAGAGTCGGAGAGGGCGAGGAGAGAGATAGTGAAGGCGAAAAAAGAGAGAAAGAAGGGGAGGCTCGCGGGGTGAATCTGAATCCAGCTAAAATGCGTCGATCGAGGTAGACGCCGTTCAGACGACAGGACAGGCCGTACTGACAACGCTCTGGCGCCATACCCTGACATCGCAGAGGTCACAGTCTGAATCGCGTCGACCAACATGGACGCCGTTCAGACGATGTGACCGGGGCCGTACTCTCGCGGCCCGAAACCCGCCCACGTGGCACAACAACCTGCAGACCTAAATGGCGTCCACACAACCTGACGCCTTTTGAAAGGCGTCGAGCATTGCTGACGCCATTCAGCCAGAAATCTCAAGACACCCCACAGGGTCCAAACCAAGGGATCCGACGCGAACCCGACCCGAAAACAGAACCCGAAATCTCATTCCTTACAATCTCCTCCCCTTAAAAGAATTTCGTCCTCAAAATTGCAACCGCTCAATGCTCAACTCGGCTAACCAGCACACGCCGACACACATCAATAACAACAATCATTCTCACCAATCACCCACACAGGGTTCCAACACATTCACGTCAAGCTAACTAAGATTCTCAATTCTGACAAAAGCTGATAGATTAAAACAATCACACAATAACAAGGCACATATTACAAAACCCATTTCTCCACCAATCCAAATACATACAGGTGCCACACGAGTTCACAACCACCTCAGAAAAGACAAGATAAAAGTGCTCTCCTAGCACGACTTCTCGGACCTCTACAAGGAGATGCGACTCCAATCACACCTCGAACACTCACTAACCGTTCGGTCCCTGACCTGCCTGGTTCTTCTGGGGACAGTTCCTCGCGAGATGTCCCTTTCGACCACAGGCGAAACAGCTACCAGTGATCAAGGGACATATCCGGTTGCCATGAAACCTGCTACATCGGGGACAACGATCTGTAGCGTCCCGCCTCGCCTCCTGCTGCCAGATGACCTCTGTCTCCATCTGCTGAACCGAACCATCCTCATCCTCATCATAAGGTACCTCCTGGAACTCGACCTCGAAGGAACTCGGGTCATCTGACGAAAAGGCTGTCGATCTATCCCTGCTATGCTGCTTTCCCTATGCTGAATGCTCCGATTCTCTCGCCGTGTGTTGGAACTGCATCTCCACTGCTGCCACCTGATCTTCACAACAATGGGCCGCCACAAACTCCCTCAGACCATGCCGAAGTCCATCCACAAATTTCTCCGTCCTAAGATCCTCACGCTCAGATATGTGTGGAGCAAATCTTCCCAGAGCTACAAATTTCATCTGGTATTCTAGAACTGTCATGCCATCCTGCACCAATTCCATAAACTCCCTTTCCTTGTCCCTACGAACGTGCCTCGGAAAGTACTGTCCACTAAACTCTCTCACGAAGCCTTCCCAAGGAATCTCTCTCAAAGGCCTATCTGGAAACATCAACCCCTTGATGGTAACCCACCAATCATAAGCATCGCCCTTCAGCAAGTAGGTTGCCAACAAGGTCTTGTCACACTCAGCACATTCTAGGACATCAAACACCTTCTCCACCTCCTTAACCCACTGAGCTGCCGCATCTGGAACAGGTTGACCCATGAAAGAAGGGGGCTTCAGCTTCAAGAAATGCTCCACCACCGTGGATTGGCCACCTCGGGAACTGGACCCCTCACTTCCATCTCCCTGCTGATATCTAGACATAGCCCCAATCATAGCTTCCATAAAGCGATCCACATTATGACCTTCAGCCCTCGAACCACCACCATCGGCTCTCGAATCCCGAGCCACCGGAACTCTCCTCTTCGGCGCCATCGCTGCCCCACAACACGCAAATCGAACCAAAACACGTCAAAACCTATCAATCTACACCAGCAGCCATCGCCTGTACAGACTCGCACTTATTGTTGGACTATAATATGTAACCCAGTTTATCACATACTCGACCAGACTGAGCTCTGATACCAACTGTAACGACCAGCCATCCTATGACCGGAGACCCGGTCACTAAATGGATGTCGGCCCATTAACTGCGGGTTCACACCCGGACTTCACACAACACATCTGGAGGAGTAAGTGCTAAACAAGGCTAAATATAGCGATCTCACGGATTACAAAGGTAAGCAAGTGCGCAGGAAGGAAAATAACAATGTCTGTATACAGTCCAACAATAATTACATGTCCAACAATTAAATAAGTACAGGCAGAAGGAAGTACAACAACATCGGGGCATACCCCGGAACTAAGACAGCTGCTGGTCCGCACACCAAGAAGACACCACGCTTCCGCTCGCCACGAGGTCCACACCTGAAATCGCAGGGAGTGAGCCACACCAGAAATGGGCTCAGTAGGGATCATCCGATCCCCTGCCTCCCACTCACACACCCACAAGTGTAACAACAGGAATATATGGCAATTTAAGTAAAGCAGTAAACACAGCACCCAACTCTGATATGAAACGCACGATAGGCAGTGTAGCAAGAACCATTCTAAACAACCCGAAGAACCCAACACAGAGTAACGTCTCACAGTCAAAGTCCACGAAGCGACTGAACCACACTGTCGACCGAAGTCAAACGTCGCCTCCCAACACTACCACCACAGCTCACGCCTGTCCACGCCTACAGTGTTCCGGGGCACTGTAGGGTGAGGCAGTGAGTCAAACTAGGACTAGCTGGAACCAGTGTACCGCCACTGCCAGCTACGTGTGCACACAAGCAGTCTAGACTACTGTCCTACCGTCCGGATTGCCTCCACGCTAGGCCTCAGCGCTTCAGGAGGGCCCTGGGGACCGGCGAACCCCCGTCAAGCCGAAGCTACAGGAACTACCCACAAACCCAACTCTCCCGGGCTGCGTCAGGCCAAAGGGCTAAGGGTACCACTCTTAACCTTGATCAAAGGTCACATCAGGCCCAATGGCTAAAGGGTAAACCAACTCCCACCAGTACCACAACCAGCTCCACAGCAAGAAACGCGCCGGAAGCTGTCACGACAAACAGGGAAACCCCGACCCGCTTAGGACAAACAGCGAACCCACGGATAGCACACCGGCTACTTCGGCCCGTCGGGCTCAAGGCGATCCTGCTTTCCTCAGCCAAAGGTAAAACACAACGTGTACCCCTTCTCCCACCGGTACAGCTCACAGACACCATGACCCTGTCCCCATCGGTCCATGGTGACAAACGTAAATCACAGTTATTCCGATTCCATATTCGCATAAGCACACGCACACACAACATTATTCTATTCACACAGGAGTCCTCAGTCTCAGTGTACAACGTAAAGCATGCATTAGAAATCGTCCCACAGTGAAACACATGATGAAAACCAGGATTACACATCTCTGTCTTGAATCGCGTCGACCAATGTCGATGCCATTCAAGTCCCTCAGACAGGTTTATTAAACAGTCAGATAATTTCCTGAAACGCGTCGTCATAGGGAGTCGCCTATCTAAAACGCGTCCAGGTCCACAGACGCCATTCACACATAAATTCCAGATTAACAGACCCTCACTCGAGGTGATTTTCTTGTTTAAATGGCGTCATGATGTCCCGACGCCCTTCTGAAAGGCGTCGTCCATACATGACGTCATTTAGCGCCAGAACCCCTAACACAGGAGACCTCAAACAGGGAGGTTTCTGCCCTAAAAGGCGTCGTACTGCCCTGACGTCCTTTGAAAAGGCGTCGACCAGGCACGACGCCGTTTAGCGCCAGAAACCAGGTTTCCTGGTTCAACCCGAGGGTTCCTCCCTAAACCCCAAACTCTTCGAAAAGCCCCAAAACAAGAAGGGGAGGAAGAAGAATTCATCTATCACAGGCATGCTACGAAACCACGATCACAAGCACAGCCATTCCCACAGGAAAACACCCTAAACATGCTCAATCTAGCCCAAACACATCATGTTACGCCAAGGAACACACGAGCAACACATGCAATGTTCGTCCCCCTACCGGTTCTTGAACTCCTTCAAGCTCCTCGCCGCCGACCCGCCGCACCGCAGACCGCCGCCGGTACCCTCGAGTACGCCGCCACTCCGCCGGGACGTCGGCCGCCGTCCGGAGAGTGGAACACCGCGAAGGAAGTGGTGGAGGTAGAGGTGAGAGGTAAGGTGGTGTTGGAGTGGTGGAAGAGGAAGAAGGGGAAGGGAAGGGGAAAAGAGAGTCGGAGAGGGCGGAGAGGGCGAGGAGAGAGAGAGTGAAGGCGAAAAATGAGAGAAAGAAGGGGAGGCTCGCGGGGTGAATCTGAATCCAGCTAAAATGCGTCGATCGAGGTAGACGCCGTTCAGACGACAGGACAGGCCGTACTGACAACGCTCTGGCGCCATACCCTGACATCGCAGAGGTCACAGTCTGAATCGCGTCGACCAACATGGACGCCGTTCAGACGATGTGACCGGGGCCGTACTCTCGCGGCCCGAAACCCGCCCACGTGGCACAACAACCTGCAGACCTAAATGGCGTCCACACAACCTGACGCCTTTTGAAAGGCGTCGAGCAGTGCTGACGCCATTCAGCCAGAAATCTCAAGACCCCCCACAGGGTCCAAACCAAGGGATCCGACCCGAACCCGACCCGAAAACAGAACCCGAAATCTCATTCCTTACAATCTCCTCCCCTTAAAAGAATTTCGTCCTCAAAATTGCAACCGCTCAATGCTCAACTCGGCTAACCAACATACGCCGACACACATCAATAACAACAATCATTCTCACCAATCACCCACACAGGGTTCCAACACATTCACGTCAAGCTAACTAAGATTCTCAATTCTGACAAAAGCTGATAGATTAAAACAATCATACAATAACAAGGCACATATTACAAAACCGATTTCTCCACCAATCCAAATACATACAGGTGCCACACGAGTTCACAACCACCTCAGAAAAGACAAGATAAAAGTGCTCTCCTAGCACGACTTCTCGGACCTCCACAAGGAGATGCGACTCCAATCACACCTTGAACACTCACTAACCGTTCGGTCCCTGACCTGCCTGGTTCTTCTGGGGACAGTTCCTCGCGAGATGTCCCTTCCGACCACAGGCGAAACAGCTACTAGTGATCAAGGGACATATCCGGTTGCCAGGAAACCTGCTACATCGGGGACAACGATCTGCAGCGTCCCGCCTCGCCTCCTGCTGCCAGCTGACCTCTGTCTCCATCTGCTGAACCGAACCATCCTCATCCTCGTCATAAGGTACCTCCTGGAACTCGACCTCGAAGGAACTCGGGTCATCTGACGAAAAGGCTGTCGATCTATCCCTGCTATGCTGCTTTCCCTGTGCTGAATGCTCCGATTCTCTCGCCGTATGTTGGAACTGCATCTCCACTGCTGCCGCGCACTGAACTGCTGACGCCAGATCTTCACAACAATGGGCCGCCACAAACTCCCTCAGACCATGCCGAAGTCCATCCACAAATTTCTCCGTCCTAAGATCCTCACGCTCAGATATGTGTGGAGCAAATCTTCCCAGAGCTACAAATTTCATCTGGTATTCTAGAACTGTCATGCCATCCTGCACCAATTCCATAAACTCCCTTTCCTTGGCCCTACGAACGTGCCTCGGAAAGTACTGTCCACTAAACACTCTCACGAAGCCTTCCCAAGGAATCTCTCTCAAAGGCCTATCTGGAAACATCAACCCCTTGATGGTAACCCACCAATCATAAGCATCGCCCTTCAGCAAGTAGGTTGCCAACAAGGTCTTGTCACTCTCAGCACATTCTAGGACATCAAACACCTTCTCCACCTCCTTAACCCACTGAGCTGCCGCATCTGGAACAGGTTGACCCGTGAAAGAAGGGGGCTTCAGCTTCAAGAACCGCTCCACCACCGTGGATTGGCCACCTCGGGAACTGGACCCCTCACTTCCATCTCCCTGCTGATATCTAGACATAGCCCCAATCATAGCTTCCATAAAGCGATCCACATTATGACCTTCAGCCCTCGAACCACCACCATCTGCTCTCGAATCCCGAGCCACCGGAACACTCCTCTTCGGCGCCATCGCTGCCCCACAACACGCAAATCGAACCAAAACACGTCAAAACCTATCAATCTACACCAACAGCCATCGCCTGTACAGACTCGCACTTATTGTTGGACTATAATATGTAACCCAGTTTATCACATACTCGACCAGACTGAGCTCTGATACCAACTGTAACGACCAGCCATCCTATGACCGGAGACCCGGTCACTAAATGGATGTCGGCCCATTAACTGCGGGTTCACACCCGGATCTCACACAACACATCTGGAGGAGTAAGTGCTAAACAAGGCTAAATATAGCAATCTCACGGATTACAAAGGTAAGCAAGTGCGCAGGAAGGAAAATAACAATGTCCGTATACAGTCCAACAATAATTACATGTCCAACAATTAAATAAGTACAGGCAGAAGGAAGTACAACAACATCGGGGCATACCCCGGAACTAAGACAGCTGCTGGTCCGCACACCAAGAAGACACCACGCTTCCGCTCGCCACGAGGTCCACACCTGAAATCGCAGGGAGTGAGCCACAGCAGAAATGGGCTCAGTAGGGATCATCTGATCCCCTGCCTCCCACTCACACACCCACAAGTGTAACAACAGGAATATATGGCAATTTAAGTAAAGCAGTAAACACAGCACCCAACTCTGATATGAAACGCACGATAGGCAGTGTAGCAAGAACCATTCTAAACAACCCGAAGAACCCAACACAGAGTAACGTCTCACAGTCAAAGTCCACGAAGCGACTGAACCACACTGTCGACCGAAGTCAAACGTCGCCACCCAACACTACCACCACAGCTCACGCCTGTCCACCCCTACAGTGTTCCGGGGCACTGTAGGGTGAGGCAGTGAGTCAAACTAGGACTAGCTGGAACCAGTGTACCGCCACTGCCAGCTACGTGTGCACACAAGCAGTCTAGAGTACTGTCCTACCGTCCGGATTGCCTCCACGCTAGGCCTCAGCACTTCAGGAGGGCCCTGGGGACCGGCGAACCCCCGTCAAGCCGAAGCTACAGGAACTACCCACAAACCCAACTCTCCCGGGCTGCGTCAGGCCAAAGGGCTAAGAGTACCACTCGTAACCTTGATCAAAGGTCACATCAGGCCCAATGGCTAAAGGGTAAACCAACTCCCACCAGTACCACAACCAGCTCCACAGCAAGAAACGCGCCGGAAGCTGTCACGACAAACAGGGAAACCCCGACCCGCTGAGGACAAACAGCGACCCCTCGGATAGCACACCGGCTACTCCGGCCCGTCGGGCTCAAGGCGATCCTGCTTTCCTCAGCCAAAGGTAAAACACAACGTGTACCCCTTCTCCCACCGGTACAGCTCACAGACACCATGACCCTGTCCCCATCGGTCCATGGTGACAAACGTAAATCACAGTTATTCCGATTCCATATTCGCATAAGCACACGCACACACAATATGATTCTATTCACACAGGAGTCCTCAGTCTCAGTGTACAACGTAAAGCATGCATTAGAAATCGTCCCACAGTGAAACACATGATGAAAACCAGGATTACACATCTCTGTCTTGAATCGCGTCGACCAATGTCGATGCCATTCAAGTCCCTCAGACAGGTTTATTAAACAGTCAGATAATTTCCTGAAACGCGTCGTCATAGGGAGTCGCCTATCTAAAACGCGTCCAGATCCACAGACGCCATTCACACATAAATTCCAGATTAACAGACCCTCACTCGAGGTGATTTTCCTGTTTAAATGGCGTCATAATGTCCCGACGCCCTTCTGAAAGGCGTCGTCCATACATGACGTCATTTAGCGCCAGAACCCCTAACACAGGAGACCTCAAACAGGGAGGTTTCTGCCCTAAAAGGCGTCGTACTGCCCTGACGTCCTTTGAAAAGGCGTCGACCAGGCACGACGCCGTTTAGCGCCAGAAACCAGGTTTCCTGGTTCAACCCGAGGGTTCCTCCCTAAACCCCAAACTCCCCGAAAACCCCCAAAACAAGAAGGGGAAGAAGAAGAATTCATCTATCACAGGCATGCTACGAAACCACGATCACAAGCACAGCCATTCCCACAGGAAAACCCCCTAAACATGCTCAATCTAGCCCAAACACATAATGTACTACAAGGAACACACGAGCAACACATGCAATGTTCGTCCCCCTACCGGTTCTTGAACTCCTCCAAGCTCCTCGCCGCCGACCCGCCGCACCGCAGACCGCCGCCGGTACCCTCGAGTACGCCGCCACTCCGCCGGGACGTCGGCCGCCGTCCGGAGAGTGGAACACCGCGAAGGAAGTGGTGGAGGAAGAGGTGAGAGGTAAGGTGGTGTTGGAGTGGTGGAAGAGGAAGAAGGGGAAGGGAAGGGGAAAAGAGAGTCGGAGAGGGCGGAGAGGGCGAGGAGAGAGAGAGTGAAGGCGAAAAATGAGAGAAAGAAGGGGAGGCTCGCGGGGTGAATCTGAATCCAGCTAAAACGCGTCGATCGAGGTAGACGCCGTTCAGACGACAGGACAGGCCGTACTGACAACGCTCTGGCGCCATACCCTGACATCGCAGAGGTCACAGTCTGAATCGCGTCGACCAACATGGACGCCGTTCAGACGATGTGACCGGGGCCGTACTCTCGCGGCCCGAAACCCGCCCACGTGGCACAACAACCTGCAGACCTAAATGGCGTCCACACAACCTGACGCCTTTTGAAAGGCGTCGAGCAGTGCTGACGTCATTCAGCCAGAAATCTCAAGACCCCCCACAGGGTCCAAACCAAGGGATCCGACCCGAACCCGACCCGAAAACAGAACCCGAAATCTCAGTCCTTACACCAACAGAAGAGGAAAAAGAGAAACACCAATACCAATTCTACCTAAGGATAAAGATCCGTTGTCAAAATTGCGAAAGCTGATAGATAGGCTGGATGAATATGAACAGCCTCAAAGAAAGTCGACAGAGCAGAAGCGTTATATCCCATGGGAGAAACTCCAAGATATAACAATAAAGCAAATATATGAAGAAGCCCTATTCTAAGAACATGAAGTCAAAAAGCCTAAGACTGATGATAGTCAAGAAAATGAGAAAGAAGAGTAGGAAGGCATTTGTGCTGTCATGTCTTGCAACACAATCTCAACAGTAAATGAAAGTGAAGATGATGATGAAGAAGAAATCTTCCTTGCTCCAAAAATGGAAGTGACGGAAAGCTCTACATCAACTCCAAATGAGCAACATGTCACCTGCTCTGGCAAAAAGTGGGGACGAAAGCCTCCATTGTCTACCACTCAAAAAATTATCCAGCTTCAGGGAGAGAAACCATATGTCATCCCATAACCAGAATTCAGAGGAATGGAATCCATACCTTTGTCAAAAAGAAATGTTCAAATCCCGCCTCCGTTCGGGCTATATCCATAAATTTCTGATTAAGAAAATGAGGTGTTACCCTTTTTATATGAATTCATGACAGTTCAAAAGTCTACAAAGAAAGGCAAACAAGTCCAGCAGCAGCCGTCTGAAGAACAAGATCCTGAGGTTGCCTCTCTAAAAGTTCATGATAATGAAAAAGCAGAAAAGAAAGTCATCGGCTTACTAAAAAGGTTGCCATCTAAATTTACTGTGTGGGAAGTTTTGTCACTCAGTGAGGAGTTGCGGAAGGCTCTCATTGCAGCTTTAAAAACTCCTCAAATTTATGAAGCTCATGTTGGGTTTTCTCTGTTTCTCCGGATCGCTCACGCAGCGGAAAACAAAAATTTTACAGCGATCCGTTTCCCGTTTCGAAGAACTAAAATACGATAATCAGATTATCGAAGTTCTCACCGTGTGCGGATTCGAATCCGCAGCCGTTCGGTTCCGTCGGTGTGACACCGCAAGCCGCGCAAGCGCCCGGCCTCTAGCGAAGTCCACGCGATCCTCCCCGCGACGGATATCCTCGAGTTCGTCGTTCTTCGCAGCCCGCGAAGCATCCGCTAGTCGCCGCAATGATCGCCGCAGTGTGCGGACGATTTCCCGTCGAACGGGATTCAGAAAAGCGGCGGGACAGATCTGGATCTGCCTGGACGCCAGAGGGAGACAGAAACTGAGGAGGGGCGGCCAGGGTTAGCAGCAGCTTGGCCTGCTCAGCCCGTTCGCTATGTTTTATACTAACCGCGCGGTTTTTCACAAAAACCCCCGGTTTGTATAAAACCCACTTATTTATCCATCGCCTTGAGAATCATGTGCGTGTGACCCTCTAGGCCCAAGTACCAGTCCAGTTAATGGCCCAACAAGCCCAGTGACTCCTCACTGGCTTTATTAATTAATTAATAACCCTTTATTAATCAATTAATCAATCGAATTGATGTCACACATCGAATTCGACCGGGCCTCCGATCACGTTGGGTGCCAAGCAACACCGCGTGAACCCGGAAGGTATTTGGGGTTAAGTAACCCACTCTTGGAACCTTTCCGCCGACAGTTACCGCGTGGATATAATCCTTCATTCGTACAATGCTCTCGAGTCAACTCAGGGTATGGCGAGCTGTCAAACCCTAACCGGTCGACTCACTTGGATTGGATGCCGCTGATGAATATCGGAAAACTCCTTTCCCGATATTATCGTCCGCCCTGGCCAGGGACTTTCGCGCATCCTTCCTAGAGCATTCTCTCTCTAAGTACCGAGAGCGAATGATTCCTTATTGACACACAATTCCCTTCGACGGTATTCCGCTGCACCCAATCCTTGGCGTATTAGAATCCCGTGGCTAGAGATTCGTAGACCAAGGTCAAAGTACAGAAGTCCACCGCCAAGGTGTCCTTGGTGTCTCAGGTCCGAGGACCATCCACGCAACTGCGACAATAGAATCAAGCTGGTTGACAGTGAGGTACATTACCATCCAGCGATTCAATCGGATCAGTTCAGTGAACTCATTCTCCAATGAGCACCTACAGATTCGCCTTAGTGTCTCCACACAAGTGACTTATGAGACCAGTCACCCTCATCATATGAGCAGGAGTAATCTGTACTAGTCTAACCGGATATCCGATGTCCTTCTCGGATATCCTCCGACTAGGAACGATTAAGAATATGTGTGTTTAAGTGATCAGTCTCATTAGTATGATCTCATCATAATCTGATCACCATAGCACATATTCACGGACTTCATTATGAAACGTTAATTAACGCAATTTACACATAATGAATATTATGCCATTTTATTAATAATGAACGAGATTTACATTGTTAGATTGGCTTGTAGGCCACCTAAACTAACAGCTGATGCAGCAGAAATTCAAGAAATACCCTATGAGTCATTCATGAGTTCCATCACCTTCACTGAAGATGATATGTTGCTACCTACAAATGACCACAACAGGCCACTCTACATGAGAGGAAAGATAAATGGACAATCTGTCAATAGAATTCTGGTTGATCAAAGTTCTGCTGTCAGCATCATGCCTCTCAGAACCTTTTAGAAATTTCATTTTCATATGCACCTAAGAAGAGTGCAAGATTTCAAAATAGCTGGGTTCAACCAGAAGTCAGAAACACCAATTGGGATAGCTGAATTTGAAATGGTCGTCGGTGACTTTCACTTCACAGTCTTCTTCCATATCATAAATTCTGATACTACATATAAAGCTTTGCTTGGGCAGCCATGGATACATCAATATTTTGTGGTGCCCTCCTCATTGCATCAATGCATCAAATTTCCTTGGGAAGGACAAATACAGCGAGTCTTCGCTGATCTCGAACCTTTCGAGGTTCATGAATGTCATCTTATGGATGCCAACCTCTATATACCTCCATCCCTGGAGGAAAAAGAAGATAAATAAATAGAAAAGCCTGATACCAGTCGGAGCAAGGAATGGTTTACTCCTCCACCAAATATCGGCTCTCTCAGTCTTGAAGACAAAGAAGCTACAGTTCTGAAAGGTTCTTCAGCAAAGACAACCAAACAGCAAGATGTACTCTCTATAGAAGTCATGGTCCCAGTCGGATTAATACATCCTATTGAAGAGTATGAATGTCAGCTCGTAGAGCCTTTGGAAAAATTCGTAGTTCCTCACGAAGATGGATATGAAACAGTCTCTTATAGAGGTGATGAGCAGTCAGCCACTGAAGACAAAGAGTGCCATATACCTGATATAGAAGAAGAACTATGGGTTGACATCATGGGTCCCCCAGACATGACAAAGCACACTGAGGAATTGGCTAAGGCTCAGTCAATTTCATTATATCAAACCAAAAAGGAATGGAGTAGGTTCCAACAGCTATGGTACCCTCCTAACATGTCCAAAGCATTGATGCAACATACACAACATCCAGGCTTGGGATATGCCTTACCGGAAGAAGAAACACCCGAATTCTCAGTAAATATGACATCTATTTTGTTAGAAATGCCTGAAATTTCGCAAGTAGTATATGATGACTATGATGAAGAGCAGCCTACGGTCCAGTCTATCAAAGAAAGCCAGCTAGAAGCTGATCAATCTCCTATTCTGGCATGCCAATTCTGGAAACAACTTGAAGAAGATGACATCCAAGTCGCAGAAGTCAAGGAAAATGATATCCCAAGTTCCAATATGGTTCAGAATATACCAGAAGAACAAGAAAACCCATCTATCACTCTTGAACCTCATGTTAATACAGGTCAAAGGGAAGATGAGCTCACTCGGCTTATAGAAAATCAACAGGCAGTTTCTGCCCCATATATTTTCACAGTAAATCAATCAAATGAAATTGACCAAGAAGTCAACGAAATTGAAGCAGAAATTAAAGAAGAAGTAAATGAATAAGATCTGATGGATCTCCAGCCAGCACCTCCAGAACTTGAAGATGGAGGGCAAGCTACGGTTGATGAACTCCTTGAAATTAATTTGGGCTCTGAAGAAGACCCAAGACCAACATATATAAGTGCATTGCTCAGTCAAGAGCAACAACAAGCATATATTTCACTACTGAAGGGATTCCGAGATTGTTTTGCCTGGTCTTACAAAGAAATGCCTGGGTTAGATCCAGAAGTAGCTCAACATGAGCTGGCCATTGATCCTGCCATCGAGCCAATCAAACAAGCTCCGAGAAGAATGAGGCTGGAGCTAATAAACAAAATCAATGTCGAAGTCGACAAGTTAATTGATGTTGGCTTCGTACAAGAAAACCAATATACAACATGGTTGGTAAATATTGTTCCAGTCAAAAAGAAGAATTGGCAGATCAGAATCTGTGTAGACTTCAGAGATCTAAACAAGGCATGCCCAAAGGATGACTTCCCAGTGCCTATTACAGAAATCATGGTCGATGCCACCACAGGACATGAAGCTTTGTCTTTTATGGATGGATCATTGGGATATAACCAAATATGGATGGCTGACAAGGATAAGATCCATACTACCTTCAGAACTCCTAAAGGAATCTTCCACTACAAAAGAATGCCCTTCGGCCTCAAGAATGCTAGTGTAACATACCAAAGGGCAATGACCAAGATATTTGATGAATTCCTTCATTAGCAAGTTGAATATTATATTGATGACCTAGTTGTCAAAACCAAGAAAAAGGAAGATCATATGTAAGATCTCCGCACCATATTTGAAAGGCTGAGGCAATACAGCTTGAAAATGAACCCCATGAAGTGCGCCTTCGGGGTTTCAAGTGGCAAATTTCTGGGTTTTATTGTCAGATATAGGGGCATTGAAATAAACCCAGTCAAAATCAAAGCTATCCAGGAGCTTCCGCCTCCGAAGAATCTCAAAGAGCTGCAGTCCCTTCATGGACGGTTCGCAAACATTCGAAGGTTCATATCCAACTTAGCTAGACGGTGTGAACCCTTCTCTAAATTAATGAAGAAGGATGCCCCATTCATATGGGATGATGAATGTCAAAATGCGCTTGAGAAAATCAAGCAATACCTTGCATCGCCACCCATGCTGGGGGCACCTATCAAAGGCCAGTCATTAATCTTATATATCGCTACTCAGGAGACTTCTTTAGGGGCAATGCTGGCACAAGACAATGAAGAAGGCAAAGAGCAAGCACTATATTACCTAAGCAGAAGGCTGATCGGGGCTGAACTCCGATACTTGCCTATTGAAAAGATATGCTTAGCCCTGGTCTTTGCTGCTAAAAGACTTAGGCACTATATGCTATCACATGAAATCCAACTCATCTCTAGGGTTGTTCCTCTCAAATATATCCTCAATCGATCGGCCTTGAAAGGTCATTTGGGCAAATGGGCAGTCCTCCTCATAGAGTTCGACATCAAATATGTCCCTCAGAAAGCCATCAAAGGTCAAGCCATTGCGGACTTCTTTGCAGCACATCTAGTGCTAGAAGATTCACCGTTGGTCACCGACCTACTAGATGAAGAAACATTAGAAGCTAACCATACAGAAGAAAAGATATGGTAGCTATATTTTAACGGGGCTTCCCGTTCACCAATTGCACAAGATGGTACATTCACTACAAGAGATGGAGCAGGCATTGTCCAGATATCTCCAGAAGGCGAGGTTCTGCATACCTCGTGTTCCTTAACTAAGCCATGCACCAACAATGAAGCTGAATATGAAGCTTTGATAGTTGGCCTAGAAGTTGCTTTGGATATGGCAATCCAAATGATTCAAGTCTATGGAGACTCAATGTTGGTTATACTAAGTCCAAGGAATATATGATGTCAAAAAGCTCGAGTTGATTCTTTATCACAAAAGGGCCCTCAAGTTAATACAAAGATTTTATTTCTTTGAAATCAACCATATCAACTGCAGTGCAAATGCTTAAGCTGATGCTCTGGTTAAATTAGCAAGTTCTTTGGCTCTGCCGCCAGAAGGGTCTATTGAAATATGGGTCAAGAACAGAAGATTGTTGCCAACTGTGTTGACAGAAGAAACAGAAATGCAAACATAAGTATGTGCAGTGGAAGAAGCCGATAAGCCTGATTGGAGAGAAATGCTCCTCGACTGGTTCAAGCATAAAATATTGCCAAGCACTCGAATCAAGCATGCTAAACTGATCCGTATCAAGGATTCATATGAATACAAAGGAGATACTCTATTTTGAGTGACATATGACGGCAAAAGAAAAGTTCTCCTCAGATGCCTGTTGCCAAAATAGATAGCTGAACCCTTGAGAGAAATACATGCCGGGGTCTGTGGTGCTCACCAGTTTGGCCCCATGATGAAAAATCAACTCAAACAATTGGGCTACTACTGGCCCACAATGTTCGATGATTATGCGCAATATGCCAAATCGTGTCACAAATGTCAGGAGCATGGCCCAATTCCAAGAAAACCTCCGGTGCCCTTGCACCCTACAGCACCATCATGGCCTTTTGCCGAATGGGGGATGGACGTTGTCGGTCCATTCATACCCTCCTCAAGAGGTGCTAAATATATTCTGGCCGCCATGGATTATTTTTGTAGATGGGCCGAAGCAGTGGCATTAAAAGAAGTCACTGGGGCAGCCGTTGAAAGGTTCCTCCGCCAAAATATGTTGTTCCGATATGGGGCATCCAATCGGATCATCTCAGATAATAGAACATGCTTACGAAATCAAATGATCTACAAGCTAGCTGCGAAATTCAAAATCGATTGGAGGACTTCTACAGTCTACAATCCACAAGCCAATTGGTTAGCAGAAGCCTTTAACAAGACCTTAAGCAATCTTCTAGCAAAGACAATCAATTCAACCAAGAAAGACTGGGAAGAAAGAATGTATGAAGCATTATAGGCTTACAGAACCATATACAAAACTCCAACAGGCTGCTCTCCCTATTCCTTAATGTATGGGTCAGAGGCAGTCGTACCAATTGAATTGGAAGTTCCCTCTTTGCGCATCGCCTTAGAGCAGGGGCTTATCAAAGGAAATCAATCAAATGCAGAAAGGCGGCTCGAGGAGTTATTAGCCTTGAAAGGCGACAGACTTCGAGTTCAACAAAATATCTAGATATATCAAGCTCGCATGGCTCGAGCATTTGATAAACTAGTCAAAGAAAGAGCCTTCAAGAAAGGAGACCTAGTTATGGTCAAAAGAAGAGAAGTCATGACCAGTAATTGGATCGGCCCCTATGTCGTCAAAATTGTTTATGAAGGAGGAGCATATATCCTCACCAATCATAAGGGAGAAGTGTAATTGTAATGACTGAGATTTCGGGTTCTGTATTCGTGTCGGGTTCGGGCCGGATCCCCTGGTTTGGACCCTAGAGGGGTCTTGAGATTGCTGGCTGAATGGCGTCAGCACTGCTCAACGCCTTTCAAAAGGCGTCAGGTTGTGAGGACGCCATTTAGGGTCTGTTGGTTGTTGCGCCACGTGGGCGGGTTTTCGGGCCGCGAGAGTATGGCCCCTGTCAGATTTGTCTGAACGGCGTCCAGATCGGTCGACGCGTTTCAGACTGCGACACCTGCGGTGTCAGGGTGCGGCGCCAGAGCGTTGTCAGTACGGCCTGTCTTGTCATCTGAACGGCGTCCGCGGTGGGCGACGCGTTTCAGAGCGGTGTCAGTACGGCCGTCCTGTCAGACTGAATGGCGTCTGCCTCGATCGACGCGTTTTAGCAGGATTCTGGTCGACCCCGCGAGCCTCCCCTTCTTTCCCTCACTTTCGCCTCTCTACTCTCTCTCTTCACCCTCTCCGCTCCCTCCGCCCTCCTTCCTCCCTTCCCTCCCTCTTCTTCCTCTTCCATCACTCCATAGCTTCCCTACCTCTCACCTCTACCTCCACCACCTCCTTCGCGGCGTTCCCTTCTCCGGACGGCGGCCGACGTCCCGGCGGAGTGGCGGCGTCCTCGAGGGTACCGGCGGCGGTGTGCGGTGCGGCGGGACGGCGGCACGGAGCTTGGCGGAGTTCAAGAACCGGTAGGGGGACGAACCTTGCATGTGATGTTCGTGTGATTCTCGGAGTAACGTGGTGTTTGGGGGATAGATTGAGCATGCTTAGGGGGGATTCCATGTGGGAATGACGGTGTTTGTGATTGTGTTTTCGTAAGCATGACTGTGTGGTTGAGCTTCTCTCCTTCCCCCTTTGATTTTGGGGTTTTCGGGGTGCTTGGGGTTCAAGGGAGAAACCCTCGGTTCGAACTAGGGAACCTGGTTTCTGGCGCTAAACGGCGTCGTCCCTGGTCGACGCCTTTCAAAGGGCGTCTAGGCCGTACGACGCGTTCTAGGGGCAGAAATCCCCCTATTCGAGGCCTCATTAAAATATAGTTCCTAGGAGCTAAATGACGTCATGGGTGGACGACGCCTTTTAGAAAGGACGTCGGGCCACCATGACGCCATTTAGGCAGGAAATCGCCCCGCTTGAGTGTTGAAATTCTGGGTTTTTAATGTGAATGGCGTCGATGGTTGCGGACGTGTTTCAAAGGGCGTCTCCCTGTGAAGACGCGTTTCAAGGAATAATCTGACGTTTAACTGAACCTGTCTGAGGGACTTGAATGGCGTCGACCTCGGTCGACGCGATTCAAGACAGAAGTGTTATATTGATGGTTTTAGCATGTGTTTCACTGTTGAAGGTTCTGAGGCATGTTTTATGTTGTACACTGGGATTGAGGACTTATGTGTGAGTGGAATTACAGCATGTTAAATGTGTATGTGTGTGTGCCTGTACGAATATGGATTCGGAATGACTGTGGTTTCCGTTTGTCACCATGGACCGATGGGGACAGGGTCATGGTGTCTGTGGAGTGGTGCATGTTGTGTTTTACCCTTGGCTGAGACAAGCAGAACCACCTTGAGCCCGTCGGGCCGGAGTAGCCGGTGTGCTATCCGAGGGGTTACTGTTTGGTCTCGGTGGGTCGGGGTTTCCCTTGGTTGTTGTGACAGCTTCTGGCGTGTTTCTTGCTGTGGAGCTGGTGGTGTTTCTGGTGGGAGTTGGTTTACCCTTTAGCCATTGGGCCTGATGTGACCTTTGATCAAGGTTACGAGTGGTACCTATAGCCCTTGGCCTGACGCAGCCCGGGAGAGTTGGGTTTGTGGGTAGTTCCTGTAGCTTCGGCTTGACGGGGATTCGCCGGTCCCCAGGGCCCTCCTGAAGCGCTGAGGCCTAGCGTGGAGGCAATCCGGTGGTAGGACAGTAGTCTAGACTGCTTGTATGCACACGTAGCTGGCAGTGGCGGTACACTGAGTCCAGCTAGTCCTACTTTGACTCACTGCCTCACCCTACAGTGCCCCGGAACACTGTAGGGGTGGACAGGCGTGAGTAGTGGTGGTAGTGTTGGGAGGCGACGTTCGACTTCGGTCGACAGTGTGGTTTAGTCGCTTCGTGGACTTTGACTGTGAGTCGTGACTCTGTGTTGGGCTCTTCGGGTTACTTAGAATGGTTCTTGTTACACTGCTTACCGTGCGTTTCATATCAGAGTTGGGTGCTGTGTTTACTGCTTTACTTAATTGCCATATATTCTGTTGTTACACTTGTGGGTGTGTGAGTGGGAGGCAGGGGATCGGATGATCCCTATTGAGCCCATTTCTGGTGTGGCTCACTCCCTGCGGTTTTAGGTGTGGACCTCGAGGCGAGCGGAAGCGTGGTGTCTTCTTGGTGTGCGGACCAGCAGCTGTCTTAGTGCCGGGGTATGCCCCGATGTTGTTGTACTTCCTTCTGCCTGTACTTATTTAATTGTTGGACATGTAATTATTGTTGGACTGTATACGGACATTGTTATTTTTCCTTCCTGCGCACTTGCTTACCTTGTAGTCCGTGTGATTGTTATATTTAGCCTTGTTTAGCACTTACTCCTCCAGGCGCGTTGTGTGAGATCCGGGTGTGAACCCGCAGTTAATGGGCCGACATCCATTTAGTGACCGGGTCTCCGGTCATAGGATGGCGGGTCGTTACAGTAATTTCCTCCCTTAAATGGCAAACATATGAAGCGCTATCATGCGCCACCTCCGTGCTTTCCAAGCAACGGTTGAAAAGAATATATGAAACACTGTCTACGGTGTGAGAATAATCACCATGAAGGCAGTCAAAGAAATCACCAAGCTCTCGGGACGTATTCCCTCGGGACTATAAATTTCAAATGGCTTGGTAAAATTAACCTGCCTATATGATACAAGGACATTGAAGAGGCTCCAAAAGGCTTTACGAAGCCGCCCCAAAGCATTTCATGGGTTGCCAATGACAAAATGCCATTGAAAAGAAAGGAAAAAAAAAAAGTTGGCACGACTATCCCACTAGTCGGGCAATGGTGCTGAGGCAAACCCGGTGCGGAGGGAGTATAAATCATTTACCGCTTCCCGTTTTATAACCGGTCGAAGTTTCCAATCAAATCAATCTGAATTGATGATGTTTTCCGATTCTGAAATTGTTTGATATAAACATAAATATGCCCTGCAACCTTCTTTCTTTGATAAATAGGGGGCAAGAAGCTACAAAGAAACAAAGAAGATGGCCTGGGCCTACTAGACCCCGCCATTCAAGTACAAATTCAAATCCAAGTTCAAAGTCAAATATGGATTGGCCTGGGTTAGAAAGACTCTGCCACTCAAGTTCAAAGCTCCAGTTCAAACTCGAGTATAAATTCAAATTCAAAGTTCAACGATCAAAGATTCGGCTTAGGAACAAATTCAAATTCAAATTCAAATCCAAAGCTCTACCCTAAGAGCAAGCTGAAGTTCAAAAGCAAATTGGCTTAGGTCAACAGGATTAGCCGCTTAAATCCAAGCTGAAGTTCAAAAGCAAATTGGCCTCGGTCAATAGGGCCCACCGCTTAAATTCAAGTTCAAGCTCAAATTCAAAATGCAAGTTCAAGTACAAATTCAAAGCTCCAGCTTAAGAGCGAGCCCAAATTCAAATATAAGTTAGGCCGGATCAACAGGACCCACTGTTTAAATTCAAGCTCAAGTTCAAAACGGCCTGGGCCAACATGACCCACTGCTCAAGCTCAAGTTCAGAATCCAAATTTGAAGCAAAGTTGAAAGTAAGAGAATGGCCTGGGTTCATTCGATCCCGCCATTCAAAGTTCAAAATCCAAATTTGAAGCAAAGTTGAAAGCAAGAGAATGGCCTGGGTTCATTCGATCCTGCCATTCAAAGTTCAAATTCAGAGCTCTAAGCTCAAATTCAGAATTCAAGCTTAAATCCAAGCTTACGTTCAGATGCAAGTCGGCCCAAGTCAGCAAGACTTTGCCGTCCAATTTCAAAAGTAAATTGGCTTGGGTCAATAGGATCCGCCGCTTAAATCCAAGTTCAAGTTCAAATCCAAGTGCAAATTCAAATTCAAGTTTAAGCTCAAAGTACACATTTAAAGCTCCATGCTCAATTTCAAATGCAAATCGGCCCAAATTAGCAAGACTTTGCCGTTCAAGTTCAAATCTAAATGTCAACTGGCCTGGGTCTTGATAGACTCCGCTATCCAAGTTTAAAGCAAGAAGATGGCCCGGTTTCATTTGATTCTGCCATCCAAGGTCAAAACAAAGAAGATGGTCCGGGTTTGTTCAAACCCGCCATTAAAGCTCAAATTCAAGTCCAAATTCAAAGCTTCAATACTAACATTCAAATTGGCTTGGGTTAACAGGACCCGCCGCCTAAATCTAAGCTCAAGCTCAAATACAAGCTCAAATCCAAATACAAATTGGTCTGGGTCATGAAGACTCTACCGTCCAAATTCAAAGCAAGCTCAAAACAAAGAAAGTGGCCTGGAAGCATTAAGCATCACCACTCAATTTTAAGGCCAAATTCAAATCCAACTGCAAGCAAAGCAATGCAAAGTAAGTCGACCGGGGTCTTCCACGACTACGTCGCACCGGTGGCTGGCCCGGGTCCCTCGTGACTCCGTCATCCCCGAAAGACCGGGTCTCCGAGAGGAGTACTCCGTCACCAATCAAGCAAATTCAAAGCAAAGCAAAGTAAGTTGACCGGGGTCTTCAACGACTACGTCGCACCGGTGGCTGACCCGGGTCCCTCATGACTCCATCATCCCTGAAAGACCGGGTCTCTGAGAGGAGTACTCCGTCACCAATCCAGCAAATTGAAAGCAAAGCAAAGTAAGTCGACCGGGGTCTTCAACGACTACGTCGCACCGGTGGCTGGCCTGGGTCCCTCGTGACTCCATCATCCCCGAAAGATCGGGTTTCCTAGAGGAGTACTCCGTCACCAATCAAGCAAATTCAAATCAAAGCAAAGTAAGTCGACCGGGGTCTTCAACGACTACGTCGCACCGGTGGCTGGCCCGGGTCCCTCGTGACTCTGTCATCTCCGAAATTACTGGGTCTCTAAGAAGAGTACTCTGTACTCTCTGTCTACCTTGGCTACAAACCTATGAGTCTACCATAGTAGTTAGGGTTCATCCATTCAAAATCACCCCTAGTCATCATGACCAAAAGCCTTTAAGCCCGTCATTGATAATTAGGGTCCTCATGACCTAGGTATCTAGGTTTGCATCATTCAAAGCACCCCCGTTTACTTCAGACTACAAACCTATGAGTCCGCTTAAAGTATTCTGGGTTTCATGCATTTCAAATCATACCTATGTTACCACGACCAAAAACCTATGAGTCTGTCGTTGGTACTTAGGATTTGCATGGCGTAGACCCTTCTGGTCTATTGCCACCCTGCATAGTGGTTATGGTCCTTACGACCTTTGCCACCCCAATAAAGGCCCAGGCCCTTACGTTTTGTGTCATTCTCAATAAACAAGTGATTGAGGTATTCATTGCCCCTCTCACTCTATCCTTCTATTTTAAGCTTCAATAATCCCCATAACATTGTTAGTTATGGAATCCAATAAACATTGTTAAGTCATCTTCATTTGAAATCTTTTCCTTTCAGCTTTGCAGCTACCATGGATGTATACTTCACTCAACTTCATTTACAACAAGGGGAGAGAGAGAAACCAAAAAAAAAAAAAAGGGGCTTAAAAAATAGAGATGCCTCGCCGGACTTGATTGTATCTTCTACGGTCAAGGGAAATAAGGGCTATATACCTGGCTGTGGTGAAAACCCGAAAGGGAGCCACAGGGAAAATCGGCAACCCCGCCGTGTAAAAACCCGAAAGGGCACATAGGCAAAAGTAAGATGGGGCCGACTTTTCGGTGAAAATCCGAAAGGGCACTTAGGTCGATAAAGTGAATTAAAAAAAGAAAAGAGAAATTCAAATACGCCATTCATTGAAAGGAGGATATGATACAAAGTTTTCTTTATATATGCCAAAGAGTTACAAGAGTGACTTCCCTCCTAGTTTACATGGGAAAGCAAAAAGAAAATACCCTTCCCAATTACAAAGTTCCATGGTAAACGGTATCATGGGTCTTCAAGTAACATGGACAACAGCGGGAGTCCTTCTCCAACTTGAGTATGTAACTCAGAAAGAGCTTCCTCTTCAGTCTGCAATCTGGAAACTTCACTGGATAAGGATTCAAGAAGACTTTGGAAGACCAGAAGATCATCCTGACGTCTGTGTAAACTATGCCTTACAGTTTCCAGCTCGGCTTTTGCAGTAGCTAGTTCATTCTCTAAATGCTGAATATTCTCCACCAACAAGCCTTCTTTCTGTTCAAAGCCAGCTATTTCTGCTTGTTGTTGTGAAATGTGAAGAGAAAAAGGCTGCATCTGCAAGTTATATTCATTCCGCTGAAGAGACAAGGCTTGGCGTCGATCTTGTATAAATGATTGAATATATTCTCGACGCTTGAAAATTTTCAAAGCAGTGGAAGCAATAGGGAGCTACTCGTCCAAAGAAGCTCCTGCTAAATGAATCCATGTATTCATGCTCTCAATTTGCTGGTAAAGAAGATCATATGATGAACTGGGTTGCCGGCGTATGATCTGTCGTAAAAGCCTGATATTGGCGCCAAGAACATCAATATCCTGTATGCCTGAACCAACAGGAATAGAAGGAATAGCAATATGCACAGATTCATCCACTGAAATCCAATCCATAACCGTTTGACGGGAAGAGGAAGACACTGAACTGGAGGAAGGTTCGGTAATAGAAGGGGCAGATATGACAGCTACAGTGCTTGATATGGCTGGGGGCAGGTCACTTTTTGTAAATCTAGCTGCGAGCAGAGAAATTATGAATGCGGAAGGTATGGCTAAAGTAATTGGCTCAGGAGAAATCTGTACAAGGGATGATGTGCATATGTGAGTCACAATATCAATAAGCCGAAGAAAATGTTCATCAGAGTTTAATCTACAGGGGACAGGACGAGATACTATCACCTGTTGACTCGGTGAACCTGTTCCCGAGTCAACCCTGTCATGCTCTGAAGGAAGATCCAAAGCAGCTGTAACACCCGCAGGTTCAGGAGTTGAAAGTTCCACAATCTTGATAGATGGAACAGTAATGACCTATGTTGAAGTTATAATAGTTGGAGCCATTGAAGTTTCTTCTGTTTCCGCACCCTCAGTAGAAACAACTTCCGCCTCTTCAAAAGAAGAAACTGGCATGGCAGTGGAAACTTCAAAATCCATATCCCCTTCAATCGAGACATGAGGAATCTCGATCTCTTCCACGTGATCCGGGGGATTCTTGATATTCAATATATACACAAGTCAAGTTTAAATGATAAACAAAACAGAAAATATGTGGTGAAGAGAAATTACCACAGCAGGTTGCACTGTTTCAACAATATGAGTCTCGGCTATCAGGCCCTCAGTTATTTCAAGACCTACATAGCACAAAAAAAAAACTAGAAATTCAATAGTGAATTAAAAGCATCATTGTTGTAAGCCTCAGAATGATTACCTTGATCCCTCGGCTGCGACCAAGTAGTTGTCTCTGGCAAAACCTCGCTACTAATATGTTCAGTAGCATGAGAAGAAACAGAAGGCGAGGGAGGAAGGCAACTAATTTCTTCCACACTGGAAGAAGTATCCTCGGTTCCTTCTCTCTTCGCCTGAGCCAGTAATCTCGAAGATTGGCGTTTGGGCAATACAATCTTCTCAGGAGGAATAGATTCTTTGGGCCCTTTGCGAAACCTTTTTGCAACTTGCTTAACCCTCCCTGGGAAGGGAACAAAAGGAGGTTGTTCATCATCAATGTCAAAATTATGAAACGCATAAATTAAAAGCATGATGCATACCACCCTTGTTTGGGGCTGGAGAAACCAAAGAGCTCGCCCGTTTGGCAGTTCTTGATATGAAAGCCTCGAATTCAACAAGCACTGGCAAGTTAACTGGAGGAAGAGTTTCAGGGGCGGGTTCTTGTTTCTTTTTCATACGCGCCTCTTTGGCAGCAACAATCGCCCTCCCTACAGTACTGACTTCAGCAGGGGATGATGTAGGGGTTGGCATTTCAGAAGTTACAGGAGGAAAGAAAGAGGGTCTCTTTGCAAGAGCCACAGCTCTCCAATGCTGCTGAGTCAGATATTTGGCCGCAGGCACTACAGAAATATGCAAAGAAAAAAATCAATTTATACAAGCAGAAAAAGGCACAAAGCTCAAAGAAATCTAAGCACAAATGTATATACCTACAGCAATCGCCTTCATAACAATTTGATAAAGGCCAATATTCATATGTAGAAGATTAATCTCTGAGCGAAGCCTCCTTCACAATATATATGACATCATTCATTGTCTTCACCAGAGGGGCCAGGCCACTGAGATCATAACGTTTTCTATCGCTCAAGCAAATGCCTTGGCGCAGAGCATCAAGCCCCCAACCATCTATATGGTCCCAAGAAGCTGGTAATTTTACATCCAACATTCCCTGCGCAGTGGAGTCTTGGGACACACCGAATATTTTAAAAGGGCCAGTAACCAACTGGTGCCCTTGTAGAAATCAGGTTTTTCTTCCTTATGCGGAACATAGAACCTCTGAAGATCTGAAAGATCCCGAGGGACTTGCTGAGGATCTCTACCACTGATGTCTTCCTCTTCTGGGAAATCAATATCAGCACAATCTTCACGGGTCACAAAAATATTAAATTGCTTCAAGAATGCCCCTTTTAGCTCTTCAGTATCCAACCTTGTTAACTCTGGATCAATTGAAGGTAAAGAATCTCTATGACGAGCCTTATAAGTTACCCGTCTCTTGGCATATTTAGCAACATTCTTGTCGTCTAAGAAGTGCAGATAATTGAACTCTATATCAAAAGGGATTTCCTGTTGGGTCTCCAAGATATTCTTCTCAGCATTGCTCCAGCATTGGGTCCTCTCCTGGCTGTAAATATTGGTGCGCATTCGCCACCATCAGACATATTCACATGTTACGCGAGGAGCATGGGCAGCAGAGAGAATTCTAAAAGAAGCATTTTCAAACTGGTGGAAATAATCCCACCATTCACGGGCACTTTGCAGTTCGTTGGAGCCCAAAAGATGGCAGTCAGGAAGCTGAAATACCTGATCGCAAGAAGGAATGCATTGATCATATCCAAAGTTGCGGCCAAAACGGAAAAGATAATAGGGTTCTAAATGAACTATAGATCCTTTCCGATACACCAAAACACTAGGTTTGATTGATAAAAGCCATGACCTAATTTGATTGTCTAATATAGACTTCTTCAACAGCTACTTCTTTTGAGGATGGGTAAACTCAATCGGATCACCTTCAGAAAATACTTTGAAGGGACTTACTGGAGGACGGGAATTGACAGTGTGTTTCCAAAAACGTAAGTCCCCTTTAGTTTTTCGCTTGGTGTCAGTCAAGGCACTGCAAATCTCATAAAGTTGCCTTTGGGTATCCCCTCCATCAACACTTGCATATTCAATCATGCGTGGAAATATGCGAGGGGAAGCCAAGCTCTTCGGGGTAGATTTTGAAAAAATGGAAGCAACCCAAGCATTGAAAAAATGAATGGGACCCACAACATTAAATACCCATGGTTTCTCCTGCTCAACCACCTGACCAAGGGTCTTGAAAATTAGGCACAAGCCAACTGGGGCCAGAGATAGCTTGATTGCCCATGCTAATTCACAAGCTCCATAGCGAGTTTCGGGATGAACTACTCCTTCATCCCCTTGAGGGAGAGCAAAATTCGAAAGCCAATAGGCTAAATATGCTGCAAGATGGGTATTCCTATCCAAGCCTAATGGATTGGCATCTTTCTTATGTTCTTCAAAGATGATATCAGGGTATCCCTTTCGGTGCCTGATTCTCTGCCCCATGAAGACTGGAGTTTGACCAGCCCCAGGAAATTTTGTATATCGAATGTCAACATTGTGAAAGAAACGGAGCCAGACAACTCCACGGACTCTTGTCCTCTCTCTGCGGGATCTCTTTTTCAGAGACTCTTCACCGAAAACCAGAATCATGTAAGCCTTAAGGAGGAATATGTAAGACCTCCAAGTTGCATAACGGCCCTTGCCATCTATTCTGTCTTTGACAATGTCGGGATGGCATATTTCTTCATAAGGCTCTCCGTCAATGGGCAAGCCAGAAAGTTGATATAAGGTCTATAAATCCAGAGATGTCTCCCCTTCTAGTGTATAAAAGGTGTTGAACTCTTTCATAAATACCTCGATCATGCCACATCAAAGGACTTTGAAGATCGGGTTTCGGAATCGAGCCGCATACACACTGCCGAGAAGATCCACTCGGCTCAGCAAATCATGGTAATGTTCCAGGACATAAGCATGTCTCTGGCGTAACTTGGCTTGAACAAAGAGTCTCCACGGGTTACAGTCCCCCTCAAATTATCTCGAAATTTCAAAATGGCATCCTCGGCATAAAATGCTCTCCTTCCAGAACGCACTCCATTGACTTTAAAGTCAAGTAAGAAATTGTACAAATGATGATCACTGGGAAAGTGAGCTGGATAATCTTTGTCCCATCTATATTCATAGAATCCTTCTGAAAAGACAAGTCTGCTCTCATCAACCTTGCCCCTTGATTCATCGGCAAAGGGATGGTCCAAGATAGCAACTTCAAAAAATTGCAGCAGCTCACTGTCCTCAGTTATACCTGCTGGAGGTGTCAAGTAAAAGGGGCTTATTATAGGCCCACTCTCCTCAGCCATCGTAGGAGTCTGTTCAGAAAGCCCTGTCGGAGAAGCTAGTAGATCTTCAGAGACCACCTCGGACATCACTGCTTTGCCCTTTCTCCAATAAGTCATTCTGCTGAAAAAGAAAAAGACAACAAGTCAGAATCAAATGCACGAAGTCCTTCAAGAAAAAAGAAAATTCTGGCGAAATTTCGGTAGCATCTCCCCTTAATGGAGGACTGTTAAAATTTTATCGAAAGCCATCCAAGACAAACCGAGATGCTCTGATAAGAAGAAGACCCTTGTCAAAGACAGAGGGGTGTAGAAGTGGCATTCCAGTGACCCAATTCCCGAGAGCCGAGCTACAACCGGGACTAGGCATTGAAGCCGCAGCCCCAGGGATTGCTCTTGTGGGAACTGCCAAAGTCAAAACAGCGGGTATGCTGAAGAAGAGCCATCCACCCTGTAGTTGCTATAGGGATGAGTATGCGGCTACTGTAGATCGATGAGCCCGAGGCCGATTTACTACAAGGAAAATACAAAGAAAATGTTAGAACATCAATATGAAGGAAGAGAAGACTCTCTTCACTCTCCCCATACCTAAATCCATGGCGGCCAACAACCCTAAACAGTCCCACCGGTCAAAAATCAGAAAGGAGGCTCCTTTCACCTTGAGACTACGATGCAGAAGCCCCTCTTCCCCCAAGCAGCAGCCTTCAAGTCCAACTGATGCCCTTTTTTTGCGACAGCAACGGTGCTCTCTAGAGACCCCTACGATATTGTCAACGAAGGAGCAAAGGAAGCATGGCCTGTGGTTTCGAACCCGACGGCCCACACACCCACAGACAATGGCCCGCCGGCTTCTCCCCATACGCTCACGTATGCGAGAACGGAGGAACAGGTGAAGAAAGAGGGAATCCCGCGCGTCGCACAGATGAAAACCCTGAGCCCAACGGGCGTGATCCTCCCTCAGGCGGCAGCAGCTCCCATCGGTGGTTGTTGTGGCGTCAGCACCGGCAAGAACAAGAGGAGGAAAAGCTTGGCGGCGGCGATCTGCGGCGGCAACGGCTTGCTCCCGAGACTCTAGTGGCTTCGTCCACTGGCGATGGCAAGAGGTCGGTTTTGAAGCTCTGGCCGGTCCAAGGTCCGAACCGGACCGGACTAGCATAGACTCAAGGGGATACGCCCCTCTCTCTCAAAATCAACATACGCAGTCCGGTTTGAAGCTCAAATTGAGCCTAAATCGGCGTAGACTCAAAGGGCCATATCTCCTCTTTCAAGCTCTATGAGTCCCAGCCGGTTTAAAGTCCAAGACCAGTGCAAACTCAAAAGGGTCATGTTGCCCCTCATAAACCAAGCAAGCTATGGTTTACCGAAGCTTAAGACCCGATCCAAATCAGTCGCAAAAACAAATTCAAGAAGGAATCCCAGTGACTGTAGCAGTCTCAAGCAAACATGTCCTCAGTAAATGAATGAAGACCTTTAAGTGGGGCCGGTTTTGAACTGTGAGCCGCTTAAATGAGATAAGTACATGACAATGGGTCATGCATACAACTCACTTCATCGCCTCCGGTCTCTGTGCATGAGCTGCATGCGTGAGGGGAATTTGTTGTCAACGAAAAAATGAGTAAGAGAAAAATCCAAACATTCAAAGAACGCCCAAGTAAAGAGAAAGTTAATGGACAGCAGCCATGCACATTCTTGCAAGCCAAATGAAGCTAAAAAGGGGTTACTCTAGGCCCAAATGAGAAGAAATCCAATGGCAGGACCGGGCCCATTATCTCAAGTAAGAAAAAGCCCAATAGGGCCAATTTGGGCCTAAAAAGTGAAGGCCAAGGCCCAATTTCATGATAGCCTTTAAAAGGGCCTAAGTGGTCCCCCCTATGGCATATTCTCATCTCTTTGGTCCATCCTCAAATCTGCCCAAAGGTGGATAAGAAGAAAAAGAAAGTGGTCCCCCCTTCAAAAGATACTTCTAGAAGAGAGTAGGTGAAAAGCAAAAGGAAAACCAATGAAGATTCTCCAAGTGTTATGGCCTTATTGGAGGGCTCTTAAGAGGAGTTTTTTATCCCTAATCCAAGCCTAATGGATGCCTAATCTACCCTCCAAAAGTAACCCAACTTTATCTATAAAAGAACCACCATCTTCTCCAAGTAAGAGTTGAAGACAAAAGCCCATAAAAAAGAAAAAGAAAAAGAAAAGGGAGAGGCCAAGGAGGAGCACGTCTCCCTCCTCCATTCTCCTCCATTTTCTGCATCTCAAGAAAAAAAAGAGAGTTAGAGAAAAAGAAAAAAAGAAAAGAAGAGTGTTAAAGAAGAAGATAGCAAGATTGTGGGCTTCTATAGCCATTCACCCTTCTCATCCCCTCTCCAAGGTAGAGTGTGTTAGAATTGGGTGGCCTCAAAGCCAATCATTGTACATTCTAGTTCAAGATTATTAATAAAGGCAATTATTTCTTCATTTAATAGTTCTCGCAAACGACTATCGTAATGAAGGTCCATAGACAAATGTATGGAATATTGAATCATGATGAGATCATGATAGTGAGATCAATATCCTAAGGCAATTGTCTTAAATAGTTCTCGATTATAGGATATTTGAGATGGACATTAAATATCCAATAAGATCGACACAAGTTATGTCTGCTCATATGATGAGGGTGAATGATCTCACATTCACTCGTGTGGTGACACTAACACAAACAAGTGGGTGCTCATTAGAGAATGAGTTCACTGAACAGACCCAAATTAGAATTCCTGGATGGTAATTATACCTATTAGTCAACCAGGGAATTCAATCGTTGCAGTAGCACAGTTGGTCCTTTGACCTGAGTCACCAATGATATCTTATTTGTGGACCATTGTATCTTGATTCTCTGACTCGTGGACTTTAACCATTAAGTCCACCATAATCGGTCTGTCAGATATAGTGGAAAGCTTGCGAAGGTAATTGAGTGAACAACAAGGGATCACTCACTCTTGGTATAAGACTGGAGAGAGAATGTCCTATGGATGTGTACACAGAAATCCCTGGCCATGGTCAAATGAAAGAGATGTCTTTCTAGACATTAACTGTGTACTGGAATCCATCTGGATAATGAGATAGAGGGTTTGACTATAAAACCATACCCTTGCGTTATCGGGACATTGTATGAGTGAAGGATTATATCTGTGCGGTATCTGCAGACGGAAAGGTTCAATTGAAGGGAACAGTGTCCCTTATATCTTCTGGGATCATGAGGTAGTGTTTGGTGCTGTTCATGATCAGAAGGCCAAGTGATTTGATCATCAGATGATAATTCACTTGTTTATTAAATTAATCATTTAACATATGATGTTTAAATGTTAATTAATAAATATTAAACTCAAGAAACAGTTCTAAGTTTAATGGGCCTGCAACCGGACTGATATATGAGCCTAGAGGGTCACACACATAAGAGTTCTCGTCAGACGGTGAGAGATGTTAAATTTCATGCTTATCCGGGTTTTTGTGAAAAGCTGCAGGATAAACATGAAGATTTAATGGAGAATTATCCAAGGCCAAACTCTTGGATAATCATGAGGATTAACTCTTGTGCTTATCCTTATTTCTATATAAGGAGGGCCAAGGGGGAGTGGTAAAAAGTTAGTTGGACGAATTTTACTCCCCAGATTCTCTCTCTCCTCTCTCTCTCTCCTTCTCTCTCTCTTGGAGTGGATCTGTCTCTCGCCGCGCACGGTAGATTTGAGATCTGGTCGGAGCACTCAAGCCGAAGAGAAATTCGCGTCTGCTGCGGGAACTCGTGTGGATATCTCTAGAGATCGTGCGCGTGCGCGATTACCGAGTCGGCATCATCCACGGGAGATTCGAAACCCCGCAAAGGTGAAGAACTGTTATTCCCGCTTAGATTTTAATGTCCGTTTTACGACCCCAGCAACCGATACAATGGAATCATTTTTATTTCCGCTGCGTTCATGGCGATTCCTTACAGTGGTATCAGAACCATGTTCGCTGGTTCGGTTGTAAAACGGCACCGTTATGCGTGTTTTTCTCGTTATGCGTGAAGAACCCGTATTGTACGTGTTCTTGTGTCTAAACCGATTAAAAATGACAGATTAGTGTTCATATGATGATCACAATCAATTTGATTATTTTTCTGTAATTTTTCGGATTTTATTTGGGTTTTTCGGAGTTCTTCATGTGATGATGAACCGGGATACTTCGGCGGCTTCGTACGTGCATTCCAAGTGTTGGGATGGCGGCCCGGATGTCTGGATCTATTGGTGATAGTCACCACTTCACATTGGGCATGAAGATCGGCACCGAAGTGCCCTTGGAGGTGCTAAAAATCAAGCCCGAACTTGGGTTTTTAAACCTGAAAAACAGATTTCCTCCCCAACGCCGGTCACCGGCGGCCCTGCCGGCGTCGGGCATGTCGCCGGCGCCGGGGGCAACGCCGGCCGGGGCCGGCGGCGGCGCCGGATCCTCCCAGCCGCAGCTCCTGCACAAAATTAGGGTTAGCAGGTAAAAGAGGAAGACGGGCCGGTCGAATGGGGTTAGAAGCGCCGGACCGCCCAGTCCCGATCCGGTCGGACCGGGCGTGGGCCGGGCCGGGCCCTGGCCGAGCCAGGGCTCGGGTCTGGCTGGGCCAGACCCCCTGGCCGAGCCAGGGTGCGACCCTGGCCGAGCCATGGCTCGGGTCTGGCTGGGCCAGACCCCCTGGCCGAGCCAGGGCCCTGGGTCCGGGCCATTGGGCCCTAATGGGCTGGGCCCATTATTATTTTTATTAAAAATTATTTTTAATTATTGTTTAGCCCCTTATAAACCCATTATTAGTCCATTTAAGCCAGTTTTTAAAATTGTTTTAAAACAGAAAAATTATAGAAATAATTAATAATTGTTATTAATTATTTTTATGATTATTAACAGGTTATTAAAGTGTTTAATAACTGTTAGTCAATTAAAGGGCTTTATAATTAATGGGTGTTAGTTAATTATTTAAAATTGTTTTAGATAATTAATTTCCCTGTTAAATTAATTAGTTTAAAATTGTTTTAAACTAATTTCATGCATAACTTGATTACACTATTACTGTTCAAATTGTTTGAATCATTATTTAGATTAACTGAATAGTTTAGTTAGTTAATTTGTCAATAATGTTTTGAATGTTATTGATAATGCTGAAATAAATGTTATTTCGAAAACTAATTGGTATTATAATTTTATATTTATAAAATTTAATACCAAACAACAATTATGTGATGATTGTGATGCATGTGATGTGTTTTATGGTGGGATGATCATGGACTTAGTATTTTCATGTGATGAATGATGTGAATGGATGCGATGCTTATTTCATTTTGTATTTTAAATAGGACCTGCGTGTCCTCCTCTCTCTTAATTCAAGTGTACTTTCTACCTCCCTATAAAATTGTACTCCCCTTGATAAGATCAAGGTTTCTTTGTGTTTAAATGTACATTTGTGGACCTGCGAGTCCTGAATTTCATATTTAAATGTATCAGATTAAGCTTAGAGGACGGGATCTTCTGAAGACACCTCTGGAGGGAGGACTCGCATCAAATGGAACCAGTGTTGCTGTTTTCACATTAGGATCCTATTATGGATCATCGTTTGGCTCCGATGAATCCATAGTAGCTTTAGCAGTCCATGATCATCCCCATTTAATTTTTCTGCATATATGTGATATTTGTAGACTATGCTATCATATATATATTTTTATTAAGTATATTGATACTTCAAATTGAAATACTATTGATAGCACGATTTTTACAAATCAAAATCAAAACCCTCTTTTAAAACTTAAGTTGTAAACGTGAGATATTCAGAATAATCCACGTAACCCACCATCATTATAGATCTTAGGATAATTCTTATCTCAAACGGATTTGTTGTGCTACCACAAAGTCCATTTGATTTAGAAATTAAACTAGATCTACGACATGTGATGTCATTAAGATGAATGGACAAATAGTGTAGTTTTGTTGTGCTACCACAAGGATTGCACTATGAATTCATGTCATCTAAGTAATGATGGATAAACTTAACTGAATCAAATTGATTTGTTGTGCTACCACAAGGTCATTCTGATTCAGGGGTTAAATCGATCGGATATTGCAAACGTTGCAACTGTCAAGAGTTGACTACCTAAGGGACTTGATGTGATTTGTTGTGCTACCACAAGGTCACATCCATGTTGCCCGAAGGATTCTGATCCCTACTAGGAGATCACCGGAATCTCCCGCTCTGTATCTTAGAGGGTCATACAGATCGCCGAAAAATAGTGGGAGCATAAAATCTAGATTAAAAGTCCTAAATCTGATTTTAAGAACTATCTGCTCATTTTATATATTTCCATGTAGGTCGCTATGTCGTCACCTAACCCCCTCCGTTGCATACTTGATGCAAACAAACTCACGGGACCAAATTACATTGACTGGTTACGCAACCTGAAGATTGTCCTCAGGTGTGAAAAGCTAGCCTATGTCCTGGATCAACCAGATCCAGTGCAACCCGGTGATAATGCTAACGAAGATGAATTAATGATGTATGAAAATTGGAAGGAGGACTCTGTCAAGGTCCAGTGTTATATGCTCGGTTCAATGAATAATGAACTGCAGCGACAGCATGATAACATGGAACCTAAGACCATTCTGAATCACCTACAAGAGTTGTTTGGTGAACAATCCAGAATAGAAAGATATGAGATATCTAAGAAATTGTTCAGGACCAGAATGAGCGAGGGCACATCTGTGCAAACTCATGTGCTCAAGATGATAGAGTGGATTGAGAGGCTTGCTGTGCTTGGCTTTGTTATGAACAATGACCTAAGCATCGACTTAATCCTACAGTCCCTTCCAGATTCATTTTCACAATTCATTATCAACTTCAATATGAACAAAATTGAAGTTTCACTGGCTGAGCTGCTCAACATGTTGAAGACAGCAGAAGGCACTATCCAGAAAGATAAGCCAAATGTAATGCTTGTTGGTAAGACCAACAAGAAAAGGAAAGCTGGACAGACCTTTAAGAAAGGTAAGCCTAAGAAGCTAGTGAAAAGCAAACCGGCGGCGCAAAAGGACAAAGTTAAAATCAATGATAAAGGTCAGTGTTTCCACTGCCATAAAGAAGGTCATTGGAAGAGAAACTGCAAGGTTTATCTTGCAGAAAAAGCAAAGGAGAAGCTTGGTGAAGCTTCAGGTATTCTCATGATCGATCTTAACTTGTCTTATAGAGAATCAACATCCTGGGTATTAGATACTAGATGTGTTTCTCATATCTGCAATAACTTGCAGGTGTTAACAAGTAAAAGAAGATTGAACCGCGGAGACGTGGATCTGAGGCTCGGGAATGGAGCAAAAGTTGCTGCGTTAGCTGTGGGGACAGCAAGACTTCAGATGCCATCAGGAGGCTCTTTGGAACTGATAGATTGTTATTATGTTCCAACCATTATTAGGAATATCATATCTATTTCATGTTTAGATAGACAAGGATATTCTATGAAACTAGAGAATAAAGGTTGTTCAATTTATCAAGGAGACAAATTGTTTGCTTCCGGATATTTGTTGAATGGTTTATATTTACTTGATATTTCATATGATGTTTGTCTGGTAAATAATTCTCTTGAACGCTTAGATAAGGATGTGAATAAATCGTACCTATGGCATTGTAGGCTAGGTCATATAATTGAGAACAGGATCATAAGGTTGCAAAAGAATGGATATCTTGATCCATTTGATTATGAATCATTTGCAACCTGTGAAGCTTGTCTCATGGGAAAGATGACCAAAGCTCAATTCTCAGGACATGGAGAAAGAGCTAAGGACTTATTGGAACTAATACATAGTGATGTATGTGGTCCAATGTTCACTCATGCTATGGGTGGTTACTCATACTTTGTTTCATTTACAGATGATTTCTCAAGATATGGCTACATATATTTAATGAAATATAAGTCAGAAGTCTTTGAGAAATTTAAAGAGTTTAAAAACGAAGTTGAGAACCAGACTGGAAAGAGTATTAAAACTCTTCGATCAGATCGAGGGGGTGAATACTAAAGTACAGAATTCACAGAATATCTTAAAGATAATGGTATTTTGTCTCAGTGGACTCCTCCCTATACACCTCAGTTAAATGGTGTATCGGAAAGGAGAAATCGTACTCTATTAGATATGGTATGATCCATGATGAGTTATGCCAAACTTCCAATCTCTTTATGGGGATGTGCACTGTTGACTGCTGCATATCTGTTGAACAAAGTTCCCAGTAAGTCAGTACCTTCCACTCCATATGAGATATGGAAAGGAAAGAAACCAGACTTTAAGCATGTTAGAGTCTGGGGTTGTCCTGCACATGTCAAAAGACATGATCCAGACAAACTGGATTCCAGGACAGAGAAATGTACATTTGTGGGATATCCAAAAGAGACTTTTGGATATTATTTCTATCAGCCCAGCGATCAAAGAGTGTTTGTCGCAAAAAGAGCTGTATGTCAAAAGGATGGTACCTATTGGCAGTAAATGGATCTTTAAAAGAAAGATCGGGGCAGATGGACAGATTGACACATACAAGGCAAGGCTGGTAGCAAAAGGATATCGTCAAAGGCAAGGCATTGACTATGACGAAACCTTTTCTCCAGTTGCCATGATTAAGTCAATCAGAATACTTCTTGCTATCGCTGTATTCTATGATTATGAAATATGGCAAATGGATGTGAAAACAACATTCCTTAACGGGAACCTTCAAGAAGAGGTGTATATGATACAACCTGAAGGATTCACTTCCAAAGAGCATTCAAGCAAGGTATGCAAGCTGCAAAGATCCATCTATGGATTAAAGCAGGCATCCCAAACTTGGAACTTAAGATTTGATGAAGCAATCAAATCTTATGACTTCATTAAGAATGAAGATGAACCTTGTGTATAAAAAAAGGCTAGTGGGAGCGCAGTAACTTTTTTAGTACTTTATGTTGATGACATTCTACTCATTGGGAATGATGTAGGAATGTTGTCATCAGTAAAGACTTGGTTATCCAAAAATTTCTCCATGAAAGATTTGGGAGAAGCATCCTATATTCTGGGAATAAGGATCTATAGAGATAGGTCCAAAAGGATGCTTGGCTTGTCCCAATCTATGTACATAGATACCATACTCAAAAGGTTTGGCATGGAAAATTCCAAGAGAGGCCTCGTTCCTATGAGGCATGGAATTTATCTCTCTAAAGAAATGTCTCCGAAGACACCTGAAGAGAGAGCATACATGGATAGAGTTCCTTATGCTTCAGCAATAGGATCTATCATGTATGCAATGCTATGTACTAGGCTTGATGTGGCACACCCACTAAGTGTCACCAGAAGATATCAGGCTGATCCAGGTGAGGAACACTGGAAGGCGGTGAAATGTATTCTTAGATACTTGAGAAGGACTAAGGATCTATTTCTCGTTTATGGAGGAAACGACTTGGAACTTCGAGGATTTACTGACTCGAGTTTCCAGTCGGATATGGATGACAGCAAATCCATGTCTGGATTTGTGTTCATGTTAAATGGAGGTGCAGTAAGTTGGAAGAGTTCCAAACAGGAAACAACTGCAGATTCGACGACCGAAGCAGAATACATTGCTACAGCTGAAGCGGCCAAGGAGGCGGTTTGGATGAAGGAGTTCATCTCGGCGCTTGGAGTCGTTCCAAGCATTTTAGATCCTGTTCCATTATTGTGTGACAACAATGGGGAAATAGCTCAAGCGAAGGAGCCCAGATCACATCAGAAGTCAAAGCACATTCTGAGACGATTTTATCTGATTCGTGAGATCATCGCCCGAGGAGATATAGTAGTTGAGAAAGTCTCATATGAAGATAATGTAGCAGATCCCTTGACTAAGCCATTGTCTCAAAACAATTTAGAACGTCACCTTAAGTCTATGGGACTTAGACACATGGGTGATTGGCTATAGTCCAAGTGGGAGAATGTTAGAATTGGGTGGCCTCAAAGCCAATCATTGTACATTCTAATTCAAGATTATTAATAAAGGAAATTATTTCTTCATTTAATAGTTCTCGCAAACGACTATCGTAATGAAGGTCCATAGACAAATGTATGGGATATTGAATCATGATGAGATCATGATAGTGAGATCAATATCGTAAGGCAATTGTCTTAAATAGTTCTCGATCATAGGATATTTGAGATGGACATTAAATATCCAATAAGATCGACACAAGTTATGTCTACTCATATGATGAGGGTGAATGATCTCACATTCACTCGTGTGGTGACACTAAGACAAACAAGTGGGTGCTCATTAGAGAATGAGTTCACTGAACAGACCCAAATTAGAATTCCTGGATGGTAATTATACCTATTAGTCAACCAGGGAATTCAATCGTTGCAGTAGCACAGTTGGTCCTTTGACCTAAGTCACCAATGATATCTTGTTTGTGGACCATTGTATCTTGATTCTCTGACTCGTGGACTTTAACTATTAAGTCCACCATAATCGGTCTGTCAGGTACAGTGGAAAGCTTGCGAAGGTAATTGAGTGAACAACAAGGGATCACTCACTCTTGGTATAAGACTGGAGAGAGAATGTCCTATGGATGTGTACACAGAAATCCCTGGCCAGGGTCAAATGAAAGAGATGTCTTTCTAGATATTAACTGTGTACTGGAATCCATCTGGATAATGCGATAGAGGGTTTGACTATAAAACCATACCCTTGCGTTATCGGGACATTGTATGAGTGAAGGATTATATCTGTGCGGCATCTGCAGACGGAAAGGTTCAATTGAAGGGAACAGTGTCCCTTATATCTTCTGGGATCATGAGGTAGTGTTTGGTGCTGTTCATGATCAGAAGGCCAAGTGATTTGATCATCAGATGATAATTCACTTGTTTATTAAATTAATCATTTAACATATGATGTTTAAATGTTAATTAATAAATATTAAACTCAAGAAACAGTTCTAAGTTTAATGGGCCTGCAACCGGACTGATATATGGGCCTAGAGGGTCACACACATAAGAGTTCTCGTCAGACGGTGAGAGATGTTAAATTTCATGCTTATCTGGGTTTTTGTAAAAAGCTGCAGGATAAACATGAAGATTTAATTGGGAATTATCCAAGGCCAAACTCTTGGATAATCATGATGATTAACTCTTGTGCTTATCCTTATTTCTATATAAGGAGGGCCAAGTGGGAGTGGTAAAAAGTTAGTTGGACGAATTTTACTCCCCAGATACTCTCTCTCCTCTCTCTCTCTCTCCTTCTCTCTCTCTTGGAGTGGATCTGTCTCTCTTCGCGCATGGTGGATTTGAGATCTGGTCGGAGCACTCAAGCCGAGGAGGAAATCGCGTCTGCTGCGGGAACTCGTGTGGATACCTCTCGAGATCGTGCGCGTGCGCGATTACCGAGTCGGCATCATCCACGGGAGATTCGAAACCCCGCAAAGGTGAAGAACTGATCTTCCCGCTTAGATTTTAATGTCCGTTTTACGACCCCAGCAACCGATACAATGGAATCATTTTTATTTCCGCGGCGTTCATGGCGATTCCTTACAGAGTGGGGGTGAAGAATGGATTTATTTCTATTCTTCTTGCTTTCTTATATTATTTTCTTTCATTTTGATGTTTATAGGAACCTCTATCTTCCCCTTAATGTTTATCCATGGTGCTCAAAGCAATGAAATACATGCTCGGATTTATGTTTTGTCTATGAGTCTGCTGGCTTTTATGCATTTTCTATGATTTTTTTTCCTTCATAAGATCTTTGTTTTTTGTGTGGGGATGGTAGAGGGGCCTTTATAGTTCATAGAAATTGTAAGGACTGAGGTTTCGGGTTCTGTATTCGGGTCGGGTTCGGGCCGGATCCCCTGGTTTGGACCCTGGAGGGGTCTTGAGATTTCTGGATGAATGGCGTCAACAGTGCTCGACGCCTTTCAAAAGGCGTCAGGGTGTGTGGACGCCATTTAGGTCTGCTGGTTGTTGTGCCACGTGCGCGCCACGTGGGCGGGTTTCGGGCCGCGAGAGTACGGCCCCTGTCAGATTTGTCTGAACGGCGTCCAGCTCGATCGACGCGATTCAGACTGTGATCTCTGCGATGTCAGAGTGCGGCGCCAGAGCGTTGTCAGTACGGCCTGTCCTGTCGTCTGAACGGCGTCCACGGTGGGTGACGCGTTTCAGACCGCTGTCAGTACGACCGTCCTGTCAGACTGATAGGCGTCTGCCTCGATCGACGCGTTTTAGCGGGATTCTGGTTGACCCCGCGAGCCTCCCCTTCTTTCCCTCATTCTCACCTTCACACTCTCTCTCCTCACCCTCTCCGCCCTCTTCGACTCTCTTCTTTCCCTTCCCTTCCTCTTCTTCCTCTTCCACCACTCCAACACCACCTTACCTCTCACCTCTACCTCCACCACCTCCTTCGCGGCGTTCCCTTCTCCGGACGGCGGCCGACGTCCCGGCGGAGTGGCGGCGTCCTCGAGGGTACCGGCGGCGGTGTGCGGTGCGGCGGGACGGCGGCACGGAGCTTGGCGGAGTTCAAGAACCGGTAGGGGGACGAACCTTGCATGTGATGTTCGTGTGATTCTCGGCGTAACGTGGTGTTTGGGGGATAGATTGAGCATGCTTAGGGGGGATTCCATGTGGGAACGACGGTGTTTGTGATCGTGTTTTCGTAAGCATGATTGTGTGGTTGAGCTTCTCTCCTTCCCCCTTTGATTTTGGAGTTTTCGGGGTGCTTGGGGTTCAAGGGAGAAACCCTCTGTTCGAACTAGGGAACCTGGTTTCTGGTGCTAAACGGCGTCGTCCCTGGTCGACGCCTTTCAAAGGGCGTCTAGGCCGTACGACGCCTTTTAGGGGCAGAAATCCCCATGTTCGAGGCCTCATTAAAAAATAATAATAATAGAGTTCCTGGCGCTAAATGACGTCATGGGTGGACGACGCCTTTTAGAAAGGACGTCGGGCCACCATGACGCCATTTAGGCAGGAAATCGCCCCGCTTGAGTGTTGAAATTCTGGGTTTTTAATGTGAATGGCGTCGATGGTTGCGGACGCGTTTCAAAGGGCGTCTCCCTGTGAAGACGCATTTCAAGGAATAATCTGACGTTTAACTGTACCTGTCTGAGGGACTTGAATGGCGTCGACCTCGGTCGACGCGATTCAAGACAGAAGTGTTATATTGCTGGTTTTAGCATGTGTTTCACTGTTGAAGGTTCTGAGGCATGTTTTATGTTGTACACTGGGATTGAGGACTTATGTGTGAGTGGAATTACAGCATGTTGAATGTGTATGTGTGTGTGCCTGTACGAATATGGATTCGGAATGACTGTGGTTTCCGTTTGTCACCATGGGCTGATGGGAGAAGGGCCATGGTGTCTGTGAGGAGGGGTGCTTGTTGTGTTTTACCCTTGGCTGAGACAGGCAGAACCACCTTGAGCCCGCCGGGCCGGAGTAGCTGGTGTGCTATCCGAGGGGTTGTTGTTTGGTCTCAGCGGGTCGGGGTTTCCCTTGGTTGTCGTGACAGCTTCTGGCGTGTTTCTTGCTGTGGAGCTGGTGGTGTTTCTAGTGGGAGTTGGTTTACCCTTTAGCCAGTGGGCCTGATGTGACCTTTGATCAAGGTTACGAGTGGTACCTATAGCCCTTGGCCTGACGCAGCCCGGGAGAGTTGGGTTTGTGGGTAGTTCCTGTAGCTTCGGCTTGACGGGGGTTCGCCGGTCCCCAGGGCCCTCCTGAAGCGCTGAGGCCTAGCGTGGAGGCAATCTGGTGGTAGGACAGTAGTCTAGACTGCTTGTGTGCACACGTAGCTGGCAGTGGCGGTACACTGAGTCCAGCTAGTCCTAGTTTGACTCACTGCCTCACCCTACAGTGCTCCGGAACGCTGTAGGGGTGGACAGGCGTGAGCTGTGGTGGTAGTGTTGGGAGGCGACGTTCGACTTCGGTCGATAGTGTGGTTTAGTCGCTTCGTGGACGTTGACTGTGAGTCGTGATTCTGTGTTGGGTTCTTCGGGTTACTGAGAATGGTTCTTGTTACACTGCTTACCGTGCGTTTCATATCAGGGTTGGGTGCTGTGTTTACTGCTTTACTTAATTGCCATATATTCCTGTTGTTATACTTGTGGGTGTGTGAGTGGGAGGCAGGGGATCGGATGATCCCTACTGAGCCCATTTCTGGTGTGGCTCACTCCCTGCGGTTTCAGGTGTGGACCTCGAGGCGAGCGGAAGCGTGGTGTCTTCTTGGTGTGCGGACCAGCAGCTGTCTTAGTTCCGGGGTATGCCCCGATGTTGTTGTACTTCCTTCTGCCTGTACTTATTTAATTGTTGGACATGTAATTATTGTTGGACTGTATACGGACATTGTTATTCTTCCTTCCTGCGCACTTGCTTCCTTTGTAGTCCGTGAGATTGTTATATTTAGCCTTGTTTAGCACTTACTCCTCCAGACGTGTTGTGTGAGATCCGGGTGTGAACCCGCAGTTAATGGGCCGACATCCATTTAGTGACCGGGTCTCCGGTCATAGGATGGCGGGTCGTTACAGAAATAGTCTTCTCAAGCCTCAAAGCCCCCTTAATATGGAGTTATGGCCCGAAATCTAAGTTGCTGTCCTGGTTTCCTGAACTTTGCATTTTCTGGTTTTGCAATTGTTTTGGGATTTTTCAAGGTGGCTTGGCCTTCCATGTCCCTTAAGAGCACATCCCCTCCATGGATGATGCTCCCCCACGGCTAAACATCAAGAGAAATCTCCTAAGTTCCATTAATCTTAAGATCTAAGTTTCTGTTTTTCATATTATAATCGGATAGATTTTGGTAGGATTTTTTCCTTTAATGGCTAAGGGTTTAAGCCCTAGAGGTTCTCAAGGATATCTCTTCACTAGTTGGGGATAACATTCTTTGATTATAAATCATCTAACATGGAGCCAAGAAGGAAGATCTATGGAAAAGATAAAAAACGATGCTTAAGTTTTCATAAGTTTCATATTTAAGTTCTTCATGATATTTTCCTAAAGAAACATATTAAAAATATATTTTAAATAGAGGTTTTAGGTTTTATAACTTTTATACTTTATTTTCCATCATTTGGGTTAGGTTTAAATCCATTTTTCACCAAAAATACAGATTTCAGGTGAGTCTACGCTTATACAGTGCTACAGTGTTGAGTCTGCACTCACTGTTCTGAGTCTGCGGCTCCCTGCGCAGACTCAGCGCCTGTGTGTATTTTTTGAGTCTGCGCTCCTTTTGGCTTGATTTTTGGGCTTGAGGTGGTTCTTTGATCCTCCCCCAATATGTCCAAAGGTTTCTTGGACCTAGGGTTATCCCATTGAGGCCCAATGAAGGTCCTAAATAGCTTGGACTTTGGGTTATTAAGTTCTTAATGTTTCAATCCGAAATCTTGTTATATGTTTTAAGATTTTAAGTTTCTTCCGATGTTTCCTCAAGGATGTCCCAATTTAAGGGTGCCAACAATCCAATGTTGGATAACCTATCAAGGGCCCTCATACAAAGAATATCACTCTTATGTTCCCATTGTTATGGGTTCATTTAGATGATATGTCCCAATGGGTTATAGAGTTTCTTGCTCCCCAAATGTAGAGATGGATTGGTTTACTCCATGTGGGTGACCTTTACATTTCGAAGGCATCAAGGGCACCCTTCGAGTGAGTGGTTGGATGCTTGGCACGCCCCCCTTAGCAGCCACCTCCATGGTTCATGGCCATATGTGACCCTCTAGGGGAATTGGTGGAGTTTCTTGCTCCCCAAATGTAGAGATGCTTTGGATTACTCCTTGTGGGTTTTTCTTACATCTCGAAGACATTAAGGGCACCCTTTGGGTGAGTGGTTGGATACTCGACATGCCCTCCTTTACAGCCACCCCAATGGTTCATATCCATTACATATCCCTTTTAAGGGAAGTGATCCTTTGGGTTACTTCATGGCATGATCCTTCATGAAGATCTTAAACCTTCATTGGGTTCCCCTAATGAAAGGTTGAAATTCATCTTGAAATCATCATATTAAGTATTTCTAATACTTTGTAAAATGATCCAAGAAGAATGGGATAAACATGAAGAAATCATGTTATTTGAAAGAACCTGCATAAGGAACATTCCATGAAAAGGCTTTATATAGCTATACTCAACTTCTAAGATTTTTCAATATTATCCTCCCCAAATTTGAGGTAATTCCTAAATCACTTCAAGTTGAAAGAGGTATAAACCTGAAATTATGCTCAGATTTTTGAGTTTCCGCACATATAATCATGGAAATTCGATTGGGAACGGGATACAATTGGTTTTCCTCGACTCCGGATTTCATATTCTAACTTTAATGGTTGAAACTAACCCCTTGGTGGATTTAAATGCAGCTTGAAATGTGCAGGAAACTCAAAAAATCAATTTTAGACTTGAGTTTGCGCTACTGTTCTGAGTCTGCGCACCCCTGTGTAGACTCAACTCAAAACTGTCAATAATGCATTCCATGGACTAAATAACCCCATTATTGTTCAAATACCTCAAATAATTAAAGATGAATCATAACCCATTCAAAAAAGGTTTAAGATAGCCATTCTCTCTTTAAAATAAACACAAAATTTCAAACTTAAGTTGAGTATGAGCACTTGCCCTAGGCTCTAAATATAAAAAAGGTTGTTTATGTAAGGACTGAGGTTTCGGGTTCAGTATTCGGGTCAGGTTTGGGTCGGATCCCTTAGTTTGGACCCTGTGGGGGGTCTTGAGATTGCTGACTGAATGGCGTCAGCACTGCTCGACGCCTTTCAAAAGGCGTCAGGTTGTGTGGACGCCATTTAGGTCTGCTGGTTGTTGCGCCACGTGGGCGGGTTTCGGGCCGCGAGAGTACGGCCCCGGTCACATCGTCTGAACGGCGTCCAGGTTGGCCGACGCGATTCAGACTGTGACCTCTGTGATGTCAGGGTGCGGCGCCAGAGCGTTGTCAGTACGGCCTGTCCTGTCGTCTGAACGGCGTCCACGGTGGGCGACGCGTTTCAGACCGCTGTCAGTACGGCCGTCCTGTCAGACTGATAGGCGTCTACCTCGATCGACGCGTTTCAGCTGGTTTCGGATTGACCCCGCGAGCCTCCCCTTCTTTCCCTCATTCTCTCGCCTTCTCTCTCTCTTTCCTCGCCCTCTCCGCCCTCTCCGACGCTCTTCTTCCCCTTCCCTTCCTCTTCTTCCTATTCCACCACTCCAACACCACCTTACCTCTCACCTCTACCTCCACCACTTCCTTCGCGGTGTTCCACTCTCCGGAAGGCGGCCGACGTCCCGGCGGAGTGGCGGCGTCCTCGAGGGTACCGGCGGCGGTCTGTGGTGCGGCGGGTCGGCGGCGAGGAGCTTGGAGGAGTTCAAGAACCGGTAGGGGGACGAACCTTGCTTGTGTTGCTCGTGATTTTCCTTGGCATGGCATGATGTGTTTTGGGCTAGATTGAGCATGTTTAGGGGGTGTCCTTGTGGGTATGGCCGTGCTTATGAACGTGGATTTGTAGCATGCTTGTGGTGGATGGTTTCCTCTTCCTTTCCTTCCGTTTTGGGGCTTTTTCGGGGTGTTTGGGGTTAAGGGTGAGACCCTCGGGTTGAACCAGGAAACCTGGTTTCTGGCGCTAAATGGCGTCGTGCCTGGTCGACGCCTTTCCGAAAGACGTCTGGTCAGTACGACGCGTTTTAGGGCAGAAACCTCCCCGTTCGAGGTTTCCTGAGTTAGGGGTTCTGCGCTAAATGACGTCATGGATGGACGACGCCTTTCAGAAGGACGTCGGGCCATCATGATGCCATTTAGGCAGGAAATGCTCCCGTTTAAGGGTTCTGCAATATGGAATTCTGGGTTGAATGGCGTCTGGCGACCCTGACGCGTTTTAAACGGCAGCTTTACTGGTGGACGCGTTTTAAGGGATAATCTGGCTTTTAATAAACCTGTCTGAGGGTCTTGAATGGCGTCGACCTCGGTCGACGCGATTCAAGATAGGAATGCTTAAATCCTGTTATTTCATGCGTGTTTCACGGTGGGATGGTTCAAATGCATGCTTTGGGTTGTATACTGAGACGGAGGACTTCTGTGTGAGTGGAATTACATCACCTGTGTGGGTGTATGTGTGTGCTTTAGCTATATACTAAGACTGAGGTTTACTGTGCGAATGGAATCATGATTATATGTGTGTTTGTGTTATGCGAATGTGGATCGGCCTAACTGTGGTTTACGTCTGTCACCAGGGCCGATGGGAGAAGCTGTAGAGTGGTGCATGTTGTGTTTTACCCTTGGCTGAGAGAAGCAGAACCACCTTGAGCCCGTCGGGCCGGAGCAGCTGGTGTGCTATCCGAGGGGTTGCTGTTTGGTCTCAGCGGGTCGAGGTTTCCCTTGGTTATCGTGACAGCTTCTGGCGTGTTTCTTGCTGTGGAGCTGGTGGTGTTACTGGTGGGAGTTGGTTTACCCTTTAGCCATTGGGCCTGATGTGACCTTTGATCAAGGTTACGAGTGGTACCTATAGCCCTTTCGCCTGACGTAGCCCGGGAGAGTTGGGTTTGTGGGTAGTTCCTGTAGCTTCGGCTTGACGGGGGTTCGCCGGTCCCCTGGGCCCTCCTGAAGCGCTGAGGCCTAGCGTGGAGGCAATCCGGAGGGTAGGACAGTAGTCTAGACTGCTTGTGTGCACACGTAGCTGGCAGTGGCGGTACACTGGTTCCAGCTAGTCCTAGTTTGACTCACTGCCTCATCCTACAGTGCCCCGGAACACTGTAGGGGTGGACAGGCGTGAGCAGTGGTGGTAGTGTTGGGAGGCGACGTTTGACTTCGGTCGACAGTGTGGTTCAGTCGTTTCGTGGACTTTGGCTGTGAGTCGTGACTCTGTGTTGGGTTCTTCGGGTTGCTTAGAATGGTTCTTGTTACACTGCTTACCGTGCGTTTCATATCAAAGTTGGGTGCTGTGTTTACTGCTTTACTTAATTGCCATATATTCTTGTTGTTACACTTGTGGGTGTGTGAGTGGGAGGCAGGGGATCGGATGATCCCTACTGAGCCCATTTCTGGTGTGGCTCACTCCCTGCTGTTTCAGGTGTGGACCTCGAGGCGGAGCGGAAGCGTGGTGTCTTCTTGGTGTGCGGACCAGCAGCTGTCTTAGTTCCGGGGTATGCCCCGATGTTGTTGTACTTCCTTCTGCCTGTACTTATTTAATTGTTGGACATGTAATTATTGTTGGACTGTATACGGACATTGTTATTTTCCTTCCTGCGCACCTGCTTATCTTTTTAGTCCGTGAGATTGCTATATTTAGCCTTGTTTAGCACTTACTCCTCCAGATGTGTTGTGTGAGATCCGGGTGTGAACCCGCAGTTAATGGGCCGACATCCATTTAGTGACCGGGTCTCCGGTCATAGGATGGCGGGTCGTTACAGTTTAAATAACTCAAATATCAAGTCAAATCTCTGATATAAATCATGCTTTCTGGCATACAAATCAAGATTAACAAACTTCTTTTTAAAGTAACTCTTGAGTCTGTACACCTTTCCATAGGCTCATTTCAAATAAAAATCAAATAAATAGAAAATCAAATTGCACAAATCACTTGAAATCACATCTCAAATACTCCATTTTATTTAAATAAAGATCCATTTACAAAAAGGATCCAAATCCCTTCAAAACAAAACAAAATTACAAAGTTCAGTTGAGCTTGCGCACCCCTGCGCAAACTCAAACCCTTTTTTGCAAATCCTCCCCCTTTGAGCTTCAAAGCTTACCCCATTTGTAGAACCACTTGTTATAAGCTCCCCATCACTTTGAAAGTCTTGGAATTCTCCTCAACCTCTAGAGGTTTCATCTTCATAAGAATCTAGCTCAAATTCTTCTTTAACTTGAGTCTGCGTATCAACCGAATAGCCAAAACCTCATCTCTTGGCCTCTAAATTATGTCCTCAGCTCCAAATCTGTGAATCACCACCCAAAAAAATAAAAAATCAAATTATCCTATCAAAAATCCAACACAACAACTTACAGAGAAAAATTTCACAGTTCAGACTTGAGTCTGCGCACCACTGTGCAGACTCAACCCTAAAATTCATAAAATATAAAAAATCAAGTTCCCATGCACTTCAAGATGATCTAAAACTCTCTAAAAATCAGACTTATTCTTATTAATCAGGAAATAAAATAAAAACGTCAAGTTGTTCTAATGCAAAAAACGACTCAAAACAAATTGGTGACAAAGGAGTCTGCACACCCATGTGCAGACTCAACCTCAAATTCTTAAAATTTGTCTTTTTGTCCTTAAATTATTTTCAAATTAAATCCAAAAATTCACATAAAAACGTTATACTTTATATAAGTCAAAAACCCCAATAAAACCTCAAATTGTCCTTGTGAAAAATAAAAAATATTAAAAGAAGCTCCATAACAAATGAGTCTGCGCCCTATTGCGCAGACTCAACCCTTAATGCATGAAATCTGAATTTTTACCCTTAAATTCTCTCTAAATAAAAACTAAAACTTCAGATAAAAACTTGATACTTTCTAGAAGTCATAAAAATTCAAATAAAAACTCAAAATTGCCTCTATAAAACCTAAAAAATGTAAAATCTCCCTAAAAAAGATGAGTCTGCGCACCCCTACGCAGACTCAACTCCCAATTGTTAAAATCCAAGTTTTCCAACCTTAATTCTTCTAAAATTAATCAAAAACTCTAAGATAAAATTATATACTTCTTGTAAATCAAAAAATCAAATAAAACTCAAGATTGTCTTTTGCAACCTTGTTCATCCTTTAAAAACCTACAAATTCAAAACATAAAAAGCATAAGTCTTTGATGCATTTTTCATCCAAATCAACTAAGAAAACATAAAAAATATTTTTCATACCTTGCAAATCAAATCCAAAGCCTCTTCACCTCAAATCTAAAAAAACACAATAAGAAATGTTTATTAGACTTTCTTGTCAATAAAACATAACCAAAATTGATATTCAAATCATAATCCCCATAAAAAATAGCATCCACTTCAATCAAAATTCCATACAAAGGATTTTCATTCCTCTCACAAATCAAAAATCAAAATAAATTCGAACATTCTCATTGATAACAAATGAGTCTACGTATCATTGCGCAGACTCAACTTAAATTCATTTCCAAACATAAAAACTCAACAAATCTTTAATAAATTCACATATATCAACTCAAAAAGACTAAAAAATGTCTCTCATTATTATCCATCAATAAAAATCAATAAATCAAGTCTTACGCAGACTCAACTCTAAAACTGAAAAATGAGTTTTCTTCTCAAATAAAAACTAAAATTCATTCATTTTTCAAATGCAATCTTGTATATTTTATTTATAACATTTTAAAGGGTGTTATTCTAATCTTCCGACGATTAATCAAGGGTTTTCCTATTAGGAGGATGTAATTAACGTTATTCCATTTATGGGTAGCGGGATCAGGTTTAAGAACTACGCAATCATCTGATTGATTCAGGTAAAACGCATAAATACAAATACAAATCTAAATCAAAGAATCAAGATCAAGTGCATTTCCCAAAAAATTTACGACATTAATACACTATGTTTTTATAGTTATTCTTCACATCACTTCATCATACACACACCCACATCATATATTTTCCATGCCCATGTCCATGTAAGGGGTTTAAAGAACATAAAAGTAAGTTCCTCAGTTTAGTTTACGCTTCACTTCTTGATAGAATAGATGAATAGATACTACTCTATCCCATAGCTCTAATATTTTCTTTGTTTGATTTTATTTTACAAGGTTTGAAGAAGAAAGGAAGACTTTAAAAAGCTTGAAGAAAAGAAGAACACCCCAAAAACATGAGTAAAGCAAAGAAGGGCTCTTCTTTTTCGGCCGACCGGAAGAGAGGAACAAAGAACCCAATTTTTCGATTTCACACGGTTAGTAAGCGATCAACTTATTCTTTTGAAACCCACTATTTCTGGCGATCACGATCTTAAATTTGATTTGTTAATCATATAACACATGATATCATGATAATCACACACCCTATTTGAGCACCTACAACTTTTTAGCGATCACGGTGGGACATGTCTTGTCGTTCTCTTTTATTTACTCTTGTTATTTCCATTGGGCACCCTCGGTGCACCGTTTGTGTCCCTCATGCACTTTTTCATTACTTGATTGATTGATTGATTTTCTCCCTACGTGCACACCCTTTGTCTCAAGATTTTGCCCTCCTCTTGATTACCTTGAGTTTTGGGTTCGAGAAGAAGTGTGTGATTGAGTGATATTCATGGTTGTTTGCATGATAACTTACCTATTTAGATTTAGTTTCGCATGATTAATTGATCCTTGTTTACCTTGTTATCTTGAGAGGGGATCGCCCCTGATTTTACTGTCATCTTAGTGTTTTCGGGGTCCAAATCGCATCCAGACAGAGAGACGTTTTTCAAAGCACGTCGTCTCGTCCAAATGTGATTAAACCTTTTTTTTTTCTTTTTTACTGTCTCCGCTGCTACCCGAGCCGCTGTAAACAGAAGGTTACTGTGTTTAATAGCGTCGGTGAATAGTGACACTATTCAGTCCAGTTTTCCTCCTGCTTGCTAGTCCTCGGATCTCTGATCCTCCTTGCTACTTATATTTATCCATTACACTACATTAGAGGCCACCTCGGCCGCAGGTCATTAGTACTGGGAGTTTATTCCCCCTTTCAATAGGAACACCCTTCTTGGCACTCTCACCTCTCTCTGACTGGGTCGGTCCCTCGGTTAAACTCGAGTGGTTAGTGTTAAGACCTCCATAAGTCCCCAAAAGCGGAGAATTCCTCTCTGTCCATCGGGCTGGTTGTACTATCGAAGTACCGGGTAGATCTTCATACCGTTGTGAGTGAAAGCCATAGCATATAACGGTGGAAAAATTGAACTGAAATTAAGATCTTTCCTTGAGTGAATCCAACTTAAAAAAAAATTGTTTTAATTCTATAAGGAATCTTAAGACGACATGACCATCAACTTGTTTATTAATCTCTAACTTGTCTAAATTCTTGGATAGTCAAACACAATGATGTTACACTCAGGTAGAACCGTCGGTATGGTTTTCCTTGAACAAGAAGATCTGGTTGTATACGAGGGAGATACTCATGCCCCTTAGGTCTATAATCCGTCCCTTTCTGAAGATGAGAGAGATGCTTATGCCTCTCATAACCCCAATCAATTTCAAACCATACACGAGGGAGATGCCTATGCCCCTTAGATTCAGGCTCATTCCCATATGATCAATACAATCCAGATATGGGTGATCACTCCCATGTTCATGTAGTCTCCAACCCCACTTTCGAAGAAGCCCAGGATAAAGCTGGGCCTTCTTCTAATCATCCCTCTGATCTTGCCACCCTCATGGGAGCTCTGTCCAATCATGTGGATCCTCGTCAGTTTGAGGCCATCCAATCTATTTTGAAAGGAAAAACTCCTTTACCTCCTTCTGAATCAAACCCTTTGATTTGTCCTACTGTCCACCAAGCTCCTATCCAGGCCATGGAAGGCCTCCGTATTTCCGCTCCTCGGCCGGTGGGCCATCATTAATCTAGCTTGCAACACCCAATCAGGTCGCAGACTCCAGTTTACCAAAATACCTTCGGGCACGGTGGAAATGTTGCCAGTTCACGACCCTACTGTCCTCCTGTTCCCACTTATTCTCGGGGACAGATTTTTCAGCAACCACCTCCTCCACCAGTAGATCCAACTACTTCGATTCTGCTCAACAAGATTACTCAGATTGACGAGCAATTCAAGCATTTTCAAAGAACAATGGGTGCGCAGGCCGCTCCTGAAATGGTTGTCCCTAATTTACCAGTCTTCCATTTGTTGCCTTCCGAGATGCCAGTGTACCGGAAGTATAAGGGCACGGACAATCCTTTCATCCAACTCAAAGAATTCTTATACGAATCCTCATTCTGGCAGAACAACAAGAGATCACTGGCTTTCCTGTTTAGGAGGTCACTAGAAGGGTCAGCTTTGGAGTGGTTTTCTCCTTGGATCCCAGCGAAGTTGAGAACTTAGATATAGTATCTAAGAAATTCTTACAAAGGTACAAGGATCGGGTCACACCTACTTTATCTATCACAGATTTGGTTAACGAGAAAATGAGACCAGATGAAGACTTTGTGGTGTTCGCGGATAGATGGTGTTCAATGGATGAGAAAATAAGAGACCACCTATCTGAGCAGGAGCAGGTGATGATGATGATTGCTAATGCTACGCCGCAATACAAGCTAGTCCTGACACTGAACAATCTGACTACTATGGCGGATTTATATGAGAGGGAATGCTATGCCCAGAATGCTTTTAAAGACACTACATTCTCCAGTGTGTTCGATCCCCATCGAACTTATAGGCCACCACCCAGGAAGCCTAATGCTCCAAATGTTATTACAACTGGCCCAACCACTTAAGGAATTATGTCCCACGAGCAGGTCAACATCATGAACAACAAACATGCTCAGCTAGTCAGGAATCAACAGCCACAGTACAGTGTACCAAGGCTGCAGAATCAAAAGGGCTATAAGCCACATCCTCAGCAACTTCAGCAACCCTAGCAACTACAACTACCTCACCAACCTCGGCAGCAGCCGAATTATAATCAGGTTCCTCCTCCAAATGACTACTCCTACAAAGGAAACCTCTCGATCCCAGGAGAACAGCTTACCCCCAGTTACCAGAATCACTTGTTGATATCTTCAATGCTCTTATGGCAGCCAACGCTTTAGCATTGCCCAAGGAAAGGGTTGTTTGGCCACAGAATGTTGATACGTCCCGTTACTGTGTGTTCCATCATCAGCTTGGACACACTATAGATGCATGCTTCCACTTTAGAGACTATATTCATTATCTGAATGATCAAGGGAGTATTGACTGGGAAGAAATGAGAAAATAAATCACAACAGTGAAAGTAAAGAGACCCCAACAACCACCACAACAACAACAACAGAGGGCACCAGTCCAACAGGCGGCACCTCCGTAGAACATGGGAATAGTCCAAAACCCGTTGTCGGACCACCCGAATCAAATAGCCCCGATTCTTATGAATAGCCAGTCTAAGGCTAACAGGGGGCAGCAGTGGAGGGCGGAAGACACATCATCTATATACTCTGCCATACAAAGCTAGAATACTGCCGTACCACCCCCGCACCGCATCATACGTATCCCTAGACCTTTGCCGATTCCACCACAACCTACCACCATTACCCCCATTCCACCACCCGCTTTCCTTTAACCTGCCATCTCCACCAAATAACCTTCCACCTGCTTATCAACCCCTCATACCATCCAAATCGTTATTGCGCATCCCTTTCCCCACACCATCACCTAGCTACCACAACCCCATATTACCTACCAAACCCCTCATCTGCATTACCCAATCTGTAACGACCCACCACCCTATAATCGGAAACCCGATTACTAAATGGCTATCGGATCATTATCTTCAGATTCACACCCGGATCTCATACGCCACGTCCGGAGAAGTAAGCGTTAAACAAGGTTAAATATAACAATCTCACGGACTTCAAGGAAAGTACAAGTACGCAGGTTGTAAATTAATAATGTCCGTACACAGTCCAACAATAATTACATGGTCCAAAGAATTAAATAAGTACAGGCAGAAGCGAAGTACAACAACATCGGGGCATACCCCGGAATTGGGATAACCGCTGGCCCGCACACCAAGGAGAACACCACATTCTGCCACTCGCCAAGAAGTCCACACCTGAAACTGCAGGGAGTGAGCCACACCAGAATTAGGCTGAGTACGGATCATCCGATCCCCGCCTCCCACACACACACAAAAGTGCAGTAATAAAGAAAAGAAGGCAATTTGATTTAAAGCAGTAAACACAGTTCCTAAATACCGATATGAGACATGTGCGTTCACAATGTAATAGGCACAGTTCTAAGCAATTCAAGTAACCCAATTCAACACCACAATTCGTAACCAAAGACCCGGCTAAACACTCAAACCACATTGTCGACCGCATACAAATGTCGCCTCACAACACCACCAACACCCACACCTGTCCACCCTATGATGTTCTGGGCACCGTAGGGTGAGGCAGTGAGTCAAACTAGGACTAACTGGCACTAGTGAACCACCACTGCCCAGTTACGTGTGCACACAAGCAGTCTAGACCACTGTCCTATCGACCGGACTTCCCTCAACGCCAGGCCTGGCACTTCAAGAGGGCCCTGGGGACCGGCGAAACCCCCTCAAGCCGAAGCTATAGGGACTACCTGTAACCCTAACTTCCCGGGTCACATCAGGCCAAAGGGCGAAGGGTACCACTCATAACCTCGATATCTCAGGTTACATCAGGCCCAGTGGCGAAAGGTTAAACTCCAGCAACACCACACCAGGATCCATAGTAAGAAACACACCGGAAACTGCCATGACAAACTAGGAAAACACCGACCCACTGAGACCGAACAGTAACCCCTCGGATAGCGCGCTGGCTACTCCGGCCCGATTGGCTCTAGGTGGTTCTGCTTCCCCTAGCCATAGGTGAAACACTAACATGTACCCCTCCCACACCGGTACGGCAACAATGCCACCTAGACACCATGCCCCTCCCACACCAACACAAGGTGTCAAACGCAAACCACAATCACATAAACGCATGTACAAACAATGTGATTCCGTTTATACATAAATCTTCGGCCTCGATGTACGATTTCAAACATGCATTTAATGAGGTTTTGTCTTGAATTGCGTCACCCAAGGGCGACGTCATTTAAGACCCGTAAACTGGTTCATGTGAAAACTGGCCTCAGAAGTTAGCCTAAAACACGTCGTGCATGGCAGTCATTTTTTTAAATGGAATCGCTGTTCCTAGTCGCCTAATCATGACAGAAACAGATTCAGGCCTCTAAGTGGTCTGAACTAAAACGCGTCTTCTTGGGAAGCCGCCGTTTGAAAGACGTCGCTATCCCCGGACGCCATTCAAAATAGAACTCTATTCTCTACAGAAACCGCTTCCGGGACAATTCTGGTCTAAATGGCGACGCCCTAGCCCATCACCATTTTAAATGGCGTCGCCCTAGCCCGACGCCATTTAGAACCCGAAATCTGGTTTCATAAAACTTTGCCCGAACCTCAAAACAGGGTTTCCTCTACCCCAAAATCACCCTAAAAATACCCAAAAATAGGAAATGAAGGGGAGAATCCAATTTACCACGTAAAACACACTGATTCCCATTTCATAAAAATGACCATTTTCATTAAAAAGCCCCTTAAACATGCTCATTCTACCAAAATCTCCATACACGTCTCATGTTTCAAAGCGGGAAACACGGATGACACAACCAAATTACTGTTAGTTTTAGGTGGCCTACAAGCCAATCTGACTATGTAAATCTCGTTCATTTATTAATATAATGGAATAATATTCATTATGTGCAAATCGCGTTAATTATCGTTTCATAATGAAGTCTGTGAATATGTGCTATAGTGATCAAATTATGATGAGATCATACTAATGAGACTGATCACTTAAACACATATATTCTTAATCGTTCCTAGTCGGAGGATATCCGAGAAGGACATCAGATATCTGGTTAGACTAGTACAGATTACTCCTGCTTATATGATGAGGGTGACTGACCTCATAAGTCACTTGTGTGGAGACACTAAGGCGAATCTGTAGGTGCTCATTGGAGAATGAGTTCACTGAACTGATCTGACTGAATCGCTGGATGGTATTGTACCTCATTGTCAACCAGCTTGATTCTATTGTCACAGTTGCGTGGATGGTCCTCGGATTTGAGACACCACGGACACCTTGTCGGTGGACTTCTGTGCTTTGACCTTGGTTTACGAATCTCTAGCCACGGGATTCTAAAACACCAAGGATTGAGTACAGTGGAATACCGTCGAAGGGAATTGTGTGTCAATAAGGAATCATTTGCTCTCGGTACTTAGAGAGAGAATGCTCTAGGAAGGATGTGCGGAAGTCCCTGGCCAGGGCAGACGATAATATCGGGAAAGGAGTTTTCCGATATTTATCAGCGGCATCCAATCCAAGTGGATCGACCGGTTAGGGTTTGACAGCACGCCATACCCTGAGTTGACTCGCGAGCATTATACGAATGAAGGATTATATCCATATGGTAACTGTCGGTGGAAAGGTTCCAAGAGTGGGTTACTTAACCCCGATACCTTCCGGGTTCACGCAGTGTTGCTTGGCACCCAACGTGATCGGAGGCCCAGTTGAATTCGATGTGCGACATTAATTCGATTGATTAATTAATTAATAAAGAGTTATTAATTGATTAATAAAGCCAGTGAGGAGTCACTGGGCTTATTAGGCTATTAACCGGACTGGTAATTGGGCCTAGAGGGTTACACGTAAATGATTCTCAAGGCGATGGATAAATAAGTGGGTTTTATATAAACCGGGGGTTTTTATGAAAAACCGTGCGGTTAGTATAAAACATAGCGAACGGGCTGAGCAGGCCAAGCTACTGCTAAGCCTAGCCTCCCCTCCTCTGTTTCTCTCTATCTCTGGCGTCCCAAACAGATCCGGATCTGCTCCGCCGCTTCTCCGACTCCCGTTCGATGGGAAATCGTCCGCGCGTTGCGGCGATCGTTGTGGCGACCGGCGGAGGTTTCGTGGGCTGCGAAGAACGAGGAACGCGAGGATATCCGTCACGGGGAGGATCGCGTGGACTCCGCTAGAGGCCGGGTGCTTGCGCGGCTTGCGGTGTCGCAACGACAGAACCAAACGATTGCGGATTCGAATCCGCACACGGTAAGACCTTGATAATATGATTATCGGTTTTATTTATTCAAAACGGGAACGGATCTCCGTTTTTATTTTTATTTCCGCCGCGCGGGAGATCGGGAGAAACCCGAGAACCCAACAATTACATGCAAGGATCGTCCCCTTACCAGTCACTTAAACTCCTCCTTGCCCCGTGCCGCCGAACCGTCGCACCGCAAACCGCAGCCGGTACCGCCGTGGACGCCGTCACTTTGCCGGGACGTCGGCCGCCGCCCGGAGAATGAAGTGCCGTGGAGGAGGTGGTGGTGGTAGTGGTGAGAGGTAGAGAGGTGGTGGAGTGGTGGAAGAGGAAGAAGGGGAAGAGGAAAGGAAAGAGGGAAACGGAGGGGGTCGAAGAGAGGGAGGAGAGAGAGTGAGAAGGAGAGAATGAGAGAAAAGAGGGAAGGATCACAGGGTCAAACTGAAACTGGTTAAAACGCGTCGTACTAGACAGACGCCTATTAGTTGACGTGACAGGGCCATACTTTGACAGAATGTTTGAAACGCGTCGTCCACCCAAGATGTAACAACCCGCCACCCTATAATCGGAGATCCAATTACTAAATGGGTACCGAATCATTAATTTGGAACCAAACCAGGATCTAGATAAGTCTGGGAAATAAATAATTAACTAAGCTAAACATTCACATCGCATTGAATGAAAAAGGAAGTGCAAGAATTTAAAAGTTATTACAATGCGACATGACACAGCAAATAATTACATATTCCACCTGAAAAGAAATAATTAAGCGTACAGGCCAGAAAATAAAATAACAACTACATCGGGGCATACCGTGGACCAACAGCTGCTGGCGCGCAACTCGAAGTAGTACTCTCCTCGCTAAGCCTGCTTGGAACCCTCACCTTAGAAATCATTCACACACCCACAAGTGCAATAACACAGGTACAGGTAATTAAGGCAAGTAAAGCTGTAATACCCTACTCCTAAATCTCGATATAAACCACATGCATTCGAAATATAACATGCATATCTTAGAAATCATTCTACCAAGGAGCCTACAACTCGCGTCTCGGTAAAACACGCCAACTACGCCTCCGAAAGTGGGAAACACCGACCACACAACCGAAAGTGGGAAAATACCGACCCGCTGAGACCAAACAGTAACCCCTCGGAAAGCACGCTGGCTACTCCAGCCCAACTGGCTCAGGTGGTTACTCCTTCCCCCAGCACGAGTGACACTTCACAGGTACCACTCCGACACCGGTACTAGCTAACCCCGGGGTTCACCAGGTGACCCTCTCTCACTAGGCGTCACCCTGCCACTGCTCCCACCGGCGCTGTGTCCCAACCACACCGACACAGGGTGTCAAGCGCTACAACTGTCACTCTAGGTCCACAGTAACACAAAACACAGCACAGTGCGATCTGGTCACGTGAAAAGTCGACAGTCGCACGAAACACAACATAGTGTAATCTGGTCACAAGGAATCCATCATCATCGAGTATAATTTAAAGCATGCCTTTAACCAACTAATCAATTGTCTAACAATGTAAACACGTATTAATGGCATGGATTAGTAAGATTCTGTCTTGAATCGCGTCGCCCAAGACCGACGCCATTCAAGCATCCTAAATTGGTTCATTTAAACCCGGCCTCAGAATATGGCCTAAAACGCGTCGTCCTAGGAAGCCGTCTTTTCAAAAGGCGTCGCTGTCCCCAGACGCCATTCACAACAGAAACCCAAAAATTGCAGAAACCACAATCGGGGCGATTTCTGCCTAAACGGCGTTGTGCTGTCCCGTCGCCATTCTAAATGGCGTCGTCCAGGCGCGATGTCATTTAGCGCCAGAACCCCAAACTGACAGAACCTCAAACAGGGAGATTTCTGCCTAAATAGCGACGTACTGGTCTGTCGCCATTCCAAATGGCGTCGTCCAGGCACGACATCATTTAGCGTCAGAAACTTGGTTCCGTAGCTCAACCCGAGGGTCCCCCTTTCCACCCCAAATATCCCAAAAACACACCAAAACAGAAGAGGAAGAGGGGAAACCAAACTACCATATGAAACCCACAATTCCATATTCATAGAAACCCCCATTCTCATCAAGAAAAGCCCCAAACATGCTCATTCTACCTCACACTCATCATGCTTCACATGGAAACTACAGATGAAACAATTACAATCCACGCAAGGTTCGTCCCCCTACCAGTTCTTGAACTCCTCCTGGCTCCGCCACAAAACCGTCGCACCGCAGACCGCCGCCGGTAACCCGAGGACGTCGCCACTCCGCCGGGACGTCGGCCGCCGCCCGGAGAATGGAATGCCGCGAAGGAAGTGGTGGTGGTAGTGGTGAGAGGTGGAGAGGTAGTGGAGTGGTGGAAGAGGAAGAGAGGGAAAGGAATCGGAAGGAGGGATCAGAGGGTGAGGAGAGAGAGTGAGAGGGTGAGAATGAGGGAAAGAAGGGAAGACTTGCGGGGTCAATCCGAAACAGGGTAAAACGCGTCGTCCGAGACAGACGCCAAATAGATGACAGGACGGGCCGTACTGACAGAAGCTCTGAAACGCGTCGCTCACCACAGACACCTTTTAGATGATAAGACCGGCACCGTACACTGACATCGCAGGGTCGCAGTCTGAATGGCGTTGTCCATCACGGACGCCGTTCAGACGACACGACAGGGGCCGTACTCTCATGGCCCGAAAACCGCCCACGTGGCACAACAGCAAGATACCTAAATGGCGTCCTCCCAACAAGACGCCGTTTGAAAGGCGTCGTGCAGGATAGACGTCATTCAGAAGAAACTCTCAAGACCCCTTAGGGTCCAAACCAGGGGATCCGACCCGAAACTGACCTGAAAACTGAACCCAAAACCTCAGTCCTTACATTCTCCCCTCCTTAAAAGAATTTCGTCCCCGAAATTGCCTGCTACAAGTAACGAAGGCGAAATATAACCACTACCAACTCATATGGGAACTTACCAGAAAAGGTAGGGAACTGTTCCCGCATCTCAACTCCGCGCGCCCAGGTCGCCTCGCTCCCGGAGCGATACTGTCAAAACACTTAATCCAAAGGTACAACATTGGTCCGGAGAACTTGTCACTTGCGATCCTCAATACGCACTGAAAACTCTGGAAGAAACAAGTCCTCAGCGACTTCCAACTCTGAAAATTCTCAAACCTGGGGTGGTTCCAAAACATTTCCTCAGCAACGAAACATGGAACACATTGAGCACCCCTGCAAGATTGGACGGCAAGGCTAGCTGGTATGTCGCCATCCCTATTCGAGCAAGAACGGGAAAAGGCCCAACACGTCGCGGACCCAATTTACCTTGCTTCCCAAATCTCATCACACCCTTAGAGGGCGAGACTTGGAGAAACACGTGGTCCCCAACTTCAAACTCAATCGGTCTCCTACCGATGTTAGCACAACTCTCCCATCTGCCCGAGCTGTAACTAAATTCCACTGCACTACTCTTGCAACCTTAGCACACTGCTATACCAACTCTGATCCTGCTAATTGCCTCTTGCCAATCTCAGACTAATCACAGAGGATCGACACGGCCATCCGAACAATGCCTCATAAGGCGCCATGCCGATGCTAGAATGGTAACTGTTGTAGTACTCAAACTCCACTGAAAACAAACGCTGCTCCTAAAAACCTCCTCAGTCTAGGCAACATGCCCCGAGCGTATCTTCCAGAATCTGAATGGCCCTCTCCGACCGCCCATCAGCCTCGGGATGATAGGCCGAACTGAAGGCTAACTGCGTGCCCAAGGCCTTCCGAAAACTCTTCCAAGACCCCGAAGTAAATCTCAAAGTCCGGTCTGACATGATGGATAAGGGCACATCGTGCAGAAAGAGATGATCCAATCCACAAACAGCTTAGCCAACTTACCAACTGACCAGTCCTTCCCGATAGCCAGGAAGTGTGCTGACTTGGTCAGTCGCTCAATGATAATCCAGATCACGTCCCTACCAACAGGGAATTCAAACAATCCCAGCACACGTCCAAGGTCGCAAGCTCCCGTTTCCAAGCTGGGATTGGCAAAGGCTGCAACAACTCTTCTGGTTTCTAACGTTCCGCCCTAACTTGCCGACAATTCAAGCATCTAACCACAAAATCAACCATATCCCTCTTCCTACCAGACCACCTCAAACAATGATACGTCTTTCTCGTTCCGGGAAGCACTACATATCTAGAACAGTGCGCCTCAATAAGGACACACCTGCGCACGTCCTTCACGGTCAAATCATAGAGTCTACCTCTAAACCTGATTGTAACATCATCCCACAATTCCACCTCTGGTTTCTGGAGAATATGTGGTAACTCTGCATCTGCCTTCTGAGTCTCAATTATGGTATGGTACACGGCTAGCCTCACAATTAAGCTGGCCAACACGGCTCTATCAGCCTCACGTGGAACCCGAAAGGAAGATTTCACAATCTGCTCAAATAATCTCCATACAATTAATGCCTCTAGATCATTAGTGCAAACACCACGGCTACCAACTCTAAGTCATGAATGAATAGTTCTCCTCATGCTTCTTCAACTGCCTAGAGACATAGGCCACAACCTTACCAGGTTGCATCAGAACTGCATCCAAACCTCGACGTGATGTAATCTGAATAAACCACAAATCCACCGGAACCTGATAGAAGTACCAACACTGGAGCCAAAGTGAGGCAAGTCTTCAACTTAATGAAACTCCGCTCAACTCCTCGGTCCACACGAAATGAACTCCCCTACGAGTCAACCTAGACAAGGGGGTTGCTATCGAAGAAAAACCCCTGGACCAACCGTCGGTATTATCCTGCTAATGCCAAGAAGCTCCTGATCTCAGTTACTGTTGTTGGCCTGCTCCACTCCATTACTACTTCCATCTTGGTTGGAACCACTACAATGCCCTCACCGATCACACTCATGCACGGGCTCCACACACCCGATTAATCAAATCAATACTAAGTTAATTATGTTCCACAATTCTGCCAAAATTGATAGATCAACACCAATATATATTAACCTTACAAGGTACATTTTACAATACCGATTCTCCATCAAGTGCACAATACATAAAAGTGCCGTTCACGACTACTACCTAATAAGACAAGATAAGAGTGCTCATCTAGCCCAGCATCTCGGATCTCCACTGAAAGAACACACAACACCATACTAGGTACCGGGCTCCTACTGACCACTCGGCTCCTAGCCTGTCTTATTCTTCTGGGGACAATTTCTCAAAAAATGCCCCTTCTTACCACAGCCAAAACAGCTACTAGTGAGCAATGGACACGTCCGACTGCCATGATGACTGCCACAATGGGGACAATGATCTGTCGCATCTTGACACGTTTCCTGTTGCCTGCTAGCCACAGTCTGCATCTGCTAAACCAAACCGTCTCCATCCTCATCATAAAGCATCTCTTGGGACCCGAACTCAAAGGAACTCGAACCGCCTGACAAAAAGACCGCTGATTTGCTCTTGCCTTGCTGCTTCCCTCGTGCCGATCGCTCCAACTTTCTTGCCATTTGCTGGAACTGAGTATCCACCGCTGCCGCGCATCGAACTGCTGACGCCAGATCTCTACAACACTGAGATGCCACCATTGTCCTCAGATCATACCGGAGTCCATCTACAAATCTCTCTGTTCTATATTTCTCATGCTCAGATAAGTGTGGAACATATCTTCCAAGAGCCATAAACTTCGTCTGATATTCTAGAACTGACATATCATTTTGCACCAATTCCATAAACTCCCTTTCCTTGTCCTTCTGAACATGCCTCGGAAAGTACTGTCCACTGAACTCCCTCACGAATACCTCCCAAGGGATCTCTCTCAAGGACCTATCTGCAAACATCATTCTCTTGATAGTAGCCCACCACTCATATGCATTGTCCTTCAATAAGTAAGTTGCCAACAAGGTCTTGTCATTCTCAGCACATTCAAGAACATCAAATGCCTTCTCCACTTCCTTAACCCAATGAGCTGCCTCGTCTGGGACTGGTCGACTCGTAAAAGAAGGGGTCTTCAACTTCAAGAACCGCTCCAACACCGTAGACTAGTCACCTCGGGAATTGGATCCCTAGCAACCATCTCCCTGCTGGTATCTAGACATAGACCCAATCATAGCTTCCATGAAACGATTCACATTGTGCTTCTCTTCCCCCGAACTACCATCGTCTACTCTCGTACCACGAGCCAACGGAACTCTCCTCCTCGGCGCCATCACTACCCCACGAACATAAAAATCGAAACAAACACGTCAAAACCTATCAATCTACACCAGCAGCCATCGCCTGTACAGACTCGTACTTATTGTTGGACTATGATATCTAACCTAGTTTACCACATACTCGACCAGACTGAGCTCTGATACCAATTGTAACGACCCGCCACCCTATGATCGGAGACCCGATCACTAAATGGGTGTCAAATCATTATCTAACGGTCTCACACCCGGATCTCATACACACATCTGGAGGAGTCAGCGTTAAACACAGTTAAATATAGCAATCACACGGACTACAAGGAATTACAAGTACGCAGGAAGGAAATTAATAATGTCCGTACACAGTCCAACAATAATTACATAGTCTAGAAATTAAATAAGTACAGGCAGGAGCGAAGTACAACAACATCGGGGCATACCCCGGAACAGAGATAGCTGCTGGTCCGTACACCATGGAGAACACCACACCCCGCCTCTCGCCACGAGGTCCACACTTGAAACCGCAGGGAGTGAGCCACACCAAAATTGGGCTCAGTAAGGATCATCCGATCCCCTGCCTCCCACTCACACACCCACAAGTGCAATAACACAGGTACAGGTAATTAAGGCAAGTAATGTTGTAATACGCTACTCCTAAATCTCGATATAAACCACATGCATTCGAAATATAACATGCATATCTCAGAAATCATTCTACCAAGGAGCCTACAACTCGCGTCTCGTCAAAACACGCCAACTACGCCTCCGAAAGTGGGAAACACCGACCATACAACCGAAAGTGGGAAAACACCAACCCGCTGAGACCAAACAGTAACCCCTCGGATAGCACGGTGGCTACTCCGGCCCAACTGGCTCAGGTGGTTACTCCTTTCCCCAGCACGAGTGACACTTCACAGGTACCACTCCGACACCGGTACTAGCTAACCTCGGGGTTCACCAGGTGACCCTCTCTCACTAGGCGTCACCCTGCCACTGCTCCCACCGGCGCTGTGTCCCAACCACACCAACACAGGGTGTCAAGCGCTACAACTGTCACTCTAGGTCCACAGTAGCACAAAACACAGCACAGTGCGATCCGGTCACGTGAAAAGTCTACGGTCGCACGAAACAGAACGTAGTGTGATCTGGTCACAAGGAATCCATCATCATCGAGTATAATTTAAAGCATGCCTTTAACCAACTAATCAACTGTCTAACAGTGTAAACACGTATTAATGGAATGGATTAGTGAGATTCTGTCTTGAATCGCGTCGCCGAAGACCGACGCCATTCAAGCATCCTAAACTGGTTCATTTAAATCCAGCCTCAGAATATGGCCTAAAACGCGTCGTCCTGGGAAACCGTCTTTTCAAAAGGCGTCGCTGTCCTCAGACGCCATTCATAATAGAAACCCAAAAATTGCAGAAACCACAATCGGTGCGATTTCTACCTAAATGGCGTCGTGCTGTCCCGTCGCCATTCTAGATGGCGTCGTCCAGGCGCGACGTCATTTAGCGCCAGAACCCCAAATTGACAGAACCTTAAACAGGGAGATTTCTGCCTAAATAGCGTCGTGTTGGTCCGTCGCCATTCCAAATGGCGTCGTCCAGGCATGGCGTCATTTAGCGTCAGAAACCTGGTTCCGTAGCTCAACTCAAGGGTCCCCCTTTCCACTCCAAATATCCCAAAAACACACCAAAATAGAAGAGGAAGAGGGGAAACCAAACTACCATATGAAACCCACAATTCCACATTCATAGAAACCCCTATTCTCATCAAGAAAAGCCCCTAACATGCTCATTCTACCTCACACTAATGATGCTTCACATTGAAACTACGGATGAAACGATTACAATCCACGCAAGGTTCGTCCCCCTACCGGTTCTTGAACTCCTCCTGGCTCCACCGCCAAACCGTCGCACTGCAGACCACCGCCGGTTCCCTGAGGACATCACCACTCCGTCGGGACGTCGGCCGCCGCCCGGAGAATGGAACGCCGCGAAGGAAGTGGTGGTGGTAGTGGTGAGAGGTGGAGAGGTAGTAGAGTGGTGGAAGAGGAAGAGAGGGAAAGGAATGGGAAGGAGGGATCGAAGGGTGGGGAGAGCGAGGAGAGAGAGTGAGAGGGTGAGAATGAGGGAAAGAAGGGAAGGCTTGCGGGGTCAATCCGAAACATGATAAAATGCGTCGTCCGAGACATACGCCAAACAGATGACAAGACGGGCCGTACTAACTGAAGCTCTGAAACGCGTCGCTCACCACAGACGCCTTTCAGATGATAAGACCGGCACCGTACATTGACATCACAGGGTAGCAGTCTGAATGGCGTCGTCCATCACGGACGCCGTTCAGACGACACGACAGGGGCTGTACTCTTGCGGCCCGAAAACCGCCCACGTGGCACAACAACAAGATACCTAAATGGCGTCCACCCAGCAAGACGCCGTTTCAATGGCATCGTGTAGGATAGACGTCATTCATAAGAAACTCTCAAGACCCCTCAGGGTCCAAACCAGGGGATCCGACCCGAAACTGACCCGAAAACTGAACCCGAAACCTCAGTCCTTACACGCACACCTACAAGTGCAAAAATGCAACTAAAGGTAAGGTAAGTAAGTAAAGCAGTAATTACTACTCCTAAATCTCGATATAAATCACATGCATACGAAATATAACATGCAAACCTCTGAAACCATTCTACCAGGGAGCCTACAACCAACGTTTCGTCAAAAGCACGCCAACCACACAAACGAAAGTGGGAAACACCGACCCGCTGAGACCAAACAGTAACCCCTCGGATAGCACGCTAGCTACTCCGGCCCAACTAGCTCAGGTGGTTACTCCTTCCCCCAGCATGAGTGACACTTCACAGGTACCTCTCCGACACCGGTACTAGCTAACCCCGGGGTTCACCAGGTGACCCTCTCTCACTAGGCGTCACCCCGCCACTGTTCCCACCGGCGCTGTGTCCCTCCCACACCAACACAAGGTGTCAAGCGCTACAACTGTCACACTAGGTCCACAGTAGCACAAAACACAGCACAGTGCGATCGGTCACGTGAAAAGTCCACGGTTGCACGAAATACAACGCAGTGTGATCGGGTCACAAGGGATCCATTGTCGTCGAGTACATATAAAGCATGCTGGAAAGGAAGGAGGGTTCGCAAGGTCAAGCAGAAGCTGGGTAAAATGCGTTGTGCGGCACAGACGCCTATCAGTTGACATGACGGGCCGTACTAACAGAACTCTGAAACGCGTCGCCTATACAAGACGCCGTTCAGATGACAAGACCGGCACCGTACACTGACAACCCAGGGTCGCAATCTGAATGGCGTCGTCCATCAAGGACGCCTTTCAGACGACAGGACAGGGCCGTACTCTCGCGGCCCGAAACCCGCCCACGTGGCATCCACGTGGCACAACAGCCACTCGACTAAATGGCGTCCACTCAACAAGACGCCGTTCAAAAGGCGTCGTGCATACTAGACGTCATTTAGAAGGCACTCCCCAGACCCATCAGGGCCCAAACCAGGGGATCCGACCTAGAAATTGACCCGATAACCGGATCCGAAACCTCAGTCCTTACATTCTCCCCCCCTTAAAAGAATTTCATCCCCGAAATTGCCTGCTATAATTAACGAGGTCGAAATATAAAGATACAAGCTTACAAAGGAACTTACGAGAAAAGGTAGGGAAATTGCTCCCGCATCTCGTCCTCGCGCTCCCAGGTTGCCTCAACCCCAGAGCGGTATTGCCAAATCACCTTAACCAGAGGTACAACCTTGTTCCGAAGGACCTGTTCCCTGCGATCCTCAATACGTACTAGAAACTCTGGAAAGGACAAGTCCTCAGCGACCTCTAACTCTGAAAAATCTAAAATAAGAGATGGATCCTAAACATATCTTCTCAACAAAGAAACATGGAACACATCGTGCACCCCTACAAGATTGGGCGGCAAGGCTAGCTGATACGCCGTTTCTCCAATTCGAGCAAGAATGGGAAAAGACCCAATATATCGCGGACTCTACTTACCTCGCTTCCCGAATCTCATCACACCCTTGGAAGGTGAGACTCGGAGAAACACGTGGTCCCCAACCTCAAACTCAAGCGGTCTCCTACGGATGTCTACATAACTCTTCTGCCTACTCTGAGCTGCAATTAAACTATGCCGTACTACTCTGGCAACCTCAGCACACTGCTGTACCAACTCTGGTCCTGCTATCTGCCTCTTACCAATCTCAGACGAACTCACAGGGGATGGACACGGTCGCCCGTACAATGCCTCGTAAGGCGCCATGCCGATACTAGAGTGATAACTGTTGTTGTAAGCAAACTCTACTGTAGAAAAGTGCTGCTCCCAGGAACCTCCCCAGTCTAGGCAACATGCCCTGAACATATCCTCCAGAGTTTGAATGGTCCTCTCTGACTGCCCATCAGTCTCGGGATGATAGGCTGAGCTGAAGGCTAACTGCGTGCCCAAAGCCTTCTGAAAACTCTTCCATAACCTAGAAGTAAATCTCGAATCCCGATCTGATACGATGGATAAGGGCACCCCGTGCAAAGAGATGATCCGATCCACAAACAACTTAGCCAACTTACCAACTGACCAGTCATTCCTAATAGCTAGTAAGTGTGCTGACTTGGTCAGTCGATCAACAATGACCCAGATCGCGTCTCTTCTGCCAGGGGACACAGGTAATCCCATCACAAAGTCCATAGTCACATGCTCCCATTTCCATTCTGGGATCGACAAGGGCTGTAACAATCCTCCTGGCCTCTGATGCTCTGCCTTAACCTGCTGACAAGTCATGCATCTAGCCACATACTCAGCCACATCCTTCTTCATACCAGGCCACCAAAAGTGGCTCCTCAAACAATGATACATCTTAGTCGTTCCAGGATGCACTGAATATCTAGAACGGTGCGCCTCATCCAGGACACTCCTGCGCACGTCCTCCTCGGTCGGAACATAGAGTCTGCCTCTAAACCTGACTGTACCATCATCCCACAATTCCACCTCTGGTTTCTGGAGAATCTGCGGTAATTCTACATCTGCCCTCTAAGCCTCAATCACAGCATGGTACACTGCTGGCCTTACCGTTAAGCTGGCCAACACGGCTCTGTCAGCCTCCCATGGAATCCGAAAGGAAGATTCCACACCCTGCTCAAATAACCTCCATTCTCGAACCATGAGATATGACACGACCGTCTTTCGACTCAAGGCGTCTGCCACCACATTCGCCTTGCCCGGATGATAAGAAAGGTCGAGGTCATAATCCTTGATGAATTCCATCCACTTGCGCTATCTCAAATTCAGATCCATCTGCGTGAACACATATTTCAGGCTCTTGTGATCGATAAAAACCTGAAATTTCTCTCCATACAAATAATGTCGCCAGATTTTCAATGCAAACACCACAACTGCCAACTTTAAATCATGAGTGGGATAGTTTTCCTCATGCTTCTTCAGCTATCTAGAAGCATAGGCCACAACCCTACCATGCTGCATCAGAACTACATCCAAACCTCGATGTGATGCATCTGAATAAACTACAAATCCACCTGAACCTGATGGAAGCACCAATACTGGAGCCGAAGTGAGGCGAGTCTTCAACTCAATAAAACTCCGCTCACACTCATCGATCCACACGAAACGAACTCCCTTACGAGTCAACCTCGACAAGGGGGCCGCTATCGAAGAGAAACCCTGAACAAACCGCCTGTAATAACCTGCTAGCCCCAAGAAGCTCTTGATCTCAGTTACTGTTGTTGGCCTACTCCAATCCATTACTGCCTCAATCTTGGTTGGGTCCACTGCAATGCCATCACCAGAGATGGCATGCCCCAAGAAGTGCACCTTGTCTAACAAGAATTCGCACTTGCTAAACTTGGCATAAAGTTGGTGCTCTCTCAGAACCTGTAATACCACCTGAAGATGTGTGGCATACTCTTCCTCAGAAGAAGAGTATATCAGAATATTATCTACAAATACCACCACGAACTGATCCAGATAGGCCGTGAAGACCCGATTCATCAAATCCATAAAAGCTGCCAGAGCATTGGTCAAGCCAAAAGGCATAACCAAAAACTCATAATGCCCATACCGAGTCCTAAAGGCCGTCTTACTAACGTCGACCTTACGGATCCTTATATGATAATACCCTGATCTCAAGTCAATCTTCGGAAACACCCTCGCAGACTGCAGCTGATCCATCAGATCATCGATCCTCGAAAGTGGATACTTGTTCTTTATCGCCACCTGGTTCAACTATCTATAATGAATGCACAACCTCAGAGAATCATCCTTCTTCCTGACAAATAGAACTGGAGCACCCCACGGAGAAGTGTTGGGACGAATAAAACCCTTATCCAACAGTTCCTGCAACTGCGCCTTCAACTCAGTGAGTTCAGCTGGCGCCATCCGATACGGGGCCTTAGACTTGGGCGTCGTACCCGGTGCAAGCTCAATAGTAAACTCAACCTCTCGCTGAGGAGGAAGGCCAGGAAACTCCTCAGGAAACACATCTACAAAGTCACACACTACAGGCACCTCCCGAGGACTGGGACTACCACTAACATTAGCTAGAACAACAAAGGCAAGGAAGGCCTCACAACCACCAACAAGTAACCTCTGGGCCTTAAAGGCAGAAATAAGAATACCTCGAGAAGAGAGCCTAATACCTTGGAAGTAGAAGGTCGGGATGTCCAGAATAGAGAAACGCACCCTCTTCCTGTGGCAGTCCACCTCAACATAATAAGCCTCCAACCAGTCCATGCCCAGGATGACATCAAAGTCGCAAATGGCGAGCACAACTAACTGGGCAGGTAACTCATGGCCCTCAATGGTCAAGGGAACATCACTCAAATAGTTATAAGACAACAAGAAATCCCCAGAAGGAACCTCTACCATCAATCCATCAGATACCTCATCAACGGATGCAGAAAGAACATCTACGAGCTGCTCAGAAATGAAAGAATGTGAAGCACCCGAATCAATCAACACATGTGCAAAGTTCCTAAGGACAGAAAGTGTACCTTCCACCAAGTTGGATGCACGAGCCTCCTTCCTGGTGATAGCTAGAACTCTCCCCTGAGTCCTCGGCTTCTTCTGATCACCTGGTCCCTGCCCCTGACCATGCCCCTGCGGGCAAAACCTCGCCAAATGGCCTTGCTGGCCACAAGTGTAGCACCTCCCAGAAAAGGGAGGACACTGAGTGCCACCGCAATGCCGACAGGCTGCCGGAAGCCTCTGAGCTGACTCCTACTGCGCACTGGACACTTACTGACTCTGCTGACTTTGCCTCGGTCTGCTACTACCGCTAATACCGCTACTGCTGCCACCGCCTCGAAAGAACCTCCTGAACCTGGAGCCGAGTAAAGACGATCCTGATCCGGACAAAGGTGTTGCTGCTGCGGCCTTCCCCCTGCCACGAACTGGCCCCTGAGTAGTCAGTCCCCTCTCCCGGGCCGACTGATCTTGCTGTGCCTCTACTACTGCAGCACACCTAACCGCCGATGCCAAATCTGTACAATAGTGGGATGCCACAAAACTCCTCAGTCCATCCACAAACCTCTCAGTCTGGCACTCAAGCACGAGTGACACTTCATAGGTACCTCTCCGACACCGGTACTAGCTAATCCCGGGGTTCACCAGGTGACCCTCTCTCACTAGGCGTCACCCCGCCACTGCTCCCACCGGCGCTGTGTCCCTCCCACACCGACACAGGGTGTCAGGCGCTACAACTGTCACTCTAGGTCCACAGTAGCACAAAACACAACACAATGCGATCGGTCACGTGAAAAGTCCACGGTCGCACGAAACACAACGCAGTGTGATCGGGTCACAAGGGATCCATCGTCGTCGAATACATAAAAAGCATGCATTAACCGAACTATCTAGCAGTGTAAACACATATTAATAGCATGAATTAATGTGGTTCTGTCTTGAATCGCGTCGCCCAAAGCCAGCGCCATTCAAGCCTCCTAAACTTGTTCATGAAATCTCGGCCTCAGAATATGGCCTAAAAGGCGTTGCCGTAGGTAGCTGCCTATTAAAACGCGTCACTGTCCTTGGACGTCATTCACAATAGAAGTCCCCTCTGACAGAAACCATTGCCGGGACAATTTCTGCCTAAATGGCGTCGTTCTGGCCCGTCGCCATTCTGAATAGCGTCGTCCTAGCGCGACGTCATTTAGCGCCAGAATCCAGGTTTCTGCAGCTCGACCCGAGGGTCCCCTTTTACCCCAAATTCATCCTAAAAACACCTAAGAAAGGGAAAACGAAGAGGGAAACCAATCCATCACATGAAAACCCACAAATCCACATTCATAGAAACCATCCTAACCATCAAGAAAGTCCCTAAACATGATTATTCTACCCAAAAATTCCTTATACGCATCATGCTTCAAAGCAAGAAAACATAGTTTTTAAATGAAACACTACGGAAATTATCACCCTACCGGTTGCTCGAACTCCTCCAAGCTCCAAGACGCCAACCCGTCTTGCCCCCACGCCGCTGCCGGTACTACCGAGGACGTCGGTACTCCACCGGGACGTCAGCCGCCGTCCGGAGAGAAAACGCCGCGGATGAGGTGGTGGTGGTAGTGGTGGGAGTTAGGAGGTCGATGGAGTGGAGGGAGAGGTGAAATGGTGGGAGGACAAGATGGAGGGGGAGGAGAGATCGCCGAAGCCGCCAGAGGAAGTGAGGAGAGAGAGAAGGGAGGAGAAAATGAGGTAAAGGAGACGCCTATCAGTTGACATGACGGGCCGCACTGACATAACTCTAAAACGCGTCGCCTATACAAGATGCCTTTCAGACGACAAGACCGGCACCGTACACTGACAACCCAGGATCGCCGTCTGAATGGCGTCGTCCATCAAGGATGCCTTTCAGACGACAGGACAGGGCCGTACTCTTGTGGCCCGAAACCCGCCCACGTGGCGTCCATGTGGCACAACAGCCACTCGACTAAATGGCATCCACTCAGCAGGACGCCGTTCAAAAGGCGTCGTGCATACTAGACGTCATTAAGAAGGCACTCCCCAGACCCATCAGGGCCCAAACCAGGGGATCCGACCCAGAAACTGACCCGATAACCGGATCCGAAACTTCAGTCCTTACACAAGATGCCTTTCAGACAACAAGACCGGGGCCGTACTCTTACGGCCCAAAGCCAGCCCACGTAGCACAACAGCAACACAGCTAAATGGTGTCCACACAACAAGACACCATTCTAAAGGCGTCGTACACCCCAGACATTGTTTAGAAGGCACACCCCAGACCCATCAGGGCCCAAACCAGGGGGTCCAGCCCGAAACCGACCCGATAGCTGAACCCGAATCCTCAATCCTTACATACTCCCCCCTGAAAAGAATTTCGTCCTCGAAATTTTAACCGCTCAAACGATAACCATAGTCAACAATTCCACGCCGGTAACATGGATTACATCAATCACCCTCACTGATCACACTCTTACACGGGGCTCCGTATAACCGGTCGATCTCATCAACACTAGACTAACTACGTTCTACGATTCTGCCACTACTGATAGACTAATGCAACCATTCATTAGCCTTACGAGGCACATATTACAAAATTGATTCTCCACCATATCCAAAATACATAAAAAGTGCCATAAGAGTTCACAACTACTACCTAAAAGACAAGATAAAAGTGTTCATCTAGCCCAGCATCTCGGACCTCTTCAAAAGAACACACAACATCACTCTAGGTCCTGGGCTTCTACTGACCACTCGGCTCCTGACCTGTCTTATTCTTCTGGGGACAGTTCCTCACATGATGTCCCTTTCTACTACAGCCAAAACAACTACTAGTGACCAATGGACATATCCGATTGCCATGTTGCCTACCACAACGGGGACAATGATCCACCGCATCCTATCTCGCTTCCTACTGTCTGCTAGCCACAGTCTGCATCTGCCGAACCGAACAATCTTCATCCTCGTCATAAAGCATCCCCTGGAATCTAGACCCAAAGGAACTCGAACCGTCTGTCTAAAGAATCGCTGATTTGTTCTTGCTTTGTTGCTTCCCTCGTGCTGACCGCTCCCACTCTTTCGCGATTTGTTGGAACTGAATCTCCACCGCTGCTGCGCACCGAACTGCTGATGCAAGATCACTACGACAATGAGATGCTACCATTCCTGTAAGGATTGAGGTTTCGGATCCGGTTATTGGGTTGGTTTCGGTGTCGGATCCCTTAGTTTGGGCCCTGATGGGGCTGAGACTTAGTTTCTTTTTCGCGTCGAGCAAGCTCGACGCAGTTCAAACGGCGTCCAGCAATGTGGACGTGTTTTAGGCTGTGCCACGTGGGTCGGCCTTGGGTTGCGAGGGTACGGCCCCGGTCATATCGTCTAAATGGCGTCTTGGATGGACGACGCCATTTAGAGTATGACTCTGGTTTGCCAGTGTACGGCCCAGTCTTGTCATCTAAATGACGTCGGGCTTACATGACGCGTTTTACCCAGCTTCTATTTGACCCCGCGAACCCTCCCTCCTTTCCCTCATTCTCTCCTTTCTCTTCTCTCTCCTATCTTCCCTCCGATCTCTGGCGACCCCTTCCCCCATCTCCTTGCTTTCCTCCCTCCATTCCATCTCTCCATCCACTCCATGAACCTCCTAACTCCGACCACTACCACCACCATCTCCTCCGCAGCGTTTTTCTCTCCGGACGGCAGCCGACGTCCCGGTGGAGTAACGGCATCCACGGCGGTAACGACGGCGGCGTGTGGCGAGGCGGGTTGGCAGCTTGGAACTAGGAGGAGTTTGAGTAATCGGTAGGGTGACGATCCCCGTTGTATTTCATTTAAAAATCATGTTTTTCCCGCTTTGGAGCATGTTTAGGAGTTTTCTTGGGGTGAAAATACTAAATGCATGTAATGAGAATTTGGGTGTTTTAATGGGTATTTAGGTTCTTCTCCTCCTTATCCACTTTGTTTGTGTTTTTACACGATTTAAGGAGGAAATTTCACCTCGTGGATTGGGGGAAAGCGGAGGGAGAACCTGTCTATGAGGGTTAAATGGCGTCGGGGGACAGCGACGCCTTTTAGAAAGGCGGCTTCCACCCACGACGCGATTTGACCCAGATAACAGGTTCTGCCTCTGGAACTGAATGGCGTCCAGGGACAACCGCCATTTAAATGGCGACCTCCGTGAACGACGCGTTTTAGGCTATCTTCCGAGGCCAGATTCCACATGAATCAGTTTATGAGTCTTGAATGACGTCGGCCTTGGGTGATGCGATTCAAGACATAATCTCATTAATTCATGCAATTAACACATGTTTACATTGTTAGATAGTTTAGTTAATGTGTAGAAATGTACTTGATGACATTGGATTCTATGTGATCAGATCGCACCGTGTTGTGTTTTGTGCGATCGTGGGCCTAGAGTGACAGTTGTTAGCGCTTAGGCACCCTGTGTCGGTTTGGGAGTGACACGGCGCCGGTGTGGGAGTGGCGGGGTGACGCTTAGAGAGAGGGTCACCTGGTGTACCCCGGGGTATAGCTAGTACCGGTGTGGGAGTGGTACATTCGGAGTGTCACTCGTGCTGGGGGAAGCAGAACCACCTGGAGCCTGTCAGGTCGGAGTAGCCAGCGCGCTATCCGAGGGGTTGCTGTTTGGTCTCAGCGGGTCGGAGTTTCTCGCATTCGGCCGTGTGGTTGGCATGTTTTGCCGAGACACTGGTTGTGGGCTCCGTGGTAGAATAGTTTCAAAATTGTGCATGTGTTTTATATAGAAATCTAGGAGTTATGTTTACTGCTTTACTTGCTTAAATTATTTATATTTGTGTTGTTGCACTTGTGGGTGCGTGAGTGGGCAGTGGGGATTGAAGGATCCTTACTGAGTCTTTTCGATGAGACTCACCACTGCAGGTTTCAGCTGAGGGTTCCAGGCAGGCGTAGCGAGGAGAGTGTTGCTTTGGGTCGCGCGCCAGCATCCGTTGTTCCGGGGTATGCCCTGATGTAGTTGTTATCTTATTTTCTAGCTTGTATGCTTAATTATTTCTTTTCAGTTGGAGTATGTAATTATTTACTGTGTCGAGTCGCATTGTAATGATTTTAATTATTCTCCTTCCTTTTTAATTCAATGCGATGTGAATGTTTAGCTTAGTTTATTATTTATTTCCTAGACTTATCTAGATCCTGGTTTGGCTCTAAATTAATGATTCGGTACCCATTTAGTAATTGGATCCCCGATTATAGGGTGACAGGTCGTTACATTTGGTATCAGAGCATTCGGTCTGGCAAATAAATGAATAACTAGATTAAATATCGTAATTCCAGCAAATAATTACATTATCCCGTACAGGTACGGCGGTAGTGTAGATTTTTAGGATTATAATTAGAACTTTTCAATTTTTGTGATTGTAGGTGATTAGATGGCTCCTAGGAAGAGGATGCCAGTTATTAGAGAGCGGGGAGATGTCCGTAGTGGATCTGAGGGCGGTAGGCCGAGTATGGAGCGTTTCATGGAGGCTATGATGGACACGATGGCTAGATACCAGACCCAAGACCCTAGTGAGAGTTCTAGTGCTCGGGGAGGGTCTTCAGCTACACTAGAGAGATTCCTGAAACTGAAGCCGCCTCATTTTACCGGTCGTCCCGACCCTGATGAGGCTATTCATTGGTTGAGGGAGATGGAGAAGACTTTTGATACCATGGATTGTGCGGCAGTTGAGAGGACTCCTTTGGCCACCTTCATGTTGAAGGATGATGCCTACGATTGGTGGACCACTTTGAAGAGTTTGTCATATGCGGATAGGAATCTCAGGGAGATTCCATAGGAGACATTCGTGAAGGAATTTAACGCTTAGTACTTCCCTAGGCATGTCCAGAGGGCCAATGAGAGGGAATTTATGGATTTGACCCAAGGAAGCATGACAGTGCTTGAGTACCAGATGAAGTTTGTTTCACTTGGGAGGTTCGTGCCTTTTATCTCAGGAGACGAGGAGCGTCGGACTGAGAGGTTTGTGGTTGGACTGAGGTCCAATTTGAGGAGTTTTGTGGCATCCCACTGTTGTACAGATTTGGTATCGGTGGTTAGATGTGCCGCGGCAGTAAAGGCACAGCATGAACAGTCAGCTCGAGAGAGGAGACTGACTACTCAAGGGCCAGCTCATGGCGGAAGAAAGACAGCAGCAACAGCTCCTTTGTCCGGATCAGGATTGTCTTCACTCGGCTCTAGATTCAGGAGGTTCTTTTGGGGAGGTGGCAGCAGCAGCGGTAGTAGCAGAGCCAGCAGAGTCAGTCGGTGTCCAGTGCTCAGTAGGGGGAAGCTCAGAGGCTTCTGGCAGCTTGTCGACATTGTGGTGGTACTCACGGTGGGACTCAGTGTCCTGCATTTTCTGGGAGGTGTTACACTTGTGGCCAGCAGGGCCATTTGGCGAGGTATTGCCTGCAGGGGCATGGTCAGGGGCAGGGGCCAGGTGATCATAAGAAGCCAAGGACCCAGGGGAAAGTTCTAGCTATCACCAGGAAGGAGGCCCGTGCGTCCAACTTGGTGGAAGGTACACTTTCTGTCATTGGGAACTCTGCGCATGTGTTAATTGATTCGGGTGCTTCGCATTCTTTTATCTCTGAGCAATTTGTAGATATTCTTTCTGCACCCGTTGATGAGATGTCTGATGGACTAATGATAGAGGTTCCTTCAGGGGATTTCATGTTGTCTTATAATTATTTGAGTGAGGTTCCCTTGACCATTGAGGACCATGAGTTATCTGCCCAGTTAGTTGTGCTTCCCATTCGCGACTTTGATGTCATCTTGGGCATGGATTGGTTGGAGGCTTATTATGCCGAGGTGGACTGCCACAGGAAGAGGGTGCGTTTCTCTATTCTGGACATCCCGATTTTCTACTTCCAAGGTATTAGGCTCTCTTCTCGTGGTATTCTTATTTCTGCCTTTAAGACCCAGAGATTGCTTGTTGGTGGCTGTGAGGCTTTCCTTGCCTCTGTTGTTTTAGCTGATGTTACTAGTAGTTCTAGTCTTTGGGAGGTGCCTGTAGTTTGTGATTTTGTTGATGTGTTTCTTGAGGAGTTGCTTGGCCTTCCTCCTCAGCGAGAGGTTGAGTTTACCATTGAGCTTGCACCAGGTACGACGTCATTGTCTAAGGCCCCATATCGGATGGCTCTGGCTGAACTCGCTGAGTTGAAGGCGTAGTTGCAGGAATTACTGGATAAGCGTTTTATTCGTCCCAGTACTTCTCCGTGGGGTGCTCCAGTTCTATTTTCCAGGAAGAAGGATGGTTCTCTGAGATTGTGTATTGATTATAGACAGCTGAACCAGGTGACGATAAAGAACAAGTACCCACTTCCGAGGATCGATGATCTGATAGATCAGTTGCAGTCTGCGAAGGTGTTTTCAAAGATTGACTTGAGATCAGGATATTATTAGATGAGGATCCGTGAGGTTGATGTTAGTAAGACGGTCTTTAGGACTCGGTATGGACATTATGAGTTTTTGGTTATGCCTTTATGGATCCATGAGGTTGATGTTAGTAAGACGGCTTTTATGGATTTGATGAACCGGGTCTTCAGAGCCTACTTGGATCAGTTTGTGGTGGTATTCGTGGATGATATTTTGGTATACTCTTCTTCTGAGGAAGAACATGCCACACATCTTCAGGTGGTAGTGCAGGTTCTGAAAGAGCACCAACTATATGCCAAGTTTAGCAAGTGTGAATTCTAGCTAGATAAGGTGCACTTCCTAGGGCATGTCATTTCTGGAGATGGTATTGCTGTGGATCTAGCCAAGATTGAGGCAGTAATGGACTAGAGCAGACCGACGACAGTAACTGAGATCAGGAGCTTCTTGGGGTTAGCTGGATATTACTGACGGTTTGTCTAGGGTTTTTCTTCGATAGCGACCCCCTTGTCGAGGTTGACTCGTAAGGGAGTTCGTTTCGTGTGGACCGAGGAATGTGAGTGGAGTTTCATTGAGTTGAAGACTCGTCTCACTTCGGATCCAGTGCTGGCGCTTCCATAAGGTTCTGGTGGATTTGTGGTTTATTTAGATGCATCTCGTCGAGGTTTGGGTGCGGTTCTAATGCAACATGGTAGGGTTGTGGCCTATGCTTCTAGGCAACTAAAGAAGCATGAGGAGAACTATCCAACTCATGACTTAGAGTTGGCAGCTGTGGTATTTGCACTGAAGATCTGGCGACACTATTTGTATGGAAAGAAATTTCAGGTTTTCACTGATCACAAGAGCCTGAAGTATGTATTCACGCAGAAGGGTCTGAACTTAAGACAGCGCAGGTGGATGGAATTTATCAATGATTATGATCTTGACCTTTTGTATCATCCGGGCAAGGCAAATGTGGGGGCTGACGCCTTGAGTCGGAAGACGGTCGTATCATATCTTATGATTCAAGAATGGAGGTTATTTGAGCAAGTGGTGGATTCTTCCTTTAGGATTCCGCGAGAGGCTGATAAAGCCGTGTTGGCCAGCTTAACTGTGAGGCCAGCAGTGTACCATGCTGTAATCGAGGCCCAGAGGGTAGATGCAGAGTTACCACAGGTTCTCCAGACGCCAGAGGTGGAGTTGTGGGATGATGGTACAGTCAGATTTAGAGGCAGACTCTATGTCCCAGCCGAGGAAGACGTGCGCAGGAGTGTCCTAGATGAGGCGCACTATTCTAGATATGCAGTGCATCCCGGAACGACTAAGATGTATCATTGTTTAAGGAGGCACTTTTGGTGGCCTGGTTTGAAGAAGGTCGTGGTTGATTATGTGGCAAAGTGCTGGACTTGCCAGCAGGTTAAAGCAGAACACCAGAGACCAGCAGGATTGTTGCAGCCCTTGCTGATCTCGGAATGGAAATGGGAACACGTGACTATGGACTTTGTGATGGGATTACCTGTGTCCCCTGGCAGAAGAGACACGATCTGGGTCATTGTTGATCGATTGACCAAGTCGGCACACTTTCCGGCTACTAGGAAAGACTGGTCAGTCGATAAGTTGGCTAAGTTGTTTGTGGACCGGATCATTTCTCTGCACAAGGTGCCCTTATCCATCGTGTCAGATCGGGATCCGAGATTTACTTTTAGATTCTGGAAGAGTTTTCAGAGGGCCTTGGGCACGCAGTTAGCCTTTAGCTCGGCTTATCATCCCGAGACTGATGGGCAGTCAGAGAGGACCATTCAGACATTAGAGGATATGCTCAGGGCATGTTGCCTAGACTGGGAAGGTTCTTGGGAGAAGTACTTGTCTACAGTGGAGTTTGCTTACAACAACAGTTATCATTCTGGTATCGGCATGGCGCCTTATGAGGCATTGTATGGGCGGCCATGTCGATCTCCCGTGAATTGGTTTGAGATTGGTGAGAGGCAGATAGTAGGGCCAGATTTGGTACAGCAGTGTGCTGAGGTTGCCAGAGTGGTGCAACAGAGGTTGACTATAGCTCAGAACAGACAGAAAAGTTATACAGACATCCGTAGGAGACGGCTTGAGTTTGAGGTTGGGGACCACGTGTTTCTCCGAGTCTCACCCTCCAAGGGTGTGATGAGATTCGGGAAGCGAGGTATGTTGAGTCCGCGATATGTTGGGCCTTTTCCCATTCTTGCTCGAATTGGGGAAACGGCGTATCAGCTAGCCTTGCCGCCCAGTCTTGCAGGAGTGCACGAAGTGTTCCATGTTTCTTTGCTAAGGAAGTATGTTCAGGACCCATCTCATGTCTTGGACTTTTCGGAATTGGAGGTCGCTGAGGACTTGTCCTTTCCGGAATTTCCAGTACGTATTGAGGATCGTAGGGAACATGTCCTTCGGAACAAGGTTGTTCCTCTAGTTAAGGTGATTTGGCAGTATCGCTCCGGGGGCGAGGCGACCTGGGAGCGTGAGGATGAGATGCGGGAACAGTTTCCCTACCTTTTCTCGTAATTTCTCTTGTGAGCTTGTACCATTATTTTTTTTCAGTATCGTTTATTGGTAGCAGATAATTTCGGGGACGAAATTCTTTTAAGGGGGGGAGAATTTAAGGATTGAGGTTTCGGATCCGGTTATCGCGTCGGTTTCGGCGTCTGATCCCTTAGTTTGGACCCTAATGGGGCTGGGACTTAGTTTCTTTTTCACGTCGAGCAAGCTCGACGCGGTTCAAACGGCGTCCAGCAATGTGGAAGTGTTTTAGGCTGTGCCACGTAGGCGTCACGTGGGTCGGCCTTGGGCTGCGAGGGTACGGCCCCGATCATATATCGTCTGAATGGCGTCTTGGATGGACGACGCCATTTAGAGTACGACTCTGGTTTGCCAGTGTACGGCCCGGTCTTGTCATCTGAATGACGCTGGGCTTGCACGACGCGTTTTACCCAGCTTTTGTTTGACCCTGCGAACCCTCCCTCCTTTCCCTCATTCTCTCCTTTCTCTTCTCTCTCCTCTCTTCCCTCCGATCTCCGGTGACTGTGAGTGCTTAAAATGAGTGTGTGATTATCATGAAAAAACTATGTTGTTTAAGTGCAAAATAAACCTATTAAAAACAAACTAAGTGATGTGATCGCCAGAAACTTTTGACTAAAAAGTTCCAAAAGAAGATTTGATCGCCTACCTGTTTGGACGTGGGAGATGTTAAGTTCTTGGTTCCCCTCCTTCAGCCGGCTGAAGAAAGAGAGCCCTTTCTTGTCTTTGTTCTTGCTTTGGTTGCTATTGAATTTTGAGGATTGTCCAAATTCTTTGTTGTTCGCTGTTGATTCCCTCCTTTTGATTCTCCTCTGTATACTTTGCAAGAAATAGAAAGAAATAAAGAACAATGATGAGAACTTAGGAAGAAGCAGTATCCATTCCAAAAGAGATTTTAAACATGCAACTAAGCAGGTAAACTCACTTGTTAGGATGATCTTTTAAACCCCTTTAGTAAATAGGTTTTCAAAATGATGCTAGTGTTGTGTGTGTTACATGGAGTGATGTGATGAAGAATGTGAAAAATATGCAGGAATGAATTGAAAGCTAAGTTGGATGGCCCCTGGAAGCCTTGATCTTGAGAGAATCTTGAATGGACGTAGAACGGATGCCGACTCCTGGAAGCAGCACCTCAGCGTCTGGACGTCGTCAAGCTTCTTTGCTCCAATTGCCACCAAAATAATAACTAATTATCACTCAACATCACTCTCTTTTTTTTCACTCATTCAAGAAATAGGGTATTTATAGACTTCTTTGCATCCGCAGATTTACATGAAGAAATCTTGAGATTTATCCAGCTTAACCAACAGATAAATACAGATTAATTCATCTTTATCTGTAATTATCTAAAATACGTCGCCTATGGAAGACGCCTTTCATATTGATTAAGATAAAGATAAACATCCGGGAAAAATTTATCTTTATCTGTAATTAAATAAACCGCGTCGCCACCTAAAGACGCCTTTTAGACTAATTAAGATAAGGATAAACATTCGGAAGAGAGGTAGAAACAACTTAGGAAACCTAAATGGCGTTGTTGCATGTAGACGTCTTTTAGCTATTTAATCTACTGATTAAAAATTCAAATTTAAACATTAAAATAGGAATAAACTCTAAATGGCGTCTACAGAGGTCGACGTATTTTAGACTTCTTCATATTTTAACTAAAATTTGAGTTAAAATCAATTTAATTAATTAACTTAAATCATGTCTGTTTGACCCGACACTATTTAAAAAGGATTAATAAAAATTAACCAATGATAAAATATCAGACCATTTTGAGGCATTATTATATAATATGAAATTTACTCGAAATGATGTCAAAATTAGCGTGTCTACAGCTGCCTCACCATGACATCGTCTTTGCAAGGGAGTAAAATGAAATGGAATGTACTGAAAAGGTGATGCCAAGGTGTGATGAGACACGCTCTTAACATCACATGATTGAAATTTTTCTCAAGATCATCAATGAAGAAGATAGGTCAAAGGAATCAATCATGTCTAGATGTGGTAGACAAGGAAATAAAATTAGGTCGATCAACTTCCTCGGAGTAGGAAGTACCCCGGGTCGTAGACACTGTAGGTTTCATCATAGGGAGCGATTACCAGCCAATGTGGATGTGCTGCAACCATGATGGATCTTAAAAGAAAACAAGAAATATTGGATAAAGAATCCAAGAAGGATAGAATTCTAAGGGTATCTTCAAGCGAACCTCAAAGATAATCAAGATACTCAATTCAGAATGGAATATTTCATATTATGTTGGAGTTATTTGATTTAATTGTCTGAAACTTAATCAATAATTAATCCTTACCACAGTTATTTCAAAATCCTATATGATGCATGCTGGGCTAAAAGAAAAAAATAAAGTCAAATAAAATATAAATTAATCAAGGATAATATTGTCAAATTGCCATTAATGAGTTAAGATACCAATTCTTGTAATTCAGTGCTAAGCCGAAGCTCGTTTATCCACACACCGTCTCACAAAAGTGGAACCATCGTCCTCATTAATTAACAATTAAACGGCCTATCCGTGCGATTAAGAATTCTCTGGAATTATCACTATTTTTGTTGTAGGGGAACTCAAATTTCAGTTTCATCAAAACCACAAGGTCCTTGACATGCTCTAATGAATATTTAACATATAATAATGAGATTATGCAAATGAATGACATGGAATAGTACAAGGGTAGAAATAACCGTCTTTTTAGCCACGATCGGGACTTCATAAACTCCCATAATGGGATCTATTTTCCAGCTCCATTTAGGCTTTCTCGAATTTCCTGTACTAAAAAATTCATCAATAACTTCAAACAAGTGTTTGATTAAGCATCAAAATATGGAATTTCGGGTAAATGACCAAAAGCTTGAAACGCGTCGGGTCGCACCGTCGCCCTTTAACTGTATAAAATGCGGCGGTGTCCCACGACGCCTTTTCAGTCGCAGAAACAGATTCTGGCTGTTCTCTACTCGTATTCCAACTCTTCCATGCCTATCCCTTTTCCAATCCGGAAAAGTCTTTCTAGGATCGTAATTTCCTCTATATAAACATCACTAACTTGTTTCCAAGCAATCCTATCACAATCTAGAGATCCAAGGTTGAGTTTTTCTTCAAAGTTCAAAGGTTTTCCAAGGTTTTCAAGGTTCAAGAAGGAAGAAACTCGGGAATAAGATGAGTTCTTCAAACAAAAAGATGAGAAGGTCACTGGAGAAGATCTCCAACGTGGAGAATCACCTTATTGGAAGGGATCCCAACCTCCAAGTAAGTTGAATTAGCTTTCCTTCAATTCTTCTTTTTCAAACTCCTCTTTTTTTCTTCATATTCTTCATGTTCTTCAAGTTCTTCAATTGATACTTTCTTTAATTTTTCAGACATATCCCATGTTTCCCGGCCCAAGGAGATTCACTTCTCTCCCTTGGATTCGCAAACTGGCCAAAAGTCTTAAGCTTTCCATGCAAACATTCATCTCTAAATGGAATCTTCAAGGATTGGTAGTGCATGCCAAATACTACAAGAGATCGAACGTGGATTGGGCGGCCATGGGTGCCTTGATCGAGCAGTGGCATCCTCAAACTCACACCTTCTTTTTCCCGGATTTCGAGTGCACTATCCTTTTAGAGGAAGCGGAGCTCCTGTTGGGTCTTCCAAAGACCAACGACAAGATGGCTTTGACAAGAGAAAGGATCACCGGTCAACAACTGTTGACATCAATTATGAAAGATCCCTCAGAAGCTAAAGGATACCTTACCAATAGAGGGATCAACCTTGTAAAGCTCGCTGAATGGACTTTGTATGAGATCGATGATCTAAGAGAGGATGAAACTGAAGATGTGACGAAAGCCTTCGTCACGTGTCTTGCCTGAGCTCTGTTTTTCTCTACGCAAGACAACATCTTGGAAGATGACCAAGTTAGCGCGATCTGTACGATCTTCGAGGGTAAATCCATTAGCACTGCGATCTTGGCCTACCTCTACAGTGGGCTCTCTGAGGCGTCCACGGGTCGTCCTCCGTACGGGTGCATGTTGCTCTTCGCTTTGTGGTTCGAGCTACACTTCAAATTCGAGTATTGTACGAGGATGTCATCAAGACCGTCTCAAATCTACCTGAACAGCCCGATCCACTTCATCTCTAACATCGTGAAGTTCAACGAGCGGATGGTCAACAAAGTACCAAAACTCAAGACCCGAGCCGACTGGAGGGAATATCTGAGATGCATGCCGTCCAACATATTTAACTCTTCTCCACTCGCTCTTGTTGGAAAGCCCATCAGAGTACGTCGCGCAGCGGGAGCAGAACTTAAGTTGATTGGGGCTACTAAGCTTGTGTTGTACAATCCCCATCGGTGCCTTACTCAGCTCAGCCTGAATCGTCATGAATTCCCCGAGTTTTCCCTTACATCTCCGATCAAGAGGCGGGCTTTGGAATCCGACGAAGACTACGAAGCCACAGAACTTATTACTACTTTGTGGAACCTTAGCTTCAGTTATCGTGTAAAATCCTCTAAAAATAGTGATAGAGGATTGAAATTTCCATACATTCAAGCACTTCATGAACTTCTTCCTTAAGTGTTTTTTCTTTTCTTTTTACTTTTTCTGATGTAATAAAAGATTTCATTGAATAAAGAATTATTTTTCATGTCTTGAAATCTTTCCTTAACTTCTTGTGTTATGCTCATGATTTTTTCTTTAGCAAAAACTGGATTTTTCCTTAAAATCTGATAGTTCGAGTTTTCTTAATGTAAAATGCGTCCACTTAGATAGACGCCTTTCAAAGATAATTTATTTTCCAAAAATTAATCATTAATCCTCAAAATCCCGAATTAAGCCTACAACGCGTCTACCACTACAGACGCCTTTCAATTCTCTCTTTTACTTTTCCCAGAATTCTGCCATTAATTCCGTGATTAATCTTCTGAAAGGTGTCTGCATAGTTGGACGCCTTTCATGATCATGCCTTGTACGGTTCTGACCAGAATTGGCGGTAACCTGAAAAGCGTCGTCCTGTATGGCCCGCCTTTCAAACAGAACCTGCGAAGGCCCCCCTTTCTTCCTCACTTTCCCCAAAACCTACTCTTTCTTCTTCCTCTCCGGCGATTCCAACTCCTCCGACGATCTTTCTCTCAAAACCCCCTCGTCCGTGACCATGGAGCGCGGCGAAGGTTCCCGCAAGGCTAAGGCGATGGTGAAGCGCCGACGGACCTCGGTTAGGAAGGAAGAAGAGGTGTCGGCCGAGCTTGCCGCGGTGGCGGCGTTTTTGGAGGAAGAAGTGTCTCCTCCGACGCCCGTGGCCATGGAAGAAGAAGGGGAGGGCGACCTCCACCTGGTAAGCTTTCTATGTGTTTGGATGGAGTGAGAAAAGGAGGGAAATGGGGTTCTTGGAAAGAACCCAGGATCGGGACTTGAAAGGCGTCCATACCAGGTGACGCCGTTCAAACGGCGTCGCCCTTGTCCGACGCCATTCAAAGCAAAATTCCCAATTTTAATTAGGCAGAAAATGTGTTTAATTTGCGTCAGGACACGTGGACGCCTTTCAATAGGCGTCCCTGTTAGTAGACGCCTTTTAATCTACAAATGCTTTGCTTGTTTTTATGTTCACTAACTGATGAAATTTCCTTTTTATGTGCAGGGAACCATGAGGGGAAGGATTAGCTGGGATCTGGTTATAGGGGCATATAGGGGACTCCCAGATTTCCAGAAGGCGTGCCTGCGCCGGATGGGATTCGGTGAGGTCTTAGATATCTAGCCATTTTGGCTTGATCTAGTCCTCCTGCAGGCGCTGTGGGAGAGGTGGCATGTGGAATGCCGGGCATTCCTAAGGCCGTGGGGCCATATGGTCCCAACCCTAGAGGATGTGGCCAGGATCACTGGCCTCAGGGTAGAGGGCCGACCGGTAAGTGGGGTGACTTATCCCAACTACCAGGGATTAGCAGAGGCATTGCTAGGCATAGAGGTGTCTAGCCTAGGTAGAGAGTCTAGGATGGTCCCTAGGATAAAGGTAGAGGCCACCTTAGGACTAGAGGATCCCCGGCGTCGGTTAGATGAGACCCGAGAGGAGTATAGGAGTAGATTAGCAGAGTCATCCTCCTCAGTATATTGTAGCGACCCGAGTCAGGGGGAGGAGGTAGATAGACAACTTAGGGTCTTTTTAGTCTTTTTCTTCGGTCGGTTGCTCTTCGGTACGAAGGGCGACCACATTCATTGTAGATTCTTGTATCTGTTAGATGACTTAGATAACTTAGGAGAGTACGCATGGGGTGCGGCCCTTCTGGCCCACCTGTTCGCCGACCTGTCTGCGGTCACACCCGACCGTGAGACCACCATCAGCGGCTTCTCGCCGTTTCTACAGGTATTAAATTGTTTTATTAGTTGTTCATGATATGCAATGTGATATGATATGATGATTTCTAACTTGTATGTTCATGTATGCAGGTGTGGAGTTACTACTACTTCCCGCTCGGCCGAGCGAGGATAGTACGTCCTGGTGCCGTCCCATTGGCCTGCCGTTGGCAGCCAATTGTAGACACGGCACCCCAGCACCACCAACTGACGGCCCTCCGCCGTCAATTTCTCGACTACCCCGAGCTGCTGGTGAGTTCTTAACTTGTTAAACTTTGTTCATTAAATGCAATCTTTTATTCATTAAATGCAAGTTATTTATATGAATGCGTCTAACTTATATGCAGGTGATCTGGTGCCCGTACCTGGGTATGGGCGAGGAGGGTCAGCCGTGGGTGACAGCTGACCAGAGGCAGTTCGGTAGGCAGATGTGGTTGCACTGCCTGAATGAGATCGAGTCCCTCAGCCTGCGGCTCGTGATGAGGACGCTGGGCCTCCACCAGGAGTGGATCGACGAGGAGGTCCCGGAGGGCGTCGGGAGGAGCATGAGGGGCAAGCAAGCCCTCACCGACTGGCGTGCCAAGTTTCCGGAGCAGTACGAGGACTGGCACCGCCGCGGCGTCAGGGTGGAGTCCCGGGCGGAGAGTAGCGAGGCCTACCTCCAGCAGTACCGGGCCCACTACGCCGATCAGCTTCTGCTACTCCGACCACTCGATGTGAGTATGCATTTATGCTTTTTTTCATTTTATCATTATCTTAATTTATATTTGTGAATGAATGTATGTGTGTGTGATATGCAAGATGCGCGCGATGCGGTCATCATCGACCTCCGGGCCCGCCTACATGATGCGGAGGCGCAGCTGGAGCAGGTCCAGAAGGAGCTCTTCGACTTGGTATGCATGCATGAATATGGATGTTTTAATTAATTAATTGTTTTGACGATTAACCACTGACGGTTGTCTTTTGGTGCAGCGAGCCGTCTACACCCAGGCGGCTCCCCCTACATATGGAGCCTTGTCATCTTCTTCTTCTGCCGCCCAAGAGGCTGTTCTGCCTGACCTCCAGAGCCAGCTCGCCTCCGCCATCCACTGAGCTTCTCTTGCGGAGGAGGATCGTGCCACTCGAGTAAGTTATTTCCCTTTGATTCCTGGATTTGACTTTTGATTGCTTGATCGCCTTGGACTAACAATGACTTCTCCTGCAGGTTGCTGAGCTTCATGAAGCCCTTCAAAGGGCTGAAGCGGATGCGGCTCGGGTTTGCGAACTCAAGGAGCAGGTGGCTCGCCTCTCCACCAGGGATCTTCCTCGGGAGCTTTCACACCTCCAGTCTTGACTGGAGTTTATCACTGAGGAGAGGGAGAGGGAGCGGCTGGAGCGGCAGAAGATGGACTCGGAGATGTCCTCCCTCCGAGTCCAGTTGGGCATTGCTGAGCACGAGCGCCGGAGTGTGGAGGAGAGGTACAGACGTGCTCGGCATCGTGCTCAGGAGCGCGGGCAGGCGAGCGCTTTCACAGCCAGCGTGGCCATCTCCTCTGGTCAGGCTGGTCCGAGTGCCATGGGTCCGCCGCCGCCTAGAGCTCCACCGCCAGATGCCCAGGATGAGGCTCAGAGCCAGATGGACGAGGGGGCAAGAGAGAGTCAGCCTTGAGGGCTTATGTACTTTTCTTTTCTTTTGTGTATCATGTACAAACATCTTTTGATGATATATATACATGAAACTTTTGGCCTCCAACCTCGTGTCTCATGTGTTTGCCTTGTGTCCTGCACATCACTTAACAAACAAGTCAAGTATCTATTTAGGCTTAGCCCCTTGCCTGACCAAGTAAATGGTCAATTAATTTTTTCTTAGGGGAAGGGTCAAGGGGCATAGCCTTTATTAACAAAGGTAATATGAATAATCAAACTGTATGCAAAATGCAACATACAAGCAGACAAATGCTCACTGAAAATAAAAGGAATGAAGCATACTAGATCCAGTAAGCAAATGCTGATTGAAATATTTTTGTTGTTTTGAAATATTTATTTTTGTTTGGGTTTTGAAATATGTACTTTTTTTTTTTTTTTTTTGAAATATGTGTCTTTTTTTTGGATTTTGAGATATGTATATTTTTTTTTGTATTTTGAAATGTACTTTTTTTTTCTTAGATTTTGAAAATATGTATTTTTTTTGGATTTTAAACTATGTTGTAAACTAAAAGACCAGCATGGTACTCAGATCAAAAGATCATATTTATTTATGAACTTAATTGCCAAATTGTTCTTCAATAATTTAACTTAAACCCATTGTGTTTGAACTTGTGTTTCCATTCGTGATCCCATTTGATGATTCGATCCTTAGTCAATCTAGGGCGTTCTTTAAGTTTGGAGTACGCCTCTTTAGAAAGAAAAGATGAATAGGTTTAGAAAGCCCATGAAAAGGTTCCGGAGACCTAAAAAGATGTTCCTTTCCTACCCTAATATCCGTTGGGATTCGGTCATTTTCTTTCCGGGGTATTTATCGACCTTGCGTTCCCTTTTATTTCATTTTATGGCCTTGATGTAACGTTTTTAATGGAATGGCCTTTTGATTTGACGTTTGGCTTTTGCCTTTGCTTCGCTTTTCTTTTCTTTTCTTTGGGACGGATCTCCCCCTTTTTTTTTATGATGGCCTCGTTCCGACATCATGGGCCGAGTGTAAAAACAGAATTTTGCTTAAAAAAAAGAATGATTTGTACTTTACACTTTCAGTAAAGCTTTCGGTATTCCTTAGGACCTAGCATCTCTTGTTACTCACGAATCAAACATGTCAGTGTGTGTAGTAATGGGCTTAAATTAAATTATTCAGACTGATAAGGGAATTTGAGTTTCTAAATTTTCTAATTCTACTGGTCTTTGTACCATGCTGATTGACTCTTTATCCTAAGGGTAGTATTTCTTAAGATGCAAACCATTCCAGGGGTGAGTTAGCTCTTCTCCTTCTGCATTGACAAGACGATAAGCGTTACCAGGAAAATCATATGATATAACATAAGGCTCTTCCCAATTGGGTTGGAGCTTAGAACGTGGACCACCAGGTTTTACAAAAATTCTTTTGACGACCATTTCACCAACTTTGAACTTACGTTCAATGACTTTCTTTTGATAAAAACGTGCTAGTCTATTTTGGTAAACTCTTGCATGATTAGCAGCTGACCATCTTCTCTCGTCTAAGAGTTCCAATTGAGGAAGGAGTGCTGAACGGTGTTCATCAATGGAAAATTCTTTGTTCAATTGTACTCTTAATGACGGTATAAGGATCTCATATGGAACTACTGCTTCCATTCCAAATGTTAAGGAATAAGGAGTTTGCCCAGTGGGCGTGCGGATTGAAGTTCGTTAGGCCCATAGAGCCTCAATCAATTTTTCTGGCCAGTCTGTGAATTTGTTAGACTTGCACGTCTTTTTGATGATTTTTATCAAAGTCTTGTTAGTTGCCTCTGCCTGGCCATTGCCTTACGCATAATAAGGAGACGAATGATGCAATGCAATTTTGTACCTGTTGCAAAGGTCCTTCAGCTCTTGTGACACGAACTGCGGTCCATTGTTGGTGACGATGATGCTTGGAATTCCAAATCTGGTGATGATGTTCTTCATGATGAACTTGCAGACAATTGATGCTTTGACTTCCGTGTATGCTTCAGCTTCTGCCCACTTGGTGAAGTATTTCGTTGCCGTGAGGATGAAAGACTTTTGCTTAATGTCGGAATCGGAATTGCCAAGGGGTCCAATGATATCAAAAGCCCATATGGAGAAAGGTCATGGGGAGGAAACATGATGGAGTGAAGATGCAGGAGAATGAATTTTGTCGGCGTAAAGTTGACACTTAGCACACCTACAGACATATCCTATACAGTCTTCTTCCATGGTTGGCCAATAAAATTCTTGTCTAAGGATCTTCTTTCCTAGCATTTGTCCATTAACATGGCCACCACAAACTCCAGCGTGAGCTCCTTCCATAACCTTCTAAAGCTCATCTTCGTCTAGACATCTCAGAAGAACTCCATCAAAACCTCTTTTATACAATGCTCCCCCAACTAGGGTGTATCGTTGAGCAACTCTCCTGATAGCCCTTTTCTCCTCAGCTGTGGCTTCTTCAGGAGATGATTGATCTTCACAATATTTGGCGATTTCATAGTACCATGACTTCTGTTCATCATCCATCTCTTCTAACAGCTCCATCAACATGATTTCTCTCTTTTACACAATATCCCCGTCTCTGACCTTCTTCAACAGCTTCTCCTTGGTTCTAAGAAATGAAGGATCCTTCACGGTGGGTGAAAGGCGCCTATGAACTATGATTGATTAAGATTGCCTGCTGATTGGAAAATCAAGAGAAGATGCAAGTGAGGCTAGAGCGTCAGCTAAGATGTTCTGATTCCTAGGAACATGGACGAAGATCAATTTGGTAAAAAACTTTGAATAAGAAGAAGTAAGTTATTGATAAGGCTTGTGTTTGGGATCAAGGGTTCGATACTTGGTTAACACTTGGCGAAGAATCAATTGGCTATCACCCACAATCCTGAGTTTAGTAACACCATGGGAATGAGCAGCCTCGAGGCCAACAAGGAGCACCTCGTATTCAGCTATATTATTGGTGATTGGAAACTCAAGCTGAAAGGCTTGTGGAATGGTGATACCTTCGGGTGATAACAAAACAATGACAATACCCTTTCCATGGGAATTCAGAGCTCCGTCAAAATGCAGAGTCCACATATCATCTTTGATTTGGTCTATGGACATCAGTTCCTCATCCGGAAACTCCGATCGGACTGGATCAAAACGAGGAAGGGGGTGATGAGCGAGATGTTCTGCTATGGCATAGCCTCTGATCGCTTTCTGCTGAATGTAAGTGATATCGAATTGAGATAGAAAGCTTTGCCATCGCGCTAACCTATCAGCAAGGACAGATTTATCTAGAAGAAACTTGATTGGATTCATCCTAGCGATGAGATGGACTTCATGGGCTAAAAAATAATGCTTCAATTTCTGAACAACCCAGACCAATGCTGCACATGTTTTCTCCATCGCTGTATATCTCTGTTCAGCAGGGTTGAGAAGTTTAGAGAGATAGTAGGCCGCCCTCTCCTTTCCTTCTTCATCCACTTGTGCTAGGACAGCCCCCACTACATCATCCAGAACAGAAATGTAAAGTATCAATGGTTTGCCTGGAGATGGTGGTCTCAGAACAGGAGGACTTGCCAAATAATTCTTCAATCCATCGAATGCCTCTTGACACTTATCGTCCCAATCGAATTTGACTCCCGGCTTGGTAAGCTCGTAGAACGTCTTACACCTTTGTGAGCTGGGAGACAAAACGGCGAAGAAATTGCAACCTCCCGATTAATCCTCTTAACTCTTTCAAATTCTTGGGAGGCGGCATCTCCATGATAGCCTTCGCCTTGTTGGGATCGATCTCAATTCCCCGTTTGCTGACAATGAATCCAAGTAATTTCCCTGAAGATACATCGAATACACATTTCTTGGGGTTCATCTTTAACTGATATTCCCTTGATCTCTCTAACACTCTTGCCAAAACTTTGGCATGCTCAGCCTTCGTCTTAGATTTAACCAACAAGTCATCCACATACACTTCTAGATCTATGTGCATCATATCGTGAAATATTGCCATTATAGCCCTCTGATAAGTGGCTCCAGCATTCTTTAATCCAAATGGCATGACGACATAGCAGTATATTCCCCAAGGTGTAGTGAATGATGTCTTCTCCTGATCTTCTTCTGCCAATTTGATCTGATTGTATCCTGAAAACCCATCCATAAATGATAAAGTCTCATAGCCAGCAGTGTTATCAATGAGTACGTCAATATGAGGCAATGGAAAATCATCTTTAGGACACGCTCGGTTTAAATCTCGGAAGTCAATGCAAATCCTGACCTTCCCGTCCTTCTTCATAACCGGGACTATGTTGGCTACCCATTGTGGATAGAGGACAACTCTAATAAATTTGGCTTTATGTAGCTTGTCGACCTCTTCCTTCATCTTTAAAGCCATTTGTGGGTGGAATCGCCTTAGCTTCTGTTTGACCGGGCTAGCTCCTTCCTTTAATGTCAACCTGTGTTCCACTAATGACGAGTCTAACCCCGGCATATCTTCATAACTCCAGGCGAAAGTGTCCTTATAGTCCTTAAGTACTTGTACCATTGCCTTTTCATCTTCTACATAAAGATTCTTGCTGACGAGGACAACCTTAGGTTCGTCTTCAGTCCCTAAATTGATTTCTCTAGTGGGCTCTTCTACGGCAGCTGAGGGTTCATCGAATCTCTTCACTCCACTGGCATACACCTCGGCTGCGTCCTCGTCATCTTCTTCATCTTCAACAATGGGGTCTTTTTCATGTATCAACTCATACACCCCACATCCATCGTTGACTAACTCATCATCCATACAGTCTTCTGGCATCTTAATGGGATTTTCCAATAGCTGAGGGATCATAGAGCAAGAAAGGCATCTATCAGTTAAATCCTAGAGGTATCTATCTGGAATCCGTCTACCCTTAGACTTTCTAGACTTCGTAACCTGATTAACCAGCCTAGAACTAGACTCCCTAACTTCACTAGACTCCCTATTCTGACCTAATGAAGATGAAGCAGAATGAAAATTATGGGATACAGATGGAAATACAGGAGAATCCTCCCGAGGGGAGGGTCGGAGTAGATTTAGAAGAGAATCTTGACTGAAAGACTCGCGCGATGGGGTATAGTCGGCCAAGTAAGAGGTTTCCTCAATGAGGATCTGGGAAGAATTTGTTGCCAAATTGGCGTTTTTTTTTGGGCAATAGAAGAGTTAAGCATAAAACAGGAATGAAGATGAATAGAAGGAGAATGAGATGAGGGAAGTGGCACAAAGGCCAGAGGATTAGGGGGATCATACAGCAGTATGTCCTAGATTAAATCATACATCCTCTCTAGATCGAGAGGAGGTGGTGGAATGAGGTCCCGTGGGGACAAAGTAATCATGACGGGCGGTGCCCGTGGAATGTCTTCAATAATGACCCGCGACCAAATCGAGGTCAAGAGCAAAGTGCGAAACAAGGTGTGAAGCATGAAAACATGAGAATGATAAGTCCCCCTCCAAAGTAGATCCGTGGTGTAGCCAGCTTCATAGGGGTCATCTGGCTCCCCTTCATCAGTCTCTTCTGACAGCAGTATCCTTTTGTCGAAAATAGCACCAGGACCTTCGATCAGCTCATCGATCTGTGGCGGCCACTTGAGTTCTGTAGGATCGAGAAACAACATGTTCAATGCGATGTAGAGGTCTCTTAAATCGAACCATCTGTACCATTTACATTCAGGGTCTTGGAATTTTCTCCTCTTCAGAGGCCGCAGAGCCTCCAAGGACTAGTATGTGAGCAGTTATGAGCAGTGTCTAGCCACGTCTCTCCCATATATATCGTGGAGGTCAAAACATGAAGTAATGACCACCGTGTTGTCATGGCTTATTATGGGCTCCTTTACAAAATGAGTGTATAGAGTCCAAGTTAAGGGGTCCCGACCTTCCCTGTGTGGTGTAGACATCGTCTCCCAGAGTTTCTGGCTGCCTTCATTCTCTACTTGCTGAACAATGTCCTGCTTTAGTTTTCTTGGCCTATAGCCCAGGCCGCTTCCAAGTGTTCTTCGGTGGTCTTTGACATGAGTTGTCCTGCCTTGTAACTGTGTGCCCAGGCCTTTTCCAGGATGATAACCGTTCTTCATCATTATCCTCCATCCAGGGGTACTCATGCACTTCCCCCACTTTATGGCATTTAATGGATAAGGAGAAATAGTGGCAGTTTTCAGAGGATCAGCCACTGGATGGTAAACCTGTAATACCGACAGAGAAGGGTGTCAGCCAGGTGAAGAAGTGGGTTTGACATTCAAAGAATGAGCAGCAGCAAGGATCGGCATGCTCGTAACCTTAATGATTCGTCCTTTGAAGGGAAATTTGAGGCATTGATGATTCGTAGAGGGAATCGCCTCAAGAGTTTTTATGTAAGGACGACCCAAAATGGCATTCAAAGAAGGGTCGATTTCCAGAATGTGAAATTCGACCTCAGCATGACTTACAGGGCCTAGCTCCACCTTCAAATAAACCATTCCCAGAGGGGAACGGGTGGAATTATCATATGCCGTCACTGAGATGGGGCTAGGCAACCATTTTTCCTTGGGCACACCACACAATTCCAAGGTCTTCGGAGGTAAAACATTGATCGAAGCCCCTATGTCTACCAGACATGCATCCACAACCTTCTTGCAGATATTGACCATGATGCTCAGAGCCATGCTTCTGGCCGCCGATGGTGCTAGTTCCGATGTATTAAATGAAATAGAGGGATGATCCTCCTGAGGAACTAACAATGCTGCAATCTTCTCCACCGGCACGTCCTCGTTGACCATCACCTTCTGCAAATGCTCCATCAGAGCTTCTTGGTGGGTCTTTGATCTTTTAATCAGTTCAAGCACGGAGATCCGTACCGGTGTCCGATCAAGGTGCTTCAGCAGATCGTATTGAGTGCCTGGTGCACTCTCTTCATTATGTGCTTCCTCTGTCGGCTGTGATGGGCCGTCTCTAACTGTTGACTGAGTAAAGATTTTGTTGAAAATCCTCCCACTCCGGAGCGCATGTTCCTCAGCCGTGGAATGTCCGGGTGATACTTTGAGTACCGCAGGGTTGGATGGTGCAGATAGGGTGGAGTGTTGGTATGTAGGTGATGGCGTGGGGTTAGTAGGTGGTGGAGTGGTGCGGATTAAAGGCCTAGATGGTTGGATGGTGGATGAAGTGGGGAACGGCATGCGTAATAGCGGTTTAGAAGGTTGGATGGTATCTGGGTAAGCAGTAGTGGTAGCAGGTGAAGTAGGGAATGGCACGCGGAGTAGGGGTCTGGATGGTAGGAGAGGTGCGTAGTTGGTTTGCGGTGGGTTATTTAATGGAGGCGTAGTGGCGTGGGGTGTAATGGGTTTAAGGAAAGCGGGTGGTGGTAATAGGTTACTGGGTGTGGGTGAGTGATATACGGGTGTTGGTATAGGGGTAATGGTAATGGGCTGTGGTCTGGGTATGTGGATGGTGCGGTGTGGTGGTTGTTCTGCGGTACTCGGAATGTGACCTGTTGAGTAAATAGAGGAAGAGTCCTCTATCCTCCACTGTTGCCCGCGGTTAGCCTCAGACCAGTTATTTGTCGGAATAGGGGCAACTTGGTTCTGATTTTGGTGCTCCGGAAGCGGGTTCTGCACTATGCCCATGTTCGGTGGTGATGCTGCTTGTGCAGGTGCTCTTGCTTGCTGCTGCTGCTGTAATTGTCTTCTTGCCTTTAAGGCAGATATGTACTTTTTCATCTCCTCCCAGTCAATGTCGCCCTGCTCGTTGAGATCATGGATGTAATCTCTAAATTGGAAGCAGGTGTCAATAGTGTCCAGGTTGCCTATGGAAGTAGCAATACCTGGAGGTATCGGTGTTTTGAGGCCAGATTGCCTTTTCTTTCGGTAGGACCAAGGCATTGGTTGCCATTAAAGCACTGAAAATGTCTGCCAAGGACTCTGGGAGGACTGAGTATTCTGCCCTCTTCGGGCCTGGAGGTCTTCTCTGCTGGTTATAGTCAGTAGGGGGAGGGACATTATTGTTGGGATCGTTGTGTCGGGATCCGATCCTAAAACGCAGCAGAATAAAATTTTCGGGGTCGGATCTGTCCCGTTTCGGTCGTTAAAATAAAATCGGTGTAAATCGATTTACCTTGCGCGGATTCGAATCCGCGTCCGTTTTCCGGCTCCGTCAGAGCGATGCTGCAAGTCGCACAGATGCCCGACCTCTAGCGGTATCCACGCGGTTCTCCTCGCGATGGATCGTCCTCGCTTCCTCGCTCGCTGCGGCGTTCGTAGATCCCGTCTGACTGTGCGTAATCCGCCACGACATGCTGATTCGGAATCCCCGTCGAACGGAAGGTGGAGCAGTTGGGAACCGCACGCCGAGAAGAGAGAGAAAGGGGGAAGAACGAATGACGGCTAGGTCAGGGTTGCTGACCCCGGACGTACAATCTGTTCTTTTATAAGAAGTCTGTTTGCGGTTTTTCATAAAAACCCAGACTTATCCGAAGTCCTGTCAGATTATCCATCGACTTGAAAACCATTTGCGTGTGACCCTCTAGGCCCAAATACCAGTCTAGTTAATAGCCCATTAAGTCCAGTAACCCTTTACTAACCCACTGAATTAATTAATATCCATATATTCAATTAATTAACCGAATTTAATGTCCCACAATAAATTCGGACGGACTACCGATCACGTTGGATGCCAAGCAACATCGCGTGATCCTGGATGGCACTGGGGTTATCGCAACCCTCTATTGGAACCTTTCTGTCATCGGTTAGCGCGCGGATATAATCCTTCATCCGTACAATGTTCCCGAATCGACCTAGGGCATGGTTTACAGTTAAACCCTATTTGGTCGATTCACTTGAATCAGATGCCGCTAATCTGAATCCGATAACTCATTATCGATTACAGAGTCCGCCCTGGCCAGGGACTTTAAGCGCATCATTCCCAGAACATTCTCTCTCAAACTACCGAGAGCGGATGATCCCGTATTGAGCACACAATTACCTTCGAGGGCATTTCCTTGAACCCGATCGCTTGACTTATTGATAACCCATGGTTAGGGATTCGTTCGTCAAGGTCAAAGCTCAGAAACCTACCAACAAGATATCTTTGGAGTCTCAGGTCCAAGGATCATCCACACAACCGTGACAAATGAATCGAGCTGGTTAATAGTGAGGTGATTACCATCCAGCGATTCATAGTCGGATCAGTTCAGTGAACTCATTCACCAATGAGCACCTATAGGTTCATCATAGTGTCTCCACACAAGTGACTTATGGGATCAGTCACCCTCATCATATGAGCTGAAGTAACCTATACTAGTCTATCCGGATGATCAATGTCCTATCTCAAACATCCTATGACTATGAATAATTAAGAACATGTGTTTATAAGTCTTCGGTCCCGTAATTATGATCTCATCATAATCCGAAGGCTATTGAACATGTTCATGGACTTCATCGTGATACGATAAACACAGATCGAATTAATTACACACAATGAATTATTGCCATTTATTAATAATCTGAATAAGTACACAGTATCGGATTGGCTTTGAGACCATCTAATACTAACAATCTCCCACTTGGACTAAAGCCAATCACTTTTATACAGAATACCCATATTCTCTAAGTCACGCTCAAAAACATTTTGAGACAAAGGCTTTGTAAGTGGATCTGCTATGTTGTCGGCTGAGGGAACTCTTTCCACCACGACATCTCCTCGAGCTATAATCTCTCTGATCAAATGAAAGCGCCGCAGAATGTGCTTCGACTTCTGATGAGACCTCGGCTCTTTCGCTTGAGCAATCGCCCCATTGTTGTCACACAGCAGTGGGATGGGACCAGATATGCTTCCGCTAGCCATAGGTGAAACAATAACATGTACCCCTCCCACACCGGTACGGCAACAATGCCACCTAGACACCGTGCCCCTCCCACACCGACACAAGGTGTCAAACACAAACCAGAATCGCATAAACACATGTACACACAATGTGATTCCGATTATACATAAATCTTCGGCCTCGATATACGATTTCAAACATGCATTTAATGAGGTTCTGTCTTGAATCACGTCGCCCAAGGCCAACGTCATTCAAGACCACGAAACTGGTTCATGTGAAAACTGGCCTCAGAAGTTAGCCTAAAACACGTCGTGCATGGCAATCATTTTTTTAAACGGAGTCGCTGTTCCTAGTCGCCTAATCATGACAGAAACAGATTCAGGCCTCTAGGTGGTCTAACTAAAACGCGTTGTCCTGGGAAGCCGCCGTTTGAAAGGCGTCGCTATCCCCGGACGCCATTCGAAACAGAACTCTATTCTCTCACTGAAACTGCTTCCAGGACAATTCTGGCCTAAATGGCGACGCCCTAGCCCGTCACCATTTTAAATGGCGTCGCCCTAGCCCGACGCCATTTAGAGCCTGAAATCTGGTTTTATGAAACTTCTCCTGAACCTCAAAATAGGGTTTCCTCTACCCCAAAATCACCCCAAAAATAGAAAATGAAGGGGAGAATCAAATTTACCACGTGAAACACACTAATTCCCATTTCATAAAAATGATCATTTTTATTAAAAAGCCCCTTAAACATGCTCATTCTACCCAAATCTCCATACACGTCGCATGCTTCAAAGCGGGAAACACGGATGACACAACCAAATTACATGCAAGGATCGTCCTCCTACCGGTCACTTGAACTCCTCCTAGCTCCGTGCCGCCGAACCGCCGCACCGCGGCACCGCAAACCGCCGCCGGTACCGCTGTGGACGCCGTCACTCCGCCGAGACGTCGTCCGCCGCCCGGAGAATGAAGTGCTACGGAGGAGGTTGTGGTGGTAGTGGTGAGAGGTAGAGAGGTGGTGGAGTGGTGGAAGAGGAAGAAGGGGAAGGGGAAAGGAAAGAGCGAAACGGAGGGGGTCGGAGAGAGTGAGGAGAGAGAGTAAGAAGGAGAGGATGAGAGAAAAGAGGGAAGGCTCGCGGAGTCAAACTAAAACTAGTTAAAACGCATCGTGCTAGACAGACGCCTATCAGTTGACGTGACGGGGTCATACTCTGACAGAATGTCTGAAACGCGTCGTCCATCCAAGATGCCTTTCAGACGACAAGACCGGGGCCGTACTCTCGCGGCCCAAAGCCAGCCCACGTGGCACAACAGCAACCCAGCTAAATGACGTCCACACAGCAAGACGTCATTCTAAAGGCGTCGTGCACCCCAGACGTCGTTTAGAAGGCACACCCCAGACCCATCAGGGCCCAAACTAGGGGGTCCGGCCCGAAACCGACCCGATAGCTGAACCCAAATCCTCAATCCTTACACAATCACCCGTTACCCTAACACCAAACTACTCTCTGCCACCCACCTACGAACCCCTCATGGCTTCCAAACCCCTCATAAACCCGGCAGTACTTAAGGCATCATCCACACCCTCTATTGTTGAGCTTCGGAGCGGCCGCATCTTCAACAAAGTATTCCTACAATCTGCTGTTCAGGAAGGTCCGTCACAGGCAGTGGATGAGGTACAAAATAAAGAGAGTGCACCAAACACTCAATATGACTTGTTGAAACATCTAGATAAGACATCGGCACGAATCTCTATACTTTAGTTGATTAAGAGGTCCAAGACCCACCAGGAAGCCCTAATGGAATATTTACAAAGGGTAATGGTTAGTGATGATATGCTGGTAGAAAAGATCATTGCACTGTTGGTACCCCAAGGTGATCAACTATCAGTAACATTCCACTCTTATGAATTAGCACCTCTAGCAGCGAGGGGCATGGCTTTAAGCATCACCGTCAATATTTGCGAGAAATCTGTAGATGCCTGTCTAGTAGACACTGGAGCGTCTATCAACGTCTTACCGCCGAGAACACTGGAGCTTTGTAGGGTACCTAAAGGAAAGTGGTTGCCCTCACCTATCTTTGTCACTGCTTACGACAACTCTACCCGTTCTCCTCTAGGAATGGTGTATCTGAAGGTTAAATTGGGCCTGATTTGCCATGCTGAAGTTGAATTCCACATTCTCGAGATTGACCCCTCATTGAAAGGAATACTCGGCCATCCTTACATTAAACTACTTGAGGCTATCCCATCTACAAATCATCAATGCCTTAAGTTTCCCTATAAAGGACGGGTCATTAAGGTTACGAGCATGCCTATTCTTGCTGCTACTCATTCTTTAAATACAAGTCCAACTCCAGTCTCTCCATCTGCTCGACAACCCCTCCTGTCTATGCTACAGATTTATATTCCATCGACTAACCCACTAAAACACACCATTCCTTTATCTTATCCAATTGATGCTGTAAAAAAGGGGAAGTTCATGAGTACCCCTAGCTGGAATATCATGATGAAGATCGGGTATCAACCCGGGAAAAGTTTGGGTACACAACTATAGGGTAGAACTAATCCAGTAAAAGACGACAGAATGATACCTGGGAATGGTCTGGGCTATAGGTCAGAGAAGATAAGGCACAACATTATTGAACAACAAGAAGAGAACGTGGTCATAAAGTGTGGAAGACTATGGTAACACCCTCTAGGGAGAATCGGGATCTCCTGACTTGGATCCTGTCTACACATTTTGTCAAGGGACCTCTGATCCAGCATGATAATGAAAACATTGTGGTGATAACCTCCCACTTTGAGATGCATGATATCTATGGGAGAGAACTAGCTAGACACTACACGCCACTGCTAACATACCAATCCTTAAAGGCTCTGCGGCCAATGAAAAGGAGGAAGTTCCAAGACCCAAAGTGTGAGTGGTACAGGTGGTTTGACATCTAGGATCTATACATAGCCCTAAACAAATTATTCATGCATTCTGCTAAACCACAATGGCTGCCATTGATAGAGGAACTGATTGAGAGGCCTGTGGGCATTTTTGATAAAAGGATCTTACTGAGCGATGAGACTGATAAAGGGGAGTCAGATGACCTCTATGAAGCTGGTTTAACTACGGATCACCTTTGGAGGGCTACTTATCCCTCACATGTGTTCACCCTCCATACTCTATTCTGCACTTTGTTGTTGACCCCGACCTGGTCGAGGGTCATTACTGAAGACATCCCCCGGGCACCGCCCATTTTCATCACTCTATCCCCTCGGGACTTTCTTCTTCAGATTCCTCTCGATCTCGAGAGGATCCATGATCTGATGTGGGACATACTTCTGTATGATCCCCCTAATCCTCTGGCCATGGTGCCATTTTCCCCATCTTCTACTCCTCCTCTCCAAATTCATTCATGTTTCACACTAAATATTGAAAATCCCCCCAAAAGAAAGTCAATTTGGCAACTTCTTCCTTCTAAATCTTCGTCGAGGAAATATCCTACTTGTCCAAATGTACCCCATCGCGCGGGTCATTCGGGCAAGATTCTCTTCTAGATCTACTATGCCCCTCCTCTCATGAGGATTCCCCTGTACCTCCCCATGTATCCTTCGATTTTTATCCTTCTTCGTCCTCTTTAGGTCAAGATAGGGAGTCTAAGTGTAGGGAGTCTAGTGAGGTTAGGCAATTTAGGGAGTCTAGGAAGTGTAAGGGTAGGCAAATACCAAGTAGATATCTCCAAGAGTTAACTTCTAAGTGCTTTCCATTCTATCAAATCCCTCAACTGTTAGAGGATCCTATTCAGTTGTCAGAAGGGTGTGAGGCAGATGAGTTAGTCGATGACGGGTATGGGGTGTACGAATTGGTCCATGAGAAAGACCTCGTTATTAAATAAGAAGAAGATGAGGACGCAACCGAGGCATATGCTAGTTGGGTGAAAAGATTTGATGAACCGTCAGCTGCTGTAGAAGAGCCAACCAAGGAAATCAATCCAGGAACTGAAGAAGAGCCTAAGGTAGTCATCATCAGTCAAAATCTTTCAAAATTAGATGAAGAGACATTAGTTCGAGTTCTTAGAGAATACAAGAACACTTTCGCCTGGAGTTATGAAGACATGCCGGGGTTAGATTCTTCTTTAGCGGAACCGATTAACCTTAAAATTTGGAGCTAGCCTGGTTAAACAGAAATTAAGACGATTACACATACAGATGGCTTTGAAAATGAAGGAAGAGGTTGATAAGTTACATAAAGCCAAATTTATTTGAGTTGTCCTCTATCCTCAATGGGTGGCTAATATAGTCTCGGTCATGAAGAAGGATGGAAAAGTCAATATCTGTATTGACTTTCGAGATCTGAACCGAGCATGTCCTAAAGATGATTTTCTACTGCCTAATATAGACTTGTTGATCGATAACACAGTTGGATTCGAGATTCTATCGTTCATGGATGACTTTTTAGGGTACAATTAGATTAGATTGGCAGAAGATGATCAGGAGAAAATGTCATTCACTACACTATGGGGTACATACTATTATGTTGTCATGCCATTTGGATTGAAGAATGTTGGAGCCACCTATCAAAGGGCTATAATTGCTATATTCCATGATATGATGCATATTCATCCAGAGGTGTATGTAGACGACTTATTGGTTAAGTCTAAAACAAAAGCTGATCACACTTAAGTTCTGACGAAAGTATTGGAGAGATCAAGGGAATATCAATTGAAAATGAATCCGAAGAAGTGCGTGTTTGTTGTCTCGTCTGGAAAGTTGTTAGGATTCATAGTCAGCAAATAGGGCATTAAGATCGATCCCAACAAGGCAAAAGCCATCATTAAAATGCCACCTCCCAGAAATTTGAAGGAACTGAGAGGAATAATTGGGAGGTTGTAATTTATTCACTCAGCACTCACAAAGGTGTAAGCCATTTTACAAGCTTACAAAGTCAGGAGTCAAATTTGATTGGGACGATAAGTGCCAGGAGGCATTTAACGGATTCAAGAAATACTTGGCAAGTCCTCCTGTTTTGAAACCACCATCTTCAGGCAAGCATTTAATTCTATACATTTCTGTCCAGGATGGACTATCCTATCATAAGAAGATGAAGAAGGAAATGAGGGGGCAGCCTATTATCTCTCTATACTTCTCAACCCCATTGAACAAAGATATATCGTGTTTGAGAAAACATGCGCAGCATTGGTATGGGTAGTTCAGAAATTGAAACACTATTTTCTAACCCATGAAATCCATCTCATCGATAGGATGAATCCTATCGAATTCCTTCTTGAGAAATCTGTCCTTACCGATCGATTAGCACGTTGGTAGAGATTTTTATCCCAATTTGACATCTATGCCAAAGCGGAACACCTTGCTGATCACCCTCTTCCCGTATTTGATCCAGTCCTTTCGGAGTTTCCGGATGAGGAACTGATGTCCATAAATAAAATCAATGATGATATGTGCATTCTGCATTTCGATGGAACTCTGAACTCTTATGGTAAGGGTATTGACATCGTTCTCCTATCACCTGAAGGTGTCACCATTTCACAAGCCTTTCAACTCACTTTTCATGTTACAAATAATATAGATGAATATGAGGCTCTTCTCACCGGCCTCGAGGCCGCTCATCTCCATGGTGCCACCAAATTGAGGATTGTGGGTGATAGTCAGCTTATTCTTCGCAAAGTGCTCACCAAATACCGCACCCTCGATCCCAAACTCAAGCCATATTAGGAACTCACTTCAACTTACGCCAAGTATTTCACCAAACTGATCTTTGTCCATATTCCTTGGAATCAGAACATCTTAGCTGATGCTCTAACTTCTCTTGCATCGTCCCTAAATATTTCAATCATTAAACACTTCGAATCAATCATTGTCCATAGGCGTCTCTCTCTTGCTGTAGAGAACCCTTCCTTTCTTAGGATTAAGGAGAAGTTGTTGAAGAAGGTTAGAGATGGAGACATTGTGGAGAAGAGAGAAATGAACTTGCTAAATTGTGAAGATCAATCATACCTTGAAAAAGCCACTGTTGAGGAGAAAATGGTTATCAGGAAAATTGCTCAGAGATACACCCTAGTTGGAGGGGAGTTATATAGACGTGGATTTGATAGTGTTCTTCTGCGATGTCTAGATGAAGATGAGCTTTGGAAGATCATAGAAGGAGCTTATGCTGGAGTTTGTGGTGGTCATGTTAATGGACAAATGCTATCAAAGAAAATTCTTAGACAGGGATATTATTGGCCGACCATGGAAGAAGATTGTGTAGGATTTGTCCATAGGTGTGCTAAGTGCCAACTTCATACCGACAAGATCCATTCCCCTACATCTTCACTCCATCCTATTTCCTCTCATGGCCTTTCTCTATATGGGCATTCGACATCATTGGACCTCTTGGTGATCCCAACTCCTCAATCAAGCAAAAATCCTTCATACTCACTGCGACGGAGTACTTCACCAAGTGGGCAGAAGACAAAGCTTACACGGAGATCAAAGCGTCAACAGTATGCAAGTTCATCGTGAAGAATATCATCACAACGTTCATGATGATAAACGCTATCGTCACTGACAGTAGACCACAGTTCATATCACAAGAGTTAAAGGACCTCTGCAACAGGTATAAAATTGAATTGCATCATTCGTCTCTATATTATCTGCAAGGTAATGACTAAGTAGAGGCAACTAATAAGACTCTAATAAAAATCATCAAGAAAGCGTGTGAATCTAACCGATATACAAACTGGCTAGAAAACCTTGTTGAGGCTCTATAGGCCTACCGAACTTCAATCTGCACTCCCTCTGGGCGAACTCCATATTCCTTGACATTCGGAATGGAGGCGATAGTTCCATATGAAGTCCTCGTCCCGTTATTAGGAGTACAGTTGAATAAGGAGTTTTATATTGATGAACAATGTTCTGCACTCCTCGCTCAATTGGAATTCTTAGATGAGAAGAGATGATCAGCTGCTAATCATGCACGGATATATCAAAATAGATTAGCACGTTTTTATCAAAAGAAAGTTATTGAACGGAAATTCAAAGTTGGTGTAATGGTAGTCAAAAGAATTTTCATAAAACATGGTGGTCCACGTTCTAAACTCCAACCTAATTGGGAAGGACCCTATGTTATCTCGAGTGCTTTTTCTAGTAACGCCTACAAGCTAGTTAATGCAGAAGGTCAAGAGTTAACTCACCCCTAAAATAGTTTGTACTTAAAGAAATACTACCCTTAGATTAGGTGTGTCAACTAGCATAGTGCAGAGACCAGTGGAGTTAGAAAATTTGAAATCCTAAATTCCCTTGTTAGTCTTTGATAGTTTAATTTAGGAGCATTATACACACACAAACACACTTTGTCTCTGAGTAACAAAAGGTGTGAAGTCTAAAGAAAACTAACAACTTGAATGAAAGTGTAAAGCACAACCCATTCTTGCTTTATTATTCCTTTTATTCTCAGCTCGCAATGTCGAAACGAGGCTCAGGATGGACTACTGAAAATACATGCTATCTTAGTAGGAGGCCGTCATAAAAAAAAAAGGAGAAAATAAAAGATCCGCCCCAATAAAAGAAAGAAAAATCAGTCGAAAGACAAAAGGCAAATGAAATGCAAAATGCCACAAACGTCAAATCAAAAGGCCAAAAATTCAAACAAAAGGGAGCGCAAGGTCAAAAATACCCCACAAAGTGAAAATGACCGAACCCCAACAGACAATAACGTAAAGGATAGACATCTTCTTGAGTCTCCGGAACCCTCTCGCGAGCTTTCTAGACCATTTCCTTCTTTCTCCCTAAGGGGCGTACTCCAAGGTTAAGGAATGGCCTAAGTTAACTAGGGTCAGATCATCAAATGGGATCGAGGACATAAGAACAATAAAATCACAATGAACCTATGAACCTAGATTAAGTTATCAAAGAATAGTTAGGGAATTAAGATAACATATAAGTAAGCTCTTTTGATCTGTGTACAATGCTGATCTTTAGGAGTAGATGAATATTTGAAAACCAAAAAAAATGGATTTTTGAAAACCAAAAAAAATGACAATTTCAAAACTAAAAAAAAATGGATATTTCAAAACCACAAAGAAAATGGATATTTCAAAACTAAAAAAAAATGGATATTTCAAAACCACAAAAAAAAATGAATATTTCAAAACTAAAAAAAATGGATATTTCAAAACCACAAAAAAATATATAATTCAAAGCCACAACAAAAAAAATGGATATGTCAAGACACAAAAATTTCGAATATGTTAGAATTTCAATTAGCATCTGCTTGTCACATTATGTGTATTGCATTTTTATTTCTAGTTAGCATCTATATGCTTGTATGTTGCATTATTAATTGTTGTTTTTAATTATTTTCTTTTTCGCCTTCATTAAATAAAGGCTTTGCCCCCTTAACTATTCTACTAAGGATAAGATCAGGTAGTCGGTTACTTAACCGAGCAAGGGGCTAAGCCAGAGCAGATGCTTAACCTGTTTGTTCGAGTCATGTGTAGGGCACAGGTATACAAAAGGGATTGAAAGTCAGGAAGAGACAGTTGAAATCCAAAACGCTCCATTCATATATCCAAGCTTCATGTACACGTGAGAAAAAAGATGAAAAGTCCATCATTAGGACTCAAAAGTACATCAGATAGATATCAGCAATATCAGCACCGGCAGCTCTCATGGTTGACTCTCCCCAGCTCCTTCGTCATACTGACTCTCGGCCTCATCATGCCCATCGGGCGCTCTGGAAGGTGGCAGTGGTGGTCCCATCGTGCTCGGACCGGCTTAGCCCAAGGATATGGCGACGTTGGCAGTGAAAGTGCTCCTGTGTCCTCTCTCTAAGGCTCGCTGGCGGGCGCGTCGATAACGCTCCTTCATACTGCGTCGCTCATGCTCAACAACTCCAAGCTGAACCCGGTGGGAGGTCATCTCTACATCAATACTCCGCTGCTCCTCCCGCTTAAGATCATGTTCTTCCATGATGACCTCCAGGCGTGACTGGAGGCGTAAAAGCTCCTAAGGAAGATCGCCCGTAGAAAGTCGAGCCAACCACGCCTTTAAATCTGGGATCTGAGTAGCGTCAGCCTATGCCTGGATGGTTATACCCCAAGTATGCTCCAATTCTGCTTCAACCTTCTGGAGGGCTTCGTAGAGCTCAGAAACCTGCAAGAGAAGGGGTTGTGAGTCAAGTCAACTAAGTAAGCAAAGGCTACAACTCAAGAATGAGAAGTCAAGGTTGAAGACTTACTCGGGTGGCGCGATCCTCTTCAACCTAAGAAGCCCGACAGATGGCTTGGGCCAGCTGGCCACGGAGATCGGTAAGGATAACATCATGTACAGAACTAGAAGATGAGGCACCGGCTGTAAAAGCAGAGGGAGGAGCCGCATGAGTGTAGGCGGCGCTGTATTAAAAAGGAACCATCGTCAATGGACAAGTGTCAAAACAATTCAATTAACAATAAAATGCATTCATAATTCGTGACATTCATTCATACTCACCAGTTCATTTAGCTCCTTATGGATTTATTCTACTTGGGCTTCCGCACCCTGGAGTCAAGCCCGGAGGGTGATTATTGTCGCATTTTGTGCATCCTTCATTCATGTCATGTCATTACGCATTCACCCACATAAGCAAGATAATAATAAAACTGAAAGAAGCATGAAAGCATACTTACATCAAGAGGATGCAATTGCTGGAGGTGGCTGGCGTAGTGGGTCCGGTATTGCTGGAGATAGGCCTCGTTACTCTCCGCCTGCAACTGTACTGAGACCCCGTACCGTAACCAATCATCACGCTGGTCCGGGAATTTCGCACGCTAGTCCGTGCACGCCTGTTCGCCACGCATTGTCCTCCTGATCCCCTCCGGGATCTCCTCCTCGATCCACTCCTGGTGGAGGTCCAATGTCCTCATCACTAGCTGTTGGGATCCGGGTGAGATGCGAAGAACGTAGCGGAAACGACGAACAAAAATTTATCCCGCCCGATGCCCGCTGATCCGATTCGGAACGAAAAACTAAAACCGAAAACTACAAGTAATCCGATTACCTTGCGCAGATTCGAATCCGCTTCCGTCTCGGTTCCGTCGAGGCGATGCCGCGAGCCGCACAAGCGTCCGGCCTCCAGCGGTATGCACGCGATCCTCCGCGGCGGTTCGTCCTCGATCCCTCGTCCGTTTCAGCTCGCTCGCTGAAGATCCGTCGCCGCAACGATTGCTGAAATCCCACCGACGGGAATTCTCGACTTTTGGGAATCACATGCGGCGGAGACGGAAACTGTTCTGGCGCCTCGAATGGGACGCCCAGAGGAGGAGAGAGAAAGGAGGGATGACGGCCAACAAGGAAAAATCATGGAGCTTGGCCCAGGGTTTCTCAACAGCGTGTATATATATTAAGTCGGCGCGACTTTTCACAAAAGTCCCCGAGTTAATATAAATCCTACTTATGTATCACCGACTGAGAATCTTATTGCGTGTGACCCTTTAGGCCCATTTACCAGTCCGGTTTTCAGCCCGTTAAGTCCAATAACTAGTTATTGACTTATTGTAATTAATTAATATCTAGATATTAACTAATTACTTAACCGAATTAACATCGCATGTAAATTCGGTCGGACTTCTGATCAAGTTGGGTGCCAAGCAACACCGCATGATCCCGAAAGGCAATGGGGTTCAGCAACCCACTCATGGAACCTATCCGTCCACAGTTACCACGTGGCTATAATCCTTCGTTCGCACAATGTTCTCGAGTTAACCTAGGGTATGGTCAACTGTCAAACCCTAGATTGTCAACTCACTTGAATCAGACTCCGCTGTACAATATCCAAAAATATCTTTTCTGATATTGTTTCTGCTCTGGCCAGAGACTCTTGCGGATCGATTCTAGAGCATTCTCTCTCCAGTTACCTGAGAGCGAACGATCCTATATTGAACACACAATCACCTTCGAAGGTCTTCCGCTGGACCTGATCCTTGACTATTAGAGATCCCGTGGATAGGGATTCGTAGGTCAAGGTCAAAGTCCAGAAGTCCACCGACAAGGTGTCTTTGGTGTCTCAAGTCCAAGGATCAACCACGCCACTGTGACGATGAATCAAGCCGATTGACAGTCAGGTAAATTACCATTCGGCGATTCATGTTGGATCATTTCAGTGAACTCATTCTCCAATGAGCACCTACAGGTTTACCATTGTGTCTCCACACGAGTAACTAACGATATCAGTCACCCTCATCATATGAGCTGGAATAACCTGTACTAGTCTAACCGGATGTTTGATGTCCTTCTCAAACATCCTACGACTAGGAACAATTGAGAATATGTGTTTATAAGTCATCAATCTCTTTATTATGATCTCATCATAATCTTATGACTATTGCACATATTCATGGACTTCATTATGCACAATTATAAATATGCCAATCTACATAATGAATTTAATGTCATTGATTAGTGAACCAGATTGAAATAGATGCCTTATGATTGGCTTAGAGGACACCTATCCATCAATCTCCTACTTGGACTCAAGCCAATCACTTTCGCATTTGATCTCCATCAAATCTAGGTGATGCTCACATAAAGTCTGTGACTAAGACTTGGTCAGGGATCTGCTAAATTATCTACAAATGGAATATTTTCCATTACGTTATTTCCTCTTTATCCTTTGTCTCCGAACCTGTGAAAGAACCTCATAATGTTCTGCAACTTCTGAAGAGACCATGGCTCGATCACATAATTCATTGCTCCCACTGTTGTCCTACAACAATAGGATGGTATCAGAGACCTTTTAGAACTACATCTAGTTCAGGGATGAACTTTTTCACCTATACTGTTCTAATAACAGTATCATTTGTTTATGTCGTCACCTTAATATCGAGTTCTGGATTGGAACCATTCCAATCCATTCCTTTGTATTAGAAGGTTGAATCCATTATTTGACTTGAAATTTGAGTCAGTGTAACCTCATAGTTTCAAATCATCCTCTCCATATACGTGAATGCATCATTAACACTTCTTAAGCGCTTAATGATGCATTTCACTCATGTATCCTTTAAAGAACCTTTTCTTTAAAGGAATAAATTCCATATCTCAACAATTGAGACTTGTTATGAAATTTATACTAAACATTTTGACATACAGGTCAATATAATATCCCCACCGATCTATCTTAATAGATTCGTATTTCCAATACGTGAGATATTATAACTAAACTTATTATGAAGAAAAATATGGTTAATAATGCTTACACTAATAGTAACATCTTGAAGTCATTCTTAATTACTTTGATATTATTATCATAAAGCATTACTAAAGTGACCGTATGGACATCTAATGTTCATACTCATTTTCAAAAGGACAAGAATTAGGCAAATCTTATTATGTATTGCACCATATCTTAATAAGGTGCAATTCATCATTCTATCATATTGCTATGATGCATAATGAGGATTAATCGAGCAAGGATACAATTATCCTCTTAATGATTTATGTGAATCATATGCTAAAGTATCAGTTTCTTTGATCAAATCAAAAATTCTAATACTTCATATTGATCTTATACCTTAATCTCTCAGATGCATTCGACTTATATTACATTAAGTACATACAGCCAAATCATTCCAAGAGTAAACTATAAGGTAAGTCAATAGTAGTGATTATCTTTGGCCTTTGAGCTGTTTACATCCATATGCATCAGCATTAATAATTTATGTTTGTACAACCCTATGTATAATACCATAGATAATCAGGATTCACACAGTTCATTTCTATAGGAGACTTGTGAACATTCATCACATATGATGTCACTTCAAGAATCTATAGTGCATTGACTGATTTGCAACTAAATAACTATTATTCTTTTCAATCAATGTTATTCTTGATTTGCAACTAAATAACAGTTATTCAGTTTCATATTTGACTCTTATAGATATACAAAGATTTATTGTCTAACAGTAACCTATGAATATCATGAACAATAGTTGAGTCTAACTCAACACTTACATTTTCTCGATTTCCTTTTACTTGTCTAAGTCTGCACACTATCGCAGCTCTGAGAATCATTTCCAATATCTCATATTGGATACGCTAATTCTCCAATAGACATGCAAAAATTGATAATAAGAATATATGAAACTTCTTTCAAGTTTCATATTCATTTTGCCTTTACCAGTATCCTTATATTAGTTATAGTGGGAGAACTACTACTTCTCTATCTCAGCTGACTTTTCTTTATCTTTTCCAGGTATGGATTCGATCGTTTAAAATCTTACAACTTGGCTTTCTCAAAGACATATCATGAATATCTCTTCATCTTTGTCTATCCAAATAAGAGATTTCATGACAATCATTGTCTTTCAATAAGGCATATCATGAGTACCTCTTTACCTTGGTCTATCTAAGTAAGAGGATTCATGATATCTGATTAGGATAGTGACTTTCACTTGGCCCTGAAGACATTCTTCAGAGGTTTCTAGTCATTCTGAGTATGAGAAGTATTGGCATCCAATATGCCAACTTCTCGAATAGACGACATTTTAGTGAATCGAAGGAAATAATGTGATTTAAGCAGATAGTTCTGATAATTCAATTATGGTCTTTTATCTTGAATTATTTCCCACTTTTTTTTGACGGACTGTATAACCTTCAGGTATACAGAACGGAAGACTCCGACGGTCTTCTAGTGAGGATCAGAATCTCCAAGAATCACAGTATGACCTCGGGTAAACACATAGTATCATACCATTATCTTAGAGCAACCATCTCATGGTAATTGCAACTCCTTGCAATATCCGATCTTATTTCTGCTCCCAGGTCTTTAATGGTCCCGGGTAAACACAGTAGACCATTATACCTGGTCTAAGCTTTACCATCAATACGTGACAGAGTAGAGTAAGAATGCAGCTCCCGGGTAAACGCGAGGATAGATACACCGTTCCTCTATTCCAATTTGAAGGCATTATAATGCCATAGTTGATAGTCCTTTCATCAGATGGTGGCAGATCTCGGGTAAACACATAGAAACTGTCATCACTAAATCAAGTTCTAAGAACTATATTGATGGAGAGCCACGCGGTACATTCACAATGACTCGCGCTTCAGCTTAGACTTTATGTTGAAGGTTTTGTTTATGTTAAGTTGGTCTCATCCTAGGTGATAGTTTATAAATATATCGAATATATTTAACTATACCTAGATATTAGCAATCGATTCATAATCAATAACTAAAAGCATGCATCATCCATACATGTTCATTATGTGGTCATGGACAGTACGGTGATTAACTGGAGACAAACAATTAATCACCAAAACTATATAACAAATATATAATCTAAACATGCAAACACATAGCCACTGGTGATCTCATCTCCTGTCGCCTTCCTGGTTGCATTTGTGGATCATCCTCGCCTTTCCTCGGCCGACGCGATCAATTACAAATAATATTAATTTTTAAAACAATTTCAAATACAAATAAATTGTAAGATAAAGCCTTATGGCCGAGTACAAAGACAGAGGGAGATAGAATTACAATGGAATGAAAGAGAGAGGGAGGCACACATGCCTCATTAATTAACACTTAATTAATATACATCACATTCCATAACAATCCACATAATCACACATCATCACATGATATAAAATTTAACTAAGTGCATGCCCATGACCACCACAAATTTTAACCATCCACACATGATAATGCACATCACATGAAGGCTAGAAATTTGAAAATATAATAATTTGGCTTTCTTAAAACCTGGGTACCAATCAAAATTGGATAATTTGAATTTTCGAAAATCTCATTTTCTAACATGCAATAAATCTAATTTAAAGCATTAAACACATCAACATGCGCACACAAAGCTAAAATTAAAATTCTAAAGTATTCCATGCAAAATTTAGAACAATTCTAAATTAATTAATCTAACACTTATATTAATATTAAATCACATTAATAACAATTATTAATGCAAAACAATCTAACATTTAGATAGAATCAAAAATTCCTAAATAACATTTATAAAAGAATTTTCAACTCAAATTATTAACCCCTTAACAACTCCTTGTTAAAACCCCTTTATTAAATCGTATTTCTCAATAACAATTATTAAGAAATAATAATTAGAACATTTTTAATTAAAATAGTCTAACATCTTAGACTTAATTTAATCCTTTTAATAAATTTTATTAAAAGATTAATTATTAAGTAGATTAGACCTTCAAAATTTAATTAAGGGATCCTTAAGAATATTAATTAGCGTAATAACTATTAGTAAGCCATAATTAATCCTCAATAACTTTTATTAAGGTTAATTATCAAGAAACAATTAACTCTTTAATAACTATTATTAAAAGTTAATAAAACACTTAATAACTTTTATTAAGTGTCCCTTAATGAAATACTTAATTTCATAACAACAATTGCTAAGAAATTAAAACAATCTAATCACTAGACCAAGATTAATTAACAACATTTGATAATTAAAGTTTAAGTCACTACTTAATAATTAAATAACAATTGTTGTTAATATAAGTTTAAGATCAAATCTTAAATATGAATTAACAGCACTTGTTAATTAAGATTAAAAATTTATCTTAATTATTAATAACAACAATTGTTAATAATTAATTAAGATCTCATTTAAATAAGTAACAACATTTGTTAACTATATTTAAGATCATATCTTAAATATAAACCCCTTTAATTAACTAATTAAAAGTTATTTATAATTAAGATCATATCTTAATTATAACTCATTTAATTAATTAATTAAAATCAATTAATAATAAGATCCTATCTTATTTAGTTAAAAACAATTAACTATTAAGATCATATCTTAATAAACCCCACAAAATATTTGATTAAAATAATAATTCATAATTAAGATCATATCTTAATTATAATCCTCTTTTAACTCAAAATAATTAATTTAATGTTTAAAACAATTTTAAACATTATTAATTTCAATTTCAAGTTAAATAGGGTGGGGTTTTTATTTAAATAAGGGGTTTTGGGGTTAATGGGGCCAAAACAGGGTTAATGGGCCTGAGCAAGTGGGCTTGGGCACAGCTGGCTATGGCTGGCGCAGCCAGGGCCGCACTTGGCTCGGGCCAGGGGCCTGGACCCAGGCGCGACCTGGCCCAGCCAGGTCTAGCGCCTGGGCTGGCCGGGCTGCCCGGGCCGGGCCGCGCCTAGCCAGGCACCTGGCGCGGGACCGGCCGGTCCAGGCACGTAGGGCCTGGTTCGGCCGGCTCCCTTTAGGGTTTTTGGCCTTGTTTGTTGCAGGTTTCAGGCGCCGCCGCCGGCCGCGAGGGTGGCCGGAAGTCACAGGGGAAAGTCACCCCTTTCATTTCCACTGCCGGTGATGGCCGGACGGCGACTCCTTCGCCGCCGGTGAACCTCCAAAGATGGAGATTTGTGCAGTTTTGCAGATTTTAGCCTTTCCTCAATCCTTTTCAACTCTTGAAAATTATGGGAAGAAAAGCTCCATCGGCCGCCATAGAAATTTTCCGGGGATGGTGAGAGGTAGTTGGTCATACTAGCAAACCTTCAGAGATGGTTCAACCACCATTAATCCGTTTTGAAGCCCACAAAACCGGTTCTTCATCTCTATGAAGAACGCGATGAAACCATAAAAAAAAAAAATTGATTTTCTCCACAGAAAAATAATCCGATTATTGTGTACTCATCCCATAAGTAATTTCTATGAGAGAAACATAATCTGAGCATGGAAACAGTTTCAGAATATTAATTTTATCGTTCCGGAGCGGATCAGAGCGGAACCTGGCTGTGATACCACTGTTGGGATCCGGGCGGGACGCGAAGAACGCAGCGGAAACGACGAACAAAAATTTATCCCGCCCGATGCCCGCTGATCCTATTCAGAATGAAAAACTAAAATCGAAAACTACGAGAAGTAATCCGATTACCGTGCGCGGATTCGAATCCGCTTCCGTCTTGGTTCCGTCGAGACGATGCCGCGAGCCGCACAAGCGTCCGGCCTCCAGCGGTATCCACGCGATCCTCCAAGGTGGTTCGTCCTCGATCCATCATTCGTTTCAACTCGCTCGCTGAAGATCCGTCGCCGCAACGATTGCTGAAATCCCGCCGACGGGAATTCCCGACTTTCGGGAATCACACGCGGCGGAGACAGAAACTGTTCTAGCGCCTCGAATGGGACGCCCAGAGGAGGAGAGAGAAAGGAGGGATGACGGCCAGCAAGGAAAAATCCTGGAGCTTGGCCCAGGGTTTCTCAACAGCGCGTATATATATTAAGTCGGTGCGACTTTTCACAAAAGTCCCCGAGTTAATATAAATCCCACTTATGTATCACCGACTGAGAATCTTATTGCGTGTGTCCCTCTAGGCCCATTTACCAGTCCGGTTTTCAGCCCGTTAAGTCTAATAACTAGTTATTGACTTATTGTAATTAATTAATATCTAGATATTAACTAATTACTTAATCGAATTAACATCGCATGTAAATTCGGTCGGACTTCTGATCAAGTTGGGTGCCAAGCAACACCGCATGATCCCGGAAGGCAATGGGGTTCAGCAACCCACTCATGGAACCTGTCTGTCCACAGTTACCACGTGGCTACAATCCTTTGTTCGCACAATGCTCTCGAGTTAACCTAGGGTATGGTCAATTGTCAAACCCTAGATTGTCAACTCACTTGAATCAGACTCCGCTGTACAATATCCAAAAATATCTTTTCTGATATTGTTTCTGCTCTGGCCAGAGACTCCTGCGGATCTATTCTAGAGCATTCTCTCTCCAGTTACCTGAGAGCGAACGATCCTATATTGAACACACAATCACCTTCGAAGGTCTTCCGCTGGACCCGATCCTTAACTATTAGAGATCCCGTGGATAGGGATTCGTAGGTCAAGGTCAAAGTCCAGAAGTCCACCGACAAGGTGTCTTTGGTGTCTCAAGTCCAAGGATCAACCACGACAATGTGTCTTTGTTCCTTTGGTTAAGGTGAGTTGGCAGTATCGCACTTATAAAGTTAGTTGCATTCATAATCAATAAATTGCATTTAATTGAAATAAATAAATTGCATTTAATTAAAATAAACAAACTCACCACAAGCTCTGGGTAGTCCAAGAACTGACGGCGGAGAACCGCCAGCTGGTGATGCTGTGGCGCCGTGTCCACAATTGGACGCCATCGTCTGGCCAGCGGCACCGTAGTCGGTTGGAGTGAAGACCTCTCTCGGCCCAGAGCAAAGTAATAGCAAGTCCATATCTGCATACATGAACATATAAGTTAGCATTATAAGCATCATATGCACCACATAATGAAATGAAATGAAATAAAGGCAAGATAAATACCTGAAGAAACGGCACGAAGCCACTGATGGTGGTCTCTCGATCACGCATGACCGCGGAGAAGTCGGTAAAGATGTAAGGATTGAGGTTTCGGATCCGGTTATCGGGTCAATTTTGGTGTTGGACTCCTTGGTTTGGGCCCTTGTGGGGCCGGGACATGGGGCCATTCAAACGGTGTCGGGTTAAGGGGATGCTTTTTAAAATGTGCCACATGGGCCGGTTTTGGGCCGCGAGAGTACGGCCCCGGTCTTATCGTCTGAATGGCGTCTTGGATCATTCTGAGATCTGTCAGTGTACGACCATGTCATGTCGTCTAATTGACGTCGGTCTTGGACGACGCGTTTTAGCGAAGTTTCGGTTGACACTCTGAAGCCCTCCTTCCCTTCCCTCATTTCTCTCATTCTCTTCTCTCTCCTCCATCTCTCCGATCCATCCGCTCCCCCTTCCCCCTTCTCCTTCCTTTCCTCTCCTCATTCCTCCTCTCCCTCCACTCCATCAACGTACTAACTTCCACCACTACCACCACCATCTCCTCCGCGGCCCATTTCTCTCCGGACGACAGCCGACGTCCCGATAGAGTGACGGCCTACTCGGCAGTACTGGCGGCTGCTTGTGGCGTGGCGGTTCAACGGCTTGGAGCTCGGAGGAGTTCAAATAACCGGTAGGGTGACGATCCTCGTGGTGTTTGTTTAAAACTATGATTTTCCTACTTTGAAAGCATGCAATATGTGTGGACGCTTCTAGGGTAGAAAGCATGTTCTAAGGGATTCTTTATGAAAAATGATTAGGCTTCTCCCCTACCTCCTCCATTTTTAATGTTTTGTTTGATTTGGGGGAGAAATCCCACTTTGTAACTCGCAGGAGGCCAGAGGGGAACCTGTTTGCGTGTGCTAAATGGCGTCTGGGGACAGCGATGCCATTTTAAATGGCGGCTGCCACCCGAGACGCGATTTAGCCCAGCTTGTTCCAAGGCCAGTTCAAGGGATTCTGTCTCGGAATTGAATAGCGTCTGGGGACAACGACGCCATTTTAAATGACGGCTGCCAAGGGCGATGCGATTTAGGCCATCTTCCGAGGCCAGTTTCCGTGTGAACCAGTTTAGGAGTCTTAAATGACTTCGGCCACGGGCGACGCGATTCAAGACAGAACCTCATTAATTCATGCAATTAACATGTGTGTACATTGTTAGATAATTTGGTTAAATGCATGCTTGAAAACATACTTCGAGGACGAGGATTTCTATGTGATCGAATTGCACTATGTTGTGTTTTGCGCGATCGTAAACCTAGAGTGACAATTGTTAGTACTTAGGCACCCTGTGTCGGTGTGGGAGTGACACGGCGCCGGTGTGGGAGTGGTGGGGTGATGCCTAGAGAGAGGGTCATCTGCTGTACTCCAGGGTATAGCTTGTACCGGTGTAGGAGTGGTACATTCGGAGTGTCACTCGTGCTGGGGGAAGTAGAACCACCTAGAGCTAGATAGGCCGGAGTAGCCAGCGCGCTATCCGAGCGGTTCCTATTTGGTCCCAGCGGGTCGGTGTTTTCCATGTTCGGCTGCGTGGTTTGTGTGTTTAGCCGAGACACTGGTTGTGGACTCCATAGTGGAGTAGTTTCACAGTTGTGCATGTTGCATTTACGAATGCATGTGTTTTATATCGGAATTTGGGAATCTTTGGGAGTTGTGTTTACTGCTTTATTTATTTAAATTGCCTATATTTGTGTTGTTGCACTTGTGGGTGCGTTAGTGGGTGGTGGGGATCGAAGGATCCCTATTGAGTCTATTTCGATAAGACTCACCCCTGCGGTTTTCAAGTGAGGGTTCTAGGCAGGCGTAGCGTAGAGGGTGTTGTCTCGGGTTGCGCGCCAGCAGCCATTGTTCCGGGGTGTGTGATAATTACATATTTTTTAATATTAATTAATTAAAATTATACATTACACTCATGATTTTATGTGTAAAACTACATGTGATGATAGATAATTTTGTACACTTTCCAATGACACAAATTTTGTTGAATTCCAAGTTAAAAACATCGTCATTTCATGTGAAAAACTGAGTGTAGCGCATTTATGGGTTTTCGGCAAAGCCGGGATATGTAATAATTTTATTTGAACATAAATGTTATTCTGTTCACCACAGAAATCTAATTTTAAATTATTTTGTGTGAACAGGACATAAAGAACATGTGGCGCAATTGGTCGGACTAGTTGGTGCTCGTTGGAGTGACCCGAGTTCAAATCCCAAGAATAACGTTTATTTTTGTGCACGGGATAAATGTAAGGGCCATTTTGAGCAATAAAATCAATAAGAAGGATGCCCTAACTTATTCTCCAAGGAAGTCATAAGGAACAGCCGTCGGCCTTCTTTTATCCTTTCCTTTTCTCTCTCTTTCTTCTGTTGACACTACTCAAACTTTATATTCAACTTTTACTTAGTATTTTAGAGGTAGTCTTAGTTCAGTAGATAGTTTGATTATGCTTGTTTAGGGGTGCTCCTTTTGTGAATTCATAGCCAGTCCGATTAGTTTCAATTATTATTTATTAAATCATCATGCTCTATCTTCTTTCTTCTCTGCTTTTCCTCCAAAAAAATTCAAAGTTTTGAACTTTAAAAATCTATTTCCCTGTAGATTCGAGTCGGACTCACCATTGCTATTGTTAAAAATTCAATTTGAATGAGCCGATTAATTTAGATTGTTAGCTTTGATTTTTAACGACACAATCTTAAGCTATCAATTTTTTGCGCCGTTACCGGGGAATTAGATTTTTAGTTTTGATAATTTTGGATTCATTGTAAATATCCATGCTAACACTTTTTCTTTTGTAGGTATCAAAAAAATAAAAAAAAGAGGGTGAGAATTGAAAAAAAAAAAAAAGGAAATAAAAATCTTCCCTCCCCCTGGTGAGTTTGTTCCAGCTTGCCTTTCTTTTTAATTTCCTTTTTAGTTAGTTTCCTAACATAGTTAACTTTCCATTAATTTTTTTAAAAAAAATCATAAGGAATCCAAATTAATAAAAATCTTCATTCTAATATTAGAAATTGTCTATATTTAGGTCATACATCATTTAGGACTGCATTTTTAGACTGTTCCCTTTCTTGTAAATTTCCATTTTGTTGAAGATTGCGGGGGACAAGGTGAGATTTCTACCTTCCTTAAACACTATGTTCATATATTTCTATGATTGCATAGAACCCTTTGTTTGAATTGGTTGTGCACTTCACATAAAAATATCTTAAGGGCAAGTCCATTAACAAAATAAGGTGGGGATTTGATTACCCTTCTTTAGCCCAAAAACAACTATCCCTTGCACTCTTTCACTAACCTAAGCCCATTAAAAGTGAATAAGAATTCAATCTAAGGTTCACAATGAGATTTGGGCCTAGCTTGAGCCCACTATTACTTTTGGAGACCGGTGTCTAAGGCTATAGGTCAAATGGCAAACGCCTAAGTGGGTCGGTGGTTCTTTAATTAGGTCATGTCGTACATTTTTTAGGGAAAATGCACTTGATCTTGATTTTCTGATTTAGATTTAGATTTGTATTTGTGCGCTTTACCTGACTCAATCAGATGAATGCGTAGTTCTTCGAACCGATCCCGCTACCCATAAATGGAATAGCGTTAATTACATCCTCCTAAGAGGAACACCCTTGATTAATCGTCGGAAGAATAGAATAACACCCTTTAAAATGATATAAGTAAGATATACAAGATTGCATTCGAAAAATGAATGAATTTCAGTTTTTATTTGAGAGAAAACTCATTTTTTAGTTTAGAGTTGAGTCTGCGCAAGACTTGATTTATTGATTCTTATTTATGGATAATGATCAGAGACATTTTTTAGTCTTTTTTGATTGATTTATGTGGATACATTGAAGATTTATTGAATTTTTTATGTTTGGAAGTGAACATGAAGTTGAATCTGCACAAGGATGCGCAGACTCATTTGTTACCAATGAGAATACTTGTATTTATTTTGATTTGTGAGATGAATGAAAATCTTTTTTATGGTATTTTGATTGAAATGGATGACATTTTTTATCAAGGAAGTCTAATAAACATTTCTTATTGTATTTTTTTTTAAATTTGAAGTGAAGAGATTTTGGATTTGATTTGGAAGGTATGGAAAAGTGTTTTTTATGTTTTCTTATTTGGTTTGAATAAAAAATACTTCAAGGATTTATATTTTTTATGTTTTGAATTTACAAGTTTTGAAGGATAAGCAAGATGTGCAAATTCAATTAAAATTAGATTTCTTTTAGGTATTTTTTTTATGTTTTGCAAAAGGGCAAATTTGAATTTTATTTGATTTTTGATTTATAGGAAGTATTTTATTCTTATCTTGGGGTTTTTGATTTAGTTTTAAAATAATTAAGGCTGAAAAATTGGATTTTAACAATTGGGGGTCGAGTCTACGCAGGGTAGCACAGACTCATTTGTCACAAGCCTATTTTTTTAATTTTTTAGGTAATTTCAAGGAAAAAAGTTATCATTTTTTTTTGGGTTTTGATTTGTGGAAAATATAGGGTTTATCATTAAAATTTTGATTTGATTTGATGGGAATTTAATGGCCAAAATACCAGATTTTAAGAATTTAGGGTTGCGTCTGCGCTATAGGGCGTAGACTCATTTGTTATCAAAGTGTTTAAACATTTTTTATATTTTTTACAAAAGGAGTTTTAAGCTTTTATTTAGGTTTTTGACTTATATAAAGTATAAAGTTTTTGTGTAAATTTTTGGATTTAATTTGGAGGGAATTTAAGGTCAAAAAGGCCAATTTTGAAAATTCACGGTTGAGTCTGCGCAGGGTAGCGCATACTCATTTGTCACCAATTTGTTTTGAGTTGTTTTTTACATTTTTTCAAGAACAACTTGGTGTTTTTATTTGATTTTCTGATATATAAGAATAAACTAGATTTTTAGAGAGTTTTAGATCACCTTGAAGTGGTCGGGAAGTTGATGTTTTATTTTTTGTGAATTTCAAGGCTGAGTCTGTGCCAGGATGCGCAGACTCAAGTCTGAACTGTGGATTTTTTGTTTGAGAGTTATTTTATTGGATTTTTGGTGGGATAACTTGATTTTATGTTTTCTTTGGTGATGATTTACAGATTTAGAGCTGCGGGCATGATTTAGGGGCCAAGAGATGAGGTTTTGGCCTTGAGATTGATGCGCAGACTCAAGTTTAAAGAGGATTTTGAGCAAGACTTTTAAGAAGATGGAATCTCCTGAGGTTGAGGGGAATTCCAAGACTTTAAAAGTGCTGGGGAGCTTCAAAGATCAAGGAGACAAGAAAAATGGGTTTGAGTCTGCATAGGGGGTGCGCATACTCAACTGAACTTGTGATTTTTGTTTATTTTGAAGGGATTTGGATCTTTTTTGTAAATGAATGTTTATTTTAAATGAAATGAAGTGTTTGATATATGATTGCAAGTGATTTGAGCAATTTGATTTATTGTTTAGTTGATTTTTTCATTTGAAATGAGCTTATGAAAGGTGTGCAAACTCAACTTGTGTTTTGATGTTTTGTGTTTATTTAAAAGGGAGAATGTCCATTTTTTAACCTTTTTTTATTTAAATATAATATAAATTTAGTTATTTTGAATCATTTGAGCCATCACCAATGTCCTTGGTCCAAGAATCCATCACTTGACAGTTTTTGGGTTGAGTCTGCGCATGGGTGCGCAGACTCAAATCTGAAAATAGTTTTTGAAGTTCCTGCACAGTTCAAACTGCATTTAAGTAGTTCAAAAGGTTAGTTTCAACCAGTAAAGTTAGAATATGAAATCCGAAGTGGAGAAAAATAGATTGTATCCCATTCCCAATCGAATTTCCATGCTTATAGGTGTGTAGACTCAAAATCTGAGCATAATTTCAGGTTTATACCTCTTTCAACTTGAAGTGACCCAAGAATCACCACAAATTTGGGGAGTATAACACTGAGAAATCTTAGAAGTTGAGTATGGCTACATAAATCCTTTTCAAGGAGTGGTTCTTATGTGGATTTCTTCAAATGACATGATTTCTTCATGTTTATCCCATTCTTCTTGGATTACTTTATAAAGCATTGAAAATGCTTAATATAATGATTCCAAGTTGAATTTCAACCTTTCATTAGGAAAACCCAATCAAAGGTTTAGGATATTCATGAAGGATCATGGCATGAAGGGACCCGAAGGACCAACTCCCTTAAAGGGATATGTAATGGCTAATGGACCATAGGGATGGCTGTAAAGGGGGGCGTGCCGAGCATCCAACCACTCATCCAAAGGGTGCCCTTAATGTCTTCAAGTTATAAGAAAAACCCACAAGGGGTAATCCAAAGCATCTCTACATTTGGAGAGCAAGGAACTCCACCAATTTTCCTAGAGGATCACATGTAGCCATGAACTATGGAGGTGGCTATAAAGGGGGACGTGCCGAGCATCCAACCACTCACCCAAAAGGTACCCTTAATGCCTTCAAAATGAAAGGGTTATCCACAGGGAATCACCCATTCTATTTCTACATTTGGGGAGTAAGGAACTCCACCAACTTATTGGGACTTCGGGACATATCATCTAAATGAACCCATAGAAATGGGAACATAAGAATGATGTTTTTTGTGTGAGGGCCCTTGATGGGTTACCCAACATTGGATTGTTGGCACCCCTAGATTGGGACATCCTTGAGAAACATCGGAAGAAACTTAAAATCTTAAAACATATGGCAAAATTTCGGTTTGAAACATTAAGAGCTTAACAACCCAAAATCCAAGCCATTTAGGACCTTCATTGGGCCTCAAAAGGACTGCCCTAGGTCCAAGGAATCTTTGGACAACTTGGGGGAGGATCAAAGAATCACCTCAATCCCAAAAACCAAGCTGAAAGAGGCGTAGACTCAAAAAACTGCAACTGACGCTGAGTCTGCACAGGGAGGTGCAGACTCATGAACAGTAGCCGCAGACTCAACACTGTAGCACTGCACAGGCGCAGACTCACCTGAAATACGGAATTTTGGTGAAAAATGGGTTTAAATCTAAGACAAATGATGTAAAATAAAGTATAAAATATGCAAGGCCTAAAATATTTATTTAAAATATATTTTAGATGCATTTCTTTAGGAAAATATCATGAAAACTTGAATATGAACATATGAGAAACTTAGGTATATTTTTTATCTTTTCCATGGATCTCTCCTTCTTGGTTCCATGTTAAAGGGTTTATACTCAAAGAAGCTCATCCTCAACTAGTGAGGGAACCTCTTTGAGAACTTCTAGGGCCTAAACCCTTAGCCATTAAAGAAAAAAATCCAAACAAAACCCATTCGGTTCCAACATGAAAACATAAACTCAAACTTTAATATATATGAAACTTAGGGGATTTCTCTTGATGTTTGGCCTTGGGGGAACATCATCCATAGAGGAGATGTGCTCCTAAGGGTCATGAAAGGCCAAGACACCTTGAAAAACCCCAAAACCAAAGACAAATAAATGAAAAATCAGTTTTCAGGAAATCTGGACAGCGAAGCATATTTCGGGTCATATCTCCATATTCAGGGGATTCTAAGACTTTAGAAGACCATTTCTATAAACTAGAAAGGTCCCTCTACCATCCCCACACGAAAAACACATACCTTATGAAGGAAAAAATAACATAAAAGCAAGATAACTAGCAGATTCACAAAACAGACACAGGAAATCTGAACTTTGCATTTCATTGCTTTTAATCACCATAGATGAACATCAAGGGGGAGATAGAAGTTTCTAATAACATCAATGAAAGAAAAAGCTATGAAAGACACGAACATCAAGAACAAAAGACCGTCCCCCATCCTCACTCTACCTTGAAGAGAGGATGAGGGAGGGAAAAATGGCTCTAAAAGCTAACTCTCTTGCTCTCTTCCTTTCTATCTCTCTTTCTCTCTTTTCTTCTTCTTCTCTAACTCTCTTTTCTCTCTTGGGATGCAGGAAATGGAGGGGAAGGAGGAGGGAGACGTGCTCCTCCAAGCTCTCTCACTTTTCTTCTTCTTTTTCCTTTTTTTTTTTGTGGGCTTTTGTCTCCAACTTTTTCTTGTAGAAGATGGGGGTTCTTTTTTAGATAAAGTTGGATTACTTTTGGGGGGTAGATTAGGCATCCATTAGCCTTGGATTAGGGATAAGAAAACCCTCTTAAGAGCCTTCCAATGAGGCCAAAACACTTGGAGAATCATGATTGCTTATCTTTTGCTTTTCACCTACCCTCTTCTAGAAGAATCTTGAGGGGGGGACCAGTTGTTTTTCTTCTTATCCTCCTTTGGGCAAATTTGAACATGGGCCAAAGGGGTAAGAATAGGCCATGGGAGGGACCATTTGGGGCCCTTTAGACGCTACCACGAAATTGGGCTTTGGCCTTTACTTTTTGGGCCCAAATTGGCCCTATTGGGCTTCCTTTGCTTGAGATAATGGGCCCGGGCTTGCCCCCTTAGATTTCTTCATCATTTGAGCTTAAAGTAACTTCTTTTTAACTTGCTTTCGCTTGCAAAATTGGGCTTGACTGTTGCCCCTTAAATCTTCTTCATTTGGGCCTTCTTGGACAATCTTTGCACAATTGTTTGGACCTTCTTTGTTAGTTTTAGGTGGCCTACAAGCCAATCTGATTATGTAAATCTCGTTCATTTATTAATATAATAGCATAATATTCATTATGTGTAAATCGCATTAATTATCGTTTCATAATGAAGTCTGTGAATATGTGCTATAGTAATCAGATTATGATGAGATCATACTAATGAGACTGATCACTTAAAGACACATATTCTTAATCGTTCCTAGTCGAAGGATATCCGAGAAGGACATCGGATGTCCGGTTAGACTAGTACAGATTACTTCTGCTCATATGATGAGGGTGACTGATCTCATAAGTCACTTGTGTGGAGACACTAAGGCGAATCTGTAGGTGCTCATTGGAGAATGAGTTCACTGAACTGATCCGATTGAATCGCTGGATGGTACTGTACCTCACTGTCAACCAGCTTGATTCTATTGTTGCAGTTGCGTAGATGGTCCTTAGACCTGAGACACCAAGGATACCTTGTCGGTGGACTTATGTGCTTTGACCTTGGTTAACGAATCTCTAGCCACGGGATTCTAAAACGCAAAGGATTGGGTACAACGGAATACCATCGAAGGGAATTGTGTGTCAATAAGGAATCATTCGCTCTCGGTACTTAGAGAGAGAATGCTCTAGGAAGCATGCACGGAAGTCCCTGGCCAGGGCGGACGAAAATATCGGGAAAGGAGTTTTCCGATATTTATCAGCGACATCCAATCCAAGAGAGTCGACCGATTAGGGTTTGACAGCACGCTATACCCTGAGTTGACTCCAGAGCATTGTACGAATGAAGGATTATATCTACGCGGTAACTGTCGGTGGAAAGGTTCCAAGAGTGGGTTACTTAACCCCGATACCTTCCGGGTTCACGCGGTGTTGCTTGGCACCCAACGTGATCGAAGGCCCGATCGAATTCGATGTGCGACATCAATTCGATTGATTAATTAATTAATAAAGAGTTATTAATTGATTAATAAAGCCAGTGAGGAGTCACTAGGCTTATTGGGCTATTAACCGGACTGATAATTGGGCTTAGAGGGTCACACGCGAAAGATTCTCAAGGCGATGGATAAATAAGAGGGTTTTATACAAACCGGGGGTTTTTATGAAAAACCGCAAACTTAGTATAAAATATAGCGAACGGGCTGAGCAGCCCAAGCTGTTGCTAACCCTAGATGCCCCTCCTCTCTTTCTCTCTCTCTCTGTGGCGTCCAGACAGATCCAGATCTGCTCCGCCGCTTCTCCGAATCCCGTTCGACGGGAAATCGGCGCGTTGCGGCGATCGTTGCGGCGACTGGCATAGTTTTTCGTAGGCTGCGAAGAACGAGGAACGTGAGGATATCTGTCGCGAGGAGGATCACGTGGACTTCGCTAGAGGCCGGGCGCTTGCGCGGCTTGCGGTGTTGCACCGATGGAACCGAACGGTTGCGGATTCGAATCCGCACACGGTGAGAATCGATTATCCGATAATCGTGATTTTTAGTTTTTCGAAACGGAAACGGATCTCCGTTTTTCTTTTATTTTCCGCTGTGTGGGAGATCCGGAGAAACCCAAGAACCCAACAGTGGTATCAGAGCGAGGTTCCACTGTTTCTCGTCCCGTTTCGATCTCCTAAATTAATTTTTTCATGAGTTATTCCATGCTTTAACTTCGATTAATTGTTGGATCTGTGTTCATGTGATGAACACGATTAATTTGATTAATATTCTGCAATTTTCGAAATTAATTTTGGGGTTTTCGGAGTTCTTCATGAGATGATGAACCGGGGCTTTTCGGCGGCTTCGTACATGCCTCCCAAGCGTTGGGATGGCGGGCTAGATCTCCAGATCTCTTGGTGATAGTCAGCATTGCCCACCGGGCATGATAGCCAGCGCCAGGGTGGCCTTGAAGAGCTGCAAAATCGAGCCCAAAGTTGGTGTTAAACCCTGAAAAACCAGATGTTCGGGGAGATCACATGGGCTCGGCTGGCCATTGTTTGGCCACCGCCGGCGGCCCTGCCGGCGCCGGGGGCACCGCCGGTCGGGGCCTATGCCGCTGGGGGGGCACGGCCGCCGGCGTCCCAGCCCCTACAACCGCCGCTTGCAACAGTTAGGGCTTTGGGTGCTTGCTTGGGAGGGTGTCTGGTTTGAGCTTGGTGGAGGTCGGCCCGAGCCGGTTCGACTGGCTAAACCGGCCGGCCAAGGGGCCCCTGACCGGACCTAATCCCTTAGCCAGGGTCCCAGGCCCTGGCTCGTACCAGAGCCCTTGGTTCGACCCCTGGCCGAGCCAGGGGGCTCGAACCATTTGCTAAGTTGACTCAGCCCCCCGTTTTTGTTGCCCCTTGTTTATTTTAAAATCCCTAAACCCCTATTGGCCCATTTGATTTAATGGGATTGGATTTTGATTTAAAATTTAAATTTTTCATAAAATTTAAATTATTATTCAATTTTTTTTAATTGGGCATATTGATGATTTTAAATCATTAAGTTAATTAAGGATTTATTAATTAGCAATTAGTTATCGATTAATTGAGGTTAATGTTAGTTTAAGTGTTAAATTAATTATTGACCTTAATTTATCTAATTTTAAAAGTTAAAATTAGTAGTCAATTATTTTTAATCTAATTGTTAAATTATTAATTATTAATACATCTAATTGTTAATTTTAATTTGAGTTAGTTATTAATTTAATTGTTAAATTAATAATTAACTTAAATGACTAATTTAAATGTTAAATTAGTAGTCCTTGATTAATTACTGTTAGTCATTAATTTAATAGGTAAATTAATGATAACTTTAATTGTCTAATCTAAGAGTTAGATTTAATTAATTATTAACTAGTTAATGTTAATTATTAGTTTAAGAGTTAAATTATTAATTAACATTAGTTGACTAATCTAAATATTAGATTAGTAGTTAATAATTAATTATAGCTGATTATTAATTTAAGTGTTAAATTATTAATTAACTTTGTTGGACTAGTCTAAGAGTTAGATTAGTCATTAATAGTCTAATTATTAGATTATTGATGGGGTTTAATCTAAGTGTTAGATTATTAGAATTGTTCTAATTTGTATGGAATAATATGGAATTATTAATTCGGAGTGTGTGCACATGTGATGTGTGTTTATTGCTTTTAAATTTTAATCTAATTGCATGTTAAGTTAATAAATGAGTTTTCCGAAATTCAAATACCAATTTTGATTGGATCTCAGCTTTTTGAAAGCCAAAATTATTTATTTTGAAAACTCTTTTATTTTAGCCATGTGATGCGCTATATCTTGTGTGGGATGTTTAAAACACACCGTGGTCATGGATATGCACTTATTTAATTGTTCATGTGATGAATGATCTGTTTGTATGGATCGTGGATGAATGATGGATATTTATTAATTATTAATAAATAGAGATCTGCGTATCTCTCCCTCTCCCATTCTCCGATGTATTTCTACCTCCCTCTCTCTTGTACTCGCCATAAGGCTCTCTTCTAATTACATGTAATTCTATAATTATTGTAATCTGATCGAGGCAACTGAGGTAGGAGCGAGGACGATCCACAACTGCAACCAGGAAGGCGAAAAGATGAAGATCTCTTTCCTATGTGTTTGCAGGTTATCTAATGTAAATGTTCTGTTAGATTGTGTGTGCGTTTGACTGTTGGCCCCAGTCAAACCCAATGTGCTATCCATGACCACACTAGACATGTATGTGATGTATTATTTTTCTTTTGATTATGAATCAAAGCAGGTATAGTATTTAGTAAATATATACGATATATTTATATACTATCACCTAGGAGAGACCAAGATAAAAGTTATCTAAATACCCTCAGATAAAATCTAAGCCGTAACGCGAGTAGTTAAGAACTTACCGCGTGATCCACCATCGTTATAGTCATAGGATTCGAATCACTTTAGGCAGGTTTGTTGTGCTATCCACAAGGCCTGCTTAATTGGGAGGAGAAACTATGGCTATGGCATTAGATGCCTATATGATTAGGGTAGAGGAACCGTGTAGCTTTGTTGTGCTATCCACAAGGGCTGCATGCAAATCTATGCTCGTCGCGTAACAATGGTTAGCTTAGACCAGAATTAGTGGTTTGTTGTGCTATCCACAAGGCCATTAAATCTCTGGAGACCGAAGCTATGACCAGATATTGCAAGGAGTTGCAAGTCCCATGAGTTGGGTGCTCTTTGATTGTATTACAGTTTGTTGTGCTATCCACAAGGCTGTACTGCAAGTCATTGAGATTCTGATCCCTACTAGGAGACTGTCGGCATCTCCCGTTCTGTATAACTGAGGGTTATATAGTCCGTCGAAAATTAGTGGGAGTTAAAACTTGAACAAAAGACCATGTCTTGTTTTATTTTTAATAATTGAACATCTGCTAAAATAGATTTTATTCATCTCCTGTAGGGAATTATGTCGTCGTATAACTCACTCTGTGGCATACTTAATGCCCTTTTGACTAGCCTGTACTACTTGGATTGGTTCAGAAACTTGAAGAATGTCTTCAGATTTGAACACATTGACTGTGTCCTTGGAGCTGATCCTCTTGCTTTACCGGCATTGGATGCCATTGACGCAGAGATGATAGCTAACGATAAAAGATCGAAGGACAAAGACAAAGAAGTAGTAAAGGGTGACTGCTTCTACTGTAAGCAGAATGGTCACTGGAATAGGAACTGCAAGGACTTCCTTAACGATAAAGTTCATGGAAAAGTGAAGCTGTCTGAAGCTTCAGATATCTATATGATAGATATCAACTTGTTAGTTAGAGATTCCACACCTTGGGTATTAGATACCGGATGTGCCTCTCATATCTGCCATGATGTGCAGATGCTAATAAGTAAGCGCAAGCTGAGACAAGGCGAGGTGGAATTGAGGCTAGAAAATGGCGCAAAAGTTACGGCGGTTGCTGTTAGGACAGCAAACCTCAGGCTTCCATCAGGAGACGCCTTACTATTAGAAGATTGTTATTATGTTCCTAGCATAATAAAGAACATCATATCAATATCTTGTTTGGACAAGATAGGATATAAATTGACTATTGAGAATAGAAGTTGTTCGATTAATTATGGTAATAAATCAATAGCTTCAACATCTTTAGTCAACGGTCTATATCTCTTAGATGTTTCTTATTACAATCTTCAAATTGATAAAGCTCTTAAGAAGAGAAAGAATTGTGTGAACCAAGCCTACATGTGGCATTGTAGAATTGGACACATTGGCGAAAGCAGGTTGCAAAAGTTGCATAAGCATGGTTACTTAACTGCATTCGATTACGAATCGTTTGCGACATGTGAATCCTGCCTTATAGGAAAGATGGCAAAATCTCCATTTACTGGACATGGAACGTGCCAAGGACATTCTGGAACTAATACATTCGAATGTATGTGGTCCTATGTCCACCCAAGCCAAAGGTGGCTAGTCATACTTCATCACGTTCACCGATGACTTCTCAAGATTCGGCTATGTGTACCTAATGAAGTACAAGTCGGAAGCATTTGAGAAGTTCAAGGAGTTCAAGAATGAGGTAGAGAAGCAGTTAGGAAAGAATATTAAAGCTCTTCGATCAGATAGAGGAGGAGAATACTTAAGTACTAATTTCACGCAATTCTTAAAGGATAATGGTATTCTTTCTCAGCTAGCCCCTCCATATACACCACAGATGAATGGTGTATCAGAAAGAAGGAATCGCACCTTGTTGGACATGGTGCGATCCATGATGAGCTTTTTGGGATTACCAGTGTCCCTCTAGGGGTATGCTCTAGAGTCAGCAGGATACCTACTGAACAGAGTACCCAGCAAGTCTGTGGCCTCTACTCCATATGAGATATGGAAGGCAGGAAACTAGAATTTAGACATGTTAAAGTCTGGGGTTGTCCTGCTCATGTAAAGAGGTATGATCTAGACAAGCTGGAATCACGAACTGATAAATGCATGTTTGTGGGATATCCAAAGGAGACCTTTGGATACAATTTTTTCTATCCTGGTGAACAAAAGGTGTTTGTCGCCAGGAAAGCTGTCTTCCTGGAAGAGGAATACCTTCTCCAAGAAAACATTGAGAGTAAAATAGTACTGGAAGATGTTCCAGATCCCCAAACAGCTGCATTATCATCAGATGAGATATCAGTTCCTGAATCTGTTCAGGTACATACACTTGAGCCTCGTATATCTGGTAGAGTACCTAGACTGCCAGAACGATATGGGACATATCACTGAAGATGAGTCTAAGGTAGAATATAATGAGGATGATGATCCTAATGTTAGAATCGCTGTGTCGGGATCCGACCGAAAAACGCAGCGGAATAATATGTGCGGGATCGGATCCATCCCGTTTCGATCATTAAAATAAAATCGGAGAATATCGAGTTCACCTTGCGCAAATTCGAATCCGCGTTCATTTTTCGGTTCCGTCGGATCGATGCCTCAAGTCGCGCAGATGCCCGACCTCTAACGGTATCGACGCGGTTCTCCTCGCGATGGATCGTCCTCGTTTCCTTGCTCGCTGCGGCGTTCGTAGATCCCGTCTGGCTGCGCGTAATCTGCCGCGGCATGCGGATTCTGATTCTCCCGTCGGACGGAAGGCGAAGCAGTCAGGAACCGCACGCCCAGAAGAGAAAGAAAGAGAGAAAGAATGAATGACGGCTAGGTCAGGGTTGCTGGCCCCCGACGTAGAATCCATTCTTTTATAATAAGTATGTTTGCGGTTTTTCATCAAAACCGAGATTTATCCGAAATCTTGTCGGATTATCCATCGACTTGAAAACCATTTGCGTGTGACCCTCTAGGCCCAAATACCAGTCAAGTTAATAGCCCATTAAGTCCAGTAACCCTTTACTGATCGACTGAATTAATTAATATCCTTATATTCAATTAATCAGTTGAATTTAATGTCCCACAATAAATTCGGACGGACTGCCGATCACGTTGGATGCCAAGCAACATCGCGTGATCTTGGATGGCACTCGGGTTATCGCAACCCTCTATTGAAACCTTTTTGTCATCGGTTAGCGTGCGGATATAATCCTTTATCCGTACAATATTCTCAAATTGACCTAGGGCATGGTTTACTATTAAACCCTGTTTGGTCGATTCACTTGAATCAGATGCCGCTAATCTGAATTCGATAACTCCTTATCGATTACAGAGTCCGCCCTGGCCAGGGACTTTAAGCGCATCATTCCCGGAACATTCTCTCTCAAACTACCGAGAGCGGATGATCCCGTATTGAACACACAATTACCTTCGAGGGCATTTCTCTGAACCCGATCGCTTGACTTATTGATAACCCATGGTTAGGGATTCGTTAGTCAAGGTCAAAGTTCAGAAACCTACCAACAAGGTATCTTTGGAGTCTCAGGTCCAAGAATCATCGACGCAACCGTGACAAATGAATCGAGCTGGTTAACAGTGAGGTGATTACTATCCAGCGATTCATAGTCGAATCAGTTCAGTGAACTCATTCGCCAATGAGCACCTATAGGTCTAGCACAGTGTCACCACACAAGTGACTTATTGGATCAGTGACCCTCATCATATGAGCTAAAGTTACCTATACTAATCTATCAAGATGTTTGATGTCCTATCTCAAACATCCTATGACTAGGAACAATTAAGAACATGTGTTTATAAGTCTTCGGTCCCGTAATTATGATCTCATCATAATCCGAAGACTACTGCACATGTTCATGGACTTCATCGTGATACAATAAACACAGATCAAATTAATTACACACAATGAATTATTGCCATTTATTAATAATCTGAATAAGTACATAGTATCGGATTGGCTTTGAGACCATCTAATACTAACAATCTCCCACTTAGACTAAAGCCAATCACTTTTATATAGAATACCCATATTCTCTAAGTGAGGCTCAAAAACATTTTGAGACAAAGGCTTTGTAAGTGGATCTGCTATGTTGTCGGCTGAGGGAACTCTTTCCACCACGACATCTCCTCGAGCTACAATCTCTCTGATCAGATGAAAGCGCCGCAGAATGTGCTTCGACTTCTGATGAGACCTCGGCTCTTTTGCTTGAGCAATCGCCCCATTGTTGTCACACAGCAGTGGGATGGGACCAGATATTCTTTCCACCACACCAAGATCGCCGATGAATTTATTCATCCATACAGCTTCCTTGGCGGCTTCAGCAGTAGCACTATACTCGGCTTCCGTTGTCGAATCAGCAGTGGTTTCCTGCTTAGAACTTTTCCAGCTCACTACTCTCCCGTTGAGTGTGAAAACAAAACCTGATGTTGACTTGTTGTCATCAGGATCAAACTGAAAACTCGAGTCAGTGTATCCTTTCAGCTTTAAGTCTCCTCCTCCATAGACTAGAAATAGATCCTTAGTCTTTCTCAAGTACTTAAGGATGCATTTCACAGCCTTCCAGTGTTCATCACCTGGATCTGCCTGATGTCCACTCGTAACACTTAGAACATATGCTACATCAGGTCTGGTACATAGCATGGCATACATGATGGGCCCTATGGCAGAAGCATAGGGGTCTTTATCCATCATAGCCCTCTCTTCAGGTGTCTTGGGAGACTGACCTTTAGAGAGTGAGATTCCATGTCTCATCGGTATGAGACCTCTCTTGGAATTTTCCATGCCAAACCTTTTGACAATAGTTTTTATGTACATGGATTGGGTTAAAGCTAGCATCTTCTTTGATCTATCTCTATAGATCCGTATTCCTAATACGTAAGATGCTTTTCCCAAATCCTTCATGGAGAAGTTCTTTGACAGCCATATCTTTATAGATGAGATCATTCCTACATCATTCCCAATGACTAGGATGTCGTCAACGTAAAGAACCAGAAATGTGATTGCGCTCCCACTGTTTTTCTTGTATACACAGGGCTCATCTTCATTCTTAATGAAGCCATAAGATTTGATTGCCTCATCAAATCTTATGTTCCAGCTTCGGGATGCTTGCTTCAGTCCATAAATGGACCTCTGGAACTTGCATACCATGTCTGGAGATTCTTTGGATGTGAATCCTTCTGGTTGTATCATATACACCTCCTCCTCAAGGTTTCCATTGAGGAAGGCAGTCTTCACATCCATCTGCCAGATTTCATAATCATGGTAGGCAGCAATGGCGAGAAGAATTCTGATGGACTTAATCATAGCAACGGGTGAAAAGGTTTCGTCATAGTCAACACCTTGTCTTTGACGATAGCCTTTTGCCACTAATCTTGCTTTATAAGTCTCAATACGTCCATCTGCACCGATCTTTCTTTTAAAGATCCATTTGCAGCCGATAGGTACTATACCATCGGGTAAATCTACCAAGTTCCAAACTTGGTTGATGTACATGGACTGTATTTCAGAATTCATGGCTTCCCACCATTTCCCGGCATCTGGACTTTCAATGGCCTCCTGGTAATTCTTAGGATCATCATCTTCATTATAGAGTATCCTTGAACCATCCAAATTAATATGTCCCACATATCTTTCTGGTGGTTTAGGTACTCTTTCAGACCTACAAGGTTCCTGTGTATTATTTTGAACAGGTTCAGAAACTGACGTTTCATCTGATGAACCATTGCCAGTTTGTGGGTCTGGAATTTCTTCCAGTGTTACTTTACTCCCACTGTCCTTCTGGAGAATATAATCTTCTTCCATAAAGACAGCTCTCCTGGCCACAAACACCTTTTGTTCGCCAGGATGATAAAAGTAATATCCATAAGTTTCCTTTGGATATCCCATAAATCTGCATTTGTCAGTTCTGGATTCCAGCTTATCTGCGTCATGTCTTTTAACATGAGCAGGACACCCCCAGACTTTAACATGTTTAAGGTCCGATTTTCTTCCATTCCATATCTCATATGGAGTGGTTTCAACAGATTTGCTGGGTATCTTGTTCAGGATATACATAGCCGAGCTAAGTGCATATCCCCATAAGGATACTGGTAATTTGGACATGCTCATCATGGATCGCACCATTTCCATTAATGTGCGATTTCTCCTTTCCGATACACCATTCATCTGAGGTGTATAAGGAGGTGTAAGCTGAGAAAGGGTACCGTTATCCTTTAAGTATTTAATGAACTCCGTACTCAAGTATTCACCACCCTGATCGGATCGGATGGTTTTTATACTCTTTCATGTTTGTTTTCTACCACTGTTTGAATCGCTGTGTCGGGATCCGACCGAAAAACGCAGCGGAATAATATGTGCGGGACCGGATCCATCCCATTTCGATCATTAAAATAAAACCGAAGAATATCGAGTTCACCTTGCGCGGATTCGAATCCGCGTTCGTTTTTCGGCTCCGTCGGAGCGATGCCGCAAGTCGCGCAGATGCCCGACCTCTAGCGGTATCCACGCGGTTCTCCTCGCGATAGATCGTCCTCGTTTCCTCGCTCGCTGCGGCGTTCGTAGATCCCGGCTGGTTGCGCGTAATCCGCCGCGACATGCAGATTCTGATTCTCCCGTCGTACGGAAGGCGGAGCAGTCGGGAACCGCACGCCCAGAAGAGAAAGAAAGAGAGAAAGAACGAATGACGACTAGGTCAGGGTTGCTGGCCCCCGACGTAGAATCCGTTCTTTTATAATAAGTCTGTTTGCGGTTTTTCATAAAAACCGAGACTTATCCGAAATCCTGTCGGATTATCCATCGACTTGAAAACCATTTGCGTGTGACCCTCTAGGTCCAAATACCAGTCAAGTTAATAGCCCATTAAGTCCAGTAACCCTTTACTGACCCACTGAATTAATTAATATCCTTATATTCAATTAATCAGCCGAATTTAATGTCCCACAATAAATTCGGACGGACTGCCGATCACGTTGGATGTCAAGCAACATCGCGTGATCCTGGATGGCACTGGGGTTATCTCAACCCTCTATTGGAACCTTTTTGTCATCGGTTAGCGCGCGGATATAATCCTTCATCCGTACAATGTTCCCGAATCGACCTAGGGCATGGTTTACTGTTAAACCCTATTTGGTCGATTCACTTGAATCAGATGCCGTTTATCTGAATTCGATAACTCCTTATCGATTACAGAGTCCGCCCTGGCCAGGGACTTTAAGCGCATCATTCCCGGAACATTCTCTCTCAAACTACCGAGAGCGGATGATCCCGTATTGAATACACAATTACCTTCGAGGGCATTTCTCTGAACCCGATCGCTTGACTTATTGATAACCCATGGTTAGGGATTTGTTAGTCAAGGTCAAAGTTCAGAAACCTACCAACAAGGTATCTTTGGAGTCTCAGGTCCAAGGATCATCCACGCAACCGTGACAAATGAATCGAGCTGGTTAACAGTGAGGTGATTACCATCCAGCGATTCATAGTCGGATCAGTTCAGTGAACTCATTCGCCAATGGGCACCTATAGGTCTAGCATAGTGTCCCCACACAAGTGACTTATATGATCAGTCACCCTCATCATATGAGCTGAAGTAACCTATACTAGTCTATCCGAATGTTTGATGTCCTATCTCAAACATCCTATGACTAGGAACAATTAAGAATATGTGTTTATAAGTCTTCGGTCCCGTAATTATGATCTCATCATAATCCGAAGACTATTGCACATGTTCATGGACTTCATCGTGATACGATAAACACAGATCGAATTAATTACACATAATGAATTATTGTCATTTATTAATAATCTGAATAAGTACATAGTATCGGATTGGCTTTGAGACCATCTAATACTAACACCTAAGACCTACCAGGAGGCCATAGACGGCCCAGAAGCTGGGAAATGGCGAGAAGCCATGAACTCAGAAATCCAGTCTATGTACACTAACCAAGTTTGGAACTTGGAGGACTTGCCCGTGGGTATTGTACCCATCGGTTGCAAGTCAATCATTAAGAGAAAGATCGGTGTTGATGGATGAATCGACACTTATAAGGCAAGGTTGGTGGCAAAGGGATATCGTCAAAGGCAAGGAATTGACTATAACGAGACTTTCTCACCAGTTGCCATGATAAAGTCGATCAGAGTTCTACTCGCCATTGCTGCACATTTTGATTATGAAATTTCGCAGATGGATGTGAAGACTGCCTTCCTCAATGGTAACTTTGAAGAAGAGGTGTATATGATACAACCAGAAGGTTTCACATCCAAAGAATCTCCAAGAGAAAGTGTGCAAGCTTCAGAAGTCCATTTATGGACTAAAGCAGGCTTCCCGGAGCTGGAACATAAGATTTGACGAGGCTGTCAAGTCTTATGACTTCATTAAGAATGAATATGAGCCTTGTGTGTACAAGAAGACCAGTGGGAGTGCAGTCACTTTTCTAGTTCTTTACGTAGATGACATACTACTCATTGAGAATGATGTAGCTATGATGTCATCAGTAAAGATCTGGCTGTCGAAAAACTTCTCCATGAAAGATTTGGGAGAAGCATCTTACGTATTGGAAATACGGATCTATAGAGATAGATCAAAGATGAAGCTTGGAATGACCCAATCCTTGTACATAGATACCATAGTCAAAAGGTTTGGCATGAAAAATTCCAAGAGAGGTCTCATACCGATGAGACATGGAATTCGTCTCTCAAATGAGCAGTCTCCTAAGACTCCTGATGAGAGGGCACTGATGGATAGAATACCCTATGCCTCTGCCATAGGATCTATTATGTATGACATGCTATGTACATAGCCTGATGTTGCATTTGCTATAAGTGTTACGAGTAGATTTCAGGCTGATCCAGACGAAGAGCACTGGAAGGTAGTGAAATGTATCCTTAAGTACTTTAGAAGAACTAAGGATATGTTTCTTGTCTATAGAGGAGGTGACTTGAAACTGCGAGGCTTTACTGACTCGCGTTTCCAGTCAGATTCAGATGATAGCAAGTCAACATATGGATTCGTGTTTACTTTGAATGGAGGCGCAGTGTGCTGGAAGAGTTCCAAGCAAGTAACCACTGCAGATTCGACGACTGAAGCTGAGTACATCGCTGCAGCTGAAGCCGCTAAGGAAGCAGTGTGGTTGAAGAAATTCATTACCGACCTCGGCGTAGTTCCCAGCATCTCTGAGCCTGTTCCACTGTTGTGCGACAACAATGGAGCGATTACGCTAGCGAAAGAGCCACGGTCTCATCAGAAATAAAACCATATTCTGAGGCACTTTCATCTTACCAGAGTGATCATATCTAGAGGAGATGTAGTAGTGGAAAGAGTTCCATCCGTCGACAATGTAGCAGATCCACTGACAAAGCCGTTGGCTCAAATTGTGTTTGAGCGTTACCTAGAGTCTATAGGCTTATTATATAAAGGTGATTGGCTTTAGTCCAAGTGGGAGATTGTTAGTTTTAGGTGGCCTACAAGCCAATCTGACTATGTAAATCTCGTTCATTTATTAATATAATCGCATAATATTCATTATGTGTAAATAGCATTAAATATCGTTTCATAATGCAGTCCCTGAATATGTGCTATAGTGATAAGATTATGATGAGATCACACTAATGAGACTGATCACTTAATGTAAGGACTGAGGTTTCGGGTTCAGTATTCGGGTCAGGTTCGGGCCGGATCCCCTGGTTTGGACCCTGAGGAGGGTCTTGAGATTTCTGACTGAATGGCGTCAGCACTGCTCGACGCCTTTCAAAAGGCGTCAGGGTGTGTAGACGCCATTTAGGTCTGTTGGTTGTTGCGCCACGTGGGCGGGTTTCGGGCCGCGAGAGTACGGCCCCGGTCACATCGTCTGAACGGCGTCCAGGTTGGCCGACGCGATTCAGACTGTGGCCTCTGCGATGTCAGGGTGCAGCGCCAGAGCGTTGTCAGTACGGCCTGTCCTGTCGTCTGAACGGCGTCCACGGTGGGCGACGCGTTTCAGACCGCTGTCAGTACGGCCGTCCTGTCAGACTGATAGGCGTCTGCCTCGATCGACGCGTTTTAGTGAGATTCTGATTGACTCTGCGAGCCTCCCCTTCTTTCCCTCATTCTCGCCTTCACTCTCTCTCTCCTCACCCTCTCCGACCTCTCCGACTCTCTTCTTCCCCTTCCCTTCCTCTTCTTCCTCTTCCAATCACTCCATAGCCTCCTTACCTCTCACCTCTACCTCCACCACCTCCTTCGCGGCGTTCCCTTCTCCGGACGGCGGCCGACGTCCCGGCGGAGTGGCGGCGTCCTCGAGGGTACCGGCGGCGGTCTGCGGTGCGGCGGGTCGGCGGCGAGGAGCTTGGAGGAGTTCAAGAACCGGTAGGGGGACGAACCTTGCATGTGTTGCTCGTGTGTTCCTTGGCGTAACATGATGTGTTTGGGCTAGATTGAGCATGTTTAGGGGATTTTCTTGTGGGAATGGTTGTGCTTGTGATCGTGGTTTCGTAGCATGCCTGTGATAGATGAATGCTTCTTCCTCCCCTTCTTGTTTTGGGGCTTTTCGGGGTGCTTGGGGTTAAGGGAGAAACCCTCGGTTCGAACCAGGGAACCAGGTTTCTGGCGCTAAACGGCGTCGTGCCTGGTCGACGCCTTTCAGAAGGGCGTCAGGGCAGTACGACGCCTTTTTAGGGCAGAAACCTCCCTGTTCGAGGTTTCGCGGAATAGGGGTTCTGGCGCTAAATGACGTCATGGGTGGACGATGCCTTTCAGAAGGGCGTCGGGCCATCATGACGCCATTTAGACAGGAAAATCACCCCGAGTAAGGGTCTGTAAATCTGGAATTTATGTGTGAATGGCGTCTGTGGACCTGGACGCGTTTTAGATAGGCGACTCCCTATGACGACGCGTTTCAGGAAATTATCTGACTATTAAATGAACCTGTCTGAGGGACTTGAATGGCGTCGACCTTGGTCGATGCGATTCAAGACAGAGATGTGTAAACCTGGTTTTCACCATGTGCTTCACTGTGGGATGATTTCAATTGCATGCTTCACGTTGTACGCTGAGACTGAGGACTCCTGTGTGAATGGAATCATGTTGTGTGTGTGTGTGCTTATGCGAGTATGGAATCGGAATAACTGTGGTTTACGTTTGTCACCATGGACCGATGGGGACAGGGTCATGGTGTCTGTAAGGCATTGTGCCGTACCGGTGGAGGAGTGGTACATGTTGTGTTTTACCTTTGGCTGAGGGAAGCGGGATCGCCTTGAGCCCGACGGGCCGGAGTAGCCGGTGTGCTATCCGAGGGGTCGCTGTTTGTCCTCAGCGGGTCGGGGTTTCCCTGTTTGTCGTGACAGCTTCCGGCGCGTTTCTTGCTGTGGAGCTGGTTGTGGTACTGTTGGAGTTGGCTTACCCTTTAGCCACTGGGCCTGATGTGACCTTTGATCAAGGTTACGAGTGGTACCCTTAACCCTTTGACCTGACGCAGCCCGGGAGATTTGGGTTTGTGGGTAGTTCCTGTAGCTTCGGCTTGACGGGGGTTCGCCGGTCCCCAGGGCCCTCCTGAAGCGTTGAGGCCTAGCGTGGAGGCAATCCGGACGGTAGGACAGTAGTCTAGACTGGTTGTGTGCACACGTAGCTGGCAATGGCGGTACACTGGTTCCAGCTAGTCCTAGTTTGACTCACTGCCTCACCCTACAGTGCACCGGAACACTTTAGGGGTGGACAGGGGTGAGCTGTGGTGGTAGTGTTGGGAGGCGACGTTTGACTTCGGTCGACAGTGTGGTTCAGTCGCTTCGTGGACTTTGACTGTGAGTCGTGACTCTGTGTTGGGTTCTTCGGGTTGCTTAGAATGGTTCTTGCTGCACTGCTTATCGTACGTTTTATATCAGAGTTGGGTACTGTGTTTACTGCTTTACTTAATTGCCATATATTCCTGTTGTTACACTTGTGGGTGTGTGAGTGGGAGGCAGGGGATCGGATGATCCCTACTGAGCCCATTTCTGGTGTGGCTCACTCCCTGCGGTTTCAGGTGTGGACCTCGTGGCGAGCAGTAGCGTGGTGTATTCTTGGTGTGCGGACCAGCAACTGTCTTAGTTCCGTGGTATGCCCCGATGTTGTTGTACTTCCTTCTGCCTGTACTTATTTAATTGTTGGACATGTAATTATTGTTGGACTGTATACGGACATTGTTATTTTCCTTCCTGCGCAGTTGCTTAGCTTTGTAGTCCGTGAGATTGCTATATTTAGCCTTGTTTAGCACTTACTCCTCCAGATGTGTTGTGTGAGATCCGAGTGTGAACCCGCAGTTAATGGGCCGACATCCATTTAGTGACCGGGTCTCCGGTCATAGGATGGCGGGTCGTTACAGTTGGTATCAGAGCTCAATCTGGTCGAGTATGTGGTAAACTGGGTTAGATATTATAGTCCAACAATAAGTACGAGTCGGTACATGCGATGGCTGCTGGCGTAGATTGATAGGTTTTGACGTGTTTTGGTTCGATTTGCGTGTTGTGGGGCAGCGATGGCGCCGAAGAGGAGAGTTCCGGTGGCTTGGGACTCGAGAGCAGATGGTGGTGGTTCGAGGGCAGAAGGTCATAATGTGGATCGTTTTATGGAAGCTATGATCGGGGCTATGTCCAGATATCAGCAGGGAGATGGAAGTGAGGGGTCCAGTTCCCGAGGTGGGCAATCCATGGTGGTGGAGCGGTTCTTGAAGCTGAAGCCCCCTTCTTTCACGGGTCAACCTGTTCCGGATGCGGCAGCTCAGTGGGTTAAGGAGGTGGAGAAGGTGTTTGATGTCCTAGAATGTGCTGAGAGTGACAAGACCTTGTTGGCAACCTACTTGCTGAAGGGCAATGCTTATGATTGGTGGGTTACCATCAAGGGGTTGATGTTTCCAGATAGGCCTTTGAGAGAGATTCCTTGGGAAGGCTTCGTGAGAGAGTTTAGTGGACAGTACTTTTCGAGGCACGTTCGTAGGGCCAAGGAAAGGGAGTTTATGGAATTGGTGCAGGATGATTTGTCAGTTCTAGAGTACCAGATGAAATTTGTAGCTCTGGGAAGATTTGCTCCACACATATCTGAGCGTGAGGATCTTAGGACAGAGAAATTTGTGGATGGACTTCAGCATGATCTGAGAGAGTTTGTGGCAGCACATTGTTGTAAAGATTTGGCGTCAGCAGTTCAGTGCGCGGCAGCAGTGGAGATGCAGTTCCAACACACGGCGAGAGAATCGGAACATTCAGCTCAGGGGAAGCAGCATAGCAGGGATAGATCGACAGCCTTTTCGTTAGGTGATCCGAGTTCCTTTGAGGTCGAGTTCCAGGAGGTACCTTACGACGAGGATGAGGATGGTTCGGTTCAGCAGATGGAGACAGAGGTCAGCTGGCACCAGTAGGCGAGGCGGGGCACTGCAGATCGTTGTCCCCGATGTAGCAGATTTCATGGCAACCGGATTTGTCCCTTGATCACTGGTAGCTGTTTCGCCTGTGGTCGGAAGGGACATCTCGCGAGGAACTGTCCCCAGAAGAACCAGGCAGGTCAGGGGCCGAGCGGTTAGTGAGTGTTCGAGGTGTGATTGGAGTCGCGTCTCCTTGTGGAGATCCGAAAGGTTGTGCTAGAAGAACACTTTTATCTTGTCTTTTTCTGAGGTGGTTGTGAACTCGTGTGGCACTTGTATGTATTTGGGTTTGGTGGAGAAATAGGTTTTGTAGTATGTGCCTTGCTAGTGTGTGGATATTTCAATCTATCAGCTTTTTTCAGAATTGAGAATCTTAGTTAGCTTGACGTGGATGTGTTGGAACCCTGTGTGGGTGATTGGTGAGAATGATTGTTGTGATCGGTGTGTGTCGGCGTGTGATGGTTTGCCGAGTTGAGCGTTGAGCGGTTGCAATTTCGAGGACGAAATTCTTTTAAGGGGGGGAGATTGTAAGGACTAAGGTTTCGGGTTCAGTATTCGGATCAGGTTCGAGCCGGATCCCCTGTTTTGGACCCTGAGGAGGGTCTTGAGATTTCTGACTGAATGGCGTCAGCACTGCTCGACGTCTTTCAAAAGGCGTCAGGGTGTGTAGACGCCATTTAGGTTTGTTAGTTGTTGCGCCACGTGGGCGGGTTTCGGGCCGCGAGAGTACGGCCCCGGTCACATCGTCTGAACGGCGTCCAGGTTGGCCGACGCGATTCAGACTGTGGCCTCTGCGATGTCAGGGTGCGGCGCCAGAGCGTTGTCAGTACGGCCTGTCCTGTCGTCTGAACGGCGTCCACGGTGGGCGACGCGTTTCAGACCGCTGTCAGTACGGCCGTCCTGTCAGACTGATAGGCGTCTGCCCCGATCGACGCGTTTTAGCGAGATTCTGATTGACTCCGCGAGCCTCCCCTTCTTTCCCTCATTCTCGCCTTCACTCTCTCTCTCCTCACCCTCTCCGCCCTCTCCGACTCTCTTCTTTCCCTTCCCTTCCTCTTCTTCCTCTTCCAATCACTCCATAGCCTCCTTACCTCTCACCTCTACCTCCACCACCTCCTTCGCGGCGTTCCCTTCTCCGGACGGCGGCCGACGTCCCGGCGGAGTGGCGGCATCCTCGAGGGTACCGGCGGCGGTCTGCGGTGCGGCGGGTCGGCGGCGAGGAGCTTGGAGGAGTTCAAGAACCGGTAGGGGGACGAACCTTGCATGTGTTGCTCGTGTGTTCCTTGGCGTAACATGATGTGTTTGGGCTAGATTGAGCATGTTTAGGGGGTTTTCTTGTGGGAATGGTTGTGCTTGTGATCGTGGTTTCGTAGCATGCCTGTGATAGATGAATGCTTCTTCCTCCCCTTCTTGTTTTGGGGCTTTTCGGGGTGTTTGGGGTTAAGGGAGAAACCCTCGGTTCGAACAAGGGAACCAGGTTTCTGGCGCTAAACGGCGTCGTGCCTGGTCGACGCCTTTCAGAAGGGTGTCAGGGCAGTACGACGCCTTTTTAGGGCAGAAACCTCCCTGTTCGAGGTTTCGCGGAATAGGGGAGCTGGCGCTAAATGACGTCATGGGTGGACGACGCCTTTCAGAAGGGCGTCGGGACATCATGACGCCATTTAGACAGGAAAATCACCCCGAGTGAGGGTCTGTAAATCTGGAATTTATGTGTGAATGGCGTATGTGGACCTGGACGCGTTTTAGATAGGCGACTCCCTATGACGTCGCGTTTCAGGAAATTATCTGACTGTTAAATGAACCTGTCTGAGGGACTTGAATGGCGTCGACCTTGGTCGACGCGATTCAAGACAGAGATGTGTAAACCTGGTTTTCACCATGTGCTTCACTGTGGGATGATTTCAATTGCATGCTTCACGTTGTACGCTGAGACTGAGGACTCCTGTGTGAATGGAATCATGTTGTGTGTGTGTGTGCTTATGCGAGTATGGAATCGGAATAACTGTGGTTTACGTTTGTCACCATGGACCGATGGGGACAGGGTCATGGTGTCTGTGAGGCATTGTGCCGTACCGGTGGAGGAGTGGTACATGTTGTGTTTTACCTTTGGCTGAGGGAAGCAGGATCGCCTTGAGCCCGACGGGCCGGAGTAGCCGGTGTGCTATCCGAGGGGTCGCTGTTTGTCCTCAGCGGGTCGGGGTTTCCCTGTTTGTCGTGACAGCTTCCGGCGCGTTTCTTGCTGTGGAGCTGGTTGTGGTACTGTTGGAGTTGGCTTACCCTTTAGCCACTGGGCCTGATGTGACCTTTGATCAAGGTTACGAGTGGTACCCTTAGCCCTTTGGCCTGACGCAGCCCGGGAGATTTGGGTTTGTGGGTAGTTCCTGTAGCTTCGGCTTGACGGGGGTTCGCCGGTCCCCAGGGCCCTCCTGAAGCGCTGAGGCCTAGCGTGGAGGCAATCCGGACGGTAGGACAGTAGTCTAGACTGCTTGTGTGCACACGTAGCTGGCAGTGGCGGTACACTGGTTCCAGCTAGTCCTAGTTTGACTCACTGCCTCACCCTACAGTGCCCCGGAACACTATAGGGGTGGACAGGCGTGAGCTGTGGTGGTAGTGTTGGGAGGCGACGTTTGACTTCGGTCGACAGTGTGGTTCAGTCGCTTCGTGGACTTTGACTGTGAGTCGTGACTCTGTGTTGGGTTCTTCGGGTTGCTTAGAATGGTTCTTGCTGCACTGCTTATCGTACGTTTTATATCAGAGTTGGGTACTGTGTTTACTGCTTTACTTAATTGCCATATATTCCTGTTGTTAAACTTGTGGGTGTGTGAGTGGGAGGCAGGGGATCGGATGATCCCTACTGAGCCCATTTCTAGAGTGGGTCACTCCCGGCGGTTTCAGGTGTGGACCTCGTGGCGAGCAGTAGCGTGGTGTCTTCTTGGTGTGCGGACCAGTAGCTGTCTTAGTTCCTAGGTATGCCCCGATGTTGTTGTACTTCCTTCTGCCTGTACTTATTTAATTGTTGGACATGTAATTATTGTTGGACTGTATACGGACATTGTTATTTTCCTTCCTGCGCACTTACTTACCTTTGTAGTCCGTGAGATTGCTATATTTAGCCTTGTTTAGCACTTACTCCTCCAGATGTGTTGTGTGAGATCCGAGTGTGAACCCGCAGTTAATGGGCCGACATCCATTTAGTGACCGGGTCTCCGGTCATAGGATGGCGGGTCGTTACACTTAAACACACATATTCTTAATCGTTCATAGTCAAAGGATATCCGAGAAGGACATCGGATATCCGGTTAGACTAGTACAGATTACTCCTGCTCATATGATGAGGGTGACTGATCTCATAAGTCACTTGTGTGGAGCCACTAAGGCGAATCTGTAGGTGCTCATTGGAGAATGAGTTCACTGAACTGATCCAACTGAATCGCTGGATGGTACTGTACCTCACTGTCAACCAGCTTGATTCTATTGTCGTAGTTGCGTGGATGGTCCTCAGACCTGAGACACCTTGTCGGTGGACTTCTGTGCTTTGACCTTGGTTTACGAATCTCTAGCCACGGGATTCTAAAATGCCAAGGATTGGGTACAACGGAATACCGTCGAAGAGAATTGTGTGTCAATAAGGAATCATTCGCTCTCGGTACTTAGAGAGAAAATGCTCTAGGAAGGATGTGCGGAAGTCCCTTGCCAGGGCGGACGATAATATCGGGAAAGGTGTTTTCCGATATTTATCAGCGGCATCCAATCCAAGTGAGTCGACCGGTTAGGGTTTGACAGCACGCCATACCTTGAGTTGACTCAAGTGCATTGTACGAATGAAGGATTATATCCACGCGGTAACTGTCGGCGGAAAGGTTCCAAGAGTAGGTTTCTTAACCCCAATACCTTCCAGGTTCACAAGGTGTTGCTTGGCACCCAACGTGATCGGAGGCCCGATCAAATTCGATGTGCGACATCAATTCGATTGATTAATTAATTAATAAAGAGTTATTAATTGATTAATAAAGCCAGTGAGGAGTCACTAGGCTTATTGGGCAAAAGATTCTCAAGGCGATGGATAAATAAGTGAGTTTTATACAAACCAGGGGTTTTTATGAAAAACCGCAAAGTTAGTATAAAACATAGCGAACGGGCAGAGCAGGCCAAGCTGCTGCTAACCCTAGCCACCCCTCCTCTGTTTCTCTCTCTCTCTGGCGTGCAGACAGATCCATATATGCTTTGCCGCTTCTCCGAATCCCGTTCGACGGGGAATCGTCTAAGTGTTGTAGTGATCGTTGCGGCGACCGATAGAGTTTTTCATGGGCTGCGAAGAATGAGGAACGTGAGGATATCCGTCGCGAGGAGGATCACATGGACTTCGCTAGAGGCCGGGCGCTTGCGCGGCTTGCAGTGTCGCACCCACGAAACCGAACGGTTGCGGATTCGAATCCGCACACGGTGAGAATCGATTATCCGATAATCGTGATTTTTAGTTTTTCGAAATGGAAACGGATCTCCGTTTTTATTTTATTTTCTGCTGCGTGGAAGATCCGGAGAAACCCGAGAACCCAACATTCTTTACTTGAGATAATGGGCCCGGTTGTGCCATTGGATTCCTTCACCATTTGGGCCCTAGAGTGGCCCCTTTTTTTATTCATTTGGCTTGCAAAATAGGCATGACTGCTGTCCATTAACCTTCTCTTTACTTGGAAAAAATTGTTTGGATTTTTCTCTTTGTTCATTTTATGGTGACAACAGGTCCCTATGAAAGTAGGGGGAACCTCCCACCACCCCACCTCTTACCTGGCCGATTGATAATTGTGAAGGTGGACTTGAACTAAACCTAGATTAATTTGTGAGAAACATATCATGTAGGCTAGTTTAACCATAGTTGTCTTAGGAATAATTGTGTGCTAACTTGTTTGCATCATAATTAAAAAAAAAAAAAAAAAGATTTTCAACATGGAGTGGACTCAAATGAACCAATTTCTTGGCCCACGTCTTAATACCATCACATCTTTCCTTTCACCACCTAATATGGATTTGGCTCACAGATTAGATAAGCTAGACAACTTGGCCCACACAATTGATCAATTTCTAGTTTTTGGCCCATAACCGTCCTCATCTCCTGTACAATCATATACCTATCAAGAGAGATGCCCCATTTGGGCCAATCAGGACCATTATGATACCCCACCTGCTCTTCAATTTCCACCTCACCAGGCCCAAGCTCCAAGTCTAGCTATCCAAGACTTCTCAGATTGGGCCCAATTCCAAGTCTACTCTAGTGGTTTGGCCCACAATCATGGACACTCTGATTATCCATTGTCCACAAGCTCTTGTCCACCTTCCTTCCAATCAGATTATTCGACATATTCTTATTCTTCGCAGTCTGATTATCAGCCTAGTTATCCACATCCTCAGGATGATCAATTTATGCAACTTGAACAAATAGTCTTGGCCCAACAACAAATCATTGGTAGAATGCAAGCCCTAGTTGACTGTTTGACTGAAACTAATCTAAGGATAGATTTAGAAGAAGTGCTTAGCAATATCGTTGAAAATCTGCAATCTTTTTCACCTGATCTTGACCAACAAATCAACTCACAAATTCAACTTGAAATCGCTCAACTCGGAAATGGTCACATCATACCTGATCTTGAAAACAGAGAGAATCTTAAGGAGTTGTATCAGGTGAGAATAGGGAATGCTAGTATGAATCAATCCATGAAAAATCCTGAGACTGGTCAACAAGATGCATCCATGATCATACATGTCTGTCCTGAGGAAAGCTTAAGTGATAGAAAAGGAGAAGGGGAAGTAAGTGATCTTTTAGAGGTTAATTCGGACCTTGAGCACTTTATGTTCTCTACAGCGGAAGTAAATACACATACTAGTCCGAACCTCGAATATTTTTTCTTCCCAATAGAGAAAGTGGATAATTTGGAAGAGTTATGCCAGGTGGAAAGAGAGAATATGGAGAACCCTCAGACTGACCAACAAGGCGAATCCACGATCACACCTATTTCTCCTGAGAAGAGCTTGAAGGAAAAAGGAAAAGGACAAGTGAGTGATTTGCGTGATATTGATCCGGACTTTGAACACTTTCTATTTTCCATAGAGGAATTAAATACACACATTAGTCTGGATCTTAAATATTTCTTCTTCCCAGTGGAGAAAGTGGATAATTTTGAGGAGTTGTATCAGGAGGAAACTCAATCCATAGACCTGGAAAATCATCAGGTAGAGCCTATAGAGGGGAAGTTGGGGGGAGATGACGAGGATGAGAAGGAGTCTAGTGAGAACCTGAGCATGTGTCTACTCATAATTCCCTCCCCGAGTGTTAGAGAATCTAAGTGTAATGACTGAGATTTCGGGTTCGGTTTTCGGGCCGGGTTCGGGTCGGAACCCTTGGTTTGGACCCTGTGGGGGGTCTTGTGACTGCTGACTGAATGGCGTCAGCACTGCTCGACGCCTTTCAAAAGGCGTCAGGTTGTGTGGACGCCATTTAGGTCTGCTGGTTGTTGCGCCACGTGGGCGGGTTTCGGGCCGCGAGAGTACGGCCCTGTCAGATTTGTCTGAACGGCGTCCACCTCGGTCGACGCGTTTCAGACTGCGACACCTGCGGTGTCAGGGTGCGACGCCAGAGCGTTGTCAGTACGGCCTGTCTTGTCATCTGAACCGCGTCCGTGGTGGGCGACGCGTTTCAGACCGGTGTCGGTACGGCCGTCCTGTCAGACTGAATGGCGTCTGCCTCGATCGACGCGTTTTGGGGGAATTCTGGTTGACCCCGCGAGCCTCCCCTTCTTTCCCTCATTTTTCGCCTCTCCACTCTCTCTCTTCCGCTCCCTCCGCCCTCCTTCCTCCCTTCCCTACCTCTTCTTCCTCTTCCAACTACTCCATAGCTTCCCTACCTCTCACCTCTACCTCCACCACCTTCCTCGCGGCGTTCCCTTCTCCGGACGGCGGCCGACGTCCCGGCGGAGTGGCGGCGTCCTCGAGGATACCGGCGGCGGCGTGGGGCGATACGGGTCGACGGCGAGGAGCTTGGAGGAGTTCAAGAACCGGTAGGGGGACGAACCTTGCATGTGATGTTCGTGTGATTCTCGGCGTGACGTGGTGCTTGGGGGATAGATTGAGCATGATTAGGAGGGATTCCATGTGGGAATGACGGTGTATGTGATCGTGTTTTCGTAAGCATGATTGTGTGGTCGAGCTTCTCTCCCTCCCCCTTTGATTTTGGGATTTTCGGGGTGCCCGGGGTTCAAGGGTGAAGCCCTCGGGTCGAACCAGGAAACCTGGTTTCTGGCGCTAAATGGCGTCGGGCTGGGTCGACGCTTTTCCGAAAGACGTCCGGTCAGCACGACGCGTTTTAGCGCAGAAACCTTCCTGTGTGAGGTTTCCTGAGTTAGGGGTTCTGTGCTAAATGACGTCATGGATGGACGACGCCTTTCAGAAAGACGTCGGGCCATCATGACGCCATTTAGGCAAGAAATGCCCCCGTTTAAGGGTTCTGCAAATCTGGTTTTCTGGGTTGAAAGGCGTCGGGACACCCAGACGCGTTTTAAATGGCGACTTCATCGGTAGACGCGTTTTAAGCAATAATCTGACGTTTAACTGAACCTGTCTGAGGGACTTGAATGGCGTCGACCTCGGTCGACGCGATTCAAGCCAGAAGTGCTATATTGCTGGTTTTTAGCATGTGTTTCACTGTGAAAGTTCTAAGGCATGTTTTATGTTGTACACTGTGATCAAGGACTTATGTGTGAGTGGAATTACAGCATGTTAAATGTGTATGTGTGTGTGTCTGTACGAATATGGATTCGGGATGACTGTGGTTTCCGTTTGTCACCATGGGCCGATGGGAGAAGGGCCATGGTGTCTGTGAGGAGGGGTACTTGTTGTGTTTCACCCTTGGCTGAGACAAGCAGAACCACCTTGAGCCCGTCGGGCCGGAGTAGCTGTGTGCTATCCGAGGGGTTGCTGTTTGGTCTCAGCGGGTCGGGGTTTCCCTTGGTTGTCGTGACAGCTTCTGGCGTGTTTCTTGCTGTGGAGCTGGTGGTGTTTCTGGTGGGAGTTGGTTTACCCATTAGCCAGTGGGCCTGATGTGACCTTTGATCAAGGTTACGAGTGGTACCTATAGCCCTTGGCCTGACGCAGCCCGGGAGAGTTGGGTTTGTGGGTAGTTCCTGTAGCTTCGGCTTGACGGGGGTTCGCCGGTCCCCAGGGCCCTCCTGAAGCGCTGAGGCCTAGCGTGGAGGCAATCCGGACGGTAGGACAGTAGTCTAGACTGCTTGTGTGCACACGTAGCTGGCAGTGGCGGTACACTGAGTCCAGCTAGTCCTAGTTTAGCTCGCTGCCTCACCCTACAGTGCCCCGGAACGCTGTAGGGGTGGACAGGCGTGAGCAGTGATGGTAGTGTTGGGAGGCGACGTTCGACTTCGGTCGACAGTGTGGTTTAGTCGCTTCGTGGACTTTGACTGTGAGTCGTGACTCTGTGTTGAGTTCTTCGGGTTACTTGGAGTGGTTCTTGTTACACTGCTTACCGTGCGTTTCACATCAGAGTTGGGTGTTGTGTTTACTGCTTTACTTTAATTGCCATATATTCCTGTTGTTACACTTGTGGGTGTGTGAGTGGGAGGCAGGGGATCGGATGATCCCTACTGAGCCCATTTCTGGTGTGGCTCACTCCCTGCGGTTTCAGGTGGGGACCTCGAGGCGAGCGGAAGCGTGGTGTCTTCTCGGTGTGCGGACCAGCAGCTGTCTTTGTTCCGGGGTATGCCCCGATGTTGTTGTACTTCCTTCTGCCTGTACTTATTTAATTGTTGGACACGTAATTATTGTTGGACTGTATACGGACATTGTTATTTTCCTTCCTGCGCACTTGCTTACCTTGTGGTCCGTGTGTTTGTTATATTTAGTCCTGTTTAGCACTTACTCCTCCAGACGTGTTGTGTGAGATACGGGTGTGAACCCGTAGTTAATGGGCCGACATCCATTTAGTGACTGGGTCCCCGGTCATAGGATGGCGGGTCGTTACAGATGGTATCAGAGCTCAGTCTGGTCGAGTATGTGATAAACTGGGTTAGATATTATAGTCCAACAATGAGAACAAGTCGGTACAGGCGATGGCTGCTGGTGTAGAATGATAGGTTTTGACGTGTTTTGGTTCGATTTATGCGTTGTGGGGCAGCGATGGCGCCGAAGCGGAGAGCTCCGGTGGCTCGGGATGCGAGAGCGGATGGTGGTGGTTCAGGAGCAGAGGGGCATGATGTGGATCATTTCATGGAAGCCATGATAGGGGCTATGGCTAGATATCAGCAGAGGGTTGGAACTGAGGGGTCCAGTTCCCGAGATAACCATTCTACGGTAATGGAGCGGTTCTTGAAGCTGAAGCCCCCTTCTTTCACGGGTCAGCCTGTTCCAGATGCAGCAGCGCAGTGGGTTAAGGAGGTGGAGAAGGTGTTCGATGTCCTAGAATGTGCGGAGAGTGACAAGACCTTGTTGGCAACTTACTTGCTGAAGGGCGATGCGTACGATTGGTGGGTTACCACCAAGGGATTGTTGTTTCCAGACAGATCTTTGAGAGAGATTCCTTGGGAAGGCTTTGTGAGAGAGTTTAGTTGGAAGTACCTTCCGAGGCATGTTCGCAGGGCCAAGGAAAGGGAGTTTATGGAATTGGTGCAGGGTGATATGTCAGTTCTAGACTATCAGATGAAATTTGTGGCCCTGGGAAGGTTTGCTCCACACATATCTGAGCGTGAGGATCTGAGGACGGAGAAATTCGTGGATGGACTTCGGCACGGTTTGAGGGAGTTTGTGGCGGCCCATTGTTGTGAAGATTTGGCGTCAGCAGTTCAGCGCGCGGCAGCAGTGGAGATACAATTCCAACACACGGCGAGGGAATCGGAGCATTCAGCACGAGAGAAGCAACCTAGCAGGGATAGATCAGCGGCCTTCTCGGCAGGCGGTTCGAGTTCGTTCGAGGTCGAGTTTCAGGAGGCACCTTATGAGGAAGAGGATGGTTCGGTTCAGCAGATGGAGACAGAGGACGGCTGGCAGCAGGAGGCGAGGCAGGACACTACGGATCGTTGTCCCCGTTGTGGCAGGTTTCATGGCAATAGGATATGTCCCTTGATCACTGGTAGCTGTTTCGCTTGTGGTCGGAAGGGACATCTCGCGAGGAATTGTCCCCAGAAGAACCAGGCAGGTCAAGGACCGAGTGGTTAGTGAGTGTTCGAGGTATGTTTGGAGTCGCGTCTCCTTGTGGAGGCCCGAGAGGTTGTGCTAGGAGAGCACTCTTGTCTTATCTTTTCTGAGGTGGTTGTGAACTGTTATGGCACTTGTATGTCTTTGGGGTTGGCAGAGGAATCGGTTTAGTGATTTGGGCCTTGCTAATGTGTGGATATTCTGATCTATCAGCTTTTGTCAGAATTGAGAATCTTGGTTAGCTTGATGTGATGTGATGTGATTGACTAATTATGTGGAGCCTTGTGTGTATGGTTGGTGAGATCGATTGTCGTGACCGGTGTGTGTCGGCATGTGTGGATTAGCCGAGTTGAGCTTTGAGCGGTTGCAAATTTCGAGGACGAAATTCTTTTAAGGAGGGGAGATTGTAATGACTGAGATTTCGGGTTCGGTTTTCGGGCCGGGTTCGGGTCGGAACCCTTGGTTTGGACCCTGTGGGGGGTCTTGTGACTGCTGACTGAATGGCGTCAGCACTGCTCGACGCCTTTCAAAAGGCGTCAGGTTGTGTGGACGCCATTTAGGTCTGCTGGTTGTTGCGCCACGTGGGCGTGTTTCGGGCCGCGAGAGTACGGCCCTGTCAGATTTGTCTAAACGGCGTCCACCTCGGTCGACGCGTTTCAGACTGCGACACCTGCAGTGTCAGGGTGCGACGCCAGAGCGTTGTCAGTACGGCCTGTCTTGTCATCTGAACGGCGTCCGTGGTGGGCGACGCGTTTCAGACCGGTGTCGGTACGGCCGTCCTGTCAGACTGAATGGCGTCTGCCTCGATCGACGCGTTTTGGGGGAATTCTGGTTGACCCCGCGAGCCTCCCCTTCTTTCCCTCATTTTTCGCCTCTCCACTCTCTCTCTTCCGCTCCCTCCGCCCTCCTTCCTCCCTTCCCTTCCTCTTCTTCCTCTTCCAACTACTCCATAGCTTCCCTACCTCTCACCTCTACCTCCACCACCTTCCTCGCGGCGTTCCCTTCTCCGGACGGCAGCCGACGTCCCGGCGGAGTGGCGGCGTCCTCGAGGATACCGGCGGCGGCGTGGGGCGATACGGGTCGACGGCGAGGAGCTTGGAGGAGTTCAAGAACCGGTAGGGGGACGAACCTTGCATGTGATCTTCGTGTGATTCTCGGCGTGACGTGGTGCTTGGGGGATAGATTGAGCATGATTAGGAGGGATTCCATGTGGGAATGACGGTGTATGTGATCGTGTTTTCGTAAGCATGATTGTGTGGTCGAGCTTCTCTCCCTCCCCCTTTGATTTTGGGATTTTCGGGGTGCCCGGGGTTCAAGGGTGAAGCCCTCGGGTCGAACCAGGAAACCGGGTTTCTGGCGCTAAATGGCGTCGGGCTGGGTCGACGCTTTTCCGAAAGACGTCCGGTCAGCACGACGCGTTTTAGCGCAGAAACCTTCCTGTGTGAGGTTTCCTGAGTTAGGGGTTCTGTGCTAAATGACGTCATGGATGGACGACGCCTTTCAGAAAGACGTCGGGCCATCATGACGCCATTTAGGCAAGAAATGCCCCCGTTTAAGGGTTCTGCAAATCTGGTTTTCTGGGTTGAAAGGCGTCGGGACACCCAGACGCGTTTTAAATGGCGACTTCATCGGTAGACGCGTTTTAAGCAATAATCTGACGTTTAACTGAACCTGTCTGAGGGACTTGAATGGCGTCGACCTCGGTCGACGCGATTCAAGCCAGAAGTGCTATATTGCTGGTTTTTAGCATGTGTTTCACTGTGAAAGTTCTAAGGCATGTTTTATGTTGTACACTGTGATCAAGGACTTATGTGTGAGTGGAATTACAGCATGTTAAATGTGTATGTGTGTGTGTCTGTACGAATATGGATTCGGGATGACTGTGGTTTCCGTTTGTCACCATGGGCCGATGGGAGAAGGGCCATGGTGTCTGTGAGGAGGGGTACTTGTTGTGTTTCACCCTTGGCTGAGACAAGCAGAACCACCTTGAGCCCGTCGGGCCGGAGTAGCTGTATGCTATCCGAGGGGTTGCTGTTTGGTCTCAGCGGGTCGGGGTTTCCCTTGGTTGTCGTGACAGCTTCTGGCGTGTTTCTTGCTGTGGAGCTGGTGGTGTTTCTGGTGGGAGTTGGTTTACCCATTAGCCAGTGGGCCTGATATGACCTTTGATCAAGGTTACGAGTGGTACCTATAGCCCTTGGCCTGACGCAGCCCGGGAGAGTTGGGTTTGTGGGTAGTTCCTGTAGCTTCGGCTTGACGGGGGTTCGCCGGTCCCCAGGGCCCTCCTGAAGCGCTGAGGACTAGCGTGGAGGCAATCCGGACGGTAGGACAGTAGTCTAGACTACTTGTGTGCACACGTAGCTGGCAGTGGCGGTACACTGAGTCCAGCTAGTCCTAGTTTAGCTCGCTGCCTCACCCTACAGTGCCCCGGAACGCTGTAGGGGTGGACAGGCGTGAGCAGTGATGGTAGTGTTGGGAGGCGACGTTCGACTTCGGTCGACAGTGTGGTTTAGTCGCTTCGTGGACTTTGACTGTGAGTCGTGACTCTGTGTTGAGTTCTTCGGGTTACTTGGAGTGGTTCTTGTTACACTGCTTACCGTGCGTTTCACATCAGAGTTGGGTGTTGTGTTTACTGCTTTACTTTAATTGCCATATATTCCTGCTGTTACACTTGTGGGTGTGTGAGTGGGAGGCAGGGGATCGGATGATCCCTACTGAGCCCATTTCTGGTGTGGCTCACTCCCTGCGGTTTCAGGTGGGGATCTCGAGGCGAGCGGAAGCGTGGTGTCTTCTCGGTGTGCGGACCAGCAGCTGTCTTTGTTCCGGGGTATGCCCCGATGTTGTTGTACTTCCTTCTGCCTGTACTTATTTAATTGTTGGACACGTAATTATTGTTGGACTGTATACGGACATTGTTATTTTCCTTCCTGCGCACTTGCTTACCTTGTGGTCCGTGTGTTTGTTATATTTAGTCATGTTTAGCACTTACTCCTCCAGACGTGTTGTGTGAGATACGGGTGTGAACCCGTAGTTAATGGGCCGACATCCATTTAGTGACCGGGTCCCCGGTCATAGGATGGCGGGTCGTTACACTAAGCCCAATAGCCTCCAAAAGCTGGTTCGACTCAAGGAGATGATGGAATTATTGGGCCAAGTCCACATCAACAGTCATTTTCTCAAAGAAACTCAATGTGTTGCCCAACTCAATTCTTACAATATCGATAACATCAATCTTTATTGGATTTTATTGAAATTTGAGGCCAAATATAACCTGTTCTCAGTCTCTATCTTTAAGAAATTTGAAATCCACAAATTAAAGCGCACGTCGGTTGCTTTGTAGTCAATTGATCATTTCATTAAGCAGCCACATGACATGATTCAAGATACTCTTATTCAAGTGGATAGGAGCCACATATTTGTTGATTTCCCCATCTTCGACATTGGATCATCCCCTACATTGAATCAATGCCCCATCATTCTGGGAACTTTTGATCTTTTTATCGAAGATCAAGTCCTTCAATTTAGTCAAGGAAAAGAAGTGGGGTACGTGGTTGACATGGCCTATGAATCAAGTAGAACCAATATCCTATTGACCATGTCGAAAAAATTCTTTTTTCTGGAACCTTAATGATAACACTCTGAGTCATCAGCTACATGCAATGCTGAGTGCACTCCAACCAACAAACTTCAAAATGCATGCACTGAAATTGTGCTAGTAGGCATTGGATAGTGTGCACATTGTGTCTGGTTGAAGACGTTAAACTTAGCGCTTATTGGGAGGCAACCCAAAGTTGTTAGATTAATTTAATAAGTCATTTTTTTATTTTCTTTATAGGTGGCAATTGTCTTGGACGTAAAGTGGATGAAAAATCGTTAACACCCTAGGTTGTATCTCTCCTTCCCTGACTTCTTTTGGCTGTAACTTTTTCATATTTTTTATGCCATTGAGGACAATGTCATTTAAGTTGGGGGGAGCAACTATTTTGTGCATGATTGTTAAATCTTTTGAATAAAGCTTATGTTTTTCATATATAAAAATGCTCAAAAGTTTTCAAAAATTCCTTTTCACACCCCACTTAAGCTTTCATAAAATCACGCTTGATTAAGGGATCTCTAAACAAATCAATTTTGTGTTAGTCAGTTTGACAAAGCTTAAGAAGTTCTAAATATTCCCCACTCCATAAGGAGCCACGACAAGGATGATTTTCACACACGCATGACAATTTAAGGTAAGTGGAAAATTTTGAAAGTGTAAAATTGCTGGAATTAACATAAAGGGTAGGACTACCTATTCTGTTTTTTTCTTTGGGTTGAACGAAAGGAAGGTTGGGATTCGTAATAGGAGACCAAACCACTCAACACTTAAGGAGGCGGTCAACAAAAAGGGACAATTGTAAGCATGTAAACTAAAGGACAAATAGCAAAAATGCTTTGAAAGACAAAGGAAGGCAGGTGGCAAAAAGTACGCACCTCCCCTCTGGCAAATTAAAGAGATTGGCAAAAAGTACGCACTCTGAAAGACAAAGAGTGCAATTAAATAATAAAAAAAAAGCCGCACTAATTTAAAAGTCCCTCATATCAAATTAAGACCAAGTTCTGAAAGTGTTGAGTTGGGACGAGAGCTGAAAAGCGATCCTTACTGTCTGATCAGGAAACTTCTTTTTCTCTTCCCTCCCCTAGGTAGTTTTACCCCAAGGGTCAGTAAAGGCGATGATATACTAAAAAGGGTGGAAATGAACTTTAAATCATACCAATTTTTATGCACAATCACTTATCGGAACACCAAATGTAGTGAGAAAAATGAGAACTTTAACTTAACGAAATGACTATCATATAATTATTTGTGACCGATAACCTTTAAATGAAGCATGACTTTCTAAAGATCATTGTAGTCCTAATGTTTCATTATTTGCATTGCTAAGGGACTAGCAATGATTAAGTTGGGGAGTGTGATAATTACATATTTTTGAGCATTAATTAATTAAAATTATACATTACACTCATGATTTTATGTGTAAAACTACATGTGATGTGATAAAGTGTTAAATTGATCATTTAAAATTTATCAAACACATCATACTCATGTTTTTATCTGAAAAATAGCATGAAATGATAGATAATTGCGTACCAAGTCCAACGGTACCAATTTCGTCAAATTCTGACTTAAAAACATCGTCATTTCATGTGATTAAAGGAGTATAGCGCATTTGCGGTTTTTCGACAAAACCGAGACGAAATAAATAAATATGATGATATTTTTATGATAATGCGCTAATTTATATTTATTTTATGTGAACAGGACATGCCGATGATGCAGTGCAGCTGGTGGAGTTTCTAGAAATTTGGGGCAGGTCTAATGTTCGGATTTCAACTAAAGCAGGGGTAAAAATGCAATTTGATGTCCTAATATTACTCTGATTCCTTCTTTCTCTGGAGTTTCCCAAAATCCTCTATTTCCTTCCTTCTCTTCAATTTCCCAACCACATCCCTTCCTTTCTTTATTTTAAAAACCCTCTCTCTCTCTTTTTAGAAAGTCGAATCCTCTTCCTTCTCCAGTTTCCTCTTCCTCTCAAAATCCGAATCCTGTCCCTTCTCCAAGCCTCCCACGTTCCTTCTCCTCTTCCAAATTTCTCCTATATATTCCCCCTCTCTCTCCCAGATTCGCCTCTTCTCTAATTCCAACTCTCTCGGCAGCCCTCTCCTCCTCCTTTTCCAACTCTCACCCCGCAACCCTCTCTTCCTCTCTCTGTTCTGCTCTTTTTCCAACTCCAATTTCCAGCCGCATCTCAGCCCTTCTCTCTTCAGTTTTTCCTCCTCCTCTCCCTCGGTTTCCAACTTCTTTCTCCATAGTTCTCTCTCTTCTATTTCTTCTCCGTTTCAGAGCTCCTCTCTTCCTCTCCCTCCTTCTCTCTCTCAGATTCTCCCTCTTTCTCTCCCCACAGATCTCTCTTATATTCCTCATGCTTGGCCGTTTTTCCAGCAACCTCTCCCACACGCTCTCTCTCCAATCTGCCGCCCCACAGTCTTCTTTTCCAACCTCTCTCCCGTAGCCGGTTATCCCCCTCTCTCTTCTATTTCCTCTCCCTCTCTCGGTCTCTTTCTCTCCCTCCACGGTTCTCTCTCTCTCACGGTCCTTCTCCTTCTCGTTTTTTTTTTTCCAGCAGCCGCCCTCTTCTTCCTCTCCGTTTTCTCCTCCTCCACAAGCCTCTCTCTCTCGGTCTCTCTTTTTCTCCCCAGCTTCCCACAGCCCTCCCTCTCTCTTCTCTTCCCTCTCCCACGTTTCTCTCTCTCCGGTTTCCTCTCAACCAGCAGCAAGCACCTCCACGTCCACGCGCCGGCATGCATGCAAGCCACCGACGGCTCCCACGCTGCAACCAACACCTGCACGTAGCCAGCCAAGCCGGCTGCACGTCCACGTGAGGCCCAGCTCAGCTGCACCTGAAGCTCTTCACGTCCGCTGAAGCCCGGCAGCAGCATCCACCAAGCCAGCACCTCAAGCTCAGCAACCTGCACCTCCACGCGGTGAAGCCTACACCAACCGCACCTGCTAGCAGCTCCACGTGCATGCACTTCCAAGCACCTCCAAGCGCTGCGGTGAATCCGGCCTCCTCCAGCTTCTCCACGCGAGGTCCAGCACCTCCATGGCCCTCCACGTGCAGCAGCAACGTCCGGTGAAGCCAGCTCCTCCAGCACATGCAGCAGCAGCTTCTCCACGTCAAGCTCCACGCGCCACCTCCACCAGCCAGCAGCTGCGTTCACGCACCTCCAGTGCGTGAAGCCAGCTCCTCCAGCACATGCATGCTTGCATGCCAGCAACTAGGCGCTTCAGCAAACTACAGGTAAATTGAAAAAAAAAAAAAAGGAAAGCGAAATCATGGTAAGTGTGTTCTAACTTTCTATATTTCAATTTCCTGACTTTAGTTAGTTTCCATTTTTGTAGTTTCTAGTTTAGATAGGTTTCCATTAACTAAAAAAAAGAAACAAAAAGAAGAACATCCAAATTTAAAAATCTCCATTTCCAAGATTAGAAACCTTCCATGTTAGGTCATACATCATTTAGGACTGCATTTTTAGACTGTTTCCTTTCTTGTAAATTTCCAATTTGTTGAAGAGTGCGGGGGACAAGGTGAGATTTCCACCTTCCTTAAATACCATGTTCATGCATTTCCATGATTGCATAGAACCCCTTGTTTGAATTGGTTGTGCACTTCACATAAAAATATATTAAGGGCAAGTCCATTAACAAAATAAGATGGGGATTTGACTACCCTTCCTTGGCCCAAAAACAACCATCCCTTGCACTCTTTCACTAACCCAAGCCCAGTAAAGGTGAGTAGGAATTCAATTTAGGGTTCACAATGAGATTTGGGTCTAGCTTGAGCCCACTATCACTTTTGGAGACCGGTGTCTAAGGCTAGAGGTCCAATGACAAACACTTAAGTGGGTCGGTGGTTCTTTAATTAGGTCCCTACGAAAGTAGGGGGAGCCTCCCACCACCCCACCTCTTACCTGGCCGATTGATAATTGTGAGGGTGGACTTGAATTAAACCTAGATTAATTTGTGAGAAACACATCATGTAGGCTAGTTTAACCATAGTTGTCTTAGGAATAATTGTGTGATAACTTGTTTGCATCATTAATAAAAAATAAAAATAAAAAGATTTTCAGCATGGAGTGGACTCAAATGAACCAATTTTTTGGCCCATGTCTTAATACCATCACACCTTTCCCTCCACCACCTAATATGGATTTGGCTCACAGATTAGCTAAGCTAGACAACTTGGCCCACACTATTGATCAATTTCTAGTTTTGGGCCCAAAACCGTCCTCATATCCCACACAATCATATACCTATCAAGAGAGATGCCCCATTTAGGCCGATCAGGACCATTATGATACCCCACCTGTTCTTCAATTTCCACCTCACCAGGCCCAAGCTCCAAGTCTAGCTATCAAAGACTTCTCGGATTGGCCCCAATTCCAAGTCTACTCTAGTAGTTTGGCCCACAATCATGGACACTCTGATTACTCATTGTCCACAAGCTCTTGTCCACCTTGCTTCCAATCAGATTATTCGACATATTCTTATTCTTCGCAGTCTGATTATCAGCCCAGTTATCCACATCCTCAGGATGATCAATTCATGCAACTTGAACAAATAGTCTTGTCCCAACAACAAACCATCGGTAGAATGCAGGCCCTAGTTGACTGTTTGACTAAAACCAATCTAAGGATGGATTTAGAAAAAGTGCTTAGCAAGCCCATTGAAAATCTGCAATCTTTTTCACCTGATTTTGACCAACAATTCAACTCACAAATTCAACTTGAAATCGCTCAACCAGGAAATAGGCACATCATGCCTGATCTTGAAAATGGAGAGAATCCTAAGGAGTGGTATCAGGTGAGAATAGGGAATGCTAGCATGAATCAATTTATGAAAAATCTTGAGACTGGTCAACAAGATGCATCCATGATCATACCTGTCTGTCCTGAGGAAAGCTTAAGTGATAGAAAAGGAGAAGGGGAAGTGAGTGATCTTTTAGAGGTTAATCCGGATTTTGAACACTTCATGTTCTCCACAGTGGAAGTCAATATACATGCTAGTCCGAACCTCGAATATTTTTTCTTCCCAATAGAGAAAGTGGATATTCTGGAAGATATATACCAGGTGGATAGAGAAAAGATGGAAAATCCTCAGACTGACCAGCAAAGTGAAGTCACGATCACACCTATCTCTCTTGATGAGAGCTTGAAGGAAAAAGGAGAAGGAGAAATGAGTAATTTGCTTGATATTGATCTGGACTTTGAACACTTTCTATTTCCCACAGAGGAATTAAATACACATGATGGTCCGGATCTTGAATATTTCTTCTTCCTAATGGATCAGAAAGTGGATAATCTTGAGGAACTGCATCAAGCGAAAACTGAAGCCATAGACTTAGCTAATCATCAAGAAGAGCCTATTGAGGTTCAGTTGGGGGGAGATGAAGGAGACGAGAAGGATTCTAGTGAGAGCCCAGATATTCACCTACCTATGATCCGTTTCCCGAGTGTTAGAGAATCTAAGCCCAATAGCCTCCAAAAGTTGGCCCGACTCAAGGAGGTGATGGAATTATTGGGCCAAGTCCACATCAACAACCATTTTCTCAAAGAAACTCATTGTGTTGCCCAACTCAATTCTTACAATATCGATAACATCAATCTTTACTGGATTTTATTGAAATTTGAGGCCAAACTGAACCTGTTCTCAGTCTCTATCTTTGAGAAATTTGGAATCCACAAATTAAAGTGCACGTCGGTTGCTTTGCAGTCAATTGATCATTTCATTAAGCAACCGCGTGACATGATCCAAGATACTCTTATTCAGATGGATAGGAGCTACATATTTGCTGATTTCCCCATCTTCGACATTGGATCATCCCTATATTGAATCAATGGCCCATCATTCTGGGAACTTTTGATCTTTTTATCGAGGATCAAGTCCTTCAATTTAGTCAAGGACAAGAAGCAGGGTACGTAGTTGACATGGCCTACGAATCAAGTAAAACCAATATCCCATTGACCATGTTGAAAAATTATTTTCTCTAGAACCTCAATGATAACAGTCTGAGTCATCAGCTACATGCAATGCTGAGTGCACTCCAACTAACAAACTTCAAAATGCATGCACTGAAATTTGTGCTAGTGGGTATTGGATAGTGTGCACATTCCGTCTGGCTGAAGACGATAAAGTTAGCGCTTATTGGGAGGCAACCCAATCTTTTACTTCAGTTTTTGTATTTCTTTTTATTTTTAGGTCCCTGAGCAGCAGTCGCCGTGGGTATGTCGCATCCTCTTCATTACAGGTTGTTTCGCTCCTTCACAATTCTCTTCTGGCTGACATGTTTTTCATATCTTTTATGCCATTGAGGACAATGTCAATCAAGTTGGGGGGTGGGACAATCAATTTGATATGCATTTATTGGAAAATCGTTTGAAGAAAACTGATGTCTTTCACTGAAAAATGGTCAAATTTTTAAAATTTCTTTTCACATCCTATGCAAATTGCATGAAAATCATGTTTCATTAAGTAAATCTTAAACATATCAGTTTTTTTTTTTTTGGTTGTCACATTGGTTAAAGAACCTTCAAAGTTTAAATATCCCACTTCATAAAAATCCACGGCAGGATGATTTTCACATACACACGGCAACTTAGAATAAATGAAAGATCTTAAAAGTATAGAATTGCTGAAATTAACCTTAAGGATCAGACTACTTGTTCTAATTTTTCTTTTGGGTTGAACGAAAGGAATGTGTAGGATCCCTAATAGGGGACTGTCCCACTCAGCATTCTAAAAGAGGCGGTCATTTAAAATGGACAGCTTAAAGACTAAAGGCAATAAAAGGCATTAAAAGAGCTAAAGGAAGGTAGGTGGCAAAAAGTACGCACCTCCCCTCAGGCAATTCAAAGAGAGTGGCAAAAAGTAAGCACTCTCAAAAGAAAAAGTTCAATGAAAGGAAAAAGCCACGCTAAAAAGTCCATCGTACAAAAAACATGACCAAGTCGTGAAAAGTGCTGAGTCGGGACGGAAACTGAAAAACGGTCCTCGCTGACTGATCGGGAAACCTTTTATTCTCTTCTCCTCCCCAGGTAGTCTTATCTAAAGGGTAGAAAATGCAAGAATATACCAGAAAGGTCGGAAACGAGTTCTAAGCGTATCAATTTTCATGCACAATCATCTGGCGTGAATCAAATTATTGTGGGATATGAAAACTTTAGCTTAACCAATCGGCAACCACTTAAATTGTTTGTGAAAGATACTACAAATGAAGCATGATAATTCATTGTTTGTCCTAACTTTTTCTTATTTGCATTGCTAAGGGACTAGCAATGAGTAAGTTGGGGGGTGTGATAAAGTGTTAAATTGATCATTTAAAGTTTATCAAACGCATCATACTCATTTTTATATCTGAAAAATAGCATGAAATGATAGATAATTGCGTACCAAGTCCAACGGTACCAATTTCGTCAAATTCTGACTTAAAAACATCGTCATTTCATGTGATTAAAGGAGTATAGCGCATTTGCGGTTTTTCGACAAAACCGAGACGAAATAAATAAATATGATGATATTTTTATGATAATGCGCTAATTTATATTTATTTTATGTGAACAGGACATGCCGATGATGCAGTGCAGCTGGTGGAGTTTCCGAAAATTTGGGGGAGGTCGAGTGTGCGGATTTCAACTAAAGCAGGGGTAAAAATACAATTTGATTCCTTCCTTCGCTGGAGTTTTCCAAAACCCACTATTTCCTTCCTTCTCTCCAATTTCCCAAACCGCAGTCCTACTTTTTCTCCAATTTCCTTTTCCGCATGCACTCCTCTCTATATATATTTCACCCTCTCTTCTTTTCTAAAAAAAATCTCAACCCGGCAACACCTCTCTTTCTCTCTCGGTTTCTCTCCTCCTCTGTCTCTTTCTCTCCCTCTGATCTCTCTCTCCGTTTTCCTCCAGTTGCAGCAACCTCCCCTTCGTCCTCCCTCTCTGTTTCTCTCAGTTTCTCTAGTTCCCCCTCTCGGTTTCCCAGCATCTCTCTGTTTCTCCCACGCACTCTCCTCCTCCCTCTCGGTTTCCCAGCATCCCACTCTTTCTCTCTCCCGCAGATTCCCTCTCCCTCTCTCTGTTTTCCACAGCTCTCTCTTCCTCTCTTCCACGTTTTGTTTTCCAGCATTCCTAGTCCCTCTCTCTTTCTCTCCCTCTGTTCTCTCTCTCTCGGGTTTTTCTTCTCCTCTTCTCAACCTGTCCCAGCATCTCTCTCTCCCCGGTGCTCTTCTTCTCTCCTCCACTTTCTCCTGCCCTCCTACCTTCCACCGGCGCACCAGCAACCTCTTTCCAGCTGCAAAGCTCCACATCCTCTACCCTGCAGCGCCGGTCTCCACGTTGAAGCTTGCACGGACAGCTGCGCTTGAAGCACCCCAGCGGCAGTCCACCAGCACCAGCCTCCAGGCTCCTGCGCGAACCAGCCTGCACACGCAGCAGCTCCTTCCTCCAGCTGTCCACGCTTGAAGCCGGCCTCCTCCAGCAACAGCACGCATGCATGCATGCCCGCAGCGCCTGAAGCATCCCGTGCCAACCTCCAGAACCTGTCCAAGCTCCACGTGGTGAAGCCAACCTTCCTCCTCTCCTCCACGTGAACCAGCAGCTGTCCACAGCAACCTGCAGCAGCTCCTCCAGCTGCTAGCGTTCACAGCAAATCCCTCCACCAGCAGCGGGCCCTCTTCCTCTCCATCCACGCGCCGACATCCACCACCTCCAGCAGCTCCAACAGCCTTCCTCCTCACCTGCCCACGCACTAGCAGAAGCCCCAGCGCATGCATGCACGTCCATGCTGAAGCCAGCTGCAGCTCCATGCCGGTGAAGCCCTCCTCCAGCAGCATCCTTCTCCATGCACTCCCAGCACACCAACCTCCAGCAGCAGCTCCCTCCTAACCTCCACGAGCTGTCCCGATCTCCAGCAGTTTCTCCACAAAAACTGCAAGCAAGCAGCCATTAAGCAAGCGCCGGCAACCCACAAAAACTGTTGTTATTGTGCTCTTTCTTTTCCCTCCCCACTAGTTTAGTATTAGGTTATTTAATTAGGGGTAGTTGCTGGATATTTAATGTTTAATGATATTTTCTTAGTTATTAGTTTATTTAATTAGGGAGAGTTAGTAGTTTACACAATTAAACAATAACTTTTTTGTGTTGTTATAATTTTCTTAGTTGTGTTCAATTTAGAAGTTTTGTTACTTTTATAATATTTTGTTAATCTCTCTCTCCTCAATTTTAAATATGGTTATATTTGTGCTTTTAATTAGTTTAGTTAAATTTGTAAACTTAGTTTAATTTAATTAGATAGTTAATTAATCAATTCAAATTCCCAATTTTTCTAGATAATTAAAATCTAAGGTTTTCGAAATTAAAATCTTAACTCCCCGTGGATCGACTCGGACTCACCGCTATTAATTTCCAAAATTTGATTTGAGTGAGCCGGATAAATTTAGATTGAACGTTTTCATGAGTGTTTAACGACTCACAATTCGAAACGATCATGATGATAGATAATTTTGTACACTTTCCAACAACACCAATTTTGTTGAATTCCAAGTTAAAAACATCGTCATTTCATGTGAAAAACTGAGTGTAGCGCATTTGTGGGCTTTCGGCAAAATCGGGATATGTAATAATTTTATTTGAACATAATTGTTACTCTGTTCATTATAGAAATCTAATTTTAAATTATTTTGTGTGAACAGGATATAAAGAACATGTGACGCAGTTGGTTGGACTAATTGGTGCCCGTTGGAGTGACCCGAGTTCAAATCCTAAGAATAACGTTTATTTTTGTGCATGGGATAAATGTAAGGGGCATTTTGGGCAATAAAATCAATAAGAAGGATGCCCTAACTTATTCTCCAAGGAAGTCATAAGGAACAGCTGCCGGCCTTCTTTTACCCTTTCCTTTTCTCTCTCCTTCTCTTTTTAAAAGATCCGACCCTTCTTTATTTTTTGGAATTCTTCTTCTCCCTCCTGCCTTCTCTCCCTTTCTCTCTCACTTTTTTTCCCTCTCTACTACAGTACCCGTGGGTACTGTATCTACAATACCGCAGTACTGTAGCACCCCCCTCTCTCTCTAGTTTTGTTCTCTCTCTCTCTCTCTCTCTCAAACCAGCAGCTGCTAGGGGCTGGAGGTGGACTCGAGGCACTACAACTGACCATTGGAAGGAGTCCAGGGCTGCCAAGGATCTATGCGAAGGGCGACGACAGATGCAAGCACCAGTTTTCTCTCTCCGTTGCCTCTCTCTCTAGTTTTTGAGTTCTCCATGTTACACTGTAGTTCGAATATTTTCTATAAAAGTTTCCTTATAAAATTCATGTTATTTTTCTATTTTCAATGTTTCTGTAAAATTTTATATAGTTTTGTAGCTCCTTTTGAAAAAAGTTATCTTTTCTCCCTCTTTTTGTTCTACAACTTTTATTTTTTCTTCTGTTGACACTACTCAAACTTTATATTCAACTTTTAATTAGTATTTTAGAGGTAGTCTTAGTTCAGTAGATGGTTTGATTATGTTTGTTTAGGGGTGCTCCTTTTGTGAGTTCATAGCCAATCCGATTAGTTTCAATTGTTATTTATTAAATCAGCATGCTCTATCTTCTTTCTTCTCTGTTTTTTCTCTAAAAAACTCCAAAGTTTTCAACTTTAAAAATCTATTTCCCTGTGGATTCGACTCGAACTCACCATTACTATTGTTAAAAATTCAATTTGAATGAGCCGATTAATTTAGATTGTTAGCTTTGATTTTTAACGACACAATCTTAAGCTATCAGTATGCCCCGATGTAGTTGTTATTTTCCTTTCAGGCATGTATGCTTAATTATTTCTTTTAAGTTGGAATATGTAATTATTTGCTGAGTCGAATCGAATTGTAATAATTTTTAATTCCTGCACTTCCTTTGCAATTCGATGTGATGTGGAATGTTTATCTTAGTTTATCATTTATTTCCAGACTTATCGAGATACTGGTTTAGCTCCAAATTTTAATGATTCGGTACCCATTTAGTAATCGGATCCCCAATTATAGGGTGACGGGTCGTTACAAAAGAGGTGGGCCCAAAGGGCCGCACCCTATGCGTATTCTCCTAAACTATCCAAATCTACAAGGAGAGTCAGGAAGCCACAATGGATGTAGTCATCATTCGTCCCAAAAATAAGCCTACCAAAGAAAAATACTAAGAATATCCTAGGATCTCTATCTACTTTGTCTTTGTCGCTCTCATCACAGCAGTATATGCCGTTGGCAACTCTAGATAATCTCTCTCTCAAGCCTTTCCGGGATTCCCTTGTCCTCTGCCTAGGCTCAACCAATCCGAAGGCTCTCTCTACATCTGTCCTCAAGAGAGTCCGAGACTCTCCGCCCTCGGACCCCGTTGTAGACACACTAATTTTAACATCATTTTAAGTAAATTTCATATCATATAATAATGCATCAGAATGGTCTGATATTTAATCATTGGTTAATTTTTGATCTTTTTAAGCTAATTATCTAAATTATGTCGGGTCAGACATATATGATTTAAGTTAATCAATTAAATTGATTTTAACTCAAGTTTTAGTTAAAATATGAAGAAGCCTAAAAGGCGTCGACCTATGTGGACGTCATTTAGACTTTATTCTAATTTTGATGTTTAAATTTGGATTTCAATTAATTGATTAATTAGCTAAAAGACGTCTGCATGGCACGACGCCATTTAGGTTTCCTAAGTTGTTTCTACTTCTCTTCCGGATGTTTATCCTTATCTTAATCAGTTTAAAAGGCGCCTTGAGGTAACGACGCGATTTAGCTAATTACAGATAAAGATAAGTTTTTACCGGATGTTCATCCTTATCTTAATCAATCTGAAAGGCGTCTTGTATGGGCGACGCGTTTTAGATAATTACAGATAAAGATGAATTAATCTGTATTTATCTGTTGGTTAAGATAGATAAATCTCAAAGATTTCTCCATGTAAATCCGCGGATGAAAGGAAATCTATAAATACCCTGCCTCTTGAATGGGTAACAGAGTTGGAATTAGAGTTAGAATTGAGTGAAAATTGAAGAGGAAATTGAAGCAACGACGTCCAAACACTGAAGAACTAAAGTGCTGTCGGCATCCATTCAAGATCAAGGCTTTCCATTCTTCATCCATCCAGCATAAATTTTTTTTTTTATTCATTTCTGCACTTTTTCTTTTACATTCACATTTTCATTAGTCTTGCATCTTTCATTACATCACTCCATGCAACACACACAATACTAGCATCATTTTCAAAACCGATTTAAAAGGGTTTCAAAGACCATCCCAACAAGTGAGTTCTCATGTTTAGTTGCATGTTTAAAACTTTGTTTAGAATGGATACTGCTTTTGCTTAAGTTCTCATTGTTTCTTCATTTCTTTCCATTTCTCAACAAGTGCAAAGAAGAATCAAGGGAAGGAAATTGTAAGGACTGAGGTTTCGGGTTCTGTATTCGGGTCGGGTTCGGGCCGGATCCCCTGGTTTGGACCCTGGAGGGGTCTTGAGATTTCTGGCTGAATGGCGTCAACAGTGCTCGACGCCTTTCAAAAGGCGTCAGGGTGTGTGGACGCCATTTAGGTCTGCTGGTTGTTGTGCCACGTGTGCGCCACGTGGGTGGGTTTCGGGCCGCGAGAGTACGGCCCCTGTCAGATTTGTCTGAACGGCGTCCAGCTCGGTCGACGCGTTTCAGACTGCGACACCTGCGGTGTCAGGGTACGGCGCCAGAGCGTTGTCAGTACGGCCTGTCTTGTCGTCTGAACGGCGTCCGCGGTGGGCGACGCGTTTCAGAGCGCTGTTAGTACGGCCGTCCTGTCAGACTGATAGGCGTCTGCCTCAATCGACGCGTTTTAGCGGGATTCTAGTTGACCCCGCGAGCCTCCCCTTCTTTCCCTCATTCTCACCTTCACACTCTCTCTCCTCACCCTCTCCGCCCCCTCCGACGCTCTTCTTTCCCTTCCCTTCCTCTTCTTCCTCTTCCACCACTCCAACACCACCTTACCTCTCACCTCTACCTCCACCACCTCCTTAGCGGCGTTCCCTTCTCCGGACGGCGGCCGACGTCTCGGCGGAGTGGCGGCGTCCTCGAGGGTACCGGCGGCGGTGTGCGGTGCGGCGAGACGGCGGCACGGAGCTTGGCGGAGTTCGAGAACCGGTAGGGGGAAAAAACCTTGCATGTGTGCTCGTTGCTTCTTGGCGTGATAGGGCGTATTTGGGGTTAGATTGAGCATGTTTAGGGGGATTCCTTGTGGGAATGGTGGTGCTTGTGGACTCGGTTTCGTAGCATGCTTGTGATGGTTGGACTTCTCTTCTTCTCCCTTTGGTTTTGGGGCTTTTCGGGGTGCCTGGGGTTCAAGGGTGTGACCCTCGGGTCGAACCAGGAAACATGGTTTCTGGCGCTAAATGGCGTCGTGCCTGGTCGACGCCTTTCCGAAAGACGTCGGGTCAGTACGACGCGTTTTAGGGCAGAAACCTCCCTGTGCGAGGTTTCCTGAGTTAGGGGTTCTAGCGCTAAATGACGTCATGGATGGACGACGCCTTTCTGAAGGACGTCGAGCCATCATGACGCCATTTAGGCAGGAAATGCCCCCGTTTAAGGGTTCTAAAATCGGGATTTCTGGGTTGAATGGCGTCTTGCGACCTTGACGCGTTTTAAAAAGGCGGCTTCACTGGTGGACGCGTTTTAAGGATAATCGGGCTTTTAATAAACCTGTTTAAGGGTCTTGAATGGCGTCGACCTCGGTCGACGCGATTCAAGACAGGAATGCTCAATCCTGTTATATTCATACATGTTTCACGTTGGGATGGTTCAAATGCATGCTTTGGGTTGTATACTGAGACGGAGGACTTCTGCGTGAGTGGAATTATATCACATGTGTGTGTGCTTTAGCTATATACTGAGACTGAGGTTTACTGTGCGACTGGAATCATGTTATATGTGTGGTTGTGTTATGCGAATGTGGATCGGGTTAACTGTGGTTTACGTCTGTCACCATGGGCCGATGGGAGAAGGGCCATGGTGTCTGTGGAGTGGTGCTTGTTGTGTTTCACCCTTGGCTGAGACAAGCAGAACCACCTTGAGCCCGTCGGGCCGGAGTAGCTAGTGTGCTATCCGAGGGGTTGCTGTTTGGTCTCAGCGGGTCGGGGTTTCCCTTGGTTGTCGTGACAGCTTCTGGCGTGTTTCTTGCTGTGGAGCTGGTGGTGTTTCTGGTGGGAGTTGGTTTACCCTTTAGACATTGGGCCTGATGTGACCTTTGATCAAGGTTACGAGTGGTACCTATCGCCCTTGGCCTGACGCAGCCCGGGAGAGTTGGGTTTGTGGGTAGTTCCTGTAGCTTCGGCTTGACGGGGGTTCGCCGGTCCCCAGGGCCCTCCTGAAGCGCTGAGGCCTAGCGTGGAGGCAATCCGGTGGTAGGACAGTAGTCTAGACTGCTTGTGTGCACACGTAGCTGGCAGTGGCGGTACACTGAGTCCAGCTAGTCCTAGTTTGGCTCACTGCCTCACCCTACAGTGCCCCGGAACACTGTAGGGGTGGACAGGCGTGAACAGTGGTGGTAGTGTTGGGAGGCGACGTTTGACTTCGGTCGACAGTGTGGTTCAGTCGCTTCGTGGACTTTGACTGTGAGACATGACCTTGTGTTGGGTTCTCCAGGTTGCTCGGTACTATTCCTGTTACACTGCTTATGCGTACGTTTCATATTGAGTTGGGTTCTTCGGGTTACTTGGTACCGTTCTTGCTACACTGCTTATTGTACGGTTCCTATCAGGTTTGAGAGTTGTGTTTGCTGCTTGGTGTTATTGCTATATATACATTCCTGTTGTTGCACTTGTGGGTGTGTGAGTGGGAGGCAGGGGATCGGATGATCCCTACTGAGCCCATTTCTGGTGTGGCTCACTCCCTGCGGTTTCAGGTGCGGACCTCGAGGCGAGCGGAAGCGTGGTGACTTCTTGGTGTGCGAACCAGCAGCTGTCTTAGTCCCGGGGTATGCCCCGATGTTGTTGTACTTTCCTTCTGCCTGTACTTATTTAATTGTTGGACATGTAATTATTGTTGGACTGTATACGGACATTGTTATTTTCCTTCCTGCGCACTTGCTTCTCTTGTAGTCCGTGTGTTTGTTGTATTTAGCCTTGTTTAGAACTCACTCCTCCAGACGTGTTGTGTGAGATCCGGGTGTGAACCCGCAGTTAATGGGCCGACATCCATTTAGTGACCGGGTCTCCGGTCATAGGATGGCGGGTCGTTACAGTTGGTATCAGAGCTCAGTCTGGTCGAGTATGTGATAAACTGGGTTAGATATTATAGTCCAACAATAAGTGCGAGTCTGTACAGGCGATGGCTGCTGGTGTAGATTGATAGGTTTTGACGTGATTTGGTTCGATTTTCGTGTTTGAGGAGTAGTGATGGCGCCGAAGCGGAGAGCTCCGGTGGCTCGGGGTGCGAGAGCAGATGGTGGTGGTTCGAGGGCAGAAGGTCATGATATGGAACATTTCATGGAAGCCATGATTGGGGCTATGGCTAGATATCAGCAGAGGGATGGAACTGAGGGGTCCAGTTCCCGAGGTGGCCATTCTACGGTGGTGGAGCGTTTCTTGAAGCTGAAGCCCCCTTCTTTCACGGGTCAACCTGTTCCAGATATGGCAGCTCAGTGGATTAAGGAAGTGGAGAAGGTGTTTGATGTTCTAGAATGTGCTGAGAATGACAAGACCTTGTTGGCAACCTACTTGCTGAAGGGCGATGCTTATGATTGGTGGGTTACCATCAAGGGGTTGATGTTTCCAGATAGGTCTTTGAGGGAGATTCCTTGGGAAGGCTTTGTGAGAGAGTTTAGTGGGCAGTATCTTCCGAGGCATGTTCGCAGGGCCAAGGAAAGAGAGTTTATGGAATTGGTGCAGGGTGATATGTCAGTTCTAGACTATCAGATGAAATTTGTGGCCCTGGGAAGGTTTGCTCCACACATATCTGAGCGTGAGGATCTGAGGACAGAGAAATTTGTGGATGGACTTCGGCATGGTTTGAGGGAGTTTGTGGCGGCCCATTGTTGTGAAGATTTTGCGTTAGCAGTTCAGCGCGCGGCAGCAGTGGAGATGCAGTTCCAACACACGGCGAGGGAATCGGAGCATTCAGCACGAGAGAAGCAGCCTAGCAGGGATAGATCAGCGGCCTTCTCGGCAGGCGGTTCGAGTTCGTTCGAGGTCGAGTTTCAGGAGGCACCTTATGAGGAAGAGGATGGTTCGGTTCAGCAGATGGAGACAGAGGACGGCTGGCAGCAGGAGGCGAGGCGGGACACTGCGGATCGTTGTCCCCGTTGTGGCAGGTTTCATGGCAACAGGATATGTCCCTTGATCACTGGTAGTTGTTTTGCCTGTGGTAGGAAGGGACATCTCGCGAGGAACTGTCCCCAGAAGAACAAGGCAGGTCAGGGACCGAGCGGTGAGTAGGTGTTCGAGGCATGATTGGAGTCGCGTCCCTTTGTGGAAATTCGAGAGGTTGTGCTAGATGAGCACTTTTATCTTGTCTTGTTTAGAAATGGTTGTGGTCTCGTGTGGCACTTGTATGTATTCGGGATGGTGGAGAAATCGGTTTTGTAATTTGTGCCTTGTTAATGTATGGTTGTTTTAATCTATCAGCTCTTGTCAGAATTGAGAATCTTGGATAGCTTGGCGTGTATATGTTGGAACCCTACGTGGGTGATTGGGGAGAATGATTGTTGTTATTGATGTGTGTCGGCATGTGTGGGTTAGCCGAGTTGGGCATTGAGCAGGTTGCAAATTTCGAGGACGAAATTCTTTTAAGGGGGGGAGATTGTAAGGACTGAGGTTTCGGGTTCTGTATTCGGGTCGGGTTTGGGCCGGATCCCCTGGTTTAGACCCTGGAGGGGTCTTGAGATTTCTGGCTGAATGGCGTCAACAGTGCTCGACGCCTTTCAAAAGGCGTCAGGGTGTGTGGACGCCATTTAGGTCTGCTGGTTGTTGTGCCACGTGTGCGCCACGTGGGCGGGTTTCGGGCCGCGAGAGTACGGCCCCTGTCAGATTTGTCTGAACGGCGTCCAGCTCGGTCGACGCGTTTCAGACTGCGACACCTGCGGTGTCAGGGTACGGCGCCAGAGCGTTGTCAGTACGGCCTGTCTTGTCGTCTGAAAGGCGTCCGCGGTGGGCGACGCGTTTCAGAGCGCTGTTAGTACGGCCGTCCTGTCAGACTGATAGGCGTCTGCCTCGATCGACGCGTTTTAGTGGGATTCTAGTTGACCCCGCGAGCCTCCCCTTCTTTCCCTCATTCTCACCTTCACACTCTCTCTCCTCACCCTCTCCGCCCCCTCCGACGCTCTTCTTTCCCTTCCCTTCCTCTTCTTCCTCTTCCACCACTCCAACACCACCTTACCTCTCACCTCTACCTCCACCACCTCCTTCGCGGCGTTCCCTTCTCCGGACGGCGGCCGACGTCTCGGCGGAGTGGCGGCGTCCTCGAGGGTACCGGCGGCGGTGTGCGGTGCGGCGGGACGGTGGCACGGAGCTTGGCGGAGTTCGAGAACCGGTAGGGGGACGAAACCTTGCATGTGTGCTCGTTGCTTCTTGGCATGATAGGGCGTATTTGGGGTTAGATTGAGCATGTTTAGGGGGATTCCTTGTGGGAATGGTGGTGCTTGTGGACTCGGTTTCGTAGCATGCTTGTGATGGTTGGACTTCTCTTCTTCTCCCTTTGGTTTTGGGGCTTTTCGGGGTGCCTGGGGTTCAAGGGTGTGACCCTCGGGTCGAACCAGGAAACCTGGTTTCTGGCGCTAAATGGCGTCGTGCCTGGTCGACGCCTTTCCGAAAGACGTCGGGTCAGTACGACGCGTTTTAGGGCAGAAACCTCCCTGTGCGAGGTTTCCTGAGTTAGGGGTTCTGGCGCTAAATGACGTCATGGATGGACGACGCCTTTCTGAAGGACGTCGAGCCATCATGACGCCATTTAGGCAGGAAATGCCCCCGTTTAAGGGTTCTAAAATCGGGATTTCTGGGTTGAATGGCGTCTTGCGACCTTGACGCGTTTTAAAAAGGCGGCTTCACTGGTGGACGCGTTTTAAGGATAATCGGGCTTTTAATAAACCTGTTTAAGGGTCTTGAATGGCGTCGACCTCGGTCGACGCGATTCAAGACAGGAATGCTCAATCCTATTATATTCATACATGTTTTACGTTGGGATGGTTCAAATGCATGCTTTGGGTTGTATACTGAGACGGAGGACTTCTGCGTGAGTGGAATTATATCACATGTGTGTGTGCTTTAGCTATATACTGAGACTGAGGTTTACTGTGCGACTGGAATCATGTTATATGTGTGGTTGTGTTATGCGAATGTGGATCGGGTTAACTGTGGTTTACGTCTGTCACCATGGGCCGATGGGAGAAGGGCCATGGTGTCTGTGGAGTGGTGCTTGTTGTGTTTCACCCTTGGCTGAGACAAGCAGAACCACCTTGAGCCCATCGGGCCGGAGTAGCTAGTGTGCTATCCGAGGGGTTGCTGTTTGGTCTCAGCGGGTCGGGGTTTCCCTTGGTTGTCGTGACAGCTTCTGGCGTGTTTCTTGCTGTGGAGCTGGTGGTGTTTCTGGTGGGAGTTGGTTTACCCTTTAGACATTGGGCCTGATGTGACCTTTGATCAAGGTTACGAGTGGTACCTATCGCCCTTGGCCTGACGCAGCCCGGGAGAGTTGGGTTTGTGGGTAGTTCCTGTAGCTTCGGCTTGACGGGGGTTCGCCGGTCCCCAGGGCCCTCCTGAAGCGTTGAGGCCTAGCGTGGAGGCAATCCGGTGGTAGGACAGTAGTCTAGACTGCTTGTGTGCACACGTAGCTGGCAGTGGCGGTACACTGAGTCCAGCTAGTCCTAGTTTGGCTCACTGCCTCACCCTACAGTGCCCCGGTACACTGTAGGGGTGGACAGGCGTGAACAGTGGTGGTAGTGTTGGGAGGCGACGTTTGACTTCGGTCGACAGTGTGGTTCAGTCGCTTCGTGGACTTTGACTGTGAGACGTGACCTTGTGTTGGGTTCTCCAGGTTGCTCGGTACTGTTCCTGTTACACTGCTTACGCGTACGTTTCATATTGAGTTGGGTTCTTCGGGTTACTTGGTACCGTTCTTGCTACACTGCTTATTGTACGGTTCCTATCAGGTTTGAGAGTTGTGTTTGCTGCTTGGTGTTATTGCTATATATACATTCCTGTTGTTGCACTTGTGGGTGTGTGAGTGGGAGGCAGGGGATCGGATGATCCCTACTGAGCCCATTTCTGGTGTGGCTCACTCCCTGCGGTTTCAGGTGCGGACCTCGAGGCGAGCGGAAGCGTGGTGACTTCTTGGTGTGCGAACCAACAGCTGTCTTAGTCCCGGGGTATGCCCCGATGTTGTTGTACTTTCCTTCTGCCTGTACTTATTTAATTGTTGGACATGTAATTATTGTTGGACTGTATACGGATATTGTTATTTTCCTTCCTGCGCACTTGCTTCCCTTGTAGTCCGTGTGTTTGTTGTATTTAGCCTTGTTTAGCACTCACTCCTCCAGACGTGTTGTGTGAGATCCGGGTGTGAACCCGCAGTTAATGGGCCGACATCCATTTAGTGACCGGGTCTCCCGTCATAGGATGGCGGGTCGTTACAGAAATCAACAAGCAAACAACAATGACTCTGGACGATCCTCAACTTCAACAGCAATCAAAGCAAGAACAAAGACAAGAAAGGGCTCTCTTTTTTCAGCCGGCTGAAGGAGGGGAACCAAGAGCTCAACATCTCCCACGTTCAAACAGGATCAAACTCTTTCTTTTGAAACTTTTAAGTCAAAAGTTTCTGGCGATCACTTCACTTAGTTTCTTTTAATATGTTTATTTTGCACCTAAACAACATAGATTTTTCATGATAATCACACACTCATTTTAAGCACTCACAGCTTTTTTTGGCGATCACGATGGGACCTAGTCTCGCCATCTTTTAGTTCTTTGTTCTTGCTGTTATCAATCGGGCACCCACAGTGCACCACTTGTGTCTCTCGACACGTCCTCACCAATTGGTGAGTGTTTTTAGTTTAGTTAATTTCCTACGTGCACTACGTGCACACCCCTGCGGCAAGATCTTGCCCTCCCCATTGATTAGTTGAAAAGCTATTTTTTGTGATGAAATGTTGTATGCTTGACTGATATCTTAGTTGTTTAGTTGATAAAATAATCCTGTTAAAACCTAAAACTAAAAAATCTTCCATGAGCTGATTATTTATCGGTTTTATCCTGTTTGAGGAGGAATCAATCTAGAAATTCCTCCCGGAAAACTGAACCTGCGACTTGAAACGCGTCCAGGAACACCGACGCGTTTCAAATAGCGTCGGTTAACCCAGACACCTTTTAGTCTCATTTCTCTGTTGTCTGCTATCTGAGTTTTTGCGAAAAATTAAGGCTCTATTTGAATAGCGTCGACCACCCTCGATGAGATTCAGGCAGTTTCTTACCTTTTCTTCAATTCTCAGTTTTTTGTGATCTGTGAGCTAATTACCCATTATGTATTAAGCATTAGAGGCCATCCAGGCTACAAGTCATACGCATTGAGGCTAACACCCTCCTTTTCTTAGGAACACTCTTCTTGACGTCATCAACTCTCTCTGATTGGGTCGGTCCCTCGATCAGACTAGAGTAGTTGGCGTTAAGGCCTCCGTAAGTCCCCAAAATCAAGGTACTCCTCCTTGATCATCGGGCTGGTTGTACCAGTTGAAGGCCCGGTTATATTCCATAAACGTTGTGAGAGAAAGCCATAGAATATAACGGTGGACATTGAACTGAAACTAGGATCCCATCCCTTGAGCGAATTTGTCGTTTAATTAAATCCAAATAACTCAACAAGGAATCCTAAAATCACGCTAAACATCCACTTGTTTGTTTAAATCTCTGTACAACTTGTTTGCCAATCCTTGAAAAAAAAATCTAACATCATGCTGCTCCGATCAAGCAGGGACTTGAGTATGGCTCCAGATGCCATTGTCAACTACGAGGGAGATGCTAATGCCCCTCGTGATTCTGATTACAATTTTGAGAGCGGGAGAGATGCTGATGCCTCCCGTAATTCTGTCCCCGTTCCGGTTCGACATGATGGGAATGTCCGAACCCCTCTTTTTCATCCTTATGATCAATATTCTGATCCTCCCCCGCATGAGTATGCGGTTCCCAATCCCATTTTCGAGGGAGACATGAATCAGAATGATCCCTCGTCTTCTGATCCTTCAGATCTGGTAAATGCTTTGGGAGTTCTTGCCTCTCGCCTGGATCCTCAGTAGTTCGAGGCGATCCAGTCTATTCTGAAGGGGAAGGCACCCATGCAGCCTACCGAGCCGAATCCTGCGGCTCCCCCTGCCATCCCTCAACAACCTCCTCATCATCCTCCTTACATTCATCAGGCCATGGAAGGCCTCCATATCACTTCTCGGCCAGCTGGGCCGCAACTTTCATCTTCCAGGCAACCGGCCAGATCGTTGATGCCCACTTACCCAAATGCCCTCGGGCATGGCGGAAGCTCTACCGGACCTCCTCTTTACTGTCCTCCTTGTCCGACGTACTCTAGGCAACAGGCCTATCAAGTACCTCCACCTCCCCCTCCTCCCCAGGCTGATCCGACAACGCAAGCGTTGCTGGCTGAAATGGAGCGCATGGACGAACAATTCAACAACCTCCAGAAGATGATGGGGGTCAAAGCTGCACCGGAAATCAACTTACCAAGCCTGCTAGTGTTCCACCTGCCACCCTCCGAGATGCCAGTGTACCGGAAGTACAACGGTACTGGTAACCCTTTCACCCACTTGAAGGAGTTCATGTACGAATCATCCTTCTGGCAAAACGACAAGAGGTCGTTGGCCTTTTTGTTCAGGAGGTCTTTAGAGGGACCAGCCCTCGAGTGGTTCTTTTCCTTGGAGCCCTCCGAAGTAGAGGACTATGATATCGTTTCCCGAAAATTCATTCAACAATACCAGGATAGAGTTGCCCCCTCCCTGTCCATCACTGACCTAATAGCAAAGAAGATGAAATCCGATGAGGAGTTCGTCAGTTTTGCCGACAGATGGCGAGGCTTGGCCGAGAAAGTGAAAGATCACTTGTCCGAGTCGGAGCAAATGAAGATGCTGATTTCCAATGTCACGCCCCAGTTCAAACTAGTCCTCTCCTTGAACAATCTGACCAACATGGCAGAGCTCTATGAAAGAGCGCGGTACTGTTAGAATGCCTTCAAGGACGCTACGTTCTCTAGCGTCTTTGATCCTCACAAACCTAGCAGGCCTCCACCTCGGAAGCCTGTAGTGCCGAATTCTCCCAGCACAGGTCCAACTACTGAGGGCACGCTCTCTCATGAGCAAGTCAGTAGTATGAACAACAATTCGCCCCAGTTCGTGAGGAGTCAACAACAATACCAGAGGCCACCGCAGCCGAACCAACAGGGGTACAGGCAGCAGCCGAACCCTCAATATCAGCAGCCCCAATATCAGCGGCCTCAACAGCCAAACCAGCAACAGCAACAGCAACAGCCACAGCAGCCGCTGCAACGGCAATTGCAGTACCAGCCACCACAACAGCAGCAGTATCAGGCCCGCGCACCGCCGGCATATCATAATGTCCCTCCTCCTGCTGACTACAACCAGCAGAGAAGACCTCCAGGCCCTAAGAGGGCAGAATACCCAATCCTCCCAGAGTCCTTGGCAGACATTTTCAGTGCTCTAATGGCAGCTAATGCCTTAGTCCTACCAAGAGAAAAGGCGACCTGGCCCCAGAATGCCGACACGTCTATGTATTGCTATTTCCATAGGCAACCTGGACACACTATTGACACCTGCTTCCAATTTAGAGATTACATTCATGATCTCAACGAGCAGGGCGGCATAGACTGGGAGGAGATGAAAAAGTACATATCAGCCTTAAAAGCAAGAAGACCACCACAGCAGCAAGTGAGAGCACCAGCACAAGCAGCACCACCACCGAACATGGGCATAGTGCAGAACCCGCTTCCGGAGCACCAAAATTAAAACCAAGTTGCCCCTATTCTGACAAACAGTTGGTTTGAGGCTGATCGCGGGCAACAGTGGAGGATAGAGGACTCTTCCTCTATCTATTCAACGGGTCACATTCCGAGTACCGCAGAACAACCACCACGGCGCACCATCCACATACCCAGACCACAACCCATTACCATTACCCCTATACCAACACCCGCATATCGCTCATCCGCACCCACTAACCCATTACCACCACCCGCTTTCCTCAAGCCCATTACGCCCCACGCCACTAGGCCTCCACTAAATAACCCCCAGCAAACCAACTATGCACCCCTCCTACCATCCAGACCCCTACTCCGCATACCATTCCCTACTTCGCCCGCTACCACTACCACCTACCCAGACACCATCCAACCATCCAGACCGCTACTACACGTACCATTCCCCACTTCATCCACACCAACCACTTACCCATCCACCATCCAACCGTCTAGACCTTTAATCCGCACCACGCCACCACCTCCTAATCCCACGCCATCACTTACATACCAACACTCCACCCAATCCGCACCATCCAACCCTGCGGTACTCAAAGTATCACCCGGACCTTCCACGGCTGAGGAACATGCTCTCCGGAGTGGGAGGATTTTCAACAAAGTCTTTCCCCAGTCAACAGTTAGAGACGGCCCATCACAGCCGACAGAGGAAGTACACAATGAAGAGAGTGCACCAGGCACTCAATATGATTTGTTGAAGCACCTTGACCGGACACCGGCACGGATCTCCGTGCCTAAACTGATTAAAAGATCGAAGACTCACCAAGAAGCTCTGATGGAATATCTGCAGAAGGTGATGGTCAACGAGGACGTGCCGGTGGAAAAGATTGCAACACTGTTAGTTCCTCAGGGGGACCAGCCCTCCATTTCATTTCATACATCGGAACTAGCACTGTCAGCGGCCAGAAGCATGGCTCTGAGCATCACAGTCAACATCTGCAAGAAGGCCGTGGATGCATGCCTAGTTGACATAGGGGCTTCGATCAATGTTTTACCTCTGAAGACCCTAGAATTGTGCGGTGTGCCCAAGGAAAAATGGCTGCCTAGCCCCATCTCCGTTACAGCATATGATAACTCCACCCGTTCCCCTCTGGGAATGGTTTATTTGAAAGTGGAGCAAGGTCCTGTAAGTCATGCAGAGGTCGAATTTTACATCCTGGAAATCGACCCTTCTTTAAACGCCATTTTGGGTCGTCCTTACATAAAAACTCTTGAGGCGATTCTCTCCACGAATCACCAATGCCTCAAATTCCCCTTCAAAGGACGAATCGTTAAGGTTACGAGTATGCCGATCCTTGCTGCTGCTCATACTTTGAATGTCAAATCCACTTCTTTACCTGGCCGACAACCTTTTCTGTCGGTATTACAGGTTTACCATCCAGTGGCTGATCCTCTGAAAACTGCCACTATTTCTCCTTACCCGTTAAATGCCATAAAAAGGAGGAAGTGCATGAGTACCCCAGGATGGAGAATAATGATGAAGAACGGTTGTCAGCCTGGAAGAGGTCTGGGCACACAATTACAAGGCAGGACCACTCCTGTCAAAGATCACTGAGGAGCACCTGGAAGCGGCCTGGGTTATAGGCCGAGAAAAATGAAGCAGGACATTGTTCAGCAAGCAGAGAATGAAGGCGGCTAGAAAGTCTGGGAGACGATGTCTACACCGCCCAAGGAAGGTCGAGACCCCCTAACATGGACCCTATACACTCATTTTGTAAAGGGGCCCATAATAAGCCATGACAACACGGTGGTCATTACTTCATGTTTTGACCTCCACGATATATATGGGAGAGACTTGGCTAGACACTGCTCAGAACTACTCACGTACCAGTCCTTGGAGGCTCTGCGGCCTATGAAGAAAAGAAAATTCCAAGATCCTGAATGTGAATGGTACAGGTGGTTCGATTTAAGAGACCTCTACATCGCACTGAACAGACTGTTTCTAGATCCTGCAGAACCCAAGTGGCTGCCATAGATCGATGAGCTGATCGAAGGTCCTGACGCTATTTTTGACAAGAGGATACTGCTGTCAGAAGAGACTGATGAAGGGGAGCCAGATGACCCCTACGAAGCTGGCTACACCACGGATCTGCTCTGGAGGGGGACTTATCCTTCTCATGTTTTCATGCTTCACACCTTGTTTCGCACTTTGCTCTTGACCCCGACTTGGTCGTGGGTCATCATTGAAGACGTTCCACGGGCCCCGCCCGTTATGATTACTCTGTCCCCCCGGGACCTCATTCCACCACCTCCTCTCGATCTAGAGAGGATGTATGATTTAATCTGGGACATATTGCTGTATGATCCCCCTAATCCTTTCACCTTGGTGCCACTTCCTCCATCTAATTCCCCTTTTATTCATGTTCATTCCTGTTTTATGCTTAACTCCTCTATTCTCCAAAAAAAAAAACGCCAATTTGGCAACAAATTCTTCCCAGATCCTCATCGAGGAAACCTCTTACTTGTCCGATTATACCCCATCGCGCGGGTCTTTCGGTCAAGATTCTCTTCTAAATCTATTCTTCCCCTCCCCTCGGGAGGATTCTCCTGTATTTCCATCTGTATCCCTTGATTTTCTTTCTACTTCATCTTCATTAGGTCAGAATAGGGAGTCTAGTGAAGATAGACAATCTAGCTCTAGGCAAGTTAATCAGGTTAGAAAGTCTAGAAAGTCTAAGGGTAGACGGATTCCAGATAGATACCTCGAGGACTTAGCTAATAGATGCCTTTCTTGCTCTAAGATCCCTCAGTTATTGGAAAATCCCATTCAGATGCCAGAAGAATGTATGGACGATGAGTTAGTCAATGATGGATATGGGGTGTATGAGTTGATACATGAAAAGGACCCCATTGTCGAAGATGAGGAAGATGATGAGGACGCAGCTGAGGCATATGCCAGTGGAGTAAAGAGATTCGACGAACCCTCAGTTGCCGTAGAAGAGCCCACCACAAAAATTAATTTAGGGACTAAAGACGAACCTAAGGTTGTCCTCGTCAGCAAGAATCTTTCTGTAGAAGATGAGAAGGCAATGGTACGAGTACTTAAAGACTATAAGGACACTTTCGCCTGGAGTTATGAAGATATGCCGGGGTTAGACTCGTCATTAGTTGAACACAGGTTGACATTAAAGGATGGAGCTAGCCTTGTCAAGCAGAAGTTAAGGCGATTCCACCCGCAAATGGCTCTAAAGATGAAGGAAGAGGTCGACAAATTACATAAAGCCAAATTTATTAGAGTTGTCCTCTATCCGCAATGGGTGGCCAACATAGTCCCGGTTATGAAGAAGGACGGGAAGGTCAGGATTTGCATTGACTTCCGAGATTTAAACCGGGTGTGTCCTAAAGATGATTTTCCATTGCCTCATATTGACGTACTTATTGATAACACTGCTGGTTATGAGACTTTATCATTTATGGATGGGTTTTCAGGATACAATCAGATCAAATTGGCAGAAGAAGATCAAGAAAAGACATCATTCACTACACCTTGGGGAACATACTGCTATGTTGTCATGCCATTTGGATTAAAGAATACTGGAGCCACTTATCAGAGGGCTATGATGGCAATATTTCACGACATGATGCTTATAGATCTGGAAGTGTATGTGGATGACTTGTTGGTTAAATCTAAGACAAAGGCTGAACATGCCAAAGTTTTGGCAAGAGTGTTAGAGAGATCAAGGGAGTATCAGTTAAAGATGAACCCCAAGACATGTGTATTCGGGATATCTTCTGGGAAATTACTTGGGTTCATTGTCAGTAAACGGCGAATCGAGATCGATCCCAACAAGGCGAAGGCTATCAGAGAGATGCCACCTCCCAAGAACTTGAAGGAGTTAAGAGGATTAATCGGGAGGTTGCAATTTATTCGTCGTTTTGTCTCCCAGCACTCACAAAGGTGTAAGCCGTTTTACGAGCTTACCAAGCCACGAGTCAAATTCGATTGGGACGATAAGTGTCAGGAGGCATTCGATGGATTAAAGAATTATTTGGCAAGTCCTCCTGTTTTGAGACCACCATCTCCAGGGAAACCATTGATACTTTACATTTCTGTCTTGGATGATGCTGTGGGGGCTATCCTAGCACAAGAGGATGAAGAAGGAAAGGAGAGGGCAGCCTACTATCTCTCCAAACTTCTCAACCCCGCTGAACAGAGATATACAGCGATAGAGAAAACATGTGCAGCATTGGTCTGGGTTGTTCAGAAATTGAAGCATTATTTTCTATCCCATGAAGTCCATCTCATCGCTTGGATGAATCCGATCAAATTTCTTCTGGAGAAATCTGTCCTTACTGATAGGTTAGCGCGATGGCAAAACTTTCTATCTCAATTCGATATCACTTACATTCAACAGAAAGCGATCAAAGGCTATGCCATAGCAGAACATCTCGCTCATCATCCCCTTCCTCGTTTTGATCCAGTCCAATTAGAGTTTCCAGATGAGGAACTAATGTCCATGGACCAAATCAGAGATGATATGTGGACTCTGCATTTTGACGGAGCTCTGAATTCCCATGGAAAGGGTATTGGCATTGTTCTGTTATCACCCGAAGGTATCACCATTCCACAAGCCTTTCAGCTTGACTTTCCAGTCACCAACAATATAGCTGAATACGAGGCGCTCCTTGCTGGCCTCGAGGCTGCTCATTCCCATGGTGTTACCAAACTCAGGATTGTGGGTGATAGCCAACTGATTCTTCGCCAAGTATTAACCAAGTATCGAACCCTTGATCCCAAACTCAAGCCTTATCAAGAACTTACTTCTGCTTATTCAAAGCTTTTCACCAAATTGATCTTCATCTATGTCCCTAGGAATCAGAACATCTTAGCTGACGCTCTAGCCTCACTTGCATCCTCTCTTGATTTTCCAATCAGTCGGTAATCTGAATCAATCATAGTTCATAGGCGTCTTTCACCCGCCGTGAAAGACTCTTCATTTCTTAGAACTAAGGAAAAGTTGCTGAAGAAAGTCAGAGATGGAGATATCGTGGAAAAAAGAGAAATCATGTTGATGGAGCTGTTAGAAGAGATGGATGATAAACAGAAGCCATGGTACTATGAAATTGCCAAATATTGTGAAGATCAATCGTATCCTGAAGAAGCCACAGCTGAGGAGAAAAGGGCTATCAGGAGAGTTGCTCAACGATACACCCTAGTTGGTGGAGCATTGTACAAGAGAGATTTTGATGGAGTTCTTCTGAGATGTCTGGACGAAGATGAGCTTTGGAAGGTTATGGAAGGAGCTTACGCTGGAGTTTGTGATGGCCATATTAATGGACAAATGCTAGCAAAGAAGATCCTTAGACAGGGATTTTATTGGCCAACCATGGAAGAAGACTGTGTAGGATATCTCCGTAGGTGTGCTAAGTGTCAACTTCACGCCGACAAAATTCATTCTCCTGCATCTTCACTCCATCCTGTTTCTTCCCCATGGCCTTTCTCCATGTGGGCTTTCGATATCATTGGACCCCTTGGCAATCCTGATTCCGGCATCAAGCAAAAATCTTTCATCCTCACGGCAACGGAATACTTCACCAAGTGGACAGAAGCTGAAGCATACACGGAAGTCAAAGCATCAACCGTCTGCAAGTTCATCATGAGGAACATCATCTCTAGATTTGAAATCCCAAGCACCATCGTCACCGATAATGGACCGCAGTTCGTGTCACAAGAATTGAAGGACCTCTGCAACATGTACAAAATTGCATTGCATCATTCGTCTCCTTATTATCCGCAAGGCAATGGCCAAGCAAAGGCAACTAACAAGACTTTGATAAAAATCATCAAAAATACGTGCAAATCTAACAAATTCATAGACTGGCCAGAAAAATTGGTTGAGGCTCTATGGGCCTATCGAACTTCAATCCGCACGCCCACTGGGCAAACTCCTTATTCCTTAACATTTGGAATGGAGGCGGTAGTTCCATACGAGATCCTTATACTGTCATTAAGAGTACAATTGAACAAGGAATTTTCCATTGATGAACACCATTCAACACTCCTTGCTCAATTGGAACTCTTAGACGAGAGAAGATGGTCAGCTGCTAATCATGCAAGAGTTTATCAAAATAGACTAGCACGTTTTTATCAAAAGAAAGTCATTGAACGTAAGTTTAAAGTTGGTGAAATGGTTGTCAAAAGGATTTTTGTAAAACCTGGTGGTCTACGTTCTAAGCTCCAACCCAACTGGGAAGGACCTTATGTCATATCACATGCTTTTCCTGGTAACGCTTATCGTCTTGTCAATGTAGAAGGAGAAGAGCTAATTCACCCCTGGAATGGCTTACATCTTAAGAAATACTACCCTTAGGTTAAAGAGTTGATCAGCATGGTACAAAGACCGGTGGAATCAGAAAATTTATAAACTCAAATTCCCTTATTAGTCTGGATAATTTAATTTGAAACGCATTACGACACACACTGACACGTTTGATTCGTGAGTAACAAGAGATGCCAAGTCTTAAGGAATACCGAAAGCTTGACTGAAGGTGTAAGGTACAAATCATTCGTTTTAAAGCAAAATTCTATTTTTTACACTCGGCCCATGATGTCGGAACGAGGCTTAGAATAGACTATCAAGAATACCCGCCATCTTAGTAGGAGGCCGTCATAAAAAAAATGGGGGAGATCCGTCCCAAAGAAAAGAAAAGCAAAGGCAAAAGTCGAACGTCAAATCAAAAGGCCATTACATTACAAACGTTACATCAAGGCCATGAAATGAAATAAAAGGGAACGCAAGGTCGATAAATACTCCGGAAAGAAAATGACCGAACCCCAACAGATATTAGGATAAGAAAGGAACATCTTTTTAGGTCTCCGGAACCTTCTCGTGGGCTTTCTAAATCAATTCTTCCTTTCTTTCTAAAGAGGCGCACTCCAAACTTGAGGAACGACCGAGATTGACTGAAGGTCAAATCATCAAATAGGATCACGAATGGAAACACAAGTTCAAGCACAATGAGTTTAAGTTAAATTATTAAAGAACAATTTGGGAATTAAGTTAATAAATGAATATGATCGTTTGATCTGAGTACCATGCTGGTCTTTTAGTTCACATCATATTTCAAAAATAAAAAAAAATATATACATATGTCAAAATAAAAAAAAAAATACATATTTCAAAAATCAAAAAAAAAAAATACATATTTCAAAAAAAAAAAAAAAATACATATGCCAAGAATCCAAAAAAAAGTACATATTTCAAAAAAAGTCAAAAAGATACACATGTTTCAAAAGCAAAAAAAAATACATATTTCAAAATCCAAAAAAAGTACATATTTCAAAACAACAAAAATATTTCACTTAGCATCTGCTTATTGCATTTGGTATGCTTCATTCCTTTTATTTTCAGTGAGCATCTATCTGCTTACATGTTGTATTTTGCTTATGTTTGATTATTCACATTACCCTTGTTAATAAAGGCTATGCCCCTTGACCCTTCCACTAAGAAAGAGATTGATCGACCGTTCATTTGGTCAGGCAAGGGGCTAAGCCTAAATAGATACTTAACCTATTTGTTAAGTGACGTACAGGACGCAAGGCAAACACATGGAACGCAAGGTTGAAGGCCAAAAGTCTCATGTATATATGTCAAAAGATGTTTCTTACATGATATACAAAAGAAAGTCAAAAATACATGAGCCTTCAAAGCTGGCTCTCCCCTCCGCCCTCATCAAGCTGACTCTGAGCCTCGTCGGGCGCATCTGGTGCTGGTCCTCGGCTAGGAAGTGGAGGCGGTCCCAACGCACTCGGCCCTGCCTGGCCGGACGACATGGCGACGCTAGCAGTGAAAGCGCTCGTCAAACCACGATCAATAGCCCGCTGGCGGGCTCGCTGGTACCTCTCCTCCACCATCCTGTGCTCATGTTCCACCACCGAAAGGCGACCCTGAAGACTCTGCATCCGAAGACGGTCGCGATCCCTCTCCTCCGTCAGGATCTCCAGGCGAACCTGGAGTCGTGCCAGATCTCCAATGGAGAGGCGCGCCACCTGAGCTTCCAACTCGGAGATGCGAGCAGCCGAAGTCCGTGCTTCTGCCAACTCTGCATCCCTCTGTCGAAGGGCCTCCTGAAGCTTAGCAACCTGCAGAAGAAGATTTTATTAGACCAAGGCAATTAAGCAATGAGAATCAAATTCGGAAAAGTCAAAGGATGGAACTTACTCGAGCGGCCCGGTCCTCCTCTACAAGGGAAGCCCGGTGGATGGCGGAGGCGAGCTGGCTCTGGAGGTCAGCCAGAGCAGCCTCATAGGCGGCAGAAGAAGTAGACGATGAAGCTCCATAGGTAGGGGGAGCCGCTTGGGTGTAGACGGCTCGCTGCACCAAAAGATAACCGTCAGTGGTCAATCGTCAAAACAATTAATTAATTAAAACATTCATTCATTTGCACACATACATACCAGGTCAAATAACTCCTTTTGGACCTGTTCCAACTGGGCCTCCGCGTCATGTAGGCGGGCCCGGAGGTCAATGATGACCGCATCGCGCGCATCCTGCATATCACACATACATACATGCATTCACAAATATAAACCAAGATAATAATAAAATGAAAGACGCATAAAAGCATACTTACATCGAGTGGTCGGAGGAGCCGAAGCTGATCGGTGTAGTGGGCCCGGTATTGCTGGAGGTAGGCCTCGCTACTTTCCGCTCGGGACTCCACTCTGACGCCGCGGCGGTGCCAGTCCTCGTACTGCTCCGGGAACTTGGCACGCCAGTCGGTGAGGGCTTGCTTGCCCCTCATGCTCCTCCCAACGCCCTCTGGGACCTCCTCGTCGACCCACTCTTGGTGGAGGCCCAGGGTCCTCATCATGAGGCGGAGGCGGAGCGGCTCGATCTCGTTGAGGCAATGCACCCACAGCCGTCACCCATGGTTGACCCTCCTCGCCCATACCAAGGTACGGGCGCCAGATCACCTACATATAAGTTAGATGGATTCATATAAATAATCTTGCATTTAATAAAGGGAAAATTGCATTTAATGAACAAAATTGAACCAGTTAAGAACTTACCAACAGCTCTGGATAATCAAGGAATTGACGGCGGAGGGCCGTCAACTGGTGGTGCTGTGTCCACGATTGGCTGCCAGCGGCAGGCCAATGGGATAGCGCCCGGTCTCACGATCCTCGCTCTGCCGAGCGGGAAGTAATGGTAGCTCCACACCTGCATACATGAACATATAGGTTAGAAAAATCATTTCATTACATTGCATATCATAAACAAATAATAAAATAATTTAATACCTAGAGGAACGGCGAGAAGCTGCTGACGGTGGTCTCACGGTCCGACGTGACCGCAGAAAGATCAGCAAAGAGATGGGCCAGAAGGGCCGCACCCTAGGCGTACTCCCCTAGACTCTCTAAGTCATCTAACAAATACAAAAACCTACAGTGAATATGGTCACCCTTCGTGCCGAAGAGTAACCGACCGAAGAAGAAGACTAAGAAGACCCTAAGCTGCCTGTCTACCTCCTCCCCTTGACTTGGGTCGGTGCAGTAAACAAGGGAGGACGACTCAGCTAATTTGTCCCTAAATTCTGCCCGGGACTCATCAGATCGCCGCCGGTGCTCATCCAATCCTAGGGCAGCCTCCACCTCCACTCTAGGGACCATCCTAGACTCCCTGCCTAGGCTGGACACTTCTATACCTAATAGTGCCTCTGCCAATCCCTGGTAGTTGGGGTAAGTCACCCCACTTACCGGTCGGCCCTCTACCCTGAGGCCAGTGATCCTGGCCACATCCTCTAAGGTGGGGACCATATGTCCCCACGGCATTAGGAAAGCCCTGCTTTCGGCATGCCACCTCTCCCGCAGCGCCTGCAGGAGGACTAGATCGAGCCAAAATGGCTCGATATCTAAAACTTCGCCGAACCCCATCCGGCGCAGGCGCGCCTTCTGAAAGTCCGGAAGTCCCCTATATGCCCCTATCACCAGGTCCTAGCTGATTCTGGACCTCATCACCCCCTGCAGATGAAGAACAAAGAATTAGGGTCAGTAATAATTAAAAAAAACAGAGTTAAAATATTTCTGGTTTAAAAGGCGTCAAAACACCTGGACGTCTTTTGAAATGCGTCCACATGTCCTGACACAAATTAAAATTATTTATTACCTGATTAATAGTGGGAATTTAGCCTTGAAAGGCGTCGTCCCAGGGTTGAATGGCGTCACCTGGTCTAGACGCCTTTCAAGACCCGATTCCAAGTTCTTGAAGAACCCGTTTTTTTCCTCCTTTTCCTCACTCCATTCATTCCATAGAAGACTTACCGAGTGGAGGTCGCCCTCCCCTTCTTCTTCCATGGCTAAGGGCGCCGGAGGAGCTTCCTCCTCCTCCAAAAATGCCGCCGCTTCGGCGAGTGCGGCCGGCACTTCCTCGGGGGCCTCTTCCTCGCGAACCATCGTTCGCCGCCTCTTAGCTAGGGCCTTGGTTTTTCGGGAACCCTCACCACGCTCCATGATTTTGGAAGAAGGAGTTTTGAGGAAGAAAGGAGCGAGATCGCCAGAGAGCATCGCCGGAGCTCGAGGAGAGAGAAGACAAGGAGAAGAATGAGGAAGAAAGGGGGCCTTCGCGGATCTGTAGACGAAGGGTTAAAAGGCGTCAAGGCGCAAAGACGCGTTTAAGGGCGCTAACTTGAGGCGGCAAGGCCAGCTGTTTGAAATTAATTGAAAGGCGTCCACAAGGAATGACGCGTTTTAGGTTACCGCCAATTCTGGTCAGAACCGTACGCAACATGATGATGAAATGCGTCTTTCCATCAAGACGCGTTGTTAGTGGATTTAATCACAGAATTAATGGCAGAGTTCTGGAAAAAGTAAGAGAGAGAGTTTAAAGGTGTCTTGTCTGGTAGACGCAATTTAAGTTTAAATTGGATTTTGAGGATTAATGGTTAATTTATGAAAAATGAATTATGGTTTAAAGGCGTCTGTCTGAGTGGACGCGGTTTGGATTTAACAAACCCGAACTGACAGATCTTCAGGAAAAATCCAATTTTTGCTAAGGGAAAAATCATGAACACGTCACAGAAAGTTGAAAAAAGATTTCAAGGCATGAAAAATGATTCTTTATTCAATGAAATCCTTTATTACATCAAAAAGAAAAAGAAAAGAAAAGAGGACGCTTAAGGAAGAATTTCATGAAGTCCTTGAATGTATGGAAATTTCAGTCCTCTATCTCTATCTTTAGAGGATTTTACACGATAACTGAAGCCGAGGTTCCACAAAGTGGTAATCAGTTCTGTGGCTTCATAGTCTTTATCGGATTCCAAGGCACGCCTCTTGATCGGAGATGTGAGAGAGAACTTGGGGAATTCCTGACGATTCAGGCTGAGCTGAGTAAGGCACCGATGAGGATTGTACAGCACAAGTTCAGTAGCTCCAATCGACATGCATCTCAGATGCTCCCTCCAGTCGGCCCGGGTCTTGAGCTTTGGTACCTTGTTGACCATGCGCTCGTTGAACTTCACGATGTTAGCAATGCAGTGGATAGGACTGTTCATGTAAATTTGGGACGGTCTTGGTGACATCCTTGTGCAGTACTCAAACTTGAAGTGTAGTTCGACCCACAGGGTGAAGAGTAGCATGCATCCGTAAGGAGGACGACCCGTAGATGCCGCAGAAAGACCACTGTAAAGGTAAGCCAAGATCGCAGTGCTAATGGATTTACCTTCGAAGATCGCGCAGATAGCACTGACCTGATCATCTTCTAGAATGTTGTCTTGCGCGGGAAAGAACAAAGCACCGGCAAGACACGTGACAAAGGCCTTCGTCACGTTTTCAGCTTCATCCTCCCTTAGATTGACGATCTCGTACAAAGTCCATTCAGCGAGCTTTGCGAGGTTGATCCCTTTATTGGTAAGGCACCCTTTAGCTTCTGAAGGATCCTTCATGATTGACGTCAACAGTTGTTGACCAGTGATCCGCTCTCTCATCAAAGCCATCTTGTCCTTGGTCTTTGGGAGACCCAATAGGAGCTCTGCCTCTTCTAAAAGGATGGTGCACTCGAACTGAGGGAAGAGGAACGTATGGGTTTGAGGATGTAAGGACTGAGATTTCGGGTTCAGTATTCGGGTCGGGTTCGGGTCGGATCCCCTGGTTTGGACCCTGTAGGGGTCTTGAGATTCCTGGCTGAATGGCGTCAGCACTTGTAATGACTGAGATTTCGGGTTCGGTTTTCGGGTCGGGTTCGGGTCGGAATCCTTGGTTTGGACCCTGTGGGGGGTCTTGTGACTGCTGACTGAATGGCGTCAGCACTGCTCGACGCCTTTCAAAAGGCGTCAGGTTGTGTGGACGCCATTTAGGTCTGTTGGTTGTTGCGCCACGTGGGCGGGTTTCGGGCCGCGAGAGTACGGCCCCTGTCAGATTTGTCTGAACGGCGTCCACCTCGGTCGACGCGTTTCAGACTGCGACACCTGCGGTGTCAGGGTACGGCGCCAGAGCGTTGTCAGTACGGCCTGTCTTGTCGTCTGAACGGCGTCCGCGGTGGGCGACGCGTTTCAGACCGGTGTCGGTACGGCCGTCCTGTCAGACTGAATGGCGTCTACCTCGATCGACGCGTTTTTAGCGGAATTCTGGTTGACCCCGCGAGCCTCCCCTTCTTTCCCTCATTCTCACCTTCACACTCTCTCTCCTCACCCCTCCGCCCTCTCCGGCGATTTTCCTCCCTTCCCTTCCTCTTCTTCCTCTTCCACCACTCCAACACCACCTTACCTCTCACCTCTACCTCCACCACCTTCCTCGCGGCGTTCCCTTCTCCGGACGGCGGCCGACGTCCCGGCGGAGTGGCGGCGTCCTCGAGGATACCGGCGGCGGCGTGGGGCGAGACGGGTCGGCGGCAAGGAGCTTGGAGGAGTTCAAGAACCGGTAGGGGGACGAACCTTGCTTGTGATGTTCGCGTGATTCTCGGCGTGACGGGGTGTTTGGGGGATAGATTGAGCATGCTTAGGGGGAGATTCCATGTGGGAATAGCGGTGTTGTGATCGTGGCTTCGTAGCATAATTATGTAATCGAGCTTCTCTTCTTCCCCCTTTGGTTTTGGGCTTTTCGGGGTGCCCGGGGTTCAAGGGTGAAGCCCTCGGGTTGAACCAGGAGACCTGGTTTCTGGCGCTAAATAGCGTCGTACCTGGTCGACGCTTTTCCGAAAGACGTCGGGTCAGTACGACGCGTTTTAGGCCAGAAATCTCCTGTGTGAGGTTTCCTGAGTTAGGGGTTCTGCGCTAAATGACGTCATGGATGGACGACGCCTTTCAGAAGGACGTCGGGCCATCATGACGCCATTTAGGCAGGAAATGCCCCCGTTTAAGGGATCTGAAATCTGGATTTCTGGGTTGAATGGCGTCGGGGCACCCAGACGCGTTTTAAAACGTCGGCTTTATTGGTAGACGCGTTTTAAGCATAAATCTGGCTTTTAATAAACCTGTCTATGGGTCTTGAATGGCGTCGACCTCGGTCGACGCGATTCAAGACAGGAATGCTCAGATCTGTTTTATCCATGCATGTTTCACGTTGGGATGGTTCTAATGCATGCTGTGGGTTGCATATTGAGACAGGGACTTCTGCATGAATGGAATTACATCACCTGTGTGTGTGTGCGTGTGTGCTTTAACTATATATTGAGACTGAGGTTTACTGTGCGAATGGAATCATGTTATATGCGTGGTTGTGTTATGCGAATGTGGATCGGGTTAACTGTGGTTTACGTTTGTCACCATGGGCTGATGGGAGAAGGGCCATGGTGTCTGTGAGGAGGGGTGCTTATTGTGTTTTACCCTTGGCTGAGACAAGCAGAACCACCTTGAGCCCGTCGGGCCGGAGTAGCTGTGTGCTATCCGAGGGGTTGTTGTTTGGTCTCAGCGGGTCGGGGTTTCCCTTGGTTGTCGTGACAGCTTCTGGCGTGTTTCTTGCTGTGGAGCTGGTGGTGTTTCTGGTGGGAGTTGGTTTACCCATTAGCCAGTGGGCCTGATGTGACCTTTGATCAAGGTTACGAGTGGTACCTATAGCCCTTGGCCTGACGCAGCCCGGGAGAGTTGGGTTTGTGGGTAGTTCCTATAGCTTCGGCTTGACGGGGGTTCGCCGGTCCCCAGGGCCCTCCTGAAGCGCTGAGGCCTAGCGTGGAGGCAATCCAGACGGTAGGACAGTAGTCTAGACTGCTTGTGTGCACACGTAGCTAGCAGTGGCGGTACACTGAGTCCAGCTAGTCCTAGTTTAGCTCGATGCCTCACCCTACAGTGCCCCGGAACGCTGTAGGGGTGGACAGGCGTGAGCAGTGGTGGTAGTGTTGGGAGGCGACGTTCGACTTCGGTCGACAGTGTGGTTTAGTCGCTTCGTGGACTTTGACTGTGAGTCGTGACTCTGTATTGAGTTCTTCGGGTTACTTGGAGTGGTTCTTGTTACACTGCTTACCGTGCGTTTTACATCAGAGTTAGGTGTTGTGTTTACTGCTTTACTTGAATTGCCATATATTCCTGTTGTTACACTTGTGGGTGTGTGAGTGGGAGGCAGGGGATCGGATGATCCCTACTGAGCCCATTTCTGGTGTGGCTCACTCCCTGCGGTTTCAGGTGTGGACCTCGAGGCGAGCGGAAGCGTGGTGTCTTCTTGGTGTGCGGACCAGCAGCTGTCTTAGTTCCGGGGTATGCCCCGATGTTGTTGTTCTTCCTTCTGCCTGTACTTATTTAATTGTTGGACATGTAATTATTGTTGGACTGTATACGGACATTGTTATTTTCCTTCCTGCGCATTTGCTTACCTTGTGGTCCGTGTGTTTGTTATATTTAATCTTGTTTAGCACTTACTCCTCCAGACGTGTTGTGTGAGATCCGGGTGTGAACCCGTAGTTAATGGGCCGACATCCATTTAGTGACCGGGTCTCCGGTCATAGGATGGCGGGTCGTTACAGCACTGCTCGACGCCTTTCAAAACGCGTCAGGTTGTGTGGACGCCATTTAGGTCTACAGGTTGTTGTGCCACGTGTACGCCACGTGGGCGGGTTTCGGGCCGCGAGAGTACGGCCCCGATCACATCGTCTGAACGGCGTCCATGTTGGTCGACGCGATTCAGACTGTGACCTCTGCGTTGTCAGGGTACGGCGCCAGAGCGTGTCAGTACGACCTGTCCAGTCGTCTGAACGGCGTCTACCTCGATCGACGCATTTTAGTGGGATTCAGATTGACCCCGCGAGCCTCCCCTTCTTTCCCTCATTCTTGCCTTCACTCTCTCTCTCTCTTCGCCCTCTCCGACTCTCTTTTCCCCTTCACTTCCTCTTCTTCCTCTTCCAATCACTCCATAGCCTCCTTACCTCTCACCTCTACCTCCACCACCTCCTTCGCGGCGTTCCCTTCTCCGGATGGCGGCCGACGTCCCGGCGGAGTGGCGGCGTCCTCAAGGGTACCGGCGGCGGTCTGCGGTGTGGCGTATCGGCGGCGAGGAGCTTGGAGGAGTTCAAGAACCAGTAGGGGGACGAACCTTGCATGTGTTGCTCGTGTTTTCCTTGGCGTGACATGACGTGTTTGGGCTAGATTGAGCATGTTTAGGGGGTTTCCTTGTGGGAATGGCTGTGCTTGTGATCGTGGATTCGTAGCATGCTTATGATAGTTGAATTCCTCTTCCTCCCCTTCTTGTTTTGAGGCTTTTCGGGGTGTTTGGGATTAAGGGAGAAACCCTCGGTTCGAACCAGAGAACCAGGTTTCTGGCGCTAAACGGCGTCGTGCCTGGTCGACGCCTTTTAGAAGGGCGTCAGGGCAGTACGACGCGTTTTAGGGCAGAAACCCCCATGTTCGAGATTTCGCAAGATAGGGGTTCTGGCGCTAAATGACGTCATGGATGGACGGCGCCTTTCGGAAGGACGTCGGGCCATCATGACGCCATTTAGGCAGGAGATCACCCCGAGTGAGGGTCTGTAAATCTGGAATTTCAGTGTGAATGGCGTCTATGGACCTGGACGCGTTTTAAATAGGAGACTCCCTACGACGACGCGTTTCAAGGAATAATCTGACTGTTAAATGAACCTGTCTGAGGGGCTTGAATGGCGTCGACCTCGGTCGACGCGATTGAAGAAAAAACTGCATAATCCTGATTTTATTATGTGTTTCACTGTGGGACGATTTTGAATGCATGCTTTACGTTGTACACTGAGACTGAGGACTCCTGTGTGAATGGAATCATGTTGTGTATGTGTGTGCTTATGCGAATATGGAATCGGAATAACTGTGGTTTACGTTTGTCACCATGGACCGATGGGGACAGGGTCATGGTGTCTGTGAGGCATTGTGCCGTACCGGTGGGAGAAGGGGTACACGTTGTGTTTTACCTTTGGCTGAGGGAAGCAGGATCGCCTTGAGCCCGACGGGCCGGAGTAGCCGGTGTGCTATCCGAGGGGTCGCTGTTTGTCCTCAGCGGGTCGGGGTTTCCCTGTTTGTCGTGACAGCTTCCGACGCGTTTCTTGCTGTGGAGCTGGTTGTGGTACTGTTGGAGTTGGTTTACCCTTTAGCCACTGGGCCTGATGTGACCTTTGATCAAGGTTACGAGTGGTACCCTTAGCCCTTTGGCCTGACGCAACCCGGGAATTTTGGGTTGTGGGTAGTTCCTGTAGCTTCGGCTTGACGGGGGTTCGCCGGTCCCCAGGGCCCTCCTGAAGCGCTGAGGCCTAGCGTGGAGGCAATCCGGACGGTAGGACAGTAGTCTAGACTGCTTGTGTGCACACGTAGCTGGCAGTGGCGGTACACTGGTTCCAGCTAGTCCTAGTTTGACTCACTGCCTCACCATACAGTGCCCCGGAACACTGTAGGGGTGGACAGGCGTGAGCTGTGGTGGTAGTGTTGGGAGGCGACGTTTGACTTCGGTCGACAGTGTGGTTCAGTCGTTTCGTGGACTTTGGCTGTGAGACGTGACTCTGTGTTGGGTTCTTCGGGTTGCTTAGAATGGTTCTTGCTGCACTGCTTATCGTACGTTTTATATCAGAGTTGGGTACTGTGTTTACTGCTTTACTTAATTGCCATACATTCCTGTTGTTACACTTGTGGGTGTGTGAGTGGGAGGCAGGGGATCGAATGATCCCTACTGAGCCCATTTCTGGTGTGGCTCACTCCCTGCGGTTTCAGGTGTGGACCTCGTGGCGAGCGGAAGCGTGGTGTCTTCTTGGTGTGCGGACTAGCAGCTGTCTTAGTTCCGGGGTATGCCCCGATGTTGTTGTACTTTCCTTCTGCCTGTACTCATTTAATTTGTTGGACATGTAATTATTGTTGGACTGTATACGGACATTGTTATTTTCCTTCCTGCGCACCTGCTCACCTTTGTAGTCCGTGAGATTGTTATATTTAGCGTTGTTTAGCACTTACTCCTCCAGATGTGTTGTGTGAGATCCGGGTGTGAACCCGTAGTTAATGGGCCGACATCCATTTAGTGACCGGGTCTCCGGTCATAGGATGGCGGGTCGTTACAGATGGTATCAGAGCTTAGTCTGGTCGAGTATGTGATAAACTGGGTTAGATATTATAGTCCAACAATAAGTACGAGTCTGTACAGGCGATGGCTGCTGGTGTAGATTGATAGGTTTTGACGTGTTTTGGTTCGATTTGCGTGTTGTGGGGCAGCGATGGCGCCGAAGAAGAGAGCTCCGGTGGCTCGGGATTCGAGAACAGATGGTGGTGGCTTGATGGCTGAAGGTCATAATGTGGATCGTTTTATGGAAGCTATGATTGGGGTATGTCTAGATATCAACAGGGAGATGGAAGTGAGGGGTCCAGTTCCCGAGGTGGCCAATCCATGGTAGTGGAGCGGTTCTTGAAACTGAAGCCCCCTTCTTTCACAGGTCAACCTGTTCCAGATGCGGCAACTCAGTGGATTAAGGAAGTGGAGAAGGTGTTTGATGTTCTAGAATGTGCGGAGAGTGATAAGACCTTGTTGGCAACCTACTTGCTGAAGGGCGATGCTTATGATTGGTGGGTTACCATCAAGGGGTTGATGTTTCCGGATAGGCCTTTGAGAGAGATTCCTTGGGAAGGCTTCGTGAGAGAGTTTAGTGGACAGTACTTTACGAGGCACGTTCGTAGGGCCAAGGAAAGGGAGTTTATGGAATTGGTGCAGGATGATATGTCAGTTCTAGAGTACCATATGAAATTTGTAGCTCTGGGAAGATTTGCTCCACACATATCTGAGCGTGAGGATCTTAGGACAGAGAAATTTGTGGATGGACTTCGGCATGATCTGAGAGAGTTTGTGGCAGCCCATTGTTGTAAGGATTTGGCATCTGCGGTTCAATGCGCGGCAGCAGTGGAGATGCAGTTCCAACACACGGCGAGAGAATCGGAACATTCAGCACAGGGAAAGCAGCATAGGAGGGATAGATCGACAGTCTTTTCGTCAGGTGGTCCGAGTTCCTTTGAGGTCGAGTTCCAGGAGGTACCTTATGACGAGGAGGAGGATGGTTCGGTTCAGCAGATGGAGACAGAGGTCGGCTGGCAGCAGGAGGCGAGGCGGGGCGCTGTAGATCGTTGTCCCCGATGTAGAAGGGTTCATGGCAACCGGTTATGTCCCTTGATCACTGGTAGCTGTTTCGCCTGTGGTCGGAAGGGGCATCTCGCGAGGAATTGTCCCCAGAAGAACCAGACAGGTCAGGAGCCGAGCGGTTAGTGAGTGTTCGAGGCGTGATTGGAGTCGCGTCTCTTTGTGGAGGACCGTGAGGTCGTGCTAGAAGAGCACTTTTATTTTGTCTTTTTCAGAGGTGGTTGTGAACTCGTGTGGCACTTGTATGTATTTGGGTTTGGTGGAGAAATCGGTTTTATTTTATTTTTTTATGCCTTGCTAGTGTGTGTGGATATTTTGATCTATCAGCTTTTGTCAGAATTGAAAATCTTAGTTAACTTGGCGTAAATGTGTTGGAACCCTGTGTGGGTGATTGGTGAGAATGATTGTTGTATTTGGTGTGTGTCGGCATGTGATGGTTAGCCGAGTTGAGCGTTGAGCGGTTAAAAATTTCGAGGACGAAATTCTTTTAAGGGGGGGAGAATGTAAGGACTGAGATTTCGGGTTCAGTATTCGGGTCGGGTTCGGGTCGGATCCCCTGGTTTGGACACTGTAGGGGTCTTGAGATTCCTGGCTGAATGGTGTCAGCACTGCTCGACGTCTTTCCAAAGGCGGGTTGTGTGGACGCCATTTAGGTCTGCAGGTTGTTGTGCCACGTGTGCGCCACGTGGGCGGGTTTCGGGCCGCGAGAGTACGGCCCCGATCACATCGTCTGAACGGCGTCCATGTTGGTCGACGCGATTCAGACTGTGACCTCTGCGATGTCAGGGTACGGCTACAGAGCGTGTCAGTACGACCTGTCCAGTTGTCTGAACGGCGTCTACCTCGATCGACGCGTTTTAGCGGGATTCAGATTGACCCCGCGAGCCTCCCCTTCTTTCCCTCATTCTCGCCTTCACTCTCTCTCTCTTCGCCCTCTACGCCCTCTCCGACTCTCTTTTCCCCTTCCCTTCCTCTTCTTCCTCTTCCAATCACTCCATAGCCTCCTTACCTCTCACCTCTACCTCCACCACCTCCTTCGCGGCATTCCCTTCTCCGGACGGCGGCCGACGTCCCGGCGGAGTGGCGGCGTCCTCGAGGGTACCGGCGGCGGTCTGCGGTGCGGCGTATCGGCGGCGAGGAGCTTGGAGGAGTTCAAGAACCAGTAGGGGGACGAACCTTGCATGTGTTGCTCGTGTTTTCCTTGGCGTGACATGACGTGTTTGGGCTAGATTGAGCATGTTTAGGGGGTTTCCTTGTGGGAATGGCTGTGCTTGTGATCGTGGATTCGTAGCATGCTTATGATAGTTGAATTCCTCTTCCTCCCCTTCTTGTTTTGAGACTTTTCGGGGTGTTTGGGATTAAGGGAGAAACCCTCGGTTCGAACCAGAGAACCAGGTTTCTGGCGCTAAACGGCGTCGTGCCTGGTCGACGCCTTTTAGAAGGGCGTCAGGGCAGTACGATGCCTTTTAGGGCAGAAACCCCCATGTTCGAGATTTCGCAAGATAGGGGTTCTGGCGCTAAATGACGTCATGGATGGACGGCGCCTTTCGGAAGGACGTCGGGCCATCATGACGCCATTTAGGCAGGAGATCACCCCGAGTGAGGGTCTGTAAATCTGGAATTTCAGTGTGAATGGCGTCTATGGACCTGGACGCGTTTTAAATAGGCGACTCCCTATGACGACGTGTTTCAAGGAATAATTTGACTGTTAAATGAATCTGTCTGAGGGGCTTGAATGGCGTCGACCTCGGTCGACGCGATTGAGGACATAACTGCATAATCCTGATTTTATTATGTGTTTCACTGTGGGACGATTTCGAATGCATGCTTTACGTTGTACACTGAGACTGAGGACTCCTGTGTGAATGGAATCATGTTGTGTATGTGTGTGCTTATGCGAATATGGAATCGGAATAACTGTGGTTTACGTTTGTCACCATGGACCGATGGGGACAGCGTCATGGTGTCTGTGAGGCATTGTGCCGTACCGGTGGGAGAAGGGGTACATGTTGTGTTTTACCTTTGGATGAGGGAAGCAGGATCGCCTTGAGCCCGACGGGCCGGAGTAGCCGGTGTGCTATCCGAGGGGTCGCTGTTTGTCCTCAGCGGGTCGGGATATCCCTGTTTGTCGTGACAGCTTCCGACGCGTTTCTTGCCGTGGAGCTGGTTGTGGTACTGTTGGAGTTGGTTTACCCTTTAGCCACTGGGCCTGATGTGACCTTTGATCAAGGTTACGAGTGGTACCCTTAGCCCTTTGGCCTGACGCAACCCGGGAGATTTGGGTTGTGGGTAGTTCCTGTAGCTTCGGCTTGACGGGGGTTCGCCGGTCCCCAGGGCCCTCCTGAAGCGCTGAGGCCTAGCGTGGAGGCAATCCGGACGGTAGGACAGTAGTCTAGACTGCTTGTGTGCACACGTAGCTGGCAGTGGCGGTACACTGGTTCCAGCTAGTCCTAGTTTGACTCACTGCCTCACCCTACAGTGCCCCGGAACACTGTCGGGGTGGACAGGCGTGAGCTGTGGTGGTAGTGTTGGGAGGCAACGTTTGACTTCGGTCGACAGTGTGGTTCAGTCGTTTCGTGGACTTTGGCTGTGAGACGTGACTCTGTGTTGGGTTCTTCGGGTTGCTTAGAATGGTTCTTGTTGCACTGCTTATCGTATGTTTTATATCAGAGTTGGGTACTGTGTTTACTGCTTTACTTAATTGCCATACATTCCTGTTGTTACACTTGTGGGTGTGTGAGTGGGAGGCAGGGGATCGGATGATCCCTACTGAGCCCATTTCTGGTGTGGCTCACTCCCTGCAGTTTCAGGTGTGGACCTCGTGGCGAGCGGAAGCGTGGTGTCTTCTTGGTGTGCGGACCAGCAGCTGTCTTAGTTCTGGGGTATGCCCCGATGTTGTTGTACTTTCCTTCTGCCTGTACTCATTTAATTTGTTGGACATGTAATTATTGTTGGACTGTATACGGACATTGTTATTTTCCTTCCTGCGCACCTGCTCACCTTTGTAGTCCGTGAGATTGTTATATTTAGCCTTGTTTAGCACTTACTCCTCCAGATGTGTTGTGTGAGATCCGGGTGTGAACCCGCAGTTAATGGGCCGACATCCATTTAGTGACCGGGTCTCCGGTCATAGGATGGCGGGTCATTACTGAGGATGCCACTGCTCGATCAAGGCACCCATGGCCGCCCAATCCACGTTCGAGCTTTTGTAGTGCTTGGCATGCACCACTAGTCCTTGAAGGTTCCACTTCGAAATGAAGGCTTGCATAGAAAGCTTGAGGTTTTTGGCGAGTTTGCGAATCCAAGGGAGAGAAGTGAATTTCCTTGGGCCGGGAAACATGAGGTAAGTCTGAAAACAAAAGGAAGGATTGAAGAGTTTGAAGAACAAGAAACATGAAGAATATGAAAGAACAAGAAGAAGAATTGAAGAGAATTTAATTCGACTTACTTGAAGATTGGGATCCCTTCCAATAAGGTGATTCTCCACGTCGGAGATCTTCTCCAACGACCTCTTCATCCTCTTGTTTGAAGAACTCATCCTCTTTTTCAGATTTCTTCCACTTTGAAGCTTGAAAACCTTGAAGACTTTGGAAAACCTTGAAATCTTGAAGGAAAACTCAACATTGGATCTTTAGATTATGGTAGGATTGTTTGGAAACAACTTAATGTTGTTTATATAGAAGGAATTGCGATCCTAGGAAGACTTTTCCGGATTGGAAAAGGAATGTGCATTGGAAGAGTTGGAATCCGGGTAGAGAATAGCCAGAAACTTGTTTCTACGAGTAAAAGACGTCGAGGAAGACTGCCTCGTTTTAAAGATTGAATGGTGTCGGCTCGACACGACGCGTTTCATCCTTTCTGTTATTCACCCGAAGTTCTGTGGTTTTTGATGCTTAAATTAAATGTTTGTTTGGAATTATTAATGATTTTGATTGCAGGAAAATCAGAAAATTCAAATGAAGCTGGAAAATATCAAGGAGATCCCACTGTGGGAGTTTAGAAGTCTTGACCGTGACTAAAAAGACGGTTATTTCTACTCTTGTACTCCTTTCATGTGATTAGTTTGCATCATCATAATTACTATATGTTAAATATTTACTAGAGCATGTCAAGGACCTTGTGATTTTGATGAAACTGAAATTTGAGTTCCCCTACAACAAAAACGGTGATAATTCCAGAGGATTCTTAATCGCACGGATAGGCCGTTGAATTGTTAATTAGTGGGGACGATGGTTCTACTTTTGTGAAATAGTGCGTGGATAAACGAGCTTCGGCTTCGCACTGGATTACAAGAATTGGTATCTTGACTCATTAATGACAATTTGACAATATTATCCTTGATTAATTTATATTTTATTTGACTTTATATTTTTTCTTTTAGCCCAGCATGCATCATATAGGACTTTGAAATCACTGTGATAAGAATTAATTACTGATTCAGTTTCAGACCATTTATCAAATAATTCTAACATGATATGAAATATTCCATTCTGAATTGAGTATCTTGATTATCTTTGAGGTTCACTTGAAGATATCATTAGAATTCTATCCATTCTTGGATTCTTTATCCAATATTTCTTGTTTTCTTTTAAAGATCCATCATGGTTGTAGCACGTCCACATTGGCTGGCAAACGCTCCCTATAATGAAACCTACAGTGTCTACGACTTGAGGTACTTCCCACTCCGAGGAAGTTGATCGGCTTTATTTTATTTCATTGTCTACCTCATCCAGACAGGATTGATTCCATTGATCTCCTTAAACTATCTTCATTGATGATTTTGAGAAAAATTCCAATCATGTGATGTTAAGAGCGTGTCTTATCACACCTTGGCATCACCTTTTATGTACATTCCATTTCATTTCACTCCCTTGCAAAGACGATGCCAAGGTGAGGCAGCTGTAGACACGCTAATTTTGACATCATTTTGAGTAAATTTCATATAATATAATAATGCCTCGGAATGGTCTGATATTTAATCATTGGTTAATTTTTATTGATCTTTTTAAGCTAATTATCTAAATTATGTCGGGTCAGACAGATATGATTTAAGTTAATCAATTAAATTGATTTTAACTCAAGTTTTAGTTAAAATATGAAGAAGCCTAAAAGGCGTCGACCTGTGTGGACGTCATTTAGACTTTATTCTAATTTTGATGTTTAAATTTAGATTTTAATTAATTGATTAATTAGCTAAAAGACGTCTGCATGGCACGACGCCATTTAGGTTTCCTAAGTTGTTTCTACTTCTCTTCCAGATGTTTATCCTTATCTTAATCAGTTTAAAAGGCGTCTTGAGGTAACGACGCGGTTTAGCTAATTACAGATAAAGATAAGTTTTTACCGGATGTTTATCCTTATCTTTATCAATCTGAAAGGCGTCTTGTATGGACGACGCGTTTTAGATAATTACAAATAAAGATGAATTAATCTGTATTTATCTGTTGGTTAAGATAGATAAATCTCAAAGATTTCTCCATGTAAATCCGCGGATGAAAGAAAATCTATAAATACCCTGCCTCTTGAATGGGTAACAGAGTTGGAATTAGAGTTAGAATTGAGTGAAAATGGAAGAAGAAATTGAAGCAACGACGTCCAAACGCTGAAGAACTGAAGTGCTGTCGGCATCCATTCAAGATCAAGGCTTTCCATTCTTCATCCATCCAGCATAAGTTTTTTTTTTGATTCATTTCTGCACTTTTTCTTTTACATTCACATTTTCATTAGTCTTGCATCTTTCATCACATCACTCCATGAAACACACACAACACTAGCATCAATTTCAAAACCGATTTAAAGGGGTTTCAAAGACCATCCCAACAAGTGAGTTCTCATGTTTAGTTGCATGTTTAAAACTTTGTTTAGAATGGATACTGCTTTTGCTTAAGTTCTCATTGTTTCTTCATTTCTTTCCATTTCTCAACAAGTACAAAGAAGAATCAAGGGGAGGAAATCAACAAGCAAACAACAAAGACTCTGGACGATCCTCAACTTCAACAGCAATCAAAGTAAGAACAAAGACAAGAAAAGGCTCTCTTTCTTTAGCCGGCTGAAGGAAGGGAACCAAGAGCTCAACATCTCCCACGTTCAAACAGGTAGGCGATCAAACTCTTTCTTTTGAAACTTTTAAGTCAAAAGTTTCTGGCGATCACTTCACTTAGTTTCTTTTAATAGGTTTATTTTGCACCTAAACAACATAGATTTTTCATGATAATCACACACTCATTTTAAGCACTCACAGCTTTTTTTCACACCCGTCACATCTCTAATCCTAGCAACTCATGTGCTAATCCTCGGTAGTCGAGATAAGTAATCTCACTAACCGCTTGGCCTTCCACTCGGAGGCCGTTGATCCTCGTGACATCCTCTAGACTAGGGATCATATGTCCCGAGGGCATTAGGAATGCCCAGCTCTTAGGATGCCACCTTTCTCTCAAAGCCTGGAGCAATACTAGATCTACCCAGAATGGCTCTATCTCCAGGATCTTCCTAAATCCCATCTCCTACAGCCTCACCTTTTGGAAATCCGGGAGACCTTGATAAGCGGCTACCACCAGGTCCCTGGAGATCCGAGTCGTCATCGTGCCCTTCATTGTCCAAACAATTGATTAAAAATTATTACAGGACATTAAAAATCAAATTCTAAAAATATTTTGTGGATTAATCAGATTATTTGAATGGCGTTGGGCATGGACGACGCGTTTCCAAAAGCATCACCCTGACCAGACGCGATTTGACCACAGACTCGAAGACTTGTGGTCGTGAGATTCTTCACCCCCAGATTCAAAATTTTAATATAAAAAGGGAGTGTTTTGGGTGTTACCAAGTGAGGACCGGCTCCCTCGGCAGGTGCCGCCGCCGCTTCATCTGCTTGTGCCGTGGGTGGGACCTCCTCGGTGTCCATAAATGCCGCCGCCGCCGTGAGTCTTTGTCCCGCCGCTTCTAGGATTTCCTCTTCCTCGTTCTTTTCTACCAACTCGATTGCGGTGACCCGTCAGTGTTTGCCAAGATCGCTTGGACCACTTTGTTCCATGGGGGCGTGCGAAACTCGAACCGAGGTGGAAGGTGGTATTGTGAGAGGGAGAAAGAGCTCATGAGAAGCAAATGAGAAAGAGAGGTTGGGAGGACGATGGTCGGCGGCGATGGGGATCGCCATTGACGACAGAGTGGCTGAAGAGGAAGCTTTTCGCTGGAGAATGGCCGGAGAAGCACGAGATCGCCGGAGAAGATGCACAGGGAAGAAAGAGAAAGTCCAAGAGTCAAATGATGAAGGAAGGGCTCGGGCTCGCAAGACCCTATTTGAATTCTTTAAATCGCGTTTGTGAACAACGATGTCATTCAGTGGTGCACAAACTGAGGCGGCAGCAGAAATTTTGAAATTTGGTGAATGACGTCTTCTATGGGCGACTCCATTTAAAGAAAACTGCCCTTTTTGGTCAGGTCCGTACTACGGAAATCTGGAGAAGTCAGGAAAACGTGTCTCCCATCACAGACGCTATTTAGGCATTTAATTAGTTGGAAATTGAGGAAAGTACAGAGTAATCACGATTGGCGTCTTCCTTTACTGACATGATTTAGTGAATTAATTCTTTGAAATCTCTGGAAAATAAGAGAGCGAAAGCTAAAAACATCGTCTAATAGCGACCTGATTCAGGCTCTTTAAGGAATAAATCTTTATTTTCAGAAAAAATGAAAGGTGTCTTTCTTAGTCGACGTGATTTTCACTTGATGAGCCCGAACTATTGAATTTTAAGGAGAAAGAGCAATTTAGTTAAGGAAAAACTCCGAAAAATTGCATAATATTAAAGAATAATTTCTATTACAATAAGGGATGATTTTATTTAAATATAGCAAAATACATCAAGTTTTGAGCGGAAGTTGAGAGCTTTCAAGATCGAATTTTCTTAAGCTCTTTTACATAAGTTTTCTATAATTCTCGATTGGCTTCGTGAGAGGGTTTCACACGACAGGTGAATCCGATGTTCCAGAGAGTCGCAATGAGTTCAGTCGCCTCAAAGTCTTCGTCAGTTACTAAGGCCCGCTTCTTGATTGGAGAGAGATTGGAAAGCTCAGGAAATTCATAGTGTGGCATGCCGAGTTGAGGATGACAGTGATGTGAATTATAGAGAACGAACTCGGTCGCCCCGATCAGTCGCAGGTCTATGCCAACACAGCGACGTACACGAACCACCTTTTTCCTGAGAGCAAGTGGCGTAGATTCGTATCCAGTTCTAGGCATGGTCTTGAAATAAGCGCACCAATCAGCTCGAGTCTTGAGATTGGGCATCCGATTGGTCATGTTGTTATTAAACTTTACTATATTGACAATGTGGAAAATAGCACTGCACTGGTACATTTGGGATACCCTTGGAACCTCTTCTTCATTGTGGTTGAATTTGAAGTGGAATTCTACCCATAAGGCTAAGAGTAGAATGCTGCCATAAGGAGGATGACCTGTAGAAGCTATAGAGAGTCCGCTGTAGAGATAGGCCAAGACCGCTGTACTGATATGCTTCCCTTCAAAGACCCCATTGATTGCGCTGATTTGATCATCTTCTAAAATATTATCTTGGGCCGAGAATAGTAGAGCTCCAACCAAACACACAGTGAATGCCATCATCACAGCTTCTATATCTTCCTCCTTGATATTTTCAATCTTCTTCAAGGTCCATTCAGCTAGTTTTGCAAGATTGATTCCTTTCTAAGTAAGAACTCCTTGAACTTCTTTTGGATTCTTCATCATTTTCTCCAAGAATTGATGACCATTAATCCTGTCCCTTATGAGTATCATCTCAGTCGAATCAGGTTCATCACGGTTAGCCATGAGCTTAGGAAGTCCTAATAGGAGTTCAGCTTCTTTCAAGAGGATGGTGGCTTCAAAGGTGGCGAAAAGGAAGGTATGAGTTTGAGGATGCCACAACCCAATCAAAGCACCTATTGCAACCCAATCCATCAATGTGCACTTGTAATGTTTGGCATGGATATTTTGATATATATGATTGCATGGAGAGATTGATTTTTCCAACTAATTTCGGAATCCATAGAAGAAAATAAAATCATCTTGGACTAAGGATGAAAGGGTATCCCTTGATAAAAAATTGGCATAATTCTATTATACTTAAAAAGAATTTGGAATATGGAAAACATGTAGAAAGTTGCAAAAAGAAAAGAGAATTTGAATAGAATAGAGAAAATAACTTACTTGTAAGTTAGGATCTCGTCCACTTAGATGACCTTTCACTTCAGAAAGCTTTTCCAGCATCTTTCTCATCCTCTTATTTGAAGAATCTTGTAAAGAATTCGCCATCTTTTCTTGAATAAATTGATTGCTAAATTCTGCTTGATTTCTCACTCTTTCTCCTTATTTTCCTTTGTGCTTCGAAGAGAATCCCCTAGCTTTCCCTTTTGATTGCTTGTAGTGTTGCTTTGATTTGAAGGAGAGGGAAATTATATAGAGTGATTTGCGAAGTTGGGAAGCCCTTTCCGAGTTCGAAGAGGGAGTTTGAGGGAGGTAAGTGAAGTCTCGATTGGAGTCAGAACAATCGTGTTTCGATAAGTTAAATGGCCTCTAGACGGGGCGACGTCATTCAAATGATGTCGACTCAGAGCGACACCGTTTAGGAGTTTTTTGACATTTTTCCGAAACTGCATATTATTTACTGTTTGTTCATGATTATCTCTTCGCATGAAGTTACTAACAAATTTTGAATGCAAGAAAATTCAAAGAAAGAAAATTTTCAAATAAGTCCCACTGTGGGAGTTTCACTAAGTCCCTACCGTGAGTAAAAAGACGGTTATCTCTATCCATATATTTTTTTATGTAATTGATTTGCATCATTACTATATTATAAATATTTATTAGATTATATCAAGGACCTTGTGGTTTTGATGAAATTGGATTTGAGTTCCCCTTTAACAAAAACAGTGATAATTCCATAGAATTCTTAATCGCACGGATAAGCCGTTAGACTGTTGATCAATTGGGACGATAGTTCCGTTTTTGTGAGACGGTGCGTGCAGAAACGAGCTTCGGCTTAGCACTAGATTATAAGACTGGCGTCTTGACTCATCAATGACAGTTTAACAATATTATCCTTTATTAATTTATATTTTATTTCATTTTAATTTTTCTTTTTAACCCAGCATGCATCATGTAAAACTTTGAAATAACTGTGATAAGAATTGGTTATTAATTAAATTTCTGACCATTGATCAAAATAAATCCCAATGTGATATGAAATATTCCATTCTGAATTGATCTCTCAATTATCTTTGAGCTTTCCATGAAGATATCCTTAGAATTTCTCCTTCTGAGGATCTTTATCCTATATTTCTTGTCTCTTTTTAAGATCCATCATGGTTGTAGCACGTCCACATTGGCTGGTAACCGCTCACCATAATGAAACCTGTAAGGTTTGTGACCTATGGTACTTCCCCTCGTGGAGGTTGATCAACCTTATTTTATTTCCTTTATCTATCTCATCCAAACAAGATTGATATCATTGATCTCTTTGAGTTACTTCATTGATCATTTTGAAAAAGATTCTTATCATATGATGTTGAGAGCGTCTCTCATCACACATTGCCATCACTTTTTCAGTTCATTTCATTCCATTTCATTCCCTTGCAAAGTCAATGCCAAGGTGGGATAGCTGTAGGCACGCAAATTTTGATTTCATATTGAGTAAATTTTATGTCATAATTATAATACCTCGAAATGGTCTGATGTTTAATCATTAATTAATTTTTATTGATTTTTCGAGATTTTCGTTAATTAGAGTCCCACATGGCCGACGTCATTTAGATTTCTACCTAAAATCAGTTCGGAATAAAATTTCTAAATTCATATAGATTTAGCTAAATAGCGTCACCCATGGACGACGCCGTTTAGTTCATAATCCATCTGGATTTTCAATTTTAAATTCGAATTAATTTCCTAATTATCTAAACCACGTCACTCATGGACGACACCTTTTTGGTTTCCTAATTGTTTCCGATTTCCTTTCCATATTTTATTTCTATTTCGGCCCCTCCTAATTAACTAAATGGTGTCCATGAGGAACGACGCATTTTAAGAGTTTCTTGATAAACAAGATTTGGCCGAGATAATTTGGTTTTAGTGGTTGGAAGTGTTTCTAATTCCTTGGATGGTTATCTATGGTAAGTTTAATCCGCGGGAGAGTCCTTTTGAAGCCTTAAACCACTCCAAAACCTACTTTATATATACTTATACCCTTTGGATTTTAAAAAAGGTATTAGAAAATTTAGAGTTCAAGGCAAGGTCTTTGGAGGATCTCAAGAAGGAGAACGTGAATAGTATCCCAAGGCTTCTTCCTCTTCATCTTCTTCCTCTATTGAAGCTTTGAAGACCAAGACTTTGAAGGGGCCAAACCAACCATCTTCCTCTCTATTTTTCTTTCTAGTTTTCATTGATTTCCTAGTTAATTCACTGTTTTTTCATAGTTCTTCATCACATCACTTCATCAAACACACACCCACATGATATATTTTTCATACCCATGTCCATGTTAGGGATTTACAGAACATAAAAGTGAGTTCCTTAGTTTAGTTTATGCTTCACTTCTTTGATAGAATAAATGCTACTCTATCCTATAGCTCTAATCTTTCCTTTTTCTTTTGTTTGTTTGATTTTATTTTACAAGTTTTGAAGAAGAAAAGAAGACTTTGAAAAGCTTGAAGAAAAGAAGAAGAACACCCCAAAAACAAGAGTAAAGCAAAGAAGAGGTTTTTCTTTTTTGATCGGCCGGAAGAGAGGAACAAAGAACCTAATTTTCTGATTTCACAAAGTTAGTAAGCGATCAAGTGATTCTTTTGAAACCTACAGTTTCTGGCGATCATGATCTTAAATTTGATTTGTTAATCATATGATACATGATATCATGATAATCACACACCCTATTTGAGCACCTACACCCAACTTGGCCAAAACATGAAAGTTTACATAGACGAAATATTGGTAAAAGGTTAGCAAACCTCTAGTCACTTAGTTGATTTAGCTGAGACCTTTACTGCCTTGCACAAGTATCATGTTAAATTGAATCATACCAAGTGCACATTGGTGTCGCCTCTAGAAAGTTCTTCGGCTACCTGGTGACCCAACGCAGCGTCCAGGAGAACCCAAAAAACGTGGTAGCACTCTTATAGACGCATCAACCCACCAACATACTAGAAGTACAATAAAGGCTTAGCGGTCGAGTGGCCGCTCTTAGTCGATTAATGTCCAAATCTACGGATTGGTGTTTCCCATTCTTCAAGCTATTGAGGAAAGCTGAAAAGTTCCAATGGGATGAGGAGTGCCAGGCGGCCTTCGACCAACTCAAAGAGTAACTTACCCGTATTCCCATCATGTCCAAACCCATCAAAGGAGAAAAATTATTTCTATACCTATCTACCTCAAGTTAAACAGTCAGTTCCGTCCTTATCTGAGAGGAGGGTGGCATACAAAAGTCCGTATACTACACCAGCCGAGCGCTTCACAAAACAGAGCTTCGTTACCCCTGCTCTTGAGAAGCTAGCACTAGCTTTGGTTACATCAACTAGAAGGCTTCGGCCTTACTTCTTTACGCATTCTGTTACGGTACTTACGAACCAACCTTTGCGGCAAGTTCTTGTTGGAATTTCTCGGGTTTCTCCGGATCGCTCACGCAGCGGAAAATAAAATTTTATAGCGATCCATTTTCCCGTTTCGAAGAACTAAAAACAACGATTATCGGATAATCGATTCTCACCGTGTGCGGATTCGAATCCGCAACCTTTCGGTTCCGTCGGTGAGACACCGCAAGCCACGCAAACGCCCGGCCTCTAGCGACGTCCACGCGATCCTCCCCGCGACGGATATCCTCGCGTTCCTCGTTCTTCGCAGACCACGAAACCTCCGCCGGTCGCCGCAACGATCGCCGCAACCCGCGGACGATTTCCCGTCGAACGGGATTCGGAGAAGCGGCGGAGCAGATCTGGATCTGTCTGGACGCCAGAGCGAGAGAGTGAAATAGAGGAGGGGCGGCTAGGGTTAGCAGCAACTTGGCCTGCTCAGTCCGTTCGCTATGTTTTATACTAACCGCGCGGTTTTTCATAAAAACCCCTGGTTTGTATAAAACCCACTTATTTATCCATCGCCTTGAGAATCATATGTGTGTGACCCTCTAGGCCCAAGTACCAGTCCAGTTAATGGCCCAACAAGCCCAGTGACTCCTCACTGGCTTTATTAATCAATTATTAACCCTTTATTAATTAATTAATCAATCGAATTGATGTCGTTCATCGAATTTGACCGGGCCTCCGATCACGTCGGGTGCCAAGCAACACCGCGTGAACCCGGAAGGTATTGGGGTTAAGTAACCCGCTCTTGGAACCTTTCCGCCGACAATTACCGCGTGGATATAATCCTTCATTCGTACAATGCTCTCGAGTCAACTCAGGGTATGGCGAGGTGTCAAACCCTAACCGGTCGACTTACTTGGATTGGATGCCGCTGATGAATAGCGGAAAACTTTTTTCCCGATATTATCGTCCACCCTGGCCAGGGACTTTCGTGCATCCTTCCTAGAGCATTCTCCATCTAAGTACCGAGAGCGAATGATTCCTTATTGACACACAATTCCCTTCGACGGTATTCTGCTGTACCCAATCCTTGGCGTATTAGAATCCTGTGGCTAGAGATTTGTAAACCAAGGTCAAAGCACAGAAGTACACCGACAAGGTGTCCTTTGTGTCTCAGGTCCGAGGACCATCCACGCAACTGCGACAATAGAATCAAGCTGGTTGACAGTGAGGTACAATACCATCCAGCGATTCAGCCGGATCAGTTCAGTGAACTCATTCTCCAATGAGCACCTACAGATTCGCCTTAGTGTCTCCACACAAGTGACTTATGAGATCAGTCACCCTCATCATATGAGCAAGAGTAATCTGTACTAGTCTAACCGGATATCCGATGTCCTTCTCGGATTTCCTCCGACTAGGAACAATTAAGAATATGTGTGTTTAAGTGATCAGTCTCATTAGTATGATCTCATCATAATCTGATCACTATAGCGCATATTCACGGACTTCATTATGAAACTATAATTAATGTGATTTACACATAATGAATCTTATGCCATTTTATTAATAAATGAACGAGATTTACATAGTCAGATTGGCTTGTAGGCCACCTAAAACCAACAGTTCTCCCGCTTAGACTAAAGCCAATCACCTTTATACAATAAGCCCATAGACTCTAGGTGACGCTCAAACACAATTTGAGCCAACGGCTTTATCAGTGGATCTGCTACATTGTCGACGGATGGAACTCTTTCCACTACTACATCTCCTCTATATATGATCTCTCTGATAAGGTGAAAGCACCTCAGAATATGTCTCGATTTCTGATGACACCGCGGCACTTTCGCTTGCGCAATGGCTCCATTGTTGTCGCACAACAGTGGAACAGGCTCAGAGATGCTGGGAACTACGCCGAGGTCGGTGATGAATTTCTTTAACCACACTGCTTCCTTGGCGGCTTCAGCTGCAGCGATGTACTCAGCTTCAGTCGTCGAATCTGCAGTGGTTACTTGCTTGAAACTCTTCCAGCACACTGCACCTCCGTTCAAAGTAAACACGAATCCAGATATAGACTTGCTATCATCTGGATCTGAATGGAAACTCGAGTCAGTAAAGCCTCGTAGTTTCAAGTTACCTCCTCCATAGATAAGAAACAAATCCTTAGTTCTTCTCAAGTACTTAAGGATGCATTTCATTGCCTTCCAGTGCTCTTCGCTTGGATCAGCCTGAAATCTGCTCGTAACACTTACAGGAAATGCAACATCAGGCCGTATACATAGCATGGCATACATGATAGATCCTATGGCAGAGGCATGGGGTATTCTATCCATGAATGCCCTCTCATCAGGAGTCTTAGGAGACTGCTCCTTTGAGAGACTAATTCCATGTCTCATCGGTATGAGACCTCTCTTCGGTGCCATCACTACCCCACAAACACGAAAAACGAACCAAAACACGTCAAAACCTACCAATCTACACCAGCAGCCATCGCCTGTACAGACTCGTACTTATTGTTGGACTATAATATCTAACCCAGTTTATCGCATACTCGACCAGATTGAGCTCTGATACCAACTGTAACGACCCGCCATCCTATGACCGGAGACCCAATCACTAAATGGATGTCGGCCCATTAACTGCGGTCTCACACCCGGATCTCACACAACACATCTGGAGGAGTAAGCGCTAAACAAGGCTAAATATAACAAGTGCGCATGAAGGAAGATAACAATGTCCGTATACAGTCCAACAATTAAATAAGTACAGGCAGAAGTAAAGTACAACAACATCGGGGCATACCCCGGAACTAAGACAACTGCTGGTCCGCACACCAAGAAGACACCACACGCCGCCACACGCCACGAGGTCCACACCTGAAACCGCAGGGAGTGAGCCACACCAGAATTGGGCTCAGTAGGGATCATCCGATCCCCTGCCTCCCACTCACACACCCACAAGTGCAACAATACGGATATATGGCAAATAAGTAAAGCAGTAAATGTGGCACCCAAACCTGATATGAAACATACGCATAACCAGTGTAGCAGGAACAGTTCTAAGTAACCCGAAGAACCCAACACAAAGTCACGTCTCACAGTCAAAGTCCACAAAGCGACTGAACCACACTGTCGACCGAAGTCAAACGTCGCCTCACAACACTACCACCACCACTCACGCCTGTCCGCCCCTACAGTGTTCCGAGGCATAGTAGGGTGAGGCAGTGAGTCAAACTAGGACTAGCTGGGACCAGTGTACCACCACGGCCCAGCTACGTGTGCACACAAGCAGTCTAGACTACTGTCCTACCGACCGGATTGCCTCCACGCCAGGCCTCGGCGCTTCAGGAGGGCCCTGGGGACCGGCGAACCCCCGTCAAGCCGAAGCTACAGGAACTACCCACAACCCTAACCTCCCGGGCTGCGTCAGGCCAAAGGGCGAAGGGTACCACTCATAACCTTGATCAAAGGTCACATCAGGCCCAGTGGCTACAGGGGTAAAACAACTCCAACAGTACCACGACCAGCTCCACAGCAAGAAACGCGCCGGAAGCTGCCACGACAAACAGGGAAAACCCCAACCCGCTGAGACCAAACAGCAACCCCTCGGATAGCACACCGGCTACTCCAGCCCGACGGGCTCTAGCTGGTCCTGCTTCCCTCAGCCAAAGGTAAAACACAACATGTACCACTCCCCCACCGGTACGGCAACAATGCCTCACAGACACCATGGCCCTTCCCCATCGGCCCATGGTGACAAACGTAATTCACAGTTATTCCGATTCAAAATTCGCATAAGCACACACACACACAACATGATTCCACTCACACAGTAATCTCCGTCTCAGTATACAACTTAAAGCATGCATTCGAACCATCCAATCGTGAAACATGTGATAAATAACAGGAGTCAAGCAGTTCTGTCTTGAATCACGTCGACCGAGGTCGACGCCATTCAAGCTCCTCAAACAGGTTCATTATAACCAGATTATTCCTTAAACCACGTCGACATAGGAAGTCGCCCTTTAAAACGCGTCAAAGTCCACAGACGCTATTCACCACGGAATTCCCGGTTGCAGAACCCTCAATCGGGGTGATTTCCTGCCGAAAAGGCGTCATGATAGTCCGACGTCCTTCTGAAAGGCGTCGTCCATGCATGACGTCTTTTAGCGCCAGAACCCCGTACAACGAAACCTCGAATCAGGGAGGTTTCTGCCCTAAAAGGCATCGTACTGCCCTGACGTCCTTCTAAAAGGCGTCGACCAGGCACGACGCCGTTTAGCGTCAGAGACCTGGTTCCCTGGTTCTATCCGAGGGTCTCTCCCTTAACCCCAAACACCCCGAAAATGCCCAAAACAGAAGGGGGAGAAAAGGGAAATCAACTACCACAAGCATGCTTCAATTCCACAATCTCGAACACGGCCATTCCTACAAGAAAACCCCCCTAAACATGCTCATTCTAACCCAAAACACATCATGCCACGCCAAGGAAACCAAAGACAAGATAATCACGATTCATGCAAGGTTCGTCCCCCTACCGGTTCTTGAACTCCTCCAAGCTCCGTGCCGCCAACCCGCCGCACTGCACACCGCCGCCGGTACCCTCGAGGACGCCGCCACTCCGGCGGGACGTCGACTGCCATCCGGAGAATGGAACGCCGCGAGGGAAGTGGTGGAGGTAGAGGTGAGAGGTAAGCAGGTATTGGAGTGATGGAAGAGGAAGAAGAGGAAGGGAAAGGGGAAAAGAGGGCGGAGGGGGCGGAGAGGGCGAAGAAAGAGAGGGTGGAGGCGAAAATGAGGGAAAGAAGGGAAGGCTCGCGAGGTCAATCTGAATCTGGCTAAAACGCGTCGATCGAGACAGACGCCAATCAGTCTGACAGGACGAGCCGTACTGACACCGCTCTGAAACGCGTCGCTCAACACGGACACCGTTCAGACGATGTGACAGGCCGTACTGACAATGCTCTGGCGCCGTACACTGACATCGCAGAGGTCTCAGTCTGAATCGCGTCGACCAACATGGACGCCGTTCAGACGACGAGACAGGGGCCGTACTCTTGCGGCCCGAAACCCGCCCACGTGGCACAACAGAAAGCAGACTTAAATGGCGTCTACATAGACAGACGTCTTTTGAAAGACGTCGAGCAGTGCAGACGTCATTCAGTCAGAAATCTCAAGACCCCTCAGGGTCCAAACCAGGGGATCCGGCCCGAACCCGACCCGAATACTGAACCCGAAACCTCAGTCCTTACATTCTCCCCCCCTTAAAGAATTTCGTCCTCGAAATTTGCAACCGCTCAACGATAAACTCGGCTAACCATCACATGCCGGCACACCGATCACAACCATCATTCTCACCAATCACACACACAGGGCTCCACATAATTAGCCAATCAAATTCACACCAAGCTAACCCAGATTCTCGATTCTGACAAAAGGTGAAAGATCAAAATAACCACACACTAGCAAGGCACATCTTACAAAACCGATTCTCCACCAAACCCAAGTACATAAAAGTAACACAAGAGTTCACAACCACCTTTGAATAAGGAAAGATAAAAGCGTTCATCTAGCCCAACCGCTGGGACCTCCACCGAGAGACGCAACACCACTCAACGTCTCGAACACCTACTGACCACTCGGCTCCTGACCTGCCTTATTCTTCTGGGGACAGTTCCTCGCGAGATGTCCCTTGCTACCACAGCCAAAACAGCTACCAGTGATCAATGGACATATCCGATTACCATCAAACCTGCCACAACGGGGACAACGATCTGCAGCGTCCCGCCTCGCTTCCTGTTGCCAGCTGACCTCCGCCTGCATCAGCTGGACCGAACCATCTTCATCCTCGTCACAAGGTACCTCTTGGAACTCGAACTCGAACCGCCCGACGAAAAGACCGCTGATCTATCCCTGCTTTGCTGCTTCTCTTGTGCTGAATGCTCCGACTCCTTCGCCGTGTGTTGGAACTGCATCTCCACCGCTGCCGCGCACCGAACTGCTGACGCCAGGTCCTTACAACAATGAGCTGCCACAAACTCTCTCAGATCATGCCGAAGTCCATCCACAAACTTCTCCATCCTAAGATGCTCATGCTCAGATATGTGTGGAGCAAATCTTCCCAGAGCTACAAATTTCATCTGATATTTTAGAACTGACATACCATCCTGCACTAATTCCACAAACTCCCTTTCCTTGGCCCTACGAACGTGCCTCGGAAAGTACTGTCCACTAAACTCTCTCACAAAGCCTTCCCAAGGAATCTCTCTCAAGGACCTATCTGGAAACATCAACCCCTTGATGGTAACCCACCAATCATAAGCATCGTCCTTCATCAAGTAGGTTACCAACAAGGTCTTGTCACTCTCAGCATATTCAAGAACATCAAACGCCTTCTCCACTTCCTTAATAAAATGAGCCGCCGCGTCTAGAACAGGTTGACCCGTGAAAGAAGGGGGCTTCAACTTCAAGAACCGCTCCATCACCATGGATTGGCCACCTCGGGAGTTGGACCCCTCACTTCCATCTCCCTGCTGGTATTTAGACATAGCCCCAATCATAGCTTCCATGAAACGATCCACATTTTGTCCTTCTGCCCTCGAACCACCATCATCTACTCTCGAACCACGAGCCAACGGAACTTTCCTCTTCGGTGCCATCACTACCCCACAAACACGAAAATCGAACCAAAACACATCAAAACCTACCAATCTACACCAGCAGCCATCGCCTGTACAGACTCGTACTTATTGTTGGACTATAATATCTAACCCAGTTTATCGCATACTCGACCAGATTGAGCTTTGATACCAACTGTAACGACCCGCCATCCTATGACCGGAGACCCAATCACTAAATGGATGTCGGCCCATTAACTGCGGTCTCACACCCGGATCTCACACAACACATCTGGAGGAGTAAGCGCTAAACAAGGCTAAATATAACAAGTGCGCATGAAGGAAGATAACAATGTCCGTATACAGTCCAACAATAATTACATGGTCCAACAATTAAATAAGTACAGGCAGAAGTAAAGTACAACAACATCGGGGCATACCCCGGAACTGAGACAGCTGCTGGTCCGCACACCAAGAAGACACCACACGCTGCCACACGCCACGAGGTCCACACCTGAAACCGCAGGGAGTGAGCCACACCAGAATTGGGCTCAGTAGGGATCATCCGATCCCCTGCCTCCCACTCACACACCCACAAGTGCAACAATACGGATATATGGCAAATAAGTAAAGCAGTAAATGTGGCACCCAAACCTGATATGAAACATACGCATAACCAGTGTAGCAGGAACAGTTCTAAGTAACCCGAAGAACCCAACACAAAGTCACGTCTCACAGTCAAAGTCCACAAAGCGACTGAACCACACTGTCGACCGAAGTCAAACGTCGCCTCACAACACTACCACCACCACTCACGCCTGTCCGCCCCTACAGTGTTCCGAGGCATAGTAGGGTGAGGCAGTGAGTCAAACTAGGACTAGCTGGGACCAGTGTACCACCACGGCCCAGCTACGTGTGCACACAAGCAGTCTAGACTACTGTCCTACCGACCGGATTGCCTCCACGCCAGGCCTCGGCGCTTCAGGAGGGCCCTGGGGACCGGCGAACCCCCGTCAAGCCGAAGCTAAAGGAACTACCCACAACCCTAACCTCCCGGGCTGCGTCAGGCCAAAGGGCGAAGGGTACCACTCGTAACCTTGATCAAAGGTCACATCAGGCCCAGTGGCTACATGGGTAAAACAACTCCAACAGTACCACGACCAGCTCCACGGCAAGAAACGCGCCGGAAGCTGCCACGACAAACAGGGAAAACCCCGACCCGCTGAGACCAAACAGCAACCCCTCGGATAGCACACCGGCTACTCCGGCCCGACGGGCTCTAGGTGGTCCTGCTTCCCTCAGCCAAAGGTAAAACACAACATGTACCACTCCCCCATCGGTACGCAACAATGCCTCACAGACACCATGGCCCTTCCGCATCGGCCCATGGTGACAAATGTAAACCACAGTTATTCCGATTCCAAATTCGCATAAGCACATACACACACAACATGATTCCACTCACACAGTAATCTCTGTCTCAGTATACAACTTAAAGCATGCATTCGAACCATCCAATCGTGAAACATGTGATAAATAACAGGAGTCGAGCAGTTCTGTCATGAATCGCGTCGACCGAGGTCGACGCCATTCAAGCTCCTCAAACAGGTTCATTATAACCAGATTATTCCATAAACCACGTCGACATAGGAAGTCGCCCTTTAAAACGCGTCAAAGTCCACAGACGCTATTCACCACGGAATTCCCGGTTACAGAACCCTCAATCGGGGTGATTTCCTGCCTAAAAGGCGTCATGATAGTCCGACGTCCTTCTGAAAGGCGTCGTCCATGCATGACGTCTTTTAGGGCCAGAACCCCGTACAACGAAACCTCGAATCACGGAGGTTTCTGCCCTAAAAGGCGTCGTACTGCCCTGACCTCCTTCTAAAGGGCGTCGACCAGGCACGACGCCATTTAGCGCCAGAGACCTGGTTCCCTGGTTCGATCCGAGGGTCTCTCCCTTAACCCCAAACACCCCGAAAATGCCCAAAACAGAAGGAGGAGAAAAGGGAAATCAACTACTACAAGCATGCTACAATTCCACAATCTCGAACACGGCCATTCCCACAAGAAAACCCCCCTAAACATGCTCATTCTAACCCAAAACACATCATGCCACGCCAAGGAAACCATAGACAAGATAATCACGATTCATGCAAGGTTCGTCCCCCTACCAGTTCTTGAACTCCTCCAAGCTCCGTGCCGCCAACCCCCCGCACCGCACACCGCCGCCGGTACCCTCGAGGACGCTGCCACTCCGCCAGGACGTCGGCCGCCGTCCGGAGAATAGAACGCCGCGAGGGAAGTGGTGGAGGTAGAGGTGAGAGGTAAGGAGGTATTGGAGTGATGGAAGAGGAAGAAGAGGAAGGGAAAGGGGAAAAGAGGGCGGAGGGGGCGGAGAGGGCGAAGAGAGAGAGGGTGGAGACAAAAATGAGGGAAAGAAGGAAAGGCTCGCGAGGTCAATCTGAATCTGGCTAAAACGCGTCGATCGAGACAGACGCCAATCAGTCTGACAGGACGAGCCGTACTGACACCGCTCTGAAACGCGTCGCTCAACACGGACGCCGTTCAGACGATCTGACAGGTCGTACTGACAACGCTCTGGCGCCGTACACTGACATCGCAGAGGTCACAGTTTGAATCGCGTCGACCAAAATGGACGCCGTTCAGACGACGAGACAGGGGCCGTACTCTCGCGGCCCGAAACCCGCCCACGTGGCACAACAGAAAGCGGACTTAAATGGCGTCTACATAGACATACGTCTTTTGAAAGACGTCGAGCAGTGCAGACGTCATTCAGTCAGAAATCTCAAGACCCTTCATGGTCCAAACCAGGGGATCCGGCCCGAACCCGACCCGAATACTGAACCCGAAACCTCAGTCCTTACATTTAGGATCATCATCCTCATTATATTCTACCCTAGACTTACCTTCAGCAATATGTCCCACATATCGTTCGGGTAGTCTAGGTACTCTACCAGGTCTACGAGGCTCATCTGTGTGTACCTGAACAGATTCAGGAACAGATATCTCATCTGATGATAATGCAGCTGTTCGGGGATCTGGAACCTCTTCCAGTACTATTTTACTCCCACTGTTCTCCTGGAGAAAGTATTCCTTTTCCAAGAAGACAGCTTTCCTGGCGACAAACACCTTTTGTTTACCAGGATGGTAAAAATAGTATCTAAATGTTTCCTTTGGATATCCCACAAACCTGCATTTATCAATTCGTGATTCCAGCTTGTCTGGATCATGCCTTTTTACATGAGTAGGACAACCCCAGACTTTAACATGTGTAAATTCTGGTTTCCTGCCTTTCCATATCTCATATGGAGTAGAGGCCACAGACTTGCTGGGTACTCTGTTCAGTAGGTATGCTGCTGACTCTAGAGCATACCCCCAGAGGGACACTGGCAATCCCGAAAAGCTCATCATGGATCGCACCATGTCCAACAAGGTTGTTTCCTCCTTTCTGATACACCATTCATCTGTGATGTATATGGAGGGGTCAGCTGAGAAAGGATACCATTATCCTTTAAGAATTGTGTGAAATTAGTACTCAAGTATTCTCCTCCTCGATCTGATCGAAGAGCTTTAATACTCTTTCCTAACTGCTTCTCTACCTCATTCTTGAACTCCTTGAACTTCTCAAATGCTTCCGACTTGTACTTCATTAAGTACACATAGCCGAATCTTGAGAAGTCATCGGTGAATGTGATGAAGTAAGAAAAGCCACCTTTGGCTTGGATGGACATGGTACCACATACATCCGAATGTATTAGTTCCAGAATGTCCTTGGCACGTTCTCCATGTCCAGTAAATGGAGATTTTGCCATCTTTCTCATAAGGCAGGATTCACATGTTGCAAACGATTCCTAATCGAATGCAGTTAAATAACCATGCTTATGCAACTTTTGCAACCTGCTTTCGCCAATGTGCCCAAGTCTACAATGCCACATGTAGGCTTGGTTCACACAATTCTTGCACTTCTTAAAAACATTATCAATTTGAAGATTGTAATAAGAAACATCTAATAGATATAGACCGTTGACTAAAGATGCTGAAGCTATTGATTTATTACCATAATAAATCGAACAACTTCTATTCTCAATAGTCAACCTATATCCTATCTTGTCCAAACAAGATATTGATATGATGTTCTTTATTATGCTAGGAACATAATAATAACCTTCTAATAGTAAGGCATCTCCCGATGGAAGCCTGAGGTTTGCTGTCCCAACAGCAATCGCCGCAACTTTTGCGCCATTTCCTAGCCTCAATTCCACCTCGCCTTGTCTCAGCTTGCGCTTACTTATCAGCATCTGTACATCATGGCAGATATGAGAGGCACATCCGTTATCCAATACCCAAGATGTGGAATCTCTAACTGATAAGTTGATATCTGTCATATAGATATCTGAAACTTCAGACAACTTCACTCTTACATGAGCTTTATCGTTAAGGAACTCCTTGCAGTTTCTCTTCCAGTGACCATACTGCTTATAGTAGAAGCAGTCATCCTTCACTACTCTTTTGCCTTTGTCCTTCGATCTTTTATCGTTAGCTATCATCTCTGCTTTAGGGGAATCCAATGCCGATTCAGCAGGAGGATCAACTCCAGGGACAAAGTTATTGTGCTCAGATCTGAAGACATTCTTCAGGTTTCTGAACCAATCCGAGTAGATCAGGTAAGTCAAAAGGGCATCAAGTATGCCACGGAGTGGGTTATTCGACGACATAATTCCCTACAGGAGATAAGTAAAATCTATTTAGCAGATGCTCAATTATTAAAATTTAAAACAAGACATGATCTTTTGTTCAAGTTTAACTCTCACTAATTTTCGACGGACTATATAACCCTCAGTTATACAGAACGGGAGATGCCGACAGTCTCCTAGTGGGGATCAGAATCTCAATGACTTGCACTACAGCCTTGTAGATAGCACAACAAACTATAATACAATCAAAGAGCACCCAACTCATGGGACTTGCAACTCCTTACAATATCTGATCATGGCTTCGGTCCCTAGATATTTAATGGCCTTGTGGATAGCACAACAAACCATTAATCCCGGTCTAAGCTAACCATCATTACGCGACGAGCATAGATTTGCATACAGCCCTTGTGGATAGCACAACAAAACTACATGGTTCCTCTACCCCGATCATATAGGCATCTAATGCCATAGCCACAGTTTCTCCTCCTAATTAAGCAGGCCTTGTGGATAGCACAACAAACCTGCCTAAAGTGATTCGAATCTTATGACTATAATGATGGTAGACCATGCGGTAAGTTCTCAACTACTCGCGTTATGGCTTAGAGTTTATCTGAGGGTATTTAGATAACTTTTATCTTGGTCTCTCCTAGGTGATAATATATAAATATATCGTATATATTTACTAAACACTATACCTGCTTTGATTCATAATCAAAAGAAAATAATGCATCACATACATGTCATTAGTGTGGTCATGGATAGCACAGTGGGTTTGACAGGAGCCAACAGTCAAACGCACACACAATCTAACATAACATTTTCATTAGATAAACCTGCAAACACATAGGCAACAGATCTCCATCTTTTCGCTTTCCTTGTTGCAGCTGTGGATCGTCCTCGCTCCTTCCTCGGTTTCCTCGATCATATAACATTTAAATTCTAGAATTTACAAGTAAATTGAAGAAGGCCTTATGGCGAGTACAAGAGAGAGAGGGAGGTAGAAATACATCGGAGTATGAGAGAGAGAGGTGCGCAGACCTCTATTTATTAACAATTAATAAACAATCATACATCCACGATCCACACAATCCATTCATCACATGAATAATAAATTAAGTACCTATCCATGACCACGGTGTGTTTTAAACATCCCACACATGATTCAGCGCATCACATGGCTAAAATAAAAGAGTTTTCAAAATAAATAATTTTGGCTTTAAAAAAGCTGGGATCCAAGCAAAATTGGTGTTTGAATTTCGAAAGCACTTTTATTAACTTAACATGCAATTAAATCAAAATTTAAAAACATTAAACACACATCACATGCACACACACTCCAAATTAATAATTCCAGATTATTCCATGCCAATTAGAACAATTCTAATAATCTAACACTTAGATTAAACCCCATTAATAATCTAACAATTAGACTATTTAAAGACTAATCTAACTCTTAGATTAATCCAACTAAGTTAATTAATAATTTAACATTTAAATTAATAATCAACTTTGATTAATTATTAACTACTAATCTAACACTTAGATTAGCCAATTAATGTTAATTATTAATTTAACTCTTAAACCAATAATTAACACTAACTAATTAATAATTAATTAATCTAACTCTTAGATTAGATAATTAAAGTTATCCTTAATCTAACTATTAAATTAATAACTAACAGTAATTAATTAAGAACTACTAATTTAACATTTAAATTAGTCATTTAAGTTAATTATTAATTTAACAATTAAATTAATAACTAACTCAAATATTAATTAACAATTAGATGAAATAATAGTTAATAATCTAAAAATTAGACTAATAACTATTAATTACTAATTTAACAATTAAATTAGTTAAATCAAAGTTAATTATTAGTTTAACATTTAATCTAATAATTAACTCTAATTGATTAAAACTAATTGTCAATTAACATGATTAAAACATTAATGCCCAAATTAATAAAACTGGATAATAATATAAATTTTAAAGCATATTTTAAACTTAAATTAAAAATCCAGACTACATCTATTAAATGGGCCATTGGGGTTAAATAGGGGTTATAAATAGCCCATTAGAACCGAGCCCTGGCTCGGACCCTGTTGAGCCAAGGTCGAGCCAGGCGCCCAACAGTTGGGCGCCTGGGCTCGGTCCGGCCCAGCAGGGACCCAACCGGTCGAATCGGTCGGGCCGGCTCACCCCCCCCACCCGACAGCCTCTTCCCTGCAAACCCTAACCGCAAGAGCAGCGGCGGCTGGAGGGGTTGGGGCGCCGGCGGCCAGGCCCCCCTCCGGCGGCACCGGCTACGCCGGCGGTGCCCCCGGCGCCGGCGGGCTCCCCGACGCCGGCAGGGTCACCGGAGAAGCCCAAACGGGCTGCCGGCCAAGCCCCAAAACAAGGGAATTTTGTGGTTTTGCAGGGTTCCATAAACCGAATTGGGGCTCGAAATTTTCAGTTCTTCAAGACCACTACGGCGTCGGCAGACATACCGGATTGCTGTGGTGACTATCACCTAGAGATCTAGGTATCCGGGCCGCCATCCCAACACTTGGGATTCATTTACGAAGCCGCCGAAAACACCCCATTCATCGTCCCACGAAGAACACAAATCCCCAAAAAATAATTACGAAATTTGCAGAACATTAATCCAATTAATTTGTGTTCATCATATGAACACAGATCTTGCAAATAATCGAACATACGGCATGGAATAAATCAAGAAAAAATTAATTTCGGAATCCAAAATGGGACGAGAAACAGTGGAACCTGGCTCTGATACCACTGTTGCAATTTCACGGGTTTCTCCAGATCGCTCAAGCAGCGGAAAATAAAATTTTACAGCGATCCGTTTTCCCGTTTTGAAGAACTAGAAACAACGATTATCGGATAATCGATTCTCACCGTGTGCAGATTCGAATCCGCAACCGTTCGGTTCCGTCGGTGCGACACCGCAAGCAGCGCAAACGCCCAGCCTCTAGCGAAGTCCACGCGATCCTCCTCGCGACGGATATCCTCGCGTTCCTCGTTCTTCGCAGCCCACGAAACCTCCGCCGGTCGCCGCAACGATCGTCGCAACGCGCGGATGATTTCTCGTTGAACGGGATTCGGAGAAGCGGCGGAGCAGATCTGGATCTGTCTGGACGCCAGAGAGAGAGAGAAACAGAGGAGGGGTGGCTAGGGTTAGCAACAGCTTGGCCTGCTCAACCCGTTCGCTATGTTTTATACTAACCGCGCGGTTTTTCATAAAAACCCCTGGTTTGTATAAAACCCACTTATTTATCCATTGCCTTGAGAATCATGTGCGTGTGACCCTCTAGGCCCAAGTACCAGTCCAGTTAATGGCCCAACAAGCCCAATGACTCCTCACTGACTTTATTAATCAATTAATAACCCTTTATTAATTAATTAATCAATCGAATTGATGTCGCACATCGAATTTGACCGGGCCTCCAATCACGTTGGGTGCCAAGCAACACCGCGTGAACCCGGAAGGTATTGGGGTTAAGTAACCCACTCTTGGAACCTTTCCGCCGATAGTTACCGCGTGGATATAATCCTTCATTCGTACATTGCTCTCGAGTCAACTCAGGGTATGGCGAGCTGTCAAACCCTAACCGGTCGACTCACTTGGATTGGATGCCGCTGATGAATATCGGAAAACTCCTTTCCCGATATTATCGTCCGCCCTGGCCAGGGACTTTCGCGCATCCTTCCTAGAGCATTCTCTCTCTAAGTACCGAGAGCGAATGATTCCTTATTGACACACAATTCCCTTCGACGGTATTCCGCTGTACCCAATCCTTGGCGTATTAGAATCCTCTGGCTAGAGATTCATAAACCAAGGTCAAAGCACAGAAGTCCACCGACAAGGTGTCCTTGGTGTCTCAGGTCCGAGGACCATCCACGCAACTGCGACAATAGAATCAAGCTGGTTGACAGTGAGGTACAATACTATCCAGCGATTCAGTCGGATCAGTTCAGTGAACTCATTCTCCAATGAGCACCTACAAATTCGCCTTAGTGTCTCCACACAAGTGACTTATGAGATCAGTCACCCTCATTATATGAGCAGGAGTAATCTGTACTAGTCTAACTGGATATCCGATGTCCTTCTCGGATATCCTCCGACTAGGAACAATTAAGAATATGTGTGTTTAAGTGATCAGTCTCATTAGTATGATCTCATCATAATCTGATCACTATAGCACATATTCACGGACTTCATTATGAAACGATAATTAATGTGATTTACACATAATGAATATTATGCCATTTTATTAATAAATGAACAAGATTTACATAGTCAGATTGGCTTGTAGGCCACCTAAAACCAACAATTCTCTCACGACTAGAGGTAAAGGGATGATTGGCCAAATGGGCTATTGAGCTTGGAGAGTTTGACATTAGTTTTAAGTCGAGGACCGCAATTAAGGCTCAAGCTCTTGTCAATTTCATTGTTGAGCTAACAGTCAAAGATGTCCCGAAGTTATCTACCGCTAGCTGCAGAGCACCCTACCAGGCTCGGATTCTTAGTCCACTTGTTAAAGCCTCAGCCAGAGTACCTGATTCTACAGAGCCAAGCTGGGAACTCGGTGTCGACAGGTATGCTTATTCAGCGGGGAAAGGGGCCGAATGGATCTTATTGTCTCCAAAAGGAGTCATGATAGAGTATGCGCCCTAGTTTACCTTTCCTGCCACCAACAATGTCATTGAATATGAAGCCCTGATATCAAGCCTCTTGGTTGCAAAGGAGTTGGGCGCTCAAAGGTTGAATGTCTTCAGCGCCTTCCAGCTAATTGTAAGCCAAGTTACCAGAGAATATGAAGCTCGAGATGCCCAAATGGCAGCCTATGTTCAATTAGTAAACACCTTGAGGGCCAACTTTAACCATTTCAACATTAGCCAAATCCCTAGTCCGAAAACACTCGGGCCGACGCCCTCTCGCGGTTAGCGTCCACCTCCAGTGGTGGGAAATGGCGAATGGTCCTCGTAGAGAAATTGAAGGCCCCAAGTGTTAATCGGCCCAACTCAGTTACATAAATCAATGAAGTGGAGGCCAACAGGGATGACTCCAATATGAGCATTTCTCCTCTGGGGAAAACTCCCTTTAGATGAGAAGAAGGCGCGGCGGATCCGACATCAATCCACTTGATTCGTCTAAACATCTGTGCAGTGGGCGGTGGCTTCGTCCAAACATCTAAGGAGGAGCGGCAGAACCGACATCAATCCCCAAGTGTACTTTATCGAAGAGCTTTCGGCCGCCCACTGGTCAGATGTTTGGACAAAGTTGAAGCTGACTATGCTCTTCGTAAAGTACACGAAGGAATCTGTAGGGGGCATGCTTAGGGATAGGCTTTGGCTCATAAATTGGTAAGGCAAGGGTATTAGTGGTTGACGCTGCTGCGCGATGTCGACGGACTTGTCTAGTGTTGTGATAAACGCCAAAGGTTTGGGCCCCTCCTCCACTAGTGTAAGGACTGAGGTTTCGGGTTCAATTTTCGGGTCGGTTTCGGGCCGGATCCCCTGGTTTGGACCTTGAGGGGTCTTGAGAGTTTCTTCTGAATGACGTCGACACTTCACGACGCCTTTCAAACGGTGTCCACTGGTGTCGACGCCATTTAGATGAATTGCTGTTGTGCCACGTGGGCGTCACGTGGGCGGGTTTCGGGCCGCGAGAGTACGGCCCCTGTCTCGTCGTCTGAACGGCGTCCATGATGGACGACGCGATTCAGACTGCCACCCTGCGGTGTCAGTGTACGGTGCCTGACATGTCAGCTGAACGGTGTCCGTGGTGGTCGACGCGCTTCAGACAGCTGTCAGTACGGCCCGTCCTGTCATCTGATAGGCGTCTTTCTCGCTCGACGCGTTTTAGGCAGTTTCTGATTGACCCCGCAAACCATCCTTTCTTTCCCTCATTCTTTCCCTTCCACCCTCTCTCCTCTCCCTCTCCGCCTCCTCCGATCCCACTCTTCCCCTTTCCCTTCCTCTTCTTCCTCTTCCACCACTCCCACGCCTCCCTACCTCTCGCCTCTGCCACCACCACTTCCTTCGCGGCGTTCCATTCTCCGGACGGCGGCCGACGTCCCGGCGGAGTGGTGACGTTCTCGGGGGTACCGGCGGCGGTCTGCGGTGCGGCGGTTCGGCGACACGGAGCCAGGAGGAGTTCAAGTAACCGGTAGGGGGACGAACCTTGCATGTGTTGCTCATGTTTTCCTAGGCGTGATATGATGTGTTTTGGGCTAGATTGAGCATGTTTAGGGGGTGTTCTTGTGGGTATGGCCGTGCTCGTGAATGTGGATTTGTAGCATGCTTGTGGTGGATGAACTTCTTTTCCTCCCCCTTCTGTTTTGGGGCTTTTTCGAGGTATTTGGGGTTAAGGGAGAAACCCTCGGATCGAACCAGGGAACCAGGTTTCTAGCGCTAAACGGCGTCATGCCTGGTCGACGCCTTTCCGAAGGACGTCAGGGCAGTACAACACCTTTTAGGGCAGAAACCTCCCTGTTCGAGGTCTCACGAGTTAGGGGTTCTTGCGCTAAATGACGTCATGGATGGACGACGTCTTTCAGAAGGACGTCGGGCCATCATGACGCCATTTAGGCAGGACATCACCCCGACTGAGGGTCTGTCAGTTCGGGGATTCTGGGACTAAAAGACGTCGTGGGTGGGCCACGCGATTCGTAAAAGCGTCGGGTAACCATGACGCCTTTTAAGGCAGAAATCCCCTTATTAATGTTTTCTGGAATTCCGGGATTTTCGGTGTGAATGGCGTCGGAGGATGTCGACGCCTTTCAAAAGGCGACCACTGGTGTCGACGCGTTTTAGGCCAGAGTTCGTGGCCGGAGTTTTATGAACCAGTTTAGGGAGCTTGAATGGCGTCGGCCTCGGGCGACGCGATTCAAGACAGAACAACACTAATTCATGCTAGTAAAATGTGTTCATACTGCTAGATAATTGGTTAGTGCATGCTTTAGTATACTCGGTAGAAATGGATTCTTCATGACCGGATGGCACTGCGAGTGTGTCGTGCGATCGCGGGCTTTTCACGTGACCGGATCGTACTGTGCCGGGTTTTGGTGTTTTGTGTTACTGTGGACCTGGAGTGACATTGTAGCGCTTTATCACCCTGTGCTAGTGGGGGCGTGAGCACAGTGCCGGTGGGGGCGTGGGCGGGGTGACGCCTAGTGAGAGAGGGTCACCTGGTGAACCCCGGGGTCAGCTAGTACCGGTGTCGGAGTGGTACATTCGGAGAGTCACTCACGCTGAAGGAAGGAGTAACCACCTGAGCCAGTTGGGCCGGAGTAGCTAGCGTGCTATCCGAGGGGTTACTGTTTGGTCTCAGCGGGTCGGTGTTTCCTACTGTCGGTTGTGTGGACGGTGTTTCCTACTTTCGGTTGTGTGGACGGTGTTTCTTACTTACGGCTGTGTGGTTGGTGTTTCCCACTTTCTGAGGCGTGGTTGGCGTGTTTTGCCGAGACATGCGTTGTAGGCCCTTTGATAGAATGATTTTAGAGATATGCATGTTACATTTCAAATGCACATGGTTCATATCGAGATTTTAGGAGTAGTATGTTACAGCTTTACCTGCCTTATCACCTATATCTTTGTTACTGCACTTGTGGGTGTGTGTGTGGGAGGCGGGGGATCGGATGATCCCTACTGAGCCCAATTCTGGTGTGGCTCACTCCTTGTGTTTTCAGGTGTGGTCCTTGTGGCGTGTGGCGGCGCGTGGTATTCTCCTTGGTGTGCGGGCCAGCAGCTATCTCAGTTTCCGGGGTATGCCCCGATGTTGTTGTACCTTATTTCTGCCTGTACTTAATTAATTTGTTGGACATGTAATTATTCTTGGACTGTGTACGGACATTATTACTTTACTTCCTGCGCACTTACCTCCTTGTAGTCCGTGTGAATGTTATATTTAATCTTGTTTAACGCTTACTCCTCCAGATGTGTGTATAAGATCCGGGTGTGAACCTACAGTTAATGGGCCGACATCCATTTAGTGACCGGGTCTCCAGTCATAGGATGGCGGGTCGTTACAACTAGTCTGCGGCCCCCCTAACCAAATTGGCCAATCTGTGGCCCTTTGCCCAGTGGAGAATTAATATTCTCGACCCTTTTCCATTGGAATTAATATTCTCGACCCTTTTCCATTGGCGTCAGGACAGAGGAAATTCTTGAACGTTGTTGTCGACTATTTTACCAAATGGGTGGAGGTCAAACCACTAGCCATTGATATCAATGCTCGGAGTTTTGTTTGGAAATCCATTATTTTCCATTTCAGCATTCATCGGGTAATCATTATTAATAACGACAAACAATTTGCCAGCAACAGATTTAAGGGCAATTGTAAGGCCTTCGACATCAACCACAAATTCACTTCTGTTGCCCACTTGCAGATGAATGGATAGGTCAAAGTCACTAATTTGACCATTCTATAGTGTTTGAAAGCACGTCTAGGTGAAGCCAAAGGAAGATGGGTGAATGAATTAACAAGTGTCCTATGGTCCTATCAGATGACAAGCTGAGCGGCCACTAGCTAAATTCTTTTTAGCCTTGCTTATTGAGTTGAAGCCGTGATTCCTGTAGAAATAGGCATCTCATCACCCAAAGTCCTCGCCTGTGGAGAACCAAGCAATGATGAAGCTATGGCGAATTAGTTGGATCTCATTAATGAGGTAAGGGAGATGGTTCGCATTTGGCTTGCAACGTATATGCAGCGGATGGCTAATACCACAATGTCTAAGTAAAACCCAGGAATTTTGAAATGGGCGATCTGGTGCTCTGGGATGCACGTGCCTCTCGGTTAGCCGAAGCATCAAGTAAGTTAGCCCCAAATAGGGGGGGACCCTACCAAGTAAGGGAAATCGTCTAATGAGGCACTTATCGTCTCGAAACACTAGGGGGCAACCTATCCCGAGGACCTGAAATGCCGAATACCTTCGTCATTATTATGTATAGAGCCGACCGGTCCTAGGGGCTAGGTTCGATCGTAATCCCATTCAAAAATAGTGAAAACGCATTTCCTCTCCCTCTTAGTGCGAATTTAATTTTAAGACTGCGTAAACTGTACTAGGATCAACCTAGCCATTTAAACCCTATTAAGAGCGGGTCCCTTAGCGTGCATAAATTGTACTGGAGCAGCCTTAGCTGTGCAAACTATTGTTAGTATTAGATGGTCTCAAAGCCAATCCGATACTATGTACTTATTCAGATTATTAATAAATGGCAATAATTCATTGTGTGTAATTAATTCGATGTGTGTTTATCGTATCACGATGAAGTCCATGAACATGTGCAACAGTCTTCGAATTATGATGAGATCATAATTATGGGACCGAAGACTTATAAACACATGTTCTTAATTGTTCATAGTCATAGGATGTTTGAGATAGGACATCGAACATCCGGATAGACTAGTATATGTTACTTCAGCTCATATGATGAGGGTGATTGATCCCATAAGTCACTTGTGTGGAGACACTATGCTAAACCTATAGGTGCTCATTGGTGAATGAGTTGACTGAACTGATCCGACTATGAATCGCTGGATGGTTATCACCTCAATGTTAACCAGCTCGATTCATTTGTCACGGTTGCATGGATGATCCTTGGACCTGAGACTCCAAAGATATCTTGTTGGTAGGTTTCTGAGCTTTGACCTTGACTAACGAATCCCTAACCATGGGTTATCAATAAGTCAAGCGATCGGGTTCAGGGAAATGCCCTCGAAGATAATTGTGTGTTCAATACGGGATCATCCGCTCTCAGTAGTTTGAGAGAGAATGTTCCGGGAATGATGCGCTTAAAGTCACTGGCCAGGGCGGACTCTGTAATCGATAAGGAGTTATCGGATTCAGATTAGCGGCATCTGATTCAAGTGAATCGACCAAATAGGGTTTAACAGTAAACCATGCCCTAGGTCAATTCGAGAACATTGCACGGATGAAGGATTATATCCGCGCGCTAACCGATGACAGAAAGGTTCCAATAGAGGGTTGCAATAACCCCAGTGCCATCTAGGATCACGCGATGTTTCTTGGCATCCAACGTGATCGGCAGTCCGTCCGAATTTATTATGGGATATTAAATTCGGCTGATTAATTGAATATAAGGATATTAATTAATTCAGTGGGTCAGTAAAGGGTTACTGGACTTAATGGGCTATTAACTGGACTGGTATTTGGGCCTAGAGGGTTACACGCAAATGGTTTTCAAGTCGATGGATAATCTGACCGGATTTTGGATAAGTCTGGATTTTTATGAAAAACCGCAAACTGACTTATTATAAAAGAACAGATTCTACGTCCGGGGCCAGCAACCCTGACCTAGCCGTCATTCGTTCTTTCTCTCTTTCTCTCTCTTCTAGGCGTGCGGTTCCCAATAGCTCCGGCTTCCGTCCGACAAGAGATTCAGAATCCGCATGTCGCGGCGGATTACGCGCAGCCAGACGGGATCTACGAACACCGCAGCGAGCAAGGAAGCGAGGACGATCCATCGCGAGGAGAACCGCGTGGATACCGCTAGAGGTCCAGCATCTGCGCGACTTGCGGCATCGCTCCGACGGAACCAGAAAATGAACGCGGATTCGAATCCGCGCAAGGTGAACTCGATTTTCTCCGGTTTTATTTTAACGATCGAAATGGGATGGATCCGATCCCGAACATATTATTTCGCTGCGTTTTTCGGTCGGATCCCGACACAGCGATCCCAACAACTATATCGAGAGCGGCTGTTATCTTTAAACTTGAGTAAACTGTATCGACAGAGGCCGTATCGACAGAGGCCTTACCCGTATAAACCGTACCGGGAGCGGCACTCGACCCTAAGCCCACGTAGACTGTGCTGCAAGCAACCTTAGTCATGTATACCATATCAGGAGCGGCATTCGTCCTGAGCCTATGTAAACCATATTGGGAGCGGCCTTAGCCATGCAAACCACATCGGGAGCCGCACTCATCTTTAAACTTGTGCAACCTGTATCAGAAGCGATCTCCTACACTTAGTCAAAAAAGCAGAGCAAATTGATTATTTAAACAAAAAGTATTTCTTATTTACAAAAGACGGGAGCGGAGTCCTGGTTACAAGTGTTGAACCGACTCCCAAAATAGCTAGTACAAAAAGTTTTCAGCCCACCAATTGTATCATGGCAGTCCGCCAAAAAAAAAAGAGAGAGAAAAAAAGAAAAGAGGGATGAGGTAGATATCACTCCGCCCCCATTTCCTCCCGGTCTGAGCTGAGGAGAGAATTGACTGGTGTAGCAGGGGTACCAGGGGAGACTCCAGCCTCAGGACCTCTCGGAGCTCCATCCACTAGGACTATCAGGGCTCTTTCGGCCCTCAATTGATCCCATCAATAAAGGAGTTCGGCCACAATGGCGTCGTCGAGGAGCCCGAGGCTGATAAGGTCTTTCCTGGGACATGCCTTTTGGGCCAAAGCCAAGCCTAGGTCAAAGACCATTTGGGCAGCATCCACCAAGGCCTCGGTGTGCTCTGGGTCTGACTTTTAGAGGGCGAAGACATTGCCCACGTCTTCCTTAGCTTTCTCAACATGGGCAGCTATATGATGCAAATCTTCAGTGTGCGTCTTCTTCTCCTCCTTAGCCTCCCTTTGTAGCCGGGAGAGGGCTTCAATCTTCTCTGCTGGAGCAGTAGAGAAGTCGTTCGTTTCCTTCTCTTCCTTTTTGCATGCTTCGGCAGTAGCACATATCTCCTCCACCTACCTTACCACCTCTACACCAAGTCTGACATTCATGGTTGAGGAGGGTATCGATGTTACCCTCTAGGTCCTGGTGAATGATGTTGACCTTCACTGAGGCCAAGCGGTCCACCGCCTTATCCACATCCTTCAGTTTTTCTTGGATGTGGGTGAAGCTGCGAGTAAGAGCACCGCAATAGGTCATGGCCTAAAAAAGGAAAGCATTAGTAGCAAGCCTCGTCCGAAAAATAATTAATATCAAGTTGATAGGCGCATTCCCAGGACAGCGTAGCATACACAGTGCATTTTGAGGCCCTCAGTGGGTACGATGCTAAGCTCGTCTTGGACTATAGGGAAGGCTAGCCCTTAAGCTAGTTGGTAGCAGGTCCTGGTGTCCTTTAAGGACTCATCTGGAAATACACCATGATTTGGGCGCCACAGCTCTTGCCCATATTTGCGAGACAAATGCGTCCTAGCCTCCCTGAAAGTGTAGGAGAGCGAGGTTCCCCCTACCAATTGGGACTCTCTGGGAACCCCTTGGCCAAGAGGGGGGCCAACAGTGGTGCATCCTGTGTTGTGGTCTTTTTCTTCTTTGAAGCCTAGGTCGCAGCCTGCTTGGCCTTTTGCTTCTTATGTCTATCGAGTCGTGATCAGGGGCAGTGGATCTTCCCTTTGGGCGTCCCTGTCCCTTTCAATAGCTGCAGATGTGGCACAACCTTATAATGAAGCGGTTGTCTAGATAGAACGGGGCGAGGCTGAGCATACGCCCCTGAACTTACTCAGAAATGATCTGATCCCAAGGGCCATGTATGCACTCAAAAGAAGATAATAAGCAAAAAGGACATTACGAGAAGGAGGGAACCAGCACGAGACCAACTTACTCTCGGCACTGACAACAGTGTTCGGATCACTGGAAAGAATGTGGACTTTTGCCGACCCTTAGCCCAAATGCGCCGTAGACGGTGCCAGAGTGATCTTGACAACTTCGACTCTCTCGGCCTCCCTCGACCCTTGGTCGCACGGCAAGTACGACTCTGATTGGACTGACATTTTATTGGGATCTGGCCAGGCGCCCGTCTTGATTAGCCTACGGGTATTCGGTAGAAGTCTATTGATGTCTATTGTTGCCTCGTCAATGATCTTTCTAGCCAAGGTCAGTTCCTGCTTACTGAGTTTCTGGGCATCTACGGCACCTTCGATCAAAGGCCCCCATTAAGTGGCGAAGGGCCAAACTCTCTTTTTTCCTTCCGGGAGGCAAACAAAGAAGAACCCCTCCTTCCAATGATGAATGGACAAGGGCTTGCCGGAAAAGATGGCAGGCCGAATGGGTAGTGAAACAGAACCAACATGATTTCCCCTGCAGCTTTATTTAAGAAGATATCGAAAAATCGAAATAGAGGGGTCCATGCCTAGGAGGAAGAAGAGAATAATGAAACCATAGATGGTTTTCCAGAAGTTGGCATAGAGTTGAAATGGGGCGAGACTGTAGATACAAAGAAGGTCAATAATAAAAGGGTGAAGAAGAAGTCGAAATCCAGCTCAGAGGCTTTGTTCATAAATTGGGAAGCACTCCAGCCGAGGAGAGTTTGATCTGGAGTCGGCCCACGGATTAATCAGCTAGACCCAGTCCTAAATGTTATGATGTTCCCACATCTCGCTAATCGCTTGTTTACAAAGGTTAGACGGGACGTCCAAGACCAGCTCCGCCGATTTTCGATCCAGCCTGACCTGCTCAGTTTACTGAGTGTCGGCACACTCGGAGGTCTCAATAATCGAGGTGACCTCATCCGCCATTATGGAAGTACAAGAATTGAGGCTAAAAAAGAAAGAGAGGGAAGGCTGGGTCGACGGTTGTTTAAGAGTGGAGTAGGACGAGCTGCTCGAGAGAAAAGATGAAGAAACGGACATGAATGGCGCATAACAAGATAGGGTCAGATGCTTACCCTCTGACTTATTCGGCCGCCGCCACTGGAAAAGACACACTTGGGCCACCTTTCTCACGCTCCTAAACCGAAGCCCCCAAGCGAATGAGCGCAAATAGTGCTGCTCATGAATGTTGGTGACTATATATAAGAGGGGGCCTAACATGAGATCTATTGTAAGGTTAAGCGTTGATACAACTTCCCTCTCCCAATGAATGCCACGTGTCGTGCCCCTTCGAATCGTGTGTTGACGATGAATATTTTGAATTTATTGCCACCCAATTTGACGCCCGCACTCTCGATGCTATGATTCGAGTGGCATCTACTTTGGCCTCTACTCTTAGACTCAAACCACATTCAAAAGCTCCTCTGAACACTTCTCGGCTTTGACTCCCATTCATACTGCAATACTGTCCACTAGTCACTTCCTCCTGGATGAAGGTCTCAGGTGTGAGTACACCCGACGTTAGTGATCTCAACTGGGCCCGATTACTGTATACTCTCAGCGTGTTACTCGTCTAAAGCACGTCAAGTAGGGGGGCATGTGATGAGGGAAGCCGAGAGCCGAGACCGAAGTGGACATGGAAATAAAGTATGAGCATCTTCCGGATCTATTATCTAAGGATAATGGCTGATGGGCCTTCAGCCCATCTTGTAGAAGGAAGAAATTGCATGCTCAAACAAAGCCATAGCAATCACAAGAATAGTCTTATATCGACTACAACAAAGGGAGATTCTCAACTACCCTCTATTTAAGGGTACATCTTATATCAAGTAAAGGTAGGCAATCCGATAGCCCTTGTCCTATCTGTATCCTATATCAATTAATTCTTCTGCTGACTTGACATCAAAGGACCTGCCTAGATCTCCGTTCGAGGCCCCATCTGACACTTGTTATTACCGTGCAGGGATCTGAGACTCCCTTCGTCCATATTTCTCTCATGACTGCTAACAACCCGTTAGCAGTCGTCTCAATAAAACACTCGACTGCAACAACAAATAGTCCAAAAAAGAAAAAGAGATTTTAACTTTTTAGTCCTTATAATCTTCTAATATTCTTTATAAGTTCCTATAATCTTATAAGTTCATCATTAAAAAGTTGAGTTTTTTAGTTTTTAGTCCCTCTAAAATTTCATATTTAGCTTTTAATCCCTATAACTTAAATAATTTCTTTTGCATCCACGAAAGTTGTTGCTCAGTAGAAAAAAATCCATCCAGTCAAGAGATGTCAAAAAAAAAACAAGTAGGAATATTATCTAGAATATTCTTCTAACCACCGTCAAATGTGACAGAATGATTAAAATGACATTTTTGCCCTTTGTTGTCAAGATATAGTCATTGAAAATTATTTTAGATTTTGATTCCTACAAAAGTTCAAAATTAGGAATAGATCCGCTGCAGCTAAAAAACAGTCATTGCAGCTGCTACAGTAGCCGCCACAATATGCACTCTCCGATCTCTTTTCTTTTCTGTCAACTCTCTACTCTTTTCTTTAGAATTTATCTCTTCTAATTTTCGTTTGTTCTTAAAATGTAACAATTTATTATGGATTCATATGTTTCTTTTGATTAGAAAACTTTTCTCAATGACAATTTCACTAGTTTTATGCCATAGACTTAAATTTTGACAGTATTTTAACATAAGTAAATGTTAACCTGCTTACAACAAAAAAATTCATAGCTAAAACTAGTCAATGTGAAGATACAACCAAACAACTTTCATAACATGTCCATCCAGCTTCCATAGGATGGTTAATATAAAAAGTGTGATACACAATGCATCAATCAAAATCCCATAAACTCGATATGTATGTCTGTCAAGCAGTGTAAAAGCTATCCACCAACACACACAGACAAAAAAAAAAAAAATGACTATCAATCAACCGAATAACATCCATAAGATCGTTGTGGCATCGCATCTAAATAACAATCCAACCACGTCCTCAGCCTCCACATCTGCCTCGACCCCGACCTCTGAGGAGAAAGAAATTTCATTAATTCAGATTGTGGCAGCTATTGTAGCAGTTGCAATGATTGTTTTTTAGCTGTAACGGACCTATTTCTAATTTTGAAGTTTTGTAGGGATTAAAATCTAAAATAATTTTCAATGACTATATCTTGACAACAAAGGGCAAAAATGTCATTTTAACTATTCTGTCATATTTGACTGTGGTTAGAAGAATATTCCCAATTTGCAAACGTCTCTTGATTGGAGGGACTTTTTTCTACAAAGTAACAACTTTCGTGGATGCAAAAGAAATTATCTAAGTTATAGGGATTAAAAACTAAATTTGAAATTTTAGAGGGACTAAGAACTAAAAAACCCAAAAAAGTTCCTGCACAAAGTCTTTTTAAGAAGGATTGAGGGGATTTTTGGAACGTTTTAAGTGATTCTAGGGATTAATGAGAAATATAAAGATTGCAAAGATTTATAAGGAATATCAAAATATAATAAGAACCGAAAAGTAAAAATCCCAAAAGACATTCTACCTCTTGAAGAAATCCGCTTGTCAAAAATTCATAGCTCCCCATGAACATATATCACACATAGGACCATACTATATTACGTAATTTATTGAAAACTGAAGAAGGCAGGAGAAATATAGCGCAACTTCTACCATCCCGGGCGAAATCCATGCCATGCGAGCGTGAATTCTACGCAGAACAGACACTAACTTGGGCTGCCTAATCCATGGCGCACCAAGGCCAGGATCACACGGCTCGGCACCATTGGTTTTCTTTTCTTTAGCTGTTCTTGCAAAAGCGTGGGGTCCATTTATTCATCCTTTCTTATCATCTGCCCCTTCCATAATTTCTAGGTGACTAAAGTCAGAAACATAAAAGTATATAATTACGAGTAATTTTTTTTCGTGACTTTTGCATATATGTCAATAAAAACTAGTGCATTCGTATCTATATCCCGATTCTATATATTGTATGAAATACGTCTTAAACCTCATAAGAACTGATGTTATACCCCCTTTGTCGTCGAAATGCTGTCACATGTATACCCTTGAATTCACTAGAATTTTATATATATGTCATTGACTTTTCTAAAATTGATCAATCTGTATGGCATGTTCAATTGGAAGGCACAAAATTTTGATGAAGTTTTCAAAGATATTTCATATAATATATAAGATTGATAATATAAATACAAATATGCTAGTTTTTAGGAATGTATATAAAAAAATTCTTTTTTTTTTTTTAAATCATTGAATTCTATCCTCTTGATATGGTTTCAATTGAAAAAAATAGAAAAAGAAAAGAAAAGTGCTAAAGCCTCACGATGGTCAGGCGAAGTATTCTGTTTCAGCATGAGCCCGCCTGACCAGCTCTACAATAGAATTTAGTGCCATCCTGTATCCTAGGTTAGGGGGACTAGTGCAGCACGCCAAGCATCCATGACAGGATTGATTTCAGCCACTAGACAGCATATTTTGTCAGCCCATCTCAAATGGCACTATCTACCACCTAACATGTTTTTCTGACCCACTCTTTTAGTTTTTCCCCTTTTTCTCTGGAAGAAAGAGAAAGATGAGGCCTTATTCCATCTCTACTAAGAGGATAATATCTTATATTATATTATATTTGACTTTATCTCTCATCATATAGTGTCTATAACGGTGACTGTGAAATTGTAAGGCAGGTTCCTCTGTGTTTCTCATTGGATTTTTTTCCTTGTCATAAAAAAGACAATACTTTACCTTCACTTTAAAGACTACCCGGCAAGAAGCTGCTGATTTTGGAAGATTGGACTTGGTTTTTCAACCAACCCTGTTCTCTTCATGGAAAGCTTGGATTGAGTTCCCAGCTGCCGAAGTGATCGACTTGGCTTCACTCCAGCCATAGTTGACCTGAAATATCTGTCTCACCCACAAGTCTGTCCATCCAATTGTCTAACGTGTACACCAGAAATAAAATAAAACCAGGATACATACGTATGTAGGGTTGGCAGCTGGTTCCAATGACAAGCTTGGCCGCCAAGGCAAGGCGCCAACCTTGACCCCGGTTGCTGTGGCGGGTGGAGACTGGACACCTTCTTCCTCTCCTCACAATGACGTTCTGTTGAACAAACTGTATTGACAGTTTTTTATTCTTTTCTTGCAAGTGCGGTTGCATCCGTGAGTAGCAACTGTGAATAGTTTCCTTCTCAATTGTCCAACGCCATCTTTGTCACCTTTGTCATTCGTTATGGACATGGTCGTCATCGTCCTCGTCATTTTCATTGTTATTTTTAGTATTTCACTAATTAGGCAAGGTATGATGAGGAACATAGTATTAGGACTAACTGAATTTAGTATGTAACCACGATGAATATGCTTAGTTTAATCAATCTGAAGAGGGCAGATTGGGTTCTGGCTCAATATCATGCGGCCTAGGAGACCAAGTGCCTATTTAAGGAATCCCACATGTGATAGACACGTGACTACTTTGGCAGCCTCTCGGGATTACTATTTGAGATAGGGAGTCCCCAGATAGGATCCGGAGGACTGACTTCCAAGATGTTGGTAAAGGTCTCTGACAGAGGGCACCCTCGGGTCAAGTCGCCTTGGCTTTCCAAGAGGGATGCACCCTCGGGAAAATCTCCTACTCTGCCTTTAGCATGGGCCCCCTGACACCCCAAAGACCAATACTCCCAACTTCAGAGAGGGAAGGGGTCTCTGGGAGATTCAAATCCTCTCTTTCCCGCTTCAGCAGGGTTCACGATCAGAATATAATAGCCGCCTGCTTGTGGCACATTCCACAATCTCCGTCCACTTGGGCAGACATTGAAGGGCACCCCCCCTGAACGATGCCTGGATCATGCATGATCTAGGGTCTATGATCAGGGAACGATCCAGCCGTTACCAGATATCTTCCCTCTTTTGAAGGCACGACACCTCACATAAATAAGGGTCTCCCCCTCCAGATAAAGATACCCACATTTATACCTAAAAAATCCTAGCCACAATTTTCCTCCACTTCAAGAATTTGACTTAAGCATCGGAGAGCCTTTTTTCCAACCAGACGGGAGACCCCCTGACTATCTCCTTCTCCTTGTAGGTCCTTGCTATGTGCGTTATAAATATAAATTATATAGTGTCGAGTAGCAAGGGCTCAGTGCTGAGCCAGTTTCTGACTGCTACACGAGTAGGGCTATCAATTGGAAACATGCAAGAAACCATGGCTAGAGGAAACAAAAAGAAAAACTATCGTACTTGAGTGATCTCTCAACAAGACGTCATCGAGGGCAGCGGCAGCAATCATCCCTCCCAGAGCGTCTCATCAACGCCATCATGGAATGGCAATGATGCATTGGGAGAGGTGGCACAACAACACTCTCATCACCCTAGTTACAGGCACGTTTTCTTGCATCCCAGGCAGGCATACAGCAAGGTGGATCCCAGCCGGCTGCTCAACCCACTGTAGGAGGGTGACAGGGAGCCCAGAACACTGGCGGACGACAAGGAGTCTAGAGCGCCGATGGGAAGTTTGTTAGTATTAGATGGTCTGAAAACCAATCCGATACTATGTACTGATTCAGATTATTAACAAATGGCAATAATTCATTGTGTGCAATCAATTCAATCTATGTTTATCGTATCACGATGAAGTCCATGAACATGTGCAAGAGTCTTTGGATTATGATGAGATCATAATTACGGAACCGAAGACTTATAAACACATGTTCTTAATTATTCCTAGTCATAGGATGTTTGAGATAGGACATCGAACATCCGGATAGACTAGTATAGGTTACTTCAGCTCATATAATGAGGGTGACTGATCCTATAAGTCACTTGTGTGGAGACACTATGCTGGACATGTGGGTGCTCATTGGCGAATGAGTTAACTAAACTAATCTGACTATGAATCGCTGGATGGTAAACACCTCATTGTTAACCAGCTCGATTCTTTTGTCACGGTTGCGTGGATGATCCTTAGACCTGAGACGTCAAAGATATCTTGTTGGTAAGTTTCTGAACTTTGACCTTGACTAATGAATCCCTAACCATAGGTTATCAATAAGTCAAGTGATCGGGCTCAGGAAAATGCCTTCGAAGGTAATCGTGTGTTCAATACGGGATCATCCGCTTTCGGTAGTTTGAGAGAGAATGTTCCGGGAATGACACGCTTAAAGTCCCTGGCCATTGCAGACTCTGTGTTCGATAAGGAGTTATCGGATTCAGATTAGCAACATCTGATTCAAGTGAATCGACCGAATAGGGTTTAGCAGTAAACCATACCCTAGGTCGATTCGGGAACATTGTACGGATGAAGGATTATATCCGCGTGCTAACCGATGACGGAAAGGTTCTAATAGGGGGTTGCGATAACCCCAGTGCCATCCAGGATCATGCGATGTTGCTTGGCATCCAACGTGATCAAATGTCCGTCCGAATTTATTGTGGGACATTAAATTCGGCTGATTAATTGAATATAAGGATATTAATTAATTCAGTGAGTCAGTAAAGGGTTACTGGGCTTAATGGGCTATTAACTGGACTGGTATTTGGGCCTAGAGGGTCAAACGCAAATGGTTTTCAAGTCGATGGATAATCCGACATGATTTCGGATAAGTCTGGGTTTTTACGAAAAACTGCAAATAGACTTATTATAAAAGAACGGACGCTACGTCGGGGGCTAGCAACCCTAACCTAGCCGTCGTTCCATCTCTATCCTCTCTTCCAGACGCACGACACGAGGTCGGCCCTCTGGAGGCTCCGCTTCGATTCCCAACCGCTCCGCCTTCCGTCCGACGGGAGATTCTGAATCCGCATGTCGCGGCGGATTATGCGAAGCCAGACGGGATCCACGAACGTCGAATCGAGCGAGGAAGCGAGGACGATCCATCGCAAGGAGAACCGCGTGGATACTGCTAGAGGTCGGGCATCTGCGCAACTTGCGGCATCGCTCTAACGGAACCGGAAAACGAATGCGGATTCGAATCCGCGCAAGGTAAATCCGATTTACTCCGATTTTATTTCAACGATCGAAACGGGATAGATCTGATCCCAAATATTTTATTCCGCTGCGTTTTTCAGTCGTATCTCGACATAGCGAATCCAACAGTGGTATCAGAGCTAGGTTATCACTGTGTTCTTCGCCGTTTCGAATTCCAAAATTTAAATATCTAGTCATATTCCATGCATATTTTACGATTCTGTTGGAGAAATAATATTGATGAGATGGACAAAATTAATTAGATTAATTTTATTTTTGCAAAAATCGTTTTTTTTTTTTAGTCTCTCATGTTCTTCGTGGGACGAAGAACAATGTTTATGGGGTGATGTTTGGATAATCACATGTGATGCGAATCTGCTGGGAAGGATTTTTGGTATGACCAAATGATCCCACGGACCACTGCCAACATCATCTTTGGCTCTGGCCGGGGGTTACTGGCGATGACCGGCCGGAATAGTGCTTCCCCAGCGCCTAGGTATGACACAGGTTTTGGGGGGGTTCTAGCCACCCCTTTTGGGGTTGGATGGCACCACAGGCGCCGCCCGGCACCGGCGAGGTGACCGGCGACGGTCCGGTGCCGTCCCGGCGACGGTCCGGTGCCGTCCCGGCGACGGTCCGGTGCCGTCCCGGCGCCGGGGCGGTTGCCGGCCGTCGCCTCCCTCCTTCCCCCCCACGGTTTCCTGCGTACAGGTGCCATCGGGATTGGGGGGGAAGGGCTCTAGCCCGTGCGACTGAACCGGGCCAACCGGGGGTCGAACCGGGTCGAACCGCCCGCCTCGCCCTGGTCCAAGCCCGGGGGGGCCCTGGTCCGAGCCCATGGCTCAGCTGGGCTGAGCCCTGGTTCGGCCAGGGTGGGCTGGTTCGAGCCTTGGGGCCCCTGGTCCAAACCCATGGCTCAGTTGGGCTGAGCCCTGGTTCGGCCAGGATGGGTGGAACCACCTGGATTAGAGTTTTATTAGATTAAATTGGTTTTAAAATTTTATTTTTAAAAATTTTTTTGGAATCAAAATTTTTATTCAATTTAACTTTTGTGAGACCAATTGATTAAGCTCATTATCTTGATTGGAATTAATAGTTATAATTAATTATTAATTTAAATGTTGGATTGATGATTAATTCTAACTAAATAATCTAAGTGTTAGATTTTTAATTAGATAATGATTAATTTAGTGGTTTTATGACTTTATTAATCTAATCGTTATATTAATCTTTTTATATTTGCATGGAATATTCTAGATATTTAAGTTTTGGAATTTTAATACATATGATGTGTTATCATGCTTGTTTAAATTTGATTTAAGTTAAGCATGTATAAATTGATTTTTGAAAAGTCTAAATTTTCCAAAAAATTTGTTTGGTCCCTGGTTTTATGAAACCAAAATTATTATTATTTTTGAAAATCTTAATTTAGCCATTTGACGTACAATTCATGTGTGGATTGTTTAAATAAAACACATGGTGGTCATGGACTAGCATTAATTTTAGATGTGAAATCTAGTTGTATGATTTATTAATTGTTAATAAATAGAGGTATGTGAACCTCTCCCTCTCATATTCCAATGTATTTCAACCTCCCTCCTTGATGTAATCACCATAAGGCTTCCTCCTTCTATAAATTAGCTTGTATTTATGAATTATGATGTAATTAATCGGGGCGGCTGCGCACGGAGCAAGGATGATCCACAACTACAAGCAGATGAAGATGAAGGAGTTCATTAAATATATGAGTTTGCAGACTCATGATATAAGCTGTTATATTGTGTGTGTGTGCATGTTTGACTGTCTGGCTCAAGCGCAATGCCGTCCATGACCACACTAATGACATGTATGTGATGCGTATATTTCTATTTTGATTGTGAATCAAATTAGCTAGGTTATTAGTATTTATAATATATTCGATATATTTGATACTATCACCTAGGATGAGACCAAACTAAATAAGTAAAACCTTCGTAACAAATTCTAAGCCGGAGCGCGAGTCATTGAGAATGCACCGCGTGGCTCTCCATCAATATGATTAATAGAACTTAATTAAGTGGTGGCAGATACTATGTGTTTACCCAAGGTTTGCCATTGACTGACAAAAGGACTATTGATCATGGCATTAGATGCCTTTGGATAAGAGTAAAGGAACGATATAGTCATCCACGTGTTTACCCGGGAACTATATTTCTACTCTACTTTATTACGTATTGATGGTAATGCTTAGACCGGGGATAATGGTCTACTGTGTTTACCCGGGATCATTAATAACCTGGGAGCCGAAATATGATCGGATATTGCAAGGAGTTGCAATTATCATGAGATGATTGCTCTGAGATAGCGGTATGATACTACGTGTTTACCCGAGATCATACCGTGATGCTTGGAGATTATGATCCCCACTAAGAGACAGTCGGCGTCTCCCATTCTTATATCTGAAAGTTATACAGTCCGTCAAAAATTAGTGGGAGTAAAACTAGATAATAAAAGACCATATCTTGTTTTAGTTAATCTGAATACCTGCTAATTAACATTTGATTATCTCTTGTAGGTTAGAATGTCGCACCATAACCCGTTGCGAGGCATACTCGATGCCAACCGTTTGATAGGCACCAACTACTCAGATTGGCTCAGGAACCTGAAGATTGTCCTCAGGTCTGAGCAGATTGCCTACGTCTTGGATAATGAACCTCCTTCTGAACTAGCATTAGATGCCCCAGAGGAGAAAATAATAGCGTATGAAAAATGGAAGGAAGATTCCATGGCCCAATGCTACATGTTAGCCTCTATGAGCAATGAGTTGCAGAGGCAACATGAAGAGATGGATGCTAGATCTATCATGCTCCATTTGAAGGAACTATTTGGTGAGCAGAGCAGAATCGAACGTTATGAGATATCGAAGAATCTGTTCAAGGCTCAGATGGCAAAGGGAACTTCAGTACATAATCACGTGCTGAAGATGATTGAGTGGGTGGAGAGGCTAGATACTCTTGGGATTACACTTCCTAAGGAAATGCACATAGACCTCGTATTATCTTCACTTCCACAGTCATATGCTCAGTTCATCGTTAACCTTAACATGAACAAGATCCATACTACTTTAGCTAAAGTACTGAACATGTTAAAGACTGCAGAGAGGAACCTTGTGAAGGATAAACCCCAAGTCCTCATGGTTGGTAAAACCAACAGAAAAAGACTTGCAGTCCAAGCTTTTCAGAAAGGTCAGAACAAAGTTCAGACGAAGGCAAAGGTTGTCAAGAAAGACAATGGTGAAAGTTATGAAAAAGGTGATTGCTTCTACAGTCACCAAAAGGGCCACTAGAAGAAGAATTGTAAAGAATACCTCAAGGACAAGGCTCAAGGAACTGTGAAGCAGCAGGACGCTTCAAGTATCTATATGATAGATATAAACTTGTCAATAAGATATTGTACATCATGGGTATTAGATACTCGATGTGTATCTCATATCTGCAATTCTGTGCAGGCACTGACAAGAAGACGTAAGCTAAGGACCAGCGAGGTGGAGCTGAGGCTAGGTAACGGCGCAAGAGTTGCGGCGATCGCTGTAGGGACAGTGAAGCTCAAGCTACCATCCGGACACACATTTTCATTAGATGAATGTTATTATGTACCTAGCATAATAAGGAACATTATTTCTATTTCATATTTAGATAGAATTGGATACAATTTAAAATTTTAGAACAATAGTTGTTCAATTTATTTTGGAAATAAATTAATAGCTTCTGCTATATTATCCAATGGTTTGTATCTATTAAATGTGTCTCATGAAAATTTACATATTGGTTCTTCAATTAAAAGAAGTATGAAATGAACAAAGCCTACTTGTGGCATTGTAGGCTTGGACACATTGGTGAAAACAGACTCCAAACGATGCATAAAGATGGATATTTAGATCCATTTGATTATGAATCATATGCAACCTGTGAGTCATGTTTAATGGGTAAAATGGCTAAGTCTCCATTTAGAAGAACTGGAGAACGAGCCAAAGACATATTGAAACTTATACATTCAGATGTCTGTGGTCCTATGTCGACCCAAGCCATTGAAGTATAAATCTAAAGCCTTTGAGAAATTTAGAGAATTTAAGAATGAAGTAGAAAAACAAACAGAAAAGAGTATAAAAACCATCCGATCTGATCGGGGTGGTGAATACTTGAGTACTGAGTTCATTAAATACTTAAAGAATAATGGTATCCTTTCTCAGCTTACACCTCCTTATACACCTCAAATGAATGGTGTATCAGAAAGGAGAAATCGCACATTAATGGAAATGGTGCGATTTATGATGAGCATGTCCAAATTACCAGTGTCCTTATGGGGATATGCACTTAGCTCGGCTATGTATATCTTGAACAACGTACCCAACAAATCTGTTGAAACCACTCCATATGAGATATGGAATGGAAGGAAACCAGACCTTAAACATGTTAAAGTCGGGGGATGTCCTGCTCATGTTAAAAGACATGACGGAGATAAGCTGGAATCCAGAACTGACAAATGCAGATTTATGGGATATCCAAAGGAAACTTATGGATATTACTTTTATCATCTTGGCGAACAAAAGGTGTTTGTAACCAGGAGAGCTGTCTTTCTGGAAGAAGATTATATTCTCCAGAAGGACAATGGGAGTAAAGTAACTCTGGAAGAAATTCCAGACCCACAAACTGGTTCTTCAAATGAACCATCAATTTCTGAACATGTTCAAAATGATACACAGGAACCTCGTAGGTCTGAAAGAGTACCTAAACCACTAGAAAGATATGTGGGACATATTAATTTGGATGGTTCAAGGATGATAATCCTAAGACTTACCAGGAGGCTATTGAAAGTCCAGAGGCCGGGAAATGGCGGGAAGCCATGAATTCTGAAATACAGTCCATGTACATCAACCAAGTTTGGAACTTGGAAGATTTACCCGATCGTATAGTACCTATTGGCTGCAAATGGATCTTTAAAAGAATGATCGGTGCAGATAGACTTATTGAGACTTATAAAGTAAGATTAGTGGCGAAAGGCTATCGTCAAAGACAAGGTGTTGACTATAACGAAACATTTTCACCTGTAGCTATGATTAAGTCTATCAGAATTCTTCTCGCCATTGCTGCCTACTATTATTATGAAATCTGACAGATGGATGTGAAGACTGCCTTCCTCAATGAAAACCTTGAGGAGGAGGTGTATATGATACAGCCAGAAGGATTCACATCCAAAGAATCTTCAAACATGGTATGCAAGTTGCAGAGATCCATTTATGGACTGAAGCAAGCTTCCCGAAGCTGGAACATAAAATTTGACGAGGCAATCAAATCTTATGGCTTCATTAAGAATGAAGATGAGCCCTATATATACAAGAAAAACGGTGGGAACACAATCACATTTCTGATTCTTTAAGTTAACGACATCCTACTCATTGAGAATGATGTAGGAATGATGTCATCAGTAAAGATATGGCTGTCAAAGAACTTCTCTATAAAGGATTTGGGAGAAGCATCTTACGTATTAGGAATACGGATTTATAGAGATAAATCAAGGAAGATGCTTGCTTTAACCCAATCTATGTACATAGAAACTATTGTCAAAAGGTTTGGCATGGAGAATTCCAAGAGAGGTCTCATACTGATGAGACATGGAATTTCACTCTCTAAAGGTCAGTCTCCCAAGACACCTGAAGAGAGGACTGTGATGGATAAAATCCCCTATGCTTCTGCCATAGGGTCCATCATGTATGCCATACTATGTACCAGACCTGATGTAGCATATGCTCTAAGTGTTACGAGCAGACATCAGGCATATCCAGGTGATGACCACTAGAAGGTTGTGAAATATATCTTTAAGTACTTGAGAAGGACTAAGGATCTATTTCTAGTCTATGGAGGAGGATACTTAAAGCTGCAAGGATACACTGACTCGAGTTTTCAGTCTGATCCTGATGACAGCAAGTCAATATTAGGTTTTGTTTTCACTCTCAATGAGGGAGCAGTGAGTTGGAAAAGTTTCAAGCAGGAAACTACTACTGATTCGACAATGGAAGCCGAGTATATTGCTGCTGCTGAAGCCGCCAAGGAAGCTGTATGGATGATGAAATTCATCGGAGATCTTAGTGTGGTGGAAAGCATATCTGGTCCCATCCCACTGATGTGTGACAACAATGGGGCGATTGCTCAAGCGAAAGAGCCGAGGTCTCATCAGAAGTCAAAGCACATTCTGCGGCGCTTTCATCTGATCAAAGAGATTATAGCTCGAGGAGATGTCGTGGTGGAAAGAGTTCCATCAGCCGGCAACATAGCAGATCCACTCACAAAGCGTTTGTTTCAAAATGTCTTTGAGCGTCACTTAGAGAATATGGATATTCTGTATAAAAGTGATTGGCTTTTGTCCAAGTGGGAGATTGTTAGTATTAGATGGTCTCAAAGCCAATCTGATACTATGTACTGATTCAGATTATTAACAAATGGCAATAATTCATTGTGTTGAATCAATTCGATCTATGTTTATCGTATTACGATGAAGTCTATGAACATGTGCAAGAGTCTTCGGATTATGATGAGATCATAATTACTGGACTGAAGACTTATAAACACATGTTCTTAATTGTTCCTAGTCATAGGATGTTTGAGATAGGACATCGAACATCCGGATAGACTAGTATAGGTTACTTCAGCTCATATGATGAGGGTGACTGATCCTATAAGTCACTTGTGTGGAGACACTATGCTGGACCTGTAGGTGCTCATTGGCAAATGAGTTCACTGAACTGATCCGACTATGAATTGCTGGATGGTAAACACCTCACTGTTAACCAGCTCGATTCTTTTGTCACGGTTGCGTGGATGATCCTTGGACCTGAGACGCCATAGATATCTTGTTGGTAGGTTTCTGAACTTTGACCTTGACTAACGAATCCCTAACCATGGGTTATCAATAAGTCAAGTGATTGGGTTCAGGGAAATGCCTTCGAAGGTAATTGTGTGTTCAATACGGGATCATCCGCTCTCGGTTGTTTGAGAGAGAATGTTCCGGGAATGATGCGCTTAAAGTCCCTGGCCAAGGCAGACTCTATGTTCGATAAGGAGTTACCGGATTCAGATTAGCAATATCTGATTCAAGTAAATCGACCGAATAGGGTTTAATAGTAAACCATACCCTAGGTCGATTCAGGAACATTGTACGGATGAAGAATTATATCCGCGCGCTAACCGATGACAGATAGGTTCCAATAGAGGGTTGCGATAACCCCAGTGTCATCCAGGATCACGCGATGTTGCTTGGCATCCAACGTGATCGGAAGTCCGTCCGAATTTATTGTGGGACATTAAATTCGGCTTATTAATCGAATATAAGGATATTAATTAATTCAGTGGGTCAGTAAAGGGTAACTGGGCTTAATGGGCTATTAACTGGACTGGTAGTTGGGCCTAGAGGGTCACACGCAAATGGTTTTCAAGTCGATGGATAATCCGACAGGATTTCGGATAAGTCTGGGTTTTTATGAAAAACCGCAAACAGACTTATTATAAAAGAATGGACGCTACGTCGGGGGCTAGGAACCCTAACCTAGCCGTCGTTCCATCTCTATCCTCTCTTCTAGACGCACGACACGAGGCCGGCCCTCTGGAGGCTCCGCTTCGATTCCCGACCGCTCTGCCTTCCGTCCGACGGGAGATTCTGAATCCGCATGTCGCGGCGGATTACGCGAAGCCAGACGGGATCCACGAACGTTGAATCGAGCGAGGAAACGAGGACGATCCATCGCGAGGAGAACCGCGTGGATACCGCTAGAGGTCGGGCATCTGCGCGACTTACGACATCGCTCCAACGGAACCGGAAAACGAACGCGTATTCGAATCCGTGCAAGGTAGATCGGATTTACTCCGGTTTTATTTCAACGATCGAAATGGGATTGATCCGATCCCGAATATTTTATTCCACTGCATTTTTCGGTCGAATCTCAACACAGCGAACCCAACACACCATCCTCAATGTTAAAATCCGCCGGAACGACCACTGTCCTACTGGCTCAGGGGTCGCTGGTTCAAGGCGCTCCTCTTCTCGGTTAGGAGGACCGACAAAGGCCAAAGCAGCCACACCCATGGGCCGACTCAATCCCTTTCTTCCCGGGTGGATCCAGTTGTCGACCGGTGCGTCAAAGAGCTGGAAAGGCAGCTCGACGAAAGAGAAAGGTGCCTAGAGCAATGAGAGAAGCACCTCGAAAGTATCTTCTGAGTGAGGGACAAAGACTCATTTCCTTTCTCTCAAGTGATATTGGGCCCCTTGAAGCTATCTGTCAACAATCTCAACACCTACAATGGGCAAGGAGACCTAGAGACCCACTTCAACAACCTCTAGTCTCATGAGGCTACATTGGTTCTCGGATATCATCCATTGCCGTACTTTTGCCACCACCCAGATGGAAACAGCGCAACCACGGTTCGCCTCCTTGGGCCCCAGATCCATTTGCTCTTTTGGACAATTTGGGAAGTTGTTCCAACACCACTTTGCGGGGGCCCACCATAAGAGCTCATCAAGTATCTTGTAGCCATCAAGCAGAGGTGGGGAGAGTCCTTTAGGGATTACATCTCATTTCACAACAAAGACCTCCAAGTGCCCAAGCTCGGGGTGTCCTCAACCGTTACAGCCATTACTCAGGGCACCTGAGACGATGCTCTCTGACAGGCAATTGTCCTCCAAGGCCCAAGATCCTCAATTCACTCATCACCCTTGCCCACCAGCATGCAGACTGTGAGGAGGTGGTGACTGCCTACCACTCTCAAGGGGAGGAGAACGATTGCAAGCATTCCAACGATCGTCCCTTCCCCGAGAATAAGAAGACTCATCACTTTAAAGAAGAGGTCAAAAATCCTGCAGCCTACGACCATTGCACGTCATTGAACACTTTGTTTTTGAGATCCTCCAAGATATCGAGAATAAGGAATATGTTAACTAGACACATAAGATAAGGTCCGATCTGAAGCACCAAGAGAAGAAGTATCTCCACTTCCACAAGGACCACAACCACACCACGGAGGATTGCAGGCAACTCTGTGACGAAATGGAACTCGAGAACCGCCTGAATGGAGTGGAAATCCATATAATTTCGGGAGGACCGACGTCTGGAGATGCTAGCCGAGAAGGCAAAACGCACTATGCCCCAAAGGTTAACAATGTACTTCCTATTCCAAGCATCCCACTCTTGAGAAACCCATTTTAAGGGACCGAACGAAGGATCCCATAATCTTCTTGGACAAGGACTTGGAAGGGGTGACCATCCTGCATGACGATGCACTTGTCATCATGGCTACAGTTAACAAATGTAAGCTCCACTGGATTTTAGTTGGGGGCAGTGACCGCAACATAATTGGGTATGATTGTTTCCTTTGAATGGGTGTTGAAGTCCCTCCACTCTGGCCGATGCGAAAATTTTTGTTTGAATTTTTGGGCAATGTTGTTCCCCCCGTAGGATTAGTTGCTTTAACAATAACCCTTAGGAGCACCTCAAGATGTCACCGTCATGGCCGAGTTTGTGGTCATCCGAGAATGAACACCTACAATGCCATCATTGGACAGAGCATAATTGGAGGAGTCGAAGGCATCCCTTCATCATACCATCAAAAGTTCAAGTTCCCAACTCCCTACGGCATAGGTGATGCTCGAGGGAACCAGCACAAGGCACAAAAATGTTATCTCATCATCTCCAAAAAGAGTGTGGGTCAGGAGATGTAGCTTAGCTTCCCGGAGAGCCAGTGAGAAGCCCAAGCTCAGTCACCTACAGAAGACCTCCTTAACATCTAGCTAAGGGTAGAATTAGAGAAGACCGTCCAAGTCAGTTTCTCTCTACCACCCGACAAGGTGGAAGAATACCGTTCTTTCCTCTCCAAATACCAGATGTCTTCGCCTAGTCTAAAGAAGATCTTCTGGGCATATCCCCAGAGGTTGTAGCTCACCACCTCAACCTCAACCCAGAAGTAAATCCCATACTAGTGGGCCTAGAGGGTCATACGCAATTTAGTTTATTAACAACCCAGGCGCCCTATGTAAGGACTAAGGTGTCGGACCCCTTAGTTTGGGCCTTTGTGGGGCTAGGGTATGGGCTCTTTTTCGCATCGAGCTTGCGGGATGCGATTTTGATCGACGTCGGCCTAGGGGGACGCAATTTAGGAGCCATGCGGGGGTGCTACGTGGGCGAGCGTTGGGGCGCGAGTGTACGGCCCCGGTTTGATCGTCTGAATGGAGTCGGCCATGCAAGACGCCATTCATAGATCTGCCAGTGTACGACCTATGTCCCGTCGTCTGAATGGCGTCCTCCTAGAACAACGCAATTTAGGCTTGTTCTGTTTGACACCTGATGGGGGCGGAATCCGATTCGGCCCATTAAAACAGCCCAATCGCTGGGATCAGCCCAACAACAGTTGCAGTAGAGGCCCACTGGCAGCCTTCGGCCCGTTAGCGGCCCAGCAGCCCTTGGCCCAACAACAGCCCAGTGGTCCTCGGCCCGTCAGCAGCCCTCGACCCAACAACGGCCCAGCAGCCTTCGGCCCATCAGCGGCCCTCGGTCCAATAGGTTTCAGCCCACTAAGCGGCATCCGGCCCAACAGCGCCCCCCCCCCCCCCCCCCCCCCCCCTTCGGCCCAGTAGCCGTATCCGGCCCACTCCGGTGGGAGGGTTAGGCCCTATGGCGGTTTATCAGTAAACCAAAACATAGTCCTATATCGGTTGCCATCACTAAGCAACCTCTATCCTCCGCTATAAATACACGGCTATTTATTACCAAAGGTATGTCTTCTTGACCAAGGACAACAGTCTAAAAGCATTAAAGCTGCCCTTTCTTCCTTCCCTTCTGAATCGAATCTTCTTCAGAAGCTAACTTAGCCTTCGGAGGGGGTTCCTTTGGGCCGAAGCCCGGGACTCCTACTAACCGGTTCTTCTTCTTCTTCTCCTCCTTCTCCAGGGGCTTCAGTTTGAATCTTCGCCGACCTCGGGTTTTCTCCCCCCGGTCTCGACGCCTTTCGCAGGCTGGTCTGCCTCGACCGAAGGAGTCTCGGCTTCAGTCCCGGAGAGCCTTCGCCCGGGTACCTCTCGGCCTCGGATCCTCGGCCCCGTCTCCGCCCTCGTCTCGTCCCGGATCCCCGTCGGTCCTCTTCATCGATCTGATCCAATTTCGGGTTCCAGTCTCGGAATCCAACCGTGGTAAGCTTCGGCAACAGCATGTGGCGCCATCTGTGGGAAACTAGCGAGAAGTCATGTCTCATCGTCTGGTGACCAGACGATCCGGACAAGACGAAGCAGAGACGTGAGCAACTCTGGCGCCGGCACTCCACTCTGAAGGTACCCCATCGTTCTTCCTCAAGGGTCTGCCCCCCCTGTCCTACCGGAGTCCGTCGCTCCCAGGGACGACCGGGTGGAAGAGCTTCAGCAACAGGTGGCGACGGTGGCCGCCACTGTTACTTCCTTGTCACCTTTGCAAGATATGGTGTCTGCCATCACCCAGCATATGGGGTTACTGGGTCAACTCCCGCAGCTGGTACCCCCTCCCCCATTCTGTCCTGCTCAAGCTACGAGGCTGCAACCGACACCCTCGCAGGCCTTCCCCGACGAGGCCGCCACGGCACGTAGCGAACCATTTGCGCCGCCTGCCCGAGCCCCTCGCGCCAGTCACATCATGACGGAGCAAGACTATGCTTCGTCCGGATTTCATCCAACCAGGACCGAAGGACGTTCGGTCACCACTTCAACCACCCCGGACCTGGACCGGCAGCTGACAGCGATGAGGAAGGAAATGCAGTAGATGGTATCTGAGCCATACGGGGCGCCCCTCGCCAGCACCATTATGGAGCAGACTCCGTTCTCACCAGAGCTTCTGGCTAATGAGGTACCTCCCAACTTTAAACTGCCGAAAGGCCCTCTCTATGATGGAATGACAGATCCCGTCTGCCACTTCCAGAGGTTCAATACCTATCTCTCTGTCCGAGGGGTTTCTGAGGCAGTCCGCTGCCATCTCTTCCCCCTCACTCTTGAAAAAACAGCCCTGACTTGGTTCGAGACATTGGCCTCCAATTCCATCCACTCTCTAGTTCAGTTAGGCCAACTGTTCATCGACCAATTTTACGATGCCACCCGGCAGTGTAAAACCTCGGCCAGTCTGCTAGCCATTCGGCAAGGACTGACCGAGACCCTTCAGGAGTATTTCACCAAGTTTCGGGCCGAAGCCGCCCAAATCCCAAACCTGGATAGCTCGATTGCAGTCTCGGCCGTAATCAGTGGGTGCATGGACGAAGGGCTTCTCAGCTCTATCGGGAAGCGCCATCCCTCCACTTTCCAAGACCTTGTGGCTCGGGCCCATAAATACATCAACCGGGAGGCCCTGATGATGTCAAAGGGCAAAAGTACTGCCGAGGCAGTATCAGCGCCTGCCCCTCCAGCAGTTCGTCCTCACCCAGAAGATCAGGACCCATTTCGCAAGCGATACTGGAGGGAAGAATGGGAACGAGACAAGCGTCGAGATCCACAACAGCAGTATTTGCCACTACCTGCTCCCCCCTCCCGGATGCTCATGAAGGTGAAAGGCATGCTCCGACAGCCGGAGCGCATCAAGACTGACCCTCGCCGAAGGGACCCCCGCAAATACTGCGAGTACCATCGGAAAATCAGCCATTCAACTGATGAATGCCGACACCTTCGGGATTGACCGTCTCATCAGAGAAGGCCGTCTGCCACAGTACAGGCGAGAGCAGCCTCAACAACAACAGAACCGGGACGTCCCTGAAGCAGCAAGGCAACGTCAACTCCCGGATAAAGAAGCCCCACCTCAGCCGAAGGTCACTTCGGCCCCGGTAGAAGAATCGCACCAGCGACCCAGCGTCGGGTCAATTATGATGATATCTAGAGGACTGGGAGAAGGGCCAAGGCGTCGTCGGCTCAGCGAACCGTAGCAGTAGTCGATGTCGAGCCGAAGCGGTCTCGTCAAGAAGACATCGTCTTCGGCCAGGAGGATCTAACCGACCTTCAGGTTCCTCACGACGACGCCTTAGTTATAAATGTTGTAATAAAAGGTTACGATTAGGGCTGTCAACGGAAACCCGATTATCAGATTTTTTGATCCATTACCGAAAAAAAAAATCCGTCCGATAGCTATCAGAATCGAAATCGGATATTTCCGATAAGCTATCGGAATCGGAAACAGAAACTCCTATTTCCGTATCCACTTTCCGATTTCCGATTCCGATTGTTGTTAAATTTATTATTAGGAATAATATTAACCTTAGGATTGTTTTAATCTTATTAATCATTATCTAATATAATTAATTATTATTTAATATACTAAGATGTATTGGTTATATTTAGGTTTCATTTTATATGTTTTAAACAAATAAATAAGGAAATCAATAATTTTCGATAATTATCGGAAATTATATCGGAATCGGAAACAAATCGGAATAGGAAAATAGACTTTCCGATTTTATCGGAAACGGAAACGGATAATGCACTTTCCGATCTTATCGGAATCAGAAACGGAAACAGGCTATCCTTATCGGAATCGGAAAACGGAAACACCTGTTTATGTATCCATATCCTACCCATTTACAGCCCTAGTTACGATGTTTATCGTATCTTTGTTGATAATGGAAGTGCCCCAAATGTACTTTTTTACGACTGTTTTGTAAAAATGGGTTTGAATGAGGTTGATATGAAGCCTCACCGGGAGCCTCTATTCGGCTTTAATGGTTCGCTTGCCGAGTAGAAGGCATCGTCCGACTTCCTGTAACCCTAGGAACGGCCCCTCAACAATTAATCGTCGAAACGGATTTTGCCGTCGTCAAGGTCGACTCGGCCTACAACGCCATCTTTGGCCGAAGGCTGATCGGCGAGATTGGGGCTGTACCCTCGTCTTTTCATCAGAAGTTGAAGTTCCGTACCAGCCATGGAATTGGCGAAGCCAAGGGAAATCAGGATGCAGCTCGGCAGTGTTACATTATCTCGGTTAAAGGGAAGGCCGAGGCCAAATCCCTTTCAATCGAATCTTCGGCCGAAGCATCCCCGGGGGAGGAACTTACAATCGTTCCGATTCCGGGAGGAGAAGGTCGAACGCTAATGATAGGCTCCGGCCTAGAGAAAATTGAAGCAGAGAGACTTGCTGAGTTCCTGAAAGAGAACCTCGACGTCTTCGCCTGGTCTCCTACGGACATGCCCGGGGTCGACCCGGAAGTAGCAGAACATCGGCTGCACGTCAACCCCGACCAGTCCCCGATCAAGCAGAAGCGGCGTACCTTCAATCAAGAAAGGAGGACGGCCATCCAAGCCGAAGTGCAAAAGGGGCTGGACACAGGACACCTCCGGGAAGTACACCATCCTGAATGGATCGCCAATGTAGTGATGGTGCCCAAAAAAGATGGCAAGTGGCGGATGTGTGTGGATTTCACCAACCTCAATAAGGCCTGTCCGATGGACAGCTTCCCGCTGCCTTGGATAGACCAGGTGGTAGATGCAACCTCTGGCCACGAGCTATTTAGCTTCCTCAACACCTATTCAGGCTATCATCAGATCCGAATGTATCCGGAGGACGAGGACAAGACCAGCTTTACAACTGACCTCGGTTTATACTGTTATACTCGGATGCCGTTCAGCCTAAAGAATGCAGGGACAACCTATCATCGCCTCGTCAACAAGATATTCGCTCCGCAGCTCGGCCGCAATATGGAGGTCTACATCGACGACATGCTGGTGAAAAGCCGCGTCGCTGTAGACCATCTAACCGATTTGGCCTAAACTTTCTCTGCCTTGCGCAGGTATAAAATGAAGCTGAATCTAGCCAAGTGTGCCTTCGACGTGGCCTCCGGGAAATTTCTCAGCTACATGGTCACCCGCCGAGGGGTGGAAGCCAATCCCACAAAGGTGTCGGCTATTATCCAAATGCGCCCTCCAGCCAGCATCCGAGAGGTCCAGAAGCTGAATGGAAGAATTGCCGCGTTGAGCCGCTTCATGTCAAGGGCAGCGGATTACTGTTTTCCTTTCTTCAAGCCGCTGAAAAAGACTAATAGCTTCTCCTGGACGGACGAGTGTCAGTCGGCCTTCGATCAGCTGAAAGCCTATCTCTCCAATGTTCCCGTCTTGTCCAGACCAGTCCACAGAGAGCAGCTGTTCCTTTATCTCGCAGCATCCGAAACAGCTGTCAGCGCCGTCCACATTCGGGAACAAGACGACGTTCAGAGGCATGTTTACTATATAAGCCGAGCCCTCCAAGGAGCAGAGCTTCAGTATCTTGCTCTTGAGAAGCTGGCCTTAGCCCTCGTTTCGTCCGCAAGGAAACTCCGGCCCTACTTTCTCGCGCATTCAATAAAGGTCTTCACGGACCAACCTTTGAGGCAAGTCCTCTCTCGGCCAAAAGTGTCCGGTAGGCTAGCAAAGTGGGCAATCGAACTGGGAGAGTTCGACGTTTCTTATGGGCCACGGACAGCGATAAAAGCTCAAGCTCTAGCCGAGCTCACTCCCGAAGCATCCTCGGCCCCTCAGCCGGAAGCACCTGAGGCTGAGGGTACCTCGGTTCCCCCGTCTCCGACGGATGAATGGCGACTCTACGTTGATGGATCCGCATGCTCTTCAGGCAGCGGCGCCGGATGGATCTTGGCGTCTCCAGAAGGGGTCATCACGGAGTATGCGCTGCGCTTCTCCTTCTCAGCACCAACAATGCCGCAGAATACGAAGCTCTTATCTCAGGCCTTTGGGCTGCTAGAAAGTTGGGTGCGCAGAATATAAGGGCATTCAACGATACTCAGCTGATCGCCAATCAAGTCACCGGGGAGTATGAGGCCCGGGACACATTAATGATATCCTATCTCCAGGTAACCTGCAAGATCCTTGCTCAATTTAATTCTTATGAAATTGTGCAGATCCCTCGTGCCGAAAATGCTGGAGCCGATGCTCTCTCCCGGCTAGCATCAACTCAGGATGGGGGAGGAGGCCGAATGGTCTTGGTAGAAGAACTGTCTAAACCAAGTCTCGACGAATCCGAGGTCATGCAAGTTAATGAATCCGAAGCAGAAACCTGGATGACTCCCCTAGTCGCTTTTCTCCTCCGAGAGGAGGTCCCGTCCGATTCAAAGGAAGCAAGGCATGTCCGGCAGCGCTCCTCCCATTTCCTTATTATGGAGGGAATATTGTATAAAAGTCCTTCGGCCGGCCGCTCCTACGATGTCTCGGCCCAGTAGAAGCTGATTATGCACTTCGGGAGGTACATGAAGGGATCTGCGGAGTACACGCAGGAGGAAGAGCCTTGACCCATAAACTCCTGAGGCAAGGGTACTGGTGGCCAACGCTCCGAGAGGATGCGGCCGCTCTCATCCGCTGCTGTGACCAGTGCCAGAGATTCAGTCCCCTCATTCACCAGTCGGCGACCCTTCTGACTCCTCTGTCAGATCCCTAGCCTTTCGCCCAGTGGGGGATTGATCTCTTGGGACCTTTTCCCATGGCTACCAGCCAGAGGAAATTCCTTATTGTGGCAGTGGACTACTTCACAAAATGGGTAGAAGCCAAACCTCTCGCGTCTATAACTGATAGCAATGCATGGAACTTCGTGTGGAAATCCATCATTTGCTGATACGGCATCCCTCGGGCAATTATTTCAGACAACGGCAAACAATTTGACAGCCATCGGTTTAAAGACAACTGCGCTAGCTTCGACATTCTCCATAAGTTCGCTTCGGTAACACACCCTCAGACGAATGGTCAAGTCGAGGTCACTAACCGAAGTCTGTTACGAGGACTGAAGACTCGCCTCGGCAAGGCCAAGGGCCGATGGGTCGAAGAACTGCCGAACCCCTATCGGCGAGACCCCCTTCCGTTATTCCAATTGAAGTTAGCCTTCCATCGCCGAGGGTTCTTACTCATGATCCGAAGGCTAATGAGGAAGCCCTAAAAGATCACCTTGATCTTACAGAAGAAACAAGGGATCAAGCCCGCATTCGGCTAGCGACTTATCAGCAGCGCATGGCGAGATACCACAACGCTCAAGTGAAGCCCCGAAGCTTTGAAGCAGGGAACCTCGTGTTAAGGAACGCTCACGCATCCAAGCCAGCCGAAGCCGCAGGAAAGCTTTCTCCAAACTGGGAAGGACCTTATCACGTAAGGGAAGTGATCTGACGAGGGGCCTATCGGCTAGAGACCCTTTCGGGCTAGCCTCTCCCTCGTACATGGAATGTAGAGCGCCTTCGGCGCTATTTCATGTAAGTCAATTCCCCTGGAGTTTAGCCGGAAGTCATGAATATATTATTTTTTATCTGGTGTTATGTCCGGCAATGTTTTCTAAGTCCGTGTAAACCGTACCGGGAGCGGCTTCGGCCATGTAAACCGTATCAGGAGCGGCAATATTCTCCAAGTCCGTGTAAACCGTACTGGGAGTGGCTTCGGCCATGCAAACCGTATCGGGAGTGGCAATATTCTCTAAGTTTGTATAAACCGTACTGGGAATGGCTTCGGCCATGCAAACTGTATCGGGAGCGGCAATGTTCTTTAAATCCATGTAAACCGTACCGGGAGTGGCTTCGGCCATGCAAACCGTATCGGGAGCGGCAATGTTTTCCAAGTCCGTATAAACCGTACCGGGAGTGGCTTCGGCCATGCAAACTGTATCGGGAGCGGCAATATTCTCTAAGTCCGTATAAACCGTACTGGGAGTGGCTTCGGCCATGCAAACCGTATCGGGAGCGGCAATGTTGTCTAAGTCCGTGTAAACCGTACCGGGAGTGGCTTCGACCATACAAATCGTATCGGGAGCGGCAATATTCTTTAAGTTCGTGCAATGCGTATCGAGAAGGACATGGCTTCGGCCAGATATAGAACCAAACTCGGCTATCTACTCAGACGTACTATGAAGCAAGCATAAACAAAAATGCCTTCTATATATGGTCAAAAGTACAAAAGCAGGCCATACTCCTGGCCTCGGCATCTTAAAAAACATACACAAAAACCGGGACAAGCCCCCGGACTAGCTTTCGGCATCATCGCCGTCCACATCCACAGGAGTCTGGCCGGGAGACGCTGGTGGAGAAGCTTGGACCGGTTCGGCCGCGGCGCCTTCCGGAGAAGCTGGAGTCCTTTCAGCCTTGAGCCCTTGCCACCAGGCTAAAAGCTCATCGCCTTCCTCATCCGTCGGATAGCCGATGCCGGTCAAATCTGTGGCCGAGCATGCCTTTTGGGCGACAGCTAGCCCCAGATCGAACACGAACGACGCCGCCTGGACTCGGGCCTCCATTATCTCCTCGGCGAACTCCGGGCCTTCCTTATAGCTCGCCACGGCTGTGCGAGCGATGTCTTCGGCTTCCTTGGCCCTGGCCTCCAAATCCGCCTTCAGGGCCGATACCTCCTCGGCATGGCGATGGCGCTCCTCGTCCCGCTCTTTAGCCTTGTCCTGGATCTCGGCCTTCAGAGACGCGACCTCGGCCCGGGACTTCTCCAGCTCCTCCTCGGCCTTCTTCTTGGCCTCAGAGGCAGCATGGATCACCCCCTTTTGCTCCTCCAGATCGGCCCGCATCCGCGCATTGGCCCCGATGAGGACCTCGATGTTAGCCTCGAGATCGCGCTGCATCGAGACCACTTTGCCCGAGGCTAGCTGATCCGAAGCATGGTCAATGTCCAGGAGCTTCTGCTGGATGACGGCTTGGCGGTGAGCAAGAGCCCCGCACATGACTGCGGCCTGCAGCCGAAAGCAAGAAAGATAAGTTTTAAAGAAACTGAAGGAAGCAATGAGCAAAGATAAAGACGAAAGGGTTTTTTTTTTACCTGGACGGTGTGCCGAACGCACTGCAAGGATAAGCCTTCCGAAGAAAGCTCCTTGATTTCGTCCCCGACCATCGGCAGGGTCCAGCTGCAGACCAGACGCAGACACGTCTGGGAGTCCTCCAGACTCCCGTCTGCGAAGACCCCCACGTCCGGGCGCCAGGGCTCGTGCCCATACTCCCGGGACATATGCGTCCCAGCTGCCCCGAAGGGGAATGAAAGATTCTCTGTGACAGCCCCGGTGGCCGAAGGAGAATCACCCCTCGGCGGTTCGGGAGGCGTCGAGAGCGGGGTGCCGCGTGCCGCCACTGGCCGCTTGGCTGTCGGGGCGGATTCCCTCTCGCCGGGATCATCCACCCGGCCCCTCTTCTCTGGTCGGCCGCTTCTTCCGACGACTGATTTTCCCTTCTGCCGCTATCTCTCGAGCGCAGCAGCGGCAGCGCGGCCTTCGACAGAAGCCGCCGTCTGCCTCGTAGCCCAGGCGCTAGGGGACGCAACCCCTCTGGCCGTCCTCTCTTCCGCCGCCCGCGGTTGGGAAGATCGGGACTGTCCGGACTGCTTGGAGAGCCGACCTAGCAATCCCCGAAGTCCAGACATTTCTGCAAACAGAAGGAAGAAGGTTAGCAACAGTTCATAATATACAACTTTCTTTGACTCAAGATCGACTTACCCCCTGCCGCAGCTTCGGCGCCCTCCGCGGACAGACGGGCTTCGGCCGGAGATTCGACCGCGGCAGTTCCCTCAGCCTCTCCCGGAATATCTTCAAGAGGAAGATAAGGGGAGACCCGATCAGGAGAGAACGTCGGGTCCCGCCAGGCTCCCATCTGTATAAGCCTGTCCTCGTCCACGAAGAGCTCCGCAATCTCGTACGGAGCCTCATCCTCGAGGAGGTGCACGATGTCGAGCTGCTCGGGGTTGAGAGAGGGTGGATCGGAGAGGCCCTCGGCCAAAGGCGCCCATTCGGTGGGGAAGGGCCACACACTCTTCTCCCCCTCCGGGAGAGAGATGAAAAGGAAGCCCTTCTTCCAATGATGAATAGACGAGGGCTTCCCGGAAAAAATACCCCGGCCAAAGCGAGGGACGAAGCAATACCAGCAAGAGTTCCCCTGGGGTTTTATCTTGAATAGATGGCGGAAGGTGTTTACCGAGGGGTTGACTTCGAGATAAGAATTCAAAGCCAAGAAGGTGTAGACTGTCCGCCAAGAGTTCGGAAAGAGCTGGGACGGGGCCAGTCCATAAAAGCTCAAGAAGTTTACAACGAAGGAATGAAGGGGAAGACAGAAGCCCGCCCGGAAGCTTTGCTCGTAAATGGAAAAGCAACCCGGCCAGACGGAGTTAGCCCTGGTGTGCTTCTCGGGCCGAATGGGAACCATCGAAGACGGAATCTGGTAGTAGCTAGTGATAACCTTGATGGTATCGGTATCAAGGACACTAACTATATCTGAAACCGTCTCGACCGGGCGACGGCCAGATGTAGAAGGCTGGGCTACAGCCGGAATGGATTCGGCTTCTGCAGCCGAAAGCATCTCCGCCTCATCCGCCATAGCCAAAGCAAAAGAATTCGAAGAAAAAGGAGACGACAAGGAAGACTGGGGAGGTCTGGATGAAGAGCAAGAAGAACCGCCTTCGGCCGAAGGGCTACTCTCGGCCGAAGGGGAGAAACTGGACATTGAGAATCACAGAACGGAGGAGAACTGAGGCTTACCCTCAGAAAGGTCTTCCCGATAGCTAACAGTCTCCCCGGCGACAGAGGATCCCCCGGCGATGATTCCCGGCGACAAAGAGCTCCCCAGCAACGGACAAGGCGCCCTCAAACACCCACGATGGCTCGCTCTTTACCGATGAAGCAGGAACGCTTGGAGAAGCCACTCGCAGGGAAGCACAGGCGCAAGGGGAGAAGAAAGCGGAACAATGCCCAGGGGAGGAGGGTTAGTATTTATAGGAAAACTTGAGGGGATCCAGTGCCGAATGAACGGCCGAGATTTTCCCTCTCTTCGGCACCGCTCTGCTCGGATGCGCAACACGTGTTCCGTCCTTCGCCATGATGACAAGCGGGCTGCCAAATCGAGATGAGGCAATCGACGACCGGGCACGGCCTGACCCTTCGGCTTATTGATAACCCATGGTTAGGGATTCGTTAGTCAAGGTCAAAGTTCAGAAACCTACCAACAAGATATCTTTGGCGTCTCAGGTCTAAGGATCATCCACGCAACTGTGACAAAAGAATCGAGCTGGTTAACAGTGAGGTGTTTACCATCCAGCAATTCATAATCAGATCAGTTCAGTGAACTCATTCGCCAATGAGCACCTATAGGTCCAGCATAGTGTCTCCACACAAGTGACTTATGGGATCAGTCACCCTCATCATATGAGCTGAAGTAACCTATACTAGTCTATCCGGATGTTCGATGTCCTATCTCAAACATCCTATGACTAGGAACAAGTAAGAACATGTGTTTATAAGTCTTCGGTCCCGTAATTATGATCTCATCATAATCTGAAGACTGTTGCACATGTTCATGGACTTCATCGTGATACGATAAACATAGATTGAATTAATTACACACAATGAATTATTGCCATTTATTAATAATTTGAATCAGCACATAGTATCGGATTGGCTTTGAGACCATCTAATACTAACAATCTCCCACTTGGACTAAAGCCAATCACTTTTATACAGAATACCCATATTCTATAAGTGACGCTCAAAGACATTTTGAGACAAAGGCTTTGTAAGTGGATCTGCTATGTTGTCGACTGAAGGAACTCTTTCCACAACGACATCTCCTAGAGCTATAATCTCTCTGATCAGATGAAAGCGCCGCAGAATGTGCTTCGACTTATGATGAGACCTCGGCTCTTTCGCTTGAGCAATCGCCCAATTGTTGTCACACAGTAGTGGGACGGAACTAGATATGTTTTCCACCACACCAAGATCGCCGATGAATTTCTTCATCCATACAGCTTCCTTAGCGGCTTCAGTAGTAGCAATATACTCGGCTTCCGTTGTCAAATCAGCAGTGGTTTTCTGCTTGAAACTTTTCCAGCTCACTGCTCCCCCGTTGAGTGTGAAAACAAAACCTGATGTTGACTTGCTGTCATCAGGATCAGACTAAAAACTCGAGTCAGTGTATCCTTGCAGCTTTAAGTATCCTCCTCCATAGACTAGAAATAGATCCTTAGTCATTCTCAAGTACTTAAGGATGCATTTCACAGCCTTCCAGTGTTCATCACCTGTATCTTCTTGATGTCTGCTCATAACACTTAGAGCATATGCTACATCAGGTCTAGTACATAGCATGGCATACATGATGGAGCCTATGGCAGAAGCATAGGGGACTTTATGTTGGGTTTTCTCGATTTCTCCAGATCGCTAACGCAGCGGAAAACAAAAATATTTACAGCGATCCGTTCCCGTTCCGAAATCTAAAATATAAGATAATCGGATTATCTTTTCTCACCGTGTGCGGATTCGAATCCGCAGCCGTTTGGTTCCGTCGGTGTGACACCGCATGCCGCGCAAGCGCCCGGCCTCTAGCGAAGTCCACACGATCCTCCCCGCGACGGATATCCTCGAGTTCGTCGTTCTTCGCAGCCCACGAAGCCTCCGCCGGTCGCCGCAACGATCGCCGCAGTGTGCGGACGATTACCCGTCGAACGGGATTCGGAGAAGTGGCGGAGCAGATCTGGATCTGCCTCGGCGTCAGAGAAAGACAGAAACTGAGGAGGGGCGGCTAGGGTTAGGAGCAGCTTGGCCTGCTCAGCCCGTTCGCTATGTTTTATACTAACCGCGCGGTTTTTCACAAAAACCCCCGGTTTGTATAAAACCCACTTATTTATCCATCGCCTTGATAATCATTTGCGTGTGACCCTCTAGGCCCAAGTACCAGTCAAGTTAATGGCCTAGTAAGCCCAGTGACTCCTCACTGGCTTTATTAATTAATTAATAACCCTTTATTAATCAATTAATCAATCGAATTGATGTCGCACAACGAATTCGACCGGGCCTCCGATCACGTTGGGTGCCAAGCAACACCGCGTGAACCCGGAAGGTATTTGGGGTTAAGTAACCTACTCTTGGAACCTTTCCGTCGACAGTTACCGCGTGGATATAATCCTTCATTCGTACAATGCTCTCGAGTCAACTCAGGGTATGGCGAGCTGTCAAACCCTAACCGATCGACTCACTTGGATTGGATGCCGCTGATAAACATCGGAAAACTCCTTTCTCGATATTATCGTCCGCCCTTGCCAGGGACTTTCGCGCATCCTTCCTAGAGCATTCTCTCTCTAAGTACCAAGAGCGAATGATTCCTTATTGACACACAATTCCCTTCTACGGTATTCCGCTGTACCCGATCCTTGGCGTATTAGAATCCCGTGGCTAGAGATTCGTAAACCAAGGTCAAACCACAGAAGTCCACCGCCAAGGTGTCCTTGGTGTCTCAGGTCCGAGGACCATCCACGCAACTGCGACAATAGAATCAAGCTGGTTGACAGTAAGGTACAATACCATCCAGCGATTCAGTTGGATCAGTTCAGTGAACTCATTTTCCAATGAGCACCTACAGATTCGCCTTAGTGTCTCCACACAAATGACTTATGAGACCAGTCATCCTCATCATATGAGCAGGAGTAATCTGTACTAGTCTAATTGGATATCCGATATCCTTCTCGGATATTCTCCGACTAGGAACGATTAAGAATATGTGTGTTTAAGTGATCAGTCTCAGTAGTATGATCTCATCATAATCTGATCACCATAGCACATATTCACGGACTTCATTATGAAACGATAATTAACGCGATTTACACATAATGAATATTATGCCATTTTATTAATAAATGAACGAGATTTACATAGTCAGATTGGCTTGCAGGCCACCTAAACTAACAATCTCCCACTTGGACTAAAGCCAATCAACTTTATACAATAAGCCCATAGACTCTAGGTGACGCTCAAACACAATTTGAGCTAACGGCTTTGTCAGTGGATCTGCTACATTGTCGACGGATGGAACTCTTTCCACTACTACATCTTCTCTGGATATGATCTCTCTGATACGGTGAAAGCGCCTCAGAATATGCTTCGATTTCTGATGAGACCGTGGCTCTTTCGCTTGCGCAATGGCTCCATTGTTGTCGCACAACAGTGGAACTGGCTCAGAGATGCTGGGGACTACGCCGAGGTCAGTGATGAATTTCTTCAACCACACTGCTTCCTTGGCGGCTTCAGCTGCAGCGATGTACTCAGCTTCAGTCGTCGAATCTGCAGTGGTTACTTGCTTGGAACTCTTCCAGCACACTGCCCCTCCGTTCAATGTAAACACGAATCCAGATGTTGACTTGCTATCATCTGGATCTGACTGGAAACTCGAGTCAGTAAAGCCTCGCAGTTTCAAGTCACCTCCTCTATAGACAAGAAACATATCCTTAGTTCTTCTCAAGTACTTAAGGATGCATTTCACTGCCTTCCAGTGCTCTTCGCCTGGATCAGCCTGAAATCTGCTCGTAACACTTAGAGCAAATGCAACATCAGGCCGTGTACATAGCATGGCATACATGATAGATCCTATGGCAGAGGCATAGGGTATTCTATCCATGAATGCCCTCTCATTAGGAGTCTTAGGAGACTGCTTCTTTGAGAGACTAATTCCATGTCTCATCGGTATGAGACCTCTCTTGGAATTTTCCATGCCAAACCTTTTGACTATGGTGTCTATGTACAAGGATTGGGTCATTCCAAGCATCCTCTTTGATCTATCTCTATAGATCCGTATTCCTAATACGTAGGATGCTTCTCCTAAATCCTTCATGGAGAAGTTTTTCGACAGCCAGACCTTTACTAATGACATCATAGCTACATCATTCCCATTGAGTAGTATGTCATCTACGTAAAGAACTAGAAAAGTGACTGCACTCCCACTGGTTTTCTTGTACACACAAGGCTCATCTTCATTCTTAATGAAGTCATAAGACTTGACAGCCTCGTCAAATCTTATATTCCAGCTCCGGGAAGCTTGCTTCAGTCCATAAATGGACCTCTGAAGCTTGCACACTTTATCTGGAGATTCTTTGGATGTAAAACCTTCTGGTTGTGTCATATACACCTCTTCCTCAAGGTTACCATTGAGGAAGGCAGTCTTCACATCCATCTGCCAGATTTCATAATCAAAATGTGCAGCAATGGCGAGCAGAACTCTGATCGACTTTATCATGGCAACTGGTGAGAAAGTCTCGTCATAGTCAATTCCTTGCCTTTGACGATATCCCTTAGCCACCAACCTTGTCTTATAAGTGTCGATCCGTCCATCAGCACCGATCTTTCTCTTAAAGATCCACTTGCAACCGATGGGTACAATACCCTCGGGCAAGTCCTCCAAGTTCCACACTTGGTTGGTGTACATGGACTGGATTTCTGAGTTCATGGCTTCTCGCCATTTCCCGGCTTCTGGGCCTTCTATGGCCTCCTGGTAGGTTTTAAGATCATCATCCTCATTATATTGTACCTTAGACTCACCTTCAGCGATATGTCCCACATATCGTTCAGGTAGTCTAGGTACTCTACCAGATCTATGAGGCTCATATGTGTGTACCTGAACAGATTCAGGAACTGATATCTCATCTGATGATAATGCAACTGTTTGAGGATCTGGAACCTCTTCCAGTACTATTTTACTCCCACTGTCCTCCTGGAGAAGGCATTCCTCTTCCAAAAAGACAGCTTTCTTGGCGACAAACACCTTTTGTTCACCAGGATGGAAAAAATAGTATCCAAAGGTTTCCTTTGGATATCCCACAAACCTGCATTTATCAGTTCATGATTCCAACTTGTCTGGATCATGCCTCTTTACATGAGCAGGACAACCCCAGACTTTAACATGTTTAAATTCTGGTTTCCTGCCTTTCCATATCTCATATGGAGTAGAGGCCACAGACTTGTTGGGTACTCTGTTCAGTAGGTATGCTGCTGACTCTAGAGCATACCCCCAGAGGGACACTGGTAATCCCGAAAAGCTCATCATGGATCGCACCATGTCCAACAAGGTGCGATTCCTCCTTTCTGATACACCATTCATCTGTGGTGTATATGGAGGGGTCAGCTAAGAAAGGATACCATTATCCTTTAAGAATTGTGTGAAGTTAGTACTTAAGTATTCTCCTCCTCGATCTGATCGAAGAGCTTTAATACTCTTTCCTAACTACTTCTCTACTTCATTCTTGAACTCCTTGAACTTCTCAAACGCTTCCGACTTGTACTTCATTAAGTACACATAGCCGAATCTTGAGAAGTCATCGATGAACGTGATGAAGTAAGAAAAGCCACCTTTGGCTTGGGTAGACATGGGACCACATACATCCGAATGTATCAGTTCCAGAATGTCCTTGGCACGTTCTCCATGTCTACTAAATGGAGATTTTGCCATTTTTCCCATAAGGCAGGATTCACATGTTGCAAACGATTCATAATCGAATGATGTCAAATAACCATGCTTGTGCAACTTTTGCAACCTGCTTTCGCCAATGTGCCCAAGTCTACAATGCCAAATGTAGGCCTGGTTCACACAATTCTTGCTCTTCTTAAGAGCATTATCAATTTGTAGATTGTAATAAGAAACATCTAATAGATATAGACCGTTGACTAAAGATGCTGAAGCTATTGATTTATTATCATAATAAATCAAACAACTTCTATTCTCAATAGTCAACCTATATCCTATCTTGTCCAAACAAGATATTGATATGATGTTCTTTATTATGCTAGGAACATAATAACAATCTTCCAATAATAAGGTGTCTCCCGATGGAAGCCTGAGGTTTGCTGTCCCAACAGCAATCGCCGCAACTTTTGCGCCGTTTCCTAGCCTCAATTCCACCTCACCTTGTCTCAGCTTGCGCTTACTTGTCAGCATCTGCACATCATGGCAGATATGAGAAGCACATCCGGTATCTAATACCCAAGATGTGGAATCTCTAACTGACAAGTTGATATCTATCATATAGATATCTGAAGCTTCAGACAACTTCACTCTTCCATGTGCTTTATCGTTAAGGAACTCCTTGCAGTTCCTCTTTCAGTGACCATACTGCTTATAATAGAAGCAGTCACCCTTCACTACTCTTTTACCTTTGTCCTTCGATCCTTTATCGTTAGCTGTCATCTCTGCTTCAGGGGCACCTAATGCCGATTCAGCAAGAGAATCAGCTCCAGGGACAAAGTTATTGTGCTCAGATCTGAAGACGTTCTTCAGTCTGAACCAATCAGAGTAGATCAAGTAAGTCAAAATGGCATCAAGTATGCCACGGAGTGGATTATTCGACGACATAGTTCCTACAGGAGATAAGTAAAATCTATTTAGCAGATGTTCAATTATTAAAGTTTAAAACAAGACATGGTCTTTTGTTCAAGTTTAACTCCCACTAATTTTCGACGGACTGTATAACCCTCAGTTATACAGAACGGGAGACGCCGACAGTCTCCTAGTGGGGATCAGAATCTCAATGACTTGTACTACAGCCTTGTGGATAGCACAACAAACTGTAACACAATCAAAGAGTACCCAACTCATGGGACTTGCAACTCCTTGCAATATTTGATCATGGCTTCGGTCCCCAGAGATTTAATGGCCTTGTGGATAGCACAACAAACCATTAATCCTGGTCTAAGCTAACCATCATTATGTGACGAGGATAGATTTGCATGCAGCCCTTGTGGATAGCACAACAAAGCTACATGGTTCCTCTACCCCGATCTATAGGCATCTAATGCCATAGCCACAGTTTCACCTCCCAATTAAGCAGGCCTTGTGGATAGCACAACAAACCTGCCTAAAGTGATTCGAATCCTATGACTATAACGATGGTGGACCACGCGGTAAGTTCTTAACTACTCGCGTTACGGCTTAGAGTTTATCTGAGGGTATTTAGATAACTTTTATCTTGGTCTCTTCCTAGGTGATAGTATATAAATATATCGTATATATTTACTAAATACTATAACCTGCTTTGATTCATAATCAAAAGAAAAACAATGCATCACATACATGTCTTTAGTGTGGTCATGGATAGCACAGTGGGTTTGACTGGAGCCAACAGTCAAACGCACACACATTCTAATCATAACATTTACATTAGATAACCTGCAAACACATAGGCAAGAGATCTCCATCTTTTCGCCTTCCTGGTTGCAGTTGTGGATCGTCCTTGCTCCTTCCTCGGTTGCCTCGATCATATTACATTAATTCTAGAATTAACAAGTAAATTGAAGAAGGCCTTATGGCGAGTACAAGAGAGAGAGGGAAGTAGAAATACATCGGAGTATGAGAGAGAGAGGTGCGCAGACCTCTAATTATTAACAATTAATAATCAAACATACATCCACGATCCACAGAATCCATTCATCACATGAATAATTAAATAAGTGCATATCCATGACGACGATGTGTTTTAAACATCCACACATGATTCAGCGCATCACATGGCTAAAACAAATGAGTTTTCAAAATAAGTAATTTTGGCTTTCAAAAACTGGGATCCAATCAAAATTGGTATTTGAATTTCGAAAACTCATTTTATCAACTTAACATGCAATTAAATCAAATTTAAAAGCATTGAACACACATCACATGCGTACACACTCCGAATTAATAATTCCAGATTATTCCATGCAAATTAGAACAATTCTAATAATCTAACACTTAGATTAAACCCCACTAATAATCTAACACTTAGACTATTAAATACTAATCTAACTCTTAGATTAATTCAACAAAGTTAATTAACAATTTAACACTTAAACTATTAATTAACTCTAATTATTAATTAACCACTAATCTAACCCTTAGATTAGTTAATTTAAAATTAATTATTAACTTAACACTTAAATTAATAATTAACTTTAATTAATTAATAATTACTAATCTAACTATTAGATCCGAAGATTAATGTTAATCATTAATTTAACCCTTAAATTAATAACTAACAATAATAATTAAAGAATACTAATTTAACACTTAAATTAGTTATCTAAGTTAATTATTAATTTAACTTTTAAATTAACAATTAACTTACATATTAATTAACAATTAGTTGAAATAATAATTAATAATCTAACTGTTAGATTAATAATTATTAATAACTAATTTAACCCTTAAATTAGTTTAATTAATATTAATTATTAGTTTAACCATTAAACTAAAAATTAATGTTAATCAAATTAACAACTAAAAGTTAATCATAATTGATTCAAAAATCATTAATAAGCCCAATTGATTAAATCTGAATAATAAATTAAACATTTCAAAACATAATTTTGAATTTAAATTAAAATCCAAATTTAATTTTAATTGGGCTATTTTGGGGTTTTAAAACAATTAAGGGGCAAAAAATAACAAGTAAAGGGAACAGAACTGGCCCAGCCAACTGGGCAAACTGGTTCGAGCCCCAGGGGAGCCTGCGCTCGGCCAGGGCCCGAGCCAGGGTCCCTGGGCTCGAGCCAGGGCTCGGCCCTTGGCCTAGGGAGCCCCTGGCTCGCCCAGCCGGCCGGTCCGGCCGCCTTGGACCGGCTCAGGCCGGTTTCTTCCACCCGCTGCCTCCCCATACAGGAAACCCTAATAGGGTTTGCAGGTGGAGGCCGGCGGCGCCGCCCAGCGGCCGGGCCCCCGGCGGCAGCTCCCTGCCCGGCAGTCGGATTCCCGGCGTCATACGGACCTTCCGGCGACAGCGGGCTCGCCGGAGAGGTTCCCAAGCTGCTCCCCGACCCCTTTAATGTTATTTTTCAGATTTTCTTAAAACTGAAAATAGGAGGAAGAAGAACCCCATAAAGCAGCCCCTCTTGGCTACTCCAATGTCGGGTTAGATGTCCACGGTGACCGGCCATAGTCCTAGGATCATCTAGGCTATTCAAGCATCCTCCGCAAACATCAAAATGTCCCAAAAGGCATCGGAAAGAGCCCTGTTCTTCATCGCATGAAGAGCTCCGAAAAAAAAACCCCAAAAATAATTCAAAAAAAATTGCAGAATCATAATCTAATTATTAGTGTTCATCTCATGAACATAGATCCAGCAAAAAATCGAGTTTTTAACGCATGGAATAAATCAAGAAAAATTAATTCGGAGATCGAAACGGGACGAGAAATAGTGGAACCTGGCACTTATACCACTGTTGGGTTTTCTCGGTTTCTCCGGATCGCTAACGCAGCGGAAAACAAAAATATTTACAGCGATCCGTTCCCGTTCCGAAATCTAAAATACAAGATAATCGGATTATCTTTTCTCACCGTGTGCGGATTCGAATCCGCAGCCGTTTGGTTCCGTCGGTGTGACACCGCAAGCCGCGCAAGCGCCCGGCCTCTAGCGAAGTACATGCGATCCTCCCCGCGACGGATATCCTCGAGTTCGTCATTCTTCGCAGCCCACGAAGCCTCCGCCGGTCGCCGCAACGATCGCCGTAGTGCGCGGACGATTTCCCGTCGAACGGGATTCGGAGAAGTGGCGGAGCATATCTGGATCTGCCTCGGCGTCAGAGAAAGACAGAAACTGAGGAGAGGCGGCTAGGGTTAGCAGCAGCTTGGCCTGCTTAGCCCGTTCGCTATGTTTTATACTAACCGCGCGGTTTTTCACAAAAACCCCCGGTTTGTATAAAACCCACTTATTTATCCATCGCCTTCATAATCATTTGCGTGTGATCCTCTAGGCCCAAGTACCTATCCAGTTAATGGCCCAGTAAGCCCAGTGACTCCTCACTGGCTTTATTAATTAATTAATAACCCTTTATTAATCAATTAATCAATCGAATTGATGTCGCACATCGAATTCGACCGGGCCTCCGATCACGTTGGGTGCCAAGCAACACCGCGTGAACTCGGAAGGTATTTGGGGTTAAGTAACCCACTCTTGGAACCTTTCCGTCGACAGTTACCGCGTGGATATAATCCTTCATTCGTACAATGCTCTCGAGTCAACTCAGGGTATGGCGAGCTGTCAAACCCTAACCGGTCGACTCACTTGGATTGGATGCCGCTGATAAATATCGGAAAACTCCTTTCTCGATATTATCGTCTGCCCTGGCCAGGAACTTTCGCGCATCCTTCCTAGAGCATTCTCTCTCTAAGTACCGCGAGCGAATGATTCCTTATTGACACACAATTCCCTTCGACGGTATTCCGCTGTACCCGATCCTTGGCGTATTAGAATCCCGTGGCTAGAGATTCGTAAACCAAGGTCAAACCACAGAAGTCCACCGCCAAGGTGTCCTTGGTGTCTCAGGTCCGAGGACCATCCACGCAACTGCGACAATAGAATCAAGCTGGTTGACAGTGAGGTACAATACCATCCAGCGATTCAGTCGGATCAGTTTAGTGAATTCATTCTCCAATGAGCACCTACAGATTTGCCTTAGTGTCTCCACACAAATGACTTATGAGACCAGTCATCCTCATCATATGAGCAGGAGTAATATGTACTAGTCTAATCGGATATCCGATGTCCTTCTCGGATATCCTCCGACTAGGAACGATTAAGAATATGTGTGTTTAAGTGATCAGTCTCAGTAGTATGATCTCATCATAATCTGATCACCATAGCACATATTCACGGACTTCATTATGAAACGATAATTAACGCGATTTACACATAATGAATATTATGCCATTTTATTAATAAATGAACGAGATTTACATAGTCAGATTGGCTTGCAGGCCACCTAAACTAACACTTTATCCATCACAACCCTCTCTTCAATTGTCTTGGGAGACTGACCTTTAGAGAGTGAAATTCCATGTCTCATCGGTATGAGACCTCTCTTGGAATTTTTCATGCCAAACCTTTTGACAATGGTTTCTATGTACATGGATTGGGTTAAAGCTAGCATCTTTTTTGATCTATCTCTATAGATCCGTATTCCTAATACGTAAGATGCTTCTCCCAAATCCTTCATGGAGAATTTCTTTGACAGCCGTATCTTTACTGATGACATCATTCCTACATCATTCCCAATGAGTAGGATGTCGTCAACGTAAAGAATCAAAAATGTGATTGCACTCCCACTGTTTTTCTTGTATACACATGGCTCATCTTCATTCTTAATGAAACTATAAGATTTGATCGCCTCATCGAATCTTATGTTCCAACTTCGGGAACCTTGCTTTAGTCCATAAATGGACCTCTGCAACTTGCATACCATGTTTGGAGATTCTTTGGATGTGAATCCTTCTGGTTGTATCATATACACCTCCTCCTCAAGGCTTTCATTGAGGAAGGCAGTCTTCACATCCACATGCCAGATTTCATAATCATGGTAGGCAGCAATGGCGAGAAGAATTCTAATAGAATTAATCATAGTAACGGGTGAAAAGGTTTCATCATAGTCAACACCTTGTCTTTGACGATAGTCTTTCGCCACTTATCTTGCTTTATAAGTCTCAATACGTCCATCTGCATGGATCTTTCTTTTAAAGATCCATTTGCAGCCGATAGGTACTATAACATCGGGCAAATCTTCCAAGTTCCAAACTTGGTTGATGTACATGGACTGTATTTCAGAATTCATGGCTTCCCGCCATTTCCCTGCCTCTTGACTTTCAATGGCCTCCTGGTAAGGCTTAGGATCATCATCCTCATTATAGGGTATCCTTGAACCATCCAAACTAATATGTCCCACATATCTTTCTGGTAATTTAGGTACTCTTTCTAACCTACGAGGTTCCTGTGTATCATTTTCAACAGGTTCAGAAACTGATGGTTCATCTGATGAACCAGTTTGTGGGTCTGGAGTTTCTTCCAGAGTTACTTTACTCTCATTGTCCTTCTGGAGAATATAATCTTCTTCCAGAAAGACAGCTCTCCTGGCCACAAACACCTTTTGTTCGCCAGGATGATAAAAGTAATATCCATAAGTATCCTTTGGATATCCCACAAATCTGCATTTGTCAGTTATGCATTCCAGCTTATCTGCGTCATGTCTTTTAACATGAGCAGGACATCCCCAAACTTTAACATGTTTAAGGTCTGGTTTCCTTCCATTCCATATCTCATATGGAGTGGTTTCAACAGATTTGCTGGGTACCTTGTTCAGGATATATATAGCCGAGCTGAGTGCATATCCCTATAAGGATACTGGTAATTTGGACATGCTCATCATGGATCGCACCATTTCCATTAGTGTGCGATTTCTCCTTTCTGATACACCATTCATTTGAGGTGTATAAGGAGGTGTAAGCTGAGAAAGGATACCATTATCCTTTAAGTATTTAATGAACTCTGTACTCAAGTATTCACCACCCCGATCGGATCGGATGGCTTTTATACTTTTTTCAGTTTGTTTCTCTACTTCATTCTTATACTTTATACTTTTTCCAGTTCCTTTAAGGCTTCAGATTTATACTTCAATAAGTATATATATCTAAACCTTGAGTAATCATCAGTGAATATAATGAAGTATGAGAAACCACCAATGGCTTGGGTTGACATAGGACCACATACATCTGAATGTATGAGTTCTAATATGTCTTTGGCTCGCTCTCCAGTTCCACTAAATGGAGACTTAGCCATTTTACCCATTAAACATGACTCACAGGTTGCATATGATTCATAATCAAATGGATCTAAATATCTATCTTTATGCATCCTTTGGAGTCTGTTTTCACCAATGTGTCCAAGCCTACAATGCCACAAGTAGGCTTTGTTCATTTCATACTTACTTCTTTTAATTGAAGAACTGATGTGTAAATTTTCATGAGACACATTTAATCGATACAAACCATTGGATAATATAGCAGAAGCTATTAATTTATTTCCAAAATAAATTGAACAACTATTGTTCTGAAAATTTAAATTGTATCCATTTCTATCTAAACATGAAATAGAAATGATGTTCCTTATTATGCTAGGTACATAATAACATTCCTCTAATGAAAATGTGTGTCCGGATGGTAGCTTGAGCTTCACTGTCCCTACAGCGATCGCCGCAACTCTTGCGCCGTTACCTAGCCTCAGCTCCACCTCGCTGGTCCTCAGCTTACGTCTTCTTGTCAGTGCCTGCACAGAATTGCAGATATGAGATACACATCGAGTATCTAATACCCATGATGTACAATCTCTTATTGACAAGTTTACATCTATCATATAGATACTTGAAGCGTCCTGCTGCTTCACAATTCCTTGAGCCTTGTCCTTGAGGTATTCTTTGCAATTCTTCTTCCAGTGGCCCTTTTAGTGACAGTAGAAGCAATCACCTTTCTCAGCACTTTTACCTTTGTCTTTCTTGACAACCTTTGCCTTCCTCTGAACCTTGTTCTTACCCTTTTGAAAAGCTTGGAGTGCAAGTCTTTTTCTGTTGGTCTTACCAACCATGATGACTTGGGGTTTATCCTTCACAAGGTTCCCTTCAGCAGTCTTTAACATGTTCAGTAGTTCAGCTAAGGTGGCCTAGATCTTGTTCATGTTAAAATTAATGATGAACTAAGCATACGACTGTGGAAGTGAAGATAACACGAGCTCTGTGTGCATCTCCTTGGGAAGTGTAATTCCAAGAGCATCCAGCCTCTCCACCCACTCAATCATCTTCAGCACGTGATTCTGTACTAAAGTTCCCTCTGCCATCTGAGCCTTGAACAGATTCTTCGATATCTCATATTGTTCGATTATGCTCTGCTCACAAAATAGAGCATGATAGATCTAGCATCCATCTCTTCATATTGCCTCTGCAACTCATTCCTCATAGAGGCTAACATGTAGCATTGGGCCATGATGGAATCTTCCTTCCATTTTTCATACGCTATCATTTCCTCCTCTGGGGCATCTAATGCTGGTTCAGAAGGAGGTTCCTTATCCAAGATGTAGGCAATCTGCTCAGACCTGAGGACAATCTTCAGGTTCCTGAGCCAGTCTGAGTAGTTGGTGCCTGTCAAACGGTTGGCATCAAGTATGCCTCGCAACTGGTTATGGTGCTACATTATAGCCTACAGGAGATAATCAAATGAAAATTAGCAGGTATTCAGATTAACTAAAACAAGATATGGTCTTTTATTATCTAGTTTTACTCCCACTAATTTTTGACGGACTGTATAACCTTCAGATATACAGAACTGGAGACGCCGACTGTCTCCTAGTGGGGATTAGAATCTCCAAGCATCACAGTATGACCTCGGGTAAACACATAGTATCATACCGCTATCTCAGAGCAATCATCTCATAAGAATTGCAACTCCTTGCAATATCCGATCATATTTCGGCTCCCAGGTTATTAATGGTCCCGGGTAAACACAATAGACCATTATCCCCGGTCTAAGCATTACCATCAATACGTGATAAAGTAGAGTAGAAATATAGTTCCCGGATAATCCCGTGGATGACTATATCGTTCCTCTAGTCTTATCAAAAGGCATTTAATGCCATGATCAATAGTTCTCTCATCAGTCAATGGCAAACCTCGAGTAAACACATAGTATCTGTCACCACTGAATTAAGTTCTATTAATCATATTGATGGAGAGCCACGCGGTGCATTCTCAATGACTCGCGTTCCGACTTAGAGTTTGTTACGAAGGTTTTACTTATTTAGTTTGGTCTCATCCTAGGTGATAGTATTAAATATATCGAATATACATATTTATACTAATAACCTAGCTAATTTGATTCACAATCAAAATAGAAACACACGCATCACATATATGTCATTAGTGTGGTCATGGACAGCACTGTGGTTTGACTTGAGCCAGACAGTCAAATGCACATACATACACAATATAACAACTTATATCATGAGTCTGCAAACCCATGGATTCAATGAACTCCTTCATTTTCATCTGGTCGGCAGATGTGGATCATCCTCGCTCCGTGCACAGCCGCCTCGATCAAATTACATCACGAATTTAAAAGAGGAAACCTTATGATGAATACATAGTGAGAGAGGTAGAATTACATTGGAATATGAGAGGGAGAGGTTTGTAGACCTCTATTTATTAATAAATAACAAACCATACAATCAGATTCAACATCCACAAAATTGCCCATCCATGACCACGATGTGTTTTAGTTAAGCAAACCACACATGAATTGCATATCAAATGGCTAAATTAAAATTTTCAAAAATAATAATAATTTCAGGTTTCATAAAACCAGGGACCAAACAAAAATTCTAAAGAATTTAGAATTTTTGAAAATCAATTTAAGCATGCTTAATTTAAATCGAATTTAAACAAGCATCAAAACACATTATGTGTGCACAAAATCTAAAATTAAAGGCTTTAGAAATATTCCATGCTTAATCTGAACAATTCAAATAAATATGGGGATATTTAACAATTAAATACAACAATTAATCTAACAGCTTAGATTAATAATAAGTATTAACAATGTTTGTTAATTAATAATGAAAAAGTCATTTTTATTATTAGGACCCAAAAAATTAAAATTTTATTATTAAAATCAAATTTTAACAATAAAATAAAATAAAATTAATTTTTAACAGGGCCACTAATAATAAAAAATTATAAAAGAAATGGGGTTTTGAAGGGGCTGAGCCCCTGGCTCCGGCCAGGGCCGTGCTAGGGCTCAGACCCAGGCCCGCAGGCCTAGTCCGGGCCCTGGCTCGAGCCGCTTGGCTCGGGCTAGGGTCCAGCCGGGCTAGACCCTGTCGGCAGCTAGGGGAAACCCTTGCCGCCCGACAGGGGCCGCCCGAGGGTGCCCTGCATTGCAGGGAACCCGACGGTGGCAACCCCGATTGGGGTTCCCTTCCGGCGCTGGCACCGGCGCCGTCCGGCCACCGGCGACCGTCCGCCAGCAACGGCGACGTCGCCGGTGCCGTCCGACAGCCGGGGCAAGCCCGTGAAGGGCTCCGGTGGCCAATTTTTTTTAAAAAAAATTCCCTTCCTGTAAGTATTCAAATTAGGTGTGTGATTATCATGAAAATTTATGTTGTTTATGTGACAAATAAGCCTATTAAAAACTAAGTAAATGTGATTGCCAGAAACTTTTAACTAAAAAGTTCCAAAAGAAAAGATTGATCGCCTACCTATTTTGGAATTGGGAGATTTTTGAGTCCTTGATTTCCCTCCTTCAGCCTGCTGAAGAAAGAAAGCCCTTCTGACTTTGTTCTTGCTTTGGATGCTTATCGGACTTTGAGGATCATCTAGATTCCTTTTCCTTGTTGATTATGATTATCTCCTCTTTATCTCCTTTTGTCCCTTGCAAGAAAGTGGAAAGAAAGAGAGGGAAAACAATAAGAACTCAAATAGATGTAGTATCTATTCTAATGAAGATTCTGATCATGCAACTAAACAAAGAACTCACTTGTTTGATGGTCTTTAAAAACTCCTTAAACATGGATTGGAAAATAATGCTAGTAAGTGTGTGTTGCATGGAGTGATGTGATGAAAATATGAGAAAGATGTGGAAAGGCAGGAAACCAGAATTTAAGCATGTTAAAGTCTGGGGTTGTCCTTCTCATGTAAAGAGGCATGATCCAGACAAGCTGGAATCACGAACTGATAAATGCAGGTTTGTGGGATATCCAAAAGAAACCTTTAGATAATATTTTTACCATCCTGGTGAACAAAAGGTGTTTGTCGCTAGGAAAGCTGTCTTCCTAGAAGAGGAATACCTTCTCTAGGAGGACAGTGGGAGTAAAATAGTACTGGAAGAGGTTCCAGATCCCCAAATAGCTACATTATCATTAGATGAGATATCAGTTCCTGAATCTGTTCAGGTACATACAGATGAACCTCGCAGATCTAGTAGAATACCTAGACTACCCGAACGATATGTGGGACATATTGCTGAAGGTGAGTCTAAGGTACAATACAATGAGGATGATGATCATAAAACCTACCAGGAGGCCATAGAAGGCCCAGAGTCCAGGAAATGGCGGGAAGCCATGAACTCAGAAATCCAGTCTATGTACACCAACCAAGTTTGGAACTTGGAGGACTTGCCCGAGGGTATTGTACCCATCGGTTGCAAGTGGATCTTTAAGAGAAAGATCGGTGTTGATGGACGGATCGACACTTATAAGACAAGGTTGGTGGCAAAGGGATATCGTCAAAGGCAAGGAATTGACTATGACGAGACTTTCTCACCAGTTGCCATGATAAAGTCGATCAGAATTCTACTCGCTATTGCTGCACATTTTGATTATGAGATTTGGCAGATGGATGTGAAGACTACCTTCCTCAACGGTGACCTTGACGAAGAGGTGTATATGATACAACCGGAAGGCTTCACATCTAAAGAATCTCCAATAAAGTGTGCAAGCTTCAGAGGTCCATTTATGGACTGAAGCAGGCTTCCCGGAGCTGGAACATAAGATTTGACGAGGTTGTCAAGTCTTATGACTTCATTAAGTATGAAGATGAGCCTTGTGTGTACAGGAAGACCAGTGGGAGCACAGTCACCTTCATAGTTCTTTACGTAGATGACATACTACTCATTGGGAATGATGTAGTTATGATGTCATTAGTAAAGATCTAGCTGTCGAAAAACTTCTCTATGAATGATTTGGGAGAAGCATCCTACGTATTGGGAATACGGATCTATAGAGATAGATCAAAGAGGATGCTTGGAATGACCCAATCCTTGTACATAGATACCATAGTCAAAAAGTTTGGCATGGAAAATTCCTAGAGAGGTCTCATACCGATGAGACATGGAATTAGTCTCTCAAAGGAGCAGTCTCCTAAGACTCCTAATGAGAGGGCATTCATGGATAGAATACCCTATGCCTCTGCCATAGGATCTATCATGTATGCCATGCTATGTACACGACCTGATGTTGCATTTGCCCTAAGTGTTACGAGCAGATTTCAGGCTGATCCAGGCGAAGAGCACTAGAAGGCAGTGAAATGTATCCTTAAGTACTTCAAAAGAACTAAGGATATGTTTCTTGTCTATGGAGGAGGTGACTTGAAACTGCGAGGCTTTACTGACTCGAGTTTCCAGTCAGATCCAGATGATAGCAAGTCTACATCTGGATTCGTGTTTACTTTGAACGGAGGCGCAGTGTGCTGGAATAGTTCCAAGCAAGTAACCACTACAGATTCGACGACTGAAGCTGAGTACATCGCTGCAGCTGAAGCCGCCATGGAAGCAGTCTGGTTGAAGAAATTCATCACCCACCTCGGCGTAGTTCCCAGCATCTCTGAGCCTGTTCCACTATTGTGCGACAACAATGGAGCGATTGCGCAAGCGAAAGAGCCGCGGTCTCATCAGAAATCAAAGCATATTCTGAGGCGCTTTCATCTTATGAGAGAGATCATATCCAGAGGAGATATAGTAGTGGAAAGAGTTCCATCCATCGACAATGTAGCAGATCCACTGATAAAGCCGTTGGCTCAAATTGTGTTTGAGCGTCACCTAGAGTCTACAGGCTTATTGTATAAAGGTGATTGGCTTTAGTCCAAGTGGGAGATTGTTAGTTTTAGGTGGCCTACAAGCCAATCTGACTATGTAAATCTCGTTCATTTATGAATATAATGGCATAGTATTCATTATGTGTAAATCGCATTAATTATCGTTTCATAACGAAGTCCGTGAATATGTGCTATAGTGATCAGATTATGATGAGATCATACTAATGAGACTGATCACTTAAACACACATATTCTTAATCCTTCCTAGTCAGAGGATATCCGAGAAGGACATCGGATATCCGGTTAGACTAGTACATATTACTCTTGCTCATATGATGAGGGTGACTGATCTCATAAGTCACTTGTGTGGAGACACTAAGGCGAATCTGTAGATGCTCATTGGAGAATGAGTTCACTGAACTGATCCGACTGAATCGCTAGATGATATTGTACCACACTGTCAACCAGCTTGGTTTACGAATCTCTAGCCACGGCATTCTAATACGCCAAGGATTGAGTACAGCGGAATACCGTCAAAGGGAATTGTGTGTCAATAAGGAATCATTCGCTCTCGGTACTTAGAGAGAGAATGCTCTAGAAAGGATGCGCAGAAGTCTCTGGCCAGGGTGGACGATAATATCGGGAAAGGAGTTTTCCGATATTCATCAGCGGCATCCAATCCAAGTGAGTCGACCGGTTCGGGTTTGACAGCACGTCATACCCTGAGTTGAATCGAGAGCATTGTACGAATGAAGGATTATATCCACGCGGTAACTGTCAGCGGAAAGGTTCCAAGAGTGGGTTACATAACCCCAATACCTTCCGGGTTCACGCGGTGTTGCTTGGCACCCAACGTGATCGGAGGCCCGGTCGAGTTCGATGTACGACATCAATTCGATTGATTAATTAATTAATAAAGGGTTATTAATTGATTAATAAAGCCAGTGAGGAGTCACTGGGCTTGTTGGGCCATTAACTAGACTGGTACTTGGGCCTAGAGGGTCACACGCAAATGATTCTTAAGGCGATGGATAAATAAGTGAGTTTTATATAAACCGGGGGTTTTTATGAAAAATCGCATGGTTAGTATAAAACATAGCGAACGGGCTGAGCAGGCCAAGCTGCTGCTAACCCTAGTCGCCCCTCTTCTGTTTCTCTTTCTCTCTGGCGTCCAGACTGATCTAGATTTGCTCCGCCGCTTCTCCGAATCTCGTTTGACGGGAAATCGTCCGCGCGTTGCGGCGATCATTGCAGCGACCGGCGGAGGTTTCGTGGGCTGCGAAGAACGAGTAACGTGAGGATATCCGTCGCGAGGAGGATCGCATGGACTTCGCTAAAGGTCGGGCGCTTGCGCGGCTTGCGTTGTCTCGCACCGACGAAACCGAACGGTTGCGGATTCGAATCCACATACGGTGAGAACTTCGATTATCCGGTAATCGATTTTTGATTTTCGAAACGGGAATGAATCGCTATTTTAATATTTTATTTTCCGCTGCGTGAGCGATCCGGAGAAACCCGAGAAACCCAACACTAGTAGTCCATGCAAAGCGTTACAAAAGTCCAAACGTAGACTGGGCGGCTATGGGTGCTTTGATTGAGTTATGGCATCTTCAAACCCATACCTTCCTTTTTCCTGAATTTGAATGCACTATTCTTCTAGAGGAGGTTGAACTCCTATTGGGCTTTCCCAAAATCAAGTTGTACGGTGACAATGAAGTGATCCAGAATAAGATGGCTTTGATGAAGGAAAAGATCACCGGTCAACAATTGTTGATGAAGATTATGAAGGACTCAAAAGAAGTTAAAGGATGCCTCACCAAGAAAGGAATCAACCTTGCAAAGCTAGCAGAATGAACTCTGTATGAAATTGAAGATCTTAGAGAGGATGACACTAAGAACGTGATGAAAGCTTTCACCAGGTGCCTAGCTGGAGCTCTGTTCTTTCCTGCTCAAGATAACATGTAAGGACTGAGGTTTCGGGTTCTGTATTCGGGTCGGGTTCGGGCCGGATCCCCTGGTTTGGACCCTGAGGGGGGTCTTGAGAGTTCAGACTGAATGACGTCTGCACTGCTCGACGCCTTTCAAAAGGCGTCAGGTTGTGTGGACGCCATATAAGTCTGCTTGCTGTTGTACCACGTGTGCGCCACGTGGGCGGGTTTTCGGGCCGCGAGAGTACGGCCCCTGTCACATCGTCTGAACGGCGTCCAGGTTGGTCGACACGATTCAGACTGCGACCTCTACGATGTCAGTGTGCGGCGTCAGAGCGTTGTCAGTACGGCCTGTCCTGTCGTCTGAACGGCGTCCGCGGTGAGCGACGCGTTTCAGAGCGCTGTCAGTACGGCCGTCCTGTTAGACTGATTGGCGTCTGCCTCGATCGACGTGTTTTAGCTAGATTCAGATTGACCCCGCGAGCCTCCCCTTCTTTCCCTCACTTTCGCCTCCACCTTCTCTCTCTTCGCCCTCTCCGCTCCCTCCGCTCTCCTTCCTCCCTTCCCTTCCTCTTCTTCCTCTTCCATCACTCCATAGCCTCCTTACATCTCACCTCTACCTCCACCACCTCCTTCGCAGCGTTCCATTCTCCGGACGGCGGCCGACGTCCCGACGGAGTGGCGGCGTCCTCGAGGGTACCGGCGGCGGTCTGCGGTGCGGCGGGTCGGCGGCACGGAGCATGGAGGAGTTCAAGAACCGGTAGGAGGACGAACCTTGCATGTGTTGCTCGTGTTTTCCTTGGCGTGACATGACGTGTTTTGGGCTAGATTGAGCATGTTTAGGGGGTGTTCTTGTGGGTATGGCCGTGCTCGTGAATGTTGATTTGTAGCATGCTTGTAGTGGATGAACTTCTTTTCCTCCCCCTTCTGTTTTGAGGCTTTTTCGGGGTATGTGTGGTTAAGGGAGAAACCCTCGGATCGAACCAGGGAACCAGGTTTCTGGCGCTAAACGGCGTCGTGCCTGGTCGACGCCTTTCAGAAGGACGTCAGGGCAGTACGACGCCTTTTAGGACATAAATCTCCCTGTTCGAGGTTTCAAGAGTTAGGGATTATGGCGCGAAATGACGTCATGGGTGGACGACGCCTTTCTGAAGGACGTCGGGCCATCATGACGCCATTTAGGCAGGAAATCACCCCGACTGAGGGTCTGCAAATCTGGAATTTCGGTGTGAATGGCGTCTGTGGACTTGGACGCATTTTAAAGGGCGACTCCCTACGTAGACGCGTTTCAATGAATAATCTGGCTTTTAATGAACGTGTTTGAGAGTCTTGAATGGCGTCGACCTCGGTCGACGCGATTCAAGACAGAGCTGTATAAACCCTGGTTTTAACATGTGTTTCACTGTGGGACGGTTCAATGCATGTTTTACGTTGTGCACTGAGACTGAGGACTTCTGCGTAAGTGGAATTACATCATGTTATATGTGTGTATGTGCTTATACGACTGTGGATCGGAATGACTGTGGTTTTACGTTTGTCACCATGGATCGATGGGGACAGGGTCATGGTGTCTGTGAGGCATTGTGCTGTACCGGTGGGAGAAGGGGTACATGTTGTGTTTTACCTTTGGCTGAGGGAAGCAGAACCACCTTGAGCCCGTCGGGCCGGAGTAGCTGGTGCGCTATCCGAGGGGTTGCTGCTTGGCCTCAGCGGGTCGGGGTTTCCCTGTTTGTCGTGGCAGCTTCCGGCGCGTTTCTTGCTGTGGAGCTGGTTGTGGTACTGTTGGAGTTGTTTTACCCCTGTAGCCACTGGGCCTGATGTGACCTTTGATCAAGGTTACGTGTGGTACCCTTAGCCCTTTGGCCTGACGCAGCCCGGGAGGTTAGGGTTGTGGGTAGTTCCTGTAGCTTCGACTTGACGGGGGTTCGCCGGTCCCCAGGGCCCTCCTGAAGCGCTGAGGCCTAGCGTGGAGGCAATCCGGTTGGTAGGACAGTAGTCTAGACTGCTTGTGTGCACACGTAGCTGGGCAGTGGCGGTACACTGGTCCCAGCTAGTCCTAGTTTGACTCAGTGCCTCACCCTACAGTGCCCCGGAACACAGTAGGGGTGGACAGGCGTGAGCAGTGGTGGTAGTGTTGGGAGGCGACGTTTGACTTCGGTCGACAGTGTGGTTCAGTCGCTTGTCGACTTTGGCTATGAGACGTGACTCTGTGTTGGGTTCCTCGGGTTACTTAGAACTGTTCCTGCTACACTGCTTATCGTACGTTTCATATCAGGTTGGGTGCTATGTTTACTGCTTTGTTTAAATTGCCATATATCCGTATTGTTGCTCTTGTGGGTGTGTGAGTGGGAGGCAGGGGATCGGATGATCCCTACTGAGAACAATTTTGGTGTGGCTCACTCCCTGCGGTTTCAGGTGTGGACCTCGTGGCGTTCGGCGGCGGGTGGTGCCATCTTGGAGTGCGGACCAGCAGCTGTCTCAGTTCCGGGGTATGCCCCGATGTTGTTGTACTTTCCTTCTGCCTGTACTTATTTAATTTGTTGGACCATGTAATTATTGTAAGGACTGAGGTTTCGGGTTCTGTTTTCGGGTCGGATCCCTTGGTTTGGACCCTGTGTGGGGTCTTGTGATTGCTGACTGAATGGCGTCAGCACTGCAGGTTGTTACGCCACGTGGGCGGGTTTCGGGCCGCGAGAGTACGGCCCCGGTCACATCATTTGAACGGCGTCGTGCTTGGTCGACGCGATTAAGACTGTGATCTCTGCGATGTCAGGGTGCGGCGCCAGAGCGTTGTCAGTACGGCCTGTCCTGTCGTCTGAACGGCGTCCACGGTGAGCGACGCGTTTCAGACCGCTGTCAGTACGGCCGTCCTGTCAGACTGATAGGCGTCTGCCTCGATCGACGCGTTTTAGCGGGATTCTGGTTGACCCCGCGAGCCTTCCCTTCTTTCCCTCATTTCTCGCCTTCACTCTCTCTCTCTTCGCTCTCTCCGCCCTCTCCGACTCTCCTCTTCCCCTTCCCTTCCTCTTCTTCCTCTTCCACCACGCCAACGCCTCCTTACCTCTCACCTCAACCTCCACCACTTCCTTCGCGGTGTTCCACTCTTCGGACGGCGGCCGACGTCCCGGCGGAGTGGCGGCGTCCTCGAGGGTACCGGCGGCGGTGTGCGGTGCGGCGGGACGGCGGCTCGAAGCTTGGCGGAGTTCAAGAACCGGTAGGGGGACGAAACCTTGCTTGTGTGCTCGTTTGCTTCTTGGCGTGATGTGGCGTGTTTGGGGCTAGATTGAGCATGTTTAGGGGGATTCCTTGTGGGAATGGCGGTGCTTGTGGACTCGGTTTCGTAGCATGCTTGTGATGGTTGGACTTCTCTTCCTTCCCTCTTGGTTTTGGGGCTTTTCGGGGTGCTTGGGGTTTAAGGGTGAGACCCTCGGGTCGAACCAGGAAACCTGGTTTCTGGCGCTAAATGGCGTCGTGCCTGGTCGACGCTTTTCCGAAAGACGTCTGATCAGTACGACGCGTTTTATGGCAGAAACCTCCCTGTTCGAGGTTTCCTGAGTTAGGGGTTCTGCGCTAAATGACGTCATGGATGGACGACGCCTTTCAGAAGGATGTCGGGCCATCATGACGCCATTTAGGCAGGAAATGCTCCCGTTTAAGGGTTCTGCAATCGGGATTTCTGGGTTGAATGGCGTCTGGCGACCCTGACGCGTTTTAAACGGCGGCTTCACTGGTAAACGCGTTTTAAGTGATAATCTGGCTTTTAATAATCCTGTCTGAGGGTCTTGAATGGCGTCGACCTCGGTCGACGCGATTCAAGACAGAAATGCTTAAACCCTGTTATTTCATGCGTGTTTCACGGTAGGATGGTTCAAATGCATGCTTTGGGTTGTATACTGAGACGGAGGACTTCTGCGTGAGTGGAATTACATCACATGTGTGTGTGTGTGTGCTTTAGCTATATACTGAGACTGAGGTTTAATGTGCGAATGGAATCATGTTATATGTGTGGTTGTGTTATGCGAATGTGGACCGGGTTAACTGTGGTTTACGTCTGTCACCATGGGCCGATGGGAGAAGGGCCATGGTGTCTGTGGAGTGGTGCATGTTGTGTTTCACCCTTGGCTGAGACAAGCAGAACCACCATGAGCCCGTCGGGCCGGAGTAGCTGGTGTGCTATCCGAGGGGTTGCTGTTTGGTCTCAGCGGGTCGGGGTTTCCTTTAGTTGTCGTGACAGCTTCTGGCGTGTTTCTTGCTGTGGAGCTGGTGGTGTTTCTGGTGGGAGTTGGTTTACCCTTTAGCCATTGGGCCTGATGTGACCTTTGATCAAGGTTACGAGTGGTACCTATAGCCCTTGGCCTGACGCAACCCGGGAGAGTTGGGTTTGTGGGTAGTTCCTGTAGCTTCGGCTTGACGGGGGTTCGCCGGTCCCCAGGGCCCTCCTGAAGCGCTGAGTCCTAGTGTGGAGGCAATCCGGACGGTAGGACAATAGTCTAGACTGCTTGTGTGCACACGTAGCTGGCAGTGGCGGTACACTGGTTCCAGCTAGTCCTAGTTTGACTCACTGCCTCACCCTACAGTGCCCCGGAACACTGTAGGGGCGGACAGGCGTGAGCTGTGGTGGTAGTGTTGGGAGGCGACGTTCGACTTCGGTCGACAGTGTGGTTTAGTCGCTTCGTGGACTTTGACTGTGAGTCGTGACTCTGTGTTGGGTTCTTCGGGTTACTTAGAATGGTTCTTGTTACACTGCTTACCGTGCGTTTCATATCAGAGTTGGGTGCTGTATTTACTGCTTTACTTAAATTGCCATATATTCCTGTTGTTACACTTGTGGGTGTGTGAGTGGGAGGCAGGGGATCGGATGATCCCTGCTGAGCCCATTTCTGGTGTGGCTCACTCCCTGCGGTTTCCAGGTGTGGACCTTGTAGACACGCTAATTTTGGCGTCATTTTGAGTAAATTTCATATCATATAATAATGCCTCAGAATGGTTTGATACTTAATCATTAATTAATTTTTATTGATATTTTTGAGTGTCGGGTTTCATAGACATGTTTAAGTTAATCAATTGAATTGATTTTAGCTCAAATTTCAGTTAAAATATGAAGAATCCTAAAAGGCGTCGGCCCATGTGGACGCCATTTAGACTTTATTCCTATTTTAACGTTTAAATTTGAATTTTAATTAATTGATTTATTAGCTAAAAGGCGTCTGTAAGGTTCGACGCGTTTTAGGTTTCCTAAGCTGTTTTAACTTCTCTTCCAGATGTTTATCCTTATCTTAATTCGGGTAAAAGACGTCTACACAAGTGGACGCGTTTTAGCTAATAAAGATAAAGATAAGTTTTCCCGGATATTTATCCTTATCTTAATTAATCTGAAAGGCGTCATCCAAAGTGGACGCGTTTTAGATAATTACAGATAAAGAAGAATTAATCAGTAATTATCTGTCGATTAAAGTAGATAAATCCTAAATTTTTCTATATTAATCGCGAACGCAGAAAATGCCTATAAATACCTTGCATCTCAAGGAGTTAAAAAAAAAAAGAGAGATCGAGCCACAGCGTTATAGCAATTTGAAGATCGGAGCAACAGCGCCGGAGCGCTGCCACCAGAAGTCGGCATCCTTTTTCAAGATCTTCATCTCCTTCAAAGCTTCAACCAACTGGACTGGGCATAAGTTTTTCATATCTGAATTTCATTTTCATTCTTTAGTTTCATTCTCTCATATTCACTCCATGCAAAACACACCACCTCATTAATTCTCCAAAACCCATCTTTTCTAAAGGGGTTTCAAAGTCATTTAAAACAAGTGAGTTGCTGTTTATACATGTTTCTAATCATAGTTAGCTTTGATATTATTTCTACTTAGATTCTCATCACTATTTCTTCTTTATTTTTCTGTCTCTCTGTCTGCTGCATCCAACAACTGAATAACAAGAAATCAAAAAGAGGGAAATCAAGCAAAAGCCAGGAGAACTTCTGGACGATCCTCAACATTCAACAGCAAGAACAAAAGAACAAGAAGAGGCTCTCTTTCTTCAGCCGGCTGAAGGAGGGGAACCAAGGATTCAATCTTCCGCGTTTGAACAGGTAGGCGATCAAACTCTTTTGAAGCTTTTTAGTTAAAAGTTTCTGGCGATCACTGCACCTTAGTTGCATTTTTTTTTAATAGGTTAATTTACCCTAAACAACATAGTTTTTCACATAAATCACACGAGCAAATTTTCAGCACCTACAGCTCTTTTGGCGATCACGGTGGGACTTGGTCTCGCCGTCTTTTAATTTCTTTTGTTCTTGCTATTATCATACCGGGCACCCACGGTGCACCACTTGTGTCTTTCGACACGTCCTCACCAATTGGTGAGTGTTTAGTTTGTTTAATTTCCCTCGTGCACCACGTGCACACCCCAGTGGCAAGATCTTGCCTCCCCTTTGATTAGTTTAAAAAGCTGTTTTTGGTGATAAAATGCTGTGTGTTTGAGTGATTTCTTAGTTGTTTAGATAGTAAACCATCCTGTTTAAAATCTGAAACTAAAAATCTTTGCATGAGTCGATTATTTATTGCATTTTTCCCTGTTTAAGGAGGATTCGACCCAGAAAATCCTTCTGGAAATCTGTTTCTGCGAACTGAAAAGCGTCCAGTAACAGCGACGCGTTTCAAAACCGCGTCAGTAAACCTGGACGCCTTTTAGCCTCCAGATTCTCTCTGTCGTTTACATCTGTTTCTGTGAAATAATTAACTTCTGTGTTGAATAGCGTCGACCATCATCGACGCGATTCAGACAGTTTTTAGTTATTTTCCAGGTTTTCTCTGCTGTTTGCATCTGTTCTCTGCGAAAGAATTAAGTTCTGTTCTGAATAGCGTCGACTATCATTGACGCGATTCAGACAGTTTCTTAATTATTTTTCAGTTTCCAGATTTCTGTGTTGAGTGCTAGCTACACATTACTCTATTAAGCATTAGAGGCCATCCAGGTCGCAGGGCATACGCATTGAGGCTAAAACCCTCCTTTTCTTAGGAACACATTACTCGACGTTAGCAACTCTCTCTGATTGGGTTGGTCCCTTGATCAGACTAGAGAAGTTGACGTTGAGACCTCCATAAGTCCCCAAAATCAAGGTATTCCTCCTTGATCATCGGGTTGGTTGTATCAATTGAAGTCCCGGCTAGATTCCGAGAGCGTTGTGAGAGAAAACCTTAGAGAATAACGGTGGAAATCGAACTGAAACTAGGATCCTTCCCTGAGCGAAATTGTGGTTTAATCCAATTCAAATAACTCAACAAGGAATCCTGAAATCACGTTAAGCATCCACTTGTTTGATTAATCTCTGCACAACTTGCTTAATTAATTTTTTTTGAAAAGAGAATCTAATATAATGTTGCTGCGATCAGGCAGAGATTTGAGTATGGCCCAAGACGCCATTATCAACTACGAGGGAGATGCTAATGCCCCTCGCAATTCTGATTTCAACTACGAGAACGGGAGAGATGCTGATGCCTCTCGTAATTCTGTACCCATTCCAGTTCGACATGACGGGAATGTACGAACTCCTCTTTTTAATCCGCATGATCAATATCATGATCTTCCTCCGCATGAATATGTGATTCCCAATCCTGACTTTGAGGGGGACATGAATCAGCATGATCCCTCATCCTCCGATCCTACGGATCTTGTCAATGCTCTGGGAGTTCTTGCCTCCCGACTGGACCCTCAGCAGTTCGAGGCGATCCAGTCCATCTTGAAGGGGAAGGCACCCATGCAGCCTGCCGAGCCGAATCCTGTGGCTCCCCCCGTTGTTCCTCAACAACCTCTTCCTCCTCCTCCTTATATCCAACAGGCCATGGAAGGCCTTCATCTTACCTCTCGGCCAACTGGGCCACAACTTTCTTCATCCAGGCAACCGGCTAGACCGCAGACGCCCATTTACCAAAATGCCCTCGGGCATGGCGGAAGCTCTGCCGGACCTCATCCTTATTACCCTCCTTGTCCAACGTACTCTAGGCAGCAGGCCTATCAAGTACTTCCTCCTCCTCCTCCTCCCCAGGCAGATCTAACCACGCAGACGTTGCTGGCCAAGATGGAGCGCATGGACGAGCAGTTTAACAATCTTCAGAAGATGATGGGGGTTAAAGCTGTGCCAGAAATTAATTTACCGAGCCTGCCAGTGTTTCATCTGCCACCCTCTGAAATGCCAGTGTATCGAAAGTATAACGGTACTGGTAACCCCTTCACGCACCTGAAGGAGTTCATGTACGAATCCTCTTTCTGGCAGAATGATAAGAGGTCATTGGCTTTCTTGTTCAGGAGATCCCTAGAGGGACCAGCCCTCGAGTGGTTCTTTTCTCTGGAACCCTCAGAAGTAGAGGATTACGGTATCGTTTCACGTAAATTTATCCAACGATACCAGGACAGAGTCGCACCCTCCCTGTCTATCACGGATCTTATTGCAGAAAAGATGAAACCAGACGAGGAGTTTGTCAGTTTTGCTGACAGGTGGCGGGGCCTGGCTGAAAAAGTGAAAGATCACTTGTCCGAATCCGAACAAGTGAAAATGTTGATTTCCAACGCCACGCCCCAGTTCAAGCTAGTCCTCTCCTTGAACAACTTGACGAACATGGCAGAGCTCTATGAAAGGGCACGGTACTGCCAGAATGCTTTCAAGGACGCTACGTTCTCTAGCGTCTTTGATCCTCATAGACCTAACAGGCCTCCGCCTCGGAAGCCTGCAGTGCCAAATTCTCCTAGCTCAGGTCCAACTACTGAGGGCACGCTCTCTCACGAGCAGGTCAGTACTATGAACAATAACTCGCCCCAGTTTGTGAGGAATCAGCAGTACCAGAGGCCACCACAGCCGAGCCAGCAGGGGTACAGGCAACAGCAGAACTCCCATTACCAACAGCAGTACCAGCGGCCCCAGCAGCCGAATCATAACCAGCTACAGCAACAGCCGCAACGGCAACAGCAGTATCAGCAGCTACATCAGCAGCAACAGCAACAGCCACAGTACCAGCCGCGTGCACCGCCGGCGTACCACAATGTCCCTCCTCCGGGTGACTACAACCAGCAAAGGAGACCTCCAGGCCCGAAAAGGGCAGAGTACCCGGCCCTCCCAGAATCCTTGGCAGACATTTTCAGCGCTTTAATGGCAGCCAATGCCTTAGCTTTGCCGAGAGAGAAGGCCGTCTGGCCTCAAAATGCCGATACGTCTAGGTATTGCTACTTTCACAGACAACCTGGGCATACCATTGACACTTGCTTCCAATTCAGAGATTATATCCATGATCTCAATGAGCAGGGCGGCATAGACTGGGAGGAAATGAAGAAGTACATAACAGCCCTGAAGGCGAGGAGACCGCAGCAGCAGCAGCAGCAAGCAAGACCACCGGCACAAGCAGCAGCACCACCCAACATGGGCATAGTGCAGAATCCACTCCCGGAGCATCAGAACCAAAAGCAGGTTGCTCCCATCTTGACGAACAGCCAGTCTGAGGCTGGTCGTGGGCAGCAGTGGAGAGTAGAGGACTCTTCCTCTCTTTGTTCAACGGGTCACGTTCAAAGTACCGCAGAACGACCACCACGCCGCACCATCCACATACCAAGGTCACAACCCGTTACCATTACCCCCATACCCACACCTACATATCACTCGCCCACACCCAATAACCCATTACCACTACCCGCCTTCCTTAGACCCATTACACCCCGCACTCCTACGCCTCCATCATATAACCCCCCGCAAACCAATAACGCACCCCTTCTACCATCTAGGCCGTTACTACGCATACCGTTTCCTACTTCACCCACTACCACTACCGCCTATCCAGATATGCCCTTACCATCTAGACCGCTATTACGCGTACCATTCCCCACTTCGCCAACCACTTACCCATCCACCATCCAACCCTCTAGGCCTTTAATCCGCACCGCGCCATCACCACCTAGCCCTACGCCATCACCTACCTACCAACCCTCTACGCCATCCGCACCGTCCAACCCTGCGGTACTTAAAGTGTCACCCGGATCCTCCACGGTTGAGGAACACGCGCTCCGGAGTGGAAGGATTTTCAACAAGGTCTTTCCTCAGTCCACAGTCAGAGACGGCCCATCACAGCCGACTGAGGAAGCCCACAATGAAGAGAGTGCACCAGGCACTCAATATGACTTGTTGAAACACCTAGATCGGACACCGGCACGGATCACTATACTCGAACTGATCAAAAGATCCAAGAGTCACCAAGAAGCTTTGATGGAATATCTGCAGAAGGTGATGGTCAATGAAGACGTGCCGGTAGAAAAGATTGCAGCACTACTAGTTCCTCAGGGGGATCAGCCCTCCATTACATTTCATACATCGGAACTAGCACCGCTAGCAGCCAGAAGCATGGCTCTGAGTATCACGGTTAACATCTGTAAGAAGGCCGTGGATGCATGCCTGGTCGACACAGGGGCTTCGATCAATGTTCTACCTCCGAAGACCCTGGAGCTGTGCGGTGTGCCCAAAGAGAAATGGCTGCCCAGCCCCATCTCAGTAACAGCATATGACAATTCTACCCGTTCCCCTCTGGGAATGGTTTATTTAAAGGTGGAGCTGGGCCCTGTAAGTCATGCAGAGGTCGAATTTCACATCTTGGAAATCGACCCTTCCATAAATGCCATTTTAGGCCGTCTTTATATTAAAACTCTCGAGGCGATTCCTTCTACGAATCATCAATGCCTCAAATTTCCTTACAAAGGACGAATAATTAAAGTAACGAGCATGCCGATCCTTGCTGCTGCTCATTCCTTGAACATTAAATCTGCTGTTTTACCTGGCCGACAACCTTTTCTGTCGGTATTACAGGTCTACCGCCCAGTGGCTGATCCTCTGAAAGCCGCTACTATTTCTCCATATCCGTTATATGCTATCAAAAGGGGGAAGTGCATGAGTACCCCAGGATGGAGGATTATGATGAAGAACGGCTACGAGCCTGGGAAAGGTCTGGGCACACAATTGCAAGGCAGGACCACTCCTGTCAGAAATCATCGAGCAGCGCCTGGAAGTGGTCTGGGCTATAGGCCAATAAAACTGAAACAAAATCTGGTTCAGAAAGCAGAAATTAAAGAGGGCCCGAAAATCTGGCAGGCAATGTCTACACCACTCAAAGAAGGCCGAGATCCCTTAACATGGACCCTGTGTACACATTTTGTGAAAGGGCCCATACTTAGCTATGATAATACGGTAGTCATTACTTCCTGTTTTGACTTCCATGATATATATGGGAGGGATTTGGCCAGACATTGCTCTGAACTGCTTACGTACCAATCCTTGGAGGCTCTGCGGCCTATGAAAAGGAGGAAATTTGATGACCCTGAATGTGAATGGTACAGGTGGTTCGACCTGAGGGACCTGTATATTGCACTGAACAGACTATTTCTGGATCCTGCAGAACCTAAGTGGCCGCCGCAAATTGATGAATTGATTGAAAGCCCTGGTGCTATATTTGACAAGCGGATACTGCTATCTGAAGAAACTGATGAAGGGGAGCCAGATGACCCCTATGAAGCTGGTTACACAACAGATCTGCTCTGGAGGAGTACATATCCTTCACATGTCTTCATGCTCCATACTCTTTTTCGCACACTACTTTTGACCCCGACTTGGTCGCGGGTCATAATTGAAGATATTCTACGGGCTCCGCCCGTCATGATTACTCTGTCCCCTCGGGACATTATACCACAACCTCTTCTCGATCTAGAGAGGTTGTATGATCTAATCTGGGACATATTACTATATGATCCCCCTAATCCTTTGGCCTTGGTGCCTCTTCCTCCGTCTGATTCTCCTTCCATTTTTATTCACTCCTGCTTTATGTTTAATTCTTTCATTTTCCAAAAAAAAACGCCAATTTGGCAACAAATTCTTCCCAAATCCTCATCGAGGAAACATCTTATTTGTCCGATTGCACCCCGACGCGCGGGTCCTTCGGTCAAGCTTCTCTTATAGATTTACTCTGCCCCTCCTCTCGGGAGGATTCTCTTGTATTTCCACTTGTATCCCAGGATTTTCATCCTGCTTCATCCTCGTTAGGTTATGATAGTGAGTTTAGTGAAGTTAGGCAGTCTAGTCAGGTTAGGAAGTCTAGGAAGCCTAAGGGTAGGCAAATTCCAGATAGATACCTCCAGGACTTAGCTGATAAGTGCTCTTCTTGCTCTTTGATCCCTCAGCTTCTAGAAAATCCAATTCAGATGCCAGAAGATTGTATGGACGATGAGTCAGTCAATGATGGGTACGGGGTATATGAATTAGTACATGAAAAGGACCCCATTGTTGAAAAGGAAGATGACGAGGACGCGGCTGAAGCATACGCCAGTGGAGTGAAGAGATTTGATGAACCCTCAGCTGCCGTAGAAGAGCCCACCAAAGAAATTAATTTAGGGACTGAAGACGAACCTAAGGTTGTCCTCGTCAGTAAAAATCTTTCTACAGAGGATGAAAACGCAATGGTACAAGTACTAAAGGACTATAAGGACACTTTCGCCTGGAGTTATGAAGATATGCCAGGGTTAGACTCATCTTTAGTTGAACACAGGTTGACATTAAAGGAAGGAGTTAGCCCGGTCAAACAGAAACTAAGGCGATTCCACCCACAAATGGCTTTAAAGATGAAGGAAGAGGTCGATAAGTTGCATAAAGCCAAATTTATTAGAGTTGTCCTTTATCCACAATGGGTGGCCAATATAGTCCCGGTTATGAAGAAGGACGGAAAGGTCAGAATTTGCATCGACTTCCGCGATTTGAACCGGGCATGTCCTAAAGACGATTTTCCATTGCCTCATATTGATGTACTCATCGATAACACCGCTGGCTATGAGACGTTATCATTCATGGACGGATTTTCAGGATATAACCAGATCAAGAGAAAACATCATTCACTACACCTTGGGGAACATATTGTTATGTTGTCATGCCATTTGGATTAAAGAATGCTGGAGCCACCTATCAAAGGGCCATGATGGCAATATTTCATGACATGATGCACATAGACTTGGAAGTGTATGTGGATGACTTATTGGTTAAATCGAAAACAAAGGCTGAGCATGCCAAAGTGTTGGCAAGGGTATTAGAAAGATCGAGAGAATATCAGTTAAAGATGAACCCCAAGAAATGTATATTCAGGGTATCTTCAGGAAAATTGCTTGGATTTATCGTCAGCAAACGGGGAATTGAGATCGATCCTAATAAGGCGAAGGCTATTAGAGAAATGCCACCTCCTAAAAACTTGAAAGAGTTGAGAGGATTAATCGGAAGGTTGCAATTTATTCGCCGTTTTGTCTCTCAGCACTCACAAAGGTGTAAGCCGTTTTACGAGCTTACCAAGCCGGGAGTCAAATTCGATTGGGACGATAAGTGTCAGGAGGCGTTTGATGGATTAAAGAATTATTTAGCAAATCCTCCTGTTTTGAGACCACCATCTCCAGGAAAACCATTGATACTTTATATTTCAGTCCTGGATGATGCAGTGGGGGCTGTCTTAGCACAAGAAGATGAAAAAGGAAAAGAGAGGGCAGCCTATTATCTCTCTAAACTTCTCAACTCCGCTGAACAGAGATATACGGCGATGGAGAAAACATGTGCAGCATTGGTCTGGGTTGTGCAGAAATTGAAGCATTATTTTCTGGCCCATGAAGTCCATCTCATCGCTAGGATGAATCCGATCAAATTTCTTCTGGAGAAATCTGTTCTTACTGATAGGTTAGCGCGATGGCAAAGCTTTCTATCTCAATTCGATATCATCTATATCCAGCAGAAAGCGATCAAGGGCTATGCCATAGCAGAACATCTCGCTCATCATCCCCTTCCTCGTTTTGATCCAGTGCGATCAGAGTTTCCGGATGAGGAACTGATGTCCGTAAATCAAATCAGAGATGATATGTGGACTCTGCATTTTGACGGAGCTCTGAATTCTCATGGAAAAGGGATCGGTATCGTTCTGTTATCACCTGAAGGTATCACCATTCCACAAGCCTTTCAGCTTGATTTTCCAGTCACAAACAATATAGCTGAATACGAGGCACTCCTTGCTGGTCTCGAGGCTGCTCATTTCCATGGTGCCACCAAACTCAGGATCGTAGGTGATAGCCAACTGATTCTTCGCCAAGTACTGACCAAGTATCGAACTCTCGATCCCAAACTCAAGCCTTATCAGGAGCTTACTTCTGCTTACTCAAAGCTTTTCACGAAATTGATCTTTGTCCATGTCCCTAGGAATCAGAACATCTTAGCTGACGCTCTAGCTTCACTTGCATCTTCTCTTGATTTTCCAATCAGCAAACAATCCGAATCAATCATAGTTCATAGGCGTCTTTCACCCGCCGTGAAAGATCCTTCATTCCTTAGAACTAAGGAGAAGTTGCTGAAGAAAGTCAGGGACGGAGATATCATTGAGAAAAGAGAAATTATGCTGATAGAGCTGTTAGAAGAGATGGATGATGAACAGAAGCCATGGTATTATGAAATTGCAAAATATTGTGAAGATCAATCTTATCCTGAGGAAGCTACAACTGTGGAGAAAAGAGCTATCAGGAGAGTTGCTCAACGATACACCTTAGTTGGGGGAGCATTATATAAGAGAGGTTTTGATGGAGTTCTTCTGAGATGTCTAGACGAAGATGAGCTTTGGAAGGTTATGGAAGGAGCTCATAGTGGAGTTTGTGGTGGCCATGTCAATGGACAGATGTTAGCAAAGAAGATCCTTAGACAAGGATTTTACTGGCCAACCATGGAAGAAGATTGTGTAGGATTTGTTCGTAGATGTGCTAAGTGTCAACTTCATGCCGACAAAATTCATTCTCCTGCATCTTCACTCCATCCTGTTTCTTCCCCATGGCCTTTCTCCATGTGGGCTTTCGACATTATTGGACCTCTTGGTAATCCAGATTCCGGCATCAAGCAAAAATCTTTCATTCTCACGGCAACGGAATACTTCACCAAGTGGGCAGAAGCTGAAGCGTACGTGGAGATCAAAGCATCAACCGTCTGCAAGTTCATCATGAAGAACATCATCACCCGATTTGGAATTCCAAGCACCATCGTCACCGACAATGGACCGCAGTTCGTGTCACAGGAATTGAAGGACCTCTGTAACAGGTATAAAATTGCATTGCATCATTCATCTCCTTATTATCCGCAAGGCAATGGCCAAGCAGAGGCAACAAATAAGACTTTGATAAAAATCATCAAAAAGACGTATAAATCTAACAAATTCACAGATTGGCCAGAAAAATTGGTTGAGGCTTTATGGGCCTACCGAACTTCAATCCGCACGCCTACTGGGCAAACTCCTTATTCCTTAACATTTGGAATGGAGGCGGTAGTTCCATATGAGATCCTTATACCGTCATTAAGAGTACAATTGAATAAGGAATTTTCTATTGATGAACATCGTTCAGCACTCCTTTCTCAATTGGAACTTTTAGATGAGAAAAGATGGTCAGCTGCTAATCATGCAAAAGTTTATCAAAATAGACTAGCACGTTTTTATCAAAAGAAAGTCATTGAACGTAAGTTCAAAGTCGGTGAAATGGTTGTCAAAAGAATTTTTATAAAACCTGGTGGTCCGCGTTCTAAGCTCCAACCCAACTGGGAAGGACCTTATGTTGTATCGCACGCTTTTCCTGGTAATGCTTATCGTCTTATTAATGCGGAAGGAGAAGAGCTAAAACATCCCTGGAATGGTTTACATCTTAAGAAATACTACCCTTAGGTTAAAAAGTTGATCAGTATGGTACAAAGACCAGTGGAATCAGAAAGTTTATAAACTCAAATTTCCTTATTAGTCTGAATAACTTAATTTCAAGCCCATTAATGCACACACTAACACGTTTGATTCGTGAGTAACAAGAGATGCCAAGTCCTAAAGAATATCGAAAGCTTGACCGAAAGTGTAGAGTACAAATCGTTCCTTTTAAAAGCAAAAAAATTTATGTTTTATGTTCGGCCCATGATGTCGGAACGAGGCTTAGAATAGACTACCAAGAATACCCGCCATCTTAGTAGGAGGCCGTCATAAAAAAATGGGGGAGATCCGTCCCGAAGAAAAGAAAAGAAAGAAAAGGAAAAGGCAAAAGCCAAATGTCAAATCAATAGGCCATTATATTACAAACGTTACATCAAGGCCATGACATGAAATGAAATGAAAGGGAACGCAAGGTCGATAAATACCCCGGAAAGAAATGACCGAACCCCAACGGATATTAGGGTAGGAAAGGAACATCTTTTTAAGTCTCCGGAACCTTCTCATGGGCTTTCTAAACTTATTCGTCTTTTCTTTCTAAAGAGATGTACTCCAAACTTAAGGAATGGTTTAGATTGACTAAGGGTCAAATCATCAAATGGGATCACGAATGGAAACACAAGTTCAAACACGATGGGTTTAAGTTAAGTTGTTAAAGAATAATTTGGAAATGAAGTTAATAAATGAATATGATCTTTTGATCTAAGTACCATGCTGATCTTTTAGTCAAAAATCCAAAAAAATTACATAAGTCAAAAGTTTCAAAAAGTCCAAAAAAAAAAAAAAAATTTCAAAATTCAAAAAAAATACATATGTTTCAAAATTCAAAAAAAATATATATGTTTCAAAAATTCAAAAAAAATACATATGTCAAAATTCAAAAAAAGGCACAAACAAAACTGAATATTTCAAAACAACAAAAATATTTCAGTTAGCATCTGCTTGTTGCATTTGATGTGTTTCATTCCTTTTATTTTCAGTGAGCATCTGTTTGCTTGTATGTTGCATCTTTGCTTAAGTTTGATTATTCTCATTACATTTGTTAATAAAGGCCATGCCCCTTGACCATTTATTGAAGAAAAGATTGATTGACCATTTATTTGGTCAGGCAAGGGGCTAAGCCTAAATAGATACTTAACCTGTTTGTTAAGTGTGTACAGGATGCAAGATAAATACAGGAACACAAGATTGGAGCCAAAAGTTTCATGTATATTATCAAAAGGTGTTTTTGTACATGATACATGAAGAAAAAAGAAAAGATACATAAGCCCTCAAGGCTGGCTCTCCCCTCCGCCCTCGTCCAACTGGCTCTGGGCCTCGTCAGGTGCATCCGGTGCTGGTCCTCGACTAGGAGGTGGAGGTGGTCTCATCGCGCTCGGCCCCGCATGACCGGAAGATACAGCAGCACTGGCAGTAAAGGCACTGGTCAGACCACGCTCATGGGCACGTTGCCGAGCTCGCTGGAACCGTTCCTCCACCATCTTGCGCTCATGCTCCGCAACCGATAAGCGACCCTGCATAGCCTCCAGTCGAAGGCGGTCGCGGTCTCTCTCCTCCGTCACAACCTCCAGGCGAATTTGGAGGCGTGCAAGATCTCCAGTCGAGAGAAGAGCCACCTGCTCCTCCAGAGCCCTGATCCACTCTGCATCAGCCTCGGCACGAGCCGCTGCAGCTCGGGCATACTCTATCTCCGCTTCAGCCCTCTGAAGGGCTTCCTAACCGTGGCTAAAAAGACGGTTATTTCTACCCTTGTACTATTTCATGTAATTATTGTGCATCAGCATTATTATATGATAAGTATTTATTAGAGTATATCAAGGACCTTGTGTTTTTGATGAAACTGGAATTTGAGTTCCCCTACAACAAAAACAGTGATAATTACAGAGGATTCTTAATCGCACGGATAGGCCGTTGGATTGTTAATTAGTGAGGACGATGGTTCCACTTTTGTGAAACGGTGCGTGGATAAACGAGCTTCGGCTTAGCATTGGATTACAAGAATTGGTATCTTGACTCATTAATGGCAATTTAACAATATTATCCTTGATTAATTTATATTTTATTTGACTTTATATTTTTCTTTTAGCCCAGCATGCATCATGTAGGACTTTGAAATCATTGTGATAAGAATTAATTATTGATTAAGTTTCAGACCATTAATCCAAATAACTCAAAACATGATATGAAATATTCCATTCTGAATTGAGTATCTTGATTATCTTTGAGATTCGCTTGAAGATATCTTTGGAATTCTATCCTTTCTTGGGTTCTTTATCCAATATTCTTGTTTTCTTTTAAGATCCATCATGGCTGTAGCACGTCCACATTGGCTGGCAAACGCTCCCCATGATGAAACCTGCAGTGTCTATGACCTGGGGTACTTCCCACTCCGAGGAGGTTGATCGACCTTATTTTATTTCCTTGTCTACCTCATCCAGACAGGATTGATTCCTTTGATTTCATTGAACTATCTTAATTGATGATTTCGAGAAAAATTCCAATCATGTGATGTTAAGGGCGTGTCTCATCACACCTTGGCATCACCTTTTCAGTACATTCCATTTCATTTCACTCCCTTGCAAAGACGATGCCAAGGTGAGGCAGCTGTAGACACGCTAATTTTGACGTCATTTTGAGTAAATTTCATATCATATAATAATGCCTCAGAATGGTTTGATACTTAATCATTAATTAATTTTTATTGATATTTTTGAGTGTCGGGTTTCATAGACATGTTTAAGTTAATCAATTGAATTGATTTTAGCTCAAATTTCAATTAAAATATGAAGAATCCTAAAAGGCGTCGGCCCATGTGGACGCCATTTAGACTTTATTCCTATTTTAACGTTTAAATTTGAATTTTAATTAATTGATTTATTAGCTAAAAGGCGTCTGTAAGGTTCGACGCGTTTTAGGTTTCCTAAGCTGTTTTAACTTCTCTTCCGGATGTTTATCCTTATCTTAATTAGGGTAAAAGACGTCTACACAAGTGGACGCGTTTTAGCTAATAAAGATAAAGATAAGTTTTCCCGGATATTTATCCTTATCTTAATTAATCTGAAAGGCGTCATCCAAAGTGGACGCGTTTTAGATAATTACAGATAAAGATGAATTAATCAGTAATTATCTGTCGATTAAAGTAGATAAATCCTAGATTTTTCTATATTAATCGCGAACGCAGAAAATGCCTATAAATACCTTGCATCTCAAGGAGTTAAAAAAAAAAAGAGAGATTGAGCCACAGCGTTATAGCAATTTGAAGATCGGAGCAACAGCGCCGGAGCGCTGCCACCAGAAGTCGGCATCCTTTTTCAAGATCTTCATCTCCTTCAAAGCTTCAACCAACTGGACTGGGCATAAGTTTTTCATATCTGAATTTCATTTTCATTCTTTAGTTTCATTCTCTCATATTCACTCCATGCAAAACACACCACCTCATTAATTCTCCAAAACCCATCTTTTCTAAAGGGGTTTCAAAGTCATTTAAAACAAGTGAGTTGCTGTTTATACATGTTTCTAATCATAGTTAGCTTTGATATTATTTCTACTTAGATTCTCATCACTATTTCTTCTTTATTTTTCTGTCTCTCTGTCTGCTGCATCCAACAACTGAATAACAAGAAATCAAAAAGAGGGAAATCAAGCAAAAGCCAGGAGAACTTCTGGACGATCCTCAACATTCAACAGCAAGAACAAAAGAACAAGAAGAGGCTCTCTTTCTTCGGCCGGCTGAAGGAGGGGAACCAAGGATTCAATCTTCCGCGTTTGAACAGGTAGGCGATCAAACTCTTTTGAAGCTTTTTAGTTAAAAGTTTCTGGCGATCACTGCACCTTAGTTGCATTTTTTTTTAATAGGTTAATTTACCCTAAACAACATAGTTTTTCACATAAATCACACGAGCAAATTTTCAGCACCTACAGACCTCGAGGCGAGCGGGAGCGTGGTGTCTTCTTGGTGTGCGGACCAGCAGCTGTCTTAGTTCCGGGGTATGCCCCGATGTTGTTGTACTTCCTTCTGCCTGTACTTATTTAATTGTTGGACATGTAATTATTGTTGGACTGTATACGGACATTGTTATTTTCCTTCCTGCGCACTTGCTTATCTTTGTAGTCCGTGAGATTGTCATATTTAATCTTGTTTAGCACTTACTCCTCCAGACGTGTTGTGTGAGATCCGGGTGTGAACCCGTAGTTAATGGGCCGACATCCATTTAGTGACCGGGCCTCCGGTTATAGGATGGCGGGTCGTTACAGTTGGTATCAGAGCTCAATCTAGTCGAGTATGTGATAAACTGGGTTAGATATTATAGTCCAACAATAAGTGCGAGTCTGTACAGGCGATGGCTACTGGTGTAGATTGATAGGTTTTGACGTGTTTTGGTTCGATTTGCGTGTTGTGGGGCAGCGATGGCGCCGAAGCGGAAAGCTCCGGTGGCTCGGGGTGCGAGAGCAGATGGTGGTGGTTCGAGGGCAGAAGGTCATAATATGGATCGCTTTATGGAAGCTATGATTGGGGCTATGTCTAGATATCAGCAGGGAGATGGAAGTGAGGGGTCCAGTTCCCGAGGTGGCCAGTCCACGGTGGTGGAGCGGTTCTTGAAGCTGAAGCCCCCTTCTTTCACGGGTCAGCCTGTTCCAGATGCGGCAGCTCAGTGGGTTAAGGAGGTGGAGAAGGTGTTTGATGTCCTAGAATGTGCTGAGAGTGACAAGACCTTGTTGGCAACCTACTTGCTGAAGGGCGATGCTTACGATTGGTGGGTTACCATCAATGGGTTGATGTTTCCAGATAGGCCTTTGAGAGAGATTCCTTGGGAAGGCTTCGTGAGAGAGTTTAGTGGACAGTACTTTCCGAGGCACGTTCGTAGGGCCAAGGAAAGGGAGTTTTTGGAATTGGTGCAGGAGGATATGTCAGTTCTAGAGTACCAGATGAAATTTGTAGCTCTGGGAAGATTTGCTCCACACATATCTGAGCGTGAGGATCTGAGGACAGAGAAATTTGTGGATGGACTTCGGCATGGTCTGAGGGAGTTTGTGGCGGCCCATTGTTGTGAAGATCTGGCGTCAGCAGTTCAGTGCGCGGCAGCAGTGGAGATGCAGTTCCAACACACGGCGAGGGAATCGGAGCATTCGGCACAGGGGAAGCAACAGGGCAGGGATAGATCGACAGCTTTTTCGTCAGGTGATCCGAGTTCCTTCGAGGTCGAGTTCCAGGAGGTACCTTATGGCGAGGAGGAGGATGGTTCGGTTCAGCAGATGGAGACAGAGGTCAGCTGGCAGCAGGAGGCGAGGCGGGACGCTGCAGATCGTTGTCCCCGATGTAGCAGGTTTCATGGCAACCGGATATGTCCCTTGATCACTGGTAGCTGTTTCGCCTGTGGTCGGAAGGGACATCTCGCGAGGAATTGTCCCCAGAAGAACCAGGCAGGTCAGGGACCGAGCGGTTAGTGAGTGCTCGAGGTGTGATTAGAGTCGCGTTTCCTTGTGGAGGTCCGAGGGGTTGTGCTAGGAGAGAACTTTTATTTTGTCTTTTCAGAGGTGGTTGTGAACTCGTGTGGCACTTGTATGTATTTGGATTGGTGGAGGAATCGGTTTTGTAATTTGTGCCTTGCTAGTGTGTGGATATTTTGATCTACCAACTCTTGTCAGAATTGAGAATCTTGGTTAGCTTGATGTGATGTGATTGGCTAATTATTTGGAACCATGTGTGGGTGATTGGTGAGAATGATTGTTGTTATTGATGTGTGTCGGCGTATGTTGGCTAGCCGAGTTGAGCATTGAGCGGTTGCAATTTCGAGGACGAAATTCTTTTAAGGGGGGGAGAATGTAAGGACTGAGGTTTCGGGTTCTGTTTTCGGGTCGGATCCCTTGGTTTGGACCCTGTGTGGGGTCTTGAGATTGCTGACTGAATGGCGTCAGCACTGCTCGACGCCTTTCAAAATGCGTCAGGTTGTGTGGACGCCATTTAGGTCTGCAGGTTGTTGCGCCACGTGGGCGGGTTTCGGGCCGCGAGAGTACGGCCCCGGTCACATCATCTGAACGGCGTCGTGCTTGGTCGACGCGATTAAGACTGTGATCTCTGCGATGTCAGGGTGCGGCGCCAGAGCGTTGTCAGTACGGCCTGTCCTGTCGTCTGAACGGCGTCCACGGTGAGCGACGCGTTTCAGACCGCTGTCAGTATGGCCGTCCTGTCAGACTGATGGCGTCTGCCTCGATCGACGCGTTTTAGCGGGATTCTGGTTGACCCCGCGAGCCTTCCCTTCTTTCCCTCATTTCTCGCCTTCACTCTCTCTCTCTTCGCTCTCTCCGCCCTCTCCGACTCTCCTCTTCCCCTTCCCTTCCTCTTCTTCCTCTTCCACCACTCCAACGCCTCCTTACCTCTCACCTCAACCTCCACCACTTCCTTCGCGGTGTTCCACTCTCCGGACGGCGGCCGACGTCCCGGCGGAGTGGCGGCGTCCTCGAGGGTACCGGCGGCGGTGTGCGGTGCGGCGGGACGGCGGCTCGGAGCTTGGCGGAGTTCAAGAACCGGTAGGGGGACGAAACCTTGCTTGTGTGCTCGTTTGCTTCTTGGCGTGATGTGGCGTGTTTGGGGCTAGATTGAGCATGTTTAGGGGGATTCCTTGTGGGAATGGCGGTGCTTGTGGACTCGGTTTCGTAGCATGCTTGTGATGGTTGGACTTCTCTTCCTTCCCTCTTGGTTTTGGGGCTTTTCAGGGTGGTTGGGGTTCAAGGGTGAGACCCTCGGGTCGAACCAGGAAACCTGGTTTCTAGCGCTAAATGGCGTCGTGCCTGGTCGACGCTTTTCCGAAAGACGTCTGATCAGTACGACGCGTTTTAGGGCAGAAACCTCCCTGTTCGAGGTTTCCTGAGTTAGGGGTTCTGCGCTAAATGACGTCATGGATGGACGACGCCTTTCAGAAGGACGTCGGGCCATCATGACGCCATTTAGGCAGGAAATGCCCCCGTTTAAGGGTTCTGCAATCGGGATTTCTGGGTTGAATGGCGTCTGGCGACCCTGACGCGTTTTAAACGGCGGCTTCACTGGTGGACGCGTTTTAAGCGATAATCTGGCTTTTAATAATCCTGTCTGAGGGTCTTGAATGGCGTCGACCTCGGTCGACGCGATTCAAGACAGAATTGCTTAAACCCTGTTATTTCATGCGTGTTTCACGGTAGGATGGTTCAAATGCATGCTTTGGGTTGTATACTGAGACGGAGGACTTCTGCGTGAGTGGAATTACATCACATGTGTGTGTGTGTGTGCTTTAGCTATATACTGAGACTGAGGTTTACTGTGCGAATGGAATCATGTTATATGTGTGGTTGTGTTATGCGAATGTGGATCGGGTTAACTGTGGTTTACGTCTGTCACCATGGGCCGATGGGAGAAGGGACATGGTGTCTGTGGAGTGGTGCATATTGTGTTTCACCCTTGGCTGAGACAAGCAGAACCACCTTGAGCCCGTCGGGCCGGAGTAGCTGGTGTGCTATCCGAGGGGTTGCTGTTTGGTCTCAGCGGGTCGGGGTTTCCTTTGGTTGTCGTGACAGCTTCTGGCGTGTTTCTTGCTGTGGAGCTGGTGGTGTTTCTGGTGGGAGTTGGTTTACCCTTTAGCCATTGGGCCTGATGTGACCTTTGATCAAGGTTACGAGTGGTACCTATAGCCCTTGGCCTGACGCAGCCCGGGAGAGTTGGGTTTGTGGGTAGTTCCTATAGCTTCGGCTTGACGGGGGTTCGCCGGTCCCCAGGGCCCTCCTGAAGCGCTGAGGCCTAGCGTGGAGGCAATCCGGACGGTAGGACAGTAGTCTAGACTGCTTGTGTGCACACGTAGCTGGCAGTGGCTGTACACTGGTTCCAGCTAGTCCTAGTTTGGCTCACTGGCTCACCTACAGTGCCCCGGAACACTGTAGGGGCGGACAGGCGTGAGCTGTGGTGGTAGTGTTGGGAGGCGATGTTCGACTTCGGTCGACAGTGTGGTTTAGTCGCTTCGTGGACTTTGACTGTGAGTCGTGACTCTGTGTTGGGTTCTTCGGGTTACTTAGAATGGTTCTTGTTACACTGCTTACCGTGCGTTTCATATCAGAGTTGGGTGCTGTGTTTACTGCTTTACTTAAATTGCCATATATTCCTGTTGTTACACTTGTGGGTGTGTGAGTGGGAGGCAGGGGATCGGATGATCCCTACTGAGCCCATTTCTGGTGTGGCTCACTCCCTGCGGTTTCCAGGTGTGGACCTCGAAGCGAGCGGGAGCGTGGTGTCTTCTTGGTGTGCGGACCAGCAGCTGTCTTAGTTCCGGGGTATGCCCCGATGTTGTTGTACTTCCTTCTGCCTGTACTTATTTAATTGTTGGACATGTAATTATTGTTGGACTGTATACGGACATTGTTATTTTCCTTCCTGCGCACTTGCTTATCTTTGTAGTCCGTGAGATTGTCATATTTAATCTTGTTTAGCACTTACTCCTCCAGACGTGTTGTGTGAGATCCGGGTGTGAACCCGTAGTTAATGGGCCGACATCCATTTAGTGACCGGGCCTCCGGTCATAGGATGGCGGGTCGTTACAATTATTGTTGGACTGTATACGGACATTGTTATCTTCCTTTCTGCGCACTTATCATACCTTTGTAGTCCGTGTGATTGTTATATTTAGCCTTGTTTAGCACTTACTCCTCCAGATGTGTTGTGTGAGATCCGGGTGTGAACCCGTAGTTAATGGGCCGACATCCATTTAGTGACCGGGTCTCCGGTCATAGGATGGCGGGTCGTTACATAACATACTAGAAGATGATCAAGTCAGTGCAATCTGCGAGATCTTTGAGGGAAAACCGATAGGCATAGCGATTCTAGCTTATCTCTACAGCAGACTCTCTGCGGCATCTAAAGGTCAGCCTCCCTATGGTTGCATGCTACTCTTCGCTTTGTGGGTTGAGTTGCATTTCAAGTTTGAATATCACACTAGAAATTCTGCAAAACTGTCTCAAATATATCATAATAGCCCTATCTTCCATATTTTCAACATTGTGAAATTCAATGAGAAGATGATCAATCGAGTACCAAAACTCAAGACTCGAGCTGACTGGAGAGATTATCTGATAAGAATGCTAACATATGGATTCGATTCCTCGCCACTTGCACTCGTAGGAAAGCTCATTCGAGTACGTCGTACAGCGGGTGCAAAGCTTAAACTTATCGGGACTACTGAGTTCATGCTGTACAATCCTCATCGCTGCTATACTCAACTCAGCCTACCTCACCATGAATTTCCAGAATTTTCCCATATATCTCCAATCAAGAAGCGTGCTTTGGAATCCGATGAAGACTATGAAGCTACTGAACTTATAGTCACACTATGGAATATTAGCTTCAATCATCGTGTAAAATCCTCTCAGAATGCTCATAGAATTATTTTTTGGAAAATGAATTATAATTGAAAGACGCCTTTTAATCATAATTCATTTTCCAAAAAATAAATATTAATCCTTAAAATCACAAATTATGCTTAAAACGCGTCCATCAGTGTAGACGCCTTTCATCCAAAAATCCTTTTTCAAAATATGAGATTTATCCTAAAAATCCTGAATTATACTTAAAACCCGTCCACATGTATAGACACCTTTAAAGCAAAAATATTTTTCCAAAAATCAAAGATTAATCTTTAAAATCCTGAATTATCCTTGAAACGCGTCCACACATGAAGACGCCTTTCAATCTTCTCTCTTACTTTTTCACAGAACTCTGCCATTAATTATGTGATTAATCCACTAAAACGCGTCGTGCTATATGGATGCGTTTAATCATCATGCCTTGTACTGTTCTGACCAAAATTGACGGTTTAAACTGAAACGCGTCGTTCTGTCAAGACGCCGTTTGATCGATTTCAAACACCTGCCGTTACCGCCTCAGTTTATGCGCCCTGAATGGCGATGCTGTACCTCGATGCGTTTCAACCTCTCCAAACAGAAGCCGCGAAGGCCCTGCTTCCTTCCTCATTCTCCCTTGATCTTTCTCACTCTTCCCGAGCTTCGGCGATTTCTTGCTCCTCCGACGATCACCCTCGTCTCTTTCCGGCGAGCTTCTTTTCTCCGGCCATCTTATTTCCACCTCTTCTTCATTCTTAAGGACTCTCTCTTTCACCCGAGCTCCCTCTTCCTCTCTTGTTCTCTTAAAAAAAAAAACTTATGGAGCAAGGAGAAGGATCATGGGGGAAGCGTCGCCGTGCTGTGCGTGTAGTGAGGAGGGAGGATTCTGGAGCAGTTCCCCCCGAGGAGGCCATGGCCTTGGAAGCGGCGGCGGCCATCTTAGAAGAGGAAGCTCCTCCTATGGTGATGGGCGAAGAAGAAGAAGGGGAGGACATCCTCCATTTGGTAAGTCTCTTATGGATGTTTATTTTAGATGAATGGAATGAAGGAAAGGGGAGAAAAGGGGAGAAAGGGACTTGTTGGAAAAAGCCCGAAAATCGAGTTTGAATGGCGTCCAGACCAGGTGACGCCTTTCAAAAGGCATCGCCATGGTCCGATGCCATTCAAAGGGAATTTTACTTTTTATTAGAGTAGAAAATGAGTTTAAATAGCGTCAAGGGAGGTGGACCCCTTTCAATGGGCGCCCATGTTGCTCGACGCCTTTCAATTAGAATATTTTATTGATTTTCTGTGGCCATTGACTAATGAAATTTTTTTGAATTGTTTGAAGGGGATAATGAAGGCCCGCATATCATGGGACCTAGTCGTCGGTGCCTACAGAGGGCTCCCATACTTTCAAAGGGAGAGACTTAGGCGAATGGGTTTTGGAGAGATTTTGGACATCGAGCCATTTTGGCTCGATCTAGTGTTGCTGCAGGTACTCAGAGAGCGTTGGCACGCGGAGAGTCGTGCATTCCTAATGCCCTGGGGACATATGATCCCCACCTTAGAGGACATGGCCAGGATCACTGGCCTTAGAGTAGAGGGCCGACCGGTGAGCGGGGTGACTTACCCCGATTACCGAGGGTTGGTAGAGGCTCTGTTAGGTATAGAGGTCTCTAATTTAGATAGAGAGTCTAGGACAGTACCTAGGGTGGAAGTAGAGGCCGCTCTAGGACTAGTTGAGCCTCGATGTCGGTCGGACGAGACCCGGGAGGAGTTTAAGAGTAGATTAGTAGAGTCCTCTTCTGGCATCTATTGTAGTGACCCTAATCAGGTAGAGGATGTAGATAGGCAATTGAGAGTCTTTCTTGTTTTCTTCTTTGGTCGGTTGCTCTTCAGTACGAAAAGCGACCATATCCATTGTAGATTTCTTTCTTTGTTAGAAGACCTAGAGTGTCTCCATGAGTACGCGTGGGGTGCGGCCCTCCTGGCTCACCTCTTTGCAGATCTCTCTGCGGTCACACCGGACCACGAGACCACCATCAGCGGCTTCTTGCCGTTTCTTTAGGTATTAAGTCATTTTATTATTTGTTTATGATATGAAATGTAATGAAATGATTTTTCCTAACCTATATGTTTATGTGCAGGTTTGGAGTTACCATTACTTCCCGCTCGGCCGAGCGAGGATAGTGAGACCGGGTGCCGTCCCGTTGGCCTACCGCTGGCAGCCAATAGTGGACACGGCCCCGCAGCACCATCAATCGACGGCCCTCCGCCGTCAATTCCTCGATTATCTAGAGCTTCTGGTAAGTCTTTAATTTGTTCAATTTTATTTATTAAATGCAGTGTTTCATTTATTAAATGCAATTTATTTATATGAATGCATCTAATCTGTATGCAGGTGATCTGGCGCCCTTACTTCGGCATGGGCGAGGAGGGCCAGCCGTGGGTGACGGCTGGCCGGAGACAGTTCGGGAGCCAGATGTGGCTCCACTGCCTCAACGAGATCGAGCCGCTCCACCTCCGCCTAGTCATGAGGACACTGGGCCTCCACCAGGAGTGGGTGGACGAGGAGGTCCCGGAGGGCGTCGGGAGGAGCATGAGGGGGAAACAAGCCCTCACAGACTGGCGTGCCAAGTTCCCCGAGCAGTACGAGGACTGGCACCGCCGCGGCGTACGGGTAGAGTCCCACACGGAGGATAGTACCGCCTACCTCCAGTAGTACCGGACCTACTACGCCGATCAACTTCGGCTCCTCCGACCACTCGATGTAAGTAGGATTTATGCATCTTTCATTTTATTATTATCTTTAACTTATATTTGTGAATGAATGTATGCATGTGTGGTATGCAGGATGCACGAGATGCCGTGATCATCGACCTCCGTGCCCGCATCCAAGATGTCGATGCCCAGTTGGAACAAGTCCAGAAAGAGCTCTTTGACCTGGTATGTATGCATGCTTATGAGTGTTTTAATTAATTTGTTTTGACAATTAGCCACTGACGGTTGTCTTTTGGTGCAGCGAGCCGTCTATACCCAGGCGGCTCCTCTTACACATGGAGCCTCATCCTCTGCCCTGCCTGCTACATATGAGGCCACCCTTGCTGACCTCCTAAGTCAGCTTGCCTCTGCCATTCACCGAGCCTCTCTTGCGGAGGAGGATCGGGCTGCTCGAGTAAGTTCTATCCTTCTTCTTTGACTTTTTCTGAATTTGATTTTGATTGCTTGATTGCCTTGGACTAGCAATATCTTCTTCTGCAGGTTGCTGAGCTTCAGGAGGCCCTTCAGTAGAGGGATGCAGAGCTGGCAGAAGCTCGGACTTCAGCCGCTCGCATTGCTGAGTTGGAGGCTCAGGTGGCGCGCCTCTCCACCGGTGATGTTGCACGACTCCAGGTTCGCCTGGAGATCCTGACTGAGGAGAGGGACCACGACCGTCTTCGACTGGAGAGTCTTCAGGGCAGACTCTCAGTAGCAGAGCACGAGCACCAGAGTATCAAGGCGCGGTACCAGCGTGCGTGACAACGAGCGCTGGATCGAGGTCAGGCAAGCGCCTTCACGGCCAGCATCGCTATATCGTCTGGCCAGGCAGGGCCGAGTATGATGGGACCACCTCCACCTCCTAGAACTCCAGTGCCAGATGCCCAGGATGAGGCTCAGAGTCAATTTGATGAAGGGACAGGGGAGAGTCAGCCATGAGGGCTGTATATGTACTTTTCCTTTTCTTCTTCTATATCATGTGCAAACACTTTTTGAGGTATATATGAAATTTTTGCCTTCAGCTTTGTGTTTCAGCATTTGTGTGATTTCCTTGGCTTTCATTTCTTTACCCTGTACATTACTTAACAAACAGGTTAAGTATGTATTTAGGCTTAGCCTCTTGCTCAGTCAAGTGAATGATCGATCAATCTTTTTCTTGGTAGAAGGGTCAAGGGGCATAGCCTTTATTAACAAAGGTAGCATGAATAAGCAAACTATAAGCCAAAATGCAACATGCAAGCAGACAGATGCTCACTGAAAGTAAAAGCAATGAAACACACTAGAAGCGATAAGCACATGCTAATTGAAATATTTTTGTTGTTTTCGAATATTCGTTTTTGTTTGGATTTTGGAACATATATTTTTTTTGGATTTTTTTTGAGATATCTATGTTTTTTTAAGTTTGAGATATGTGCTTTTTTTTGGATTTTGGAATATGTATTTTTTTGGATTTTGGAATATATTTTTTTTTGGCTTTTCAAATATGTACTTTTTGGCTTTTGAAATATGTATTATTTTTTTTTGGGATTTTGAAATATGTATTTTTGGATTGTGCAAACTAAAAGACCAGCATGGTACTCAAATAAAAAAGAAACATATTCATTTATTAACTTAATTCCCAAATTGTTCTTTAATAATCTAACTTAGACCCATCATGCTTGAACTTGTGTTTTCATTCGTGATCCCATTTGATGATTTGATCCTTAGTCAATCTAGGTCATTTCTTAAGTTTGGAGTACATCTCTTCAGAAAGGAAGAATTGGTTTAGAAAGCCCACGAGAAGGTTCCGGAGACCCAGAAAGATGTCCCTTTCTCACCCTAATATCTGTTGGGGTTCGGTCATTTTCTTTCCGAGGTATTTATCGACCTTACGTTCCCTTTCATTTCATTTTATGGCCTTGATGTGACGTTTATAATGTAAATGGTCTTTTGATTTGACATTTGGCTTTTGCCTTTTGTTTTTGCTTCTCCTTTTTCTTTTTCTTAGGACGGATCTCTCCCTTTTTTTTTTATGACGGCCTCCTACTAAGATGGCAGGTATTCTTGGTAGTCTATTCTAAGTGTCGTTCCGACATCATGGGCCGAGTGTAAAAACAAAATTTTTGTTTTAAAAGAATGATTTGCACTTTACACCATTGGTCAAGCTTTCAGTATTCCTTAGGATTTAGCGTCTCTTGTTACTCACGAATCAAACATGTCTGTGTGTGTAGTAATGTGTTTGAATTAAATTATTCAGACTGAGCTAGCCTTGCCACCCAGTCTTGCAGGAGTGCATAATATATTCCATGTTTCTTTGCTAAGAAAGTATGTCTAGGATCCGTCTCATGTCTTGGACTTTTCGGAGTTGGAGGTCCCTGAGGATTTGTCCTTTCCAGAGTATCTAGTGCACATTAAAGATCACAGAGAGTAGGTCCTTCGGAACAAGGTTGTTCCTCTAGTTAAGGCAATTTGGCAGCATCGCTCCAGAGGCGAGGCGACCTGAGCGTGAGAGGATGAGATGCGGGAGCAGTTTCTCTATCTTTTCTTGTAAGCTCCTTTTTAGCTTGTGCTATCTTGTCTTTGGTGATAGCTCTGTTGCAGAAATTTAGGGGACGCGATTTAGGAGCCATGCGGGGGTGTCACGCAGGCGAGCGTTGGGGTGCAAGTGTACGGCCCCGACCATGCAGAACACCATTCATAGATCTGCCAGTGTACAACCCACGTCCCATCATCTGAATGGCATCTTCCTAGAACGACACGATTTAGGCTTGTTCTGTTTGACACTCGAGCTTTCCCTCCTTTCCCTCATTTCTCTCATTCTCTCTTTCTCTCTCCTCCTCTCTCTGAATCCCTCCGACCCCCTCCTTCCCTCCCTCATTCCGTTCTTCCACTTCCTCCACTCCAACCCCCCCTCCCTCTCACCACTACCACCACCATCTCCTCCGTGGCACCTTGCTCTCTGGACGGCGGCCGACGTCCCGGTGGAGTGACGACGTCCACGGCGGTGCCGGCAATAGCACGTGGTGTGGCCGGTTCGGCGGCTAGGAGCAAGGAGGAGTTCAAGTAACCGGTAAGGTGATGATCCTTGTTGTGTTTTGTTTAAAATCATGATTTTCCCGCTTTGAAGCATGTGATATATGTAGATTTTTGGGTAGAAAGCATGTTCTAAGGGAATTTTTAATGAGAATGGGCATCTTTATAAAATGGGTTTTGGGTGATAATTGGTTATTGAACTTCTTCCCTTGTCTCCTTTGAGTTTTTTCGGGTTTTGGGGGAGAAGATGGAAACTCGGTTTGGCTCGGTGGAACGCAGTTTCGGACGTTAAATGGCGTTGAGATCAGGTGACGCCATTTTAAATGGTGTCGACCTGGGGCGACGCAATTTACGACCCATTTTCCCGGTTCCTGAGGCCTGTGTAGGATAAAGAAGTTGAAGAGCATCGGCCATGGGCGACGCCATGCAGGCCAGTATCCCTTGTCCCATTGGCTCTGCGAACCAGTTTTAGGGGTCTTGAATGACGTTGGCCACGGGCGGTGTGATTCAAGACAGAACCTCATTAATTCTTGCAATTAATATATGTTTACATTGTTAGATAGTTCTGTTAAATGCATGTTCGAAACCGTACTTCAAGGATGAGGGTTTTCACATGACCAGATTGCGTTGTGTTGTGTTTTGTGTGATCGTGGACCTAGAGTGAGAGTTGTTAGCGCTTAGGCACCCTGTGTCGGTGTGGGAGTGACACAGCGCCGGTGTGGGAGTAGCAGGGTGACGCCTAGAGAGAGGGTCACCTGGTGTACCCTAGGATATAGCTAGTACCGGTGTGGGAGTGGTACATTCGGAGTGTCACTCGTGGCTAGAAGGAATAGAACCACCTAGAGCTAGACAGGCCGGAGTAGCCAGTACGCTGTCCGAGGGGTTGCTATTCCATCCCAGTAGGTCGGTGTTTTCCGTGTTCGGCTGCGTGGTTTGTGTGTTTAGCCGAGACGCTGGTTATGGACTCCGTGGTGGAGTGGTTTCAGAGTTGTGCCTGTTGCATTTACAAATACATGTGTTCCATTTCGGAATTTAGGAATCCTTGGGAGTTATGTTTTCTACTTTACTTTAATTGCCTATATCTAGTCTTGTTGCACTATAGTTGCGTATGTGGGTGGTGGGAATCAGAGGATCCCTGCTGAGTCCATTTCGGTGTGACTCACCCGTGCGATTTTCAGGTGAGGGTTCCAGGCAGACGTAACGTGGAGGGTTTTGTCTCGGGTTGCGCGCCAGCAGGCATCGTTCCGGAGTATACTTCGATATAGTTGTTATTTCATTTTCAGGCATGTACGCTTAATTATTTCTTTTTCAGTTGGAATATATAATTATTTGCTGAGTGGAGTCGAATTGTAATAATTTTTAATTCCTTCACTTCCTTTACAATTCGATGTGTTGTGGATTGTTTAACTTAGTTTATCATTTATTTTCCAGACTTATTGAGATCCTGGTTTGACTCCAAATTTGAATGATTCTGTAGCGACCCACCACCCTATAATCGGGGATCTGATTACTAAATGGGTACCGAATCATTAATTTGGAGTCAAACCAGGATCTAGATAAGTCTGGGAAATAAATAATAAACTAAGCTAAACATTCACATCGCATTGAATTAAAAAAAAGGAAGTGCAAGAATTAAAAATTATTACAATGCGACTCGACATAGCAAATAATTACATACTCCAACTGAAAAGAAATAATTAAGCGTACAGGCCAAAAAATAAAATAACAACTACGTCGGGACATACCCCGGAACAACAGCTATTGGCGCGCAACCCAAGGCAGCACTCTCCTCGCTGTGTCCTTCCCACACCGACACAGGGGTGGCTAAGTGCTACAACTGTCACTCTAGGTCCACGGTCGCACGAAACACAACACAGTGCGATCCGATCATGTAAAAATCCTCATCCTCGAGTACAATTTCAAGCATGCATTTAACCAAACATTCTAACAGTGTGAAGATATGTTAATAACATGAATTAATGTGATTCTATCTTGAATCGCGTCGCCCAAGGCCGACGTCATTCAAGCCTCCTAAACTGGTTCATGTAAAATCTGGCCTCGAAAATGGCCTAAAACACGTCGTCATATGTATCCGCCTTTTGAAAGGCATCGCTGTCCCTAGTCGCCTGATAGCGACAGAAGCAGAGACAGGCTACAGGTGATTTTCACTTAAAACGCGTCGCCCATGCAAGTCGCCTTTTGAAAGGCGTCACTATCCCTGGACGCTCACCAGTCCAGAGACAGAGTCTGGTATTTGGGCTAAATTGCGTCGCGGGTGGAAGCCGCCTTTCTAAAAGGCGTCGCTGTCCCCCGACGCCATTTAACCCTCACAGACAGGTTCCCCTCCGCCATCTCCCGATCCACGGGGTGGGATTTCCTCCCCAAAATCGTGTAAAAACACGAAAAACGTGAAGAATGAGGAGAAGAACCTAAACACCCATTAAAACACCCAATTTCTCATTACATGCATTTAGTATTTTCAAAACCCCTAAACATGTTCAAAAGTGGGAAAATATGATTTTTAAACGGAATACATGGGGATCATCATCATATTAGTTACTCGAACTCCTCCTATCTCCATGCCGCCAACCCGCCTCGCCACATGCCGCCGCCAGTACCGCCGTTGACGCCGTTACTCCACCGGGACGTCGGCCGCCGTCCGGAGAGAAGTGTGCCGCGGAGGAAGTGGTGGTGGTAGTGGAGGAATGGAGAGAGGAAAGGAAGGAGAGGGGGAAAAGGGTTCACCGGTTCGTCGGAGGGAAGAGAGGAGAGAGAAGACGAAGGAGAGAATGAGGGAAAGGAGGGAGGGTTTGCAGGGTCAACCAGAAGCTGGGTAAAATGCGTCGTGCAAGCCCGACGTCATTCAGATGACAAGACCGGACCATACACTGACAAACCAGGGTCGTACTCTAAATGGCGTCGTCCATGCAAGACGCCATTCAGACAATAAGACCGGGGCCGTACTCTCGCGCCCCAAGACCAGTATATGTGGCGCCCACGTGGCACGGCCTAAAACACGTCTACATTGTTGGATGCCGTTTAAACTACGTTGAGCGAGCTCGACGCGAAATAGAAACTAAGTCTCAGCCCCATCAGGGCCCAAACTAAGGGATCCGACCCCGAAACTGACCCGATAACCGGATCCGAAACCTCAATCCTTACATTCTCCCCCCCTTAAAAGAATTTCGTCTCCGAAATTGCCTGCTACAATTAACGAGGTTGAAACATAAAGATACAAGTTCACAAGAGAACTTACGAGAAAAGGTAGGGAAACTGCTCCCGCATCTCATCCTCACGCTCCCAGGTTGCCTCGCCTCCGGAGCGATACTGCCTAATCACCTTAACCAGATGCATAACTTTGTTCCGAAGGACCTGTTCCTTGCGATCCTCAATACGTACAGGAAACTCTGGAAAGGACAAGTCCTCCGCGACTTCCAACTCTAAAAAGTCCAAAACATGAGATGGATCCTGAACATATCTCCTCAGTAAAGAAACATGGAACACATCGTGTACTCTTACAAGACTGGGCGGTAAGGCTAGCTGATACATCGTTTCCCCAATTCGAGTAAGAATTGGAAAAGGCCCAACATATCGCGGACTCAGCTTACCTCGCTTCCCGAATCTCATCACACCCTTGGAGGTGAGACTCGGAGAAACACGTGGTCCCCAACCTCAAACTCAAGCGGTCTCCTACAGGTATCTGCATAACTCTTCTACTTGCTCTGAGCTGTAGTCAACCTCTGCTGCACTACTCTAGCAACCTCAGCATACTGATGTACCAACTCTGGCCCTGCTATCTGTCTTTCGCCAATCTCAGACCAATTCACAGGAGATCGACATGGCCGCCCGTACAATGCCTTATATGGCGTCATACCGATACTAAAATGATAACTGTTGTTGTAAGCAAACTCCACTATAGACAAGTGCTGCTCCCAAGAACCTCCCCAGTCTAGGCAACATGCCCTGAGCATATCTTCCATTGTCTGAATGGTCCTCTCTGAATGCCCATCAGTCTCGGGATGATAGGCCGAGCTGAAGGCTAACTGCGTGCCCAAGGCCTTCCGAAAACTCTTCCACAACCTAGAGGTAAATCTCGGATCCCGGTCTGACACGATGGATAAGGGCACCCCGTGCAGAGAAATGATCCGATCGACAAATAGCTTAGCCAACTTACTGACTGACCAGTCCTTCCTAATAGCCAGGAAGTGTGCTGACTTGGTCAATCGATCAACAATGACCCAGATCGCGTCTCTTCTGCCAGGGGACACAGGTAGTCCCATAACAAAGTCCATAGTCACCTACTCCCATTTCCATTCCAGGATCGCCAAAGGCTGCAACAATCCTCCTGGTCTCTGATGTTCTGCCTTAACCTGCTGACAAGTCAGGCACCTTACCACATAATCAGCTACATCCTTCTTCATACCAGGCCACCAAAAGTGCCTCCTCAAACAATGATACATCTTAGTCGTTCCGGGATGCACTGTATATCTAGAACAGTGCGCCTCATCCAGGACAGTCCTGCGCACATCTTCCTCGACTGGGACATAAAGTCTGCCTCTAAATCTGACTGTACCATCATCCCACAGCTCCACCTCTGGTGTCTGGAGAACCTGTGGTAACTCTGCATCTACCCTCTGAGCCTCGATTACGGCATGGTACACTGCTGGCCTCACAGTTAAGCTGGCTAACACGGCTCTATCAGCCTCTCGCGGAATCCTAAAGGAAGATTCAACAACCTCTTCAAATAACCTCCATTCTCGAACCATGAGATATGACACGACCGTCTTCCGACTCAAGGCGTCTGCCACCACATTCACCTTGCTCGGATGATAAGAAAGGTCGAGATTATAATCCTTGATAAATTCCATCCACCTGCGCTGCCACAAGTTCAAATCCTTCTATGTGAATACGTACTTCAAGCTCTTGTAATCAGTAAAAACCTGAAATTTCTCTCCATACAAATAGTGCCTCCAAATCTTCAGTGCAAATACCACAGCTGCCAACTCTAAGTCATGAGTGGGATAGTTCTCCTCATGCTTCTTCAACTGCCTAGAAGCATAGGCCACAACCTTACCATGCTGCATTAGAACCGCACCCAAACCTCGATGTGATGCATCTGAATAAACCACAAATCCACCGGAACCTGATGGAAGTACCAACACTGGAGCCGAAGTGAGGCGAGTCTTCAACTCAATGAAACTTCGCTCACACTCCTCGGTCCACAAGAAATGAACTCCCTTACGATTCAACCTCGACAAGGGGGTAGTTATCGAAGAAAAACCCTGGACAAACTGTCTGTAATATCCTGCTAACCCCAAGAAGCTCATGATCTGAGTTACTGTTGTTGGTCTTCTCCAATCCATTACTGCCTCAATTTTGGCTTGATCCACTGCAATGCCGTCTCCAGAAATGACATGTCCTAGGAAGTGCACCTTGTCTACCCAGAATTCACACTTGCTAAACTTGGCATAGAGTTGGTGCTCTCTCAGAACCTGCAATACCACCTAAAGATGTGTGGCATGCTATTTATCAGAAGAAGAGTATACCAAAATATCATCTACAAACACCACCACGAACAGATCCAGATAGGCCCAGAAGACCCGATTCATCAAATCCATAAAAGCCGCCGGAGCATTGGTCAAGCCAAAAGGCATAACCAAAAACTCATAATGTCCGTACCGAGTCCTAAAGGCCGTCTTACTAATATCAACCTCACGGATACTCATCTGATAATACCCTGATCTCAAGTCAATCTTTGAAAACACCTTCACAGACTGCAACTGATCCATCAGATCGTCGATCCTCGGAAGTGGGTACTTGTTCTTTATCGTCACCTAGTTCAGCTGTCTATAATCGATACACAACCTCAGAGAACCATCCTTCTTCCTGAAAAATAGAACTGGAGCACCCCACGGAGAAGTACTGGGACGAATAAAACCCTTATCCAGCAATTCCTGCAACTGCGCCTTTAACTCAGCGAGTTCGGCTGGCGCCATCCGATACGGGGCCTTAGACAGGGGCGCCGTACCCGGTGCAAGCTCAATAGTGAACTCAACCTCTCGTTGAGGAGGGAGGCTAGGCAACTCCTCAGGAAACATATCAGCAAAGTCACAAACTACAGGCACCTCCCAAGGACTAGGATTAACACTAACATCAGCTAAAACAACAAAGGCAAGGAAGGCCTCACAACCACCAACAAGCAACCTCTAGGCTTTAAAGGCAGAAATAAGAATACCTTGAGAAGAGAGCCTAATACCTTGGAAGTAGAAGGTCGGGATGTCTGGAATAGAGAAACGCACCCTCTTCCTGTGCCAGTCCACCTCGGCATAATAAGCCTCCAAGCAGTCCATGCCCAGGATGACATCAAAGTCACGAATGGCAAGCACAACTAACTGGGCAGGCAACTCATGGCCCTCAATAGTCAAGGGAACTTCACTCAAACAGTTATAAGACAACATGAAATCCCCAGAAGGAACCTCTACCATCAATCCATCGGATATCTCATCAATGGGTGCAGAAAGAATATCTACGAACTGCTCAGAAATAAAAGAATGCGAAGCACCCGAATCAATTAACACATGCGCAGAGTTCCCAAGGACAGAAAGTGTACCTTCCACCAAGTTGGATGCACGAGCCTCCTTCCTGGTGATAGCTAAAACTCTCCCCTAGGTCCTCGGCTTCTTCTGATCACCTGGACCCTGCCCCTGACCATGCCCCTGTGGGCAATACCTTGCCAAATGACCCTGCTGGCCACAAGTGTAACACCTCCCAGAAAAAGCAAGACACTGAGTCCCACCGTGAGTACCACCGCAATGTTGACAAGCTGCGGGAAGCCTCTGAGCTGCCTCCTGCTGAGCACTGGATACTGACTGACTCTGCTAGCTCTGTTTGGGTCTGCTACTACCGCTGCTGCCGCGGCTGCCTTGAAAGAATCTCCTAAATCTGGAGCCGAGTGAAGACGGTCCTGATCCGGACGAAGGAGCTGCTACTGCTCCCTTTCCCCTGCCACGAACTGGCCCCTGAGTAGTCAGTCCCCTCTCCCGGGCTGACTGATCATGCTGTGCCTCTACTGCCGCGGCACACCTAACCGCCGATGCCAAATCTGTACAACAGTGGGATGCCACAAAACTCCTCAGATTGGACCTCAGTCCATCCACAAACCTCTCAGTCCGACGCTCCTCGTCTCCTAAGGTAAAAGGCACAAACCTTCCAAGCGAAACAAACTTCGTCTGGTATTCAAGCACTGTCATGCTTCTTTAGGTCAGCTCCATAAATTCCTTCTCCTTGGCCTTATGGACATGCCTAGGGAAGTACTATGCATTGAATTCCTTCACAAAAGTCTCCCATGGAATTTCCCTCAGACTCCTATCCGCATATGACAAACTCTTCAAAGTGGTCCACCAGTCGTAGGCATTATCCTTCAACATGAAGGTAGCCAACGGAGTACTCTCAACTACTGCACAATCCATAGTATCAAAAGTCTTCTCCAACTCCCTCAACCAATGAACAGCCTCATCAGAGTCGGGATGACCGGTAAAATGGGGCGGCTTCAGCTTCAAGAATCTCTCCAATGTAGTCGAAGACCCTCCCCGAGCACTAAAACTCTCACTAGGGTCTCGGGTCTGGTATCTAACCATCGTGTCCATCATCACCTCCATGAAATGCTCCATACTCGGCCTACTGGCCTCAGATCCACTAGGGACATCTCCCCACTCTCTAATAAGTGGCATCCTCTTCCTAGGAGCCATCTAATCGCCTACAATCACAAAAATCAAAAAGTTCTAATTAGAATCCTAAAACCTATACTATCGCCATACCTATACGGGATAATGTAATTATTTACCGGAATTACGATATTTAACCTAGTTATTCATTTATTTGCCAGACCGAATGCTCTGATACCAACTGTAATGACCCGCCACCCTATAATCGGGGATCCGATTATTAAATGGGTACCGAATCATTAATTTGGAGCCAAACCAGGATCTAGATAAGTCTGGGAAATAAATAATAAACTAAGCTAAACATTCACATCACATTGAATTAAAAAAAAAGAAGTGCAAGAATTATAAATTATTACAATGCAACTCGATACAGCAAATAATTACATACTCCAACTGAAAAGAAATAATTAAGCGTACAGGCCAGAAAATAAAATAACAACTACGTCGGGGTATACTCTGGAACAACGGCTGTTGGCACGCAACCCAAGGCATCACTCTCCTCACTATGCCTGCCTGGGACCCTCACCTGAAAACCACAGGGGTGAGTCTCATAAAAAAGACTCAGTAGGGATCCTTCGATCCCCACCGCCCACAAGTGCAGCAACACAAATATAGGTAAATTAAGCAAGTAAAGCAGTAACCACAATTCCTAAATTTCGATATAAAACACATGCATTCGAAATGTACTATGCACAACTCTGAAACCATTCTACCAAGGAGCCTACAACCAGCGTCTCGGCAAAACACGCCAACTACACGGCCGAACGCGGGAAACATCGACCCGCTGAGACCAAACAGTAACCCCTCGGATAGCATGCTAGCTACTCTGGCCCAACTGGCTCTAGGTAGTTTCTGCTTCCCCCAGCACGAGTGACATTCCAAAGGTACTACTCCTACACCGGTACTAGCTAACCCCGGGGTACACCAGGTGACCCTCTCTCTAGGCGTCACCCCACCACTCCCACACTGGCGCTGTGTCCCTCCCACACCGACACAGGGTAGCTAAGCGCTACAACTGTCACTCTAGGTCCACGGTCGCACGAAACACAACACAGTGCGATCCGATCATGTAAAAATCCTCATCCTCGAGTATGATTTCAAGCATGCATTTAACCAAACTTTCTAATAGTGTTAAGATATTTTAATAGCATGAATTAATGTGATATTCTTGAATCGCGTCGCCCAAGGCCGACGTCATTCAAGCCTCCTAAACTGGTTCATGTGAAATCTGGCCTCGGAAATGGTCTAAAACGTGTCGTCATATGTAGTCGCCTTTTGAAAGGCGTCGCTGTCCCTAGTCGCCTAATAGCGACAGAAGCAGATACAGGCTATAGGTGATTTTCACTTAAAACGCGTCGTCCATGCAAGTCGCCTTTTGAAAGGCATCACTGTCCCTGGACGCTCACCGGTCCACAGACAAAGTCTAGTATTTGGGCTAAATCGCGTTGCGGGTGGAAGCCACCTTTTTAAAAGGCGTCGTTGTCCCCCGACGCCATTTAACCCTCACAGACAAGTTCTCCCTCTGCCATATTCCGATCCACGGGGTGGGATTTCCTCCCCAAAATCATGTAAAAACACGAAAAACGTGGAGAATGAGGAGAAGAACCTAAACACCCATTAAAACACCCAATTTCTCATTACATGCATTTAGTATTTTCACCCCAAGAAAACCCCTAAACATATTCCAAAGCGGGAAAACATGATTTTTAAACGGAATACAACGGGGATCGTCACCCTACCGGTTACTCGAACTCCTCCTAGCTCCAAGCCGCCAACCTGCCTCGCCACATGCTGCCGCCGGTACCGCCGTGGACGCCGTTACTCTATCGGGACGTCGGCCGCCGTCCGGAGAGAAGTGCGCTGCGGAGGAAGTGGTGGTGGTAGTGGAGGAATGGAGAGTGGAAAGGAAGGAGAGGGGGAAAAGGGTTCGCCGGTTCGTCGGAAGGAAGAGAGGAGAGAGAAGAGGAAGGAGAGAATGAGGGAAAGGAGGGAGGGTTCGCAGGGTCAACCAGAAGCTGGGTAAAACGCGTTGTGTAAGTCCAACATCATTCATATGACAAGACCGGGCCGTACACTGACAAACCAGGGTCGTACTCTAAATGGCGTCGTCCATGCAAGACGCTGTTCAGATGATAAGACCGGGGCCGTACTCTCGCGCCCCAAGACCAGTCCACGTGGCACTCACGTGGCACAGCCTAAAACACGTCTACGTTGTTGGACGCTGTTTAAACCGCGTCGAGCAAGCTCGACGCGAAATAGAAACTAAGTCTCAGCCCCATCAGGGCCCAAACTAAAGGATCCGACCCCGAAACTGACCCGATAACCGGATCTGAAACCTCAATCCTTACATATTCGTTACCCATTTAGTAATCGGATCCCCGATTATAGGGTGGTGGGTCGTTACACCCTACCTGGTCCGAGCCAAACCTGGCTCTATCCAAGCCCAGGCCTAGGCCCATGAGGCCCAATAGGCTAAGGTCCATTTTAACCCTAAACGCATTATTAAATGGTTTTACGCTCCATTTAACTTAAAATTAAAATTAAAATTTTGTTTAAAATGTGTTTTAAACATTAAAATTAATATTTTGAGTTAAATTATAGAAGGGGTAATACTTAACATGTGATCTTGAATTATAATTAACAATTGTTGTTAATTTATATTTATTTAAGTATTAACAAAGGTTGTTAATTAACAAGGGTTGTTAATTTAAGATGTAAACTTAAACCTAATTAACAAATGTTGTTAATTTATTTTATGTTATGACCTTAATGATAATTAACAAATGTTGTTAATTACTTAAGTGATTAGAGGGTTTTTTTAATTTCCTAACAATTGTTGTTGTGAAATTGTTTCTTAATTAAGGGTCAGTTAATAAAAGATTATTAAGTGAATGTTTAACTCTTGATAATTGTTTATTTCTAGAGTTAATTATTTCTTAAGAAATAAACTTTAATAAAAGTTATTAAAGATTAATTAAGTCTTAATAACAGTTATTAAGATGATTAATTAATTTTTCAAGGATCTCTTAATTAATGTTTTCAAAGATCTAATCTACTTAAAAAGAACTTTTAATAAAAGATATTAAGAGATTGAATTATCTAATTGTTAGACTAATCTTTTTAGAAATGTTCTAATTAATATTTCTTAATAATTTTTATTAAGAAATATTATTTAATAAAACGGGTTTTAACAAAGAGTTGTTAAGGGATTAAAATTAGAGTTAAGAATTCTCTTATAAGAGTTATTAAGGAATTTTTAATTCTATGTTAGATTATTTCACAATTAATAATTGTTATTAATGTGATTTAAGTTTAATCTAAATGTTAGATTAATTAATTTAGAAATATTCTAAATAATGCATGAATATTTTATAATTTTAATTTTATTCTTGTTTGCACGTCCTAATGTTTTTTAATGCTTTAAATTATACTTAAATACGTGATTAGAAAATGAGATTTTAGAAAATCCAAATTATCCAATTTTGATTGGTACCTAGGTTTTGAGAAAACCAAAATTAGTATTTTCAAAATTTTAGCCTTCTTGTAATGTGTTTTATCATGTGTGGATGGTTAAAATTTGTGGTGATCATGGACATGCACTTAGTCAATTTCATATCATGTGATGGTGTGTGATTATGTAGATTATCTTGGAATGTGTTATATGGATTAATTAAATGTTAATTAATGAGGTCTACGTGCCTTCCTCTCTTTCTCATTCTAATGTAATTATATCTCCCTCTATAATTGTACTTGGCTATAAGACTTTCTTTTGCAATTAATTTGTATTTGAAATTTATTTCAAATTCTATTTTCTGTTGTAATTAATTGTGTCGGCCGAGGAGAGGCGAGGATGATCCACAAGTGCAACTAAGGCGACAGGAGATGAGATCACCAATGCCTATGTGTTTGTATGTTTGATTATATAATTGTTATATAGTTGTGGTGATTAATTGTATAGCTCCAGTTAATCACCGTGTTGTCCATGACCACATAATGAATATATATGATTGATGCATGTTTTACTTTTGATTTTGAATCCGTTGCAATTATCTAGGTATAGTTAAATATATATATGTGATATATTTATAAACTATCACTTAGGAAGAGACCAAGATAAAAGTTATCTTAAAACCCTCGTTAAAGTCTGAGACGTAATGTGAGTAGTTGAGAACTTATCGCGTGGTCCTTCATCGTTATAGTCATAGGACTCAAATTACCTTAGGCAAGTTTGTTGTGCTACCACAAGGCATGTCTAATTGTAAGGAGAGACTTTCGCCATAATTTCATATCATGTGATGGTGTGTGATTATGTGGATTATCTTGGAATGTGTTATATGGATTAATTAAATGTTAATTAATGAGGTTTACGTACCTCCATCTCTCTCTCATTCTAATGTAATTCTATCTCCCTCTATAATTGTACTCGACCATAAGACTTTCTTTTACAATTAATATGTATTTGAAATTTGTTTCAAATTCTATTTTATATTGTAATTAATCGTGTTGGCCGAGGAGAGGCGAGGATGAACCACAAGTGCAACGAAAAAGGTGACAGGAGATGAGATCACCAATGCCTATGTGTTTGTATGTTTCATTATATAATTGTTATATAGTTGTGGTGATTAATTGTATAGCTCCAGTTAATCACTGTGTTGTCTATGACCACATAATGAATATCTATGATTAATGCATGTTTTACTTTTCATTTTGAATCAGTTGCAATTATGTAGGTATAGTTAAATATATATATGTGATATATTTATAAACTATCACTTAGGAAGAGACCAAAATAAAAGTTATCTTAAAATTCTCGTTGCAGTGTGAGACGTAACGTGAGTACTTGAGAACTTACCGCGTGATCGTCCATCGTTATAGTCATATGACTCAAATTACCTTAGGCAGGTTTGTTGTGCTACCACAAGACCTATCTAATTGTAAGGAGAGACTCTGGCTATGTCATAAGTGTTAGTTTTAGGTGGCCTACAAACCAATCTGACTATGTAAATCTCGTTCATTTATTAATATAATGGCATAATATTCATTATGTGTAAATTGCATTCATTATCATTTCATAATGAAGTCCGTGAATATGTGCTATAGTGATCAGATTATGATGAGATCATACTAATGAGATTGATCACTTAAACACACATATTCTTAATCGTTCATAGTCGGAGGATATCCGAAAAGGACAACGGATATCCAGTTAGACTAGTACCGATTACTCCTTCTCATATGATGAGGGTGACGGATCTCATAAGTCACTTGTGTGGAGACACTAAGGCGAATCTGTAGGTGCTCATTAGAGAATGAGTTCACTGAACTGATCCGACTAAATCTCTGGATGGTATTGTACCTCACTGTCAACTAGCTTGATTCTATTGTCGCAGCTGCGTGGATGGTCCTCGAACCTGAGACACCAAGGACACCTTGTCGGTGGACTTCTGTGCTTTGACCTTGGTTTACGAATCTCTAGCCACGGGATTCTAATACGCCAAGGATTGGGTACAGCAGAATATCGTCGAAGGGAATTGTGTGTCAATAAGGAATCATTCGCTCTCGGTACTTAGAGAGAGAATGCTCTAGGAAGGATGCGCGGAAGTCCCTGGCCAGGGCGGATGATAATATCGGGAAAGGATTTTCCGATATTCATCAGCGGCATCCAATCCAAGTGAGTCGACCGGTTAGGGTTTGACAGCTCGCCATGCCCTGAGTTGACTCGAGAGCATTGTACGAATGAAGGATTATATCCACGCGGTAACTGTCGGCGGAAAGGTTCCAAGAGTGGGTTACTTAACCCCAATACCTTCCGGGTTCACGCGGTGTTGCTTGACACCCAACGTGATCGGAGGCCCGGTCGAATTCGATGTGCGACATCAATTCAATTGATTAATTAATTAATAAAGGGTTATTAATTGATTAATAAAGCGAGTGAGGAGTCACTGGGCTTGTTGGGCCATTAACTGGACTGGTACTTAGGCCTAGAGGGTCACACGCACATGATTCTCAAGATGATGGATAAATAAGTGCGTTTTATACAAACTAGGGGTTTTTATGAAAAACCGCGCAGTTAGTATAAAACATAGCGAATGGGCTGAGCAAGCCAAGCTGCTGCTAACCCTAGCCGTCCCTCCTCAGTTTCTCTCTCTCTCTGGCGTCCAGACATATCCAGATCTGCTCCGCCGCGTTTCCGAATCCCGTTCGACGGGAAATCGTCCGCGCGTTGCGGCGATCGTTGCGGCGACCGGCGGAGGTTTCGTGGGCTGCGAAGAACGAGGAACGTGAGGATATCCGTCGCGAGGAGAATCGCGTGGACTTCGCTAGAGGCCGGGCGCTTGCGCGGCTTGCGGTGTCGCACCGACAGAACCGAACAGTTGCGGATTCGAATCCGCACATGGTGAGAACTTCGATTATCCGATAATCGATTTAAATTTTTCGAAACGGGAAAACGGATCGCTGTTTTATTTTATTTTCCGCTGCGTAAGCGATCCGGAGAAACCCGAACAAACCCAACAGTGGTATCAGAGCCAGGTTCCACTATTTCTCGTCCCGTTTCGATCTCCGAATTAATTTTTCCATGATATTATTACATGCACTAGTTCGATTTTCTTGCTAGATCTATGATCATGTGATGAATTAAAATAATTAGATTATTTTTTTTATGCAAAATCGGATTTATATTTGGGGATTTTTGGGGTTTCTTCATGTGATGAAGATCGAGGTTTCGCGGCTTCAATCAGGCCTTCCCATGTGACAGGTAGATGGCCGGAGGTATGGGTATGACCAGGGACCATCCCGGTTATCACTGGAATTCTTTGGCGGCGCTGGAGTGGCCGGTGTAAGGGGTTTCTTCTTCATCTTCTTCACGGTTTTGAACCAAGAAAAAATCAGAAAAAGGAGAAGCATAAGGGGACCTCACCGGCGTCGGGGACCCTGCCGGCGTAGGGGGTCGCCGGCCGGCGTCGCGGGACGACCGCCGGCGGCGCTGCCAGGCACCACCCTCCTCCACGCCCGTCTGCAACTGTTGCAGAAGCTAGGGTTCTGTTAGAGGTGGCGCCAGGTTGGGGATGGGAGGAAAGGGGACCGGCCGGTCCCGAGCCGGTCTGACCGGCTGGGCCGGACCGGGGGGGGCTGGGCTGGCTAGGCTTGGCCTGGCTGGGCCTAGCCCTGAGCCAGGGTACAGACCTGGTTCGAACCAGGCCGACCCATGGCTCAGGTTATTGGGCTGGGCCCAATTTATTTCTACCCATTTCAACTCCAATCCCAATTGCCCCATTTAAATCCCATAATTCTTATTAAACCTCAATTGCCCATTTAACTATTAAATTATATCTTAATTTAATTTCAAAATTGTTTTGAAATTTAAATTATTATCAAATTTTATTTATTTGGGCAAAATGATTATGGAATCATTTGTATTAACATGGTGTTGTTAATTGATTAAGATTAGTTATTAATTTAAATGTTAAATTAATAATTAATTTTAATTGACTAATTTAATTGTTAAATTAGTATTTATTAGTTAATTAGAATTAATTGTTAGTTTAATTGTTAAATTGATGATTAATTTTAATTAACTGATATAATAGTTTAATAAGATGTTATTAATTATTGATTTAAGAGTTAAATTAATAATTAATATTAATCCACTAATCTAAGAGTTAGATTAGTGCTTAACTGTTCATTTGTGTTAATTATTAGTTTAATAGTTAAATTAGTAATTAACACTTATTAATTATCTATTCTAATTGTTACATTGATAATTAATAACAAATTAGAGTTAATTATTAATTTATGTGATAAATTAATGTTTAATTTTGTTAGACTAGTCTAAGAGTTAGATTAGTCATTAATAGTCTAATTCTTAGGTTATTAATGGGGTTTAATTTAAGTGTTAGATTATTAGAATTGTTCTAATTTGCATGGAATAATCTGGAATTATTAATTTGGAGTGTGTGCGCATGTGATGTGTGTTTAATACTTTTAAATTTTGATTTAATTGCATGTTAAGTTAATAAAATGAGTTTTCGAAATTCAAATACCAATTTTGATTGGATCCCAGTTTTTTGAAAGCCAAAGTTATCTATTTTTGAAAACTCTTTTATTTTAGCCATGTGATGCGCTGAATCATGTGTAGGATGTTTACAACACACCGTGGTCATAGATATACACTATTTAATTGTTTATGTGATGAATGATGTGTTTGTGTGGATCGTGGATGTATGATTGTTTATTAATTGTTAATAAATAGAGGTCTGCGCACCTCTCTCTCTCATAGTCCGATGTATTTCTACCTCCCTCTCTCTCTTGTACTCGCCATAAGGACTTCTTCAATTTACTTGTAAATTCTAGAATTTAAATGTAATATGGTCGAGGCAACCGAGGAAGGAGCGAGGACGATCCACTGCTGCAACCAGGAAGGCGAAAAGATGGAGATCTCTTGCCTATATGTTTGCAGGTTATCTAATATAATTGTTGTGTTAGATTGTGTGTGCGTTTGACTGTTGGCTCCAGTCAAACCCACTGTGCTATCCATGACCACACTAGATATGTATGTGATGCATTATTTTCTTTTGATTATGAATCAAAGCAGGTATAGTACTTACTAAATATATACGATATATTTTTATACTATCACCTAGGAGAGACCAAGATAAAAGTTATCTAAATACCCTCAGATAAACTCTAAGCCGTAACACGAGTAGTTGAGAACTTACCACGTGGTCCACCATCGTTATAGTCATAGGATTCAAATCACTTTAGGCAGGTTTGTTGTGCTATCCACAAGGCCTGCTTAATTGGGAGGAGAAACTGTGGCTATGGCATTAGATGCCTATATGATCGGGGTAGACGAGCCATGTAGCTTTGTTGTGCTATCCACAAGGGCTGCATGCAAATCTATGCTCGTCGCGTAATGATGGTTAGCTTAGACAAGAATTAATGGTTTGTTGTGCTATCCACAAGGCCATTAAATTTCTGGGGACCGAAGTTATGATTAGATATTGCAAGGAGTTGCAAGTCCCATGAGTTGGGTGCTCTTTGATTGTATTACAGTTTGTTGTGCTATCCACAAGGCTGTTGTGCAAGTCATTGAGATTCTGATCCCCACTAGGAGACAGTCGACGTCTCCCGTTCTGTATAACTGAGGGTTATACAGTCCGTCGAAAATTAGTGGGAGTTAAACTTGAACAAAAGACCATGTCTTGTTTTAAATTTTAATAATTGAACATCTGCTAAATAGTTTTTACTTATCTCCTGTAGGGAATTATGTCGTCGAATAACCCACTCCGCGGCATACTTGATGCCCTTTTGACTTACCTGATCTACTCGGATTGGTTCAAAAACCTGAAGAATGTCTTCAGATCTGAGCACAATAACTTTGTCCCTGGAGCTGATCCTCCTACTGAATCGGCATTGGATGCCTCTGAAGCAGAGATGATAGCTAACGATAAAAGATCGAAGGACAAAGGCAAAAGAGTAGTAAAGGGTGACTGCTTCTACTATAAGCAGTATAGTCACTGGAAGAGGAACTGCAAGGAGTTCCTTAACGATAAAGCTCATGGAAGAGTGAAGCTGTCTGAAGTTTCAGATATCTATACGATAGATATCAACTTGTCAGTTAGAGATTCCACATCTTGGGTATTGGATACCGGATGTGCTTCTCATATCAGTCATGATGCACAGATGCTGACAAGTAAGCGCAAGCTGAGACAAGGCGAGGTGGAATTGAGGCTAGGAAACGGCACAAAAGTTGCGGCGATTGTTGTTGGGACAACAAACCTCAGGCTTCCATCGGGAGACACCTTACTATTAGAAGATTGTTATTATGTTCCTAGCATAATAAAGAACATCATATTAATATCTTGTTTGGACAAGATAGGATATAGGTTGACTATTGAGAATAGAAGTTGTTCGATTTATTATGGTAATAAATCAATAGCTTCGGCATCTTTAGTCAACGGTCTATATCTCTTAGATGTTTCTTATTACAATCTTCAAATTGATAATACTCTTAAGAAGAGGAAGAATTGTGTGAACCAGGCCTACATGTGGCATTGTAGACTTGGGCACATTGGCGAAAGCAGGTTGCAAAAGTTGCACAAACATGTGAATCGTGCCTTATGGGAAAGATGGCAAAATCTCCATTTACTGAACATGGAGAACGTGCCAAGGACATTCTGGAACTAATACATTCGGATGTATGTGGTCCCATGTCCACCCAAGCCAAAGGTGGGTTTTCATACTTCATCACGTTCACCGATGACCTCTCAAGATTCGGCCTATGTGTACTTAATGAAGTACAAGTCGGAAGCATTTGAGAAGTTCAAGGAGTTCAAGAATGAGGTAGAGAAGCAGTTAGGAAAGAGTATTAAAGCTCTTTGATCATATCGAGGAGAAGAATACTTGAGTACTAATTTCACACAATTCTTGAAGGATAATGGTATCCTTTCTCAACTGACCCCTCCATATACACCACAGATGAATGGTGTATCAGAAAGGAGGAATCGCACCTTGTTGGACATGGTGCGATCCATGATGAACTTTTTGGGATTACCAGTGTCCCTCTGAGGGTATGCTCTAGAGTCAGCAGCATACCTACTGAACAGAGTACCCAGCAAGTTTGTAGCCTCTACTCCATATGAGATATGGAAAGGCAGGAAACCAGAATTTAAACATGTTAAAGTCTGGGGTTGTCTTTCTCATGTAAAGAGGCATGATCCAGACAAGCTGGAATCATGAACTGATAAATGCAGGTTTGTGGGATATCCAAAGGAAACCTTTGGATACTATTTTTTCCATCCTAGTGAACAAAAGGTGTTTGTCGCCAGGAAAGCTGTCTTCCTAGAAGAGGAATACCTTCTTCAGGAGGACAGTGGGAGTAAAATAGTACTAGAAGAGGTTTCAGATTCCCAAACAGTTGCATTATCATCAGATGAGATATCAGTTCCTGAATCTGTTCAGGTACACACAGATGAGCCTCGTAGATCTGGTAGAGTACCTAGACTGCCCGAAAGATATGTGGGACATATTGCTGAAGGTGAGTCTAAGGTAGAATATAATGAGGATGATGATCCTAAAGTGAGTTTTAGGTGGCCTACAAGCCAATCTGACTATGTAAATCTCGTTCATTTATTAATAAAGTGGCATAATATTCATTATGTGTAAATCGCATTAATTATCGTTTCATAATGAAGTCCGTGAATATGTGCTATAGTGATCAGATTATGATGAGATCATACTAATGAGACTGATCACTTAAACACACATATTCTTAATTGTTCATAGTCGGAGGATATCCGAGAAGGACATCGGCTATCCGGTTTGACTAGTACAGATTACTCCTGCACATATGATGAGGGTGACTGATCTCATAAGTCACTTGTGTGGAGACACTAAGGCGAATCTGTAGGTGCTCATTGGAGAATGAGTTCACTGAACTGATCCGACTGAATCGCTAGATGGTATTGTACCTCACTGTCAACCAGCTTGATTCTATTGTCGCAGTTGCGTGGATGGTCCTCGGACCTGAGACACCAAGGACACCTTGTCAGTGGACTTCTGTGCTTTGACCTTGGTTTACGAATCTCTAGCCAAGGGATTCTAATACGCCAAGGATTGGGTATAGCGGAATACCGTCGAAGGGGATTGTGTGTCAATAAGGAATCATTCGTTCTCGGTACTTAGAGAGAGAATGCTCTAGGAAGGATGCGCGAAAGTCCCTGGCCAGGGCGGACGATAATATCGGGAAAGGAGTTTTCCGATATTCATCAGGGGCATCCAATCCAAGTGAGTCGACCGGTTAGGGTTTGACAGCTCGCCATGCCCTAAGTTGACTCGAGAGTATTGTACGAATGAAGGATTATATCCACGCAGTAACTGTCGATGGAAAGGTTCCAAGAGTGGGTTACTTAACCCCAATACTTTCCGGGTTCACGTGATGTTGCTTGGCACCCAACGTAATCGGAGGCCCGGTCGAATTCGATGTACGACATCAATTCGATTGATTAATTATTAATAAAGGGTTATTAATTGATTAATAAAGTCAGTGAGGAGTCACTGGGCTTGTTGGGCCATTAACTGGACTGGTACTTTGACCTAGAGGGTCACACGCAAATGATTCTCAAGACGATGGATAAATAAGTGGGTTTTATACAAACCGGGGGTTTTTATGAAAAACTGCGCGGTTAGTATAAAACATAGCGAACGGGCTGAGCAGGGCAAGCTACTGCTATCCCTAGCCACCCCTCCTTAGTTTTTGTCTCTCTCTGGGGTCCAGACAGATCTAGATCTGCTCCGCCGCTTCTCCGAATCCCATTCAACGGGAAATCGTCCGCGCGTTGCGGCGATCATTGCGGTGACCAGCAGAGGTTTCGTGGGCTGCGAAGAACGAGGAACGCGAGGATATCCGTCGTGGGGACGATCGCGTGGACTTCGCTAGAGGCCGGGCACTTGCGCGGCTTGCGGTGTCGCACCGACGGAACCGAACGGTTGCGGATTCGAATCCGCACACGGTGAGAATCGATTATCCGATAATCGTAGTTTTTTAGTTTTTCGAAACGGGAACAGATCGCTGTTTAATATTTTATTTTCCGCTGCATGTGTAATGACTGAGATTTCGGGTTCTGTATTCGGGCCGGATTCCCTGGTTTGGACCCTGGAGGGGTCTTGAGATTGCTGACTGAATGGCGTCAGCACTGCTCGACGCCTTTCAAAAGGCGTCAGGTTGTGTGGACGCCATTTAGGGTCTGTTGGTTGTTGCGCCACGTGGGCGGGTTTCGGGCCGCGAGAGTACGGCCCCTGTCAGATTTGTCTGAACGGCGTCCAGCTCGGTCGACGCGTTTCAGACTGCGACACCTGCGGTGTCAGGGTGCGGCGCCAGAGCGTTGTCAGTACGGCCTGTCTTGTCATCTGAACGGCGTCTGCGGTGGGCGACGCGTTTCAGAGCGGTGTCAGTACGACCGTCCTGTCAGACTGAATGGCGTCTGCCTCGATCGACGCGTTTTAGTGGAATTCTGGTTGACCCCGCGAGCCTCCCCTTCTTTCCCTCATTCTCACCTTCACTCTCTCTCTCCTCACCCTCTCCGCCGTCTCCGGCGATTTTCTTCCTCTTCTTCCTCTTCCTACCACTCCATAGCCTCCTTACCTCTCACCTTTACCTCCACCACCTCCTCGTGGCGTTCCCTTCTCCGGACGGCGGCCGACGTCCCGGCGGAGTGGCGGCGTCCTCGAGGGTACCGGCGGCGGTGTGCGGTGCGGCGGGACGGCGGCACGGAGTTTGGCGGAGTTCGAGAACCGGTAGGGGGACGAAACCTTGCTTGTGTTGCTCGTTTGCTTCTTGGCATGATGTGGCGTGTGTGGGGCTAGATTGAGCATGTTTAGGGGGGTTTCCTTGTGGGAATAGCGGTGTTTGTGATCGTGGATTCGTAGCATGATTATGAGGTTGGGTTTCTCTTCTTCCCCTTTTGGTTTTGGGGCTTTTCGGGGTGCCCGGGGTTCAAGGGTGAAGCCCTCGGGTTGAACCAGGAGACCTGGTTTCTGGCGCTAAATAGCGTCGTACCTGGTCGACGCCTTTCCGAAAGACGTCGGGTCAGTACGACGCGTTTTAGGCCAGAAACCTCCCTGTGTGAGGTTTCCTGAGTTAGGGGTTCTGCGCTAAATGACGTCATGGATGGACGACGCCTTTCAGAAGGACGTCGGGCCATCATGACGCCATTTAGGCAGGAAATGCCCCCGTTTAAGGGTCCTGCAATCTGGATTTCTGGGTTGAATGGCGTCGAGACACCCAGACGCGTTTTAAACGACGACTTCAACGATGGACGCGTTTTAAGGATAAATCGTGCTTTTAATAAACCTGCCTAAGGGTCTTGAATGGCGTCGACCTCGGTCGACGCGATTCAAGACAGGAATGCTTAATGCTGTGATTCGTGCATGTTTCACGGTGGGATGGTTCTAATGCATGTTTCGGGTTGTATACTGAGACGGGGACTTCTGCGTGAGTGGAATTACATCACCTGTGTGTGTGTGTGTGCTTTAACTATATACTGAGAACTGAGGTTTACTGTGCGAATGGAATCATGTTATATGTGTGGTTGTGTTATGCGAATGTGGATCGGGTTAACTGTGGTTTACGTTTGTCACCATGGGCTGATGGGAGAAGGGCCATGGTGTCTGTGAGGAGGGATGCTTGTTGTGTTTTACCCTTGGCTGAGACAAGCAGAACTACCTTGAGCCCGCCGGGCCGGGGTAGCTGGTGTGCTATCCGAGGGGTTGCTGTTTGGTCTCAGCGGGTCGGGGTTTCCCTTGGTTGTCGTGACAGCTTCTGGCGTGTTTCTTGCTGTGGAGCTGGTGGTGTTTCTGGTGGGAGTTGGTTTACCCTTTAGCCAGTGGACCTGATGTGACCTTTAATCAAGGTTACGAGTGGTACCTATAGCCCTTGGCCTGACGCAGCCCGGGAGTGTAACGACCCGCCATCCTATGACCGGAGACCCGGTCACTAAATGGATGTCGGCCCATTAACTGCGGGTTCACACCCGGATCTCACACAACACGTCTGGAGGAGTAAGTGCTAAACAAGGCTAAATATAACAATCACACGGACTACAAAGGTAAGCAAGTGCACAGGAAGAAAAATAACAATGTCCGTATACAGTCCAACAATAATTACATGTCCAACAGTTAAATAAGTACAGGCAGAAGGAAGTACAACAACAACGGGGCATACCCCGGAACTAAGACAGCTGCTGGTCCGCACACCAAGAAGACACCACGCTTCCGCTCGCCTCGAGGTCCACACCTGAAACCGCAGGGAGTGAGCCACACCAGAAATGGGCTCAGTAGGGATCATCCGATCCCCTACCTCCCACTCACACACCCACAAGTGTAACAACAGGAATATATGGCAATTAAGTAAAGCAGTAAACACAACACCCAACTCTGATATGAAACGCACGGTAAGCAGTGTAACAAGAACCATTCTAAGTAACCAGTAAAACCCAACACAGAGCCACGACTCACAGTCAAAGTCCACGAAGCGACTGAACCACACTGTCGACCGAAGTCAGAAGTCGCCTCCCAACACTACCACTACTCACGCCTGTCCACAACTACAGTGTTCCGGGGCACTGTAGGGTGAGGCAGTGAGCCAAACTAGGACTAGCTGGACTCAGTGTACCGCCACTGCCAGCTACGTGTGCACACAAGCAGTCTAGACTACTGTCCTACCGTCCGGATTGCCTCCACGCTAGGCCTCAGCGCTTTAGGAGGGCCCTGGGGACCGGCGAACCCCCGTCAACCCGAAGCTATAGGAACTACCCACAAACCCAACTCTCCCGGGCTGCGTCAGGCCAAGGGCTATAGGTACCACTCGTAACCTTGATCAAAGGTCACATCAGGCCCACTGGCTAAAGGGTAAACCAACTCCCACCAGAAACACCACCAGCTCCATAGCGAGAACCACGCCGGAAGCCGTCACGACAACCAAGGGAAAACCCCGACCCGCTGAGACCAAACAGTAACCCCTCGGATAGCACACCAGCTACTCCGGCCCGACGGGCTCAAGGTGGTTCTGCTTGTCTTAGCCAAGGGTAAAACACAATAAGCACCCCTCCTCACAGACACCATGGCCCTTCTCCCATCAGCCCATGGTGACAAACGTAAACCACAGTTAACCCGATCCATATTCGCATAACACAACCACAAATATAACATGATTCTATTCGCACAGTAAACCTCAGTCTCAGTATATAGTTAAAGCACACACGCACCACACACACACACACACAGGTGATGTAATTCCACTCACGCAGAAGTCCCCGTCTCAGTATACAACCCAAAGTATGCATTTGAACCAACCCAACGTGAAACATGCACGAAATCACAGCATTAAGCATTCCTGTCTTGAATCGCGTCGACCGAGGTCGACGCCATTCAAGACCCTTAGACAGGTTTGTTAAAAGCCCGATTTATCCTTAAAACGCGTCCACCGTTGAAGTCGCCATTTAAAACGCGTCTGGGTGTCTCGACGCCATTCAACCCAGAAATCCAGATTTACAGAACCCTTAAACGGGGGCATTTCTTGCCTAAATGGCATCATGATGGCCCGACGTCCTTCTGAAAGGCGTCGTCCATCCATGACGTCATTTCGCGCAGAACCCCTAACTCAGGAAACCTCACACAGGAGGTTTCTGGCCTAAAACGCGTCGTACTGACCCGACGTCTTTCGGAAAGGCGTCGACCCGGTACGACGCTATTTAGCGCCAGAGACCAGGTCTCCTGGTTCAACCCGAGGGCTTCACCGTTGAACCCCGGGCACCCCGAAAACCCCAAAACCAAAAGGGAAGGAAGAGGAGCTCAACCACGTAATCATGCTAGGAAAACACGATCACAAACATCGTCATAACCACATGGAATCCCCCCCTAAGCATGCTCAATCTATCCCCCAAACACCACGTCACGCCGAGAATCACACAAACATCACATGCAAGGTTCGTCCCCCTACCGGTTCTCGAACTCCGCCAAGCTCCGTTCCGCCGTCCCGCCGCACCGCACACCGCCGCCGGTACCCTCGAGGACGCCGCCACTCCGCCGGGACGTCGGCCGCCGTCCGGAGAAGGGAACGCCGCGAAGGAGGTGGTGGAGGTAGAGGTGAGAGGTAAGGTGGCGTTGGAGTGGTGGAAGAGGAAGGGGAGAGGAAGAAGATCGCCGGAGAGGGCGGAGGGGGTGAGGAGAGAGAGTGTGAAGGTGAGAATGAGGGAAAGAAGGGGAGGCTCGCGGGGTCAACCAGAATTCCGCTAAAACGCGTCGATCGAGGTAGACGCCTATCAGTCTGACAGGACGGCCGTACCGACACCGCTCTGAAACGCGTCGCCCACCGCGGACGCCGTTCAGACGACAAGACAGGCCGTACTTACAACGCTCTGGCGCCATACCCTGACACCGCAGGTGTCGCAGTCTGAAACGCGTCGACCGAGGTGGATGCCGTTCAGACAAATCTGACAGGGGCCGTACTCTCGTGGCCCGAACCCGCCCACATGGCGCACACGTGGCACAACAACCAGCAGGCCTAAATGGCGTCCACACACCCTGACGCCTTTTGAAAGGCGTCGAGCACTGTTGACGCCATTCAGCCAGAAATCTCAAGACCCCCTCCAGGGTCCAAACCAGGGGATCCGGCCCGAACCCGACTCAAATACAGAACCCGAAATCTCAGTCATTACAGGGAGAGTTGGGTTTGTGGGTAGTTCCTGTAGCTTCGGCTTGACGGGGGTTCGCCGGTCCCCAGGGCCCTCCTGAAGCGCTGAGGCCTAGCGTGGAGGCAATCCGGACGGTAGGACAGTAGTCTAGACTGCTTGTGTGCACACGTAGCTGGCAGTGGCGGTACACTGAGTCCAGCTAGTCCTAGTTTGGCTCACTGCCTCACCCTACAGTGCCCCGGAACGCTGTAGGGGTGGACAGGCGTGAGCAGTGGTGGTAGTGTTGGGAGGCGACGCTCGACTTCGGTCGACAGTGTGGTTTAGTCGCTTCGTGGACTTTGACTGTGAGTCGTGACTCTGTGTTGGGTTCTTCGGGTTACTTAGAATGGTTCTTGTTACACTGCTTACCGTGCGTTTCATATCAGAGTTGGGTGCTGTGTTTACTGCTTTACTTAATTGCCATATATTCCTGTTGTTACACTTGTGGGTGTGTGAGTGGGAGGCGGGGGATCGGATGATCCCTACTGAGCCCATTTCTGGTGTGGCTCACTCCCTGCGGTTTCAGGTGTGGACCTCGAGGCGAGCGGGAGCGTGGTGTCTTCTTGGTGTGCGGACCAGCAGCTGTCTTAGTTCCGGGGTATGCCCCGATGTTGTTGTACTTCCTTCTGCCTGTACTTATTTAATTGTTGGACATGTAATTATTGTTGGACTGTATAAGGACATTGTTATTTTCCTTCCCGCGCACTTGCTTATCTTTGTAGTCCGTGAGATTGCCATATTTAATCTTGTTTAGCAGTTACTCCTCCAGACGTGTTGTGTGAGATCCGGGTGTGAACCCGTAGTTAATGGGCCGACATCCATTTAGTGACCGGGTCTCCGGTCATAGGATGGCGGGTCGTTACAGCATGAGCTATCCGAAGAAACCCGAGAAAACCCAACAGTGGTATCAGAGCCAGGTTCCACTGTTTCTCGTCCCGTTTCGGTCTCTGAAATTAATTTTTCTATAATATATTCCATGCACTAGTTCGATTTTATTGCTGGATCTATGTTCATATAATGAACACTGATTATTAAAATAATTAGATTATTTTTAATGCAATTTTTCGAATTTATTTTTGTGGTTTTCATGTTCTTCATGTGATGAAGAACTAAGGTTAATAGAATCTTCAATCGAGTGTCCGCATGTGATGGGGAGGTGGCCGGGGATCCTGGTATGACCAGGGACCTCCCGGTCATCGCCGGCACTGGTGGTCGTCGGACTGGAATGGAAGGGCTCTTTTCTTCTTCATCTTGGTTTAGAACCAGAAAAACATGTTGAAAAGGAGGATATAATGGGCTCGGGCCAGCAACGAATGGAGGTGCCGGCGTGCCCGCCGACGCCGGTGGTATCCCCGGCGGGTTCGGGCAGCCGGCCGGCGGCAGGCCCGCCGCCGTCGAGCCCCTACTTCCACCCCCCCAGCCGCCATGGCTAGGGCTTCCTGCTGTTGAGGATGCGTCGGGCTGAAGAGAGGAAGAGGCAGACCGGGCTGGGCTCGTGCCTGGGCCGGGACGGGCTGGGCCGGGCCGGGCTGAGCCAGGCTCGACCTGGCCTGAGCCCCGGCTCAGCCAAGAGGGTCCTGGCTCGCACAGGGCTCGGCCAGGGGCCTAGCTAGCTCAGCCACCACCCCAACTTCAACCCCTATTTCCCTTTATTTGAATAAACCCCTAATTTGCCCATTTAAATAATATTAAAATCTGATTTTGATTTGATATTCAAAATTGTTTTGATATTCAAATTTATTATTCATTTTTAATTATTTGGGCATTAATGATTTTGAATCATTTAGTAATTTAAGGGTTAATTAATTAGCAATTAGTTGTTAATTAATTGGGGGTAATATTAATTTAAATGTTAAATTGATTATTAACCTCAATTTAACTAATTTAAATGTTAAATTAGTTATTAATAGTTATTAGTCTAATTGTTAGATTATTAACTATTGTTTCATCTAATTGTTAATTAATTATTTGAGTTAGTTGTTAATTTAATTGTTAAATTAATAATTGACTTAAATGACTGATTTAAATGTTAAATTGGCAGTCCTTAATTAATTATTGTTAGTCATTAATTTAATAGTTAAATTAATGATAACTTTAATTATTTAATCTAAGAGTTAGATTAATTAATTATTAATTAGTTAGTGTTAATTATTGGTTTAAGAGTTAAATTAATAATTAACATTAATTGGCTAATCTAAGTGTTAGATTAGTAGTTAATAATTAATTTGGTTGATTATTAATTTAAGTGTTAAATTATTAATTAACTTTGTTGGACTAGTCTAAGAGTTAGATTAGTCATTAATAGTCTAATTGTTAGATTATTAAAGGGGTTTAATCTTAGTGTTAGATTATTAGAATTGTTCGAACTTGCATGGAATAATATGGAATTATTAATTTGGAGTGTGTGCGCATGTGATGTGTGTTTAATACTTTTAAATTTTGATTTAATTGCATGTTAAGTTAATAAAGGTGTTTTCGAAATTCAAACACCAATTTTGATTGGATCCCAACTTTTTGAAAGCCAAAATTATATATATTTTGAAAACTCTTTTATTTTAGACACGTGATGCGCTGAATCATGTGTGGAATGCTTAAAACACACCGTGGTCATGGATATGCACTTAATTTATTATTCATGTGATGAATGGATTGTGTGGATCGTGTATGTATGATTGTTTATTAATTGTTAATAAATAGAGGTCTGCGCACATCTCTCTCTCATACTCCGATGTATTTCTACCTCCCTCTCTCTCTTGTACTCGCCATAAGGCCTTCTTCAATTTACTTGTAATTCTAGAATTATTGTAATCTGATCTAGGCAACCGAGGAAGGAGCGAGGACGATCCACAGCTGCAACCAGGAAGGCGAAAAGATGAAGATCCATTGCCTATGTGTTTGCAGGTTTATCTAATGTAATTGTTATGTTAGATTGTATGTGCGTTTGATTGTTGGCTCCAGTCAAACCCACTGTGCTATCCATGACCACACTAAACATGTATGTGATCCATTGTTTTTCTTTTGATTATGAATCAAAGCAGGTATAGTATTTAGTAAATATATACGATATATTTATATACTATCATCTAGGAGAGACCAAGATAAAAGTTACCGCGTCGTCCACCATCATTATAGTCATAGGATTCGAATCACTTTAGGCAGGTTTGTTGTGCTATCCACAAGGCCTGTTCAATTGGGAGGAGAAACTGTGGCTATGGCATTAGATGCCTATATGATCGGGGTAGAGGAACCATGTAGCTTTGTTGTGCTATCCACAAGGGCTGCATGTAAATCTATGCTCGTCGCGTAATGATGGTTAGCTTAGACCAGAATTAATGGTTTGTTGTGCTATCCACAAGGCCATTAAATTTCTGGGGACCGAAGTTATGATTAGATATTGCAAGGAGTTGCAAGTCCCATGAGTTGGGTGCTCTTTGATTGTATTACAGTTTGTTGTGCTATCCACCAGGCTGTAGTGCAAGTCATTAAGATTCTGATCCCCACTAGGAGACTATCGGCGTCTCCCGTTCTGTATAACTGGGGGTTATACAGTCCGTCGAAAATTAGTGGGAGTTAAACTTGAACAAAAGACCATGTCTTGTTTTAAATTTTAATAATTGAACATCTGCTAAATAGATTTTACTTATCTCCTGTAGGGAATTATGTCATCGAATAACCCACTCCGTGGCATACTTGATGCCCTTTTGACTTACCTGATCTACTCGGATTGGTTCAGATACCTGAAGAATTTCTTCAGATCTGAGCACATTGACTTTGTCCCTAGAGCTGATCCTCATGTTGAATCGGCATTGGATGCCCCTGAAGTAAAGATGACAGCTAACAATAAAGGATCGAAAGACAAAGGTAAAAGAGTAGTGAAGGGTGACTGCTTCTACTATAAGCAGTATGGTCACTGGAAGAGGAACTGCAAGGAGTTCATTAACGATAAAGCTCATAGAAGAGTAAACCTGTCTGAAGCTTCAGATATCTATATGATAGATATCAACTTATCAGTTAGAGATTCCACATCTTGGGTATTAGATACCGGATGTGCTTCTCATATCTGCCATGATGTGCAGACGCTGACAAGTAAGCGCAAGCTGAGACAAGGTGAGGTGGAATTGAGGCTAGGAAACGGCGCAAAAGTTGCGGCGATTGTTGTTGGGACAGCAAACCTCAGGCTTCCATCGGGAGACGCCTTACTATTAGAAGATTGTTATTATGTTCCTAACATAATAAAGAACATCATATCAATATCTTGTTTGGACAAGATAGGATATAGGTTGACTATTAAGAATAGAAGTTGTTCGATTTATTATGGTAATAAATCAATGGCTTCAGCATCTTTAGTCAACGGTCTATATCTATTAGATGTTTCTTATTACAATCTTCAAATTGATAATGCTCTTAAGAAGAGCAAGAATTGTGTGAACCAGGCCTACATGTGGCATTGTAGAGTTGGGCACATTGGCGAAAGCAGGTTGCAAAAGTTGCACAAGCATGGTTACTTAACTGCATTCGATTACGAATCGTTTGCAACATGTGAATCCTGCCTTATGGGAAAGATGGCAAAATCTCCGTTTACTAGACATGGAGAATGTGCCAAGGACATTCTGGAACTAATACATTCAAATGTATGTGGTCCCATGTCCACCCAAGCCAAAGGTGGCTTTTCATACTTCATCACGTTCACCGATGACTTCTCAAGATTCGGCTATGTGTACTTAATGAAGTACAAGTCGGAAGCATTTGAGAAGTTCAAGGAGTTCAAGAATGAGGTAGAGAAGTAGTTTGGAAAGAGTATTAAAGCTCTTCGATCAGATCGAGGAGGAGAAAACTTGAGTACTAATTTCACACAATTCTTGAAGGATAATGGTATCCTTTCTCAGCTGACCCCTCCATATACACCACAGATGAATGGTGTATCAGAAAGGAGGAATCGCACCTTGTTGGACATGGTGCGATCTATGATGAGCTTTTCAGGATTACCAGTGTCCCTCTGGGGGTATGCTCTAGAGTCAGCAGCATACCTACTGAACAGAGTACCCAGCAAGTTTGTAGCCTCCACTCCATATGAGATATGGAAAGGCAGGAAACCAGAATTTAAACATGTTAAAGTCTGAGGTTGCCCTGCTCATGTAAAGAGGCATGATCCAGACAACCTGGAATTACGAACTGATAAATGTAGATTTGTGGGATATCCAAAGGAAACCTTTGGATACTATTTTTTCCATCCTGGTGAACAAAAAGGTGTTTGTCGCCAGGAAAGTTGTCTTCTTGGAAGAGGAATACCTTCTCCAAGAGGACAGTGAGAGTAAAATAGTACTGGAAGAGGTTCCAGATCCCCAAACAGCTACATTATCATCAGATGAGATATCAGTTCCTGAATCTGTTCAGGTACACACAGATGAGCCTCATAGATCTGGTAGAGTACCTAGACTACCCGAACGATATGTGGGACATATTGCTAAAGGTGAGTCTAAGGTAGAATATAATGAGGATGATGATCCTAAAACCTACCAGGAGGCCATAGAAGGACCAGAAGCCGGGAAATGGCGAGAAGCTATGAACTCAGAAATCCAGTCCATGTACACCAACCAAGTTTGGAACTTGGAGGACTTGCTCGAGGGTATTGTACCCATCGGTTGCAAGTGGATCTTTAAGAGAAAGATCGGTGCTAATGGACGGATCGACACTTATAAGGCAAGGTTGGTGGCAAAGAGATATCGTCAAAAGGTTTGGCATGGAAAATTCCAACAGAGGTCTCATACCGATGAGACATGGAATTAGTCTCTCAAAGGAGCAGTCTCCTAAGACTCCTGATGAGAGGGCATTCATGGATAGAATACCCTATGTCTCTGCCATAGGATCTATCATGTATGCCATACACGACCTGATGTTGCATTTGCTCTAAGTGTTACGAGCAGATTTCAGGCTGATCCAGGCGAAGAGTACTGGAAGGCAGTGAAATATATCCTTAAGTACTTGAGAAGAACTAAGGATATGTTTCTTGTCTATGGAAGAGGTGACTTGAAATTGCGAGGCTTTACTGACTCGAGTTTCCAGTCAGATCCAGATGATAGCAAGTCTACATCTGGATTCGTGTTTACTTTGAACGGAGACACAGTGTGCTAGAAGAGTTCCAAGCAAGTAACCACTGCAGATTCAACGACTGAAGCTGAGTAAATCGCTGCAGCTGAAGCCGCCAAGGAAGCAGTGTGGTTGAAGAAATTCATCACCGACCTCGGCGTAGTTCCCAGCATCTCTGAGCCTATTCCACTGTTGTGCGACAACAATGGATCGATTGCGCAAGCGAAAGAGCCGCGGTCTCATCAGAAATCGAAGTATATTTTGAGGCGCTTTCACCATATCAGAGAGATCATATCAAGAGGAGATGTAGTAGTGGAGAGAGTTCCATCCGTCGACAATGTAGCAGATCCACTGACAAAGCCGTTGGCTCAAATTGTGTTTGAGCGTCACCTAGAGTCTATAGGCTTATTGTATAAAGGTGATTGGCTTTAGTACAAGTGGGAGATTGTTAGTTTTAGGTGGCATTTATTAATATAATGGCATAATATTCATTATGTGTAAATCGCATTAATTATCGTTTCATAATGAAGTCCATGAATATGTGCTATAGTGATCAGATTATGATGAGATCATACTAATGAGACTGATCACTTAAACACACATATTCTTAATCATTCCTAATTGGAGGAAATCCTAGAAGGACATCGGATATCCGATTAGACTAGTACAGATTACTCCTGCTCATATGATGAGGGTGACGGATCTCATAAGTCACTTGTGTGGAGACACTAAGGCGAATCTGTAGGTGCTCATTAGAGAATGAGTTCACTGAACTGATCCGACTAAATCGCTGGATGGTATTGTACCTCACTGTCAACCAGCTTGATTCTATTGTTGCAGTTGCGTGGATGATCCTCAGACCTGAGACACCAAGGACACCTTGTCGGTGGACTTCTGTGCTTTGACCTTGGTTTACGAATCTCTAGCCATGGGATTCTAATACGCCAAGGATTGGGTACAGCGGAATACCGTCGAAGGGAATTGTGTGTCAATAAGGAATCATTCGCTCTCGGTACTTAGAGAGAGAATGCTCTAGGAAGGATGCGCGGAAGTCCCTGGCCAGGGCGGACGATAATATCGGGAAAGGAGTTTTCCGATATTCATCAGCGACAACCAATCCAAGTGAATCGACCGGTTAGGGTTTGACAGCTCGCCATACCCTGAGTTGACTCGAAAGCATTGTACGAATGAAGGATTATATCCACGCGGTAACTGTCGGCAGAAAGGTTCAAAGAGTGGGTTACTTAACCCCAATACCTTCCGGGTTCACGCGGTGTTGCTTGGCACCTAACGTGATCGGAGGCCCGGTCGAATTCGATGTGCGACATCAATTTGATTGATTAATTAATTAATAAAGGGTTATTAATTGATTAATAAAGCCAGTGAGGAGTCACTGGGCTTGTTGGGCCAATAACTGGACTGGTACTTGGGCCTAGAGGGTCACACGCACATGATTCTCAAGGCGATGGATAAATAAGTGGGTTTTATACAAACTGGGGGTTTTTATGAAAAACCGCGCAATTAGTATAAAACATAGCGAATGGGCTGAGCAGGCCAAGCTGCTGCTAACCCTAGCCGCCCCTCCTCTGTTTCTCTCTCTCTCTGGCGTCCAGACATATCCATATCTGCTCCGCCGCTTCTCCAAATCCCGTTCGAGAGGAAATCGTCCGCGCGTTGCGGCGATCATTGCGGCAACCGGCGGAGGTTTCGTGGGCTGCAAAGAATGAGGAACGTGAGGATATCCGTCGCGAGGAGGATTGCGTGGACTTCGTTAGAGGCCGGGCGCTTGCGTGGCTTGCGGTGTCGCACCGACGGAACCGAACGGTTGCGGATTCGAATCGCACACGGTGAGAACTTCGATTATCCGATAATCGATTTTAATTTTTCGAAACGGGAAAACGGATTGCTGTTTTATTTTATTTTCCGCTGCGTGAGCGATCCGGAGAAACCCGAACAAACCCAACAATAAGATGCCTATTGATCAAAGTAAAGGAACCATGTAGCCTTTTTATGCTATCTACAAGGGTTACATGCAAATCTATGCCCGTCTCGTAACGATGGTAATGCTTCGACCAGAATTAATGGTTTGTTGTGCTATCTACAAGGCCATTAAATCTCTGTGGACCAAAGCTATGATCAGATATTGCAAACAGTTGCAAGTCCCATAAGATAGGTGCTCTTTGATTGTATTACAGTTTGTTGTGCTATCTACAAGGCTGCACTATAAGTCATTGAGATTCTGATCCCTGCTAGGAGACCATCGGAGTCTCCGTTCTGTGTATCTGAGGGTTATACAAAAATAGTGGGAAATAATTCAAGACAAAATACTATAATTAAATTATAAGAACTATCTACGTAAATCATGTTATTTCTTTCGTTCATTATAATGTTGTTTATCTATCCGAGATTTGGCATATTGGATGTCAATACTTCTCATATTCAGATTGACTAGAAGAATTCTGAAGAATGTCTTCAGTTCCGATTGATAGCCACTATCCTAATCAATTGTCATGAAATCTCTTACTTAGATAGACCGAGAATAAGAGATATTCATGGTAAGCTTTTGTAAAAGGAAAGAGGTAAGATCTTAAACGATCGAACCTACACCTGAGAATGATAAAGGCAAGTCAGCTGAAAGTGAGAAGGAGCAGTTCTCCCACTGCAACCATTATAAAGATATTGGTGAGGACAAAAAGAATATGAAACTTGTAAGAAATTTCGGGTATTCTTATTATAAACTTTTTGCATGTCCATTAGAGAATTAAGGTCTCCAATATGAGATATTAGAAATGATTCTCAGATCTGGAAAAGTGTTCAGACTTTGATAAGCAAAAGGAAATCAAGAATATGAAAGAGTTGAGTTAGACTCAACAATAGTTCAAAAGATGCATAGATTACTGTTAGACAGTAAATCTTGGTACACCTTTAGGAGACTAATATGAAACTAAATAATTGTCATTTAGTCAAGAATTTTAAAAGTGAATGACATTAACTGAGAATGAACAAGTGTTGTTCCATAAGGTTTTAGAAATAAAATGAAAGATTTTAAAACCAGTTAATGCAGTATAAATTCTTGATGTGACATATCATATGATGAATATTCACAAGTCTTCTATAGAAATAAACAGTGTGAATCCTGATTATTTATAGCATTATACACTAGGTTGTTCGATAAAAAATTATTGGCATTGTACACTAGGTTGTGCGATAATAACTTCTATTGATTTACCTTAATGATTAACTCTTGGAAAGATTTAACGGTATTTGCTAAAGTACAAGTTGAATGCATTTAAGAGATTAAGGTATAGAAGATCAAGATGAAGTGACTAAAAGGAAAGAGTATTAAAATTCTTTGATTTAATCAAGGAAATTAATACTTGAGTACGGGATTCATATAAATCATTAAAAGGATAATTGTATCCTCTCTCGATTGATCCTCATTGTATATCATCGCAATATGATATAATGAGGAATTATACTTTATTGGATATTGTGCCATATATAATAAGATTTGTCTAATTATTATATTCTTGTATATATAAGTATGAACATTAGATATCCATACTTTACATATGGTTCCAAATAAGTCGTTGTGTCCATATAAGATATGAAAACAAGATAATTCATATAAGATGTGAATTATAATAAACCTGATTTTAAGTATATTAAAAGTCAAGTTATTTTCTAGTTTTTTGGAAAAGACATGATCCAAAGAAGTTTGATCTAAAAGGATATAGTGTAGTATGCATTTGTGAGATGTCCAAAGAGTTTGGATATTATATTGGCTAGGCGATAATGAAATAATTATCGTCATAAAAGCTATCTTCTATGAAGAGGAATGTGTCCTCAGATAAAACAGTATGAGCTAATAAAACTAGAAGACGTTCTTGACCCACAAATTAATACAAGACTATTAGATAATTTTTGGATGTTTGGAACCATTCATAACACACATAGGAGAGTATCGTAGAGATTCTCTCAATGACTAGTCTGATACATTTGACATATTAGAGATAACAGAATGAGAGGAGCTTAAAGATATGGATTATGATCTAAAATATATGAGGAAGCTCTCTATTATAATTACAACTTTGAAATTGACAAGAAGTTAAGAATTTTAAGTCATAGTCCATAACACCTATTAAATTCGGAACTTGATAGTATTACTAGAGGGTATTGTACCTAAGACAAGTAAATCTTCAGAATGAAGATTAGTAAAGATGGACTACTGAAAACTTATATGGCAAACTGAAGGAAATAATCAAAATCAAAGTGTTAATTTGAATAAGTTTTTCTTCAGTGATTACCATAAATAAGTTTATTAGAATTTTATTTGCCAATACTGCCTACCATAATGATGAGATTGCAGTTGGATATTAAAAGCATTCCCTCAATATGATTGAGAGAAAAGATATATATGATATACCTTTAAAACTTTTAGAATATCCAGAAAGCAAGTTATGATTTCAAAGATCTATTTTGAATCAAACTGAAATTTCCCAAAGTTGGAAAAAGATATTTGACTTATGGTCAAACACCAAGTGATCATTAAGAATGATCACGGGTTGTGTGTGTTCAAAAAGTATAGTGGGAGTACGGTCGTATTAATAATGCTTTTTTATAATAACATCAAAGTCATTAAGAATGACGTTCAAGATATTACTATCAGTAAAAGCATTATTATCCATATAATCCTCCATAATGGGTTTGGTTATAACATCCCACGTATTGAAAATACGAATCTATTAAAATAGATCTAAGAGGATGTTACCATAACCTGTATGTCAAAATGTTTGACATAAATTCCATAGTAAATCTCAATTGTTGAGATATATAATTTATTTCTTTAAGGAAAAGTTCCTTGAAGGATACAAGGAAACCTTGATAAGGAGTAAAACACATCACTATGTACTTGAGAAGTGTTAAGGATGTACTCCTGTATATGGAGAGGGTGATTTGAAACCATAAGTCACACTGACTCAAATTTCAAGTCAGACTTGGATTTTATATTTTAATCAGAAAGTAGTGGATTAAAAAAGTTCCAAACTAGAAACCACTACTGACATGATTATAGCTGATACTGTTTATAGAACAGTATGGAGTGGATTGGAAGGATTCCAACCCAGAACTCACTATTAAGATAACGACATAAATGAGTGATATTGTTATTAGAATAGTATGGATGAAAGAGTTCATCTCTGAACTAAATATAGTTCTAGAAGGTCTCCGCTCCCGTCCCGTTGTTGTAGGACAACAGTAGGAGCGATCAATTTTGTGGTCGAGCCATGGTCTCATCAAAAGTTGTAAAATTATTCTGAAGCTATTTCACAAGTCCAGAGACAAAGAATTATGATAAAATAATATAATGAAAATTATTCTATTTATGAATGATTTAGCATATCTCCAACTGAGCCTTAGTCATAGACTTGATGTGAGCATCACCTAGATTTAATGGAGATCAAATGCGAAGGTGATTGGCTTGAGTCCAAGTGGGAGATTGATAGAAATAGATGTCCTCTAAGCTAATCATGAGGCACCTATTTCAATCTGGTTCAATAATAAATGGCAAATATTTCATTATGTAGATTGGCGTGTTTATAATATCGCATAATGAAGTCTATAAATGTGTGCAACAGTCATCAGATTATGATGAGATCATAATAATGAGACCGATGACTTATAAACACATATTCTGAGTTGTTCCTAGTCGTAGGATGTTATAAAAAAGACATCAAACATTTGGTAACACTAGTACATGTTATTCCAGCTCATATGATGAGGGTGACTGATCTTGTTAGTCACTTGTGTGGAGACACTATGGAAAACTTGTAGGTGCACAGTGGGGAATGAGTTCACTGAACTGATCCGAAATGAATCGCCGAATGGTAATTTACCTGACTATCAACCAACTTGGTTCATCGTCACAGTGGCGTAGTTAATACTTGGACTTGAGACACCAAAGACACCTTGTCAGTGGACTTCTGGGCTTTAACCTTGGCTTACGAATCCCTATCCACGGAATTTCTAATAGTCAAGGATCGGGTCCAGCGGAAGACCTTTGAAGGTGATTGTATGTTCAATAAGGGATCGTTCACTCTCAAGTAACTGGAGAGAGAATGCTCTAGAATAGATTCACAGGAGTCTCTCGCCAAAGCAGACACAATATCTGAAAAGATGTTTTTGGATATTGTACAGTGGAGTCTGATTAAATTGAGTTGACCATCTAGGATTTGACAGTTGATCATACCCTAGGTTAACTCGAGAGCATTGTGCGAACGAAGGATTATAGCCACGCGGTAACTGTGGACGGACAGGTTCCATGAGTGGGTTGCTGAACCTCATTGCCTTACGAGATCATGCGGTGTTGCTTGGCACCCAACTTGATTGAAAGTCCGGTCGAATTTACATGATATGTTAATACATGATATGTTAATTCGATTTAGTAATTAATTAAATATCAGATATTAATTAATTACAGTAAGTCAATAAATAGTTATTGGACTTATTGGGCTGAAAATCGGACTGGTTAATGGGCCTAGAGGGTCACACGCAATTAGATTCTCAGTCAGTGGTACTTAAGTAGGAATTATATTAACTCAGGGACTTTTATAAAAAGTCGCGCTGACTTAATATATATATACGCTGTTGAAAAACCCTGGGCCAAGCTCTAGGAGCTCTCAAGGCTGGCTGTCCTCCTCTCTCTCTCCTCCTCCTCTGGACGCCCCTCTTGAGGCGTCGGGACAGTTCCTGTCTCCGCCGCACATAATTTCCGAATGTCGGGAATTGTTGTCGGCGGATTTTCGAACGTTGTTGCGGCGACGGATCTTCAGCGAGCGAGCTGATCTAGACGAGAGAGCGAGGACGAACCACCGTGGAGGCCGGACGCTTGTGCGGCTAGCGGCATCGCCTCGACGGAACCGAAACAGTCACGGATTCGAATCTGCGCAAGATGATGTGACTACAACTGTTTTTCGATTTTCGATTTTCGTTCCGAAACAGATATGTGGGCATCGGGTGGGATTTCGTATTATGTTTCCACAGCGTTCTTCACGTTTTGCCCCGGATCCCAACACATACAATAGTGAAAGAGGAGGTGCACCCATGATCGATAGGCTGTCGTCCGAGAGCATGTCATGAGTAGCTTATTCAGAGCTGTCAAGTATCACTAGTGGCTCGCCAATGTAGTCCTGGTCTGCAAGGCCAATGGGAAGTGGCGCATGTGCGTGGTGTAACGACCCGCCACCCTATAATTGGGGATCCTGTGAGTGCTTAAAACGAGTGTGTGATTATCATGAAAGATCTATGTTGTTTAAGTGCAAAATAAACCTATTAAAAAGAAACTACGTGAAGTGATCGCCAGAAACTTTTGACTTAAAAGTTCCAAAAGAAAGAGTTTGATCGCCTACCTGTTTGAACGTGGGAGATGTTGAGCTCTTGATTCCCCTCCTTCAACCGGCTGAAGAAAGAGAGAGCCCTTCGTTTTCCTTTGTTCTTGCTGTTGAGTTTGAAATTGAGGATCGTCCAGAGTTCTTGTGATTTGCTTGTTGTCCTCCCCTTTTGATTTTCCTTTGCAGCTTGCAAGAAATAGAAAGAAGAATGGAGAAATGATGAGAACTTAAGCAAAAGTAGTATCCATTCTAAACAGAGTTTTAAACATGCAACCAAACATATAACTCACTTGTTAGGATGGTCTTTGAAACCCCTTTATCAAATAGGTTTTGAAAATGATGCTAATGTAGTGTGTGTTGCATGGAGTGATGTGATGAAGAATGTAGAATTAATGAAGATGTGAATATGAAAAAGTGCAGAAATGAATTGAAAAAAACTTATGCCGATTGGATGAAGCCTTGAATTGGATGAAGAATGGACGCCGACCTCGGCAAACAGCAGCACTTCGGCATTTGGACGTCGTTGCTTTAATCTTCAATTCGTTAACTATGATTCTAACTTCTCTCTTTTTTTTCACCCATTAAAGATGCAGGGTATTTATAGACTTCTTCTGCGTCTGCGGATTTACATGGAAAAGATTTGGGATTTATCCATCTTAACCAACAGATAAATACAGATTAACTCATCTTTATCTGTAATTATCTAAAACGCGTCCACCATGGAAGACGCCTTTCAGATTGATTAAGATAAAGATAAACATCCGGGAAAAACTTATCTTTATCTGCATTAGCTAAAACGCGTCTACATGTATAGACGTCTTTTACACTAATTAAGATAAGGATAAACATCCGGAAGAGAAGTAGAAATAGCTTAGGAAAGCTAAAACGCGTCGTACCTTACAGACGCCTGTTAGCTAATTAATCAACTGATTAAAATTCAAATTTAAACGTCAAAATGAGAATAAACTCCAAAGGGCGTCCACATAGGTAGACGTCTTTTAGAGTTCTTCATATTTTAACTGAAATTTGAGTTAAAATCAATTTAATTGATTAACTTAAATATGTCTGTTTGACCCGACACTTAAAAGATCAATAAAAATTAATCAATGATTAAATATTAGACCATTCTGAGGCATTATTATATGATATGAAATTTACTCGAAATGATGTCAAAATTAGCGTGTCTACAGCTGCCTCACTTTGGCATCCTCTTTGCAAGGGAGTGAAATGAAATGGAATGTACTGAAAAGGTGATGCCAAGGTGTGATGAGACACGCTCTCAATCATCACATGATTGGAATTTTTCTCAAAATCATCGATGAAGATAGTTCAAGGAGATCAATGGAATCAATCCTGTCTGGATGAGGTAGACATGGAAATAAAATAAGGTCGATCAACCTCCTCGGAGTGGGAAGTACCCCAGGTCATAGACACTGTAGGTTTCATCATGGGGAGCGTTTGCCAGCTAATGTGGACGTGCTGCAACCATGATGGATCTTAAAAGAAAACAAGAAATATTGGATAAAGAGTCGAAGAAAGGATAGAATTCCAAGGATATCTTTAAGCGAACCTCAAAGATAATCAAGATACTCAATTCAGAATGGAATATTTCATATCATGTTGAAATTATTTGATTTAATGGTCTGAAGCTTAATCAGCAATTAATCCTTATCACAATGATTTCAAAATCCTACATGATGCATGCTGGGCTAAAAAGAAAAATATAAAGTCAAATAAAATATAAATTAATCAAAGATAATATTGTTAAATTGTCATTAATGAGTCAAGACACCAATTTTTGTAATCCAGTGCTAAGCCAAAGCTCGTTTATCCATACACCGTTTCACAAAAGTGGAACCATCGTCCTCACTAATTAACAATCCAACGGCATATCCGTGCGATTAATAATTCTCTAGAATTATCACTGTTTTTGTTGTAGGGGAACTCAAATTCCAGTTTCATCAAAATCACAAGGTCCTTGATATCATCTAATAAATACTTATCATATAATAATGCAAATGATTTACATGGAATAGTACAAGGGTAGAAATAACCGTCTTTTTAGCCACGGTCGGGACTTCACAAACTCCCACAATGGGATCTTTTTGATATTTTCAGCTTCATTTGAATTTTCTGATTTTCCTGCAATCAAAATCATTAGTAATTCCAAACAAATATTCAATTTAAGTATCAAAAATCACAGAATTTCGGGTAAATAACAGAAAGGCTGAAACGCGTCGTGTCGCGCAGACGCCATTCAATTTTAAAAACGCGTCGCTTATCCTCGACGCCTTTTTCTCACAGAAACAGGTTCTTCTATTCGAATTCCAACTCTACCAATGCACATCCCTTTTCCAATCCGGAAAAGTCTTCCTAGGATCGCAATTTCTTCTATATAAACACCATTAGGTTATTCCTAAGCAATCCTACCATAATCCAAAGATCCTAAGTTGAGTTTTTCTTCAAGGTTTCAAGGTTTTCCAAGCTTCAAGAAGGAAGAACTCCGAAAAAGAGGATGGGTTCTTCAAACAAGAGGATGAAGATGTCGTTGGAAAAGATCTCCGACGTGGATAATCACCTCAACGGAAGGGATCCCAATCTTCAAGTAAGTTAAATCAACTTCCCTTTAATTCTTCTTCATGTTCTTCAGTTGATCTTGTTCTTCAAACTCTTCAATCCTTCCTTTTGTTTTCAGAATTACCCCATGTTTCCTCGCCCAAGGAAATTCACCTCTCTCCCTTGGATTCGTAAACTTGCAAAAAGTGTCAAGCTTTCCGTATAAGTTTTCATCTCCAAGTGGAATATTCAAGGACTAGTGGTGCTTGCCAAACACTACAAGAGCTCGAACGTAGATTGGGCGGCTATGGGTGCCCTGATCGAGTGGTGGCATCCGCAAACATATACGTTCTTCTTCCAAGACTTTGAGTGCACTATCCTTTTGGAGGAGGCAGAGGTTCTATTGGGTCTTCCAAAGACCAAAGGTAAGATGGTTTTAACAAGAGAGAAAATCACCGGTCAACAATTGTTGACATCAATCATGAAGGATCCTTCAGAAGCTAAAGGATGCCTTACCAAAAAGGGGATCAATCTTGCAAAGCTTGCTGAGTGGACTCTATACGAAATTGATGATCTAAGGGAGGATGAAGCGGAGGATGTGACGAAAGCTTTCGTCACATGCCTTGCCGGTGCTCTATTCTTCCCTGCACAGGACAACATCTTAGAAAATGATCAGGTCAATGCTATTTGCGCGATCTTCGAAGGTAAATCCATTAGCACTGCACTCTTGGCATATCTTTATAGCGGGCTTTCTGCGGCATCTGTGGGTCGTCCCCCCTATGGGTGCATGTTACTCTTTGCTCTGTGGGTTGAACTTCACTTCAAATTCGAGTACTGTAAGAAGATGCCTCCAAGACCATCTCAAATTTACTTGAATAGTCTGAACCACTGTATTGCCAACATTGTAAAGTTCAACGAGCACATGGTCAATAAAGTCCCAAAGCTCAAGACCTGAGCCGGCTGGAGGGAGTATCTAAAGCTCATGACATCCGATATATTTGACTCGTCTCCACTCGCTCTTGTTGGAAAGCCTATTTGGGTGCGCCGTGCAGCGGGAGTAGATCTCAAGTTGATTGGAGCCACCGAGTTCGTATTATACAATCCCCATCGGTGCCTTAGTCAACTTAGCTTGAGCCGTCGTGAATTCCCTGAGTTCTCCTTTACATCCCCGATCAAGAAGCGTGCCTTGGAATCCGACGAGGATTATGAAGCCACAGAACTTATCATCACTTTGTGGAACCTTGGCTTCAGTTATCGTGTAAAATCCTTTAAAGATAGAGATAGAGGATTGAAATTTCCATACCTCAAAGGCCTTCATGAAATTCTTCCTTAAATGTCCTCTTTCTTTTCTCTTTTTCTTTATGATGTAATAAAAGATTTCATTGAATAAAGAACTATTTTTCGTGCCCTAAAACCTTTCCTTAACTTCCTATGATGTGTCCATGATTTTTCCTTTAGCAAAAACTGGATTTTTCCTGAAAATTTGACAGTTCGGGTTCTGTTAATGCAAAACGCGTCCACTCAGAAAGACGCCTTTCAAACATAATTCATTTTCCAGAAATTCAATTTAATCTTCAAAAACCCTGATTTAAGCTTAAATTGCGTCTACTAGACAAGACGCCTTTCAATTCTCTCTCCTACTTTTTCTAGGGTTCTGCCATTAATTCCGTGATTAATCTCCTAAAACGTGTTTGGATGCTCAGACGCCTTTCATCATCATGCTGCGTACGGTTCTGACCAGAATTGGCGGTAACCTGAAACGCGTCAGCCCATATGGACTCCTTTCAATCCATTTCAAACAGCTGTCTTTGCCGCCTCAACTTATGCACCCTAAAATGCGTCTATCTGAGTCGACGCCTTTTAGCTTTTTGCTTACAGACCCGCGAAGGCCCCCTTTCTTCCTCACTTTTCTCAAAACTTCCTCTCTCCTCACTCCGGCGATCTCTCCTTTCTTTCTCTCAAAAACTCCCTCTTTCGGACCATGGAGCGCGGTGAAGGCTCTAGAAAGATCAAGGCTTTGGCCAAGAGACGACGAAAGGCATCTCACGAGGAAGAAGTTCCCGAGGAGGTGCCGGCGACGCTCGCCGAGGCGGCGACGTTCTTGGAGGAAGAGGAGGCTCCTCCGGCGCCTATGGTCATGGAAGAAGAAGAGGAGGGCGACCTCCACACGGTAAGCTTCCTATGGAATGAATGGGGCGAGAACAAAAGAAAAAAAAAAGGGGTTCTCTTAAGAACCCGGAATCGGGTCTTGAAAGGTGTCCAGACTAGGTGACGCCATTCAAAAGGCGTCACCCTGGGTTGACGTCTTTCAAGGTTAAATTCTGAATTCTTAATTAAGCAGAAAATGAACCTGAAGCGCGTCAGGACATGTTGACGTATTTTGAAAGACGTCCATATGTGCTGACGCCTTTCAAAACAGAACTGTTTTTTTCTGTTTTTATTTATTACTGACCCTATTTTTTTATGTTTTTATTTGCAGGGAGTGATGAGGTCCAGGATTTCATAGGACTTAGTTATAGGAGCATATCGGGGGCTCCTAGACTTCCAGAAGGCGCGCCTGTGCCGGATGGGGTTCGGTGAAGTCTTGGACATCAAGCCATTTTGGCTCGACCTGGTCCTGCTGCAGGCGCTCAGGGAGCGTTGGCACGCAGAGAGTCGGGCATTCCTAATGCCCTGGGGACATATGATCCCCACTCTAGAGGATGTGGCCAGGATCACTGGCCTGAGGGTAGAGGGCCGACCGGTAAGTGGGGTGACTTACCCCAACTACCAGGGACTGGCAGAGGCATTGCTAGGAATAAAGGTGTCCAACCTAGGCAGAGAGTCTAGGATGGTCCCCAGGGTAGAGGTAGAGGCTGCCCTAGGACTGGATGAGCCCCGGCGTCGGTCTGATGAGACCCGGGAGGAATTCAGAGATAGATTAGCCGAGTCATCCTCCCTTGTATATTGTAGTGACCCTAGTCAGGGGGAGGAGGTAGATAGACAGTTGAGGGTCTTCTTAGTTTTATTTTTTGGTCGGTTGCTCTTCGATACGAAGGGCGACCACATCCATTGTAGGTTCTTGTATTTATTTGATGACTTAGAGAGTTTAGGGGAGTATGCATGGGGTGCAGCCCTTCTGGCCCATCTCTTTGCTGATTTGTCCGCGGTCACGCCGGACCGTGAGACCACCGTCAGCGGCTTCCCGCCGTTCCTCCAGGTATTAAGTTATTTTATTATTTGTTTATGCAATGCAATGTGATATGATGTTTTACTAACCTATATGTTCATAAATGCAGGTGTGGAGCTATCACTACTTCCCGCTCGACAGAGCGCGGATTGCACGACCTGGCGCTGTCCCGTTGGCCTGCCGTTGACAGCCAATCGTGGACACCGCCCCACAGCATCATCAGCTGACGGCCCTTCGCCGTCAGTTCCTCGACTACCCCGAGTTGCTGGTGAGTCTTTAACTTGTTCAATTTTATTCATTAAATGCAATCTTTTATTCATTAAATGCAAGTTTTAACCTATATGCAGGTGATCTGGTGCCCGTACCTGGGTATGGGCGAGGAGGGTCAGCCGTGGGTGACGGCTGGCCGGAGGCGGAGGCAAATGTGGGTGCATTGCCTCAACGAGATCGAGCCGCTCCGCCTTCGCCTCGTGATGAGGACGCTGGGCCTCCACCAGGAGTGGATCGATGAGGAGGTCCCGGAGGGCGTCGGGAGGAGCATGAGGGGCAAGCAAGCCCTCACTGACTGGCGTGCCAAGTTCCCGGAGCAGTACGAGGACTGGCACCGCCGAGACGTACGGGTGGAGTCCCGTGCGGAGAGTAGCGAGGCCTACCTCCAGCAGTACCGGGCCCACTACGCCGATCAGCTTCGGCTCCTCCGACCACTTGATGTAAGTATGCTTTTATGCGTCTTTAATTTTATTATTATCTTGATTTATATTTGTGAATGAATGTATGTATGTGTAATATGCAAGATGCGTGTGATGCGGTCATCATTGACCTCCGGGCCCGCCTACACGACGCGGAGGCCCAGCTAGAGCAGGTCCAGAAGGAGCTGTTCGATCTGGTATGTATGCATGTTTATGAATTAATTATTTTGGCGATTAACACTGACGGTTGTCTTTTGGTGCAGCGAGCCGTCTACACCCAGGCGGCTCCCCCCTCCTATGGAGCGTCATCATCCACTTCTTCTGCCGCCCACGAGGCTGCTCTGGCTGATCTCCAGAGCCAGCTCGCCTCCGCCATCCACCGAGCTTCCCTCGCAGAGGAGGATCGCGCTGCTCGGGTAAGTTCCATCCTTTGACTTTTTCGAATTTTGATTTTGATTACTTGAACTAACAATGACTTCTCTTCAGGTTGCTGAGCTTCAGGAAGCCCTTCAGAGGGCGGAAGCGGAGTTGGAGCATTCTCGTGCGGCGGCTGCTCGTGCCGAGGCTGACGCTGGGCGGATCCGAGCTTTGGAGGAGTAGGTGACTCGTCTCTCCACTGGAGATCTTGCACGTCTCCAGGTTCGCCTGGAGGTTCTGACTGAGGAGAGAGACCGCGACCGCCTTCGACTGGAGAGTCTTCAGGGTCGCTTGTCGGTAGCTGAGCACGAGCGCAAGATGGTGGAGGAGCGGTATCAGCGAGCCCGGCAGCGGGCCGCCGATTGTGGTTTGGTGAGCGCTTTCACTGCTATCGTCGCCATGTCGTCCGGCCAGGCAGGGCCGAGTGCGATGGGACCACCTCCACCTCCCAGCCGAGGACCAGCACCGGATGCGCCCGACGAGGCCCAGAGTCAGCTCGATGAGGGCGGAGGGGAGAGCCAGCCTTGAGGGCTCATGTATTTTCTTTTCTTCTGTGTATCATGTACAAAAATCTTTTGATGATAATATACATGAAACTTTTGGCCTTCAATCTTGCATTCTTGTGTTTGCTTTATGTCCTGCACATCACTTAACAAACAGGTTAAGTATCTATTTAGGCTTAGCCCCTTGCCTGACCCAATAAATGGTCAATCAATATTTTTCCTTAAATGAATGGTCAAGGGGCATAGCCTTTATTAACAAAGGTAATAAGAATAATCAAACTTAAGCAAAATGCAACATGCAAGCAGACATATGCTCACTGAAAATAAAAGGAATGAGACATACCAAATGCAATAAGCAAATGCTGATTGAAATATTTTTGTTGTTTTGAAATATTTATTTTTTGGGTTTTTGAAATATGTGTATTTTTTTTATTTTGGCATATGTATTTTTTTATTATTTTTGACATATGTATTTTTTTTTATTTTTGACATATGTATTTTTTTTTATTTTTGACATATGTATTTTTTTTTGGCTTTTGACATATGTATTTTTTTTGGGATTTTGAAATATGTATTTTTTTTGGGTTTTTGAAATATGTATTTTTTTTTTGGATTTTGAAATATGTATTTTTTTTGGGTTTTTGAAATATGTATTTTTTTTGGGTTTTTGACATATGTATTTTTTTGGGTTTTTGACATATGTATTTTTTTTGGGTTTTTGAAATATGTATTTTTTTTGGGTTTTTGACATATGTATGTTAACTAAAAGACCAGCATGGTACTCAGATCAAAAGATCATATTCATTTATGAACTTAATTTCTAAATTGTTCTTCAACAACTTAACTTAAACCCATCGTGTTTGAATTTGTGTTTCCATTCGTGATCCCATTTGATGATTTGACCCTTAGTCAATCTAAGCCATTCCTTAAGTTTGGAGTACGCCTCTTTAGAAAGAAATGAAGAATAAGTTTAGAAAGCTCATGAGAAGGTTCCGGAGACTTAAAAAGATATTCCTTTCCTACCCTAGTATCCGTTGGGGTTCGGTCATTTTCTTTCCGGGGTATTTATCGACCTTGCGTTCCCTTTCATTTCATTTTATGGCCTTGATGTAACGTTTGTAATGTAATGGCCTTATGATTTGGCATTTGGATTTTGCCTTTTGCTTTTGCTTTTCTATTTTTTTTTCTTTGGGACGGATCTCCCCCTTTTTTTTATGACGGCCTCCTACTAAGATGGCGGGTATTCTTGGTAGTTTATTCTAAGCCTCGTTCCGACATCATGGGCCGAGTGTAAAATAATTTTTTTTGTTTTAAAAAGGAATGATTTGTACTTTACACCTTTAGTCAAGCTTTCGGTATTCCTTAGGACTCGGCATCTCTTGTTACTCACAAATCAAACGTGTCAGTGTGTGTAGTAATGCATTTGAAGTTAAATTATCCAGACTAATAAGGAAATTTGAGTTTGTAAATTTCTGATTCCACTGGTCTTTGTACCATGCTGATCGACTCTCTAATTCTAAGGGTAGTATTTCTTAAGATGTAAACCATTCCAGGGATGAGTTAGCTCTTCTCTTTCTGCATTAACAAGACGATAAGCATTACCAGGAAAAGCGTGCGATACAACATAAGGTCCTTCCCAGTTGGGTTGGAGCTTAGAACGCGGACCACCATGTTTTACAAAAATCCTTTTGACGACCATTTCACCGACTTTGAACTTACATTCAATGACTTTCTTTTGATAAAAATGTGCTAGTCTATTTTGATAAACTTTTGCATGATTAGCAGCTGACCACCTTCTCTCGTCTAAGAGTTCCAATTGAGCAAGGAGTGCTGAACGATGTTCATCAATGGAGAATTCCTCTTTCAATTGTACCTTTAATGACCGTATAAGGATCTCGTATGGAACTACCGCCTCCATTCCAAATGTTAAGGAATAAGGAGTTTGCCCAGTGGGCGTGCGGATTGAAGTTCGGTAGGCCCATAGAGCCTCAACCAATTTTTCTGGCCAGTTTGTGAATTTGTTAGATTTGCACGTCTTTTTGATGATTTTTATCAAAGTCTTATTAGTTGCCTCTGCTTGGCCATTGCCTTGCGGATAATAAGGAGATGAATGGTGCAATGCAATTCTATACCTGTTGCAGAGATCTTTCAATTCTTGTGACACGAACTGCGGTCCATTGTCGGTGACGATGGTACTTGGAATTCCAAATCGGGTGATGATGTTCTTCATGATGAACTTGCAGACGGTTGATGCTTTGATTTCCACGTACGCTTCGGCTTCTGCCCACTTGGTGAAGTATTCCGTTGCCGTGATAATGAAAGATTTTTGCTTGATGCCGGAATCTGGATTACCAAGGGGTCCAATGATGTCGAAAGCCCACATGGAGAAAGGCCATGGGGAAGAAACAGGATGGAGTGAAGATGCAGGGGAATGAATTTTGTCGACGTGAAGTTGGCACTTAGCACACCTACGGACATATCCTACACAGTCTTCTTCCATGGTTGGCCAATAAAATCCTTGTCTGAGGATCTTCTTTGCTAGCATCTGTCCATTGACATGGCCACCACAAACTCCACTATGAGCTCCTTCCATAACCTTCCAAAGCTCATCTTCGTGTAGACATCTCAGAAGAAGTCCATCAAAACCTCTCTTGTACAATGCTCCTCCAACTATGGTGTATCGTTGAGCAACTCTCCTGATAGCTCTCTTCTCCTCAGTTGAAGCTTCCTCAGGATACGATTGATCTTCACAATATTTGGCAATTTCATAATACCATGGCTTCTGTTCATCATCCATCTCTTCTAACAGCTCCATCAACATGATTTCTCTCTTTTCCACGATATCTCCGTCCCTGACTTTCTTCAGCAACTTCTCCTTAGTTTTAAGAAATGAAGGGTCTTTTACGGCGGGTGAAAGACGCCTATGAACTATGATTGATTCGGATTGCCTGCTGATTGGAAAATCAAGAGAAGATGCCAATGAAGTTAGAGCGTCAGCTAAGATGTTCTGATTCCTAGGGACATGGACAAAGATCAATTTCGTGAAAAGCTTTGAATAAGCAGAAGTAAGTTCTTGATAAGGCTTGAGCTTGGGATCAAGAGTTCGATATTTGGTCAGCACTTGGCGAAGAATCAGTTGGCTATCACCCATAATCCTGAGTTTGGTGGCACCATGAAAATGAGCAGCCTCGAGGCCAGCAAGGAGTGCCTCGTATTCAGCTATATTATTGGTGACTGGAAAGTCAAGCTGAAAGGCTTGTGGAATGGTGACACCTTCAGGTGATAACAGAACGATACCGATCCCCTTTCCATGAGAATTCAGAGCTCCATCAAAATGCAGAGTCCACATATCATCTCTGATTTGATTTACGGACATCAGTTCCTCATCCGGAAACTCTGATCGCACTGGATCAAATCGAGGAAGGGGATGATGAGCGAGATGTTCCGCTATGGCATAGCCCTTGATCGCTTTCTGCTGGATGTAAATGATATCGAATTGAGATAGAAAGCTTTGCCATCGCGCTAACCTATCAGTAAGAACATATTTCTCCAGAAGGAATTTGATCAGATTCATTCTAGCGATGAGATGGACTTCATGGGCCAGAAAATAATGCTTCAATTTCTGAACAACCCAGACCAATGCTGCACATGTTTTCTCCATCGCCGTGTATCTCTGTTCAGCGGGCTTGAGAAGTTTAGAGAGATAGTAGGCTGCCCTCTCATTTCCTTCTTCATCCTCTTGTGCTAGGACAGCCCCCATTGCATCATCCATGACTGAAATGTAAAGTATCAATGGTTTGCCTGGAGATGGTGGTCTCAAAACAGGAGGACTTGCTAAATAGTTCCTTAATCCATCGAATGCCTCCTGACACTTATCGTCCCAATCGAATTTGACTCCCGGCTTGGTAAGCTCGTAGAACGGCTTACACCTTTGTGAGTGCTGGGAGACAAAACGGCGAATAAATTGTAACCTCCCGATTAATCCTCTCAACTCTTTCATGTTTTTGGGAGGTGGAATTTCTCTGATAGCCTTCGCCTTGTTGGGATCGATCTCAATTCCCCATTTGCTGACGATGAATCCAAGTAATTTTCCTGAAGATACCCCGAATACACATTTCTTGGGGTTCATCTTTAACTGATACTCTCTCGATCTCTCTTATACCCTTGCCAAAACATTGGCATGCTCAGCTTTTGTCTTAGATTTAACCAATAAATCATCCACATACACTTCCAGATCTATGTGCATCATGTCATGAAATATTGCCATCATAGCCCTCTGATAAGTGGCTCCAGCATTCTTCAATCCAAATGGCATGACGACATAGCAGTATGTTCCCCAAGGTGTAGTGAATGACGTTTTCTCTTGATCTTCTTCTGCTAGCTTAATCTGATTGTATCCTGAAAATCCGTCCATAAATGATAAAGTTTCATAGCTAGCGGTGTTGTCAATGAGTACGTCAATATGAGGCAATGGAAAATCATCTTTAGGACACGCCTGGTTCAGATCGCGAAAGTCAATGCAAATTCTGACCTTCCCGTCCTTCTTCATAACCGGGACTATGTTGGCCACCCATTGTGGATAAAGGACAACTCTAATAAATTTGGCTTTATGTAATTTGTCGACCTCTTCCTTCATCTTTAGAGCCATTTGTGGGTGGAATCGCCTTAATTTCTGCTTGACCGGGCTAGCTCCATCCTTTAATGTCAACCTGTGTTCAACCAATGACGAGTCTAACCCTGGCATATCTTCATAACTCCAAGCGAAAGTGTCTTTATAGTCCTTAACTACTTGTACCATTGCCTTCTCATCCTCTGTAGAAAGATTTTTGCTGACGAGGACAACCTTAGGTTCGTCTTCAGTCCCTAAATTGATTTCTTTGGTGGGCTCTTCTACAGCAGCTAAGGGTTCATCGAATCTCTTCACTCCACTGGCATATGCCTCAGCCGCGTCCTCGTCATCTTCCTCATCTTCAATAATGGGGTCCTTTTCATGTACTAACTCATACACCCCATACCCATCATTGACTGACTCATCGTTCATACAGTCTTCTGGCATCTGAATTGGATTTTCTAAAAACTGAGGGATTAAAGAGCAAGAAAAGCATCTATCAGCTAAGTCCTAGAGGTATATATCTGGAATTTTCCTACCCTTAGACTTCCTGGACTTCCTAACTTGACTAATTTGCCTAAAACTAGACTGCCTAACTTCACTAAACTCCCTATTATAACCTAATGAAGATGAAGCAGGATAGAAATCCTGGGATACAAGTGGAAATACAGGAGAATCCTCCCGAGGGGAGGGGCAGAGTAGATCTAGAAGAGAATCTTGGCCGAAAAACCCGCGCAATGGGGTATGATCGGACAAGTAAGAGGTTTCCTCAATGAGGATCTGGGAAGAATTTGTTGCCAAATTGGCGTTTTTTTTTGGACAGTGGAGGAGTTAAGCATAAAACAGGAATGAATACAAATAGAAGGAGAATTAGATGGACGAAGTGGCACCAGGGTCAAGGGATTAGGAGGATCATACAGCAGTATGTCCCAGATCAAATCATACATCCTCTCTAGGTCGAGAGGAGATGGTGGAATGAGGTCCCGAGGGGACAGAGTAATCATAACGGGCGGAGCCCGTGGAATATCTTCAATAATGACCCGCGACCAAGTCGGGGTCAGGAGCAATGTGCGAAATAAAGTATGGAGCATGAAAACACGAGAAGGATATGTCCCCCTCCAGAGCAGATATGTGGTGTAGCCAGCTTCATAGGGGTCATCTGGCTCCCCTTCATCGGTCTCTTCTGACAGCAATATCCGTTTGTCAAAGATAGCACCGGGACTTTCGATCAGTTCATCAATCTGCGGCGGCCACTTGGGTTCTGCAGGATCTAGAAACAGTCTGTTCAGTGCAATGTAGAGGTCTCTCAGATCGAACCACCTGTGTAACGACCCGCCATCCTATGACCGGAGACCCGGTCACTAAATGGATGTCGGCCCATTAACTGTAGGTTCATACCCGGATCTTATACACACATCTGGAGGAGTAAGCGTTAAACAAGATTAAATATAACATTCACACGGACTACAAGGGGTACAGTGCGCAGGAAGTAAAATAATAATGCCCGTACACAGTCCAACAATAATTACATGTCCAACAAATTAATTAAGTACAGACAGAAATAAGGTACAACAACGTCGGAGCATACCCCGGAAACTAAGATAGCTGCTGGTCCGCACACCAAGGAGAACGCCACGCGCCGTCACACGCCACAAGGACCACAGCTGAAAACGCAGGGAGTGAGCCACACCAGAATTGGGCTCAGTAGGGATCATCCGATCCCCTGCCTCCCACACACACACCCACAAGTGCAGTAACAAAGGTACAGGTAATAAGACAAGTAAAGCTGTAGCACACTACTCCTAAAATCTCAATATGAACCATATGCATTCGAAATGTAACATGCATATTTCTAAAATCATTCTATCAAGAAGCCTACAACTCACGTCTCAGCAAAACACGCCAACCACTCCTCCGGAAGTGGGAAACACACCAACATACAGCCGTAAGTAGGAAACACCGTCCACACAACCGAAAGTGGGAAACACCGACCCGCTGAGACCAAACAGTAACCCCTCGGATAGCACGCTGGCTACTCCGGCCCAACTGGCTCAGGTGGTTACTCCTTCCCTCAGCATGAGTGACTCTCCGAATGTACCACTCCGACACCGGTACTAGCTGACCCCGGGGTTCACCAGGTGACCCTTTCTCACTAGGCGTCACCCCGCCCACGCCCCCACCGGCGCTGTGCTCACGCCCCCACCAGCACAGGGTGATAAAGCGCTACAATGTCACTCCAGGTCCACAGTAACACAAAACCACCAAAACCCGGCACAGTACGATCCGGTCACGTGAAAAGCCCGCAATCGCACGGCACACAATGCAGTGCCATCCGGTCCCGAAGAATCCGAGTACACTAAAGCATGCACTAACCAAATATCTAGCAGTATGAACACATTTTACTGGCATGAATTAGTGTTGTTCTGTCCTGAATCGCGTCCCCCAAGACCGACGCCATTCAAGCTCCCTAAACTGGTTCATAAAACAGAGGCCCACCGAAATCTGGCCTAAAAGGCGTCGACACCAGCAGTCGCCTTTTAAAAGGCGTCGACATCCTCAGACGCCATTCAGCTAAGAAATCCAGGAATTACAGGAAAACATTACTCAGGGGATTTCTGCCTTAAAAGGCGTCATGGTTACCAGACGCCATTCAAATCGCGTCGCCCACCCATGACGTCTTTTAGTCCCAGAATCCCGAGCTGACGAACCCTCAGTCGGGGTGATTTCCTGCCTAAATGGCGTCATGATGGCCCGACGTCCTTCTGAAAGGCGTCGTCCATCCATGACGTCATTTAGCGCCAGGAATCACTAACTCGTGAGGCCTCGAACAGGGAGATTTCTACCCTAAAAGGCGTCGTACTGCCCTGACGTCCTTCTGAAAGGCGTCGACCAGGCACGACGCCGTTTAGCACCAGAAACCTGGTTCCCTGGTTCGAACCGAGGGTTGCTCCCTTAACCCCAAATGCCCCGAAGAAGCCCCAAAACGGAAAGGGGGAGGAAGAGAAGTTGATCCACACAAACATGCTACAAAACCACATTCACGAACACGGCCATACCCACAAGAATACCCCCTAAACATGCTCAATCTAGCCCAAAATACATCACAACACGCCTAAGAAAACACGAGCAATGCATACAAGGTTCGTCTCCCTACCGGATACTTGAACTCCTCCTGGCTCCGTGTCGCCGAACCGCCGCACCGCAGACCGCCACCGGTACCCTCGAGGACGCCGCCACTCCGTCGGGACGTCGGCCGCCGTCCGGAGGATGGAACGCCGCGAAGGAAGTGGTGGTAGCAGAGGTGAGAGGTAGGGAGGCGTTGGAGTGGTAGAAGAGGAAGAAGAGGAAGGGAAAGGGGAAGAGTGGGATCGGAGGAGGCAGAGAGGGAGAGGAGAGAGAGTGAAGGGTGAGAAATGAGGGAAAGAAAGGAGGGCTCGCGGGGTCAATCAAGAACTGCCTAAAACGCGTCGAGCGAGAAGGACGCCTATCAGATGACAGGACGGGCCGTACTGACAGCTGTCTGAAACGCGTCGACCACCACGGACGCCGTTCAGCTGACATGTCAGACACCGTACACTGACATCGCAGGGTGGCAGTCTGAATCGCGTCGTCCATCATGGACGCCGTTCAGACGACGAGACAGGGGCCGTACTCTCGCGGCCCGAAACCCGCCCACGTGGCGCCCACGTGGCATAACAGCAAAACGTCTAAATGGCGTCCACCTATCAAGACGTCGTTTGAAAGGCGTCGTGTAGTGTAGACGTCATTCAGAAGAAACTCTCCAGACCCCTCGAGGCCCGACTCGGGGGACCCGGTCCGAAACCGACCCGAAAACTTAACCCGAAACCTCAGTCCTTACAACCTGTACCATTCACATTCAGGATCATGGAATTTTCTCCTCTTCATAGGCCCCAGAGCCTCCAAGGACTGGTACGTGAGTAGTTCCGAGCAATGCCTGGCCAAGTCTCTCCCATATATATCATGGAAGTCAAAACACGAAGTAATGACCACCGTGTTGTCATGGCTAATTATGGGCCCTTTTACAAAATGTGTGTACATGGTCCATGTTAGGAGATCCCGGCCTTCCTTGGGCGGTGTAGACATTGTCTCCTAGACTTTCTGACCTTCTTCATTCTCTGCTTGTTGAACGATGTCTTGTTTCAGTTTTCTTGGCCTATAGCCCAGGCCGCTTCCAAGTGCTCCTCGGTGATCTTTGACTGGAGTGGTCCTGCCTTGCAATTGTGTGCCCAGACCTCTCCCAGGCTGATAGCCATTCTTCATCATAATTCTCCATCCTAGGGTACTCATGCACTTCCCCCTCTTTATGGCGTTTAATGGATAAGGAGAAATAGTGGCAGTTTTCAGAGGATCAGCCACTGGATGGTAAACCTGTAATACCGACAGAAAAGGTTGTCGGCCAGGTAAAGAAGCAGGTTTGATATTCAAAGTATGAGCAACAGCAAGGATCGGCATGCTCGTAACCTTAATGATTCGTCCTTTAAAGGGAAATTTGAGGCATTAATGATTCGTGGAGGGAATCGCCTCGAGAGTTTTTATGTAAGGACGACCCAAGATGGCATTCAAAGAAGGGTCGATTTCTAGGATGTGAAATTCGACCTCTGCATGACTTACAGGGCCTAGCTCTACTTTCAAATAAACCATTCCCAGAGGGGAACGGGTGGAGTTATTATATGCTGTCACAGAGATGGGGCTAGGCAGCCATTTTTCTTTGGGCACACCGCACAGCTCCAGGGTCTTTGGAGGTAAAACATTGATTGAAGTCCCTGTATCAACCAGGCATGCATCAACGGCCTTCTTGCAGATGTTGACCGTGATGCTCAGAGCCATGCTTCTGGCAGCTGGCGGTGCTAGTTCTGATGTATGAACTGTAATGGAGGGCTGATCCCCCTGAGGAACCAATAGTGCTGCAATCTTTTCCGCTGGCACGTCCTCGTTGACCATCACCTTCTGCAAATATTCCATCAGAGCTTCTTGATGACTCTTCGATCTTTTAATTAGTTCAAGCATGGAGATTCGTGCCGGTGTTCGGTCCAGATGTTTCAACAAATCATACTGAATGCCTGGTGCACTCTCTTCATTGTGTGTTTCCTCTGTCGGCTGTGAGGGGCCATCTCTAACTGTTGACTGAGGAAATACTTTGTTGAAAATTCTTCCACTCCGGAGCGCATGTTCCTCAACCGTGGAAGATCCGGGTGACACTTTGAGTACCACAGAGTTGGGTGGTGTAGGTGATGTGGAGGATTGATATGTAGGTGATGGCGTGGGGTTAGGTGGTGGTGGCGCGGTGCGGATTAAAGGCCTGGATGGTTGGATGGTGGATGGGTACATGATTGGTGTGGATGAGGTGGGGAATGGTACGCGTAATAGCGGTCTGGAAGGTTGGATGGTGTCTGGGTAGGTGGTGGTGGTAGCGGGTGAAGTAGGAAATGGTATGCGTAGTAATGGTCTGGATGGTAAGAGGGGTGCGCAATTGGTTTGCGGTGGGTTATATGGAGGAGGCGTAGGAGTGTGGGGCGTAATGGGCTTGAGGAAAGCGGGTGGTGGTAATGGGTTATTGGGTGCGGGCGAGTGATACGCGGGTGTCAGTAGAGGGGTGATGGTAATGGGCTGTGGTCTGGGTATGTGGATGGTGCGGCGTGGTGGTCGTTCTGCGGTACTCGGAACATGACCCGTTGAATAAATAGAGGAAGAGTCCTATATTCTCCACTGTTGCCCACGGTCAGCCTCAGACTGGCTGTTTGTCAAGATAGGGGCAACTTGGTTTTGGTTTTGGTGCTCCGGGAGCGGGTTCTGCACTATGCCCATGTTTGGTAGTGGTGCTGCTTGTGCTGGTGGTCTTGCTTGCTGCTGCTGTGGTCTTCTTGCCTTCAAGGCTGATATGTATTTTTTCATTTCTTCCCAGTCTATGCCGCCCTGCTCGTTGAGATCATGAATATAATCTCTAAATTGGAAGCAGGTGTCAATAGTATGCCCAAGTTGCCTATGGAAGTAGCAATACCTAGACGTGTCGGCATTCTGAGGCCAAACTGCCTTTTCTCTTGGCAAGACTAAGGCATTAGCTTCCATTAGGGCACTGAAAATGTCTGCCAAAGATTCTGAGAGGACTGGGTATTCTGCCCTCTTAGGGCCTGGAGGTCTTCTCTGCTGATTGTAGTCAGCAGGAGGAGGGACATTATGATACGCCGGCGGTGCGCGCGGCTGATACTGCTGTTGTTGCTGGTACTGCTGTTGTTGTGGCTGCTGGTACTGCAATTGCCGTTGCGGCGGCTACTGTGGTTGTTGCTGTTGCTGTTCCTGGTTCGACTGCTGGGGCTGCTGATATTGGGGCTGCTGATACTGAGGGTTCGGCTGCTGCCTATACCCTTGCTGGTTCGGCTGCGGTGGCCTCTGGTACTGTTGTTGACTCCTCACGAACTGGGGCGAATTATTGTTCATGCTGCTGACTTGCTCGTGAGAGAGCGTGCCCTCAGTAGTTGGACCTGTGCTGGGAGCATTTGGCACTGTAGGCTTCCGAGGTGGAGGCCTGCTAGGTCTGTGAGGATCAAAGACACTAGAGAACGTAGCGTCCTTGAAGGCGTTCTGACAGTACCGTGCTCTTTCATAGAGCTCTGCCATGCTGGTCAGATTGTTCAGGGAGAGGACTAGTTTAAACTGGGGCGTGGCATTGGAAATCAACATCTTCACTTGCTCTGACTAGGACAAGTGATCTTTCACTTTCTCGGCCAAGCCTCGCCATCTGTCGGCAAAACTGACAAATTCTTCATTGGATTTCATCTTTTCTGCTATTAGGTCAGTGATGGACAAGGAGGGGGCAACTCTGTCTTGGTATCGTTGAATGAATTTTCGGGAAACGATACCATAGTCTTCTACTTCTGAGGGTTCCAAGGAAAAGAACCATTCAAGGGCTGGTCCCTCTAAAGATCTCTTGAACAAAAAGGCCAACGACCTCTTGTCGTTTTGCCAGAAGGATGATTCGTACATAAACTCCTTCAAGTGGGTGAAGGGGTTACCAGTACCGTTGTACTTCCGGTACACTGGCATCTCGGAGGGTGGTAGGTGGAACACTGGCAGGCTCGGTAAATTGATCTCTGGTGCAGCTTTGACCCCCATCATCTTCTGGAGGTTGTTGAATTGTTCGTCCATGCGCTCCATCTTCGCCAGCAACGCTTGCGTTGTCAGATCTGCCTGGGGAGGAGGAGGAGGTGGAGGTACTTGATAGGCCTGTTGCCTAGAGTACGTCGGACAAGGAGGACAGTAAAGAGGAGGTCCGGCAGAGCTTCCGCCATGCCCGAGGACATTTTGATAAGCAGGCGTTAGTGGTCTAGCCGGTTGCCTAGAAGATGAAAGTTGCGGCCCAGCTGGCCGAGAAGTGATATGGAGGCCTTCCATGGCCTGATGAATGTAAGGAGGATGAATAGGAGGTTGCTGACGGATAGCAGGGGGAGCCACAGGGTTCGGCTCGGCAGGCTGCGTGGGTGCCTTCCCCTTCAGAATGGACTGGATCGCCTCGAACTGCTGAGGGTCCAGAAGGGAAGCAAGAACTCCTAAAGCGTTGACAAGATCAGAAGGATCAGAGGACGAGGGATCATTTTGATTCATGTCTCCCTCGAGAATGGGATTGGGAATCGCATACTCATGCGAGGGAGGATCAGGATATTGCTCATGGGGATGAAAAAGAGGGGTCCGGACATTCCCATCATGTCGAAACGGAACGGGGACAGAATTATGGGAGGCATCAGCATCTCTCCCACTCTCATAATTGTAATCGGAATCACGAGGGGCATTAGCATCTCCCTCGTAGTTAATCATGGCGTCTGGAGCCACACTCAAGTCCCTGCCCAATCGGAGCAACATGATGTTAGATTCTTTTCAAAGATTGGCAAACAAGTTGTACAGAGATTTAAACAAACAAGTGAAAGTTTAGCGTGATTTTAAGATTCCTTGTTGAGTTATTTTGATTTAATTAAACCACAAATTCGCTCAAGGGACGGGATCCTAGTTTCAGTTCAATATCCACCGTTATGCTCTTTGGCTTTCTCTCACAACGTTTATGGAATCTAATCGGGACTTCAACTGGTACAACCAGCCCGATGATCAAGGAGGAGTACCTTGATTTTGGGGACTTACGGAGGTCTCAACGCCAACTTCTCTAGTCTAATCAAGGGACCAACCCAATCAGAGAGAGTTGATGACGTCAAGTGGAGTGTTCCTAAGAAAAGGAGGGTATTAGCCTCAATGCGTATGACCTGCAGCCTGGATGGCCTCTAATGCTTAATACATAATGGGTGATTAGCACACAGATCACAAAAATCTGAGAACTGAAGAAGAAATAAGAAACTGCCTGAATCTCGTCGATATTAGTCGACGCCTTTCAAACAAAATCTTAATTTTTTCGCAGAAGCTCAGATTGCAGACAGCAGAGAAATAAGACTGAAAGGCATCTGGTATAGACGACGTAGTTTGAAATGCGTCGCTGTTCCTGGACGCTTTTCAAGTCGCAGAAGGAGTTTTCCAGGAGGAATTTCTGGGTTGATTCCTCCTTAAACAGGGTAAAAATAATAAATAATCAGCTCATGCAAGATTTTTTTTAGTTTCAGGTTTTAACATGATGATTTTATCAACTAAACAACTAAGATATCAATCAATCACACAGCATTTCATCACAAAAAGCAGCTTTTCAACTAATCAACGGGGAGGGCAAGATCTTGCCGCAGGGGTGTGCACGTGGTGCACGTAGGAAATTAACTAAACTAAAAACACTCACCAATTGGTGAGGACGTGTCGAGAGACACAAGTGGTGCACCGTGGGTGCCCGATTGATAACAGCAATAACAAAAGAACTAAAAGATGGCGAGACCAAGTCTCACCGTGATCGCCAAAAAAGCTGTGAGTGTTTAAAATGAGTGTGTGATTATCATAAAAGATCTATGTTGTTTAAGTGCAAAATAAACCTATTAAAAAGAAACTACGTGAAGTGATCGCCAGAAACTTTTGACTTAAAAGTTCCAAAAGAAAGAGTTTGATCGCCTACCTGTTTGAACGTGGGAGATGTTGAGCTCTTGATTCCCCTCCTTCAGCCGACTGAAGAAAGAGAGCCCTTCCTTTTCCTTTGTTCTTGCTATTGAGTTTGAAGTTGAGGATCGTCCAGAGTTCTTGTGATTTGCTTGTTGTCCTCCCCTTTTGATTCTCCTTTGCAGCTTGCAAGAAATAGAAAGAAGAATGGAGAAATGATGAGAACTTAAGCAAAAGTAGTATCCATTCTAAACAGAGTTTTAAACATGCAACCAAACATAGAACTCACTTGTTGGGATAGTCTTTGAAACCCCTTTATCAAATAGGTTTTGAAAATGATGCTAATGTAGTGTGTGTTGCATGGAGTTATGTGATGAAGAATGTAGAATTAATGAAGATGTGAATATGAAAAAGTACAGAAATGAATTGAAAAAAACTTATGCCGATTGGATGAAGCCTTGAATTGGATGAAGAATGGACGCCGACTTCTGCAAACAGCAGCACTTCGGCATTTGGACGTCGTTGCTTCGATCTTCAATTCGTTAACTCTGATTCTAACTTCTCTCTTTTTTTTCACCCATTAAAGATGCAGGGTATTTATAGACTTCTTCCGCGTCCGCGGATTTACATAGAAAAATTTGGGATTTATCCATCTTAACCAACAGATAAGTACAGATTAATTCATCTTTATCTGTAATTATCTAAAACACGTCCACTATGGAAGACGCCTTTCAGATTGAATAAGATAAAGATAAACATCCGGGAAAAACTTATCTTTGTCTGTATTAGCTAAAACGCGTCTACATATATAGACGTCTTTTACACTAATTAAGATAAGGATAAACATCCGGAAGAGAAGTAGAAATAGCTTAGGAAACCTAAAACGCGTCGTACCTTACAAACACCTTTTAGCTAATTAATCAACTGATTAAAATTCTAATTTAAACGTCAAAATAAGAATAAACTCTAAAGGGCGTCCACATAGGTAGACGTCTTTTAGACTTCTTCATATTTTAACTGAAATTTGAGTTAAAATCAATTTAATTGATTAACTTAAATATGTTTGTTTGACCCGACACTTAAAAGATCAATAAAAATTAATCAATGGTTAAATATTAGACCATTATGAGGCATTATTATATGATATGAAATTTACTCGAAATGATGTCAAAATTAGCGTGTCTACAGATCCGATTACTAAATGGGTACCGAATCATTAAAAATAGGAGCCAAGCCAGGATCTCAATAAGTCTAGAAAATAAATGATAAATTAAGCTAAACATTCCACATCACATCGAATTGTAACGGAAGTACAGGAATTAAAAATTATTACAATTCAACTCGACTCAGCAAATAATTACATATTCCAACTGAAAAGAAATAATTAAGCGTACAGGCTTGAGAAGGAAATAACAACTACATCGAGGCAACCCTGGAATAATGGTTGCTGGCATGCAACCTGAGACGAAACCCTCCACGCTATACTTACCTGGAATCCTCACCTGAAAATCGCAGGGGTGAGTCTCATCGAAATGGACTTAGTAAGGATCTTCCGATCCCCACCACCCACTCACGCACCCACAAGTGCAACAATACAAATATAGGCAATTAATTAAGTAAAGCAGTAAATGCAATTCCTAAATATTCCTAAATTCCGATATAAAACACATGCATTTGTAAATGCAATAGGCACAACTCTGAAACCACTCCACCACGGAGTCCACAACCAACGTCTCGGCTAAACACATAAACCACGCAGCCAAACGTGGAAAACACCGATCCGCTGGGGCCAAACAGCAACCCCTCGGATAGCGCACTGGCTATACCGGCCTATCTAGTTCTAGGTGGTTCTACTTTTCCCAGCCATGAGTGACACTCCGAATGTACCACTCCCACACCAGTACTAGCTATACCTCGGGGTACACCAGGTGATCCTCTCTCTAGATGTCATCCCATCACTCCCACACTTGCGCCGTGTCACTCCCACACCGACACAGGGTGCCTAAGCACTAACAACTGTCACTCTAGGTCCACGATCGTACAAAAGGCAACAGTACGATCCGATCACATAGAAATCATCGTCCTGAGTGGACCGTAAATGACGTTGACTCAGGTCGACGCTTATATCAAATAGCGTCGCCCTGAGTGGACGTGTTTTACGCCAGAAACCGAGCCAGTCCGAAGGGTCTCTCTTCTCCCCCAAAACGTTCAAAACTCAAAAACACAAAGAAGACAAGGGGAGGGTTAGTATTAGGTGGCCTACAAGCCAATCTGACTTTGTAATCTCGTTCATTTATTAATATAATGGCATAATATTCATTGTGTGTAAATCGTATTAATTATCTTCTCATAATGAAGTCCGTGAATCTGTGCTATAGTGATCAGATTATGATGAAATCATACTAATGAGACTGATCACTTAAACACACATATTCTTAATCGTTCCTACTCGGAGGATATCTAAGACGGACATCAGATATCTGGTTAGACTAGTACAGATTACTCCCGCTCATATGATGAGGGTGATTGATCTCATAAATCACTTGTGTGGAGACACTAAGGGGAATCTGTAGGTGCTCATTGGAGAATGAGTTCACTGAACTGATCCGACTGAACCGCTGGATGGTATTGTACCTCACTGTCAACCAGCTTGATTCTATTGTCGTAGTTGCGTGGATGGTCCTCGGACGTGAGACACTAAGGATACCTTGTCGGTAAACTTCTGTACTTTAACCTTGGTTTATGAATCTCTAACCATGGGATTATAAACAGCCAAGGATTGGGTACAACGGAATACCGTCGAAGGGAATTGTGTGTCAATAAGGAATTATTCACTCTCGGTACTTAGAGAGAGAATGCTCTAGGAAGGATGCGCGGAAGTCCCTGGCCAGGGCAGACGATAATATCAGAAAATGAGTTTTCCGATATTCATCAGCAGCATCCAATCCAAGTGAGTCGACCGATTAGGATTTGACAGTACGCGATACCCTGAGTTGACTCGAGAGCATTGTACGAACGAAGGATTATATCCACGCGGTAACTGTCGGCGGAAAGGTTCCAAGAGTGGGTTACTTAACCCCGATACCTTCCGGATTCATGCGGTGTTGCTTGGCACCCAACGTGATCAGAGGCTTGGTCAAATTCGATGTGCGACATCAATTCGATTGATTAATTAATCAATAAAGAGTTATTAATTGATTAATAAAGCCAGTAAGGAGTTACTAGACTTATTAGGCTATTAACTGGACTGGTAATTGGGCTTAGAAGGTCACACGCAAATGATTCTCAAGGCGATGGATAAATAAGTGGGTTTTATACAAACCGGGGGTTTTTATAAAAAGTCGTGCGGTTAGTATAAAACATAGCGAACGGGCTGAGCAGGCCAAGCTGCTGCTACCCGAGTCGCCCCCTCCTCTGTTTCTCTCTCTCTCTGGCGTCCCAGACATATCCGGATCTGCTCCACCGTCTCCGACTTCCGTTCGACGGGAAATCATCTGCACGTTGCGGCGACCGGCGGAGGTTTCGTGGGCTGCGAAGAACGAGGAACGTGAGGATATCCGTCATGAGTAGGATCGCGTGGACTCCGCTAGAGGTCGGGTGCTTGGGCGGCTTGCTGTGTCACACCGACGGAACCAAACGGTTGCAGATTCGAATCCGCACACTATAAGAATTTGATAATATGATTATCGGTTTTATTTATTCGAAACGGGAAAAATGGATCGCTGTTTTTATTTTATTTTCTGCTGCATGAGCGATCCGGAGAAACTCGAGAACCCAACAGTGGTATCAGAGCTAGGTTCTACTGTTTCTCGTCCCGTTTCGATCTCCGAAATTAATTTTTCCTTTAATTAATCCATGAAGTAGTTCGATAATTTTGCATGAAACAATGTTCATTCGATGAACACAAATAATTTGATTGTTTTTAATTCTGCAAAATTCCATTTTATATTGGGGTTTGTCGTGTTCTTCATGTGATGAAGAACAGAGGTGATGGAGGCTTTGATCGGGTATCCCCATGTGATGGGGAGGTAGCCGGGGATCCTAGTATGACCAGAGACCTCCCGGTCATCGCAGACATCAATGGCCGGGGCCGGAGAAGCTGTGGGGGGCAGATGGAGGTGGCCGGTTAGAGGGAATCTCCTCTCTTCTTCCTCCATCTCCACGGTTGCAACAAGAACCAGAAAACCAGAAATTTGGGGTTTTGGAGCTCGGTCTACAACCCCAACCGGAGGCCACTGGCGTGCCTGCCGGCGCCGGTGGCCCGACCGTCGGAGCCCTACAGTTCCCCCCCGCCGCCGGTCTGCAACTCTTCATCTTTTAGGGTTTCTGGTGGGTGGAAAAGGGGGGCGCTAGGTTGGTGTTGGGCCGGCCCCGAGCCGGTTTGGACCGGCTCGACCGGGCTCAGTAGGAGCCAGGGGCTCGAGCCCTATTTTCCCTTGGTTTGGGTCTTGGCTAAGCCAGTGGGTCGAGCCACATGACCCTATTGGCTGAGCCAACTATCCCCTATTAAATCCTATTCATTGAACCTCCTCTAATCCCCAACCCATTTAATAATTAAAATTTGATTTTAATTTTAAAATTCAAAATTGTTTTAAGGATTAAAATTATCATTCAATTTTAATTTTATTGAGCCATTAATGATTTTGGAATCATTAAATTAACAAGTAGTTGTTAATTGATTGAAATTGGTTATTAATTTAAATGTTAAATTAATAATTAATTATAATAGACTAATTTAAATGTTAAATTAGTTATTATTAGTTAATTGGAATTAATTGTTAGTTTAATTGTTAAATTGATGATCAATTTTAATTAACGAATATAATGGTTTAATAATGAGTTATTAATTATTGGTTTAAGAGTTAAATTAATAATTAATATTAATCCAATAATCTAAGAGTTAGATTAGTGATTAAATAATTAATTTGTGTTAATTACTAGTTTAAAAGTTAAATTATTTATTAACATTAATTAGTTAATTAATCTAAGAGTTAGATTAATTAGTTGTTAATTAGTTAATGTTAATTATTGGTTTAAAAGTTAAATTAATAATTTACATTAATTGACTAATCTAATTGTTAGGTTAGTAATTAATAATTAACTATAGTTTATTATTAATTTAAGTGTTAAATTGTTAATTAACTTTGTTGGACTAGTATAAAAGTTAGATTAGTCATTAATAGTCTAATTATTAGATTATTAATGTGGTTTAATCTAAGTATTAGATTATTTAATTATTAGAATTGTTCTAATTTGTATGGAATAATCTGGAATTATTAATTTGGAGTGTGTGCACATGTAATGTGTGTTTTATGCTTTTGAATATGATTTAATTGCATGCTAAGTTAATAAATGAGTTTTCGAAATTCAAAAGCCAACTTTGATTGGAATCCAGTTTTCTGAAAGGCAAAATTATTTAATTTTGAAAAGCTCTTTTATTTTAGCCATGTGATGCGCTGAATCATGTGTGGATTGTTTAAAACACACCGTGGTCATAGATATGTACTTTTAATTATTCATTTGATAAATGGATTGTGTGGATCGTGGATGTTTGTTGGATATTTATTAATTATTAATAAATAGAGGTCTGCGTACCTCTCTCTCTCTCTCAAACTCTGATGTACTTCTACCTCCCTCTCTCTTATATTCGCCATAAGACCTTCTTAAGCTTACATGTAAATTTAGATTTAAATGTAATCCGATCGAGGCAATCGAGAAAGGACCGAGGACGATCTACAGATGCAACCAGGAAGGTGATGCGATGCAAATCCTTTGCCTGTGTGTTTGTTGATTCTCTAATGTAAATGTTATATTAGAATTGTGTGTGCGTTTGATTGTTGACTCCAGTCAAACCCACTGTACTATCCATGACCACACTAGACATGTATGTGGTGCATTGTTTTTAATGTTTGATTATGAATCAAAGCAGGTATAGTATTTAGTAAATATATATGATATGTTTATATACTATCACCTAGGAGAGACCAAGATAAAAGTTATCTAAATACCCTCATCGAAACTCTAAGTCGTAACGCGAGTAGTTAAGAACATATTGCGTGGTCCACCATCGTTATAGTCATAGGATTTGAATCACTTTAGGCAGGTTTGTTGTGCTATCCACAAGGCCTGTTTAATTGGGAGGAGAAACTGTGCCTATGGCATTAGATGCCTATATGATCGGGGTAGAAGAACCATATAGCTTTGCTGTACTATCCACAAGGGCTGCATGCAAATCTATGCTCGTCGCGTAACGATGGTTAGCTTAGACTAGAATTAGTGGCTTGTTGTGCTATCCACAAGGCCATTAAACCTCTGGGGACCGAAGCTATGATCAGATATTGCAAGGAGTTGCAAGTGCCATGAGTTGGGTGCTCTTTGATTGTATTACAGTTTGTTGTGCTATCCACAAGGCTGTATTACAAATTATTGAGATTCTGATCCGCACTAGGAGACTGTCGGCGTCTCCTGTTCTGTGTAGCTGAGGGTTATACAGTCCGTCGAAAATTAGTTGGAGTTAAAACTTGAATAAAATGAAGGGTTTTCTAGGGTTCCTGCAGATTGCTCATGCAGCGAAAAATAAAATAAAACAGCAAGCCATTTTCCCGTTTCGAAAAACTAAAACTCGATTATCGGATAATCGAAGTCCTCACCGTGTGCGGATTCGAATCGGCAACCGTTCGGTTCCATCAGTGCGACACCGCAAGCCGCGCAAGCGCCCGGCCTCTAGCGAAGTCCACGCGACCCTCCTCACGACGGATATCCTCACGTTCCTCGTTCTTCGCAGCCCACGAAACCTTCGTCGGTCGCCGTAACGATCGCCGCAACGCGCAGACGATTTCCCATCGAACGGGATTCGGAGAAGTGGCGGAACAGATCTAGATCTGTCTGGACGTCAGAGAGAGAGAGAGAAAAAGAGGAGGGGCGGCTAGCGTTAGCAGCAGCTTGGCCTGCTCAGCCCGTTCGCTATGTTTTATACTAACCGTGCGATTTTTCGTAAAAATCCCCGGTTTGTATAAAACCCACTTATTTATCCATCGTCTTGAGAATCATTTGCGTGTTACCCTCTACGCCCAAGTACCAGTCCAGTTAATGGCCCAACAAGCCCAGTGACTCCTCACTGGCTTTATTAATTAATTAATAACCCTTTATTAATTAATTAATCAATCGAATTGATGTCGCACATCGAATTCGACCTGGCCTCCGGTCACGTTGGGTGCCAAGCAACACCGCGTGAACTCGGAAGGTATTGGGGTTAAGTAACCCACTCTTGGAACCTTTCTGCCAACAGTTACCACGTAGATATAATCCTTCATTCGTACAATGCTCTCGAATCAACTCAGGGTATGGCGAGCTGTCAAACCCTAACTGGTCGACTCACTTGGATTGGATACCGCTGATGAATATCGGAAAACTCCTTTCCCGATATTATCGTCCGCCCTGGCCAGGGACTTCCGCGCATCCTTCCTAGAGCATTCTCTCTCTAAGTACCGAGAGTGAATGATTCCTTATTGACACACAATTCCCTTCGACGGTATTCTGCTGTACCCAATTCTTGGCATATTAGAATCCCGTGACTAGAGATTCGTAAACCAAGGTCAAAGCATAGAAGTCCACCGACAAGGTGTCCTTGGTGTCTCAGGTCCGAGGACCATCCACGCAACTGCGACAATAGAATCAAGCTGGTTGAGAGTGAGATACAATACCATCTAGCGATTCAGTCGGATCAGTTCAATGAACTCATTCTCCAATGAGCACCTACAAATTCGCCTTAATGTTTCCACACAAGTGACTTATGAGATCAGTCACCCTCATCACATGAGCAGGAGTAATCTGTACTAGTCTAACTGGATATCTGATGCCCTTCTCGGATATCCTCCGACTAGGAACGATTAAGAATATGTATGTTTAAGTGATCAGTCTCACTAGTATGATCTCATCATAATCTGATCACTATAGCACATATTCACGGACTTCATTATGAAACGATAATTAATGTGATTTAGACATAATGAATATTATGCCATTATATTAATAAATGAACGAGATTTACATAGTTAGATTGGCTTGTAAGCCACCTAAAACTAACAATCTCCCACTTGGACTAAAGCCAATCACCTTTATACAATAAGCCTATAGACTCTAGGTGATGCTCAAACACAATTTGAGCCAACGGCTTTATCAGTGGATCTGCTACATTGTCGACGGATGGAACTCTTTCCATTACTGCATCTCCTCTAGATATGATTTTTCTGATAAGGTGAAAGTTCTTCAGAATATGCTTCGATTTCTGATGAAACCGCGACTCTTTCGCTTGCGCAATTGCTCCATTATTGTCGCACAACAGCGGAATAGGCTCAGAGATGCTGGGAACTACGCCGAGGTCGGTGATGAATTTCTTCAACCACACTGCTTCCTTGGCGGCTTCAGCTGCAGCGATGTACTCAGCTTCAGTCGTCGAATCTGCAGTGGTTGCTTGCTTGGAACTCTTCCAGCACACTGCGCCTCCGTTCAAAGTAAACATGAATCCAGATGTAGACTTGCTATCATCTGGATATGACTGGAAACTCGAGTCAGTGAAGCCTCACAGTTTCAAGTCACCTCCTCCATAGACAAAAAACATATCCTTAGTTCTTCTCAAGTACTTAAGGATACATTTCACTGCCTTCCAGTGCTCTTCGCTTGGATCAGCTTGAAATCTGCTCGTAACACTTAGAGCAAATGCAACCTCAGGCCGTGTACATAGCATGGCATACATAATGGATCTTATAGCAGAGGCATAGGGTATTCTATCCATGAATGCCCTCTCATTAGGAGTCTTAGGAGACTACTCCTTTGAGAGAGTTCATTCTATGTCTCATCGTTATGAGACCTCTCTTGGAATTTTCCATGCCAAACCTTTTGACTATGGTATCTATGTATAAGGATTGGGTCATTCCAAGCATCCTCTTTGATCTATCTCTATAGATCCATATTCCCAATACGTAGGATGCTTCTCCCAAATCCTTCATAGAGAAGTTTTTCGACAGCCAGATCTTTACTGATGATATCATAGCTACATCATTCCCAATGAGTAGTATGTCATCTACGTAAAGAACTAAGAAAGTGACCGCGCTCCCACTGGTCTTCTTGTACACACAAGGCTCATCTTCATTCTTAATGAAGTCATAAGACTTGATAGCCTCGTCAAATCTCATGTTCCAGCTCTGGGAAGCTTGCTTCAGTCCATAAATGGATCTTTGAAGCTTGCACACTTTATCTAGAGATTCTTTGGATGTGAAACCTTCTGGTTATATCGTATACACCTCTTCCTCAAGGTTACCATTGATGAAGGTAGTCTTTACATCCATCTGCCAGATCTCGTAATCAAAATGTGAAGCAATGGCGACTAGAACTCTGACCGATTTTATCATGGCAACTGGTGAGAAAGTCTGGTCGTAGTCAATTCCTTGCCTTTGATGATATCCCTTTGCCACCAACTTGCCTTATAAGTATCGATCCGTCCATCAGCACCGATCTTCCTCTTAAAGATCCATTTGCATCCGATGGGTACAATACCCTCGGGCAAGTCCTCCAAGTTCCAAACTTGGTTGGTGTACATAGACTGGATTTCTGAGTTCATGGCTTCTCGCTATTTCCCGGCTTCGGGGCCTTCTATGGCCTCCTTGTAGGTTTTAGGATCATTATCCTCATTATATTCAACCTTAGACTCACCTTCAGCGATATGTCCCACATGTCGTTCGGGTAGTCTAGGTAATCAACCAGATCTACGAGGCTCATGTGTGTGTACCTGAACAGATTCAGGAACTGATATCTCATCTGATGATAATCCAGCTGTTTGGGGATCTAGAACCTCTTCTAGTACTATTTTTCTCCCACTGTTCTCCTGGAGAAGATATTCCTCTTCCAGGAAGACAGCTTTCTTGGCGACAAACACCTTTTGTTCACCAGGATGGTAAAAATAGTATCCAAAGGTTTCTTTTGGATATCCCACAAACCTGCATTTATCAGTTCGTGATTCCAGCTTATCTGGATCATGCCTCTTTACATGAGTAGGACAACCCCAGACTTTAACATGTTTAAATTCTGGTTTCCTACCTTTCCATATCTCATATGGAGTAGAGGCCACAGACTTGTTGGGTACTCTGTTCAGTAGGTATGCTGTTGACTTTAGAGCATACCCCCAGAGGGACACTGGTAATCTCGAAACGCTCATCATGGATCGCACCATGTCCAACAAGGTGCGATTCCTCCTTTCTGATACACCATTCATCTGTGGTGTATATGGAGGGGTTAGTTGAGAAAGGATACCATTATCCTTTAAGAATTGTGTGAAATTAGTACTCAAGTATTCTCCTCCTCGATCTGATCGAAGAGCTTTAATACTCTTTCCTAACTGCTTCTCTACCTCATTCTTGAACTCCTTGAACTTCTCAAATACTTCCGACTTGTACTTCATTAAGTACACATAACCGAATCTTGAGAAGTCATCGGTGAACGTGATGAAGTATGAAAAGCTTCCTTTGGCTTGGGTGGACATGGGACCATATACATCCGAATGTATTAGTTCCAGAATGTCCTTGGCACGTTCTCCATGTCCAGTAAATGGAGATTTTGCCATCTTTCCCATAAGGCAAGATTCACATGTTGCAAACGATTCATTATCGAATCCTGTTAAGTAACCATGCTTGTGGAACTTTTGCAATATGCTTTGGCCAATGTGCCTAAGTCTACAATGCCACATGTAGGCCTGGTTCACACAATTCTTGCTCTTCTTAAGAGCATTATCAATTTGAAGATTGTAATAAGAAACATCTAATAGATATAGACCGTTGACTAAAGATGCTGAAGCTATTAATTTATTACCATAATAAATCGAACAACTTCTATTCTCATTAGTCAACCTATATCCTATCTTATCCAAACAAGATATTGATATGATGTTCTTTATTATGCTAGGAACATAATAACAATCTTCTAATAGTAAGACGTCTCCCGATGGAAGCCTGAGGTTTGTTGTCCTAACAGCAATCGCCGCAACTTTTGTGCCGTTTCCTAGCCTCAATTCCACCTCGCCTTGTCTCAGCTTGCGCTTATTTGTCAGCATCTGTGCATCATGACAGATATGAGAAGCACATCCGGTATCCAATACCCAAGATGTGGAATCTCTAACTGACAAGTTGATATATATCATATAGATATCTGAAACTTCAGATAGCTTCATTTTTTCATGAACTTTATCGTTAAGGAACTCTTTGCAGTTCCTCTTCCAGTGACCATACTGCTTATAGTAGAAGCAGTCACCCTTTACTACTCTTTTGCCTTTGTCATTCGATCTTTTATCGTTAGCTGTCATCTCTGCTTTACGGGCATCTAATACCGATTCAGCAGGAGGATTAGCTCCAGGGACAAATTCAATGTGCTCGGATCTGAAGTCATTCTTCAGGTTTCTGAACCAATCCGAGTAGATCAGGTAAGTCAAAAAGGCATCAAGTATGCCACGGAGTGGGTTATTTGACGACATAATTTCCTATAGGAGATAAGTAAAATCTATTTAGTAGATGTTCAATTATTAAAATTTGATGGGGGCAGAATCCGATTCGGCCTGTTAAAACAGCCCAATCGCTGGGATCAGCCCAACAGTAACAGCAGTAGAGGCCCACTGGCAGCCTTCGACCCGTTAGCGGCCCAGCAGCCCTCGGCCCAATAGCAGCCCAGTGGTCCTCGGCCCGTCAGCGGCCCAACAGCCTTCGGCCCGTCAACGGCCCAGCGGCCCTTGGCCCAGTAGGCTTCAACCCACTAAGCGGCATCCGGCACAACAGCGCCCCCCCCCCCCCCCCCCCCCCCCCTTCGGCCGAGTAGCCGTATCCGGCCCACTCCGGTGGGAGGGTTAGGCGCTATGGCGGTTTATCAGTAAACCAAAACATAGTCCTATATCGGTTGCCATCATTAAGCAACCTCTATCCTCCGCTATAAGTACACAGCTATTTATTATCAAAGGTATGTCTTTTTGACCAAGGACAACAGTCCAAAAGCATTAAAGCTACTTCTTCCCTGACTTCTGAATCGAATCTTCTTCAGAAGCTAACTTAGCCGTCGGAGGGGGTTCCTTAGGGCCGAAGCTCGGGACTCCTACTGACCGGTTCTTCTTCTCCTTCCTCCTTCTGCAGGGGCTTCGGTTTGAATCTTCGCCGACCTCTCCGAATTGGTCTCGGCCACCGATCTCGGGTTTTTCTCCCCCCGGTCTCGACGCCCTTCGCAGGCTGGTCCGGCTCGGCCGAAGGAGTCTCGACTTCGCCCCGAGCGAGCCTTCACCAGGGTACCTCTCGGCCTCAGGTCCTCGGCCCTGTCTCCGCCCTCGTCTTGTCCCGGATCCCCGTCGGTCCTCTTCATCGATCCGATCCAATTGCGAGTTCCAGTCTCGGAATCCGACTGTGGTAAGCTTCGGCAACATCAAAATTTAAAACAAGACATGGTCTTTTGTTCAAGTTTAACTCCCACTAATTTTCGACGGACTGTATAACCCCCAGTTATATAGAACGGGAGACGCCGACAGTCTCCTAGTGGAGATCAGAATCTCAATGACTTGCACTACAGCCTTGTGGATAGCACAACAAACTGTAATACAATCAGAGAGCACCCAACTCATGGGACTTGCAACTCCTTGCAATATCTGATCATAGCTTCGATCCCCAGAGATTTAATGGCCTTGTGGATAGCACAACAAACCATTAATCCTGCTCTAAGCTAACCATCATTACGCGACGAGCATAGATTTGCATGCAGCCCTTGTGAATAGCACAACAAAGCTACATAGTTCCTCTACCCCGATCATATAGGCATCTAATGCCATAGCCACAGTTTCTCCTCCTAATTAAGCAGGCCTTGTGGATAGCACAACAAACCTGCCTAAAGTTATTTGAATCCTATGACTATAACGATGGTGGACTACGCGGTAAGTTCTTAACTACTCGCGTTACGGCTTAGAGTTTATCTGAGGGTATTTAGATAATTTTTATCTTGGTCTCTCCTAGGTGATAGTATAAAAATATATCGTATATATTTAGTAAATACTATACCTGCTTTGAATCATAATCAAAAGAAAACAATGCATCTCATACATGTCATTAGTGTGGTCATGGATAGCACAGTGGGTTTAACTGGAGCCAACAGTCAATCGCACACACAATCTAACACAACAATTATATTAGATAACCTGCAAACACATAGGCAAGAGATCTCCATCTTTTCGCCTTCCTGGTTGCAACTGTGAATCGTCCTCGCTCCTTCCTCGGTTGTCTCGATCATATTACATTTAAATTCTAGAATTTACAAGTAAATTGAAGAAGGCCTTATGGCGAGTACAAGAGAGAGAGGGGGGTAGAAATACATCGGAGTATGGAAGAAAGAGGTGCGCAGACCTCTATTTATTAACAATTAATAAACAATCATACATCCACGATCCACACAATCCATTCATCACATGAATAATTAATTAAGTGTATGTCGATGACCACGGTGTGTTTTAAATATCCACACATGATTCAACGCATCACATGGCTAAAATAATAGAGTTTTCAAAGTATATAATTTTGGCTTTTAAAAAGCATGGAATCCAATTAAAATTGGTATTTGAATTTCGAAAACACTTTTAATTAAATTAATCATACAATCAAATCAAATTTAAAAGCATTAAAACACACATCACATGTGCACACACTCCGAATTAATAAATTTAAGATTATTCCATGCAAATTAGAACACTTCTAACAATCAATCTAACAATTAGATTGAAATCCCATTAATAATCTAACAATCAGACTATTAAAGACTAATCTAACTCTTAGATTAATCCAACAAAGTTAATTAATGATTTAACATTTAAATTAATAATCAACTCTAATTATTAATTAATTACTAATCTAACTCTTAGATTAGTTAATTAATGTTAATTAGTAATTTAACACTTAAATTATTAATTAACACTAATTAATTAATAACTATAATCTAACAATTAGATTCGAAATTAATGTTAATCATTAATTTAACCCTTAAATTAATAACTAACAATTAATCATTAAAGACTACTAATTTAACACTTAACTTAGTTATCTAAGTTAATTATTAATTTAACTCTTAACTTAACAATTAACTTACATATTAATTAACAATTAGTTGAAAGAATAATTATTAATCTAACTGTTAGACTAATAATTATTAATTACTAATTTAACCATTAAATTAGTTAAATTATAAGTTAATTATTAGTTTAACACTTAAACGAATAATTAACATTAATTCCATAACAACTAATTATTAACTAAAATGATTCATAATCATTAATAACACCAATTAAATAAATTAAATAAAAAATTTAAGTTCCAAAACAATTTTGAACTTTAAAGTTAAGATCCAATTTCAATTTAATTGGAAATTGGGGTTTTAAAAAGGGGGTAATTGGCTGAACCAAGTGGCCAACAGGCTCGAGCCCCTGGCTCGGCCAAGTGCGAGCCAGGGCTTGACCCTGGTCCATGGCCAGTTCACCCCAGACCGGCCTAGCCCGAGCCGCTCCTCCCACCTCTGGTTCGCCCCCCCCCCCCCCCCCCCCCCCCCACCCTACCCAAAAACCCTAGCTTTTGCAGGCAGCGGCGTGGAGGGAGATGCAGCGCCGCCCGGCGGCCGGCGCCGGGCCCTGCCGGTCCGCCGGCGCCGCCCTCGGCACCGGCGACGCCGCCGGCGTCGATAGGCCCGCCGGAGGCCCACTGAACACAGCCGGCCGAGCCCCTACAAAATGGGGTTTTTTCTGGTTTTCTTTAAAACCGAAGAGGATGAGGAAGAAGGGCCGAATCTGGCCACCTCCAGCATGTTCTCCAGCGATGGCGTTGCTGCCGGATGGTGCCCAGCACCCCCTTGGATCATCCAAGGTATTGGCCATGCCTCGCCAACATTTGGGGATGCATATCCGAAGCCCAAACGGCCATCGTTCTTCATCAAACGAAGAACATAAAAAACATTCGAATTTTGCAGAACAGAATTAATCTAATTAACTTTAGTTCATCATATGAACATTAATCCAGCAACTATTCGAATTTGAGTAAGGAATAATACATAAAATATTAATTTTGGAGACCAAAACGGGACGAGAAACAGTGGAACCTGGCTATGATACCACTGAAGGGTTTTCTAGGGTTTCTGCGGATCACTCAGGCAGTGGAAAATAAAATAAAACAGCGATCCGTTTTCCCGTTTCAAAAAACTAAAACTCGATTATCGGATAATCGAAGTTCTCACCGTGTGCGGATTCGAATCCGCAACCGTTCGGTTCCGTCGGTGCGACACCGCAAGCCGCGCAAGCGCCCGGCCTCTAGCGAAGTCCACGCGATCCTCCCCGCGACGGATATCCTTGCGTTCCTCATTCTTCGCAGCCCACGAAACCTCCGCCGGTCGCCGCAACGATCGCCGCAACGCGAGGACGATTTCCCGTCGAACGGGATTCGGAGACGCAACGGAGCAGATCTGGATTTGTTTGGATGCCAGAGAGAGAGAGAAACTGAGGAGGGGCGGCTAGGGTTAGCAGCAGCTTGGCCTGCTCAGCCCGTTCGCTATGTTTTATACTAACCGCGCAATTTTTCATAAAAACCCCCGGTTTGTATAAAACCCACTTATTTATCCATCGCCTTGAGAATCATTTGCGTGTGACCCTCTAGGCCCAAGTACCAGTCCAGTTAATGGCCCAACAAGCCCAGTGACTCCTCACTGACTTTATTAATCAATTAATAACCCTTTATTAATTAATTAATCAATCGAATTGATGTCGCACATCGAATTCGACCGGGCCTCCGATCACGTTGGGTGCCAAGCAACACCGCGTGAATCCGGAAGGTATTGGGGTTAAGTAACCCACTCTTGGAACCTTTCCGCCGACAGTTACCGCGTGGATTTAATCCTTCATTCGTACAATGCTCTCGAGTCAACTCAGGGTATGGCGAGCTGTCAAACCCTAACTGGTCGACTCACTTGGATTGGATGCCGCTGATGAATATCGGAAAACTCCTTTCCCGATATTATCGTCCGCCCTGGCCAGGGACTTCCGCACATCCTTCCTAGAGCATTCTCTCTCTAAGTACTGAGAGCGAATGATTACTTATTGACACACAATTCCCTTCGACGGTATTCCGCTGTACCCAATCCTTGGCCTATTAGAATCCTATGGCTAGAGATTCGTAAACCAAGGTCAAAGCACAGAAATCCACCGACAAGGTGTCCTTGGTGTCTCAGGTCCGAGGACCATCCACGCAACTGCGACAATAGAATCAAGCTGGTTGACAGTGAGGTACAATACCATCCAGCGATTCAGTCGGATCAGTTCAGTGAACTCATTCTCCAATGAGCACCTCCAGATTCGCCTTAGTGTCTCCACACAAGTGACTTATGAGATCAGTCACCCTCATCATATGAGCAGGAGTAATCTGTACTAGTCTAACCGGATATCCGATGCCCTTCTCGGATATCCTCCGACTAGGAACGATTAAGAATATGTATGTTTAAGTGATCAGTCTCACTAGTATGATCTCATCATAATCTGATCACTATAGCACATATTCACGGACTTCATTATGAAACGATAATTAATGCGATTTACACATAATGAATATTATGCCATTATATTAATAAATGAACGAGATTTACATAGTCAGATTGGCTTGTAGGCTACCTAAAACTAACATAAAAGACCATGTCTTGTTTTAAAAATTAATAATTGAACATCTGCTGAATAAATTTCACTTATCTCCTGTAGGGTATTATGTCATCGAATAACCCACTACGTGGCACAAAAGTCCACCGACAAGGTGTCCTTGGTGTCTCAGGTCCGAGGACCATCCACGCAACTGCGACAATAGAATCAAGCTGGTTGACAGTGAGGTACAATATCATCTAGCGATTCAGTCAGATCAGTTCGGTGAACTCATTCTCTAATGAGCACCTACAGATTCGCCTTAGTGTCTCCACACAAGTGACTTATGAGATCAGTCACCCTCATCATATGAGCAGGAGTAATCTGTACTAGTCTATCCGGATATCCGATGCCCTTCTCGGATATCCTCCGACTAGGAACGATTAAGAATATGTGTGTTTAAGTGATCAGTCTCACTAGTATGATCTCATCATAATCTGATCACTATAGCACATATTCACAGACTTCATTATGAAACGATAATTAATGCGATTTACACATAATGAATATTATGTCATTATATTAATAAATGAACGAAATTTACATAGTCAGATTGGCTTGTAGGCCACCTAAAACTAACCTAAAAGACCATGTCTTGTTTTAAAAATTAATAATTGAACATTTGCTGAATAGATTTCACTTATCTCCTATAGGGAGTTATGTCATAGAATAACCCACTCCGTGGCATACATGATGCCAAACTTATGACTAGTCTGTACTACTCGGATGAGCTCAGAAACCTGAAAAGTGTCTTCAAATCTGAGCACATTGCCTATGTCCTTAGAGCTGATCCTTCTGCTGAACCGGCATTGGATGCTCTTGACGCTAAAATGATAGCTGACGATAAAAGATCGAAGGACAAAGACAAATGAGAAGTAAAAGGTAATTGCTTTTACTGTAAGCAGCGGGGTCACTGGAAGAGGAACTGCAAGGAGTTCCTCAACGATAAAGATCATGGAAAGGTAAAGTTATCTGAAGCTTTATATTTCTATATGATAGATATCAACTTGTCAGTTAGAGATTCCACATCTTGGGTATTAGATACCGAATGTGCTTCTCATATCTACCATGATGTACAGATGCAGACAAGTAAGCATAAGCTGAGAAAAGGCAAGGTGGAAATGAGGCTAGGAAACGACGCAAAAGTTGCGGCGATTGCTGTAGGGACAACAAATCTCAGGGTTCCATCGGGAGACGTCTTATCATTAGAAGATTGTTATTATGTTTCTAGCATAATAAAGAACATCATATCAGTATCTTGTTTGGACAAGATGGGATATAGGTTGTCTATTGAGAATAGAAGTTGTTCGATTTATTATGGTAATAATTCAATAGCTTCGGCATCTTTAGTCAACGGTCTATATCTGTTAGATGTTTCTTATTACAATCTTCACATTGATAATGCTCTTAAGAAGAGTAAAAATTGTGTAAACTACGCCTATATGTGGCATTGTAGACTTGGTCATATTGGTGAAAGTAGGTTGCAAAAGTTGCACAAGCATGGTTACTTAACTGCATTCGATTATGAATCGTTTGTGACATGTGAATCTTGCCTTATGGGAAAGATGGCAAAATCTCCATTTACTGGACATGGAGAACGTGCCAAGGACATTCTGGAACTAATACATTCGGATGTATGTGGTCCAATGTCCACCCAAGTCAAATGTGGCTTTTCATACTTCATCACGTTCACCGATGACTTCTCAAGATTCGGCTATGTGTACTTAATGAAGTATAAGTCGGAAGCATTTGAGAAGTTCAAGGAGTTCAAGAATTAGGTAGAGAAGCAGTTAGGAAAGAGTATTAAAGCTCTTCGATCAGATCGAGGAGGAGAATACTTGAGTACTAGTTTCACACAATTCTTAAAGGATAATGGTATCCTTTCTCAGCTAACCCATCCATATACACCGCAGATGAATGGTGTATCAGAAAGGAGGAATCACACCTTGTTGGACATGGTGTGATCCATGATTAACTTTTCGGGATTACCAGTGTCCCTCTGGGGGTATGCTCTAGAGTCAGCAGCATACCTACTGAACAGGGTACCCAGCAACTCTGTGGCCTCTACTCCATATGAGATATGGAAAGGCAGGAAACCATAACTTAAACATGTTAAAGTCTGGGGTTGTCCTGCTCATGTAAAGACGCATGATCCAGCCAAACTAGAATCACGAACTGATAAATGCAAGTTTGTAGGATATCCAAAGGAAACCTTTGGATACTATTTTTACCATCCTGGTGAACAAAAGGTGTTTGTCGCCAAGAAAGCTGTCTTCCTGGAAGAGGAATATCTTCTCCAGGAGGACAGTGGGAGAAAAATAGTACTAGAAGAGGTTCCAGATCCCTAAACAGCTGGATTATCATCAGATGAGATATCAGTTCCTGAATCTGTTCAGGTACACACACATGAGCCTCGTAGATCTGGTAGATTACCTAGACTACCCGAACGACATGTGGGACATATCGCTGAAGGTGAGTCTAAGGTTGAATATAATGAGGATAATGATCCTAAAACCTACAAGGAGGCCATAGAAGGCCCCGAAGCCGGGAAATGGCGAGAAGCCATGAACTCAGAAATCCAGTCTATGTACACCAACCAAGTTTGGAACTTGGAGGACTTGCCCGAGGGTATTGTACCCATCGGATGCAAATGGATCTTTAAGAGGAAGATCGGTGCTGATGGACGGATCGATACTTATAAGGCAAGTTGGTGGCAAAGGGATATCGTCAAAGGCAAGGAATTGACTATGACCAGACTTTCTCACCAGTTGCCATGATAAAATCGGTCAGAGTTCTAGTCGCCATTGCTTCACATTTTGATTACGAGATCTGACAGATGGATGTAAAGACTACCTTCATCAATGGTAACCTTGAGGAAGAGGTGTATACGATATAACCAGAAGGTTTCACATCCAAAGAATCTCTAGATAAAGTGTGCAAGCTTCAAAGATCCATTTATGGACTGAAGCAAGCTTCCCGGAGCTGGAACATGAGATTTGACGAGGCTGTCAAGTCTTATGACTTCATTAAGAATGAAGATGAGCCTTGTGTGTACAAGAAGACCAGTGGGAGCGCGGTCACTTTCTTAGTTCTTTACGTAGATGACATACTACTCATTGGGAATGATGTAGCTATGATGTCATCAGTAAAGATCTGGCTGTCGAAAAACTTCTCTATGAAGGATTTGGGAGAAGCATCCTACGTATTGGGAATATGGATCTATAGAGATAGATCAAAGAAGATGCTTGGAATGACCCAATCCTTATACATAGATACCATAGTCAAAAGGTTTGGCATGGAAAATTCCAAGAGAGGTCTCATAACGATGAGACATAGAATTAATCTCTCAAAGGAGTAGTCTCCTAAGACTCCTAATGAGAGGGCATTCATGGATAGAATACCCTATGCCTCTGCTATAAGATCCATTATGTATGCCATGCTATGTACACGGCCTGAGGTTGCATTTGCTCTAAGTGTTACGAGCAGATTTCAAGCTGATCCAGGCGAAGAGCACTGGAAGGTAGTGAAATGTATCCTTAAGTACTTGAGAAGAAATAAGGATATGTTTCTTGTCTATGGAGGAAGTGACTTGAAGCTTCAAGACTTTTCTGACTCGAGTTTCCAGTCATATCCAGATGACAGCAAGTCTACATTTGGATTCGTGTTTACTTTGAACAGAGGGGTAGTGTGCTTGAAGAGTTCCAAGCAAGCAACCACTGCAGATTCAATGACAGAAGCTGAGTACATCGCTGCAGCTGAAGCCGCCAAGGAAGCAGTATGGTTGAACAAATTCATCACCGACCTCGGCGTAGTTTCCAGCATCTCTGAACCTGTTCCGCTGTTGTGCGACAACAATGGAGCGATTGCGAAAGTGAAAGAGCCGCGGTCTCATCAGAAATCGAAGTATATTCTGAGGCGCTTTCATCTTATCAGAGAGATCATATCCAGAGGAGATGTAGTGGTGGAAAGAGTTCCATCAGTCGACAATGTAGCAGATCTACTGACAAAGCCGTTCGCTCAAATTGTGTTTGAGCGTCACTGAGAGTCTATAGGCTTACTATATAAAGGTGATTGGCTTTAGTCCAAATGGGAGATTATTAGTCTTAGGTGGCCTACAAGCCAATCTGACTTTGTAATCTCGTTCATTTATTAATATAGTGGCACAATATTCATTGTGTGTAAATCGTATTAATTATCTTCTCATATTGAAGTCCGTGAATATGTGCTATAATGAACAGATTATGATGAGATCATACTAATGAGACTGATCACTTAAACACACATATTCTTAATCGTTTCTAGTCGGAGGATATCTGAGAAGGACATCGGATATCTAGTTAGACTAGTACAGATTACTCCCGCTCATATGATGAGGGTGATTGATCTCATAAATCACTTGTGTGGAGACATTAAGGCGAATTTGTAGGTGCTCATTGGAGAATGAGTTCACTGAACTAATCCGACGGAATCTCTAGATGGTATTGTACCTCACTGTCAACCAGCTTGATTCTATTGTCGCAGTTGCGTGGATGGTCCTCGGACCTGAGACACCAAGGACACCTTGTCGGTAGACTTTTGTGCTTTGACCTTGGTTTATGAATCTCTAACCACGAGATTCTAAACAACCAAGGATTGGGTACAGCGGAATACCGTTGCAGGAAATTGTGTGTCAATAAGGAATCATTCACTCTTGATACTTAGAGAGAGAATGGCCTAGGAAGGATGCATGGAAGTCCAGGACAGACGATAATATCGGAAAATGATTTTTCCGATATTCATCAGCGGCATCCATGTTAGTTTTAGGTGGCCTACAAGCCAATCTGACTATGTAAATCTCGTTCATTTATTAATAAAATGGCATAACATTCATTATGTGTAAATCGCTTTAATTACCATTTCATAATGAAGTCCGTGAATATGTGCTATAGTGATCAGATTATGATGAGATCATACTAATGAGACTGATCACTTAAACACACGTATTCTTAATCGTTCCTAGTCGGAGGATATCCGAGAAGGACAACGGATATCCGGTTAGACTAGTACAGATTACTCCTGCTCATATGATGAGGGTGACTAATCTCATAAGTCACTTGTGTGGAGACACTAAGGTGAATCTGTAGGTGCTCATTGGAGAATGAGTTCACTGAACTGATCCGACTGAATCGCTGGATGGTATTGTACCTCACTGTCAACCAGCTTGATTCTATTGTCGCAATTGCATGGATGGTCCTCGGACCTGAGGCACCAAGGACACCTTGTCGGTGGACTTCTGTGCTTTGACCTTGGTTTACGAATCTCTAGCCACGGGATTCTAATACGCCAAGGATTGGGTACAACGGAATACCGTCGAAGGGAATTGTGTGTCAATAAGGAATCATTCGCTCTCGGTACTTGGAGAGAGTATGCTCTAGGAAGGATGCGCGAAAGTCCCTGGCCAGGGCGGACGATAATATCGGGAAATGAGTTTTCCGATATTCATCAGCGGCATCCAATCCAAGTGAGTCGACCGGTTAGGGTTTGACAGCTCGCCATGCCCTGAGTTGACTCGAGAGCATTGTACGAATGAAGGATTATATCCACGCGGTAACTGTCGGCGGGAAGGTTCCAAGAGTGGGTTACTTAACCCCAATACCTTCCGGATTCACGCGGTGTTGCTTGGCACCCAACGCGATCGGAGGCCCGGTCGAATTCGATGTGCGACATCAATTCGATTGATTAATTAATTAATAAAGTGTTATTAATTGATTAATAAAGCCAGTGAGGAGTCACTGGGCTTGTTGGGCCATTAACTAGACTGGTACTTGGGCCTAGAGGGTCACACGCAAATGATTCTCAAGGCGATGGATAAATAAGTGGGTTTTATACAAACCGGGGGTTTTTATGAAAAATTGTGCGGTTAGTATAAAACATAGAGAACGGGCTGAACAGGCCAAGCTGCTTCTAACCCTAGCCGCCCCTCCTCAGTTTCTCTCTCTCTCTGGCGTCCAGACAGATCCAGATCTACTCCGCCGCGTCTCCGACTCCCGTTCGACGGGAAATCGTCCTCGCGTTGCGGCGATCGTTGCGGCGACCGGCGGAGGTTTCGTGGGCTGCGAAGAATGAGGAACGCAAGGATATCCATCGCGGGGAGGATCGCGTGGACTTCGCTAGAGGCCGGGCGCTTGCGCGGCTTGCGGTGTCGCACCGACGGAACCGAACGGTTGCGGATTCGAATCCGCACACGGTGAGAATCGATTATCCGATAATCGTAGGTTTTAGACGTTCGAAACGGGAAAACGGATCGCTGTAATATTTTTTTTATTTTCCGCTGCGTGGGCGATCTGGAGAAACCCAACAATCCAATCCAAGTGAGTCGACCGGTTAGGGTTTGACAGCACGCCATACCTTGAGTTGACTCGAGAGCATTATACGAATGAACGATTATATCCACGCGGTAACTGTTAGCGGAAAGGTTCCAAGAGTGGGTTACTTAACCCCGATACCTTCCGGGTTCATGCGGTGTTGCTTGGCACCCAACGTGATCGGAGGCCCGGTCGAATTCGATGTGCGACATCAATTCGATTGATTAATTAATTAATAAAGAGTTATTAATTGATTAATAAAGCCAATAAGGAGTTACTGGGCTTATTAGGCTATTAACTAGACTGGTAATTGGGCCTAGAGGGTCACACGCAAATGATTCTCAAGGCGATGGATAAATAAGTGGGTTTTATACAAACCGAGGGTTTTTATGAAAAACCGCGCGGTTAGTATAAAATGTAGCGAACGGGCTTAGCAGGCCAAGTTGTTGCTAACCTTAGCCACCCCCTCCTCCGTTTCTCTCTCTCTCTGTGTAACGACCCGCCATCCTATGACCGGAGACCCAATCACTAAATGGATGTCGGCCCATTAACTGCGGTCTCACACCCGGATCTCACACAACACATCTGGAGGAGTAAGCGCTAAACAAGGCTAAATATAACAAGTGCGCAGGAAGGAAGATAACAATGTCCGTATACAGTCCAACAATAATTACATGGTCCAACAATTAAATAAGTACAGGCAGAAGTAAAGTACAACAACATCGGGGCATACCCCGGAACTGAGACAGCTGCTGGTCCGCACACCAAGAAGACACCACACGCCGCCACACGCCACGAGGTCCACAACTGAAACAGCAGGGAGTGAGCCACACCAGAATTGGGCTCAGTAGGGATCATCCGATCCCCTGCCTCCCACTCACACACCCACAAGTGCAACAATACGGATATATGGCAATTAAGTAAAGCAATAAATGTGGCACCCAAACCTGTCATGAAACATACGCATAAGCAGTGTAGCAGGAACAGTTCTAAGTAACCCGAAGAACCCAACACAAAGTCACGTCTCACAGTCAAAGTCCACAAAGCGACTGAACCACACTGTCGACCGAAGTCAAACGTCGCCTCACAAAACTACCACCACTACTCACGCCTATCCGCCCCTACAGTGTTCCGGGGCACTGTAGGGTGAGGCAGTGAGTCAAACTAGGACTAGCTGGGACCAGTGTACCACCACGGCCCAGCTACGTGTGCACACAAGCAGTCTAGACTACTGTCCTACCGACCGGATTGCCTCCACGCCAGGCCTCGGCGCTTCAGGAGGGCCCTGGGGACCGGCGAACCCCCGTCAAGCCGAAGCTACAGGAACTACCCACAACCCTAACCTCCTGGGCTGCGTCAGGCCAAAGGGCGAAGGGTACCACTCGTAACCTTGATCAAAGGTCACATAAGGCCCAGTGGCTACAGGGGTAAAACAACTCCAACAGTACCACGACCAGCTCCACAGCAAGAAACGCGCCGAAAGCTGCCACGACAAACAGGGAAAACCCCGACCCGCTGAGACCAAACAGCAACCCCTCGGATAGCACACCGGCTACTCCGGCCCGACGGGCTCTAGGTGGTCCTGCTTCCCTCAGCCAAAGGTAAAACACAACATGTACCACTCCCCCACCGGTACGGCAACAATGCCTCACAGACACCATGGCCCTTCCCCATCGGCCCATGGTGACAAACGTAAACCACAGTTATTCCGATTCCAAATTCGCATAAGCACACACACACACAACATGATTCCACTCACACAGTAATCTCCGTCTCCGTATACAACTTAAAGCATGCATTCGAACCATCCAATCGTGAAACATGTGATAAATAACAGGAGTCAAGCAGTTCTGTCTTGAATCGCGTCGACCGAGGTCGACGCCATTCAAGCTCCTCAAACAAGTTCATTATAACCAGATTATTCCTTAAACTACGTCGACATAGGAAGTCGCCCTTTAAAATGCGTCAAAGTCCACAGATGCTATTCACCACGGAATTCCCGGTTGCAGAACCCTCAATCGGGGTGATTTCCTGCCTAAAAGGCGTCATGATAGTCCGATGTCCTTCTGAAAGGCGTCGTCTATGCATGACGTCTTTTAGCGCCAGAACCCCGTACAACGACATCTCGAATCAGGGAGGTTTCTGCCCGAAAAGGCGTCGTACTGCCCTGACGTCCTTATAAAAGGCGTCGACCAGGCACGACGCCGTTTAGCGCCAGAGACCTGGTTCGATCCGAGGGTCTCTCCCTTAACCCCAAACACCCCGAAAATGCCCAAAACAGAAGGGGGAGAAAAGGGAAATCAACTACCACAAGCATGCTACAATTCCACAATCTCGAACACGGCCATTCCCACAAGTAAACCCCCCTAAACATGCTCATTCTAATCCAAAACACATCATGCCACGCCAAGGAAACTGTAACGACCCGCCATCCTATGACCGGAGACCCGGTCACTAAATGGATGTCAGCCCATTAACTGTAGGTTCATACCAGGATCTTATTCGCACATCTGGAGGAGTAAGCGTTAAACAAGATTAAATATAACATTCACACGGACTACAAGGGGTACAGTGCGCAGGAAGTAAAATAATAATGTCCGTACACAGTCCAACAATAATTACATGTCCAACAGATTAATTAAGTACAGGCAGAAGTAAAGTACAACAACGTCGGGGCATACCCCGGAAACTAAGATAGCTGCTGGTCCGCACACCAAGGAGAACGCCACGCGCCGCCACACGCCACAAGGACCACACCTGAAAACGCAGGGAGTGAGCCACACCAGAATTGGGCTCAGTAGGGATCATCCGATCCCCTGCCTCCCACACACACACCCACAAGTGCAGTGACAAAGGTACAGGTAATAAGGCAAGTAAAGCTGTAGCACACTACTCCTAAAATCTCAATATGAACCATATGCATTCGAAATGTAACGTGCATATTTCTAAAATCATTCTATCAAGAAGCCTACAACTTGCGTCTCGACAAAACACGCCAACCATGCCTCCGAAAGTTGGAAACACACCAACCACACAGCCGTAAGTAGGAAACACCGTCCACACAAGCGAAAGTGGGAAACACCGACCCGCTGAGACCAAATAGTAACCCCTCGGATAGCACGCTGGCTACTCCGGCCCAACTGGCTCAGGTGGTTACTCCTTCCCTCAGCATGAGTGACTCTCCGAATGTACCACTCCGACACCGGTACTAGCTGACCCCGGGGTTCACCAGGTGACCCTCTCTCACTAGGCGTCACCCCGCCCACGCCCCCACCGGCGCTGTGCTCACGCCCCCACCAGCACAGGGTGATAAAGCGCTACAATGTCACTCCAGGTCCACAGTAACACAAAACCACCAAAATCCAGCACAGTACGATCCGGTCACGTGAAAAGCCCGCGATCGCATGGCACACAACACAGTGCCATCCGGTCATGAAGAATCCGAGTACACTAAGGCATGAACTAACTAACTATCTAGCGGTATGAACACGTTTTACTGGCATGAATTAGTGTTGTTCTGCCCTGAATCGCGTCGCCCAAGGCCGACGCCATTCAGTCTCCCTAAACTAGTTCATAAAACAGAGGCCACGGAAATCTGGCCTAAAAGGCGTCGACCCAAGTGGTCGCCTTTTGAAACGCGTCGACATCCTACGACGCCAATCAGTTGATAAATCCAGAATTTCAGGAAAACAGTACCCAAGGGATTTCTGCCTTAAAAGGCGTCATGGTCTCCCAACGCCATTTAAATCGCGTCGCCCGCCCATGACGTCTTTTAGTCCCAGAATCCCGAGCTGACGGACCCTCAGTCAGGGTGATTTCCTGCCTAAATGGCGTCATGGTGGCTCGACGTCCTTCTGAAAGGCGTCGACCACCCATGACGTCATTTAGCGCCAGAACCCCTAGCCTGTTAAATCTCAAACAGGGGAGGTTTCTGCCCTAAAACGCGTCGTACTGCCCCGACGTCCTTCTAAAAGGCGTCGACCAGGCACGACGCCGTTTAGCGCCAGAAACCTGGTTCTCTGGTTCGAACCGAGGGTTTCTCCCTTAACCCCAAATGCCCCGAAAAAGCCCCAAAACGGAAAGGGGGAGGAAGAGCAGTTGATCCACCACAAATATACTACGAAACCCCATTCACAAACGCGGCCATACCCACAAGAACATCCCCTAAACATGCTCAATCTAGCCCAAAACACATCAAAACATGCCTAGGAAAGCACGAGCAACACATACAAGGTTCGTCCCCCTACCGGATACTTGAACTCCTCCCGGCTCCGTGTCGCCCAACCGCCGCGCCGCAGACCGCCGCCGGTACCCCCGAGAACGTCGCCACTCCGCCGGGACGTCGGCTGCCGTCCGGAGAATGGAACGCCGCGAAGGAAGTGGTGGTGGCAGAGGTGAGAGGTAGGGAGGCGTTGGAGTGGTGGGAGAGGAAGAAGAGAAAGGGAATGGCGGAGAGTGGGATCGGAGGAGGCGGAGAGGGAGAGGAGAGAGAGTGAGAGGTGAGAAATGAGGGAAAGAAAGGAGGGCTCGCGGGGGTCATCAGAAACTACCTAAAACGCGTCGAGCGAGAAGGACGCCTATCAGATGACAGGACGGGCCGTACTGACAGCTGTCTGAAACGCGTCGACCACCATGGACGCCATTCAGCTGACTTGACAGGCACCGTACACTGACATCGCAGGGTGGCAGTCTGAATCGCGTCGTCCATCATGGACGCCGTTCAGACGACAAGACAGGGGCCGTACTCTCGCGGCCCGAAATCCGCCCACGTGGCACCCACGTGGCACAACAGCAATTCACCTAAATGGCGTCCACCTATCAAGACGCCGTTTGAAAGGCGTCGTGATCCTCCGACGCCATTCAGAGGAAATTCTCCAGACCCCGCAAGGTCCGACCCAGGGGATCCGGCCCGAAACCGACCCAAAAACCGAACCCGAAACCTCAGTCCTTACATTCTCCCCCCCTTAAAAGAATTTCGTCCCCGAAATTGCCTACTACAAGTAACGAGGGTGAAAACACCTCCACTGCCAACTCGCATGGGAACTTACCAAAAAGGATAGGGAACTGCTTCCCAACATCTCAATCACACGCCCCCAGGTCGCCTCGCTCCCGGAGCGATACTGTCAAAATACTCAGTCCACATATGCAACCTTATTCCGAAGGACCTGTCACTAGTGATTCTCAAAACTCACTAGACACTCAGGAAAGGACAAATCCTCAGCGACCTCAAGTCCTGAAAGTTCTAACACCTGGGGTGGATCCAGAACACTCCTCTGCAACGAAACACGAATCGCATCGTGCACTCCCGCAAGACTGAACGGCAAGGCTGGCTGGCAATCTTCCTCAATTCGAGCAAGAACGGGAGGAGGCCTAGCACGGCACGGACCCATCTTACCTTGCTTCTTAAATCTCTTCATACCCATGGTGGGCGAGACTTGGGAAAACACGAGGTCCCCGACTTCAAACTCAATCGGTCTCTTACCGATGGTAGCACATCTCTGGCAACCTAAGCACCCTGCTATACTAACCCTGATCCTGCAACTACCTCTTGCCAATCTCAGACTAGATCACAAGGGATCGACACAGCCATCTAACCAATGCCTCATAAGGCGCCAAGCCAATGCTAGAGTGGTAACTGCTATGGTGCACAAAACCCCACTGAAAACCAATGCTGCTCTCAAGAACCTCCTCTGTCTAGGCAACATGCCACGAGCAAAACCTCTAAAATTCGAATGGCCCCCCTCTGACCGCCCATCAGGCTCGGGATGATAGGCCGGGCTAAAGGCTAACCGCGTACTCAAAGTCTTCCAAAGACTCTTCCCACAATTAAGAAGTAAATCACAAAGCCCGATCCGACATGATGGACAAGGGCACATCGAGCAGAAAGAGATGATCCGACTCACAAACAACTCAGCCAACTTACCGACTGACCAGTCCTTCCTGATTGTCAGGAAGTGTGCTGACGTAGTCAGTCGCTCAATGGTAATCCAGATCCCGCTCCCTCCACCGGGGAATAAAACAATCCTGATGCATGCCTCAAGTCGCAAGCTCCCGTCTCCACACCGGGATCGGCAAGGACTGCAACCACGCTACCGCTGTGCCACTCTGACATTCCTCCCTAACCTGCCGACAATTCAAGCATTCAATCACAGAATCACCCCTGACCTCCTTCTTACTGGACCACCTCAACAATGATACGCCTTACTCGATCCGGAAAGCATCATTTATTCTAGAACAGTGTGCCTTCAAAAGGGACACCTGCGCACGTCCTTCACGGTCAAATCACAAAGTCTACCTCCAACCTAACTGTACTACGGCCCTTAATTCCACCTCTGAACTCTGGAAAATCTGCGGTAACTCTGCGTCTGTCCTCTAAGTCTTAATTACGGTATGGTACACTGCTGGCCAACCTGGCTCCATCAGCCTCACGTGGAATCCAAAAGGGAGATTCCACAGTCTGCTCAAATAATCCCCATACGAACAAGGCCTCTAGATCTATAGTGCGAACACCACAGCCGCCAACTCTGAGTCATAAATGGATAGTTCTCCTCAAGCTCCTTCAACTGCCAATAGGCCACAATCTTACCAAGTTGCATCAGAAACGCACCCAACCTCGATGTGATGTAACTGAATACCCCACAAATCCACCGGAATCTAATAGAAGCACTAACACTGGAGCCCAAGTAAGGCGAGTCTTCAACTTAATGAAACTCTGCTCACACTCTTCGGTCCACGTGAGACGAACTCCCCTACGAGTCAATCTCAACCAGGGGGAGTTGCTATCAAATAAAAACCCCTGGACCAACCATCGGCAAAATCCCGCTAATGCCCTCACCGATCACACTCTTACACGGGGCTCCCCACACACAAACGGTCAAACAGCACAATACCAAATTAAACATGTTCCATGATTCCACCAACATTGATAGACCAACACCATTATATAATAACCTTACAAAGTACACATTACAATACCAAATCACCACCACGACCCAAACTACATAAAGAGTATCACAAAAGTTCACAACCACTACCTCATAAGACAAAATAAGAGTGTTCATTTATCCCCGCGCCTCGGATCTCCACAAGAAGGGCACACAACACTACATAAGGTACCGGGCTCCTACTGACCACTCGGCCCCTGACTCGTCTTATTCTTCTGGGGACAGTTCCTCGCGAGATGTCCCCTCCTGCCACAGCCAAAACAGCTACCAGCGACCAATGGACACACCCGGTTGCCGTGATACCTACCACAACGGAGACAATAATCTGCCGCATCATGACTCTTTCCCTGCTGCCTGCTAGCCTCAATCTGCATCTGTTGGGCCGAACCGTCCTCATCTTCATCACGTGACATCCCTTGGGACCCGAACTCAAAGGAACTCGAACCGCCTGACGAAAGGACCATTGATTTGCTCTTGCCTTGCTGCTTCCCTCGTACCGATCGCTCCAACTCTTTCGCCATTTGCTGAAATTGAGTCTCCACCGCTGCCGCGCATCGAACCGCTGACGCCAGATCTCTACAACCCTGAGGTGCCACCATTGTCCTTAGATCATATCGAAGTCCATCTACAAATCTCTCGGTTCTATATCTCTCATGCTCAGATAAGTGTGGAACGAATCCTCCAAGAGCCACAAACTTTGCATGATAATCTAGAACTGACATGTCATTTTGCACAAATTCGAAAAACTCTCTTTCCTTGGTCTCCTGGACGTGCCTCGGAAAGTACTGTCCACTAAACTCTCTTACAAATGCCTCCCAAGGGATCTCTCTCAAAGATCTATTTGCAAACATCCTTGTCTTGATGGTAACCCACCATTCGTATGCATTATCCTTCAACAAATAGGTTGCCAACAAGGTCTTGTCATTCTCAGCACATTCAAGAACGTCAAACGCCTTCTCCATCTCCTTAATCCAACGGGCTGCCTCGTCTGGGACTGGTCGACCTGTGAAAGAAGGGGTCTCCAACCTCAAAAGCCGCTCTAACACCGTGAACTGGTCACCTCGGGAATTGGATCCCTCACTACCGTCTCCCTGCTGGTATCTACCCATAGCTCCAATCATAGCCTCTACGAAACGATCCACATTATAGCCTTCTGCCCCCGAACTACCATCATCTGGTCTCGTACCACGAGCCAACGAAACTCTCTTCCTCGGCGCCATCACTACCTCACGAACACGAAAATCAACACAAACACGTCAAAACCTATCATTCTACACCAGCAGCCATCGCCTGTACAGACTCGTACATATTGTTGGACTACGATATCTAACCCAGTTTACCACTTACTCGACCAGACTATGCTCTGATACCAACTGTAACGACCCGCCATCCTATGACCGGAGACCCGATCACTAAATGGATGTCAGCCCATTAACTGTAGGTTCATACCAGGATCTTATTCGCACATCTGGAGGAGTAAGCGTTAAACAAGATTAAATATAACATTCACACGGACTACAAGGGATACAGTGCGCAGGAAGTAAAATAATAATGTCCGTACACAGTCCAACAATAATTACATGTCCAACAGATTAATTAAGTACAGGCAGAAGTAAAGTACAACAACGTCGGGGCATACCCCGGAAACTAAGATAGCTGCTGGTCCGCACACCAAGGAGAACGCCACGCGCCGCCACACGCCACAAGGACCACACCTGAAAACGTAGGGAGTGAGCCACACCAGAATTGGGCTCAGTAGGGATCATCCGATCCCCTGCCTCCCACACACACACCCACAAGTGCAGTGACAAAGGTACAGGTAATAAGGCAAGTAAAGCTGTAGCACACTACTCCTAAAATCTCAATATGAACCATATGCATTCGAAATGTAACGTGCATATTTCTAAAATCATTCTATCAAGAAGCCTACAACTTGCGTCTCGACAAAACACGCCAACCACGCCTCCGAAAGTGGGAAACACACCAACCACACAGCCGTAAGTAGGAAACACCGTCCACACAAGCGAAAGTGGGAAACACCGACTCGCTGAGACCAAACAGTAACCCCTCGGATAGCACGCTGGCTACTCCGGCCCAACTGGCTCAGGTGGTTACTCCTTCCCTCAGCATGAGTGACTCTCCGAATGTACCACTCCGACACCGGTACTAGCTGACCCCGGGGTTCACCAGGTGACCCTCTCTCACTAGGCGTCACCCCGCCCACGCCCCCACCGGCGCTGTGCTCACGCCCCCACCAGCACAGGGTGATAAAGCGCTACAATATCACTCCAGGTCCACAGTAACACAAAACCACCAAAACCCAGCACAGTACGATCCGGTCACGTGAAAAGCCCGCGATCGCATGGCACACAACACAGTGCCATCCGGTCATGAAGAATCCGAGTACACTAAGGCATGCACTAACTAACAATCTAGCAGTATGAACACGTTTTACTGGCATGAATTAGTGTTGTTCTGCCCTGAATCGCGTCGCCCAAGGCCGACGCCATTCAGTCTCCCTAAACTGGCTCATAAAACAGAGGCCACGGAAATCTGGCCTAAAAGGCGTCGACCCAAGTGGTCGCCTTTTGAAACGCGTCGACATCCTACGACGCCAATCAGTTGATAAATCCAGAATTTCAGGAAAACAGTACCCAAGGGATTTCTGCCTTAAAAGGCGTCATGGTCTCCCGACGCCATTTAAATCGCGTCGCCCGCCCATGACGTCTTTTAGTCCCAAAATCCCGAGCTGACGGACCCTCAGTCAGGGTGATTTCCTGCCTAAATGGCGTCATGGTGGCTCGACGTCCTTCTGAAAGGCGTCGACCACCCATGACGTCATTTAGCGCCAGAACCCCTAGCCTGTTAAACCTCGAACAGGGGAGGTTTCTGCCCTAAAACGCGTCGTACTGCCCCGACGTCCTTCTAAAAGGCGTCGACCAGGCACGACGCCGTTTAGCGCCAGAAACCTGGTTCTCTGGTTCGAACCGAGGGTTTCTTCCTTAACCCCAAATGCCCCGAAAAAGCCCCAAAACGGAAAGGGGGAGGAAGAGCAGTTGATCCACCACAAATATACTACGAAACCCCATTCACAAACGCGGCCATACCCACAAGAACACCCCCTAAACATGCTCAATCTAGCCCAAAACACATCAAAACATGCCTAGGAAAGCACGAGCAACACATACAAGGTTCGTCCCCCTACCGGATACTTGAACTCCTCCCGGCTCCGTGTCGCCCAACCGCCGCGCCGCAGACCGCCGCCGGTACCCCCGAGAACGTCGCCACTCCGCCGGGACGTCGGCCGCCGTCCGGAGAATGGAACGCCGCGAAGGAAGTGGTGGTGGCAGAGGTGAGAGGTAGGGAGGCGTTGGAGTGGTGGGAGAGGAAGAAGATAAAGGGAATGGCGGAGAGTGGGATCGGAGGAGGCGGAGAGGGAGAGGAGAGAGAGTGAGAGGTGAGAAATGAGGGAAAGAAAGGAGGGCTCGCGGGGGTCATCAGAAACTACCTAAAACGCGTCGAGCGAGAAGGACGCCTATCAGATGACAGGACGGGCCGTACTGACAGCTGTCTGAAACGCGTCGACCACCATGGACGCCATTCAGCTGACATGACAGGCACCGTACACTGACATCGCAGGGTGGCAGTCTGAATCGCGTCGTCCATCATGGACGCCGTTCAGACGACAAGACAGGGGCCGTACTCTCGCGGCCCGAAATCCGCCCACGTGGCACCCACGTGGCACAACAGCAATTCACCTAAATGGCGTCCACCTATCAAGACGCCGTTTGAAAGGCGTCGTGATCCTCCGACGCCATTCAGAGGAAATTCTCCAGACCCCGCAAGGTCCGACCCAGGGGATCCAGCCCGAAACTGACCCAAAAACCGAACCCGAAACCTCAGTCCTTACAGAAACCATAGACAAGATAATCACGATTCATGCAAGGTTCGTCCCCCTACCGGTTCTTGAACTCCTCCAAGCTCCGTGCCGCCAACCCGCCGCACCGCACACCGCCGCCGGTACCCTCGAGGACGCCGCCACTCCGCCGGGACGTCGACCGCCGTCCGGAGAATGGAACGCCGCGAGGGAAGTGGTGGAGGTAGAGGTGAGAGGTAAGGAGGTATTTGAGTGATGGAAGAGGAAGAAGAGGAAGGGAAAGGGGAAAAGAGGGCGGAGGGGGCAGAGAGGGCGAAGAGAGAGAGGGTGGAGGCGAAAATGAGGGAAAGAAGGGAAGGCTCGCAAGGTCAATCTGAATCTGGCTAAAACGCGTCGATCGAGACAGACGCCAATCAGTCTGACAGGACGAGCCGTACTAACACCGCTCTGAAACGCGTCGCTAAACACGGACGTTCAGACGATGTGACAGGCCGTATGACAACGCTCTGGCGCCGTACACTGACATCGCAGAGGTCGCAGTCTGAATCGCGTCGACCAACATAGACGCCGTTCAGACGACGAGACAGGGGCCGTACTCTCGCCGGCCGAAACCCGCCCACGTGGCACAACAGAAAGCGGACTTAAATGGCGTCTACATAGACAGACGTCTTTTGAAAGACGTCGAGCAGTGCAGACGTCATTCAGTCAGAAATCTCAAGACCCCTCAGGGTCCAAACCAGGGGATCCGGCCCGAATCCGACCCGAATACTGAACCCGAAACCTCAGTCCTTACACTCTGGCGTCCCAGACAGATCCGGATATGCTCCACCGCTTCTTCGACTCCCGTTGGACGGGAAATCGTCCGCACGTTGCTACGATCGTTGCGGCGACCGGCGGAGGTTTCGTGGGCTGCGAAGAACGAGGGATGTGAGGATATCTGTCGCGAGGAGGATCGCATGGACTCCGCTAGAGGCCGGGCGCTTGCGCGGCTTGCGGTGTCGCACCGACGGAACCGAACGGTTGCGGATTCGAATCTGCACACGGTAAGAATTTGATAATCTGATTATCGATTTTATTTATTCGAAACGGGAAAAATAGATTGCTGTTTTTATTTTATTTTCCGCTGTGTGAGCGATCCGGAGAAACCCGAGAACCCAACAGGGAAAAGTCTAAATAACCAATTAATCACCCAAAACCCCATTTATAAGAATGCCTATTTTCCTTAAAAACCCCCTTAAACATACTTTCTACTTGAAAGTATCCACACACATCGCATGCTTCAAAGCGGGAAAATTATGGTTTAAAATAAAACACAACGGAGATCGTCACCTTATAGGTTATTTGAACTCCTCCTTGCTCCTAGCCGTCGAACCGCCACGCCACAAGCCGTCGCCGGTACCACCGTGGACGTCGTTACTCTACCCGGACGTCGACCGCCGTTCAGAGAGAAATGCGCCGCGGAGGAGATGGTGGTGGTAGTTGTGGAAGTTAAGAGGTTGATGGAGTAGAGGGAGGGAAGGAATGGGGAGAGGAAGGGAAGGAGGAGGGGGGGGTCGGAGCTGCTCGGAGAGGAGGGGGAGGAGAGAGAAAGGAGTGGAGAGAATGAGGGAAAGGAGGGAGGGCTTCAGAGCGTCAATCGAAACTGCCTAAAATGCGTCGTTCTAGAACGACGTCAATCAGGCGACAGGACGGGGTCGTACACTACCAGATGTCTAAATCGTGTCGTCCATGCAAGACGCCATTCAGACGACACGACCGACACCGTACACACGCGCCCCCACGCCCGCCCACGTGGCACCCTTGCAAGGCTCCTAAATGACATCCCCTAAGGCCGACACTGTTCAAAATCACGTCACCCAAGCCCCAGCCCCACGAGGGCCCAAACCAAGGGATGCGACACCGAAACCGACCCGATAACTGGATCTTAAACCTCAGTCCTTACACGTGGACTTTACTGCTCATAATAAGGCCACAATGAAGGACTACTATCTGATATCCAACATTGATCAATTGATCAATTCAACCTCAAGAAATGACATGTTGAGTTTCCTCGATGCCTGCTCTAGGTATCATCAGATCTGTATGAACCTAGTAGATGAGGAAAAGACGATGTTCATCACCGACTTTGGCATCTTCTGCTACACCAGGATGCCCTTCGGCCTCAAGAACGTTAGAGCCACTTACCAATGATTGGTCAACTCCATGTACGAGAATCAACTCAAGAGAAACATTGAGGTTTACATTGACGACATGATGGTGAAGAGCTTGAATATGGAGGATCATCTTTCCGACTTAGTCAAAACCCTAAACACACTGAGAAGGTACAATATGAAACTCATTCCTTCCAAGTGTGCCTTTAGGGTAAGGTCAAGCAAGTTCCTGGGGTTCCTCATTACTCACCGTGGTATCGAGGCAAATTTGAAAAAGCTGTAGGCCATCCAAGACATGCGACATCTCAACAAGATTTGAGACATGTAATGTCTTGCTGGCTAGATTGCAGCACTCTGTCGGTTCCTGTCCTACGCCACAGGGCACCCAGCGGGAAATAAAGGAAAGATGGATTGGTCAGAGGAATGTGAAGAAGCTTTCCAAGAGCTTAAGCAGTACCTTGCTTCTCCACCCATCCTATCTAAACTGGGCCCCAATAAGCAACTCTTCCTGTACCTCTCGGTCACCCCTACTCCCTCAGCTCAATCTAGTAAAGGACGATGGGGTACAAAAGCTAGCATACGACACCAGCAAGGTCTTATAAGACCCTGAACTCTGGTAGCCAACTATCGAGAAGTTCATCCTAACACTGGTCCACTCTACAAGATGCATGCTTCCTTACTTCCAAGCTCACATGATAGTCATCTTTATTGTTTGGGATCCGGGTGGGACGCAAAGAATGCAGTGGAAACAAATAAAAATAATCTCACCTAATGCCCGCAGATCGGTTTCAAAACAAAAGTGGTAAAACCGAAAAACCGGGTTGTAATCATATCACCGTGTGCACATTCGAACCCGGATCCGTGTCGGTTCCGTTGAGGCGATGCTGCTAGCCGCACAAACGTCCGACCTCCAGCGGTATCCACGCGATCCTCCACGGTGGTTCGTTTTCGCTCCCTCATCCAAATCAGCACACTCGTTGAAGATACCTCGCTCCAACGATGTCCGAAAATCGAGGACGATGAATTCTCGACGTTCGGGAATTGCGCACGGTGGAGACGGGAGGCACTCGGCGCCCTAAAAGGGGCGCCCAGAGGAGGAGGAGAGATAGAGGGGGGGGGGGGGGGGGGGGGGGGGGGGGGGGGGGGCTAGCTTTGAGAGCTCTTGGATGTTGGCCCAAGGTTTCTCCACAGCCTATATATATATTAAGTCGGCGTGTCTTTTCATAAAAGTCCCCAAGTTAATTTAAAACCCAATTAAACACCACTGACTGAGAATCTATTTGCATGTGACCCTCTAGGCCCATTTACCAGTCCAGTTTTGAGCCTGTTAAGTCCAATACCATTTTATTGACTTATAGTAATTAATTAATTTCTCATATTTAATTAATTACTTAACTGAATTAACATCTCATGTAAATTCGGCTGACCTTTTGACCAAGTTGGGTGCCAAGCAATACCGCATGATCCCAGAAAGTAATGGAGTTAAACAACCCACTCATGGAACATGTCCGTCCATAGTTACCGCGTGGCTATAATCCTTAATTTGCACAATGCGCTCAAGTCAACCTAGGATAAGGTCAACTGTCAAACCCTAGATGGTCAACTCACTTGAATCAGACTCCACTGTACAATATCACAAAATACCTTTTCTGATATTGTGTCCGCTCTGGCTAGAGACTCCTGCAAATCTACTCTAGAGCATTCTCTCTCCAATTATCTGAGAACGAATGATCCTATATTGAACACATAATCACCTTCGAAGGTCTTTTGCTTGATCCGATCTTTGACTATTAAAAATCCCGTGGATAGGGATTCGCAAGCCAAGGTCAAAGCCCAGAAGTCCACCGACAAGATGTCTTTGGTATCTTAAGTCCAAGGATCAACCACGCCATTATGACGATGAATCAAGCCAGTTGACATTCATGTAAATTATCATTCGGCGATTCATGTCGGATCAGTTCAATGAACTCATTCGCAAGAAGCACCTACAGGTTCACCATAGTGTCTCCACACAAGTGACTAACGAGATCAGTCACCCTCATCAAATGAGTTGGAATAACCTGTACTAGTCTTAACGGATGTTCGATGTCCTTCTTAAATATCATACGACTATGAACAATTAAGAATATGTGTTTATAAGTCATTAGTCTCATTATTATGATCTCATCAAAATCCGATAACTATTGCACACATTCATGGACTTCATTATACGCAATTATAAATATGCTAATCTACATAATGAAATAAATGTCATTTATTAGTGAATCAAATTATAATAGGTGCCTTATGATTGGCTTTGAGGACATCTATATTCATCACTTACTAGCCAGGCCTAGGTAAGATTCTTCAAAGTCTTGAAGCTTCAGGGTGTTTGGTGAAGTGGGTAATAGAATTGAGAGAATTCAACATCTCCTACGAATCGAGAATAGCCATCAAAGCTCAAGCTCTTGCAAACTTTATGGCAGAATGCACAATACCAACCCAGTGGCGGGGGCGATTAGCTGGGCCAACCTAGGAGTTACACGTCGACGGCTCTTCTTGCGCAACTAGCAACGGAGTTGGACTCGTCCTAGTGAATCCCAAGGCAATTCAGCTACATTACGTCCTCCAATTCAAGTTACCATGCCATGACAAATTTGCTACATGTTTAGTTCGATATATTCAGTTTGATATGTGATATGTTCTGATCATGGCTGGTAGATTTGTTCAGTAAGATAAGAATTCGATCATGTCATATATGCTATATGTTAGTCGATCTATTCATACTATTAAAAAATACATTTAATTTGATAACCTTATATATGATCATGTTTTCTATCATGTTCTTATTTGAGTTATATGTAGAACTTTGTAAGATCATATTTAGTATAATTGTAGAATGTAATTTATAAAATTTACTATATGTTAAGTCATGTAGATGGTTTGAAGCTTACTGAGTAGTTGTACTCATAAATCCTATTAACATTTTCAGAGTCTGAGAAAGATAATCTAAAATTTGAGGAGTTTTCTAATTCAAGCATCTGACATCTTTAGGAGATTATCTGAATTTAAATTTTTAACTTTCTTAGATTTGATGTAGTAGGGATAATGAGAGATTGATGTATTTATCCTTATTTGGTGAGATTAAGAATTTATATACAAATTGTCAGATATTGTAATTTGTAAACTTCGGTATTGACTATGTTTGGATATTTTAGATTAATTGATGGTTATACTATTTATTTAAATCGTCTTATGGTTGTTTAACTCTCATATCTATTTGTTATCATAGAATTTATTCTAAGATTATATGGTCGGAGTCTGAGTTTGAGTAAGAAAATAAAAAAAGACTCAGATCCGGAACGTAACATGAGCTCCCTTTCCTTGGCTTTCCCAAGACATCACCCTAATCATAACGTCCACAAAACGATCCAAATTCTGTCCATCTACCTCTGAGCTACTATCATCATCTCCCGTATTGTGAACAAACAAAACTCTCCTCTTAAATGCCATCACTATCTACAAGCACGAAAATCAAAACAAGCACGTTAGAACCTATTAATCTATGTAAGTAGCCATTACCTGTATAGACTCACTTATTGTTGGACTATAGTATTTAGCCTAGTTTATTACATACTTGACAAGCTATTCGTAACAAAAGAACACTTAATCGATTAAGTTGTTAGAATCACATAATAGATAGAAGATTAATTAATCGATCAATTAAGTGATTGCTAGCTAGTCAATAGCTTGGTCAGCTAATCAATTAAGTTGCTGGGAGCACATAACAGATAGTCGATATGTTATCCGATAGAGGACTATTTAATCGATTATGTATGTACAATTAATCGATAGGAAAAGCTTAGTTAATCGAATAAGTATAACCAAATAGATTAAGTGAACCTGAAGGAGCAACTTAATCGATAGAGAGATCAATTAATTAACCTTGTAAGTCAAAACTTTCGATAAAAGGATCGATCAAGTAGACCTAAAGGGTGCTGGCTCATTCCCCAAGTGAATCGATTAAGTGGAGCTACTTAGTTGATGTTTGATAGAGACAGAGACCAAGTTAGTCTATGTCTGGAACAAGTTAATAAATTAACTGATTTTGAGCTCAGCGAATTCCTGCAAAATGACCAAGTCCCGGAACAAAATGAGTTGAGATCCGATTTGTAACGACCCGCCACCCTATGACCGGAGACCCGGTCACTAAATGGATGTCGGCCCATTAACTGCGGGTTCACACCCGGATCTTACACAACACGTCTGGAGGAGTAAGTGCTAAACAAGGCTAAATATAACAATCTCACAGACCACAAAGGTAAGCAAGTGCGCAGGAAGGAAAATAGCAATGTCCGTATACAGTCCAACAATAATTACATGTCCAACAATTAAATAAGTACAGGCAGAAGGGAGTACAACAACATCGGGGCATACCCCGGAACTAAGATAGCTGCTGGTCCGCACACCAAGAAGACACCACGCTTCCGCTCGCCTCGAGGTTCACACCTGAAACCGCAGGGAGTGAGCCACACCAGAAATGGGCTCAGTAGGGATCATCCGATCCCCTGCCTCCCACTCACACACCCACAAGTGTAACAACAGAATATATGGCAAATAAGTAAAGCAGTAAACACAGCACCCAACTCTGATATGAAACGCACGATAAGCAGAGTAACAGAAACACTTCTAAGTAACTTGAAGAACCCAACACAGAGTCACGACTCACCGTCAAAGTCCACGAAGCGACTGAACCACACTGTCGACCGAAGTCAGACGTCGCCTCCCAACACTACCACCACTGCTCACGCCTGTCCACCCCTACAGCGTTCCGGGGCACTGTAGGGTGAGGCAGTGAACCAAACTAGGACTAGCTGGACTCAGTGTACCGCCACTGCCAGCTACGTGTGCACACAAGCAGTCTAGACTACTGTCCTACCACCGGATTGCCTCCACGCTAGGCCTCAGCGCTTCAGGAGGGCCCTGGGGACCGGCGAACCCCCGTCAAGCCGAAGCTACAGGAACTACCCACAAACCCAACTCTCCCGGGCTGCGTCAGGCCAAGGGCTATAGGTACCACTCGTAACCTTGATCAAAGGTCACATCAGGCCCACTGGCTAAAGGGTAAACCAACTCCCACCAGAAACACCACCAGCTCCACAGCAAGAAACACGCCAGAAGCTGTCACGACAACCAAGGGAAATCCCGACCCGCTGAGACCAAACAGCAACCCCTCGGATAGCACACCAGCTACTCCGGCCCGGCGGGCTCAAGGTGGTTCTGCGTGTCTCAGCCAAGGGTAAAACACAACAAGCACCCCTCCTCACAGACACCATGGCCCTTCTCCCATCAGCCCATGGTGACAAACGGAAACCACAGTCATTCCGAATCCATATTCGTACAGGCACACACACATACACATTCAACATGCTGTAATTCCACTCACACATAAGTCCTCAATCCCAGTGTACAACATAAAACATGCCTCAGAACCTTCAACAGTGAAACACATGCTAAAACCAGCAATATAACACTTCTGTCTTGAATCGCGTCGACCGAGGTCGACGCCATTCAAGTCCCTCAGACAGGTACAGTTAAACGTCAGATTATTCCTTGAAACGCGTCTTCACAGGGAGACGCCCTTTGAAACGCGTCCGCAACCATCGACGCCATTCACATTAAAAACCCAGAATTTCAACACTCAAGCGGGGCGATTTCCTGCCTAAATGGCGTCATGGTAGCCCGACGTCCTTTCTAAAAGGCGTCGTCCACCCATGACGTCATTTAGCGCCAGGAACTCTATTTTTTTATGAGGCCTCGAACAGGGGGATTTCTGCCCCTAAAAGGCGTCGTACGGCCTAGACGCCCTTTGAAAGGCGTCGACCAGGGACGACGCCGTTTAGCGCCAGAAACCAGGTTCCCTGGTTCGAACCGAGGGTTTCTCCCTTGAACCCCAAGCACCTCGAAAACTCCAAAATCAAAGGGGGAAGGAGAGAAGCTCAACCACACAATCATGCTTACGAAAACACGATCACAAACACCGTCATTCCCACATGGAATCCCCCCTAAGCATGCTCAATCTATCCCCCAAACACCACGTTACGCCGAGAATCACACGAACATCACATGCAAGGTTCGTCCCCCTACCGGTTCTCGAACTCCGCCAAGCTTCGTGCCGCCGTCCCGCCGCACCGCACACCGCCGCCGGTACCCTCGAGGACGCCGCCACTCCGCCGGGACGTCGGCCGCCGTCCGGAGAAGGGAACGCCGCGAAGGAGGTGGTGGAGGTAGAGGTGAGAGGTAAGGTGGTGTTGGAGTGGTGGAAGAGGAAGAAGAGGAAGGGAAGGGAAAGAAGAGCGTCGGAGAGGGCGGAGAGGGTGAGGAGAGAGAGTGTGAAGGTGAGAATGAGGGAAAGAAGGAGAGGCTCACGGGGTCAACCAGAATCCCGCTAAAACGCGTCGATCGAGGCAGACGCCTATCAGTCTGACAGGACGGCCGTGCTGACAGCGCTCTGAAACGCGTCGCCCACCACGGACGCCGTTCAGACGACAAGACAGGCCGTACTGACAACGCTCTGGCGCCGTACCCTGACACCGCAGGTGTCGCAGTCTGAAACGCGTCGACCGAGCTGGACGCCGTTCAGACAAATCTGACAGGGGCCGTACTCTCGCGGCCCGAAACCCGCCCACGGGGCGCAACAACCAACAGACCCTAAATGGCGTCCACACAACCTGACGCCTTTTGAAAGGCGTCGAGCAGTGCTGACGCCATTCAGTCAGCAATCTCAAGACCCCTCCAGGGTCCAAACCAGGGGATCCGGCCCGAACGCCGACCCGAATACAGAACCCGAAATCTCAGTCATTACACGATTAACATGGTTACTGAACATAGGAAAATCAATTAATAGACTATGATGTAGACTGGATCTATCACGACCGAATTCCGCAGACGGAATCCGGAAAAGAGGATCCGGAGCTGGTCCGGACCGAACGATGGAAGGGGACCCGACGGGGATCCGCAACGAGGCGAAGACGGGGCTTCTCGGGATGACATGGATCCGCCCGCGGGGGGCGCGGTCTGCCGCCGGAGCTACTCTTGGATAGTGAGCCGCTGCTCCTTCAGCGGACGGAGGCGCGGCGCGAACATGAGCTTCTCTCGGCCGAGCGGTCGGCGAGCGTCGGAGCCGAAGCCTGAAGGTCCGAGATCGGACGGGGGAACGGCTCGCTCTCCGATAGTGAGCCCGAAGGCTCCTTCAGCGCGAGACCGAGCCTCCTGGCGTGGGGCAGCCGGCGGGCCTGCCCTTGGACAGCGAGCCCGAAGGCTCCTTCAGCGCGAGACCGAGTCTCCTGGCTTGGGGCAGCCGGCGTTCGGCGTCGAGACCAGGGAGAGGAATCCGAGGTCGGCGGTCGAGACCGACTCGGGGAGGTCGGCGACGATTCGAACCGAGCCCCTGCAGGAAGGAAAGAAGAAGAAGAACCAGTCAGCAGGAGTCCCGGGCGTCAGCCCTGGGGAACCCCCTCCGACGGTCAAGTTAGCTCCTGAAGAAGATTCGATTCAGAAGGCAAGAAAGAGCAGCTTTAATGCTATTCGGACAGAAGTCCTTTAAGGGTTTCGGAAGCTTGGGGAGGCATCCGTTTTTCCCACCACCCTCTTGGCCACAAATAGCGGGATATTTATAGCAGAGGATAGCGGATGGTTAACGGTGGCAGCCGATATAGGACTAAATGAAGGTTTACTGATAAACCGCCATAGCGCCCGATCCGCCACCGGAGTGGGCCGGATTCGGCTACCGGGCCGAAGGGGGTTGGGCCGCTGACGGGCCGAAGCCTGTTGGGCCCTGAGCTGCCGCGCTGCTCCCGGGCCGTAGGCTGGTGGGCCGCTGACGGGCTGAAGCCTGTTGGGCCGGGAGCGACGGTGCCGCTTATGGGCCGAAGGCTGCTGGGCCGCTGTCGGGCCGAAGGCCGCCGGAGGGCCTGGTACTGCTGCTGTTGGGCTGAATGGGGTTGGGCTTGTTTCAATGGGCCGAATCGGATTCTGCCTCATCAGACTAGATTAACTTGCCCAAATAGAAAATTGATAACACCATTATTTATCATCAAAAAGTAATTATAAAAATTAATTATGTTATATTCAACACTTGTCATTATCAAAATACTGAGATCAAACGACCAAGGACCCAAAGATTCAACAAGTTTGAACGGGCAGCAAGACGAAGCGAGCAACGCTGCCCATGTAATTGGCCTTTCATTTTCCCTTGTGTCTTGTGAATGGAAGCTGTTAGCTGTCCAATCATATGATCGGACAACCCCATTGCCATACATTTGACTATTCCGAGAGGGGCGGCCACATAGTTCTACAAACAAGGTCAATGCCGTCAGCTCCTCAATATTCTGCCATCTTCACTGTACTCCGCCACCTCCTTTCGGTTGCTGGACAAATTAACACAAGAGTATTGAAGATGAGATTTTTTAGATTTCATTTCCTAAATTAAAGTGTATCCACACATATAAGATAAGATGATTGTGAGTTTGAACATATCTTGATCCAAAGACTGTAGTATAAAAGATTTCATCTCAAAAAAATAACACCCAATTGCAGTCTTATCGGTTTCCAGACATTAGTGGCCAAGCACTGAATATTAGTGGCAATGGGCAACAAACATTTGTACTGTTGTTAATGCCCAATGTCACCAAGTCAGGATTCCGAAAAAAATAATCGGGCCGATGAAAAAAATCTCAAATCGGCAAAAAATCTGAAAAACTTCGTAAAAAAGTTGTGAGAGATATGTAAAAAATTTTAATATATAAAAGTAAAATTTTAAAATATAACATTAAAATCTAAGAGTTTGCATTATAAAAATGAGCGAGCTTTCTTTAAAAAAAAGTGTATTTTTCTTAAAAAATGCGTGATTAAATAGTTATTTTTAAAATTATGAAGATTTTAAAGATTCTTCCAATAAATCGAGATTTGTTTGTGAAAAATACGATAAGATGAAAAAGTATGATTAAATCGTGATGTTCAAAAAATCAAAAATTTATCTTACATTATTAATGCCCAAGGAGATCGTGCGTCTACAACAGCAAGGGATGAGATCATCTAGATTTTACCTTTTTTTGGATCTTAGTGTTCCTCACTTATGAGGGGTAGGGGAGAATCGAGTACCTTACACATTTTCTATTCATAGGGGTCTCTTCTGAGTAATGCAAGCTAGGATGAAGAGAATGAGGTCTAAAGATGTTATCTCCAGCAACAACGAGGGCAAGGGCGGCACAGAATTAAGTTGTTGCCAGTGCCCAACAACGGTGATGGCACCACGGCACCACCTAAGCTGCATTGTCCAACCTCCCTTCATCTTCATCTCCGTTGACGCAGCCCTTCTAGGCACCTGTGGTTATAGAAGCAAAAGGGAGGACAAGAGAAAAGCACAAAGATAAAGGTCAAGAGAGCGGTCAACCGCAAGAAAGATCCCCATAAATTGGTATTACATTGATTAATTTTAATTGTGGCCCATACTTATGATCTTAGACCCTTCAAACTCAATATTTGAATTTTGTAGTTTGTAAGATAATATCAGAGCAAGGGCCTGACCCAACTTTATCTTCTTAAAATTTATCTTATAATTTGCGCCGCCTCCTCTCATCTAATTGCCATGGCCCATCTTGACCGTGAAGGAGAGTATTAGAGCGACTATATAATAGTCTTACATCGGTTAATTTTGATTGTGGCCAATGCTTCTGATCTTAAACTGTTGGGTTTCGTGGTTTGTAAGAAAATCATACTTCCTACTATCCAAGAACGTGGCACAGCAGTGTAGACACTTGTAAAATATTTTGAAAATCGAAAGCGCAGCCCGCCAGGTTCAAACATCCATCCCCCTTGTTTCAAAGCATCCCACGTCCCAACCAACTAAGCCATCATTTCTTTTAGTAATTTTATCCTTCTTATATTAGATGGGTCTACTTGGTTAAAGTTCCCAAAAAAAAAAAGTTTCAAAACCCCGATCAGAGCCTATGTGTTCTCCCGACGGCTGACGCCGGCCTCAGTCCTCCAACTTTCTCCAAACCAGCGATCCGATCATCCAACCACCAACATTTCCTCTCAACCTACGGCCCTGCACGGCCAATGCCAAGATCCGGCCACCAGCATTTCCTCAAAGCCTGTGGCCCTGCACGCCCCACCTTCCCCGCCGCTGCTCATTGCTGGTGTTGGGTTGCCGATCGCCGCTCCAACGCCCGCCTCGGCCCCACCGTCGCCCAAGCCCCCAACGTCGAGATCCGGCCGCTAGCATTTCCTCTCAGCTTGCGGCCCTGCATGCCCCCACCTCCGCCCGGCCCCGCCATCGCCCAACCCCCAACGCCGAGATCCGGCCGCCTCTCACAACGATCTGCTGAAGCCATCACCGTACGTCGATTCATTTGGTTTGGCTTCTGCACAAGAACAAATTTTTTTCCTCATTCCACTTGTATCAAGTAGTTAGCTCTAGATCTACTTCTACTTTCAGTTCGAATGTTAGGTTTGGTTAAAAAACAGACGTTTGTGACCATTTTCTCCCCATTGATATGTGAATTAGAGGTTTTGTGCAAACAACCAAAAAACATATTTGCATTAGATTTATGTTTTTCCTTTTTGGTGCTTCTGATTTAGCATATATCAAGTGATGTGAATGGGACGTGAGATATTTTTTGGTGCTTTTGATTTAACATATATCAAGAAGTATAACTGGTTTACACTACATCCATGGATTGTTTTTACTGTTTTTCATCTTTTTTTTTTCAACTGTATAGGAATTCTTTACGGATTGGATTTAGCTCCCACTCTTTACGGATTGAGTTTAGTTCCCATCTTTGATCAAGATAGTGATTTTTACAAGATAAAACGGCGTCAACAAGTGAATCTCATAATGTAAGTTCTATATTTTTTATCAATAAATTTTTATCTTAATCTATCTAATATGTTTATCTCACATAAGTTAATTTGAATCTCTTTCAACAGATGTCAAATGCTGGTGATACTCAGGCAAATGAAGGTGCAAGTTCAGGTCCTAATGCTACTACTCAAGCAAGTGTTGTTGCAGCCTCCACTTCTTTACAGGCAAAGTCAAAGAGGAAAGAAATGAGTACAAGATCAAATATATGGGAGCACTTCACAAAGATTGATAGAGAAAAATGTAAGTGCAATTATTTGACTGTGTATATAATTGCAATACATCAACATGTGGGACGAGCACACTACGAACACATTTGAATGTTAGATGCAAGAAATATCCCTTTAGTGCAGCCAATGCTACTGATGCTAGACAAACACAAATTAGTCTTCAAACTACTACCATTAATGAAGGAGGGGAGGGTGAGAATAAGACTACAATGACAAATTGGAAATTCGACCAACAACTCATTAGAAAGGCATTGGCATGTATGATCATCATTGATGAGCTTCCATTTAGATTTGTTGAAGGACAAGGGTTTAGATATCTTTGTAATATTTCCCAACCCAAATTTGTTATTCCTTCAAGAACCACAATTGCAAGAGATTGCTATGAAGTGTATGTCGAGGAGATGTTGAAGTTGAAAAGTTTTTTGAAAAGTAATTGTCGAAGGATTTGCCTCACAACATACACATGGACATCTTTACAGAGAAGTAATTATATGTGTCTAACAGTTCACTTTATTGATAATGACTGGAAGTTGAACAAAAGAATCTTAAACTTTTGTCTAATTTCTAGTCATCGTGGTGAAGCGATTGGCAAGGCAATTGAGAAATGTTTAAATAGTTGGGGCATTGAGAATGTTATGACTATTACAGTTGATAATGCTAGTTCCAATGATCTTGCTATTGCATATTTAAATAGGAGAATTAACAACTGGGATGGAAGTATCTTAAAAGGGGAGTTTCTTCACATGAGATGTGTTGCGCACATTATGAATTTAATTGTGAATAGTCTCAAATTAGCAAATGATTCAGTTATTCGTGTTCGAAATGTTGTAAGGTATGTGAGGCAATCTCCATCAAGACTTCAAAAATTCAAGTGTTGCGTTGAAGAAGAAAAAATTCAAAGTAAGAGTTTGCTTTGTCTCGATGTCCCTACAAGGTGGAACTCAACCTTTATGATGTTAAATACAGCTCAAAAATTTCAGAAGGCATTTGAGAGATATGAAGAACACGATCCTTTTTTTAGAAGTGAACTTAGTCATGGAGATGGCTTAGGAAAGCCTCAAGATGAAGATTGGGAAAAGGTTAGAGATTTGACAAAATTGTTAGAGAGCTTCTATGATCTTACCATGAGGGTTTCAGGAGCTCTATATGTCACTTCTAACACCTACTTTCATGAAATTAGTAATGTTGATTGTCTCTTGAAAAAATGGTGTGATTGTGATAATCTTGTTTTTGGGGAAATGGCTTTCAAAATGAAACAAAAGTGTGATAAATATTGGGAAAATCCAGAAAGATTGAATCTTATGATGTTTATTGTTGTGGTTCTTGATCCTCGATATAAACTTGAGTATGTTGAATTTGGAATATCTCAAATATATGAAGGTGAAAAAGCTTCGTCGTTAAATAAGAAAGTGAAAGTCACACTTTTTGTTTTGTATGATGAATATAAAAATGTGGATACAGTTTCAAGTGGACAGTATAGAAGTAGAGTTCAAAGTGCATCTTCTAGTTCAAGTGCAATTGCATTAGATGGTGCGCAACCGGCTACAAAAATGACAATTCTAAAATCCCGGTTCAAGCAACACAAGGCTGAAAGAGAAAGTGGAGATGTCAAGTCTGAGTTAGTTAAATATTTAGATGAAGAGACAGAAAATGATGTTGACTCATTTGATATTTTGGCTTGGTGGAAAGTCAACAGTGCAAGGTTTCCTATTCTCTCACTTGTGGCACGTGATGTGCTAGCTATTCCTATCTCTACTGTAGCAACAGAATCGGCATTTAGCACCGGTGGTCGTGTTCTTGATGTATTTAGAAGTTCTTTGTCTCCGAAGATAGTAGAAGTACTTATTTGCGCTCAAGATTGGATTCGGCTATCAAAAGATCGACTTAATGTTGAAGAGAAATTAGAAGAAGTTGAGCAACTAGATGAAGGTAAATTTTATGTTTTACCGTTTATTTATGAAGTGATCATTATATCTTTGTTTGTGTATTAAAATAAATTTTTCTTTAAATCTCTCTACAGAATTTTCTTATGTCACATGTGCACCTGTTGTCATTGATATTGCATGAATATGGGTAAGTATTTGTTAACTATGCTTTTTTTCTTCAAATATAGTTGTTAAACTACTTTCTACTATGATATACAACTTATGCCGATTTTTATGTAGGTTTTAGATGACTGCAAGGATTTGAGGCAATCTAGCCATATATGTTTGTAGCTGAAGCAAATTGTCTTGTATTTGAATTTGGATTACTTTCTTATTTGTATTAAGTCGGAGAGTTGTAATATTTTGTGGCCATCTCATACATTTTATACTATTTGTTAGTTTAATTTTAGTATTGTATTGGAAGTAACTAACTATTAGACTTTTGAATCTCTTGTAACTTTCAATCATGTTTGAATACTCTATCATCTTATCACTTTCAAATTTTTTTCAAGTCATTAAAAGTAGGCTTTGATGTGATCACATGTTCAGATTTTTTTTCATCATGTATATGATGAAATCATGAGCTTTGATGTGAATGGTAAAGGAAACATGAGGTTATCACTCTACGATCTCTCTGCAGGAAATAGAAGGGTCTTGATGTTGAGGTGTATTTTCTGCAACTTTTTAAAGATTCTTTGTTATTTTTGTTGCTCTCAAGTTCTTTTTATGTTGTAAAATGCTAAATTGAAAATGCATTTTGGGGGCAGACCGTAGGGTCTGCTAGGAATCATTTGTCAACTTATGAATTAGATAGTTTTTCATATCAACCAATTTTTAAGGCACCATATCTTTGTTTATATGTGACTGTGGATCGGCCAAACTAGTATGCTCATTTTGTTCTGTCAAGCTCTACCATCTAGGAAACAAATTTGGTTATGACTTGCAGTCTGTCAAATAGGATAGCCTACAAGTTAAAGCCCATATAACATAGACTACAAATCATATTTAGATAGGCAAGTCAACTGGTTAAAAGTCCACGTAAAATAAGACTATAAACAAACTACATAGTCAAGCCTACATGTTAAATCATATTTAAATAGACAAGTCAACTGGTTAAAAGCCCATGTAAAATAAGACCATAAACAAATTAAATAGCTAAGCCCACAGCCACAGGTTAAAGCCCATGTAGAAATAGACTGCGAACCAGATTTAAATAGGCCCATTGATTAAAGCCCAAAAGCCCAACCCGAACAGTAAAACCGAACCGGTTCGGTTCGGTTCAATTCGGGTTGAGCTGAAGATCGGTTCGGGTTATAAAAAATTTCGGTTCGGTTCGATTTTTGTCAAAAATGCACGAACCCGGATCAAACCGAACCGTGCACACCCCTATTTGTATCTCAAGTTGACTCGTACCCGGTCACTCTGCCAAGAGCCCAAATACTCGGACCATTGGGCCACTCATTCAGAAAAAAATCATACTTCCTTCTCTCACTAAAGGACCAGAACCCGGGCCAAAAATTCCCAAATTGATACGACTTCTGATTATCCTTCGTTGCTTAAGCAGCGAGGAAAAACAAAAGAATTCCGATTTGAAAAATGATACAATATTCATACCGCTCCAAGTGGCGTCTTCAAATTGGAGTTATTTGTGATGTTGCATCCATGCGCAAAATTATGCCTGTGCATTTCTTTTTGCCTTTCTATTTCCTACTCTCAGTCATTTGTTTTTTTGTTTTTTCTTTGTGTGCCGACCATGGCACTCCAGCCACTCCATTATTATCCAAACTATGTCACCGGCCCCTTGTTCCATGGTCTTCTTGTGCTTGTGGTCAAGCCACGCCCCTGAGTTGCGTGGATAGATGGCAGAGACGGGCTGCGGCAGCAAGGAAATCGGGAAATCTGAACATTCTAGCGTAAGTGCAGGAGATATATCATGCTTGTTTGAGACGTGTAAGAGTTAAAACTGAGGTGAGGCCTCTGTTCCATCATTCCTCACTGAGGCTCGAGCTGTGCCTTCAAGGTTGCCATAGCCACAAGCGCAGCAGCACTCTTAGCTCCCAGTTGAGATGCTCGTTGTCGTTCCGTGGCCGTCCATCCAGAAAGTAGGCAAATTAACTCTGGCCAAACTACCATGGGAGGAACACCCTGTAAGAACATATGATCGAATGTTCCGTAGGAGTTAGGATGGACACAGGAGCTGCATTGAGAACACGAGGAAATACCCAGATGCCTGATGCGATCATCTCTTGGAAGAAAAAGACAACATGGGTAGCCATGCTGTGATGCATGCCTCCTTAGAGTCCACTTCCCCTGCATCGATCATTTGAGTTCCGGCGAGCACGGGCACCTCCAAAGAGAATTCTCCATTGGCATTCGAGGACCAGATGACCAGAACACCATTCCCCTGGTTAACGGGGCTGGGGAACGTCACCTCCTGCATAATTTAGTTAAAACATGTCACAAGTTATGGCCTGTGGCAATAGAAACATAAGGGCGTAATTACTTCACGATCAACATCCGTTGGAGGGTGAGAAATGGAAAGCTTGCTCGACAACAACCTTCAGCAGGACTTGTTGTCAGCTCACTGGTAAGAAAATGGTACAACGGGGTGTGGGTTCCTTCCAATTGCAAAAGCAGGTTGTTTTGGTATTGGCAAGGTGCAGTTCTCAGAGCTCAGCATGGAAACAATGGAGGACATTGTGGGTCTATCCGCCGCATCTTCTTGAATGCACAGCAGTCCCATTTGAACACATCTCAGCCCATCGGCCGCCCGGAATGAATCACCCATCGACGGGTCCTGGATCTCCAATGCCCGGCCTTCTTCCCACATCTGCCATGCCTGCATCGTTTCTGTTGTCAGCACAATCTGTTGAACGTTCCAAGGTCACCATTAAAAAGAGAAAAGGCCTACCGCCATAAATATAGCTAGATGGCTGAGAGATAAGGAGCATCCAACGCAGAGTTCCTTGCGAGAGTACGAGTAGTATCTCCATGTTTATTGCCAAAAGAAAAGAGGCATGCACGGGGAGCGTTTGGGGTAGATTGCAATGCGAAATCTATTTTTATCTCATGAAAGTTCACAACACTTCGTACGATTAGAAGATTTCCAACAAAGTTTTAAGCCTTTTCAATCTATAGCTGACCTCCAAATTGTACGTTTTGGGCATGCTTAAGAGTTGGTTACTAGAAACAAAAAACATAAATGCGGCACAATAAAGGGTTGTTTGTTTTAGCCTAAAACAACGTAATTTGAAACAATTTTTTTATTTTACAGTGTTTTCTTCAGTTGTTTGCAATGATGTAAAATAATGTAAAGTAAAATCTTGTCTGGGTCTTGTCTGCCCACTTGACAGTCAAATTTCCTTGTTTTGGTTTACAGCAAAAGTCCACTATAAACTAAAACAAGAAGATTGAAGCATCTCTCTTATTTTATTTTACAAACAGCCAAACAAGCATTTCTTTATTCTAAAACAAGAAAATTTTACTTGTTTTGAAACTAGTGATTTTGAAACCGGTGATTTACAAAGTTTTACACTAAAACAAACAACCCCTAAGTAATCCTGCATTCCTTCTCTAATAATTAAATGCCAAAAGTGATGATCTTCATGGGTATGTACATCATTATCTGATCTATGGCTTATCTTTAAGCAACAACATACTTACATATCCAAGAAGGTTGAGAGAATTCCTGTATGGGTAAAAGCCAATGCTCCTTTTCCCGGTAACAATCTCCAAGAGTATTACACCAAAGCTGAACACATCAGTTTTCTCCGAAAAGATACCATCCAAGGCATACTCGGGAGACATATAGCCACTGCAGACCATTATATATCAAGGAAGCCCAATTAGGAAGAAAGTAGATTTGCTAATTGCTTCTCTGTTTGTTGATAGCATTTACATGCAACTAAACAAGATACTCATGGTGGCGTTATGGGGGACTTACTATGTTCCAACTACGTTTCTAGTATTCGCTTCGGTTTGATTTATTTTGAATATTCTTGCCAACCCAAAGTCTGAGATTCTGGGACTCATTTCACTATCTAGTAAAATGTTACTTGTTTTCAGATCCCTATGTATAACACGCATTCTTGAGTAGTCATGGAGATAGAGAAGCCCATTTGCTATTCCTTCAATGATCCTAAAACGTGTCTCCCAATTTAGTTCCATCGATCTTGTTGCATCTGGATAGAAAGACAAATTTAAGGAAAGTTCAGATAAACGCAAGGGCAGTGTGTCCAAAGGGTTAAATAAAATCCGCACTACTCCACAGGGTATATTATATGCAAGAGACAAACCAAAAATAAACGTGTCCAGGCTTTTGTTGGGCATGTACTCGTAGATTAGTATCTTCTCTTCTTTATGCATGCACCAACCCAGAAGCCGAACAAGATTCTTGTGTTGAAGCTTAGCAATAAGTGTGATTTCATTCGCAAACTCTTGATGCCCTTGGCTTGACCCCTTGGAAAGCCTTTTAACGGCTATCTCATGACCAGTCGACAATTTTCCCTGAAGAGAACGCATGCATCTACACTCATGATGTTCGAACTATATAGCATCAATGACATTGGCGCTACGAAAGAAAACAGAATTAGTTACCTTGTAAACAGGACCGAACCCACCTTCCCCGAGTTTATTTGCACCGGAGAAGTTACATGTAGCAGCCTTGACACTCTTAAATTCAAACAAGGGAACATCTGAAATGTCTTCTTGGCTTCCGAGTGCTTCAGAAAAATTGAAGTCCTCTAAGCGCAGTAGCTTTCGAGTCTTCCTCTTGCCCACTTGCCAACAACGTAATTTGTTAGTTCTTGTTCTGCTAGATCCTAGTTATAAATGGATAAGGCGTAGAAACTTTTGAATACATGAGGATTTATTTGTACCTTGTGATTTGAGTCTCTTCACAAAGAAACAGCAACAAATTCCCAAAAGAAGCAACCCGGAAAGGACTATAGGTAGTATGACCCTGATCAAACCTCTGTTCTTACCGGAAGATGAGCCATAGCCGGATCTAGTTCCATTATCTGCAAGTAAAAGCACAAACATACATATTGGATTTTGTATTGCGTTCGTGCATCCCCAAACATTGTCCAGGGGGACTCTAATGCTCCAATTACTGGAGAATTCTCTCCAAGAAACGAAAAACTTAGGTGTACGCATATATAATAAGAATCAAAAGAAGATTTGAAGGCTTTCCACCAGTGCCCTGTACTCCTAGAAGAACAGTACAAGAACTGCTATAATGTCAACTGATCAAGGCCAATCTGAAACACCCAAGAGTGGATTAGGGGGTCATGAAACATACCCAGTTCTGAAGCATGAAGACGGACATAGAGATCCTCATAAAAAATGGGAACTTGCCCAAGATCCAGCATTTCTCCAAGCCAGATCAAGCATCTCGATCCTGTTCTGTTCAAACTGGTGAAATTAGCATAAGCATAGGCTTGGCAGCGGCACCTAGCGGAGCACTCGACCTCACACTGCGCCATGCTCCTGTTCCACACTACGGAAAATCCATCTGGCAACTTGATCCCTGCGAGCTTCACAAACCTGTCAGTCCCATCACACTGCAGCTGGAGCCGCCTTATGCACCCCCCCGTGAAGTTGCCCGTCTTCCAATCCTCCGGACTTCTGGGCTCAAACCCATCCAAACACCTGCAAGATCCCTGGGTATAAACGCAGGAGCCGGATGGTCCACATCTGTTGTAGAAATCGCAGGGAAGTATTGGGAGGACACCCATCAAGGTCCAGTTCTGCACACTTTCAACCCAGTAGAAGAAGCTGTATCTGCCAGTATGGTCTAGCACATATCTTCCAAGCATGGAGCTATCGACCATGTAGAACGTCCAGTAGATCTCATCATCGTCTTTTACCACGCTCTGAACGTAGAGAGAGGTGAGATTACCCAGCTGCCGTGTTATGGTGGGCGTCCCATCCCACACTGTCCCTCTCCAGTAGACTGCTGAGCCCTTCAAGATGCATGGCTGCACGGAAGTCCTGGGGTCGACGGTGAACACGAACTCCCCTGGAGATGGATCGGCTGCCCCCCTCCATGCCGTCAGTCTCAGCCCTGCGCCGCTGCTGAGGTTTGATCTCAGCCTCATGAGCGGCAGCAGCGTGTCAGTGGGGTGCTCGAAGCTCTGCCAGACGTCGCCGCCATCGCCGCCCCTAAGCACGAGGTTGCCCGAGTCCAGCAGCACCGCAGAGGTGTTGCCGGGGGCGACTCCCCAGAGTTTTGTGGACCAGACGACGCCTCTAACGCCGTCCAGCACCGCGATGTTCCCATCTCCGGTGATGGTGAGGACGCCGGCGGGGTCTTTGAGTGGGTTCTCCCTGTTGGCGACCCACACCACTGTCCTCCCGGGGACACGGTTGTACCAGATCCCGGCGTAGAGGTTGGCAGTGGAGTTCCCCGGAGTGAAGAAGCCTAGTGCGAAGACCTGACTGGTGGATACTATTGTCTGGTTCACGGATATGGATTCTCCTGCTGCTAATCTATCTGTGGCAGTGCAGAGTAGCTGGTGGGAAAGTGATGCGTAGATGATGAAGGAGACGAAGAGGAAGAACGAGCCCATGTGGGTGTGGATGCCGGTGGGAACAAGCAGATAAGTAGATGACGATGATGACGAGGGAGGAGACGAAGCAGCCCATGTGGTCCTCTCCGCGTAAAAGATGTCCCCTTTTTAACGATCGAGGTAGACAGGTTGTCGGGTTGTTGTTTATGTCATTTATTATAAGAAGTAGCTCGTCTACATCGTTTTGAATGAGTCGTACTCGCAGGTAGCTTAATTTATGTGTAAATATTTTTTTATATTAAATTTTATAATAAATTAAAATATTTTTTTATATATTTATATATTTTAATATCAAAAAAAAAGAATTTTGTCCTACTCAAAAAATAAATAAGTCGGCCCAGTGCCGCAAGCCAGGATATTCAAGGAAAGCTCGTTATAACACCATGCAGGACTTAGAAGTCTCTGAAGGACTGGTTCCGACTAGATTCTAACGCAAACCCACTTGTAGGGAAGTTTCCCTGCCTCTTTTCCCACCTTGAGAAGGTTGATAGAGATTAGACCTTCAGCAGCGTCCCAATTAGGGCCGTATTGTTATAACGATCCCGACCTATGTCGTCCTGAGGCCAAGAGGATCTTGAAAAGATTGAATCTCGTCTATCAGGGAAACCCGATCGGGAGAATGTAGTGTTCAAAATCCTATCATATTTTCATTGATATTAAGTGTTCATATGATAAATAAATCAAATTTAAATTAAGCGTGTGATTGTCAGAAATCGAAGGCTTTAAACATAAAGTGATAACTTGCATATCTTGCATAGTTGAGAGGATTGTGGTTCTTTTGTTCTCCTTTTTTGGTAAAAAAAAAAGAGTCTCTTTTCTTTTACTCTTGTTTTGAGTTGTTTTCTTCAAACTTTTCTTAAATCCTTTCTTTCAATCAATCATTTTCTCCTTCTTCAAATCTTGTAAAAGAGATCAAACAAAAAAAGAAGAAAAAGACGGTTAAAGCTATGGATAGTGTAGTATCTATTCTAACTAAAAAATCAAACATAAACTAAACTAAGAACTCACTTATTTGATGTTTTTTAAACCCCTAACATGTATACGTATGGAAGAATATGATGTGGGTGTTTGTGAATCATAAAGTGATGGGATGAAAAATCTAGTAAAAACAGTAAATAAACTAGATGAAAATTAAGAAATTAACAAAGAGAAGAGAAGGGGAAGAATATGGTAGGCCCCTCCATAGCCTTTAATTTTCTAAACTTTAATAGAGAAGGAAGAAGAGGAAGAAAAAGTTCTTCAATTGCTATCCACATTCTTCACCAAGAGGGGATCCTTTCACCTTGATATGAGTTCCAAAATAGCCACCAATCAACTTTTTTTCAATGTCAAAGGGTGCATGTATATACAGAATAGATTTTGAAGGTAATTTGACTTTCAATAGTCTTTTCTACGGGTCCGACTTGCCTTAGATGAGCATTCAAGAGTTAGTAACCCTTCCAACCTCAAGAACCAGATTAGTTCGGCCAAATCTCGTTATCCAGAAAATGCTTAAAACGCGTCGCCCACTAAGGACGCCATTTGACTAATTAGAGGGGCCAAAAAAAAAAAAAATCTGAAAAAAAAATTGAAAATAATTTGGAAACCTAAAAGACGTCACTCACGAGAGACATCATTCAGATAATTAAAAAATTAACTCGAATTTAAATTTAAAATTTAGACGGATTAGATAACTTAAATGGCGTCGTCTATGAGCGATGTCATTCAGTTAAATCTATTTGGATTTAAAAATTTAAGTCCCATTTGATTTCAGCTAGAAATCTAAAAGACGCCGGCCATGATCGACATTAATCAGCGAAAATCTACGAAAAATCAATAGAAATTAATTAATGATTAAAAATCAGACTATTTCGGGACATTATAATTGTGACATGAAATTTGCTTAATATAAAGTCAAAATTAGCGTGTCTACAGCTGCCCCACCTTAGCATTGACTTTACAAGATAGTAAAATGAAATGAAATGAATTGAAAATGTGATACCAAGGTATAATGAGATACGCTCCCAACATCACATAATAATAATCTTTCTCAAAATGATCATTGAAGTGACTCAAAGAGATCACTGGAATCAATCTTGTCTAGATGAAATAGACAAAAAAAACAAATAAAGGTAGATCAACCTCTACGAGCAAAAGTACCTTAAGTCACAAACCTTACATGTTTCATTATGGAGAGCGATTACCAGCCAATGTGGACGTACTTCAACCATGATGGATCTTTAAAAAGAAATAAAGAAATATGAGATAAAGATTTAAGAAGGAATTCCAAAGATATCTTCAAGAAAACCTCAAAGTTAATTAGGAGATTAATTCGAGTGGAATATTTCATATCACATTGGGATTTATTTGATCAATAGTCTGAAATTTAATCAATAACTAATTCTTACCGCAATGATTTCAAATTCCTATATGATGCATGCTGGGCTAAAAAAGAAAATTAAAATGAAATAAAATATAGATTAGTCAAGGATAATATTATTAAACTATCATTAATGAATCAAAATACTAGTCCTACAATTTAGTACTAGCCAAAGCTCATTTATCCACGCACTGTTTCACGAAAGCGGAACCATCATCCCCATCAATTAACATTTTAACGGCCTATCTGTGTGATTAAGAATCTTCTAGAATTATCATTGTTTTTTATAAAGGAGAACTCAAATTTCAGTTTCATTAAAACCATAAGATCCTTGATATACGCTAATAAATATTTAACATATATTAATGATAATGCAAATCAAATATAGAAAAGAATAAAAGTATAGAAGGCATCAAATAGTACGGTGAGACTCAGTGATCACAGTGGAACCTTAGTGAAATTGCAACTTTATTTTATTTTTTCTTAAATTTTTATGCACTCAAATTTCATTAGTAACCTCAAACAGATAATCAAATGGCATCAAATAGCAACAAATATGTAATTTCCGAAAAAATGTTAGAAACACTCTAAATGGCATCGTTCTGAAGCCCCGTTCAAACGCCATTTAACTTGCCTGAATAGGACTCTTCTAACTCCAATCCGGACTCCACTTTCCTCCATCAAACACCCTCTTCCAATTCGGAAAGAGCCTTCCAACCTTGCAAATCACTCTATATAACCTCCCTCCCCTCATATCAAACCAGTACAACAAGCTTTGCAAATGAAATGCTAGAGGATTCTCTCAAAAGCTCAAGAGAAAGGAGGAGAAAGAGCAAAGAAAAGAGAAGAAATCAAGTAATTAAGGAGGATGGCTAGTTTTGTTAAAGATTCTTCATCAAACAAGAATGTGAGAAAGATGACTGAAATACTTTCTAGTATAGAAGGCTACCTTAGTGGGCGAAATCTTAATTTACAAGTAAGTTATTCTCCCTTTCCCCCATTCAATTTTCTTTTCTATATTTCTCTACATATTCTCCATACTTCAAATTTTCTTCAATATGATAGAACTATGCCAATTCTCTTTTCTTTCAAGGGATATCCTTTCTTACCTAGTCCAAGAAGATTTTCTTCTCTTCCATGGATTTCCAAACAAGTGGGAAAATCAACCTCTCTATGCAATCACATACCTTTAAGTGGCATCTCCAAGGCTTGGTTATTCATGCTAAACATTACAAGAGTGCATGTATGGATTGGGCTACTATGGGTACTCTTGTAACGACCCGCCACCCTATAATTGGGGATTCGATTACTAAATAGGTACCGAATCATTAAAAATTGAAGCCAAGCCATAATCTCGATAAGTCTGGAAAATAAATAATAAACTAAGTTAAACATTTCACATAACATCGAATTGTAAAGGAAGTGCAAGAATTAAAATTATTACAATTCGACTTGACTCGGCAAATAATTACATATTCCAAGTGAAAAGAAATAATTAAGCGTATAGGCCTTAAAGAACAGTAACAACTACATTGGGGCATACTTCGAAACAGTGGTTGCTGGCGCGCAACTCAAGACGAAACCTTCCAAGCTACGCCTGTTAGTTTAGGTGGCCAACAAGCCAATCTGACTATGTAAATCTCGTTCATTTTATTAATATAATGGTATAATATTCATTATGTGTAAATCGCATTAATTATCGTTTCATAATGAAGTCCGTGAATATGTGCTATAGTGATCAGATTATAATGAGATCATACTAATGAGACTGATCACTTAAACACACATATTCTTAATCGTTCCTAGTCGAAGGATATCCGAGAAGGACATCGGATATCCGGTTAGATTAGTACAGATTACTCCTGCTCATATGATGAGGGTGACTGATCTCATAAGTCACTTGTGTGGAGACACTAAGGCGAATCTGTAGGTGCTCATTGGAGAATGAGTTCACTGAACTGATCCGACTGAATCGCTGGATGGTATTGTACCTCACTGTCAACCAGCTTGATTCTATTGTCGCAGTTGCGTGGATGGTCCTCGGACCTGAGACACCAAGGACACCTTGGCGGTGGACTTCTGTGCTTTGACCTTGGTTTACGAATCTCTAGCCATGGGATTCTAATACGCCAAGGATTGGGTACAGCGGAATACCGTCGAAGGGAATTGTATGCCAATAAGGAATCATTCGCTCTCGGTACTTAGAGAGAGAATGCTCTAGGAAGGATGCGCAAAAGTCCCTGGCCAAGGCGGACGATAATATCGGGAAAGGAGTTTTCCGATATTCATCAGCGGCATCCAATCCAAGTGAGTCGACCGGTTAGGGTTTGACAGCTCGCCATGTCCTGAGTTGACTCGAGAGCATTGTACGAATGAAGGATTATTTCCACGCGGTAACTGTCGGCGGAAAGGTTCCAAGAATGGGTTACTTAACCCCAAATACCTTCTGGGTTCACACGGTGTTACTTGGCACCCAACGTGATCGGAGGTCCGGTCGAATTCGATGTGCGATATCAATTCGATTGATTAATTGATTAATAAAGGGTTATTAATTAATTAATAAAGCCAGTGAGGAGTCACTGGGCTTGTTGGGCCATTAACTGGACTGATACTTAGGCCTAGAGGGTCACACGCACATGATTCTCAAGGCGATGGATAAATAAGTGGTTTTATATAAACCGAGGGTTTTTATGAAAAACCGCACGGTTAGTATAAAACATAGCGAACGGGATGAGCAGGCCAAGCTGCTGCTAACCCTAGCCGCCCCTCCTTAGTTTCTGTCTTCCTCTGGTGTCCAGGCAGATCTAGATCTGCTCCGCCGCTTCTCCGAATCCCGTACGACGGGAAATCGTCCGCGCGTTGCGGCGATCATTGCGGCGACCAGCGGAGGCTTCGTGGGCTGCGAAGAACGAGGAACTCGAGGATAACCGTCGCGGGGAGGATCGCGTGGACTTCACTAGAGGCCGGGCGCTTGCGCGGCTTGCGGTGTCGCACCGACGGAACCAAACGGCTGCGGATTCGAATCCGCACACGGTGAGAACAGATAATCTGATTATCTTGTATTTTAGATTACGAAACGAGAATGGATCGCTGTAAATATTTTAGTTTCCGCTGCGTGAGCGATCCGGAGAAACCGAGAAAACCCAACAACGCCTGCCTGGAATCCTCACCTGAAAACCGCAGGAGTGAGTCTCATCGAAATGGATTTAGTAAGGATCATCCAATCCCCACCACCCACTCACGCACCTACAAATGCAACAACACAAATATAGGCAATTAATTAAGTAAAGCAGTAGACGTAATTCCCAAAGATTTCCAAATTCTGATATAAAATACATGTATTTGTAAATGCAACAGGCACAACTTTGAAACCACTCCACCACGGAGTCCACAACCAGCGTCTCAGTTAAACACACAAACCACGCAGCTGAACATGGAAAACACCGATCCGCTGGGACAAAACAGCAACCCCTCAGATAGTGCACTGGCTACTCCAGCCTGTCTAGCTTTAGGTGGTTCTGCTTTCCCCAGCTATAAGTGACACTCCGAATATACCACTCTCACACCGGTACTAGCTATACATCGGGGTATACCAAGTGACCCTCTCTCTAGATGTCACCCCATCACTCTCACACCGGCGCCGAGTCACTCCCACACCGACACAGGGTACCTAAGCGCTAACAACTGTCACTCTAGGTCCACGATCGCACAAAACACTTTAGTCTTAAGTGGCCTTCAAGCCAATATGACTTTGCAATGTTGTTCATTTATTAATATATAATGGCATTATATTCATTATGTATAATTCGTTATTATCGTCTCATAATGAAGTATGTGAATATGTGCGATAGTGATCAGATTATGATGAGATCATACTAGTAAAACTGATCACTTAAACACACATATTCTTAATAGTTCCTAATCGGAGGATATTCGAGAAGGATATCGGATATCTGGTTAGAGTAGTACAGATTACTCCCGCTCATAAGATGAGGGTGATTGATCTCATAGTCACTTGTGTGGAGACACTAAAGCGAATCTGTAGGTGCTCATTAGAGAATGAGTTCACTGAACTGATCTGACTGAATCGCTGGATGGTATTGTACCTCACTGTCAACCAGCTTGATTCTATTGTCGCAGTTGCATGGATGGCCCTCGGACCTGAGACACCAAGGACACCTTGTCGGTAGACTTCTGTACTTTGACCTTGGTTTATAAATCTCTAACCATGGGATTCTAAACAGCCAAGGATTGGGTACAGCGGAATACCGTTGAAGAGAATTGAGTGTCAATAAAGAATCATTCGCTCTTAGTACTTAGAGAGAGAATGCTCTAGGAAGGATGCGTGGAAGTCTCTGTCCAGGGTGGACGATAATATCGGGAAATGAGTTTTCTGATATTATACAGCAGCATCCGATCCAAGTGAGTCGACTAGTTAGGGTTTGACAGTACACCATACCCTGAGTTGACTCGATAGCATTATATGAATGAAGGACTATATCCACGCGGTAATTGTCGGCGGAAAGGTTCCAAGAGTGGGTTACTTAACCCCGATACCTCCCGGGTTCACGCGGTGTTGCTTGGCATCCAACGTGATCGGAGGCCCGATCAAATTCGATGTGCGACATTGATTCCATTGATTAATTAATTAATATGAGTTATTAATTGATTAATCAGGACAATGAGGAGTTACTGGACTTATTGGGCCATTAACCGGACTGGTACTTGGGCCTAGAGGGTCACATGCAAAAGATTCTCAAGGCGATGGATAAATAAGTGGGTTTTATATTAACCAGGAGTTTTTATGAAAAACTACGCGGTTAGTATAAAAAATAGCGAACGGGCTGAGCAAGCCAAACTGCTGTTAACCTTAGCCGCCCCTCCTCTATTTCTCTCTCTCTCTGATGCCCCAGAAGAATCGGGATCCCTGAATCTGCTCCGCCGCTTCTCTAACTCCCGTCCGACGGGAAATCGTCTGCGCGTTGCAGCGATCGTTGCGGCGAACGGCGGAGACTTCGTGGGCTGCAAAGAACAAGGAACGTAAGGATATTTGTCGCGAGGAGGATTATGTGGACTCCGCTAGAGGCCGGGCGCTTGCGCGGCTTGCGGTGTCATACCAATAGAACCAAACAGTTGCGGATTCGAATCCGCACACGGTAGGAAACGATTATCCGATAATCCATTTTGGTTTTTCAAAACGGGAATAAGATCGCTGATTATTTTCTGCTGCGTGGGCGATCCGGAGAAACGCGAGAAACCAACAGTGGTATCAGAGCCAGGTTCTACTGTTTCTCATGCCGTTTCGAAGTCCGAATTAATTATTCTTGTAATATTCCATGCAATATAATTCGATTAATTACTGGATATGTGTTCATATGATGAACACAATTAATTTGATTAATTTTCATCTAGCAAAATCGAATTTTTGGGGTCTTTTCGAAGTTCTTCATGTTATGAAGAATTGTGTCCTTGCCGACACAGTTTCGAAGATTCAAGTGGCCGTGAAAGGTGATTGGGCTTCCTAGAGGATCATTGTTTTTGGCTAGTCACTGCAGGCTTCATGGGCGGCGTAGGACAGGCCGGAGGAGGGATGCAAAAGGGGGTCATCTTCCTCCTTTGCTACGTTTAAACCCAGAAATATAAGGGGTTTTTGGAGTGCTCAGCCAGCAGCTGTTTGGAGCAACGCCGGGGACTACCAGTGCCGGGGCCCTCACCAGCGCGGGGGGCGATGCCGGCGGGGCCGGGGTCCCCGGCCGCCAGGCGGCCCTATTTCCCCCTCCCCCCCCCCCGCCGCCGCCTTGAACCTGCAAACACAGGTTAGGGTTTCTGTTTAGGGGGCGTCGTTGGGGGAGAAACCGGTTTAGGCAGGCCGTTTTTTTTGGGGGGTGTTTTTGGGTTGAACAAGATGGGTTGTAGGGGCAAACCAGGCTCGAGCCTGGCCAAGCCATGGGCTCGAGCCAGGTGCCTTTATGGGCTTAGCCCATTCGGTTATTTCCCAATTAAAACCCCCCATTTTCATTTAAACCCCAATAACCCATTTAAGAATAAAATTTGAGTTTAATTTTGAAATTCAAAATTGTTTTGAAATTTATTTATTCAATTTTATTTAATTGGGTTATTCAGTGATTTTGAATAATTTTCTAATTAACAATTAGTTGTTAGATGATTAGAGTTAATTATTAGTTTAATTGTTAAATTAATAATTAATCTTAATTTAACTAATTTAAGAGTTAAATTAGTGTGTAATAATTATTAGTCTAAGTGTTAGATTATTAATTATTAAATCATCTAATTGTTAATTAATTAGTTAGTTATTAATTTAAGAGTTAAATTAATAATTAATTTTAATAACTAATTTAATTGTTAAATTAGTAGTCTTTAATTAATTAGTGTTAGTTATTAATTTAATAGTTAAATTAATGATATCATTAATCATCTAATCTAAGAGTTAGATTAGTAATTATTAGTTAATTAGAGTTAATTGTTAGTTTAAGTGTTAAGTTTAATGATTAATTTTAAATGAACTAATCTAAGTGTTAGATGATAATTATTAATTAATTAGTGTTGATTAATAATTTAAGTGTTACATTAGTAATTAACATTAATTAACTAATCTAAGAGTTAGATTAGTAGTTAATTAATAATTAGAGTTAATTAATAATTTATGTGTTAAGTTGATAATTAACTCTAGTAGACTAATCTAAGAGTTAGATTAGTAATTAATCATTAATAGTCTAATTGTTAGATTATTAATTTAGTTTAATCAAAATGTTAGATTGTTTTAATTATTAGAAATGTTCTAATTGTATGGAATATTATGGAATTATTAATTTGGAGTGTGTGCACATGTGATGTGTATGTATTATGCTTTTATACATGATTTAATTGCATGTTAAGTTAATAAAATAAGTTTTTCGAAATTCAAATATCAATTTTGATTGGAACCCAACTTTTTGAAAGCCAAAGATATTTAATTTTGAAACTCTTTTATTTTAGCCATGTGATGCGCTATATCTTGTGTGGATTGGATAAAATACACCGTGGTCATGGATATGCATATTTAATATTATTCATGTGATGAATGATGTGTGAGGATCGTAGATATGCGATTGAATTTTATTAATTGTTAATAAATAGAGGTCTGCGTACCTTTCTCTCTCTCTCATACTCCGATGTACTTCTACCTCCCTCTCTCTTGTACTCGCCATAAGGCCATCTTCTGTTTACATGTAATTTTAGAATTTAATGTAATATGATCAAGGCAACCGAGGAAGGAGCGAGGACAATCCACTGCTGCAATCAAGAAGGCGATACGATGGAGATCTTTTGCCTTTATGTTTGCAGGATTATCTAATATAAATGTTATGTTAGATTGTGTGTGTGTTTGACTGATGGCTCCAGTCAGATCTATTGTGCTATCCATAACCACACTAAACATGTATGTTGTAAGGATTGAGGTTTCGGATCCGGTTATCGGGTCAATTTGGGAGTCGGATCCTTTGGTTTGGACCTTTGTGGGGCTGGGGCATGAGTTCTTTTTCGCTTCGAGCTTGCTCGACGCGATTCAAACGGTGTCCGGTTATGTGAACACATTTTAGAATGTGTCATGTGGGTGCCACATGGGCGAGTGTTGGGACGCGAGAGTACGGCCCTGGTCTTATCGTCTGAATGGCGTCTTGCATGGTCGACGCCATTCAGAGATCTGACAGTGTACGACCCTCGTCTTGTCATCTGAAAGGCGGCTGCCTTAGACGACGCATTTTAGCAAGTTTTGATTTGACCCCGTGAGCCCTCCCTCCTTTCCCTCATTCTCTCCTTTCCCTTCTCTCTCTTCCCTTCCCCTTCGATCCATCCGACCCCCCCTTCCCCCTTCTCTTTCCTTTCCTCTCCCCATTCTTCCTCTCCCTCCACTCCATCAACCCCCCTAACTTCCAACACTACCACCACTATCTCCTCCGTGGCACCTTGCTCTCCGGACGGCGACCGACGTCCCAGTGGAGTGATGGCGTCCACGGCGGTACCGGTGGCGGCTTGCGACGTGGCGGTTCGGTGGCTAGGAACTAGGAGGAGTTCAAGTAACCGGTAGGGTGACGATCCTCGTTGTGTTTTGATTAAAACCATATTTTTCCCACTTTGGAGCATGTTTAGGGGATTTTTGAGGTGAAAATGTTAACTTTATAAAACGAGAAATGATGGGCTTTTAATTGGTATTTAGATTCTCCTCCTCCTTCCCTATTTCGTTGTGTTTTGTGCGATTTGGGGGAGAAATCCCAATTTGTAACTCGGGGGAGGCCAGAAGAGACCCTGTTTGAGGACGTTAAATAGCGTCTGGGGACAACGACGCCATTTCAAATGGTGGCTTCCACCCAAGACGCGATTTAACCCAGATAAGGGGTTTTGTTTCCGGCTCAAATAGCGTCTAGAGACAGCGACGCCATTTAAAAGGCGGCTGCCAAGGGCGACGCAGTTTAGGCCATCTTCTGAGGCCAATTTTTACGTGAAACCAGTTTAGGAGTCTTGAATGACGTCGGCGGGCGACGCGATTTAAGACAAAACTCCATTAATTCATACTATTAACATGTGTTTACAATGTTAGATAGTTTGCTTGAAAATCATACTTCGAAGACAAGGATCTTTCACGTGAACGGATCGCACCATGTTGTGTTTTTGTGCGATCGTGGGCCTAAAGTGACAGTTGTTAACGGTTAGACACCCTGTGTCGGTGTGGGAGTGACACAGTGCCAGTGTAGGAGTGGTGGGGTGACGCCTAGAGAGAGGGTCACCTGGTGTACCCCGGGGTACAGCTAGTACTGGTATGGGAGTGGTACATTTGGAGTGTTACTCGTGCTGGGGGAAGCAAAACTACCTAGAGCCGGTTAGGCCGGAGTAGCCAGCGTGCTATCCGAGGGGTTGCTGTTTGGTCTCAGCGGGTCGTTGTTTTCTACGTTCGGCCACGTGGTTTGTGTGTTTAGCCGAGACGCTAGTTGTGGACTCTGTGGTGGGGTGGTTTCAGAGTTGTGCATCTTACATTTACGAATGCATGCGTTTTATATCGGAATTTGGGAATCTTTGGGAGATGTGTTTACTGCTTTAATTATTTAAATTGGCTATATTTGTGTTGTTGCACTTGTGGGTGCGTGAGTGGGTGGTGGGGAGCGAAGGATCCCTACTGAGTCCATTTCTATGAGACTCACTCCAGAGGTTTTCAGGTGAGGGTTCTAGGCAGGCGTAGCGTGGAGGGTTTCGCCTAGGGTTGCGCGCCAGCAGCCACTGTTTCTGGGTATGCCTCGATGTAGTTGTTATTCCGGCCTGTACGCTTAATTATTTCTTTTTAGTTGGAATATGTAATTATTTGCTGAGTCAAGTCGAATTGTAATAATTTTTAATTCTTGCACTTCCTTTACAATTCGATGTGATGTGAATGTTTAGCTTAGTTTATCATTTGTTTCCCAGACTTACCAAGATCCTGGTTCAATTTCAAATTTTAATGATTCGGTACCTATTTAGTAATCGGATCACCGATTATAGGGTGGCGGGTCATTACAGTTGGTATCAGAGCATTCAGTCTGGCAAATAGATGAATAACTAGGTTAAATATTATAATTTTGGCAAACAATTACATTATCCTGTACAGGTATGACGGTAGTGTAGGTTTTGGATTCTTAGAAATTTTCGATTCTTGTGACTGTAGGCGATTAGATGGCTCCTAGGAAGAGAGTGCCAGTGATTAGGAAGCAGGGAGATGTTCCTAGTGCCGGTAGGCCGAATATGGAGCATTTTATAGAGGCTGTGATGGATACAATGACTAGATATCAGACTCGAGACCCTAGTGAGAGGGGAGGGCCTTCAGCTACTCTGTAGAGATTCTTGAAGCTGAAGCCGCCTCATTTTACCGGTCGTCCCAACCCTGATGAGGCCGTTCATTGGCTGAAGGAGTTAGAAAAGACTTTCGATACTATGGATTGTGCAGCAGTTGAGAAGACTCAATTGGTTACCTTCATGTTAAAGGATGACGCCTATGACTGGTGGACGACTTTGAAGAGCTTGTCTTATGTAGATAGGAATCCCAGGGAGATTCCATGGGAGACATTTGTGAAAGAATTCAATGCACAGTACTTCCCCAAGCATGTCCAGAAGGCTAAGGAAAGGGAATTTATGGAGTTGACCCAAGGGAGGATGACAGTGCTCGAGTACCAGATGAAATTTGTTTCGCTTGGAAGATTTGTACCCTTTATTTCAGGAGACGAAGATCATCGGACTGAGAGGTTCGTGGACGGACTGAGGTCCATCTTGAGGAATTTTGTGGCATCCCATTGTTGTACGGACTTGGCGTCAGTAGTTAAGTGTGCCGCAGCAGTAGAGGCACAGCAAGATCAGTCGGCTCGAGAGAGGGGACTGGCTACTCAAGGGCCGACTTATGGCAAGGGAAAAACAACAACAACTCCTTCATTTGGATCGGGATCTTCTTCACTCGGTTCCAGATTCAGGAGGTTCTTTCGAGGCGGTGGCGGCAGCAGTGGCAGCAGTGGTAGTACCAGACCCAGGCAGAGCCAGCAGAGTCAGTCGGTGTCCAGTGCTCAGTAGGAGGCAGCTCAGAGGCTTCCGGCAGCTTGTCGTCATTGTGGTGGTACTTACGGTGGGATTCAATGTCCTACATTTTCTAGGAGATGTTATACTTGTGGCCAGCAGGGCCATTGATGGATATAGGTGTCCTCTAAGCCAATCATAAGACACCTATTTCAATCTGGTTCACTAATCAATGACATTAAATTCATTATGTAGATTGGCATATTTTTAATTGCGCATAATGAAGTCCATGAATATGTGCAATAGTAATCAGATTATGATGAGATCATAATAATGAGACTGATGACTTATAAACACATATTCTCAATTGTTCCTAGTCGTAGGATGTTTGAGAAGGACATCAAACATCCGGTTAGACTAGTACAGGTTATTCCAGCTCATATAATGAGGGTGACTGATCTCGTTAGTTACTCGTGTGGAGACACAATGGTAAACCTGTAGGTGCTCATTGGAGAATGAGTTCACTGAACTGATCCGACATGAATCGCCGAATGGTAATTTACCTGACTGTTAATCGGCTTGATTCATCGTCACAGTGGCGTGGTTGATCCTTAGACTTAAGACACCAAAGACACCTTGTCGGTAGACTTCTGGACTTTGACCTTGACCTATGAATCCCTATCCACGGGATCTCTAATAGTCAAGGATTGGGTCCAGCGGAAGACCTTCGAAGGTGATTGTATGTTCAATAAAGGATCGTTCACTCTCAGGTAACTAGAGAAAGAATGCTCTAGAATAGATCCGCAGGAGTCTCTGGCCAGAGCAGAAACAATATCAGAAAATAGGTTTTCGGATATTGTAAAGCGGAGTCTGATTCAAGTGAGTTGACCATCTAGGGTTTGACAGTTGACCATACCCTAGGTTAACTCGAGAGCATTGTGCGAACGAAGGATTATAGCCACGTGGTAACTATGGACGGACAGGTTCCATGAGTGGGTTGCTGAACCCCATTACCTTCCGGGATCATGCGGTGTTGCTTGGCACCCAACTTGATCGGAAGTCCGACCGAATTTACATGCGATGATAATTCGATTAAGTAATTAGTTAATATCTAGATATTAATTAATTACAATAAGTCAATAACTAGTTATTGGACTTAACGGGCTGAAAACTGGATTGGTAAATGGGCCTAGAGGGTCACACGGAATAAGATTCTCAGTCGGTGGTACATAAGTAGGATTTATATTAACTCGGGGACTTTTGTGAAAAGTCGCACCGACTTAATATATATACACGCTGTTGAGAAACCTTGGGCCAAGTTCCAGGATTTTTCTTGCTGGCCGCCATCCCTCCTTTCTCTCTCCTTCTCTGGGCGCGCCGTTCGAGGCACCAGAAACAGTTTCCGTCTCTGCCGTGTGTGATTCTCGAAAGTCGAAAATTCCCGTTGGCGGGATTTTAGCAATCGTTGCGGCGACGGATCTTCAGCGAGCGAGCTGATACGGACGAGGGATCGAGGACGAACCACCGCGGAGGATCGCGTGGATACCGCTGGAGGCCGGACGCTTGTGCGGCTTGCGGCATCGCCTCGACGGAATCGAGACGGAAGCGGATTCGAATCCGCACATGGTAATCGGATTACTTCTCGTTGTTTTCGGTTTTAGTTTTTCGTTCCGAATCGGATCAGCGGGCATCGGGCGGGATTTAATTTTGTTCGTCGTTTCCGCTGCGTTCTTCGCGTCCCGCTCGGATCCCAACATCCATTTGGCGAGGTATTGCCCGCAGGGGCATGGTCAGGGGCAGGGACCAGGTGATAAGAAGAAGCTGAGAACCCAGGGGAGAGTTCTTGCTATCACCAGGAAGAAGGCTCGTCCATCCAACTTGGTGGAAGGTACACTTTCTATCCTTGGGAACTCCGCGCATGTGTTGATTGATTTGGGTGCTTTGCATTCTTTTATTTCTAAGTAGTTCGTAGATGTTCTTTCTGCACCCGTTGATGAGTTATCTTATGGACTGATGGTTGAGGTTCCTTCTGGGAATTTCATGTTGACTTATAACTGTTTAAGTGAGATTCCCTTAACCATTGAGGGTCATCAGTTGCTTGCCCAGTTAGTTGTGCTTGCCATTCGTGACTTTGATGTCATCTTGGGCATAGACTGGTTGGAAGCTTATTATGTCGAGGTGGACTGCCATAGGAAGAGGGTGCGTTTCTCCATTCCGGGCATCCCGGCCTTCTACTTCCAAGGTATTAGGCTCTCTTCTCATGGTATTCTTATTTATGTTTTTAAGGCCCAAAGGTTACTTGTTGGTGGTTGTAAGGCTTTCCTTGCCTCGGTAGTTGTAGCCGGTGTTAGTAAAGGCTCCAGTCCTTGGTAGGTGCCAGTAGTCTGTGACTTTGTTGATGTGTTTCCTGAGGAGTTGTCTGGTCTTGCTCCTCAGCAGGAGGTTGAGTTCACTATTAAGCTTGCACCAGGTACGACGTCCTTGTCTAAGGCCCCGTATCGGATGGCTCCGGCCGAACTCGCTGAGTTGAAGGCGCAGTTGCAGGAATTGCTGGATAAGGGTTTTATCCGTCCCAGTACTTCTCCGTGGGGTGATCCAGTTTTATTTGTCAGGAAGAAGGATGGTTCTCTGAGGCTATGCATTGATTATAGACAACTGAACCAGGTGACAGTAAAGAACAAGTACCCACTTCCGAGAATCGATGATCTGATGGATCAGTTGCAGTCTGCTATGGTATTCTCGAAGATTGACTAAAGTTCAAGGTATTACCAAATGAGGATCCATGAGGCTGATGTGAGTAAGACGGCTTTTAGGACTCGGTACGGACATTATGAGTTTTTAGTTATGACTTTCGGCTTGACCAATGCTCCGGCGGCTTTTATGGATTTGATGGACCAGGTCTTCAGGGCCTACCTGGATCAGTTTGTGGTGGTGTTTGTTGATGATATTTTGGTGTATTCTTCTTCTGAAGAAGAGCATGCCACACATCTTCAGGTGGTGTTGCAGGTTTTGAGAGAGCAGCAACTCTCTGCCAAGTTTAGCAAGTGTGAATTCTGGCTAGATAAGGTGTACTTCCTGGGGCATGTCATTTCGGGAGATGGCATTTGTAATGACTGAGATTTCGGGTTCTGTATTCGGGTCGGGTTCGGGCCGGATCCCCTGGTTTGGACCCTGGAGGGGTCTTGAGGTTGCTGGCTGAATGGCGTCAGCACTGCTCGACGCCTTTCAAAAGGCGTCAGGTTGTGTGGACGCCGTTTAGGGTCTGTGGTTGTTGCGCCACCTGGGCGGATTTCGGGCCGCGGGAGTACGGCCCCTGTCAGATTTGTCTGAACGGCGTCCAGCTCGGTCGACGCGTTTCAGACTGCGACACCTGCGGCGTCAGGGTACGGCGCCAGAGCGTTGTCAGTACGGCCTGTCTTGTCGTCTGAACGGCGTCCGCGGTGGGCGACGCGTTTCAGAGTGGTGTCAGTACGGCCGTCCTGTCAGACTGAATGGCGTCTGCCTCGATCGACGCGTTTTAGCGGGATTCTGGTTGACCCCGCGAGCCTCCCCTTCCTTCCCTCACTTTCGCCTCTCCACTCTCTCTCTTCGCCCTCTCCGCTCCCTCCGCTCTCCTTCCTCCCTTCCCTTCCTCTTCTTCCTCTTCCAACTACTCGGTAGCTTCCCTACCTCTCACCTCTACCTCCACCACCTTTCTCGCGGCGTTCCCTTCCCCGGACGGCGGCCGACGTCCCGGCGGAGTGGCGGCGTTCTCGAGGATACCGGCGGCGGCTTGGGGCGAGACGGGTCGGCGGCGAGGAGCTTGGAGGAGTTCGAGAACCGGTAGGGGGACGAACCTTGCTTGTGATGTTCGCGTGACGGGGTGTTTGGGGGATAGATTGAGCATGCTTAGGGGGAGATTCCATGTGGGAATAGCGGTGTTGTGATCGTGGCTTCGTAGCATAATTATGTAATCGAGCTTATCTTCTTCCCCCTTTGGTTTTGGGCTTTTCGGGGTGCCCGGGGTTCAAGGGTGAAGCCCTCGGGTTGAACCAGGAGACCTGGTTTCTGGCGCTAAATAGCGTCGTACCTGGTCGACGCCTTTCCGAAAGACGTCGGGTCAGTACGACGCGTTTTAGGCCAGAAATCTCCTGTGTGAGGTTTCCTGAGTTAGGGGTTCTGCGCTAAATGACGTCATGGATGGACGACGCCTTTCAGAAGGACGTCGGGCCATCATGACGCCATTTAGGCAGGAAATGCCCCCGTTTAAGGGATCTGAAATCTGGATTTCTGGGTTGAATGGCGTCGGGGCACCCAGACGCGTTTTAAAACGGCGGCTTCATTGGTAGACGCGTTTTAAGCATAAATCTGGCTTTTAATAAACCTGTCTATGGGTCTTGAATGGCGTCGACCTCGGTCGACGCGATTCAAGACAGGAATGCTCAGATCTGTTTTATCCATGCATGTTTCATGTTGGGATGGTTCTAATGCATGCTGTGGGTTGCATATTGAGACAGGGACTTCTGCATGAATGGAATTACATCACCTGTGTGTGTGTGCGTGTGTGCTTTAACTATATTTTGAGACTGAGGTTTACTGTGCGAATGGAATCATGTTATATGCGTGGTTGTGTTATGCGAATGTGGATCGGGTTAACTGTGGTTTACGTTTGTCACCATGGGCTGATGGGAGAAGGGCCATGGTGTCTGTGAGGAGGGGTGCTTATTGTGTTTTACCCTTGGCTGAGACAAGCAGAACCACCTTGAGCCCGTCGGGCCGGAGTAGCTGTGTGCTATCCGAGGGGTTGCTGTTTGGTCTCAGCGGGTCGGGGTTTCCCTTGGTTGTCGTGACAGCTTCTGGCGTGTTTCTTGCTGTGGAGCTAGTGGTGTTTCTGGTGGGAGTTGGTTTACCCATTAGCCAGTGGGCCTGATGTGACCTTTGATCAAGGTTACGAGTGGTACCTATAGCCCTTGGCCTGACGCAGCCCGGGAGAGTTGGGTTTGTGGGTAGTTCCTATAGCTTCGGCTTGACGGGGGTTCGCCGGTCCCCAGGGCCCTCCTGAAGCGCTGAGGCCTAGCGTGGAGGCAATCCGGACGGTAGGACAGTAGTCTAGACTGCTTGTGTGCACACGTAGCTGGCAGTGGCGGTACACTGAGTCCAGCTAGTCCTAGTTTAGCTCACTGCCTCACCCTACAGTGCCCCGGAACACTGTAGGGGTGGACAGGCGTGAGCAGTGGTGGTAGTGTTGGGAGGCGACGTTCGACTTCGGTCGACAGTGTGGTTTAGTCGCTTCGTGGACTTTGACTGTGAGTCGTGACTCTGTGTTGAGTTCTTCGGGTTACTTGGAGTGGTTCTTGTTACACTGCTTACTGTGCGTTTCACATCAGAGTTGGGTGTTGTGTTTACTACTTTACTTAAATTGCCATATATCCCTGTTGTTGCACTTGTGGGTGTGTGAGTGGGAGGCAGGGGATCGGATGATCCCTACTGAGCCCATTTCTGGTGTGGCTCACTCCCTTCGGTTTCAGGTGCGGACCTCGAGGCGAGCGGAAGCGTGGTGACTTCTTGGTGTGCGGACCAGCAGCTGTCTTAGTCCCGGGGTATGCCCCGATGTTGTTGTACTTTCCTTCTGCCTGTACTTATTTAATTGTTGGACATGTAATTATTGTTGGACTGTATACGGACATTGTTATTCTCCTTCCTGCGCACTTGCTTACCTTGTGGTCCGTGTGTTTATTATATTTAATCTTGTTTAGCACTTACTCCTCCAGACGTGTTGTGTGAGATCCGGGTGCGAACCCGCAGTTAATGGGCCGACATCCATTTAGTGACCGGGTCTCCGGTCATAGGATGGCGGGTCGTTACAGCATTACTGTGGATCCAACCAAGATTGACGCAGTAATGGACTGGGGTAGACCAACGACAGTAATTGAGATTAGGAGCTTTCTGGGATTGGCAGGGTATTACAGACGGTTCATCTAGGATTTTTGTTCGATAGCGACCCCCTTGTCGAGGTTGACTTGTAAGGGTGTTCGTTTTGCATGGAGCGAAGAGTACGAGTATAGTTTTGCTGAATTGAAGGCTCGTCTCACTTCGGCTCCAATTCTGGTGCTTCCATCAGGTTCCGGTGGATTCGTAGTTTACTCAGATGCATCTCGTCGAGGTTTGGGTGTAGTTTTGATGCAGCATGGCAAGGTTGTGGCCTATACTTCTAGGCAATTGAAGAAGCACAAGGAGAATTATCCCACTCGTGACTTAGAGTTGGCAGTGTTGGGATCGCTGTGTCGGGATCCGACCGAAAACGCAGCGGAATAAAAATAATTTAAGAATCGGATCCATCCCGTTTCGATCAACAAAACAAGACTGGAGTAAATCGGATTTACCTTGCGCGGATTCGAATCTGCGTTCGTTTTCCGGTTCCGTCGGAGCGATGCCGCAAGTCTCGCAGATGCCCGACCTCTAGCGGTATCCACGCGGTTCTCCTCGCGATGGATCGTCCTCGCCTCCTCGTTCGATGCAGCGTTCGTGGATCTCGTCTGGCTGCGTGTAATCCGCCGCGACATGCGGATTCGGAATCTCCCGTCGGACAGAAGGCGGAGCAGTCGGGAATTGAAGCGGAGCCTCCAGATGGCCGCCTCGTGTCACACGCCCAGAAGAGAGGAGAGAGAGAAAAAGAACGACGGCTAGGTTAGGGATGCTGGCCCCCGACGTAGAATCCGTTCTTTTATAATAAGTCTGTTTGCGGTTTTTCATAAAAACCCAGACTTATCCGAAATCCTGTTGGATTATCTATCGACTTGAAAACTATTTTCGTGTGACCCTCTAGGCCCAAATACCAGTCCAGTTGATGGCCCATTAAGTCCAGTAACCCTTTACTGACCCACTGAATTAATTAATATCCTCATATTCAATTAATCAGCTGAATTTAATGTCCCACAATAAATTCGGACGGACTTCTGATCATGTTGGATGCCAAGCAACATCGCGTGATCCTGGATGGCACTGGGGTTATCGCAACCCTCTATTGGAACCTTTCTATCATCGGTTAGCACGCGGATATAATCTTTCATCCGTGCAATGTTCTCGAATCGACCTAGGGTATGGTTTACTGTTAAACCCTATTCGGTCGATTCACTTGAATCAGATGCTGCTAATCTTAATCTGATAACTCCTTAACGAATACAGAGTCCGCCCTGGCCAGGGACTTTAAGCGCATCATTCCTGGAACATTCTCTCTTAAATTATCGAGAGCGGATGATCCCGTATTGAACACACAATTACCTTCGAGGGCATTTCCCTTAACCCGATCGCTTGACTTATTGATAATCCATGGTTAGGGATTCGTTAGTCAAGGTCAAAGTTCAAAAACCTACCAACAAGATATCTTTGGCGTCTCAGGTCCAAGGATCATCCACGCAACCGTGACAATAGAATCGAACTGGTTAACAGTTAGGTGTTTATCATCCAGCGATTCATAGTCGGATCAGTTCAGTGAACTCATTCACCAATGAGCACCTACAGGTCCAGCATAGTGTCTCCACACAAGTGACTTATGGGATCAGTCACTCTCATCATATGAGCTGAAGTAACCTATACTAGTCTATCCGGATGTTCGATGTCCTATCTCAAACATCCTATGACTAGGAACAATTAAAAACATGTGTTTATAAGTCTTCAGTCCCGTAATTATGATCTATTCATAATCCGAAGACTGTTGCACATGTTCATGGACTTCTTCGTGATACGATAAACAGAGATCGAATTAATCACATACAATGAATTATTACTATTTATTAATAATATGAATCAGTACATAGTATCGGATTGGCTTTGAGACCATCTAATACTAACAATCTCCCACTTGGACTAAAGCCAATCACTTTTATACAGAATATCCATATTCTCCAAGTGACGCTCAAAGACATTTTGAGACAAAGGCTTTGTAAGTGGATCTGCTACATTGTCCGCTGAAGGAACTCTTTTCACCACGACATCTCCTCGAGCTATAATCTCTCTGATCAGATGAAAGCGCCGCTGAATGTGTTTCAACTTCTGATGAGACCTCGGCTCTTTCGCTTGAGCAATTGCCCCATTGTTGTCACACAGTAGTGGGACGGGACCAGATATGCTTTCCACCACACCAAGATCGCCGATGAATTTCTTCATCCATACAGCTTCCTTGGCGGCTTCAGCAGCAGCAATATGCTCGGCTTCCGTTGTCGAATCAGCAATGGTTTCCTGCTTGAAACTTTTCCAGCTCACTGCTCCCCCGTTGAGTGTAAAAACAAAACCTGATGTTGACTTGCTGTCGTCAGGATCAAACTGAAAACTCGAGTCAGTGTATCATTGCAGCTTTAAGTCTCCTCCTTCATAGACTAGAAATAGATCCTTAGTCCTTCTCAAGTACTTAAGGATGCATTTCACAGCCTTCCAGTGTTCATCACCTAGATCTGCCTGATGTCTACTTGTAACACTTAGAGTAGTATATGCTACATCAGGTCTGGTACATAGCATGGCATACATGATGGATCATGGCAGAAGCATAGGGGACTTTATCCAACATAGCCCTCTCTTTAGGTGTCTTGGGAGATTGACCTTTAGAGAGTGAAATTCCTTGTCTCATCGGTATGAGACCTCTCTTGGAATTTTCTATGCCAAACCTTTTGATAATGGTTTCTATGTACATGGATTGTGTTAAAGCTAGCATATTCTTTGATCTATCTCTATAGATCCGTATTCTTAATACGTAAGATGCTTCTCCCAAATCCTTCATGGAGAAGTTATTTGACAGCCATATCTTTACTGATGACATCATTCCTACATCATTCCTAATGAGTAGGATGTCGTCAACGTAAAGAATAAAAAATGTGATTGCGCTCCCACTGTTTTTCTTGTATATACAGGGCTCATCTTCATTCTTAATGAAGCCATAAGATTTGATCGCCTCATCAAATCTTATGTTCCAGCTTCGGGAAGCTTGCTTCAGTCCATAATGGACCTCTGCAACTTGCATACCATGTCTGGAGATTCTTTGGATGTGAATCCTTCTGGTTGTATCATATACACCTCCTCCTCAAGGTTTCCATTAAGGAAGGCAGTCTTCACATCCATCTGTCAGATTTCATAATCATGGTAGGTAGCAATGGCGAGAAGAATTCTGATAGACTTAATCATAGCAACGGGTGAAAAGGTTTCGTCATAGTCAACACCTTGTCTTTGACGATAGCCTTTCGCCACTAATCTTGCTTTACAAGTCTCAATACGTCCATCTACATCGATCTTTCTTTTAAAGATCCATTTGCAGCCGATAGATACTATTCCATTGGGCAAATCTACCAACTTCCAAACTTGGTTGATGTACATGGACTATATTTCAGAATTCATGGCTTCCTGCCATTTCCCGGCCTCTGGACTTTCAATGGCCTCTAGGTAAGTCTTAAGATCTTCATCCTCATTATAGAGTATCCTTGAACCATCCAAATTAATATGTCCTACATATATTTCTGGTGGTTTAGGTACTCTTTCAGACCTACGAGCTTCCTGTGTATCATTTTGAACAGGTTCAGAAACTGACGGTTCATCTGATGAACCGTTACCAGTTTGTGGGTCTGGAATTTCTTCCAGAATTACTTTACTCCCACTGTCCTTCTGGAGAATATAATCTTCTTCCCGAAAGATAGCTCTCCTAGCCACAAACACCTTTTGTTCTCCAGGATGATAAAAGTAATATCCATAAGTTTCCTTTGGATCTCCCATAAATATGCATTTGTCAGTTTTAGATTCCAGCTTATCTGCGTCATGTCTTTTAACATGAGTAGGGCATCCCCAGACTTTAACATGTTTAAGGTCTGGTTTCCTTCCATTCTATATCTCATATGGAGTAGTTTCAATAGATTTGCTGGGTACCTTGTTCAGGATATATATAGCCGAGCTAAGTGCATATCCCAATAAGGACACTGGTAATTTGAACATGCTCATCATGGATCGCACCATTTCCATTAATGTGCGATTTCTCCTTTCTGATACACCATTCATTTGAGGTGTATAAGGAGGTGTAAGCTGAGAAAGGATACCATTATCCTTTAAGTATTTAATGAACTCTGTACTTAAGTATTCACCACCCCGATCGGATCGGATGGTTTTTATACTCTTTCCTGTTTGTTTTTCTACTTCATTCTTAAATTCTCTGAATTTCTCAAAGGCTTTAGACTTATACTTCAATAAGTATATATATCCAAACCTTGAGTAATCATCAGTGAATGTAATGAAGTATGAGAAACCACCAATGGCTTGGGTTGACATAGGACCACATACATCTGAATGTATGAGTTCTAATATGTCTTTGGCTCGTTCTCCAGTTCCACTAAATGGAGACTTAGCCATTTTACCCATTCAACATGACTCACAGGTTGCATATGATTCATAATCAAATGGATCCAAATATCCATCTTTATGCATCCTTTGGAGTCTGTTTTCACCAATGTGTCCAAGCCTACAATGCCACAAGTAGGCTTTGTTCATTTCATACTTACTTCTTTTAATTGAAGAACCGATGTGTAAATTATCATGAGACACATTTAATAGATACAAACCATTGGACAAAATAGTAGAAGCTATTAATTTATTTCTGAAATAAATTGAACAACTATTGTTCCCAAAATTTAAATTGTATCCAATTCTATCTAAACATGAAATATAAATTATGTTCCTTATTATGCTAGGTACATAATAACATTCATCTAATAAAAATGTGTCTCCGGATGGTAGCTTGAGCTTCACTATCCCCACAGCAATCGCCGCAACTCTTGCACCGTTACCTAGTCTCAGCTCCACCTCGCCGGTCCTCAGCTTACGCCTTCTTGTCAGTGCCTACACAGAATTGCAAATATGAGATACACATCCAGTATCTAATACCCATGATGTACAATCTCTTATTGACAAGTTTACATCTATCATATAGATACCTGAAGTGTCCTGCTGCTTCACAGTTCCTTGAGCCTTCTCCTTAAGGTATTCTTTGTAATTCCTCTTCCAATGGCCTTTCTGGTGACAGTAGAAGCAATCACCTTTCTCAGCATTTTTACCTTTGTTTTTCTTGACAACCTTTGCCTTTCTCTGAACCTTGTTCTTATTCTTTCGAAAAGCTTGGACTGCAAGTCTTTTTCTGTTGGTCTTACCAACCATGAGGACTTGGGATTTATCCTTCACAAGGTTCCCTTCAGTAGTCTTTAACATATTCAGTAGTTCAGCTAAGGTGGCCTGGATCTTATTCATATTAAAATTAACGATGAATTGAGCATATGACTGTGAAAGTGAAGACAACACGAGGTCTGTGTGCATCTCTTTGGGAAGTGTAATCCCAAGAGCATCCAGCCTCTCCACCCACTCAATCATCTTCAGCACGTGATTCTGTACTGAAGTTCCCTCTGCCATCTGAGCCTTGAACAGATTCTTCGATATCTCATATCGTTCGATTCTGCTCTGCTCACCAAATAGCTCCTTCAAATGGAGCATGATGGATCTAGCATCCATCTCTTCATGTTGTCTCTGCAACTCATTGCTCATAGAGTCTAACATGTAGCATTGGGCCATGGTGGAATCTTCCTTCCATTTTTCATACACTATCATTTCCTCCTGTGGAGCATCCAATGATGGTTCAACAGGAGGTTCATTATCGAAGACGTAGGCAATGTGCTAAGACCTGAGGACTATCTTCAGGTTTCTGAGCCAGTCTGAGTAATTGGTGCCTGTCAAATGGTTGGCATCAAGTATGCCTCGCAACGGCTTACGGTGCGACATTCTCGCCTACAGGAGATAATCAAATGATAATTACCAGATATTCAGATTAACTAAAACAAGATATGGTCTTTTATTATCTAGTTTTACTCCCACTAATTTTCGACGGACTGTATAACCTTCAGATATACAGAACAGAAGACACCGACTGTCTCTAAGTGGGGATCAGAATCTCCAAGCATCACAGTATGACCTCGGATAAACACATAGTATCATACCGCTATCTCAGAGCAATCATCTCATGATAATTGCAACTCCTTGCAATATCCGATCATATTTCGGCTTCCAAGTTATTAATGGTCCTGAGTAAACACAGTAGACCATTATCCCCAGTCTAAGCATTACCATCAATACGTGATAAAGTAGAGTAGAAATATAGTTCCCAAGTAAACACATGGATGACTATATCATTCCTCTACTTTTATCCAAAGGCATCTAATGCCATGATCAATAGTTCTCTCATCAATTAATGGCAAACCTCGGGTAAACACATAGTATCTGCCACCACTAAATTAAGTTCTATTAATCATATTGATGGAGAGCCACGCGGTGCATTCTCAATGACTCGCACTACGGCTTAGAGTTTGTTACGAAAGTTTTACTTATTTAGTTTGGTCTCATCCTAGGTGATAGTATTAAATATATCGAATATATTATAAATACTAATAACCTAGCAAATATAAAGCACACGCATCACATACATGTCATTAGTGTGGTCACGGACGGCACTGCGGTTTGACTTGAGTCAGACAGTCAAACGCACACACATACACAATATAACAACTTATATCATGAGTCTGCAAACCCATGGATTCAATGAACTCCTTCATTTTCATCTGATCGGCAGTTGTGGATCATCCTCGCTCCACGCGTAGCCGCCTCGATCAAATTACTTCATAATTCTCAATTACAAGATAATTTATAGAAAGAGGAAGCCTTATGGCGATTACATCAAGGAGGGAGGTAGAAATACATTGGAATATGAGAGGGAGAGGTTCGCAGACCTCTATTTATTAATAAATAACAAATCACACAATTAGATTCCACATCCACAAAATTGCCCATCCATGACCACCATACGTTTTAGTTAAACAAACCACACATGAATTGCACATCAAATGGCTAAATTAAAATTTTCGAAAATAATAATAATTTCAGGTTTCATAAAACCAGGGACCAAACGAAATTTTGGAGAATTTAGAATTTTTCGAAAATCAATTTATGTATGCTTAACTTAAATCGAATTTAAACAAGCATGATAACACATCATATGCATTAAATTTCCAAAAATTAAATATCTAGAATATTCCATGCAAATATGACAAGATTAATCTAACGATCAGATTAATAAAGTCATAAAACCACTAAATTAATCAGTATATAATTAAAAATCTAACACTTAGATTATTTAGTTAGAATTAATTATCAATCAAACATTTAAATTAATAATTAATTATAACTATTAATTCCAATCAAGATAGTGAGCTTAATCAATTGGTCTCTCAAGAGTTAAATTGAATAAAAAAATTTAATTCCAAAAACAATTTTTGAAAATATAAAATTTTAAAACAATTTAAACTAATTAAACAGTCTTAGAAATCACCTAGGTGGCTTAGCCCACCCCTGGCCGAGCCAGGGCTCAGCCCAGCTGAGCCATGGGCTCGGACCAGGGGCCCCAGGGCTCGAACCAGCCCACCCTGGCCGAACCAGGGCTCAGCCCAGCTGAGCCATGAGCTCGGACCAGGGCCCCCCCGGGCTTGGACCAGGGCGGGGCGGGCGGTTCAACCCGGTTCGACCCCCGGCCGGCCCGGTTCGGCTGCACGGGCCCGAGCCCTTCCCACCCAATCCCGGCGGCACCGGGTTGCAGGAAAGCGGGGGGGAAGGGGGGTAGGCGGCGGCCAGCGACCGCCTCGGCGCCGGGAGGGCACCGGACCGCCGCCGGTCACCTCGTCGGCGCTGGACAGCGCCTGTGGTGCCATCCAACCCCAAAAGGGGTGCTCGGAACCCCCCCAAAACCTCGGTCAAACCTAGGTGCTGGGAAGCACTATTTCGGCCGGTCATCGCCGGTAACCCCCCGCCGGAGCCGAAGATGATGTTGGCAGTGATCTGTGGGATCATTCCAGCAGATTTGCATCACATGTGATTATCCAAACATCACCCTACAAACTTTGTTCTTCTTCCCACGAAGAACACGAGAGACCAAAAAAAAATAATGATTTTTGCAGAAATAAAATTAATCTAATTAATTTATCCATCTCATGAACATTATTTCTCCAACAGAATTGTAAAATATGCATGGAATGTAACTAGAAAATTAAATTTCGGAATCCGAAACGGCGAAGAACACAGTCATAACCTGGCTCTGATACCACTGTTGGGATCGTTGTGTCAGGATCCGACCGAAAACGCAGCGGAATAAAAATAATTTCGGGATCAGATCCATCCCGTTTCGATCAACAAAACAAGACCGGAGTAAATCGGATTTACCTTACACGGATTCGAATCTGCGTTCGTTTTCCGGTTCCGTCGGAGCGATGCCGCAAGTCGCGTAGATGCCCGACCTCTAGCGGTATCCACGCGGTTCTCCTCGCGATGGATCGTCCTCGCCTCCTCGTTCGATGCAGTGTTCGTGGATCCCGTCTGGCTGCGTGTAATCCGCCGCGACATGTGCATTCGGAATCTCCCGTCGGACGGAAGGCGGAGCAGTCGGGAATTGAAGCGGAGCCTCCAGATGGCCGCCTCGTGTCACACGCCCAGAAGAGAGGAGAGAGAGAAAAAGAACGACGGCTAGGTTAGGGTTGCTGGCCCCCGACGTAGAATCTGTTCTTTTATAATAAGTCTGTTTGCGTTTTTTCATAAAAACCCAGACTTATCCGAAATCCTGTCGGATTATCTATCGACTTGAAAACTATTTGCGTATGACCCTCTAGGCCCAAATGCAAGTCCAGTTGATGGCCCATTAAGTCCAGTAACCCTTTACTGACCCACTGAATTAATTAATATCCTCATATTCAATTAATCAGCTAAATTTAATGTCCCACAATAAATTCGGACGGACTTCCGATCACGTTGGATGCCAAGCAACATCGCGTGATCCTGGATGGCACTGGGGTTATCGTAACCCTCTATTGGAACCTTTTTGTCATCGGTTAGCGCGCAGATATAATCCTTCATCCGTATAATGTTCCCGAATCGACCTAGGGTATGGTTTACTGTTAAACCCTATTCGGTCGATTCACTTGAATCAGATGCCGCTAATCTGAATCCGATAACTCCTTATCTAATACAGAGTCCGCCTGTAGGTGCTGAAAATGCTCGTGTGATTAATATGAAAAAGCTATGTTGTTTAGTGTAAACTAACCTATTAAAAACAGCAACTAAAGTGCAGTGATCGCCAGAAACTTTTAACTAAAAAGCTTCAAAAGAGATTTGATCGCCTACCTGTTTGAACGCGGAAGAATGAGTCCTTGGTTCCCCTCCTTCAGCCGGCTGAAGAAAGAGAGCCATTTCTTTGTTCTTTTGTTCTTGCTGTTGAGGTTGAGGATCGTCCAGAAGTTCTCCTGGCTTTGTGCTTGATTTCCCCCTTTTGATCTCTTGTTGTTGTTGTTGACTGCAGCAGAGACAGAAACAGAAAAATAAAGAAGAAACACTGATGAGAATTTTAAGTAGAAGTAATATCAAAACTAACCATGATGTTAAACATACTTAAACAACAACTCACTTGTTTAATTGGCTTTGAAACCCCTTAAATCAAATGGGTTTTGGAAGATTAATGTTGTGGTGTGTGTTGCATGAAGTGAATATGAAGCATGAAATGAATGAAGATGTAAAATGAAATTCAAAATTGAAACACTTATGCCCAGTTGGAGCCTTGAAAAGATGAAGATCTTGAAGGGGACGCCGACTTCTGGAAATGGCAGCGCTCCGGCGTTCCGACGTGGTTGCTTCGATCTTCAAATCGCTATAACGCTATGGCTAAACTTAATTCAATTCTCTCTTTTTTTTTAACTCTTTGATATGCAAGGTATTTATAGGCATTTTCTGCGTTCGCGATTAACATAGAAAAATCTAGGATTTATCTACCTTAATCGACAGATAAATACTGATTAATTCATCTTTATCTGTAATTATCTAAAACGCGTCCACCATGGATAAATATCCGGGAAAACTTATCTTTATCTTTATTAGCTAAAACGCGTCCACTTGTGTAGACGTCTTTTACACTAATTAAGATAAGGATAAACATCCGGAAGAGAAGTTAAAACAGCTTAGGAAACCTAAAACGCGTCTACCCTCACAGACGCCTTTTAGTTAATAAATCAATTAATTAAAATTCAAATTTAAACGCTAAAATAAGAATAAACTCTAAATCGCGTCCACATGGGTCGACGCCTTTTAGGATTCTTCATATTTTAACTGAAATTTGAGCTAAAATCAATTCAATTGATTAACTTAAATATGTCTGTTAAATCCGACACTTAAAAAGATTAATAAAAATTAATCAATGATTAAATATCAGACCATTATGAGGCATTATTATATGATATGAAATTTACTCAAAATGACGTCAAAATTAGCGTGTCTACAGCTGCCTCACCTTGGCATCGTCTTTGCAAGGGAGTGAAATGAAATGGAATGTACTGAAAAGGTGATGCCAAGGTGTGATGAGACACGCTCTTAACATCACATGATTGGAATTTTTCTCAAAATTATCAATGAAGATAGCTCAATGAAATCAATGGAATCAATTCTGTCTGGATGAGGTAGACAAGGAAATAAAATAAAGTCGATCAACCTCCTCGGAGTGGGAAGTACCCCAGGTCATAGACACTGTAGGTTTCATCATGGGGAGCGTTTGCCAGCCAATGTGGACGTGCTGCAGCCATGATGGATCTTAAAAGAAAACAAGAAATTGGATAAAGAATCCAATCAAGGATAGAATTCCAAGGATATCTTCAAGCGAACCTCAAAGATAATCAAGATACTCAATTCAGAATGGAATATTTCATATCATGTTTTGAGTTATTTAATTAATGGTCTGAAACTTAATCAATAATTAATTATTATCACAATGATTTCAAAGTCCTACATGATGCATGCTGGGCTAAAAGAAAAATATAAAGTCAAATAAAATATAAATTAATCAAGGATAATATTGTTAAATTGTCATTAATGAGTCAAGATACCAATTCTTGTAATTCAGTGCTAAGCCGAAGCTCGTTTATCCACGCACCGTTTCACAAAAGTGGAACCATCGTCCTCACTAATTAACAATCCAACGGCCTATCCGTGCGATTAAGAATCCTCTGGAATTATCACTGTTTTTGTTGAAGGGGAACTCAAATTCCAGTTTCATCAAAACCACAAGGTCCTTGATATACTCTAATAAATATTTAACATATATTAATGCAAATGCAAACTAATTACATAAAATAGTATAAGAGTTGAAATAACCGTCTTTTTAGCCACGGTCAGGACTTCTTGAATTCCCACAATGGGATCTTCTTGATATTTTCCAGCTTTCTTGAATTTCCTTGAATCAAAATTATTAGTAATTCCGAACAAATCTTCAATTTAAAACATCAAAACATATAGAATTTCGAATAAATAATAGAAAGGCTGAAACGCGTCGTGTCGCGCAGACGCCTTTTAACGTTAAAAAGCGTCGCTTATCCTCGACGCCTTTCACTCACAGAAACAGGTTTCTGGCTGTTCTCTATTCGAATTCCAACTTTATCAATGCCTTGTGTCCTGTATACAACTTGAATAAACAGGTTAAGTATCTGTTTAGGCTTAGCCCCTTGCCTGGTTAAGTAACCGACTACTTGATCCTATCCTTGATAGAAGGGTCAATGGGCATAACCTTTATTAACAAAGGTAATGAGAATAATCGAACTTAAGCAAAATGGAACATGCAAGCAGACAGATGCTCACTGAAGATAAAAGGAATGAGACACACTAAATGCAACAAGCAGATGCTAACTGAAATATTTTTGTTGTTTTGAAATATTCATTTTTGTTTGGGGTTTTGAAATATATGCTTTTTTTTTAATTTTGACATATGTTTTTTTTTTGAATTTTTTGAAACATATGTATTTTTTTGGATTTTTGAAACATATGTATTTTTTTTATTTTTTGACATATGTTTTTTTTTTTGAATTTTTAAAATATGTATTTTTTTTTTTTACTTTTGACATATGTATTTTTTTGGATTTTTGACATATGACCAGCATGGTACTTAGATCAAAAGATCATATTCATTTATTAACTTAATTCCCAAATTGTTCTTTAACAACTTAACTTAAACCCATCGTGTTTGAACTTGTGCTTCCATTCGTGATCCCATTTAATGATTTGACCCTTAGTCAATGTAAGCCATTCCTTAAGTTTGAAGTACATCTCTTTAGAAAGAAAAGATGAATAAGTTTAGAGAGCCCAGGAGAAGGTTCCGGAGACTTAAAAAGATGTCCCTTTCCTACCCTAATATCCGTTGGGGTTCGGTCATTTCTTTCCGGGGTATTTATCGACCTTGCGTTCCCTTTTACTTCATTTCATGGCCTTGATGTAACGTTTGTACTGTAATGGCCTTTCGATTTGACATTTGGCTTTTTTCCTTTTGTCTTTTTCTTTTCTTTGGGACGGATCTCCCCCATTTTTTTATGACGGCCTCCTACTAAGATGGCGGGTATTCTTGGTAGTCTATTCTAAGTCTCGTTCCGACATCATGGGCCGAGTATAAAACAGAATTTTTTGTTTCAAAAAGAATGATTCGTACTTTACACTTTCGGTCGAGCTTTCGATATCTTTTAGGACTTGTCATCTCTTGTTACTCACGAATCAAACGTGTCAGTGTGTGTAGTAATGAGCTTGAAATTAAGTTATCCAGACTGATAAGGAAATTTGAGTTTATAAATTTTCTGATTCCACTGGTCTTTGTACCATACTGATCGACTCTTCAACCTAAGGGTAGTATTTCTTAAGATATAAACCATTCCAGGGATGTTTTAGCTCTTCTCCTTCTGCATTAACAAGACGATAAGCATTACCAGGAAAAGCGTGCGATACAACATAAGGTCCTTCCCAGTTGGGTTGGAGCTTAGAACGCGGACCACCAGGTTTTACAAAAATTCTTTTAACGACCATTTCACCGACTTTGAACTTACGTTCAATGACTTTCTTTTGATAAAAACGTGCTAGTCTGTTTTGATAAACTTTTGCATGATTAGCAGCTGACCATCTTTTCTCGTCTAAAAGTTCCAATTGAGCAAGGAGTGCTGAACGATGTTCATCAATAGAAAATTCCTTATTCAATTGTACTCTTAATGACGGTATGAGGATCTCATACGGAACTACCGCCTCCATTCCAAATGTTAAGGAATAAGGAGTTTGTCCAGTAGGTGTGCGGATTGAAGTTCGGTAGGCCCATAGAGCCTCAACCAATTTTTCTGGCCAATCTGCGAATTTGTTAGATTTACACGTTTTTTTGATGATTTTTATCAAAGTCTTATTTGTTGCCTCTGCTTGGCCATTGCCTTGCGGATAATAAGGAGACGAATGATGCAATGCAACTTTATACCTGTTACAGAGGTCCTTCAATTCCTGTGACACGAACTGCGGTCCGTTGTCGGTGACGATGGTGCTTGGAATTCCAAATCGGGTGATGATGTTCTTCATGATGAACTTGCAGACGGTTGATGCTTTGATCTCCACGTACGCTTCAGCTTCTACCCACTTGGTGAAGTATTCCGTTGCCGTGAGAATGAAAGATTTTTGCTTGATGCCGGAATCTGGATTACCAAGAGGTCCAATGATGTCGAAAGCCCACATGGAGAAAGGCCATGGGGAAGAAACAGGATGGAGTGAAGATGCAGGAGAATGAATTTTATCGGCGTGAAGTTGACACTTAGCACACCTACGAACATATCCTACACAGTCTTCTTCCATGGTTGGCCAATAAAATCCTTGTCTAAGGATCTTCTTTGCTAGCATCTGTCCATTGACATGGCCACCACAAACTCCACTATGAGCTCCTTCCATAACCTTCCAAAGCTCATCTTCGTCTAGACATCTCAGAAGAACTCCATCAAAACCTCTCTTGTATAATGCTCCCCCAACTAGGGTGTATCGTTGAGCAACTCTCCTGATAGCTCTCTTCTCCTCAGTTGTAGCTTCCTCAGGATATGATTGATCTTCACAATATTTTGCAATTTCATAATACCATGGCTTCTGTTCATCATCCATCTCTTCTAACGGCTCCATCAACATGATTTCTCTTTTCTCAATGATATCTCCGTCTCTGACTTTCTTCAGCAACTTCTCCTTAGTTCTAAGAAATGAAGGGTCTTTCACGGCAGGTGAAAGACGCCTATGAACTATGATTGATTCAGATTGCTTGCTGATCGGAAAATCAAGAGATGATGCAAGTGAAGCTAGAGCGTCAGCTAAGATGTTCTGATTCCTAGGGACATGGACAAAGATCAATTTCGTGAAAAACTTTGAGTAAGCAGAAGTAAGTTCCTGATAAGGCTTGAGCTTGGGATCGAGAGTTCGATACTTGGTCAGTACTTGGCGAAGAATTAGTTGGCTATCACCTACGATCCTGAGTTTGGTTGCACCATGGAAATGAGCAGCCTCGAGACCAGCAAGGAGTGCCTCGTATTCAGCTATATTGTTGGTGACTGGAAAATCAAGCTGAAAGGCTTGTGGAATGGTGATACCTTCAGGTGATAACAGAACGATACCAATCCCTTTTCCATGAGAATTCAGAGCTCCGTCAAAATGCAGAGTCCACATATCATCTCTGATTTGATTTACGGACATCAGTTCCTCATCCGGAAACTCTGATCGGACTGGATCAAATCGGGGAAGGGGATGATGAGCTAGATGTTCTGCTATGGCATAGCCCTTGATCGCTTTCTGCTGAATATAAGTGATGTCGAATTGAGATAGAAAGCTTTGCCATCGTGCTAACCTATCAGTAAGAACAGATTTCTCCAGAAAGAATTTGATCGGATTCATCCTAGCGATGAGATGGACTTCATGGGCTAGAAAATAATGTTTCAATTTCTGCACAACCCAGACCAATGCTGCACATGTCTTCTCCATCGCCGTATATCTTTGTTCAGCGGGGTTGAGAAGTTTAGAGAGATAGTAGGCTGCCCTCTCTTTTCCTTCTTCATCCTCTTGTGCTAGGACAGCCCCCACTGCATCATCCAGGACTGAAATATAAAGTATCAATGGTTTGCCTGGAGATGGTGGTCTCAAAACAGGAGGACTTGCTAAATAATTCTTTAATCCATCGAATGCCTCCTGACACTTATCGTCCAAAACGAATTTGACTCCCGGCTTGGTAAGCTCGTAAAACGGCTTACACCTTTGTGAGTGCTGGGAGACAAAACGGCGAATAAATTGCAACCTCCCGATTAATCCTCTCAACTCTTTCAAGTTTTTGGGAGGTGGCATTTCTCTAATAGCCTTCGCCTTGTTAGGATCGATCTCAATTCCCCGTTTGCTGACGATAAATCCAAGTAATTTCCCTGAAGATACCCCGAATACACATTTCTTGGGGTTCATCTTTAACTGATATTCTCTCGATCTTTCTAACACCCTTGCCAAAACTTTGGCGTGCTCAACCTTTGTTTTCGATTTAACCAATAAGTCATCCACATACACTTCCAGATCTATGTGCATCATGTCATGAAATATTGCCATCATAGCCCTTTGATAAGTGGCTCCAGCATTCTTTAATCCAAATGGCATGACAACATAGCAATATGTTCCCCAAGGTGTAGTGAATGATGTTTTCTCTTGATCCTCTTCTGCCAACTTAATCTGATTATATCCTGAAAATCCGTCCATAAATGATAACGTCTCATAGCCAGCAGTATTATCGATGAGTACATCAATATGAGGCAATGGAAAATCATCTTTAGGACACGCCCGATTCAAATCGCGGAAGTCAATGCAAATTCTGACTTTCCCGTCCTTCTTCATAACCGGGACTATATTAGCCACCCATTGTGGATAAAGGACAACTCTAATAAATTTAGCTTTATGCAATTTATCGACCTCTTCTTTCATCTTTAGAGCCATTTGTGGGTGGAATCGCCTTAATTTCTGTTTGACAGGGCTAACTCCGTCCTTTAATGTTAATCTATGTTCAACTAAAGATGAATCTAATCCCGGCATATCTTCATAACTTCAGGTGAAAGTGTCCTTATAGTCCTTAAGCACTTGTACCATTGCCTTCTCATCCTCTGTAGAAAGGTTTTTACTGACGAGGACAACCTTAGGTTTGTCTTCAGTCCCTAAATTAATTTCTTTGGTGGGCTCTTCTACGGCAGCTGAGGGTTCATCGAATCTCTTTACTCCACTGGCATATGCCTCGGCTGCGTCCTCGTCATCTTCCTCATCAACAATGGGGTCCTTTTCATGTACTAATTCATATACCCCGTACCCATCATTGACTGACTCATCGTCCATGCAATCTTCTGGCATCGGAATTAGATTTTCTAGAAGCTGAGGGATTAAAGAACAAGAAGAGCACTTATCAGCTAAGTCCTGGAGGTATCTATCTGGAATTTGCCTACCCTTAGGCTTCCTAGACTTACTAACCTGACTAATCTGACTAACTTCACTATCATAACCTAACGAAGATGAAGCAGGATGAAAATCCTGGGATACAAGTGGAAATACAAGAGAATCCTCCCGAGGGGAGGGACAGAGTAAATCTAGAAGATAATCTTGACCGAAGGACCCGCGCGGCGGGGTGCAATCGGACAAGTAAGATGTTTCCTCAATGAGGATTTGGGAAGAATTTGTTGCCAAATTGGCATTTTTTTTTGGACAATGAAAGAATTAAACATAAAGCAGGAGTGAATAAAAATGGGAGGAGAATCAGACGGAGGAAATGGCACCAAGGCCAGAGGATTAGGGGGATCATATAGTAATATGTCCCAGATCAGATTATACAACCTCTCTAGATCGAGAGGAGGTTGTGGTATAAGGTCCCGAGGGGACAGAGTAATCATGACGGGCGGAGCCCGCGGAATATCTTCAATTATGACCCGCGACCAAGTCGGGGTCAAGAGCAGTGTACGAAATAAAGTATGGAGCATGAATACATGTGAAGGATATGTCCCCCTCCAGAGCAGATCTGTTGTGTAACCAGCTTCATAGGGGTCATCTGGTTCCCCTTCGTCAGTCTCTTCAGACAGCACTATCCGCTTGTCAAATATGGCACCAGGGCTTTCAATCAGTTCATCAATCTGCGGCGGCCACTTAGGTTCTGCAGGATCCAGAAATAGTCTGTTCAGTGCAATATAGAGGTCCCTCAGATCGAACCACCTGTACCATTCACATTCAGGATCATGGAATTTCCTCCTTTTCATAGGCCGCAGAGCCTCCAAGGATTGGTACGTAAGCAGTTCAGAGCAATGTCTGGCCAAATCCCTCCCATATATATCATGGAAGTCAAAACAGGAAGTAATGACCACCGTATTGTCGTGGCTAAGTATGGGCCCTTTTACAAAGTGCGTACACAGGGTCCATGTTAGGGGATCTCGGCCTTCTTTGGGTGGTGTAGACATTGCCTCCCAGATTTTCGAACCTTTTTCGATCTTTGCTTGCCGAACCGGATCTTGTTTCAGTTTTATTGGCCTATAGCCCAGACCACTTCCAGGTGCTGCTCGATGATTTCTGACAGGAGTGGTCCTGCCTTGCAACTGTGTGCCCAGACCTTTCCCAGGCTCGTAGCCATTCTTCATCATGATCCTCCATCCTGGGGTACTCATGCACTTCCCCCTCTTGATAGCATCTAATGGGTATGGAGAAATAGTGGCGGCTTTCAGAGGATCAGCCACTGGACGGTAGACCTGTAATACCGACAGAAAAGGTTGCCGGCCAGGTGAAACAGCAGACTTAGTGTTCAAGGTATGAGCAGCAGCAAGGATCGACATGCTCGTTACTTTAATAATTCGTTCTTTATAAGGGAATTTGAGGCATTGGTGATTCGTAGAGGGAATCGCCTCAAGAGTTTTAATATAAGGACGGCCTAAAATAGCATTTATAGAGGGGTCGATTTCCAAGATGTGAAATTCGACCTCTGCATGACTTACAGGGCCCAGCTCCACCTTTAAATAAACCATTCCCAGAGGGGAACGGGTAGACTTGTCATATGCTGTCACTGAGATGGAGCTGGGCAGCCATTTCTCTTTGGGCACACCGCACAGCTCCAGGGTCTTCGGAGGTAGAACATTGATCGAAGCTCCTGTGTCGACCAGGCATGCATCCACGGCCTTCTTACAGATGTTGACCGTGATACTCAGAGCCATGCTTCTGGCTGCCGGCGGTGCTAGTTCCGATGTATGAAATGTAATGGAGGGCTAATCCCCCTGAGGAACTAGTAGTGCTGCAATTTTCTCTACCGGCACGTCTTCATTGACCATCACCTTCTGCAGATATTCCATTAAAGCTTCTTGGTGACTCTTGGATCTTTTGATCAATTCGAGTATAGTGATCCGTGCCGGTGTCCGATCCAGGTGTTTCAACAAGTCATATTGAGTGCCTGGTTCACTCTCTTCATTATGGGCTTCCTCAATCGGCTGTGATGGGCCGTCTCTGACTGTGGACTGAAGAAAGACCTTGTTGAAAATCCTTCCACTCCGGAGCGCGTGTTCCTCAACCGTGGAGGATCCGGGTGACACTTTAAGTACCGCAGGGTTGGATAGTGCGGATGGCGTAGAAGGCTGGTATGTAGGTGATGGCGTAGGGCTAGGTGGTGATGGCGCGGTGCGGATTAGAGGCCTAGAGGGTTGGATGGTGGATGTGTAAGTGGTTGGCGAAGTGGAGAATGGTACGCGTAATAGCGGTCTAGATGGTAAGGGCATATCTGGATAGGCGGTGGTGGTAGTGGGTGAAGTAGGAAATGGTACGCGTAATAATGGCCTAGATGGTAGGAGGGGTGCGTTATTGGTTTGCGGGGGGTTATATGATGGAGGCGTAGTGGTGCGGGGCGCAATGGGTCTAAGGAAGGCGGGTAGTGGTAATGGGTTATTGGGCGCAGGTGAGTGATATGTGGGTGTGGGTATAGGGGTGATGGTAACGGGTTGTGGTCTGGGTATGTGGATGGTGCGGCGTGGTGGTCGCTCTGCGGTACTTTGAACGTGACCCGTTGAACAAAGAGAGGAAGAGTCCTCTACTCTCCACTACTGCCCACGACCAGCCTCAGACTGGCTGTTCGTCAGAATGGGAGCAACCTGGTTTTGGTTCTGGTGCTCAGGGAGTGGATTCCGCACTATGCCCATGTTGGGTGGCGCTACTGCTTGTGCCGGTGGTCTTGCTTGCTGCTGCTGCTGCTGCGGTCTCCTCGCCTTCAGGGCTGTTATGTACTTTTTCATTTCCTCCCAGTCTATGCCGCCCTGCTCATTGAGATCATGAATATAATCTCTGAACTGAAAGCAGGTGTCAATGGTATGCCCAGGTTGCCTGTGGAAGTAGCAATACCTAGACGTATCGGCATTTTGAGGCCAGACGGCCTTCTCCCTCGGCAAAACTAAGGCATTAGCTTCCATTAAAGCGCTGAAGATATCCGCCAAGGATTCTGGGAGGGCCGGGTACTCTGCCCTTTTCGGGCCTGGAGGTCTCCTTTGTTGGTTGTAGTCACCAGGAGGAGGGACATTGTGGTACGCCGGCGGTGCGCGCGGCTGGTACTGTGGCTGTTGCTGTTGCTGCTGATGTGGCTGCTGATACTGCTGTTGCCGTTGCGGCTGTTACTGTAGCTGTTGCTGGTTCTGATTTGGCTGCTGGGGCCGCTGGTACTGCTGTTGGTAATGGGGGTTCTGCTGCTGCCTGTACCCTTGTTGGTTCGGCTGTGGTGGCCTCTGGTACTGCTGCTGGTTCCTCACGAACTGGGGCGAATTATTGTTCATGGTACTGACTTGCTCGTGAGAGAGCGTTCCCTCAGTAGTCGGACCTGTGCTGGGAGAATTCGGCACTGCAGGCTTCCGAGGTGGAGGCCTGCTAGGTCTGTGAGGATCAAAGACGCTAGAGAATGTAGCGTCCTTGAAGGCATTCTGGCAGTACCGTGCTCTTTCATAGAGCTCTGCCATGTTAGTCAAATTGTTCAAGGAGAGGACTAGCTTGAACTGGGGCGTGGCGTTAGAAATTAACATTTTCACTTGTTCAGATTCAGACAAGTGATCCTTCACTTTTTCAGCCAGGCCCCGCCACCTGTCAGCAAAACTGACAAACTCCTCATCCGGTTTCATCTTTTCTGCAATGAGGTCCGTGATAGACAAGGAGGGTGCAACTCTGTCCTGGTATCGTTGGATAAATTTGCGTGAAACGATACCATAATCCTCTACTTCGGAGGGTTCCAGAGAAAAGAACCACTCGAGGGCTGGTCCCTCTAGAGATCTCCTGAACAAGAAGGCCAATGACCTCTTATCATTCTGCCAGAAAGAGGATTCGTACATGAACTCCTTCATATGTGTGAAGGGGTTACCAGTACCGTTATACTTTCGATACACTGGCATTTCAGAGGGTGGCAGATGGAATACTGGCAGGCTCGGTAGACTGATTTCTGGCACAACTTTAACCCCCATCATCTTCTGGAGATTGTTGAACTGTTCATCCATGCGCTCCATCTTGGCCAGCAACGCTTGCGTGGTCAGATCTGCCTGGGGAGGAGGAGGAGGTGGAAGTACTTGATAGGCCTGTTGCCTAGAGTACGTCGGACATGGAGGACAATAAGGCGGAGGTCCGGCAGAGCTTCCGCCATGCCCGAGGGCATTTTGATAAATAGGCGTTTGCGGTCTAGCCGGTTGCCTAGACGATGAAAGTTGTGGCCCAGTTGGCCGAGAAGCAATATGAAGGCCTTCCGTGGCCTGATGGATATTAGGAGGAGGAGGAGGAGGTTGTTGAGTAACAACGGGGGGAGCCATAGGGTTCGGCTCAGCAGGCTGCATGGATGCCTTCCCCTTCAAAATAGACTGGATGGCCTCGAACTGCTGAGGGTCCAGTCGGGAGGCAAGAACTCCCAAGGCGTTGACAAGATCCATAGGATCGGAGGATGAGGGATCATGCTGATTCATGTCCCCCTCTAGATCAGGATTAGGGATCGCATATTCATGCGGAGGAAGATCATGATATTGATCATGTGGATGAAAAAGAGGAGTTCGGACATTCCCGTCATGTCGAACTGGAATGGGGACAGAATTACGAGAGGCATCAGCATCTCTCCCGTTCTCATAATTGAAGTCTGAATCGCGAGGGGCATTAGCATCTCCCTTGTAGTTGATGATGGCGTCTTGGGCCATACTCAAGTCTCTGCCTGATCGCAGCAACATGATATTAGATTCCCTTTTCAAAGATTTAATCAAACAAGTTGTACAGAGATTAATCAAACAAGTGGATGCTTAACGTGATTTCAGGGTTCCTTGTTGAGTTATTTGAATTGGATTAAACCACAATTTCGCTCAGGGAAGGATCCTAGTTTCAGTTCAGTTTCCACCGTTATTCTCTAGGGTTCTCTCTCACAACGCTTTCGGAATCTAGCCGGGACTTCAATTGGTACAACCAGCCCGATGATCAAGGAGGAATACCTTGATTTTGGGGACTTATGGAGGTCTCAACGTCAACTTCTCTAGTATGATCAAGGGACCAACCCAATCAGAGAGAGTTGCTGACGTCGAGTAATGTGTTCTTAAGAAGAGGAGGGTTTTCGCCTCAATGCGTATGCCCTGCGACCTGGATGGCCTCTAATGCTTAATAAAATAATGGGTAGCTAGCACTCAAAACACAGAAATCTGGAAACTGAAAAATAGTTAAGAAACTGTCTAAATCGCGTCGATGATAGTCGACGCTATTCAAAACAGAACTTAATTCTTTCGCAGAAACAGATCTGAAAAATAACTAAAAACTGTCTGAATCGCGTCGATGGTGGTCGACGCTATTCAACACAGAACTTAATTATTTCGCAGAAACAGATGCAAACAGCAGAGAAAGCCTGGATGCTAAAAGGCGTCTGGGTGTGCTGACGCGGTTTTGAAACGCGTCAACGTTCCTGGACGCTTTTTAGTTCGCAGAAACAGATTTCCAGGAGGATTTTCTGGGTCGAATCCTCCTCAAACAGGGTAAAATGTAGTAAACAATCGACTCATGCAAAGATTTTTAGTTTCAGATTTTAAACAGGATGATTTACTAACTAAACAACTAGGAAATCACTCAATCACACATCATTTTTATCATAAAAACAGCTTTTTTGAACTAATCAAGGGGAGGCAAGATCTTGCCACTGGGGTGTGCACGTGGTGCACGAGGGAAATTAATTAAACTAAACATTCACCAATTGGTGAGGACGTGTCGAAAGACACAAATGGTGCACCGTGGGTGCCCGATATGATAATAGCAAGAACAAAAAGAAACTAAAAGACGGCGAGACCAAGTCCCACCGTGATCGCCAAAAGAGCAGTAGGTGCTGAAAATGCTCGTGTGATTAATATGAAAAAGCTATATTGTTTAGTGTAAACTAACCTATTAAAAACAGCAACTAAAGTGCAGTGATCGCCAGAAACTTTTAACTAAAAAGCTTCAAAAGAGATTTGATCGCCTACCTGTTTGAACGCGGAAGAATGAGTCCTTGGTTCCCCTCCTTCAGCCGGCTGAAGAAAGAGAGCCCTTTCTTTGTTCTTTTGTTCTTGCTGTTGAGGTTGAGGATCGTCCAGAAGTTCTCCTGGCTTTGTGCTTGATTTCCCCCTTTTGATCTCTTGTTGTTGTTGTTGAGTGCAGCAGAGACAGAAACAGAAAAATAAAGAAGAAACACTGATGAGAATTTTAAGTAGAAGTAATATCAAAACTAACCATGATGTTAAACATACTTAAACAGCAACTCACTTGTTTAATTGGCTTTGAAACCCCTTAAATCAAATGGGTTTTGGAAGATTAATGCTGTGGTGTGTGTTGCATGAAGTGAATATGAAGCATGAAATGAATGAAGATGTAAAATGAAATTCAAAAATGAAACACTTATGCCCAGTTGGAGCCTTGAAAAGATGAAGATCTTGAAGGGGATGCCGACTTCTGGAAATGGCAGCGCTCCGGCGTTCCGACGTGGTAGCTTCGATCTTCAAATCGCTATAACGCTATGGCTCAACTTAATTCAATTCTCTCTTTTTTTTAACTCTTTGATATGCAAGGTATTTATAGGCATTTTCTGCGTTCGCGATTAACATAGAAAAATCTAGGATTTATCTACCTTAATCGACAGATAAATACTGATTAATTCATCTTTATCTGTAATTATCTAAAACGCGTCCACCATGGATAAATATCCGGGAAAACTTATCTTTATCTTTATTAGCTAAAACGCGTCCACTTGTGTAGACGTCTTTTACACTAATTAAGATAAGGATAAACATCCGGAAGAGAAGTTAAAACAGCTTAGGAAACCTAAAACGCGTCTACCCTCACAGACGCCTTTTAGTTAATAAATCAATTAATTAAAATTCAAATTTAAACGCTAAAATAAGAATAAACTCTAAATCGCGTCCACATGGGTCGACGCCTTTTAGGATTCTTCATATTTTAACTGAAATTTGAGCTAAAATCAATTCAATTGATTAACTTAAATATGTCTGTTAAATCTGACACTTAAAAAGATTAATAAAAATTAATCAATGATTAAATATCAGACCATTATGAGGCATTATTATATGATATGAAATTTACTCAAAATGACGTCAAAATTAGCGTGTCTACACCGCCCTGGCCAGGGACTTTAAGTGCATCATTCCTGGAACATTCTCTCTCAAACTACCGAGAGCGGATGATCCCGTATTGAACACACAATTACCTTCGAGGGCATTTCCCTGAACCCGATCGCTTGACTTATTGATAACCCATGGTTAGGGATTCGTTAGTCAAGGTCAAAGTTCAGAAACCTACCAACAAGATATCTTTGGCGTCTCAGGTCCACGGATCATCCACGCAATCGTGACAAAAGAATCGAGCTGGTTAACAGTGAGGTGTTTACCATCCAACGATTCATAGTCGGATCAGTTCAGTGAATTCATTCACCAATGAGCACCTACAGGTTCAGCATAGTGTCTCCACACAAGTGACTTATGGGATCAGTCACCCTCATCATATGAGCTGAAGTAACCTATACTAGTCTATCCGGATGTTCGATGTCCTATCTCAAACATCCTATGACTAGGAACAATTAAGAACATGTGTTTATAAGTCTTCGGTCCCGTAATTATGATCTCATCATAATTCGAAGACTATATTGCACATGTTCATGGACTTCATCGTGATACGATAAACATAGATCGAATTAATTATATAGAATGAATTATTGCCATTTATTAATAATTTGAATCAGTACATAGTATCGGATTGGCTTTAAGACTATCTAATACTAACATGCAGGTGTGGTATTTGCACTGAAGATCTGGCGGCACTATTTATATGGAGAGAAGTTTCAGGTTTTTACTGATCACAAGAGCCTGAAGTACGTATTCACGCAGAAGGATTTGAACTTGAGGAAGCGCAGGTGGATGGAGTTTATCAAAGATTATGATCTTGACCTTTCTTATCATCCGGGCAAGGCAAACGTGGTAGCGGACGCCTTGAGCCGGAAGACGGTCGTATCACATCTTATGATTCAGGAATGGAGATTATATGAGCAAGTTGTGGAATCTTCCTTTAGGATTCCTCGAGAAGCTGACAGAGCCGTGTTGGCCAGCTTAACTGTGAGGCCAGCAGTGTACCATGCAGTGATCGAGGCTCAGAAGGCGGATGCAGAGTTACTGCAGGTTCTCCAGATACCAGAGGTGGAGTTGTGGGATGATGGTACGGTCAGATTTAGAGACAGACTCTATGTTCCAGCTGAGGAAGAGGTGCACAGGTGTGTCCTAGATGACGCACACCATTCTAGATATGCACTTTTGGTGGCCTGGCATGAAGAAGGACGTAGCTAATTATGTGGCACGGTGCCTAACCTGTCAGCAGGTTAAGGCAGAGCACCAGAGACCATGAGAGTTGTTGCAGCCGTTACCTATCCTGGAGTGGAAATGGGAGTACGTGACTATAGACTTTGTGATGGGATTGCCCGTGTCATCTGGCAGGAGAGACGCGATCTGGGTCATTGTTGATCGATTAACCAAGTCTGCGCACTTTCTAGCTATTAGGAAGGACTGATCAATCGGTAAGTTGGCTAGGTTGTTGTAGTGCTCAAAAAGAGTGTGTGTTCATCATGTTATCATATGTTTACTATGATTAACATATGGAATAAATCGTGATCGCCAGAAACCGAGGGTTTCAAAGGAAAAGTGATTACTTACTAACTTTGCAAATAGGGAGAATATGGGGTTCTTTTGTTCTTCGCTTCCGGCCGGCCGAAAGAAAAGAGCCTTTTTGCTTTTACTCTTGTTCTTCTTTTGTACCTTATGAAAAATAAAAAAAACATGAAAAAAATTATAATTAGAACTAAAATAGCATAGTATCTGTTCCAATTAAGAATTTAAACATGCAATTAAATTAAAAGAACTCACTTTTTTTGTTTTCTTTTAAACCCCTAAAAGAGGCATAGGTTTGGAAATTATGAAGTGATTGTGTGTGATGAAGTGATGCAATAGAAAATCATATGAATCAATGATGGAACTATGAAGAATAAGCAAGAAACTAAAGAAGAAGATGGTTGGTTTGGCCTCTTGATAGCCTTGATCTTCTCGAGCTTCAATGGAAGAAAAAGATGGAGAAATAAGAACTCTTCTTGTTGTCCACATTTTTCTTCTTGAGGGTCTCCAAAAATCTTGTTAGAAGCTCCAAATTCTCTAATGGCCAACCTCTTTTAAAGGTCAATGTACATATATATTTATAAGAAGTAATTTTAAGGTATTTAGGCCTTCAAAGGGTCTTTCCCGCAGCTCGGACTTACCCTGGACGATCATGAAGGGAATTGGAAACCTTTCCAACCTTTGGAACCATACTACTTCGGCCAAATCTTGCTTACCAAGAAACTTTTAAAACGCGTCCTTCCAGGAGGATGCCTTTTAGTTAATTAACGTAGCCATAATGGCAAGAAATCCAGAAAGGGAAACCGAAAATAATTAGGAAACTGGAAACGCGTTGCGTTAGGGAGACGTGCTTTAGATAAATTAAGAAATTAACCAAAATTAGAAATAGTAAACTTAGATGGATTAGGACTCAAAAGGCATCGTGTAAGCACGACGCTATTCAGTCAAATCCTCTTAGTTTTACCAATTTTAATTCCGAATTGATTTCTGTTAAGAATCTAAATGGCGTCGCGCCTCAACGACGTGATTCAACTAATTTTAAGAGAAAATCAATAAGAATTGATTAATGATTAAATATCAGACCATTCTGGGGCATTATCATTGTGACATGAAATTTACTTAATATGATGTCAAAATTAGCGTGTCTACAGCTGCCCCACCTTGGGATTGATTTTGCAAAGGAGTGAAATGTACTGAAAAGGTGATGCCAAGGTGTGATGTGACACACTCTCAACATCACATGATGGGAATTCTTCTCAAGATAATCAGTGAAGATAACTCAAAGAGATCAATGGAATCGATCTTATCTGGATGAAAGAAAATAAGGAAACAAAAGGTTGATCAACTTCCGTGATTGGGAAGTATCTTAGGTCACAAACCCTGCAGGTATCGTCAGGAAGAGCGGTTACCAGCCAATGTAGAAGTGCTGCAACCATGACGGATCTTAACAGGAAATAAGAAATGTTGAGTGAGAAATCCAAGAAAAGATGGGATTCCAAGGATATCTTCAAGCGAACCTCAAAGATAATCAAGATATTTAACTAAGAATGGAATATTTCATATCGTGTTGGAACTTCTTGGATCAATGGTCTGAAATTTAATCGGGGATTAATTCTTATCACAATTATATTAAAGTCCTACATGATGCATGCTAGGCTAAAAGAAAAATATAAAATTAAATAAAATATGAATTAACTAAGGATAATATTGTTAAATTATCATCAATGAGTCAAGATACCGATTTTGTAATTCAATACTAAGCTGAAGCTCGTTTTTCCACGCACTGTCTCATAAAAGCGGAACTATCGTCCCCATTAATTAACAACCTAACGGCCTATCCGTGTGGTTAAGAATCCTCTGGAATTATCACTGTTTTTTTTTTGTTGAAGGAGAACTCAAATTCCAGTTTCATCAACATCACAAGGTCCTTGATGTACTCTAATAAATACTTATCATATAGTAATGATTATGCAAATCAATTACATAAAGGAATACAGGGTAGAGATAACCGTCTTTTAGTCATGGCTGGGACTCATGAACTCCCACAGTGGGGACTTTAGCCTCATTTTTACTTTCTTGTTGTTTCCTGCACTCAGAGATCATTAGTATCTTCAAGCAAATTATATATCATGATTTTTCAACAAAGTGACAGAAATTCAAAAACCTGATTAAAAGGCGTCACAGTTCGCAGACGTCATTTAAATGACGTCGCCCCGTCCAGATGCCATTTAGGTTACAGAAACAGTTCTCTGTTCTGGCTCCAACTCGGACTCAGCTTTCCTTAATGTACTCCTCTCTTCTAATTCGGAAAGGGATTTCCAATCCCACAAATCACTCTATAAAATCCTCCCTTCTTCAAATCAAAGCATTACAACAAGCAATCAAGAGGGAAAGGTATAGAATTCTCTTCAAGATTCAAGGGAAAGAGGTGAAGAACAAGAAAGCAAAGCTAAACGGATGGATTCTACACAAGGTTCTTCAAACAAGAGGATAAGAAAATCGATTGAGAAGCTTTCTGAGGTGAAAGATCATCTAAGTGGGCGAGATCTTAACTTACAAGTAAGCTAATCTCATGTTCTACATGTTTCCCAATTTCTTTTCTTTATCTAGGGATATCCTTTCTTTCCTAGTCCAAGAAGATTTTCTTTACTTCCATGTGTTCAAAAACTAGTTAACAAGATCAATCTCTCCATGCAATCTTATATATCCAAGTGGCATATCCAAGGATTGGTTATTCTTGCCAAACATTACAAAAGCACACTCATGGATTGAGCTGCAATGGGCGTTTTGATTGAAATATGGCATCCACAAACTCATACCTTTCTCTTTGCCACGTTCGAAACCACCATCCTCTTAGAAGAAGCTGAACTCTTATTGGGTCTTCCTAAGCTTAAAGTCAACAATGACGAACCTGATTTGAGTGAGATGATTTTTATAAGAGGAAGAATCACGGGTCAACAATTATTGGAGAAGTTTATAAAGAACCCAAAGAAAATTCAATGCTGTCTTGCTAAGAAGGGAATGAATCTTGTCAAATTAGCTTAATGGACTTTGAAGAAGATGGAAGATCTCAAGGATAAAGATACAGAGAACATGATGAAGGCCTTCACCACGTGCTTAGCTAGAGCACTACTATTCCCGGCCCAAGACAACGTTCTAGAAGATGATCAAATCAGCGCAATCAATGGGATTTTTGAAGGAAAACAGATTAGCACAGCGGTTCTAGCCTACCTCTACAGTGGGCTCTCTGTAGCTTCTACAGGTCAACCTCCTTACGGTAGCATGCTCCTCTTTGCTTTATGGGTAGAATTCCACTTTAAGTTCAACCGTAATGAAGAGAAAGTTCCAAGGATATCTCAGATATATCAACGCAGTCCTATCTTCCATATTGTCAATGTGGTGAAGTTCAATGATAACATGACCAATCGAGTGCCCAACCTCAAGACTCGAGCTGACTAGCGTGCTTACTTCAAGACTATGCCTAGAACTGGATTTGAATCGATGCCACTGGCTCTTATGGAAAAAGCAGTTCGAGTATGCCGTGGTGCTGGCATAGAAATTCGGCTGATCGGGGCGACCAAATTAGTTCTCTATAATCCACATAGGTGTCATCCTCAGCTTGGTATGCCTCGCTATGAATTTCCAGAAATATCTTCTCTTACTCCAATCAAGAAACGGGCATTAGGTACTGATGAGGATTTCGAGGTGACCGAACTCATCGTAACTCTTTGGAACATCGGATTCACCCGTTGTGTGAAAACTCCTTATGAAGCCAATAAAGAACTATGGAAAACATATGTAAAAGAACTTATGAAGATTCGTCCTTGAAAGCTCTCCACCTATCTTCCAATTTGATGAAATATGATTTTATTTTTAATGAAGAATCCTTCCTTAATACAATAGAAATTCTCTGTAATGCTTTGCAATTTTTCTGTGATTTTTCCTTGAATGAAACTATGATTTTCATCAAAACATGAAGATTTAGACTCAGATAATTCAAATCGCGTCGACTCATGGAGACGCTTTTCAATCTTAATCAATTTTCAAAATTAAAAATTCATCCTAAAAAAAGCCCTAAATCGCGTCTACACAGAAAGACGCCTTTTGGTTCTCTCTCTCCTATTTTTGCGAGATTTCTAGTAATTAATTTCCTGAAAGGCGTCGTGCTTCAAAGACGCGAATATCAATCATTCAAACTCTCCGTGGCATGGCCCTGACCAGAAGAGGCAGTAAAATCCCAAAAGGCGTCGTTCTAGACAGATGCGTTTCACTTATTTCAAAAATTTCCGTTGCCGCCTTAGTTTGTGCGCCAGTAAAAGGCGTCGCTGTGCCAAGACATGATTTAAAGAATTCAAACAGGGGACTGTGAGCCTGAGCCTCTTCCTCCTCATTCTCCTCTTTCACCTTCTCTCTCCTCTCCGGCGACCGGCGTCTTCCCTCCCTCTCCGGCCATCTTCTCTATCTCCGACGAGCTCCCCTCAACTCCGGTGCCCACTCCCGACTCCGGCGAGCTGCTTCACCTCCTTCTCCCTCTCATGGGCCTTCTTTTTCTCCCTCCCTAGCTCTCTATCTCCCTCATAAACTCTCTCCCTCACCCTCTCTCGAGTTCTTCATGGAGCAAGGAGGGCCTAGCGAAGTGGGTGGCAAGCGGCGGCGAGTTATCGCCGTCGAGGTGGTGGAGGTGGGTGAGGAAGGAGCTCCGCCGACCGAGGAGATGGCACTCATGGAGGCGGTGGCCTTCATGGAGGCTGAAGAAGCCCCTCCAGCCGCTTAGGCGGGTGAGGGAGCGGCGACACCGGCCGGGGAGGCAGGCTCTCGTCTGGTAAGCCTCAAAACGACCCCTCTCAAATGCTTTTAAGTTCAATTTTTAGGGAGGAAAGGAGCCGACCACAGGTTCTGGGAACCTGTGGAAAAAGATGTCGGGGCGCAGGCCTTTTGAAATGCATCCCTGTGCTCAGACGCGATTTAAAGCAGGTAATTAGCTCTTCAAGTTTATTTAGAAAATGATTATTAATGCTCTAATGATGATTTTGGCAATTGGAGGGGACAATGAGGACCATGATCTCTTGGGATCTGTTGGTAGCCGCCTACCGGGGTCTCCCGGACTTCCAAAAGGTGAGACTGGCGCAGATGGGTTCAGGGAGATCTTAGAAATAGAACCCTTCTAGATCGATTTGGTGCTGCTCCAGGTCCTGAGGGAGCGATGTCACGTCGAGAGGAGGGCATTTCTAATGCCCTGAGGACACATGGTCCCCAGCCTCGAGGACGCGTGCCGGATTATCGGCCTTCTGGTAGAAGGTCGGGCAATTAGCAGGATCACGTATCCCGATTACCACAGACTGGCGCAGGAGCTACTGGGCCTAGAGTGCACACGGTTGGAGGGCCGGGAGTCTCGGACCCTCCTCATGACAGCTGTGGAGAGATCCCTAGGGCTAGAGGAGCCTAGGCAGCGGACGGACGAGTCCCGGGCTGAGCTGAGGTCCCGGCTAGCTAGGGCGGCTAGCGCCGTGTATTGCCAGGATCCTAGTGATAGAGTAGTTGTGGATAGAGATCTTAGGAGATTTTTGGTTTTCTTCTTCGGAAGACTTTTGTTCGGTACCAATGGAGATTACATCCACTGCCGCTTCTTGAGTCTTATGACCGACCTAGATCTTCTAGGTGAGTATGCCTGGGGTGCGGCCCTTCTGGCCCATCTCTTTACCGACCTCTCCGCCGTCACACCTGACCGGGAGATCACCATCAGTGGCTTTGCGTTGTTCCTTTAGGTACTTAATTCATTTTATGTTTGTTCATTCCGTTAGATGCTCACTATGCAATGCGTTCGACCGGCAGCAGTTCCGCTTGCATGTTCTTTTATGCAGGTGTGGACATATTTTTATTTTCCTCTGGGCCGAGCTAGGCCATCCGTTCGACCGGCAGCAGTTCCGCTTGCCCGGCAGCAGTTCCGCTTGCCCGGCGCTGGCGTCCAGTGGTGGACACAGCGCCACAGCGTCATCAGCTGACGGCTCTCCGCCATCAATTTCTTGACTACCCAGAGTTGTTGGTAAGTTTTAAAGTTCTTATCTGCTTCATGTTTGATTATTTTTCTATGGTTAACTTGTTTTTATTGAAGTGTTGCATATTTGATTAATAATTTAGACATTAATTATTCTGGGTGTTCTTGACTTGTTAATTAATATGTCATGCAACTAACCTATATGAGTGCAGGTTATCTGGCGTCCATATCTGGGCATGGACGATGTTGGGCAGCCCTGGGTGGAACACGGGCGAGGCAGGTTCAGGCGTCAGGTGTGGCTTCACTGTATGAACGAGATAGCCCTCCTGTGCCTGAGGCTAGTGATGCGGACGTTGGGTGTGCATCAGGAGTGGGTGGAGGAAGAGGTCCCAGAGGGGATTGGAAGGTTGATACGGGGGAAGCAGGCCCGTACGGATTGGAGTGCCAAGTTCCCAGATCAGCAGGATGACTGGCACCGATACGGGTCCCGGTCGAGTTGCAGGCAGTGAGCAGCGATGCTTACCTGCAGCGCTACCAGGGCCACTACGCGGCCCACCTCTAGCTTCTCCGACCTCTTGACGTGAGTATTGTGATATGTATGCTTATGAATGTTTCTTTTATTTTATTAATTGTCTTGTTTATATTTGTGAATGTATGACATGTTATGAAAAATGCAGGATGCATGGGATGCCACCATCATCACACTCCGAGGCCACCTGTAGGATGCTAAGGCCCAATTAGAGCAGATCCAGAAAGAATTGGATGAACTGGTAAGTGATATGCATGAATGACATGGATATTATGAATGCTTTCTTTTATTATTAAATTATTTTGACACTTGTACACTGATGGTGATCTCCTTTTCATTACAGCGTGCCTCTTACACCCACGCGGCGACCCCCTCACCCCATACTGCTACCGGTCCCTCCACCTCTTCAGCCGCCTATGAAGCTGCCATGGCTGACCTGCGGAACCAGCTAGCCTTGGCCATCCGCCGGGCTACTCAGGCTAAGGATGATGCTGCTGCCCGGGTAAGCTTTTGACTTGCTTCTTTCATGATGTCTTTTGCTTGCTTGATTAGTTGACTGACAATGTTCTCTACTGCAGGTTCAGGAGCTCGTTCATGCCCTCGAGAAGGCGAAAGCCGACTTGGAGGAATCTCAGGCCAGGGCTTCCCGCGTTGCTGAGCTGGAGGAGCAATTGGCGAGGCTTTCTATGGGCGATCTCCCCTGTGAGTTGGCACGACTCTAGGTTTGGCTGGAGGTCTTGACGGAGGAGGGAGATCGTGATCGATCTCGCTTGGAGATCCTTCAGGGCCGCTTGTCAGTGGCGGAGCACGAGCGCCAAAGCATCGAGGCTCGGTACCAGCGTGCGCGTCAGCGGGCGCTGGAGCGAGGATAGGCGAGTGCCTTTACCACTAGTGTAGCGATCTCCTCTGGCCAAGCAGGGCCGAGCGTTATGGGACCACCACCGCCACCAGCTCGAGGACCGGATGTCTAGGACGAGGCACAGAGCCAGCTGGACAAGGGTGCAGGGGAGAGCCAGCCGTAAGGGCTGTCATGATGTACTTTCTTCTTCATTTTGAAGTCCTGTGGATGGACTTTCATATATGTATGAACTTTGTGATATATGAAAGAGTTTTCTTCACACTTGGAGTTGTCTTGGTGCTATTTTCCCACTGTTCCTCCTTTTCATTCCTGCACACGGCCTTAAACAGACAAATTAAATGTTTGTTCAGGCTTAGCCCCTTGCCCAGTTGCGTAACCAATTACTCGATTCTATCCTTGGTAGAAGGGTCAAGGGGCGAAGCCTTTATTTAACGAAGGTAAATAAATATAATTTATAAGAAATAAAATGTAACATACATGCACGCAAATGCTCGCTGAAAATAAAAGGATGCAACATGCATATGATGTGGCAGGCAAATGCTAATTAAAATATTTTTGTTTCGCAACTGCATATTAGAAATATCCAATCTTGAGGTTTTAAAGTATCCAACTTTTGGATTTCTTTTTTTTTGAAATATGACCATTCTTTGGGATTTTGAAATATATCACTTTTTGGGAATTTGAAATGTAAGACAATTTTTTCGGATTTTTGAGATCTATGACCTTTTTTTTGGATTTTTTTTGAAATATATGACACTTTTTTTTGTTTTGATTTTGAAATATAAGACATTTTTTGGACTTTTGAAGTATATCACTTTTTTGGGGATTTTGAAATATAAGACACCCTTCTTTTTTTTTGGATTTTGAAATGTATGACACATTTTTTGGATTTTGAAATGTAGTAAGGATCAACATGGAACTTGGATCAATGGAACATACTCGTTTTGTCAACTTAATTCCCACATCATTCTTTAATGACCTAATCCAGACCTATCGTGCTTGAATTATGTTTGGAATCGTGATCCCATTCGATAGTCCGACCCTTAGTCAACCTTAGCCGTTCCTCAAGCTTGGAGAACGTCTCTTTTAGCATGAAGAGAAGAATTGGTTTGGAAAGCCTGCGAGAAGGTTCCGGAGACACAAAAAGATGTCCTTCCTTTACCCTATTATCCGTTGGGGTTTGGTCATTTTTATTTTTGCGGGGTATTTAACGACCTTGCGCTCCATTTTCTTTTAATTTTATGGCATGTTGTGACAACATTTGTAATATTGAGTGGCCTTTTGATTTTGTTCGGCTTTTGCCTTGCTTTTCTTTTGCTTTTGTGGTGCGGATCTCCCCCTTTTTTTTTATGACGGCCTCCTACTAGGATGGTGGGTATTTTTAGTAGTCTATTCTAAGCCTCGTTCCATCATCGCGGGCTTGGAAGTAAAACAGAAGTTTTATTTTGAAAAGAATGAGTTGCACTTTCCGCTATTGGTTAAGCTTCTAGTGTTCTTCGGGCTTCACATCTTTTGTTATTCACGACTCAAACCTGTTTGTATATGATAATACATTTAAATTAGATTACCAAAGATTAATGAGGGAATTTGAGTTTTCAAATTTTTCGACTCCATTGATCCTTGTACCATGTTGATCGATTACACTAAGGGTAGTACTTCTTAAGATATAGACCATTCCAGGGGTAAGTTAACTCTTGCCTTCTGCATTGACTAAGCGATAAGCATTACCAGGAAAAGCATGCGATATGACGTACGGTCCTTCCCAGTTGGGTTGGAGCTTAGAACGCGGACCACCAGGTTTTACAAAGATTCTTTTTACTACTATTTCACCGACTTTAAACTTTCATTCAATGACCTTCTTTTGATAAAAACGTGCTATTCTATTTTGGTATGCTTTTGCATGATTAGCGGCTGACCACCTTCTCTCGTCTAAGAGTTCCAATTGAGCAAGGAGTGCTAAACGGTGTTCATCAATAGAGAATTCCTTATTCAATTGTACTCTTAATGACGGTATAAGGATTTCATATGGAACTACCGCCTCCATTCCAAATGTTAAGGAATAGGGAGTCTGCCTAGTGGGCATGCGGATTGAAGTTATGTATGTCCATAGAGCCCTAATTAGTTTTTCGGGCCAGTCTGTGAATTTATTAGACTCGCACGTCTTCTTGATAATTTTTATCAAAGTTTTATTCGTTGCCTTTGCTTGGTCATTGCCTTGCGGCTAATAAGGAGATGAATGATGCAGTGCAATTTTATACATGTTGCAGAGGTCCTTCAGCTCCTGTAATATGAACTGTGGTCCATTGTCGGTGACGATGGTGCTTGGAATTCCGAATCTAGTGATGATGTTCCTCATAATGAATTTGTAGATCGTTGATGCTTTGATCTCCGTGTATGCTTCAGCTTCTGCCCACTTGGTGAAATATTCTGTCGCTGTGAGGATGAAAGATTTTTGCTTGGTGGCAGAATCAGGATTATCAAGGGGGCCAATGATGTCGAATGCCCACATGGAGAAAGGCCATGGGGATGAAACAGGATGGAGCGAAGATGCGGGGGAATGGATCTTATCGGCATGAAGTTGACACTTAGCACACCTACGAACATACCCTATACAATCCCCTTCAATGGTTGGCCAATAATACCCTTGTCTAAGGATCTTCTTTGATAGCATTTGTCCATTAACGTGGCCACCATAAACTCCGGTATGAGCTCCTTCCATGATCTTCCAAAGTTTATCTTCGTCTAAACATCTTAGAAGAACTCCATCAAAACCTCTTTTATAAAGTGCTCCTCCAACTAGAGTGTACATTTAAGCAGCTCTCCTGATAGCCCTTTTTTCCTCAATAGTGGCTTCTTCAGGGTATGACTGATCTTCGCAGTACTTGGCAATTTCATAGTACCATGGCTTATCCTCGTTTGCCATTTCTTCTTGCCAATCTAGTAGCATGATTTCTCTTTTTTCTACGATATCTCCATCTTTAACCTTTTTTAGCAACTTCTCTTTAACCTTAAGAAAGGAAGGGTCTTTCACGGTAGGAGAAAGATGCCTATGAACAGTGATTGATTCAGATTGATTGCTGATCGGGAAACTTAGAGAAGATGCAAGAGAAGCTAGAGCATCAGCTAGAATATTCTAATTCCAAGGAACATGGACGAAGATCAATTTGGTGAAAAGCTTGGCGTAAGCTGAAGTGAGTGCCTAATAGGGCTTAAGCTTGGGATCAAGAGTGCGATACTTGGTAAGCACTTGGCGAAGGATTAGCTGACTATCACCCATAATTCTCAGCTTGGTAGCACCATGGAGATTAGCGGCTTCGAGGCCGGCAAGGAGAGTCTCATATTTAGCTATGTTGTTGGTAACATAGAAGTCCAGTTGAAAGGCTTGTGAAATGGTGACACCTTCAGGTGATAGTAGAATAATACCAATACCCTTACAATGAGAGTTCAGAGCTCCGTCAAAATGCAGAGTCCACATATCATCGTTGATTTTGTTTATGGACATTAGTTCCTCATCTGGAAACTCTGATTGGACTGGATCAAATCGAGGAAGAGGATGGTGAGCAAGATGTTCTGCTATGGCATAGCCTTAGATTGCTTTCTGCTGAATGTAAGTGATATCAAATTGGGAAAGAAAGCTCTGCCATTGCGCTAGCCTATCCGTGAGGACGGATTTCTCAAGGAGAAACTTAATAGGGTTCATCCTAGCGATAAGGTGAACTTCATAAGCCAGAAAATAGTGCTTCAACTTCTTAACTACCCATACAAGTGCTGCACATGTTTTCTCCATCGCCGTGTACCTCTGTTCAGCGGGGTTGAGAAGTTTAGAGAGATAGTAGGCTGCCCTCTCCTTCCCTTCTTCATCCTCTTGTGCCAGGACAGCTCCCACTACATCATCCAAGACCGAAATATAGAGAATTAAAGGCTTGTCTGGAGATGGCGGTCTCAAAACAGGAGGACTTGCTAAATAATTTTTCAATCGATCAAATGCCTCCTGACACCTATCATCCCAATCGAATTTGACTCCGGGTTTGGTAAGCTCGTAAAACGGCTTACACCTTTGTGAATGTTGGGAAACAAATCGGGGAATAAACTGCAACCTCCCGATTAATCCCCTTAATTCCTTCAAGTTCTTGGGAGGTGGTATTTCCCTGATAGCCTTTGCCTTATTGGGATCGATTTCAATGCCCCGCTTACTGACAATTAATCCAAGTAATTTTCCCAAGGACACCCTGAATACACATTTCTTGGGGTTCATTTTCCACTGGTACTCCCTTGACCTTTCCAGAACCTTTGCTAGAACTTCAGCATGTTCAGCTTTCGTCTTGGATTTAACCAGCAAATCATCCACATATACTTCTAAGTTAATGTGCATCATGTCGTGGAATATCGCCATCATGGCTCTCTGATAGGTGGCTCCAGCATTCTTCAATTCAAATGGCATAACGACATAACAATAAGTTCCACAAGGCGTGGTGAACGATGTTTTCTCTTGATCCTCTTCAGCCAATTTGATATGGTTATATCATGAAAACTCATCCATGAATGACAGTGTTTCATAGCCTACTGTATTGTCAATGAGCACATCCATGTGAGGCAGTGGAAAATCGTCTTTGGGACACGCTCGGTTCAAATCTCGGAAGTCAATACAGATCCTGACCTTCCTATCCTTTTTCATAACTGGGACTATATTAGCCACCCATTGCGGATAAAGGACAACTCTAATAAACTTGGCTTTATGCATCTTATCAACTTCTTCTTTCATTTTTAAAGCCATTTGTAGGTGGAATCGCCTCAACTTCTGCTTAACCGGGCTAGCTCCATCTTTCAATGTCAATCTATGTTCCACTAGTGATGAGTCTAACCCCGGCATATCCTCATAACTCCAGGCAAAAGTATCCTTATATTCCTTGAGAACTCTAACCACTGCTTGTTCGTCTACTTCAGACAGATTCTTACTGACGTGGACAACCTTAGGTTCATTTTCAGTTCCAAGATTGATTTCTTTAGTGGGCTCTTTCACGGCAGCTGAAGGTTCATCAAATCTCTTCGCCCTATTGGCATATGCCTCAGCTGCGTCCTCGTGGTCTTCTTCTTCTTCATTGACAGGGTCTTTCTCATGCAACAACTCATATACCCTGTACCCGTCCTCAACTAATTCATCAACTTCACAATCTTTTGGCATCTGAATGGGATTTTCTAATAGCTGAGGAATCTGGGAACAAGAAAGACATCTTAAAGCTAAATCCTAGGGGTATCTATTTGGAACTCGTCTACCCTTAGACTTCCTAAACTTCCTCACCTGATCGATCTGCCTAGAACTAGACTCCCTATCCTGACCTAATGAGGATGAAGAAGGATAAAAATTAAGGGGTACAGGGGACAATACAGGTGAATCCTCCCAGGGGGAGGGGCAGAGTAGATCTAGTAGAGAATCCTGCCTGAATGACCCACATGATGGGGTGTGATTGGACAAGTATGAGGCTTCCTCAACGAGGATTTGGGAGGAAGAAATTGCCGAATTGGCGTTTTTTTTTTTTGGGGGAATTGTTTGAGTGTATCATAAAGCAAGAATGAATGTGAATGGGGTGAGAATGAAATGATGGAGATAGTGGCATCAGTGCCCAAGGATTAGGAGGATAATACAATAGTATGTCTCGGATCATATCGTAGATTCTCTCAAGGTTAAGAGGAATCTGAGGAATCAGGTCCCGTGGGGACAGAGTAATGATACCGGGCGGAGTCCAAGGGATATCTTCAATAATGATCCTTGACCATGTCGGAGTCAAGAGTAGAGTACGGAATAGAGTGTGAAGGGTGAAAATATGAGAGGGATAGGTTCCTCTCCACAGCAGATCAGTGGTGAATCCGGTTTCATAAGGGTCATCTGGTTCGCCTTCATCAGTCTCTTCAGTCAGCAAAATCCTTTTATCAAAGATGGCCCCGGGCCTTTCAATTAACTCATCTATCAGTGGCAGCCACCTTGGTTCTGATGGATCAAAGACTAGTCGGCCCAGTGCAATGTATAGGTCCCATATGTCGAACCAACGGTACCATTCACATTCTAGATCTTGAGTTTTCCTCCTTTTCATCGGCCGCAGAGCCTCTAAAGACTGATATGTCAGCAGTTGTGAACAATGTCTAGCCAAGTCTCTCCCATATACATCATGCAGGTCGAAATGGGAGGTAATCACTATTGTATTATCATGGTCATGTTGGACCACGGGCCCTTTAACAAAATGAGTGGACAAGGTCCAAGTCAGAGGGTCCCGATTTTCCATGCAAGGGGTGACCATTGTTTTCCATATCTTATGACCATCTTCATCTTCCTGTTGTTCCACAATATTATGTCTTACTCTTTCCGGCCTGTAGCCCAGGCCGCTGCCAGGTACTCTTCTCTTATCTGTCACTAGTTTAATCCTTCCTTACAACCGGGTGCCTAGACCCTTTCCAGGTTGATATCCCACTTTCAGTATGATCTTCTAGCCTGGGGTATTCATGAATTTCCTCCGTTTCATAGCATCGATCGGGTAAGGTGTAGGCACAGTATGCTTAAAGGGATTTGCCATATAGTACTGATGATATGAAAAAGTACAAAGGATAGAGATAAACGTCTTTTTAGCCACGGTCGGGACTCATAAACTCCCACAGTAGGATCTTCTTGAATTTTCAGCTTCATTTGGATTTTCTTGAATTTCCTGTACTTAAAAAATCATCAGTAACTTCAAGCAAGTGCATTAAAATCTAGATACGCATAACCTTTCGGGTAAATAAGAGAAAACCCCTGAAACGCGTCGTGTCGCGTCGACGCCATTAAGTGCAGTTAAAACACGTCGCTATTCAACGACGCCTTTCAGTCGCAGAAACAGGTTCTGCCTGTGTTTAATCCGGATTCCAACTCTTTTCACACATGTATATAAAACTTTCGAGTTTATAGCTTTCTGCACTTCAGCTTTGTGCCTTGTGTCTTTGATTCCTGTGTCCTGTACATGTCTTAGCAAATAGGTTAAGCATCTATTCAGGCTTAGCCCCTTGCCCGGTTTAATAACTGGCTACTTGATCCTATCCTTGGTAGAAGGGTCAAGGGGCATAGCCTTCATTAACAAAGGTGATAATAATTGGACTGGAGGAACAACAGAATAAGATGCAACATATAGGCATGCAGATGCTCGCTAAAAAAAATGAAAGGAATGAAACATATCAAATGTTACAAGCAGATGCTAATTGAAATATTTTTGATTTTTAAATATTCATTTTTGTTTGGGTTTTAGAACATATATATTTTTTTGGATTTTCGAAATATCTATTTTTTTGATTTTGAGATATATATTTTTTTTGATTTTTGAGATATGTATTTTTTTTTGGATTTTAAAATATGTACTTTTTTGGATTTTGAAATATGTACTTTTTTTAATTTTGAAATATGTACTTTTTTTGGATTTTGAAATATGTACTTTTTTTTAATTTTGAAATATGTACTTTTTGGATTTTGAAATATCTATATTTTTTGATTTTGGGATTAATGTGTGAACTAAGAGACCAGCATGGTACTCAGATCAAAAGAACATATTCATCTATTAACTTAATTCCCAAATTGTTCTTCAATAATCTAACTTAGACCCATCGTGCTTGAACTTGTGTTTCCATTCATGATCCCATTTGATGATTTGATCCTTAGTCAATCTAGGCCGTTCCTTAAGCTTGGAGTACGCCTCTTTAAAAAGAAAGGAAGAATTGGTTTAGAAAGCCCACGAGAAGGTTCCGGAGACCCAAAAAGATGTTCCTTTCTTACCCTAATATCTGTTGGGGTTCGGTCATTTTCTTTCCGAGGTATTTATCGACCTTGCGTTCCCTTTTCATTTCACTTCATGGCCTTGATGTAACGTTTGTAGTGTAATGGCCTTTTGATTTGGCATTTGGCTTTTGCCTTTTGCTTTTTCTTTTTTTTTTCATGGGACGGATCTCCCCCTTTTTTTTATGACGGCTTCCTACTAAGATGGCGGGTATTCTTGGTAGTCTACTCTAAACCTCGTTCTGACATCGTGGGCCGAGTGTAAAAACATAATTTTGTTTGAAAAGAATGATTTGCACTTTACACTTTTAGTCAAGCTTTCGGTATTCCTTAGGACTTGGCATCTCTTGTTACTCACGAAGCAAACGTGTCAGTATGTGTAGTAATGCGTTTGAATTAAATTATCCAGATTGATAAAGGAATTTGAGTTTGTAAATTTTCTGATTCCACTGGTCTTTGTACCATACTGATCGACTTTTTAACCTAGGAGTAGTATTTCTTAAGATACAGACCATTCCAGGGGTGAGTTAATTCTTACCCTTCTGCATTAACTAGACGGTAAGCGTTACTAGGAAAAGCATGTGATACAACATATGGTCCTTCCCAATTGGGTTGGAGCTTAGAACGCAGACCACCAGGTTTTACAAAGATTCTTTTGACGACCATTTCACCAACTTTGAACTTACGTTCAATGACTTTCTTTTGATAAAAACGTGCTAATCTATTCTGGTAAACTCTTGCATGATTAGCAGCTGACCATCTTTTCTCGTCTAAGAGTTCCAATTGAGTAAGGAGTGTTGAACGGTGTTCGTCAATAGAAAATTCCTTATTCAATTGTACTCTTAATGACGGTACGAGGATCTCGTATGGAACTACTGCCTCCATTCCAAATGTTAAGGAATAAGGAGTCTGCCCAGTAGGCGTGCGGATGGAAGTTCGGTATGCCCATAGAGCCTCAATCAATTTTTCTGGCCAGTCTGTGAATTTATTAGACTTGCACGTCTTTTTGATGATTTTTATCAAAGTCTTGTTAGTTGCCTCTGCTAGGCCATTGCCTTGCGGATAATATGAAGATGTATGATGCAATTCAATTTTGTACCTGTTGCAGAGGTCTTTCAGTTCTTGTGACACAAACTGGGGCCCATTGTCGGTGACGATGGTGCTTGGAATTCCAAATCTTGTGATGATGTTCTTTATGATGAACTTGCAGACGGTTGATGCTTTGACTTTGGTGTACGCTTCAGCTTCCGCCCACTTGGTGAAGTATTCCGTTACTGTAAGGATGAAGGACTTCTGCTTAATGCCGGAATCAGGATTGCCAAGGGGTCCAATGACATCGAAAGCCGACATAGAGAAAGGCTATGGGGAGGAAACAGGATGGAGTGAAGATGCAGGAGAATGAATCTTATCGGCGTGAAGTTGACACTTGGCACACCTACGGACATATCCTACAAAATCTTCTTCTATGGTTGGCCAATAGAATCCTTGTCTAAGGATTTTCTTTGCTAACATCTATCCATTAAATGGCCACCACAAACTCCAGCATGAGCTCCTTCCATAACCTTCCAAAGCTCATCTTCGTCTAAACATCTTAGAAGAACTCCATCAAAACCTGTTTTGTATAATGCTCCCTCAACTAGGGTGTATCTTTGAGCAACTCTTCTGATAGCTCTTTTCTCCTCAGCTGTAGCTTCTTCATGATATGATTGATCTTCATAATATTTAGCAATTTTTTAGTACCACGGTTTCTACTCATCATCCATCTCTTCTAACAGCTCCATTAATATAATTTCTCTCTTATCCACAATATCTCCATCTCGTTAGTTACTCGTGTGGAGACACAATGGTAAGCCTGTAGGTGCTCATTGGAGAATGAGTTCACTGAACTGATCCGACATGAATCGCCGAATGGTAATTTACCTGACTGTCAATCGGCTTGATTCATCGTCACAGTGGTGTGGTTGATCCTTGGACTTGAGACACCAAAGACACCTTGTCGGTGGACTTCTGGACTTTGACCTTGACCTACGAATACCTATCCACGGGATCTCTAATAGTCAAGGATCGGGTCCAGCGGAAGACCTTCGAAGGTGATTGTGTGTTCAATAAAGGATCGTTCACTCTCAGGTAACTGGAGAGAGAATGCTTTAGAATAGATCCGCAGGAGTCTCTGGCTAGAGCAGAAACAATATCAGAAAATAGGTTTTAGGATATTGTAAAGCGGAGTGTGATTCAAGTGAGTTGACAATCTAGGGTTTGACAGTTGACCATACCCTAGGTTAACTCGAGAGCATTGTGCGAACAAAGGATTATAGCCACGTGGTAACTGTGGACGAACAGGTTCCATGAGTGGGTTGCTGAACCCCATTACCTTCCGGAATCATGCGGTGTTGCTTGGCACCCAACTTGATCAGAAGTCCGACCGAATTTACATACGATGATAATTCGGTTAAGTAATTAGATAATATCTAGATATTAATTAATTACAATAAGTCAATAACTAGTTATTCGACTTAATGGGCTGAAAACTGGACTGATAAATGGGCCTAGAGGGTCACACGCAATAAGATTCTCAGTCGGTGGTACATAAGTGGGATTTATATTAACTCGGGGACTTTTGTGAAAAGTCGCGCCGACTTAATATATATACGTGTTGTTGAGAAACCCTGGGCCAAGCTCCAGGATTTCCCCTTGCTGGCCGTCATCCCCCCTTTCTCTCTCCTCCTCTGGGCGCCCCATTTGAGGCGTCGGGATTGTCTCCGTCTCGGCCGCGCGTGATTCCCGAAAGTCGGGAATTCCCGTCGGCGCGTTTTTGGCAATCGTTGCGGCGACGGATCTTCAACGAGCGAGCTGATACGGACGAGGGAGCGAGGAAAAACTACCGCGGAGGATCGCGGGGATACCGCTGGAGGCCGGACGCTTGTGCGGCTCGCGGCATCGCCTCGACGGAACCGAGACGGAAGCGGATTCGAATCTGCACACGGTAATCAGATTTCGACCCGTTTTTGGGTTTGCGTTTTTCGTTCTGAATCGGATTAGCGTGTTGGGATCGCTGTGTCGGGATCCGACCGAAAAACGTAGCGGAATAAAATATTCGGGATCGGATCTGTCCCGTTTCGATCGTAAAAATGAAACCGGAGTAAATCGGATTTACCTTGCGCGGATTCAAATCCGCGTTCGTTTTCCAGTTTCGTCGGAGCGATGCTGCAAGTCGCGCAGATGCCCGACCTCTAGGGGTATCCACGCGGTTCTCCTCGCGATGGATCGTCCTCGCTTCCTCGCTCGCTGCGGCGTCCGTAGATACCGTCTGGCTGCGCGTAATCCGCCGCGACATGTGGATTCTGAATCTCCCGTCAGACGGAAGGCAGAGCAGTCGGGAACCGGACGCCTAGAAGAGAGAGAGAGAGAGAGAATCACAACGACGGCTTGGTCAGGGTTGCTGGTCCCCGATGTAGAATCCGTTCTTTTATAATAAATATGTTTGCAGTTTTTCACAAAAACCCAGACTTATCTGAAATCCTGTCGGATTATCCATCGACTTGAGAACCATTTGCGTGTGACCCTCTAGGCCCAAATACCAGTCCAGTTAGTGGCCCATTAAGTCCAGTAATCTTTTACTGACCCACTGAATTAATTAATATCCTTATATTCAATTAATCAGCCGAATTTAATGTCCCACAATAAATTCGGACGGACTGCCGATCACGTTGGATACCAAGCAACATCACGTGATCCTGGATGGCACTGGGGTTATCGCAACCCTCTATTGGAACCTTTCTGTCATCGGTTAGCGCGCGGATATAATCCTTCATCTGTGCAATGTTCTTGAATCGACCTAGGGCATGGTTTACTGTTAAACCCTATTCGGTCGATTCACTTGAATCAGATGCCGCTAATCTGAATCCGATAACTCTTTATCGATTACAGAGTCCGCCCTGGCCAGGGACTTTAAGCGCATCATTCCCGGAACATTCTCTCTCAAACTACCGAGAGCGGATGATCCCATATTGAACACACAATTACCTTCGAGGGCATTTCCCTGAACCCGATTGCTTGACTTATTGATAACCCATGGTTAGGGATTCGTTAGTCAAGGTCAAAGTTTAGAAACCTACCAACAAGATATCTTTGGCGTCTCAGGTCCAAAGATCATCCATGCAACCGTGACGAATGAATCGAGCTGGTTAACAGTGAGGTGATTACCTTCCAGCGATTCATAGTTGGATCAGTTCAGTGAACTCATTCACCAATGAGCACCTATAGGTCCAGCATAGTGTCTCCACACAAGTGACTTATGGGATCAGTCACCCTCATCATATGAGTTGAAGTAACCTATACTAGTCTATCCGGATGTCTAATTTCCTATCTCAAACATCCTATGACTAGGAACAATTAAGAACATGTGTTTATAAGTCTTCGGTCCCGTAATTATGATCTCATCATAATTCGAAGACTGTTGCACATGTTCATGGACTTCATCGTGATACGATAAACAGAGATCAAATTAATTACACATAATGAATTATTGCCATTTATTAATAATCTGAATAAGTACATAGTATTGGATTGGCTTTGAGACCATCTAATACTAACAATCTCCCACTTGGACTAAAGCCAATCACTTTTATACAGAATACCCATATTATCTAAGTGACGCTCAAAAATATTTTGAGACAAAGGCTTTGTAAGTGGATTTGCTATGTTGTCGGCTGAGGGAACTCTTTCCACCATGACATCTCCTCGAGCTATAATCTCTCTGATCAGATGAAAGCGCCACAGAATGTGCTTCGACTTCTCATGAGACCTCGGCTCTTTCGCTTGAACAATCGCCTCATTGTTGTCACATAGCAGTGGGACGGGACCAAATATGCTTTCCACGACACCAAGATCACCGATTAATTTCTTCATCCATACAGCTTCCTTGGCGGCTTCAGCAGCAGCAATATACTCGGCTTCCGTTGTCGAATCGGCAGTGGTTTCCTGCTTGGAACTTTTCCAGCTCACTGCTCCCCCGTTGAGTGTGAAAACAAAACCTGATGTTGACTTGCTGTCATCAGGATCAGACAAAAAACTCGAGTCAGTGTATCCTTGCAGCTTCAAGTCTCCTCCACCATAGACTAGAAATAGATCCTTAGTCCTTCTCAAGTACTTAAGGATGCATTTCACAGCCTTCCAGTGTTCATCACCTGGATCTGCCTGATGTCTGCTCGTAACACTTAGAGCGTATGCTACATCAGGTCTGGTACATAGCATGGCATACATGATGGACCCTATGGAAGAAGCATAGGGAACTTTATCCATTACAACCCTCTCTTCAGGTGTCTTTGGAGACTGACCTTTAGAGAGTGAAATTCCATGTCTCATCTGTATGAGACCTCTCTTGGAATTTTCCATACCAAACCTTTTGACAATGGTTTCTATGTACATGGATTGGGTTAAAGCTAGCATCTTCTTTGATCTATCTCTATAGATCCATATTCCTAATACGTAAGATGTTTCTCCCAAATCCTTCATGGAAAAGTTCTTTGACAGCCATATCTTTACTGATGACATCATTCCTACATCATTCCCAATGAGTAGGATGTCGTCAACGTAAAGAACCAGAAATGTGATTGCGCTCCCACTGTTTTTCTTGTATACACAGGGCTCATCTTCATTCTTAATGAAGCCATAAGATTTGATCGCCTCATCAAATCTTATGTTCCAGTTTCGGGAAGCTTGCTTCAGTCCATAAATGGACCTTTGCAACTTGCATACCATGTCTGGAGATTCTTTGGATGTGAATCCTTCTGGTTGTATCATATACACCTCCTCCTCAAGGTTTCCATTAAGGAAGGCAGTCTTCACATCCATCTGCCAGATTTCATAATCATGGTAGGCAGCAATGGCGAGAAGAATTCTGATAGACTTAATCATAGCAACGGGTGAAAAGGTTTCGTCATAGTCAACACCTTGTCTTTGACGATAGCCTTTCTCCACTAATCTTGCTTTATAAGTCTCAATACGTCCATCTGCACCGATCTTTCTTTTAAAGATCAATTTGCAGCCGATAGGTACTATACCATCGGGTAAATCTACCAAATTCCAAACTTGGTTGATGTACATGGACTGTATTTCAGAATTCATGGCTTCCCGCCATTTCCCGGCCTCTAGACTTTCAATGGCCTCCTGGTAAGTCTTAGGATCATTATCCTCATTGTAGATTATCCTTGAACCATCCAAATTAATATGTCCTATATACCTTTCTGGTGGTTTAGGTACTCTTTCAGATCTACGAGGTTCCTGTGTAACATTTTGAACAGGTTCAGAAAATGACGGTTATTCTAATGAACCATTGCCAGTTTGTGGGTCTGGAATTTCTTCCAGAATCACTTTGCTCCCACTGTCCTTCTGGAAAATATAATCTTCTCCCAAAAAGACAGCTCTCTTGGCCACAAACACCTTTTGTTCGCTAGGATGATAAAAGTAATATCTATAAGTTTCCGTTGGATATCCCACAAATCTGTATTTGTCAGTTCTAGATTCCAGCTTATCTGCGTCATGTCTTTTAACATGAGCAACACACTTTAACATGTTTAAGGTCTGGTTTCCTTCCATTCCATATCTCATATGGAGTGGTTTCAACAGATTTGCTGGGTACCTTGTTCAGGTTATATATAGCCGAGCTAAGTGCATATCCCTATAAGGACACTGGTAATTTGGACATGCTCATCATGGATCGCACCATTTCCATTAACGTGCGATTTCTCCTTTGTGATACACCATTCATCTGAGGTATATAAGGAGGTGTAAGCTGAGAAAGGATATCATTATCCTTTAAGTATTTAATGAACTCTGTACTCAAGTATTCACCATCCCGATCGGATCGGATGGTTTTTATACTCTTTCCTATTTGTTTTTCTACTTCATTCTTAAATTCTCTGAATTTCTCAAAGGCTTCAGATTTATACTTCAATAAGTATATATATCCAAACCTTGAGTAATCATCAGTGAATGTAATGAAGTATGAGAAACCACCAATGGCTTGGGTTGACATAGGACCACATACATCTGAATGTATGAGTTCTAATAAGTCTTTGGCTCGTTCTCCAGTTCCACTAAATGGAGACTTAGCCATTTTATCCTTTAAACATGACTCACAGGTTTCATATGATTCATAATCAAATGGATCTAAGTATCCATCTTTATGCATCCTTTGGAGTTTGTTTTCACCAATGTGTCCAAGCCTACAATGCTACAAGTAGGCTTTGTTCATTTCATACTTACTTCTTTTAATTGAAGAACCGATGTGTAAATTATCATGAGACACATTCAATAGATACAATCCATTGGACAAAATAGCAGAAGCTATTAATTTATTTCCGAAATAAATTGAACAACTATTGTTCCCAAAATTTAAATTGTAACAAATTCTATCTAAACATGAAATAAAAATGATGTTCCTTATTATGCTAGGTACATAATAACATTCATCTAATAAAAATATGTCTCCAGATGGTAGCTTGAGCTTCACTATCCCCACAGCGATCGCCGCAACTCTTGCGCCGTTACCTAGCATCAGCTCCACCTTGCCGGTCCTCAGCTTACGCCTTCTTGTCAGTGCCTGCACAGAATTGCAAATATGAGATACACATCCAGTATCTAATACCCATGATGTATAATCTCTAATTGACAAGTTTATATCTATCATATAGATACCTGAAGCGTCCTGCTGTTTCACAGTTCCTTGAGCCTTGTCCTTGAGGTTTTTTTTGCAATTCCTCTTCCAATGCCCTTTCTGGTGACAGTAGAAGCAATCACCTTTCTCAGCACTTTTACCTTTGTCTTTCTTGGAAACCTTTGCCTTTCTCTGAACCTTGTTCTTATTCTTTTGAAAAACATGGACTGCAAATCTTTTTCTGTTGGTCTTACCAACCATGAGGACTTGGGGTTTATCCTTCACAAGGTTCCCCTCAACAGTCTTTAACATGTTCAGCTAAGGTGGCCTGGATCTTGTTCATGTTAAAATTAACGATGAACTGAACATATGACGGTGGAAGTGAAGACAACACGAGGTCTGTGTGCATCTCCTTGGGAAGTGTAATCCCAAGAGCATCCAGCCTCTCCACCCACTCAATCATCTTCAGCACGTGATTCTGTACTGAAGTTCCCACTGCCATCTGAGCCTTGAACAGATTTTTCGATATCTCATATCGTTCGATTCTGCTCAGCTCACCAAATAGCTCCTTCAAATGGAGCATGATGGATTTAGCATCCATCTCTTCATGTTGCCTCTGCAACTCATTGCTCATAGAGGCTAACATGTAGCATTGGGCCATGGTGGAATCTTCCTTCCATTTTTCATACGCTATCATTTCCTCCTGTGGAGCATCCAATGATGGTTCAACAGGAGGTTCATTATCCAAGACGTAGGCAATCTGCTCAGACTTGAGGACTATCTTCAGGTTTCTGAGCCAGTCTGAGTAATTGGTGCCTGTCAAATGGTTGGCATCAAGTATGCCTCGCAACGGGTTACGGTGCGACATTCTCGCCTACAGGAGATAATCAATTGATAATTAGCAGATATTCATATTAACTAAAACAAGATATGGTCTTTTATTATCTAGTCTTACTCCTACTAATTTTCGACGGACTGTATAACTTTCAGATATACAGAACGGGAGACGCCGACTGTCTCCTAGTGGGGATCAAAATCTCCAAGCATCACAGTATGACCTCGGGTAAACACGTAGTATCATACCACTATCTCAGAGCAATCATCTCATGATAATTGCAACTCCTTGCAATATCCGATCATATTTCGGCTCCCAAGTTTAATGGTCCCGGGTAAACACAGTAGACTATTATCCCTGGTCTAAGCTTTACCATCAATACGTGACAGAGTAAAGTAGAAATATAGTTCCCGGGTAAACACGTGGATAACTATATCGTTCCTCTACTCTTATCCAAAGGCATCTAATGCCATGATCAACAGTCCTCTCAACAGACAATGGCAGACCTCGAGTAGACACATAGTATCTGCCATGACTGAATTAAGTTCTATTGATCATATTGATGGAGAGCCACGCGGTGCATTCTCAATGACTTGTGCTACGGCTTAGAGTTTGTTACGAAAGTTTTACTTATTTAGTTTGGTCTCACCCTAGGTGATAGTATTAAATGTATCGAATATATTATAAATACTAATAACCTAGCAAATATTAAGCACACGCATCACATACATGTCATTAGTGTGGTCATGGACGGCACTGCGGTTTGACTTGAGCCAGACAATCAAACTCACACACATGCACAATATAACAACTTATATCATGAGTCTGCAAACCCATGGATTCAATGAACTCCTTCATTTTCATCTCGTCGGCAGTTGTGGATCATCCTCGCTCCGCGCGCAGCTTGCTCGATCAAATTACATCATAATTCTCAATTACATGATAATTTAAAAGAGGAAGCCTTATGGCGATTACATCAAGGAGGAAGGTAGGAGTACAATGGAATATGAGAGGGAGAGGTTCGCAGACCTCTATTTATTAATAAACAATAAACCACACAATCACATTCCATATCCACAAATAATGCTCGTCCATGACCACCATGTGTTTTAGTTAAACAAACCACACATGAATTGCACATCAAATGGCTAAATTAAAATTTTCGAATATAATAATAATTTCAGGTTTCATAAAACCAGAGACCAAACAAAATTTTAGAGAATTTAGAAATTTCGAAAATGAATTTATGCATGCTTAATTTAAATCGAATTTAAACAAGCAATTAATAACACATCAAATATGCAGAAAATCTAAAATTAATGGCTTTAAAAATATTCCATGCTCAATTTGAACGATTCAAATAATTTGGGATTAATCTAACAATTAGATTGCATAAGGTTTAATCTAACATTCAGAATTAATTAAATTAACAACTTTTGTTAACTAATTAACAAAATAAACCTTAATTAGGGCCCAATCAGAAAATTGAATTTAATAACAAATAGTAAAATCATATTTTACAGTTAATTATTAAATCAATTTGTTGATTAATTTAAAAAAAAAAAAATCAACTAGGCCCCTTAAAGGGCTCAGCCCTGCTGAACCCCTGGCTCGAGCAAGGGCCGAGCCAGGGGCCCGGACCCAAGCCCGCAGGCCTGGTCTGGCCCCTGGCTAGCGCTGGCTCGGATCCTTGGCCCGGGCCAGGGTCTAGCCAGGACGGCCCGATCGGCGGCTAGGGAAACCCTAGCCGCCCGGCCGGGCAGCCCGAGGGTTCCCTGCACAACAGGGAACCCGACGGCGCCGTGCCCCTGTTGGGGTCTTCTCCGGCGCCGGTCCGGCGATGGCCGGGCATCGGACGTCGACTGCCGGCAACGGCGAGCTCGCCGGCGACGTCCGGCCACCGGCAGTGGCCTTAGGGGAATTAAAATCCAATTTTTAGCCCCCTCTATTCCCCCAAATTTTAGGTTTCATAAACCCAAATCAAAGAAGAAAAATCATGGCCGGCGATCCAAAAATCTCCAAAACACCGACAACAACCTATTGCCAAGGATTGTAAGATCTTGAATCTTGGGGAAACACTTTTTAGATCCCTTCAAAAACGCCAAGAACAAGGTGTTCTTCGTCCAACGAAGAACACAACGAAATAACCCCAAAAATAAAATTTTCTTTAGATTTAAATCGCGATCTCATCGCAGTAATCATCTAATGAATGTAAATCTTTCAAGAACAAAATTACCAGCATGGATTTAAATTCTAAAACCATAATTTTGGAGACTGAAACGGCGAAAACACAGTGGAACCTGACTCTGATACCACTGTTGGGATCGTTATCCGACCGAAAAATGCAGCGGAATAAAATATTAGGGATTGGATCTGTCCCGTTTCGATCGTAAAAATGAAACCGGTGTAAATTAGATTTACCTTGCGTGGATTCGAATCCGGGTTCGTTTTCCAGTTCCGTCGGAGCGATGCCGCAAGTCGCGCAGATGCCCGACCTCTAGCGGTACTCACGCGGTTCTCCTCGCGATGGATCGTCCTTGCTTCCTCGCTCGCTGCGGCGTTCGTAGATCCCGTCTGGCTACGCGTAATCCGCCGTGACATGCGGATTCTGCATCTCCCGTCGGACGGAAGGCGGAGCAATCGGGAACCGGATGCCCAAAAGAGAGAGAGAGAGAGAATCAGAACGACGGCTAGGTTAGGGTTGCTGGCCCCCGACGTAGAATCTGTTTACGGTTTTTCACAAAAACCCAGACTTATCCGAAATCCTGTCGGATTATCCATCGACTTGAGAACCATTTGCGTGTGACCCTCTAGGCCCAAAAACCAGTCCAGTTAATGGCCCATTACGTCCAGTAACCCTTTACTGACCCACTGAATTAATTAATATCCTTATATTCAATTAATCAGCCGAATTTAATGTCCCACAATAAATTCTGACGGACTGCCGATCACGTTGGATGTCAAGCAACATCGCGTGATCCTGGATGGCACTGGGGTTATCGCAACCCTCTATTAGAACCTTTCTGTCATCGGTTAGCGCACGGATATAATCCTTCATCCGTACAATGTTCCCAAATCGACCTAGGATATAGTTTATTGTTAAACCCTATTTGGTCGATTCACTTGAATCAGATGCCGCTAATCTGAATCTGATAACTCTTTATCGATTACAGAGTCCGCCCTGGCCAGGGACTTCAAGAGCATCATTCCTGGAACATTCTCTCTCAAACTACCGAGAGCGGATGATCCCGTATTGAACACACAATTACCTTCGAGGGCATTTCCCTAAACCCGATTGCTTGACTTATTGATAACCCATGGTTAGGGATTCGTTAGTCAAGGTCAAAGTTCAGAAACCTACCAACAAGATATCTTTGGCGTCTCAGGTCCAAGGGTCATCCACGCAACCGTGACAAATGAATCGAACTGGTTACCAGTGAGGTGATTACCATCTAGCGATTCATAGTCGGATCAGTTCAGTGAAGTCATTCACCAATGAGTACCTATAGGTCCAGCATAGTGTCTTCACACAAGTGACTTATGGGATCAGTCACCCTCATTATATGAGCTGAAGTAACCTATACTAGTCTATCCGGATCTTTGATGTCCTATCTCAAACATCCTATGACTAGGAACAATTAAGAACATGTGTTTATAAGTTTTCGGTCCCGTAATTATGATCTCATCATAATCCGAAGACTGTTGCACATGTTCATGGACTTCATCGTGATACGATAAACAGAGATCGAATTAATTACACACAATGAATTATTGCCATTTATTAATAATCTGAATAAGTACATAGTATCGGATTGGCTTTGAGACCATCTAATACTAACACAGCGGGTATCGGGCGGGATCAATTTTTGTTCTTCGTTTCCGCTGCGTTCTTCACGTCCCGCCCGGATCCCAACAGTGGTATCAGAGCCAGGTTCCGCTCTGATCCGCTCCGGAACGGCTAAATTAATATTCTAGAATTAATTTCATGCAAAAAAATTATTTTTCTCTCGCGGAATTTATTCATAAGATGAACGATAATACCTGATTATTAAATTTCTGTAGAGAAAAATCGATTTTGTTTGGGGGTTGATGTTGTTCTTCATGGGGATGAAGAACATGGCTTCATGGTTTGGTTAGGGCTTCCATGGTGATCGGCCACCATCTTTGGACATGCTAGTACCACCAGCAATTCTTGTTGTGGTCGGCGGCCGGTGGTGGAGAGCCCTTCAATCTATTTTTCCAAGTGTTGGAAGAACAAAAGAAGAACTAGGCCATGGTTAAAAATTGGTTTTAACCGTCGGATTTTGGGGAAAACGACACCATTGGCTTGCCGGCCGACGACCACCGGAGTCGGGGAAGGTACAGGAACCCCCCTCCTTGCTACCTCCGACCAGCCTTGCCATGAACGGCGCCAGAGAAGACCTGCAAGGGGCGGCAGCGGCTGGGAATGGAGTTGGAAACCGTAGCTTTTGAAGCCTCTCTAGGGGCTGTCGGCGACGAGATCATCGCCGGCCGGCCATCACCGGAGCCGGGGATGGAAAGGGGGCCACCCTCCCGCTGCCCCCGGCAACCCTGGCCGCTGGCTCCGGCGGCGGCGGCGGCGGCGCCCCAAAACACCCCAAAAACCTGCAGCCTGGTAAAACCCTAGCCGGCCGATCGTTGAGCGTGCAGGTGGACCAGCCGGTCCCGAGCGGCCCGACCGGGCCTTGGCCGGGCTCGGCCTAGGCGCCCCCTGGTCCAGGGCTGGCCGAGCCCAGGCCCGAGCCTAGGCCCGAGCCAGTGGCCCGCCTGGCTCGAGCCAGCAACCTGGACCAGGTCATGCAGGCCCGAGCCCAAGCACAGGCCCTATATGGGCCAGCCACCCAGCCCATTAAAACTCCAAAAACCCCTTATTTAAGGCTGAACCCGAACCCTTTTTTAATTGGAATTAAAATTAAATAATTTAAAATTATTTTAAAATTATTTTTCCAGTTAATAAAGAATTTATTGAGATTTGATCTTAATAGTTAATTGGATTTAACTTATGTAAGATATGATCTTACATAAAGGGTTGATATGATTCCCTTTACCTTAAAATTAAAATAAATTTTATTTGAAAGTGTTTTGTACTTAAATTTATAATTTTAAGTTTAAAGGGGAATTATGAGTTAAGATGTGATCTTAATTTATAATTATCAAATGTTGTTATTTATTTAAATGAGATCTTAATTAATTATTAACAATTGTTGTAATTAATTATTAAGATAATATTATTAATCTTAATCAACAAATGCTGTTAATTCATATTTAAGATTTGATCTTAAACCTATATTAACAACAGTTGTTATTTAATTATTAAGTAGTGACTTGAACTTTAATTATCAAATGTTGTTAAATAATCTTCGTCAAGTGATTAGATTGTTTTAATTTCTTAGCAATTGTTGTTATGATATTAAGTATTTGATTGAGGGACTTTTAATAAAAGTTGTTAAGTGATTTATTAACTCTTAATAATAGTTATTAAAGAGTTAATTGTTTCTTGAGAATTAACCTTAATAAAAGTTATTGAGGATTAATCAAAGCTTACTGATAGTTATTAAGCTAATTAATATTATCAAGAATCCCTTAATTAAAATTTGAAGATCTAATCTACTTAATAATATAATCTTTTAATAAATGTTATTAAGAGATTATTTAAGTCTAATTGTTAGACTATTTTAATTAGAAATGTTCTAATTAATTATTCTTAATAATTGTTATTGAGAAATAAGATTTAATAAAAGGGGTTTATTAACAAAGCGTTGTTAATGAATAATACTTGGAATTATTAATTCTTTTATAAGTGTTATTTAAGAATTTTTAATTCTATCTAAATGTTAGATTGTTTCGCATTAATAATTGTTATTAATGTGATTTAACATTAATCTAAGTGTTAGATTAATTAATTTAGAATTGTTCTAAATTTTGCATGGAATATTTTAGCATTTTAATTTTAGCTTTGTATGCACATGTTGATGTGTTTAATGCTTTAAATTAGATTTATTGCACGTTAGAAAATATGATTTTCGAAAATTCAAATTATCCAATTTTGATTGGTACCCAGATTTTAAGAAAGCCAAAATTATTATAATTTTAAAATTTTAGCCTTCATTTGATATGCTTTATCATGTGTGGATGGTTAAAATTTGTGGTGGTCATGGACATGCACTTAGTTAAATTTCATATCATGTGATAGTGTGTGATTATGTGGATTGTTATGGAATGTGATGTACATTAATTAAGTGTTAATTAATGAGGCCGGCGTATCTCCCTCTCTTTGTCATTCCATTGTAATTCTATCTCCCTCTGTCATTATACTCGGCCATAAGGCTTTCTCTTACAATTTATTTGTATTTGAAATTGTTTCAAAATTAATATTATTTGTAATTGATCGCGCCAGCCGAGGAAAGGCGAGGATGATCCACAAATGCAACCAGGAAGGCGACAGGAGATGAGATCACCAGTGGCTATGTGTTTGCATGTTTAGATTATATAAATGTTATATAGTTTTGGTGATTAATTGTTTGGCTCCAGTTAATCACTGTGCTGTCCATGACCACATAATGAACATGTATGGATGATGCATGATTTTAGTTATTGATTATGAATCAATTGCTAATATCTAGGTATAGTTAAATATATTCGATATATTTATAAACTATCACCTAGGATGAGACCAACTTAATATAAACAAAACCTTCTATATAAAGTCTAAGCTGGAGCGCGAGTCATTGAGAATGTACCGCGTGGCTCTCCATCAATATAGTTCTTAGAACTTGATTCAGTGATGACAGTTTCTACGTGTTTACCCGAGATTTTCCACCATCTGATGAAAAGACTATTAACTATGGCATCTTGATGCCTTGAGATTGGAATAGAGGAACGGTGTAGCTATCCTCGCGTTTACCCGGGAGCAGCATTCTTACTCTACTCTAACACGTATTGGTGGTAAAGCTTAGACCTGGGATAATGGTCTATTGTGTTTACCCGGGACCATTAAAGACCTGGGAGCCGAAATAAGATCGGATATTGCAAGGAGTTGCAATTACCATGAGATGGTTGCTCTAAGATAATGGTATGATACTATGTGTTTACTCGAGGTCATACAGTGATTCTTAGAGATTCTGATCCTCACTAGGAGACCATCGAAGTCTCATGTTCTGTATACCTGAAGGTTATACGGTCCGTCGAAAAATAATGGGAAATAATTCAAGATAAAAGACCATAATTGAATTATAAGAACTATCTGCTTAAATCACGTTATTTCCTTCGATCACTAATATGTCGTCTATTCGAGATTTTGGCATGTTGGATGCCAATACTTCTCATACTCAGACTGACTAGAAAACTCTAAAGAATATCTTTAGGGGAGAGTGAAAGTCACTATCCTAATCAGGTATCATGAATCCTCTTACTTGGATAGACCAAGGTGAAGAGGTACTCATGGTATGTCTCTCTGAAAGGCAATGATTGTCATGAAATCTCTTATTTAGATAGACCAAGATGAAGATATATTTATGATGTGCCTTTAAGAAAGGAAAGTGGTAAGATTTTAAACGATCGAATCCACACCTGAAAAGGATAAAGGAAAATCAGCTGAGATAGAGAAGTAGCAGTTCTCCCACTATAACCAATATAAGGATACTGGTAAAGGCAAAATGAATATGAAATTTGAAAGAAGTCTCATATAATCTTATTATCAACCTTTGCATGTCTATTGGAGAATTAGCGTCTCCAATATGAGATATTGGAAATGGTTCTCAGAGCTGCGATGGTATGCAGACTTAGATAAGTAAAAGGAAATCGAGAAAATGTAAGTGTTGAGTTAGACTCAACTATTGTTCATGATATTCATAGGTTACTGTTAGACAGTAAATCTTTATATGTCTATAGGAGTCTAATATGAAACTAAATAATTGTTGTTAAGTTGCATGAGATATCAAGAGTTATAAAGGTGAATAACATTGACTGAGAAGGAACAATAGTTGTTCAAATCAGTCAATGCACTATAAATTCTTGAAGTGACATTTCATGTGATGAATGTTCACAAGTCTCCTATAGAAATGAACTATGTGAATCCTGATTATCTATGGTATCGTACATAGAGTTGTACAATAAGAAATTATTGATGCTGATGCATATTGATGTAAACAGCTCAATGTCCTCTTAAGGGCAAAGATAATCACTTCTATTGACTTACCTTATTGGTGTACTTTTAGAATGATTCGACTGTATGTACTTACTGAAGTACAAGACGAATACATCTGAGAGATTAAGGTATAAGATCGATATGAAGTATTAGAATTTCTGATTTGATCAAAGAAACTAATACTTAGGTATATGATTCACATAAATTATTAAGAAGATAATTGTATCCTCGCTCGATTGATTCTCATTGTATATCATAGTAATATGATAGAATGAGGAATTGCACCTTATTAAGATATGGTGCAATGTATATAATAAGATTTGCCTAATTCTTATTCTTTTGAACATGAGTGTGAACATTAGATGTCCATACTTTAAAGATGGTTCCAAATAAGTCAGTGTGTGTCCATATAAGATATGGAAACCAAATAATTCATATGAGATGTGAATTATGAACAAACGTATTTTTAAAGTCAGGTATTACCATGATGTGAATTTGTGAATGTCTAAAGAGTTTGGACACTACAGTTATTGGCCAGGCGATAATGAAATAATTGTTGTCCTGAAAGCTGTCTTCTGTGAAGAGTAATATGTCCTCAAAGAAGACAGTGGGAGCTGATAAAACTGGAAGATGTTCTAGATTCACAAGCTAACATAAGATTATTAGATAATCTTCAGTTGTTTGGAACCAGTCATAACATATAAGACAACTTCATAGATTTTTGAGATTCTCTCAGTGACTAAAAGGACATGTTTGACATATCTGATTTAGTAAGATGAGAGGAGCTCAAAGATAGATTATGATCTAAAATCTATGATATTGATGCTCTTTGTCATTATAACTTTGAGATTGATAAGTTTATTAGAATTCTACTTGTCAATACTGCCTATCATTATAAAGAGATGATGATAGTTGGATATTAAAAGCGTTCTCTCAATGAGATTGAGGTAAAGATGTATATGATACACTTTTAAAGCTTTTAGAATGTCCAGGAATCAAGTTTAGATTTCAAAGATTATTTTGAATCAAACTAAAGCTTTCCAAAGTTGTAACAAGAGTTTTTGACTTAATAGTCAAACACTACATGATCATTAAGAATGATCACGGATTGTGTGTGTTCAAAGAGTACAGTAGGAGTACGGTCGCTTTAGTAATGCTTTATGATAATAACATCAAAGTCATTGAGAATGACTTCAGGATGTTACTATTAGTGAAAGCATTGTTAACCATGTTTTCCTCCATAATGGATTTAGTTATAAAATTCCACGTATTGGAGATATGAATCTATTAAGATAGATCGGTGAGGATATTATATTGACCTGTATGTCAAGATGTTTGGCATAAATTTCATAACAAGTCTTAATTGTTGAGATATGGAATTTATTCCTTTAAAGAAAAGATTCCTTAAAGGATACAGGAGTGAAATGCATCATTAAGCGCTTGAGAAGTGCTAAGGATGCATTCACGTATATGGAGAGGATGATTTGAAACTATGAGGTCACACTGACTCAAATTTCAAGTCAAATAATGGATTCAACCTTCTAGTAGAAAGGAATGGATTGGAATGATTCCAATCCAGAACTCGATATTAAGGTGACGACATAAATAAGTGATACTGTTATTAGAACAGTATAGATGAAAAGGTTCATCCCTGAACTAGATGTAGTTCTAAAAGGTCTCGGATACCATCCTATCGTTGTAGGACAATAGTGGGAGCAATGAATTATGTGATCGAGCCATGGTCTCTTCAGAAGTTGCAGAACATTCTGAGGCTATTTCACAAGTTCGGAGACAAAGGATAAATAAGAAATAACGTAATGGAAAATATTCCATTTATAGATAATTTAGCAGATCCCTGATCAAGTCTTAGTCACAGACTTTTTGTGAGCATCACCTAGATTTGATAGAGATCAAATGCGAAGGTGATTGGCTTGAGTCCAAGTGGGAGATTGATGGATATAGGTGTCCTCTAAGCCAATCATAAGGCACCTATTTCAATATGGTTCACTAATTAATGGCATTAAATTCATTATGTAGATTGACATATTTATATTCGCGCATAATGAAGTCCATGAATATGTGCAATAGTCATCAGATTATGATGAGATCATAATAATGAGACTGATGACTTATAAACACATATTCCTAATTGTTCCTAGTCGTAGGATGTTTGAGAAGGACATCAAACATCCGGTAAGACTAGTACAGGTTATTCCCGCTCATATGATGAGGGTGACTGATCTCATTAGTTACTCGTGTGGAGACACAATGGTAAACCTGTAGGTGCTCATTGGAGAATGAGTTCACTGAACTGATCCGACATGAATCGCCGAATGGTAATTTACCTGACTGTCAATCGACTTGATTCATCGTCATAGTGGCGTGGTGAATCCTTGGACTTGAGACACCAAAGACACCTTGTCGGTGGACTTCTGGACTTTGACCTTGACCTACGAATCCCTATCCATGGGATCTCTAATAGTGAAGGATCGGGTCCAGCGGAAGACCTTCGAAGGTGATTGTGTGTTCAATAAAGGATCGTTCGCTCTCAGGTAACTGGAGAGAGAATGCTCTAGAATAGATCCGCAGGAGTCTCTGGCTAGAGTAGAAACAATATCAGAAAAGATGTTTTCCGATATTGTACAGCGGAGTCTGATTCAAGTGAGTTGACCATCTAGGGTTTGACAGTTGACCATACCCTAGGTTAACTCGAGAGCATTGTGCGAACGAAGGATTATAGCCACGTGGTAACTGTGGACGAACAGGTTCCATGAGTGGGTTGTTGAACCCCATTACCTTCCGGGATCATGCGGTGTTGCTTGGCACCCAACTTGATCAGAAGTCCGACCGAATTTACATGCGATGATAATTCGGTTAAGTAATTAGTTAATATCTAGATATTAATTAATTACAATAAGTCAATAACTAGTTATTGGACTTAACGGGCTGAAAACCGGACTGGTAAATGGGCCTAGAGGGTCACACGCAATAAGATTCTCAGTCGGTGGTACATAAGTGGGATTTATATTAACTCGGGGACTTTTGTGAAAAGTCGCGCCGACTTAATATATATACGCGCTGTTGAGAAACCCTGGGCCAAGCTCCAGGATTTCCCCTTGCTGGCCGTCATCCCCCCTTGCTCTCTCCTCCTCTGGACGCCCCGTTCGAGGCGTCGGGATTGTCTCCGTCTCCCGTGCGTGATTCCCGAAAGTCGGGAATTCCCGTCGGCGGGTTTTCGGCAATCGTTGCGGCAACGGATCTTCAGCGAGCGAGCTGATACGGACGAGGGAGCGAGGACGAACCACCGCGGAGGATCGCGTGGATACCGCTGGAGGCCGGATGCTTGTGCGGCTCGCGGTGTAAGGTCTGAGGTTTCGGATCCGGTTATTGGGTCAGTTTCAGGGTCAGACTCTGTAGTTTGGGCCCTAACGGGGCTGGGACCCTGTTCTGTTTCGCGTCGAGCCAGGCTCGACGCGGTTTAAACGGCGTCCGGCGTGGCAGACGCGTTTTAGATTGTGCCACGTGGATACCACGTGGGCTGGCCTTGGGTCGCGAGTGTACGGGCCGGTCGTGTCGTCTGAACGGCGTCTATGATGGGCGATGCGTTTCAGACTGCGACCCTGCGGTGTCAGAGTACGGTGTCGGTCTTGTCGTCTGAATGGCGTCAGCCTTGGGCGACGCGTTTCAGACTTCCGTCAGAACGGCCTGTCATGTCATCTGATAGGCGTCCGTACATCTCGACGCGTTTTACCTAGTTTCTGGTTACCCCGCGAGCCCTCCTTCCTTTCCCTCATTCTCACCCTCACACTCTCTCTCCCCTCACCCTCTCCACCCTCTGACTCTCCCCACTCTTCCCCTTCCCTTTCCCCTTCTTCCTCTTCCACCTCTCCACCTCTCACCACTGCCACCACCACTTTCTTCGCGGCGTTCTGATAAAGTGTTAAATTAATCATTTAAGGGCAATCATATGCATCATACTCATGTTTTTATCTACAAAATAGTATGAAATGATAGATAATTGTGTAACAAGTCCAACGGTACCAATTTCATCAAATTCTGACTTAAAAACATCGTCATTTCATGTGATTAAAGAAGTATAGCGCATTTGCGGTTTTTCGACAAAATCGAGACGAAATGAATAAATATGATGATATTTTTATGATAATGCGCTAAATTATATTTATTTGATATGAACAGGACATGCCAATGATGCAGTGCAGCTGGAGGAGTTTCCGGAAATTTGGGAGTGGTCTAGTGTGCGGATTTCAACTAAAACAGGGGTAAAAATGCAATTTGATTTCTGCCTTCGCTGGAGTTTCCCAAAATCCACACTTTCCTTCCGTCTCTCCAATTTCCTAAACACATCCCTTCCTTTATTTTAAAAATCCTCTCTCTCTCTCGTTTTAGAAATTTGAATCCTAATTATTCTCCAGTTTCCTTTTCCTCTCCTTTAACCTCTTTCCTTCCGCAATTCCGACTCTCTCTTCCTCTTTCCGTTTTGTTTTCCAACTTCTCCCTTTCCAAAAAACTCTCCCACACGCTCTCTCTCTCTCTTCTTCTCTCCCATATATTCCGAGCCTCTCCCCTCTTTCAAACACTCATCCTCCTCCTCCGTAACCCTTCTCTCCGCAGCCCTCTCCTCTTCTTTTCCAAATCTCTACCCGTAGCTTCCCTCCTCCTCTTTCTCTCGCTCTCAACCTCTCCGTTTCCCAGCAACCTCTCTTCCTCCCTCTCTTCTCTCTTCTCTGTCTCCCTCTCTCTTTTATTCTTTCTGAACCGCAGCCCCTTCACAGCTCCTGTTTTCTTTCTTTCGTCCCCGCAGCTCCCTCCTCCTCTTTTTCACAGCTCCTCTTTCTTTCTCCTTCTCGGAATAATTCTCTCCAGACTCCAGCATCTTTCTCTCCCTCTCTCCGGTTCTCTCTCTCTGGTTTTGTTTTGACAGCAGATTCCCTCTCTCTTTCTCCTCCACACAACCTCCCTCCGCAGCCTTTCTCCTGCTTTCTCTCCAAATTCCCAGCAGCCCTCCTTCTCTCTCGGATTCTCCCTCTTTATATCCCTCCATAGACCTCCCTCCTCGGTTCTTCTCCCACGTTTCCTCCCTCTCTCGGTCTCCCACACGATCTCTCTCAGTCTCTCCTTCCTCTTTCTCTCCCTCTGTTCTCCCTCTCTCCGTTTTCTCCCCAGCACCCGGCGAGCCCTCCACCATCCACCAGTGAGCTCCATGCACCTGCATCTCCACGGCCAGCTGCGGTGAAACCTGCATCTCCACGGCCAGCTACGGTGAAGCCAGCACCTGTCCACGCAAGCCAGCAAAGCCCGGCTGCACCTCCACGACCTGCAGCACCAGCAGCTTCTCCACGCGCAGCCCGGCGAGCCTCCTCCAGCAGCTGCATCCAAGAGCTTCTGCGAGCCTGCCAGCGCCCGCCTCGTCCACGTGCATGCATGCACGCCCCCAGCACTGCCACGGGCTCCCACAGCTTCCTCCTATCAGCCGCAGCACCAGCACACGCCCGGTGAAGCCCAGCCGCAGCACCAGCAGTCTGCACCTCCAACTCCCGCAGCCGGCTATTCCTTCCCTTCCTCCGGCTCTCTTCCACACAGCAGCTCCCACGTATTACCCTGCAACTTGCAGCAAGCTTGCTGCCAGCCTGGTGTACCAGCAGCTTCCTCAAGCACCAGCTTCACACCTCCTCTCCACCGCACCTACAAACCTGTCCCAGCGCATGCAGCGGCTGAAACCTGCAGTTGAAGCCTTCACAGCAGCTCTCCCACGCGGCAACCGTTGAAGCCAGCAACCCCCATGCATGCTGCCATGCGCAACACACGTAGCCAGCAGCTCCATGCGTCAAGCAACCAGCAAATGCACTTGTCCAAGCACTCCAGCGCACTTGAAGATTGAAACAGCCACTGCTTAAACTTGCCCTATTCTTATCATCTTTTATCTATTTTCTTTTGTACTTCTTTTGGTTTATTTCAGTTTAGTTAAATTAAGTTGTTGTTACATAAAACTCGTTTAGTTTAACATAGAAGTTATGTTATAATATTTTGTTAATCTCTCTTCTCAATTTTAAAATGTTATTGTATTTGTGTTTTTAAAAATTAGGTTAGTTAAATTCGTAAATTTAGTTTAACTTAATTAGGTAGTTAATTAATCAATTCAAATTTTTAGTTTTTTTTTTAGATAATTAAAATCTAAGGTTTTCGAAATTAAAATTTAACTCCCTGTGGTTCGACTCGGACTCACCACTATTAATTTTTAAAATCTGATTTGAGTGAGCCGGATAAATTTAGATTGAACGTTTTCATGTGTTTAACGACACACAATTCGAAACGATCACGTTCCATTCTCCGAACGGCGGCCGACGTCCCGGCGGAGTGGCGGCGTCCTCGCAGTACCGGCGGCGGTTTGCGGTGCGACAGTTTGGCGGCAGAGCCAGAAGGAGTTCAAGAATCGGTAGGGTGACGATTCCTTCAGTGTTGCATTTTAAAACCATGTTCTACCACTTTGAAGCATGCAACGGGTCTATGGTTCTTGGGTAGAATAAGCATGTTTAGGAACTTTTCTTGATGAGAATGAGGGTTTCTGTGAATGTGGTTTAGTAATGATTATCTTGCTCCTCTTCCTCCTCCGTTTGGTTTGATTTTGGGGCATTTGGGGGTGATAAAGGGAGCCTTCGAGCAGGAGACAGGACCTGGTTTCTGGCGCTAAAAGACGTCGTGCATGGACGACGCCTTTTAGAAGGGCGTCGGGCCATCATGGCGCCTTTTAGGAAGAAATCGTTCCACTCATGCTCTGTCAGTTCGGGGATTCTGGCGCTAAAAGACGTCATGCTTGGACGACGCGATTTGGAATAGCGTCGGGACACCATGACGCCTTTTAGGCAGAAATTCCCCGATTAGGGTTTTCTGCTAATTTCGGATTTTGGTGTGAATGGCGTCTGAGGACGCCGACGCGTTTTTTTTAAAAGGCGGCTAACTGTGACGACGCCTTTTTAGGCCATATTCTGAGGCCGAGAATTCATGAACCAGTTTAGGAGACTTGAATGGCGTCGTCCTTGGTCGACGCGATTCAAGCCAGAACCACACTAATCCATGTCAGTAAAATGTGTTTACACTGCTAGATAGTTGGTTAAAAGCATGCTTTTAGTACACTCGATGACGATGGACTCTTCATGACCGGATGGCACTACGTTGTGTGTCGTGCGACCGCGGACTTCTCACGTGACCGGATCGCACTGTGCCGTGTTTTGTGTTACTGTGGACCTAGAGTGACAGTTGTAGCGTTTGACACCCTGTGTCGGTGCGGAGGGACACAGCGCTGACGGGAGCAGTGGCGGGGTGACGCCTAGTGAGAGAGGGTCACCTGGTGAACCCCGGGGTTAGCTAGCTTGTACCGGTGTCGGAGTGGTACCTTTGGAGTGTCACTCGTGCTGAGGGAAGGAGTAACCACCTGAGCCAGTTGGGCCGGAGTAGCCAGCGTGCTATCCGAGGGGTTACTGTTTGGTCTCAGCGGGTCGGTGTTTGCTGAGGGAAGGAGTAACCACCGAGGTAGCCAGCGTGCTATCCGAGGGGTTACTGTTTGGTCTCAGCGGATCGTTGTTTCCCCCTTTCGGAGACATAGTTGACGCGTTTTGCCGAGACGCGAGTTGTAGGCTCCTTGGTAGAATGATTTCTGTGATATGCATGTTATATTTCGAATGCATGTGATTCATATCGAGATTTAGGAGTAGTAATTACTGCTTTACTTGTTCACTGTATTTTTAGCTGTGTTTTACACTTGTGGGTGTGTGTGTGGGCAGTGGGGATCGAAGGATCCCTACTGAGTCTTTCCGTTGAGACTCACCCCTACGGTTTTTAGGTGAGGACTCCAGGCAGACTTAGCGAGGGGTGTGCTGTTCTGTGTCGCGCGCCGTCAGTTGTTGTTCCGGGGTATGCCCCGACGTAGTTGTTATCTTTATTTCTGACCTGTATGCTTAATTATTTCTCTTCTGTTGGAGTATGTAATTATTTGCTGTATCGAGTCGCATTGTAATAACTTTTAATTTCTGCATTTTCCTTTCAATTCAATGCGATGTGAATGTTTAGCTTAGTTTATTATTTATTTCCCAGACTTACTTAGATCCTGGTTTGGTTCCAAATTAATGATTCGCTACCCATTTAGTAATCGGATGCCCGATTATAGGGTGGCGGGTCGTTACACGCGGCATCGCCTCGACGGAACCGAGATGGAAGCGGATTCGAATCCGCACACAGTAATCAGATTTCGACCCGTTTTTGGGTTTGTGTTTTTCGTTCCGAATCGGATTAGCGGGCATCGGGCGGGATTAATTTTTGTTCTTCGTTTCCGTTGCGTTCTTCGCGTCCCGCCCATATCCCAACACCGTGGGGACAGAGCGATCATGATGGGCGGAGCCCGTAGAATATCTTCAGTAATGACCCGCGACCAAGTCGGGGTCAGAAGCAGAGTGCAGAATAAGGTATAGAGTGTGAAAATGTAAGAGGGATAAGTCCCCCTCCAAAGAAGATCCGTGGTATAACCAGCTTCGAAGGGTCATCTGGCTCCCCTTTATCTGTTTCCTCAGACAGCAGAATTCTTTTGTCAAAAATGGCACTGGGCCCTTCAATCAGCTCATCTATTTGTAGTGGCCACTTTGGTTCTGAGGGATCAAGAAATAGTCTGTTTAATGCAATGTACAGATCTCTTAAGTCAAACCATATGTACCATTCACACTCAGGATCTTGGAACTTCCTCCTTTTCATTGCCCGCAGAGCCTCCAAGGACTGGTACGTCAACAATTCTGAACAATGTCTGGCCAGGTCTCTTCCATATATGTCATGGAGATTTAAACATGAAGTAATGACCACTGTGTTATCATGACTGATCACGGGCCCCTTGACGAAATGTGTGTATAAAGTCCATGTTAAGGGGCCCCGACCTTCTTTGCATGGTGTAGACATTGTTTCCCAGACCTTCTGGCCATCTTCATTTTCTTCCTATTGAATAATGTTGTGCCTCACTTTTCTTGGCCTATAGCCCAGGCCATTTCCAAGTGTCCTTCGGTTGTCCTTGAGAGGTGTGGTTCTGCCTTGTAACTGTATGCCTAGGCCTTTTCCAGGCTGATAACCACCCTTCATCATTATTTTCCAACTAGGGGTACTCATGCACTTCCCCCGCTTTATGGCATCCAGTGGATAAGGAGTAAGAGTGGCGGCCTTTAAAGGATCAGCCACCGGACGGTAGACCTGTAATACCGACAGAAAAGGTTGTCCGCCAGGTGAAGAAGTTGGCTTGATATTCAAGGAGTGAGTAGCAACAAGGATCGGCATGCTCATAATTTTAATGATTCGTCCTTTGTAGGGAAATTCGAGGCACTGATGATTCGTAGAGGGAATCGCCTCAAGGATTTTAATATAAGGACGACCCAAAATAGCCTTCAAGGAAGGATCGATTTCCAAGATGTGAAATTCGACTTCGGCATGACATATAGGGCCTAACTCTACTTTTAAATAGACCATTCCCAGAGGGGAACGGGTGGAGTTATCATATGCTGTAACAAAAATGGGGCTGGGCAACCATTTTTCCTTGGGTACACCACATCGTTCAAGGGTCTTCGGAGGCAGGACATTAATTGAAGCCCCTGTGTCAACCAGGCATGTGTCTACAACCTTTTTGCAGATATTGACCGTAATACTCAGAGCCATGCTCCTGACTGCTAGTGGTGCTAGTTTCGAAGCATGAAATAAGATAGAGGGCTGATCCCCCTGCGGAACTAGTAGTGCGGCGATCTTCTCCACCGGCACGTCTTCGTTGATCATCACTTTTTGTAGGTATTCCATCAGAGCTTCTTGATGGGTCTTCGATCTTTTGATCAACTCAAGCACAGAGATTCGTGCCGGTGTTCTATCCAGTTGCTTCAGCAGGTCATATTGAGTGCCTGGTGTACTCTCATCGTTATGCGCTTCCTCTGGCGGCTGTGATGGGCCGTCTCTAATTGTTGATTGAGGAAAGACCTTATTGAAGATCCTCTCACTCCGGAGTGCATGTTCTTCACTGGTGGAAGGGCCAGGTGATAACTTGAGCACTACAGGGTTGGTAGATGGCATAGATGGTGTGGATGGTTGGTATACGGGTGATGGCGTGGGGTTAGTTGATGACGGCATGGTGTGAATGAGGGGTTTAGAGGGTTGGATAGTGGTGTGGTAAGTGGTTGGCATAGTTGAAGTAGGGAATGGTACGCGGAGTAATGGTTTGGATGGTTGTATGTGATGGATATAGGTGTCCTCTAAGCCAATCATAAGACACCTATTTCAATCTGGTTCACTAATTAATGACATTAAATTCATTATGTAGATTGGCATATTAATAATTGCGCATAATGAAGTCCATGAATATGTGCAATAGTCATCAGATTATGATGAGATCATAATAATGAGACTGATGACTTATAAACACATATTCTCAATTGTTCCTAGTCGTAGGATGTTTGAGAGGGACATCAAACATCCGGTAAGACTAGTACAGGTTATTCCAGCTCATATGATGAGGGTGACTGATCTCGTTAGTTACTCACGTGGAGACACAATGGAAAACCTATAGGTGCTCATTGGGGAATGAGTTTACTAAGCTGATCCGACATGAATCGCCGAATGTTAATTTACCTGACTGTCAATCGGCTTGATTCATCGTCACAGTGGCGTGGTTGATCCTTGGACTTGAGACACCAAAGACACCTTGTCGGTGGACTTCTGGACTTTGACCTTGACCTACGAATCCCTATCCACGGGATCTCTAATAGTCAAGGATCGGGTCCAGCGGAAGACCTTCAAAGGTGATTGTGTGTTCAATAAAGGATCGTTCGCTCTCAGGTAACTAGAGAGAGAATGCTCTAGAATAGATCCTCAGGAGTCTCTGGCCAGAGCAGAAACAATATCAGAAAAGATGTTTTCCGATATTGTACAGCGGAGTCTGATTCAAGTGAGTTGACCATCTAGGGTTTGACAGTTGACCATACCCTAAGTTAACTCGAGAGCATTGTGCGAACATAGGATTATAGCTACGCGGTAACTGTGGACGGACAGGTTCTATGAGTGGGTTGTTGAACCCCATTATCTTCCGAGATCATGCGGTGTTGTTTGGCACCCAACTTGATCTGAAGTTCGACCGAATTTACATGCGATGTTAACTCGGCTAAGTAATTAGTTAATATCTAGCTATTAATTAGTTACAATAAGTCAATAACTAGTTATTAGACTTAACGGGCTAAAAATCGGACTGGTAAATGGGCTTAGAGGGTCACACGTAATAAGATTCTGAGTTGGTGGTACATAAGTGAGATTTATATTAAGTCGGGGACTTTTGTGAAAAAGTCGTGTCGACATAATATATATACGTGTTGTTGAGAAACCTTGGGCCAAGCTCTATGGTTTCCCCATGCTGGCCGTCATCCCCTCTTTCTCTCTCCTTTGGGCGCCCCGTTCTAGGCGCTGGAACAGTCTCTGTCTCTGCCGCGCGCGATTCCCAAAAGTAGGGAATTCCCGTCCGTGGGTTTTCGGACATCGTTGCAGCGATGGATCTTCAGCGAGCGAGCTGATATGGAAGAGGGAGCGAGGACGAACCACTGCGGAGTATTGCGTGGATACCGCTGGAGGCCGGACGCTTGTGCTGCTCGCGGCATCGCCTCGACGGAACCGAGAGAGAAGCGGACTTGAATCCGCACACGGTAATCGGATTACTTCCCGTTGTTTTCGATTTTAGTTTTTCGTTCCGAATCGGATGAGCGGGCATCGGGCGGGATATTTTTTTGTTCGTCGTTTCCGCTGCGTTTTTCGCGTCCCGCCCAGATCCCAACAATGGTATCAGAGCCAGGTTCCACTCTGATCCACTCCGGAATGACTTAATTATTATTCTAAAATAATATCCATGCTCGAATTGTTTTTCTTTCACGGAAGATGTTCATCGGATGAGCATATTAATTTAGATTAATTTTCTATGAAGAAAATGATATATATTTTGGGTTTTTTCTTTTTCATCGCGTTCTTCATGGAGATGAAGAACCAGTTTTGTGGGCATGGATGGGCTTCAATGGTGATGAAAGATCACTATTTTGCTTGCTGGTGTGACCAAGATATCTCTACACATGTCCCCAGAAATTTTTATGGTCGCTGGGGATCGGCGGCATTGCCTCCCTTCCAAGAATTTTTCCAAGTGTTGGAAATTATTTAGGGAAGGGCCATGATTTTTACAGTTTTAAATCGACCTTTTTAAGGGGCTACCGGAGGCAAAGGGGTCGCTGGCCGGCCATCGCCGGCGTCGGGGTAGGTTGTACCCTCTTGAAATTCCAGCCAGCCATCACCTTGACGGCGCCTGAGAGAAGCCTGTAAAAGGGGGTTTTTTGGGCTGCCGGCGGCTGGGGTTACAGAAGCCCTAGCTCCCACCCGGGCGAGCCAGGCGCACTCGGCCTGGACCGGGTGGTCCCGAGCGGCCCTCTTGCAGGCGCGCTTGGACCGGCCCACTTGGGCGCGCCAGGGGCGTCACCTGGCTGGGCCAGGTGACCCGAGCCCAGGACGAAGGGGGCTGAACCAGCTGGGCCTCCTGGTCCGAGCTAGACCCGGCTCTTCCCAGGCCTGGTCCCTAGCCCAACAGGCCCTAATGGGCCAAGCCGAAAATGAACCCAAACCAATTTAACCCCTAGAACCCTTTTATTACATGAACCCCTATCTATTAACTCAAAATTTTAATTCTTATATGTTTAATATATGTTTTAAAAATTTGAATTCAAAAATTTTGAGTTGTAGTAGATCAATTTTTAAGATATGATCTTAAATGATTTATTTATAAAGATGTGATCTTTTAAAGGGGTTATTTAAAGATGCGATCTTTAAATATTAACAGTTGTTGTTAACTTATATTTAAGATTTGATCTTAAAATTATATTAACAAGAGTTGTTATTTGATTATTAAGTAGTGACTTAAACTTTAATTATCAAATGTTGTTAATTAATCTTAGTCAACTGATTAGATTATTTTAATTTCTTAGCAATTGTTGTTATGAAATTAAGTATTTGATTAAGGGACTTTTAATAAAAGTTGTTAAGTGATTTATTAACTCTTAATAATAGTTATTAAAGAGTTAATTGTTTCTTGAGAATTAACCTTAGTAAAAGTTATTGAGGGTTAATCAAAGCTTACTAATAGTTATTAAGCTAATTAATATTCTCAAGGATCCCTTAATTAAAATTTGAAGATCTAATTTACTTAATAATTAATCTTTTAATAAAAGTTATTAAGAGATTATGTTAAGCCTAAACTGTTAGACTATATTAATTAGAAATGTTCTAATTATTATTTCTTAATAATTGTTATTGAGAAATATGCTTTAAATAAAAGGGATCTTAACAAGAAGTTGTTAAGGGATTAAAATAGGAATTATAAATTCTTTTATAAGTGTTATTTAGGAATTTTTAATTCTATCTAAATGTTAGACTGTTTCACATTAATAATTGTTATTAATGTGATTAATCCAAGTGTTAGATTAATTAATTTAGGATTGTTCTAAATTTTGCATAGAATATTTTAGAATTTTAATTTTAGCTTTGTTTGCACATGTTGATGTGTTTGATGCTTTAAATTAGATTTATTGCATGTTAGAAAATAAGATTTTCGAAAATTCAAATTATCCAATTTTGATTGGTACCTAGATTTTAAGAAAACCAAAATTATTATATTTTAAAAATTTTAGCCTTCATGTGATGTGTTTTATCATGTGTGGTTGGTTAAAATTTATAGTGGTCATGGACATGCACTTAGATTAATTTCATATCATGTGATGGTGTGTGATTATGTAGATTGTTATGGAATGTGATGTACATTAATTAAGTGTTAATTAATGTGGCGTGTGTGCCTCCCTCTCTCACTCATTCCATTATAATTATATCTCCCTCTGTTATTGTATTCGGCCATAAGGCTTTCTCTTACAATTTATTTGTATTTGAAATTGTTTCAAAATAAATATTATTTGTATTTGATCGCGCCGACCGAGGAGAGGCTAGGATGATCCAGAAATGCAATCAGGAAAAGCGACAGGAGATGAGATCACCAATGGCTATGTGTTTGCATGTTTAGATTATATAAATGTTATATAGTTTTGGTGATTAATTGTTTGGCTCTAGTTAATCACCGTGTTGTCTATGACCACATAATGAACATATATGGTTAATGATGCATGCTTTTTAGTTTGTGATTATGAATCGATTTCTAATATCTAGGTATAGTTAAATATATACGATATATTTATAAACTATCACTTAGGATGAGACCAACTTAACATAAATAAAACCTTCAACATAAAGTCTAAGCCAGAGCGCGAGTCATTGAGAATGTTTCGCGTGGCTCTCCATCAATATAGTTTTTAGAACTTGATTCAATGATGGCAGTTTCTATGTGTTTATCTGAGATCTGCCACCATCTGATGAAAGGACTATTAACTATGGCATCTTAATACCTTGAGATTGGAATAGAGGAACGGTGTAGCTATCCTCGCGTTTACCCGGGAGCTGCATTCTTACTCTACTTTGTCATGTATTGATGGTAAAACTTAGACCAGGGATAATGGTTTACTGTACTTACCCGAGACCATTAAAGACCTGGGAGCCGAAATAAGATCGGATATTGCAAGAGTTGCAATTACCATGAGATGGTTGCTCTAAGATAATGGTATGATACTATGTGTTTACCCGAGGTCATACTGTGATTCTTGGAGATTCTGATCCTTACTAGGATACCGTTGGAGTCTTCCGTTCTATATACCTGAAGGTTATACAGTCCGTTGAAAAATAGTGAGAAATAATTCAAGATAAAGGCCATACTTGAATTATAAGAACTATCTGCTTAAATCACGTCATTTCCTTCGTTCACTAAAATGTCGTCTATTCGAGATTTTGGCATATTGGATGTCAATACTTCTCATATTCAGACTGACTAGAAAACTTTGAAGAATGTCTTTAGGGATAAGTGAAGGTCACTATCATAATCAGATATCATGAATCCTCTTACTTGGATAGATCAAAGTGAAGAGGTACTCATGATATGCCTTTTTTTGAAAGGCAATGATTGTCATGAAATCTCTTATTTGGATAGACCAACATGAAGAGATATTTTTGATGTGCCTGTGAGAAAGGCAAGTAGTAAGATTTTAAACGGTCGAACCCACACATGAAAGGATGTAGGAAGGTCAGCTGAGATAGAAAAGTAGCGGTTCTCCTACTGCAACTAATATAAGGATACTCGTAAAGGGAAAACGAATATGAAACTTGAAAGAAGTTTCATATATTCTTATTATCAACTTTTGCATGTCTATTGGAGAATTAGCGTTTCCAATATGAGATATTGGAAATGGTTCTCAGAGCTACGATGATATGCAGACTTAGACAAGTAAAAGGAAATCGAGAAAATATAAGTGTTGAGTTAGACTCAACAATTGTTCATGATATTCATAGGTTACTGTCCGACAGTAAATCTTTGTATATCTATAGGAGTCAAATATGAAACTGAATAATTGTTATTTAGTTGCATAAGATATCAAGAGTAAGATTGATTGAGAAAGAATAATAATTGTTCGAATCAGTCAATGCACTATAGATTCTTGATGTGACATTTCATGTGATGAATGTTCACAAGTCTCCTATAGAAATGAACTGTGTGAATCCTGATTATCTATGGTATTGTACACAGGGTTGTAGAATAGGAAATTATTGGTGCTAATACATGTTGATGTAAACAGCTCAATGTCCTTACCTTATAGTTTACTCTTGGAATAATTCGACAGTATTTACTTACTGAACTACAAGACGAATATATCTGAGAGATTAAGGTATAAGATCAATATGAAGTATTAAAATTTTTGATTTGATCAAAGAAATTAATACTTAAGTATATGATTCATACAAATCATTAAGAGGATAATTATATCCTCGCTCGATTGATCCTCATTGTACATCATAGTAATATGATAGAATGAGGAATTGCACCTTATTAAGATATGGTGCAATATAAAATAAGATTTGTCTACTTGTTATAAGTATGAACATTAAATGTCCATACTTGAAAGATGGTTTCAAATAAGTCAGTGTGTGTCCATATAAGATATAGAAACCAAATAATTCATATGGGATATGAATTATAAATAGGAATAATCATCATCCTGAAAGTCTTCTATAAAGAGGAACATGTCCTCATAGAAGATAGTGGGAGCTGATAAAACTAGAAGATGTTCTAGACCCACAAATTAACACAAGATTATCAGATAATATTTTGTTGTTTGGAACCACTCATAACATACATCAGAGAGCTTCATAGATTTTTTTTTAGATTCTCTCAGTGACTAGAAGGATATGTTTGACATATCTGATTTAGCAAGATGAGAGGAACTCAAAGATAGATTTTGACCTAAAATCTATGATGATGCTCTCTGTAATTACAACTTTAAGATTGACAAGAAGTTAAGAATTCTAAGCCATAATCCATAACCACTATTAAGTTCAGAACTTGATAGTATTTCTTAAGGGTATTGTACCTATTTCAAAATTAGAAGGAATGGACTACTTAAAACTTATATCGTAAACTGAAGAAAAATAGTCAATGTCAAAGTGTTGACTTAGACAATTTTTTCTCAGTGGTTACCATTAATAAGTTTATTACAATTCTTCTTGCCAATACTGCCTATCACAATTATGAGATGATGGCAGTTGGATATTAAAAGTGTTTTCTTAATGTGATTGAGGAAAAGATGTATATGATACACCTTTAAAACTTTTAGAATATCTAGGAACCAAGTTATGATTTCAAAGATCATTTTGAATCAAACTAAAGCTTCTTAAGTTGTAATAAAAGTTTTGACTTAATGGTCAAATATTACGTTATCATTAAGAATGATCACATATTGTGTGTGTGTTAAAAAAGGACAGTAGGAGTACAGTCGCTTTAGTAATGCTTTGTGATAATAACATCAAAGTCATTGAGAATGACATCAAGATGTTACTATCAGTGAAAGCATTATTAACCATGTTTTCTTCCATAATAAGTTTAGTCATAATATCCCACGTATTAGAAATACGAATCTATTAAGATAGATCGGTGGGGATATTATATTGACCTGTATGTCAAAATGTTTGGCATAAATTTTATAATAAGTCTCAATTGTTGAGACATGTAATTTATTCCTTTAGAGAAAAAGTTCCTTAAAGGATACATGAGTGAAATGCATCATTAAGCACTTGAGAAGTGCTAAGGATGCACTCACATATGTGGAGATGATGATTTGAAATTATGAGGTCACATTGATTCAAATTTCAAGTCAAATAATGGATTTAACCTTCTAAAAGAAAGGAATGAATTGGAAGGGTTCCAATCCAGAATTTGATATTAAGGTGACGATATAAACAAGTGATACTGTTATTAGAATAGTATAGATGAAAAGCTTCATCCCTGAACTAGATGTAGTTCTAAAAGGTCTCTGATACTATCCTATCGTTGTAGGACAACAGTGGGAGCGATCAATTGTGTGATCGAGCCATGGTCTCTTTAGGAGTTGCAGAACATTCTGAGGCTCTTTCACAACTTCCGAGATAAAGGATTAAGAGGAAATAACGTAATGGAAAAATATTCCATCTATAAATAATTTAGCAGATCCCTGACCAAGTTTTAGTCACAGACTTTATGTGAGTATCACCTAGATTTGATGGAGATCAAATGCGAAGGTGATTGGCTTGAGTCCAAGTGAGAGATTGTTGGATATAGGTGTTGTAAGGATTGAGGTTACGGATTTGGTTATCAGGTCAGTTTCGGTGTCAGATCCCTTTAGTTCGGGTCCTGATGGGGCTGAGACTTAGGTTCAAAAGGCGTCCAGCAGTGTGGACGTGTTTTAAGCTGTACTACGTGGGCGCCACGTGGGCTGGCCTTGGGGCGCGAGAGTACGGCCCCGGTCATATCCTTTGAATGGCGTCTTGGATGGACGATGCCATTTAGAGTATGACCCTGGGTTGTCAGTGTACGGCCCAGTCTTGTCATCTGAATGACGTCGGACTTGCACGAAGCGTTTCACCCAACTTCTGTTTGACCCCGCGAACCCTCCTTCCTTTCCCTCATTCTCTCTTTTCCTCTCTCTCTCCTCTTTCCCTCCGAGCTCCGGCGAACCACCTCCCCTTCTCCTTGCTTTCCTCCCTCCATTCCATCTCTCCCTCCACTCCATCAACCTCCTAACTCCCACCACAACCACCACCATCCCGTCCGCGACGTTTTTCTCTCCGGACGGCGGCCGACGTCCCGTTGGAGTAACGGCGTCCACTACGGTACCGGCGGCGGCATGTGGTGAGGCGGGTTGGCGGCTTGGAACTAGGAGGAGTTCGAGTAACCGGTAGGGTGATGATCTCCGTTGTATTTCATAAAAAAATCACGTTTTTCCCGCTTTGGAGCATGTTTAGGGGTTCTCTTGGGGAGAAAATATTAAATGCATGTAATGAGAATTGGGTGTTTTAATGGGTATTTAGGTTCTTCTCCTCCTTCTCTACTCTGTTTGTGTTTTTACACAATTCGGGAGAGGAAATTCCACCCGTGGATTGGAGGAAGGCGGAGGGAGAACCTGTCTGTGAAGGTTGAATGGCGTCGGGGGACAGCGCTGCCTTTTAGAAAGGCGGCTTCCACCCGCGACGCGATTTAGCCCAGATAACAGACTCCGTCTCTGGAACTGAATGGCGTCTAGGGACAGCGACACCATTTGAATGACGTCATCCGTGAACGACGCGTTTCAGGCCATCTTTTGAGGCCAAATTTCACATAAACCAGTTTATGAGTCTTGAATGACGTCGGCCTTGGGCGACACGATTCACGACAAAATCTTATTAATTCATGCAATTAACACAAGTTTACATTGTTAGATAGTTTAGTTAATTGCATGTGTAGAAATGTACTCGATGACATTGGATTCTATGTGATCGGATCGTACCGTGTTGTTTTGTGCGATCGTGGGCCTAGAGTGACAGTTGTTAGCGCTTAGGCACCCTATGTCGGTGTGGGAGTGACACGGCGCCGGTGTGGGAGTGGTGGGGTGACGCTTAGAGAGAGGGTCACCTGGTGTACCCCGGGGTATAGCTAGTACCGGTGTGGGAGTCGTACATTCGGAGTGTCACTCATGTTGGGGGAAGCAGAAACCACCTGGAGCCTGTCAGGCCGGAGTAACCAGCGCGCTATCCGAGGGGTTGTTGTTTGGTCTCAGCGGGTCGGTGTTTTCCGCATTCGGCCATGTGACTTGTGTGTTTCGCCGAGACACGGGTTGTGGACTTGTGACAGAGTGGTTTTTAGAATTGTGCATGTTACCATTTGAATGCATGCGTTTCATGACGAAATTGGAAAATGTATTCACTGCTTTAGTTGCTTAAATTGTCTATATTTGTGTTGTTATACTTGTGAGTGCGTGAGTGGGCGGTGGGGATCGAAGGATCCCTACTGAGTCTTTTCGATGAGACTCACCCCTGCGGTTTTCAGGTGAGGGTTCCAGGCAGGCGTAGCGAGGAGAGTGTTGCTTTGGGTCGCGCGCCAGCAGCCGTTGTTCCGGGGTATGCCCCGATGTAGTTGTCATTTTATTTTCTAGCCTGTATGCTTAATTATTTCCTTTCTGTTGGAGTATGTAATTATTTGCTGAGTCAAGTCGCATTGTAATAATTTTTAATTCCTGCATTTCCTTTCCAATTCAATGCGATGTGAATGTTTAGCTTAGTTTATTATTTATTTTCCAGACTTGTCAAGATCCTGGTTTGGCTCCAAATTAATGATTCGGTGCCCATTTAGTAATCGGATCCCCGATTATAGGGTGGCGGGTCATTACAGTTGGTATCAGAGCATTCGGTCTGGCAAATAAATGAATAACTAGGTTAAATATCATAATTACCAACAAATAATTACATTATCCCGTACAGGCACGATGGTAGTGTAGGTTTTTAGGATTCTAATTAGAACTTTTCAATTTTTGTGATTATAGGCGATTAGATGGCTCCTAGGAAGAGGATGCCAGTCATTAGAGAGTGGGGAGATGTCCCTAGTGGATCTGAGGCCGGTAGGCCAAGTATGGAGTGTTTAATGGAGGCTATGATGGACACGATGGCTAGATACCAGACCCAAGACCCTAGTGAGAGTTCTAGTGCTCGGGGAGGGTCTTCTGCTACACTGGAGAGATTCCTGAAGCTGAAGCCACCTCATTTTACCGGTCATCTCGACCCTGATGAGGTTGTTCATTGGTTGAGGGAGATGGAAAAGACTTTTGATACTATGGATTGTGCGGCGGTTGAGAGGACTCCGTTGGCTACCTTCATGGTGAAGGACGATGCCTACGATTGGTGGACCACTTTGAAAAGTTTGTCATATGCGGATAGGAATCTCAGGGAGATTCCATGGGAGACATTCGTGAAGGAATTCAATGCTCAGTACTTCCCTAGGCATGTCCAGAGGGCCAAGGAGAGAGAATTTATGGAATTGACCCAAGGAAGCATGACAGTGCTTGAGTACCAGATGAAGTTTGTTTCACTTGGAAGGTTCATGCCTTTTATCTCAGGAGACGAGGAGCGTCGGACTGAGAGATTTGTGGATGGACTGAGGTCCAATTTGAGGAGTTTTGTGGCATCCCACTGTTGTATAGATTTGGCATCGGCAGTTAGGTGTGCTGCGGCAGTAGAGGCACAGCATGAATAGTCAGCTCGAGAGAGGGAACTGACTACTCAGGGGCCAGCTTGGGGATTTATATTAACTCGGGGACTTTTGTGAATAGTCGCGCCGACTTAATATATATACGCGCTGTTGAGAAACCATGGGCCAAGCTCCAGGGTTTTCCTATGCTGGCCGTCATCCCCTCTTTCTCTCTCCTCCTCTGGGTGCCCCGTTCGAGGCACCGGAACAGTCTCTGTCTCCGCCGCGCGCGATTCCCGAAAGTCGGGAATTCCTGTCCGCGGGTTTTCGGACATCGTTGCAGCGACGGATCTTCAGCGAGCGAGCTGATACGGACGAGGGAGCGAAGTCGAACCTCCGCGGAGGATCGCGTGGATACCGTTGGAGGCTAGACGCTTGTGCGGCTCACTGCATCGCCTCGACGGAACCGAGACGGAAGCGGATTCGAATCCGCGCACGGTAATTGGATTACTTCCCATTGTTTTCGGCTTTAGTTTTTCGTTCCAAATCGATTCAGCGGGCATCGGGCGGGATATTTTTTTGTTCGTCGTTTCCGCTGTATTCTTCGCGTCCTGCCCGGATCCCAACGGTATGGTATTTGGGTAGGCGGTGGTGGTAGTAGATATTGTGGGGAATGGTACGCGGAGTAGTGGTTTGGATGGCATGAGGGGTGCATAATTAGCTTGCAGTAGGTTATTTGATAGAGGTGTGGTGGCGTGGGGAGTAATGGGTTTAAGGAAAGCGGGCGGTGATAATGGGTTAATGGGTGTGGTAAATAGTATGGGGGTGTTGGTACTAGTGTGATGGTAACGGGTTATGGTTTAGGTACATGGAGGCTGCGGCGTGGTGGTTGCTTAGTGGTGCTCGAAGTGTGACCCATTGAATAAATAGAGGAAGAGTCCTCTATCTTCCACTGTTGCCCTCGATTAGCCTCAGACCGGCTATTTGTTAAAATGGGGGCAACTTGATTCTAGTGTTGGTGTGCCGGCGCTCTTGGTTGTTGCTGTTGTTGGGGTTGCTGCTGTTGTTGCTGGGGCCTTCTCGCCTTCAAGGCGGATATATACTTCCTCATTTCTTCCCAATCAATGCCTCCCTGCTCGTTGAGATCATGGATATAATCTCGAAATTGGAAGCAGGTGTCTATTGTGTGTCCAGGTTGTCTATGGAAGTAACAATACCTGGAAGTGTCGGCATTTTGGGGCAAAATTATTTTTTCTCTTGGCAAAACCAAGGCATTGGATGCCATTAAAGCATTGAAGATATCTGACAAGGATTCTGGAAGGACTGGATATTTTGCCCTTTTCGGGTCTGGAGGCTTCCTCTACTGGTTATAATAAGCAGGAGGAGGTATATTATGGTACGCCGGCGGTGCGTGCGGCTGGTACTGTTGTTGTTGCGGGGGCTGGTACTGTAATTGCCGCTGTGGCTGCTATTGTGGCTACTATTGTGGCTGCTGGTTCGGCTGCTGTGGCCGCTGGTACTGTGACTGTTGATATTGTGGATTTGGCTGCTGGGGTTGCTGATACTGCGGCTGTTGTAGCTTGTAACTCTGCTGGTTCAGAGGTCTATAGCCTTGTTGATTCGAATTTCTGTAACCTTGCTAGATTGGAGGTTGTTGGGACTGATTGTTGTTCATGCTACTAACCTGCTCATGAGAGAGCGTTCCCTCAGTGGTTGGACCCGTGCTAGGAGAATTTGGCACGGCTGGCTTCCGAGGTGGAGGCCTGCTAGGTCGGTGAGGATCAAAGACACTAGAGAACATAGCATCCTTGAAAGTGTTCTGACAATAACACACCCTTTCATAGAGCTTTGCCATGCTGGTCAAGTTGTTCAGGACGAGGACTAGTTTAAACTGAGGTGCAGCATTGGAAATCAACATCTTTACTTGCTCAGGCTCAGACAAATGATCTTTAACTTTTTCTGCCATACCCCTCCATCTATCAACAAAACTGACGAATTCCTCGCCGGGCTTCATTTTTTCTGCTATCAGGTCAGTAATGGACAGAGAGGGTGCAACTCTATCCTGGTATTGTTGAATGAATTTTCGTGACATGATACCATAGTTCTCTACTTCAGATGGCTCTAAGGAAAAGAACCGTTCGAGGGCTGGTCCCTCCAAGGATTTCCTGAACAAAAATGCCAACGACCTCTTGTCGTTATGCCAGAAAGATGACTCATACATGAACTACTTCAAATGAGTGAAGGGGTTACCAGTACCATTGTATTTTCGGTACACTGGCATTTCAGAGGGCGGCAAATGGAACACGGGCAGACTTGGCAGGTTAATCTCAGGTGCAGTTTTAACTCCCATCATTTTCTGAAAATTATTGAATTGTTCATCCATACGCTCCATCTTTATGAGCAGAGCTTGAGTTGTCGGATCGACTGGAGGAGGGGGAGGTGGAGGTACATGATAGGCCTGTTGCCTAGAGTATGTCAAGGGGGACAATAGGGTTGAGGTCCGACAGAGCTTCCGCCATGTCCGAGGGCATTTTGGTAAGTAGGCGTCAACGGCCTGACTGGTTGCCTCGAGGAGGACAATTGTGGCCCAACTGGCCGAGAAGTTGAAACCTAAAGGCCTTCCATGGCATGGTGAATGAAGGAAGCATGATGGGGAGGTGGTTGAGGAATAACAGGGGGAGCCGCATGATTCGGCTCGGCAGACTGCATGGGCATCTTCCCCTTCAAAATAGACTGGATTGCCTCGAGCTGATGAGGATCCAGATGGGAGGCCAGAACTCCCAGGGCGTTGACCAGATCAGATGGATTGGAAGATGAGGGCTCATTCGGATTCATGGCCCCCTCAAAGATAGCATTAGAAACCGCATGCACGTGCGGAGGAAGATCAGCACCAAAATTGTGTTGATCATGGACAAAAGGAGGAGGGATATAAAGGTTTCCCTCACGTTTAGATGGATAAGAATGAGGATCATGGGGGGCATTAGCATCTCCCCTATTTCATAGTGATAATTGGATTCAAGAGGGGCATTAGCATCTCCGTCATAATTGACCATAGCTCCCGAAGCCATGCTCAAGTCCCTACCTGATCGAAGTAACATGATGTCAGATTTTTTTCAAAGATTTGCAGATAAGTTGTACAGAGATTAAGCAAACAAGTGGATGTTTAACGTTATTTTAGGATTCCTTGTTGGGTTATTTGGATTCAATTAATCACAAATTCACTCAAGGGGTAGGATCCTAGTTTAGTTCAATTTCCACTGTTATACTCTGGGTTTCTCGCACAACGTTATGAAAATCTAACCAGGACTTTGATTGATACAACCAGCCCTGATGTAGACTGGATCTATCACGACAGGATTCCGAAGCCGGAATCCGAAAAGAAGGATCCGGAGCTGGGTCGGATCGGTGTTCAGAGGCCCGACGGGGATCCGGAAGGCGAAGGATGCAGAGGCGAAGCCGAAGGTCCGAAGGCCGAGGGGTGCTCGGTCGGTGGCTGGCTTGCTCCGGGAAGTCGAGGGCGAGGCTCCTCCGGCGGACGGAGGGGCGACGCGAGGCCGAGTCTCCTCTGTTGCGGGGGCAGCCGGTGCACGGCGTCGAGACCAGGGAGAGGAGTCCGAGGTCGGCGGTCGAGACCGACTCGGGAAGGTCGGCGATGATTCGAACCGAGCTCCTGCAGGAGGGAAAGAAGAAGAAAACCGGTCAGCAGGAGTCCCGGGCTTCAGCCCTAAGGAACCCCCTCCGACGGTCAAGTTAGCTCCTGAAGAAGATTCGATTCAGAAGGAGAAGAGTAGCTTTAATGCTTTTCGGACTGTAGTCCTTAAGGGTCTCGGAGGCTTCAGAGAGCATCCCTTTGGCAATAAATAGCGGTGTATTTATAGCAAAGGATAGAGGTTGGTTAACGGTGGTAGCCGATATAGGACTAAATGCGGGCTTACTGATAAACCGCCATAACGCCTGATCCGCCACCGGAGTGGGCCGGACTCGGCTATCGGGCCGAAGGGGGTTGGGCCGCTGATGGGCCGAACCCTGTTGGGCCCTGGGCTGCCGCGCTGTTCCCGGGCCGTAGGCTGGTGGGCCGCTGACGGGCTGAAGCCTGTTGGGCCGGGAGCGACGGTGCCGCTTACGGGCCGAGGGCTGTTGGGCCGCTGATGGGCCGAAGGCTACTGGGCCGCTGACGGGCCGAAGGCTCCCTGAGGGCCTTGTACTGCTGCTGTTGGGCTGAACGGGGTTTGGGCTTGCTTCAATGGGCCGAATCGGATTCTGCCTCATCACATAGCCCCCCACTCTTGTCTTCCTCAGTTCTGAGATGGCGAGAGTATAGCCCGGAGCTAGTAGGAAAATAGCATAACAGGTGTCTTACCCGAAGCTCTGTTCTTTTTCTTTGAGAAGAGGGTGCCCTCGGTCGGCCGAGGGCTATGCGGTTGCTTCGTCTTCATTCAGAGTGGCGACGAAGGCTCAGGGCTCAGAAGGCGAAGGGCCGAGCCCTCTGACTCGCGCCAGGCTTCATTAAATGGACGGGATGGGCGTCGCCTCGCGAAGAAGCACGGGACACGCGTCGCGCATCCGGCCGCTCCGCCAAAAGCACAAAAGGATCCTGACCGCTCGCGGGTCGCGGATCGCCTCGGCTCTCTGCCCGAGGTTCTACTCGGATTGCCGCCGCTCCCTTCTTCGGCACGCGGATCGGGACACGTGGCGGGCATCCGAGTGATCAGCCGAAGGGTCGGAGCGCTTTCGGCCGTTGATCGCTCTGCTTCAAGTCCCGAAGCCGGCCCGTCATCATTGCCGAAGGACGGTGCACGCCCGAGCATCCGAGAGGAGCGGTGAGACGAAGGGGATGATCTCGGCCGTTGGCTTCGGCGGGAGGCGCTTCGGATGGAGCTTATAAATAGAAGCCCTCAGCAGGGCACTGTTCTTCTTCCTGCTGCTGCGTCTGCGTTGCTCTGCGATCACCCGAGCTCTCCCTCCTCTCCGGCGAAAGGCTAGCTCTCCGAAGGCGTCGTCCGAGCTTGCTGGCCATCGTGGGAGGATCTCCATCCCTCAGGGCGCCTTGTTGGTGGAGCTGGGTGGCTTGAGAGGCTGCGCTCGGTTCAGGAGAGATTTCCTACCCCTTCCTGAGAGTAAGCCTTGACTTCCTTTCTCCCCTTCACGACCTTATGGTCCGAAGCTCCTCTTCTAGCGAGATTACTCCTTCGGACGAGGAGTATACTCCTTCTCACTCTCCCAAGTCTTCTCTGTCATCTCCCCTCACTCTGGACTCCCTTGCCTCTGCGATGTCTGAGGAGCCCGAGGTTTCTGGGGCCGAGGGGTCCGAGGCTTCCGGGGCCGAGGCTTCCGGGGCCGAGGCCTCCGAGGCCGAGGCCACCGAGGAGGTCCGGAAACCGGGCCGGGCTTCCACCTCGGGACGTCGTCGTCCCGACACCGCTTCGGAAGCATCCTGCTCCCTTTCGGACGAAGAGGTTAGCAACCTTGCTTCTTACTTCCAGCTTCCTTCTTGGACGACCCCTTACCGGCCTGGCTCCACCACCAGGGCCAACACTCCCCGCTCGGGTTCCTTCTCTACATATGTAGATAGTTTCCAGGCGGGCTTTCGTCTTCCTCTTCCCACCTTCGTCATCAATCTTCTTTGCTTCTACGGGCTGGCCCCATCCCAGTTTTTTCCCAATTCCTGGCGCACCGTATACGGTTTCTTGGCTGTTTTCGCCCGTATATGGATTACTCCTTCCATCAACGTCTTCCGCTACCACTTTAAAATCCAGAGGCAGGGGAGATCCGAGTGGTACTGCTTCGTCCCTCGGATCGGCCGAAGCATCTTCTCCGGGAAGCCATCGTCCATCCATGGCTGGAAGAGGAAATTCATCCTCATTTCTCTGCCGGAGAACGAGAAGGGCGTGTGGCCCTTCCCTACCGAATGGGCACCGCTGGCTGCAGGCCTCTCGGATCCTCCCGTTCTGACCTCCATCCAGAGCACCCTCGTGGGCCACATCCAGATCATGGCCCCGTACAACATCTGGGGGCTTCTCGGTAAGGCGGAGCGGCTGGTGAATACCGGGGTATGGCAGGATCCTCGGTTCGATCCGGAGCGGGCCTTTCCATACCTACCTCCCGGGGAGACTCCGCGGGGCAGCGAAGGAGGTGCTATCGCTCCTCCGGCCGAAGCTCCTCCGGCTGACGAGGCTGATGAAGTTTCGGCCGAGGGTAAGTCGGCTTTGAGTTTGCAACTGGTCGTTATTTCGTTTTTAACACGTCTTCTCTTGCTTGCAGCAATGTCCGGGCTTGACGCCCTCCTCGCCCGGATATCTGATTAGCGCGATCAAGGCCGGCTACCACCCCCGCAGGCGGCAGGCGGGTCTGGCCGAGGCGCAGGAGCTCCGAGGACCCGAGGCGGGGTTCCGAGGACTGCGGCTTCATCCGAGGGCCGTGCCGCCGCCGCCGCTCTCGAGAGGGAGCGAAAGACCAAGTTTGCCTCTCGAAGGGGCGGCCGACCGTCGAAGCGCCCCCGGGCGGAGGAGTCCGAAGAGGCGGAGCCGGCTCCGTTGATTAGGAGAAGCGCCAGGGCCCGAAGGGCCGCAAGGCTGGCGTCCCCTGAGATGCCGAGGGGCGACTCCCCTCCGGCCGTATCGGCAGGGGCAGAGGACGAAGGCGCCGGGTCGCAGGCGCCCCGGGCGCAGCGCGAGATGTGGGTCCCCAAACCGGGGATCTACAAGGATGAGAGCATGGAGGACTCGCAGACGTGCCTCCGTCTGCTCCGCAGCCTCACTCTCCCTTCAGCTTTCGAAGAGCTGAAGGACCACTCGGTCACCGACTTGGCGGCGATGAGCGCTCGGTTGGCGGTCCAGGTAAGAAGCTTCTGAGTGTGCTTCATCTTGGCTTTCCTTAACTTATTTCCATTTTTTCTGATCCTTGTCTGCTTTCGGTCCGCAGGCCGCGGTAACGGACAGTGTCCTGATTCACCATCAGGAGCTGCTCCGGAACAAACTCCAGGAGGCCGAGGGGGCGTCGGCCTCCGCCGGTTCGGGTGAGGGCCCTTCGGCGGGGCCTCGTATCGAGCCCATGATCGATGGGCTTGTAGCCGCGAACGCCCGGACGCAGGCGCAACTGGAGGAGAGGGCAGCAGAGGCCCGTGCTTCCACCGAGGCCAATGTGAAGGCCGAGCGGGAGAAGGAGAAGGCCGAGCGGGAGCTCGCTGCGGCTCAGACTGAGATCCGGACCCTCAAGGCCCAAATCCAGGAAAAAGACTCCCGGCGGGCTTCGGAGAAACGCCGCCATGCCGAGGAGGTATCGGCTCTGAAGCAGGAGCTGGAACTGATATCTCATCTGATGATAATGTAGCTGTTTGGGGATCTGGAACCTCTTCCAGTACTATTTTACTCCCACTGTCCTCCTGGAGAAGGTATTCCTCTTCCAGGAAGACAGCTTTCCTGGCGACAAATACCTTTTGTTCACCAGGATGGAAAAAATAGTATCCAAAGGTTTCCTTTGGATATCCCACAAACCTGCATTTATCAGTTCGTGATTCCAGCTTGTCTGGATTATGCCTCTTTACATGAGCAGGACAACCCCAGACTTTAACATGTTTAAATTCTGGTTTCCTGCCTTTCCATATCTCATATAGAGTAGAGGCCACAGACTTGCTAGGTACTCTGTTCAGTAGGTATGCTGCTGACTCTAGAGCATACCCCCAGAGGGACACTGATAATCCTGAATTGCTCATCATGGATCGCACCATGTCCAACAAGGTGCGATTCCTCCTTTTTGATACACCATTCATCTGTGGTGTATATGGAGGGGTCAGCTGAGAAAGGATACTATTATCCTTTAAGAATTGTGTGAAATTAGTATTCAAGTATTCTCCTCCTCGATCTGATCGAAGAGCTTTAATACTCTTTCCTAACTGATTCTCTACCTTATTATTGAACTCCTTGAACTTCTCAAATGCTTCCGACTTGTACTTTATTAAGTACACATAGCCGAATCTTGAGAAGTCATCGGTGAATGTGATGAAGTAAGAAAAGCCACACTTGGCTTGGGTGGACATTGGACCACATACATCTGAATGTATTAGTTCCAAAATGTCCTTGGCACATTCTCCAAGTTTAGTAAATAGAGATTTTGCCATCTTTCCCATAAGGCAGGATTCACATGTTGCAAACGATTCATAATCGAATGCTGTTAAATAACCATGCTTATGCAACTTTTGCAACATGCTTTCGCCAATGTGCCCAAGTCTACAATGCCACATGTAGGCTTGGTTCACACAATTCTTACTCTTCTTAAAAGCATTATCAATATGAAGATTGTAATAAGAAACATCTAATAGATATAGACCGTTGACTAAAGATGCTGAAACTATTGATTTATTACCATAATAAATCGAACAACTTCTATTCTCAATAGTCAACCTATATCCTATCTTGTCCAAACAAGATATTGATATGATGTTCTTTATTATGCTAGGAAGATAATAACAATCTTCTAATAGTAAGGTGTCTCCCGATGGATCCTTGAGGTTTGCTGTCCCAACAGCAATCGCCGCAACTTTTGCGCCGTTTCCTAGCCTCAATTCCACCTCACCTTGTCTCAGCTTGCGCTTACTTGTCAGCATCTGCACATCATGGCAGATATGAGAAGCACATCCGGTATCTAGTACCCAAGATGTGGAATCTCTAACTGATAAGTTGATATCTATCATATAGATATCTGAAGTTTCAGACAGCTTCACTCTTCCATGAGCTTTATCGTTAAGGAACTCCTTGTAGTTCCTCTTCTAGTGACCATATTGCTTATAGTAGAAGCAGTCACCCTTCATTACTCTTTTGCCTTTGTCCTTCGATCCTTTATCGTTAGCTGTCATCTCTGCTTCAGGGGCATCCAATGCCGATTCAGCAGGAAGATCAACTCTAGGGACGAAGTCAATATGCTCAGATCTGAAGACATTCTTCAGGCTTCTGAACCAATATGAGTAGATCAGGTAAGTCAAAAAGGCATCAAGTATGCTGCTGAATGGGTTATTCGACGACATAATTCCCTACAGGAGATAAGTAAAATCTATTTAGCAGATGTTCAATTATTAAAATTTAAAACAAGATATGGTCTTTTGTTAAAGTTTAACTCCCACTAATTTTCGACGGATTGTATAACCCTTAGTTATATAGAACGGGAGACGTGGACAGTCTCCTAGTGGGGATCAGAATCTCAATGACTTGCACTACAGTCTTGTGGATAGCACAACAAACTGTAATACAATCAAAGAGCACCCAACTTATGGGACATGCAACTCCTTGCAATATCTGATCATGGCTTCGGTCCCCAGAGGTTTAATGGCCTTGTGGATAGCACAACAAACCATTAATTCTGGTTTAAGCTAACCATCGTTACGCAATGAGCATAGATTTGCATGCAGCCCTTGTGGATAGTGTTAGAATTGGGTGGCCTCAAAGCCAATCATTGTACATTCTAGTTCAGATTATTAATAAAGGTAATCATTTCTTCATTTAATAGTTCTCGCAATTAACTATCGTAATGAAGGTCTATAGACAAATGTATGGGATATTGAATCATGATGAGATCATGATAGTGAGATCAATATCCTAAGGCAATTATCTTAAATAGTTCTCGATCATAAGATATTTGAGATGGACATTAAATATCCGATAAGATCGACACAAGTTATGTCTGCTCATATGATGAGGGTGAATGATCTCACATTCACTAGTGTGGTGACACTAAGACAAACAAGTGGGTGCTCATTAGAGAATGAGTTCACTGAACATACCCAAATAAGAATTCCTGGATGGTAATTATACCTATTAGTCAACCAGGGAATTCAATCGTTGTAGTAGCACAGTTGGTCCTTTGACCTGAGTCACCAATGATACCTTGTTTGTAGACTATTGTATCTTGATTCTCTGACTCGTGGACTTTAACCATTAAGTCCACCATAATCGGTCTTTCAGATACAGTGGAAAGCTTGCGAAGGTAATTGAGTGAACAACAAGGGATCACTCACTCTTGGTATAAGATTGGAGAGAGAATGTCCTATGGATATGTACACAGAAATCCCTGGCCAGGGTCAAATGAAAGAGATGTCTTTCTAGATATTAACTGTGTACTGGAATCCATCTGGATAATGCGATAGAGGGTTTGACTATAAAACCATATCCTTGCGTTATTGGGACATTGCATGAGTGAAGGATTATATCTGTGCGGTATCTGCAGACGGAAATGTTCAATTGAAGGGAACATTATCCCTTATATCTTCTGGGATCATGAGGCAGTGTTTGGTGCTGTTCATAATCAGAAGGCCAAGTGATTTGATCATCAGATGATAATTCACTTGTTTATTAAATTAATCATTTAACATATGATGTTTAAATGTTAATTAATAAATATTAAATTCAAGAAACAGTTCTAAGTTTAATGGGCCTGCAACCGGACTGATATATGGGCCTAGAGGGTCACACACATAAGAGTTCTCGTCAGACGGTGAGAGATGTTAAATTTCATGCTTATCTGGGTTTTTGCGAAAAGCTGCAGGATAAACATGAAGATTTAATGGAGAATTATCCAAGGCCAAACTCTTGGATAATCATGAGGATTAACTCTTGTGCTTATCCTTATTTCTATATAAGGAGGGCCAAGGGGGAGGGGTAAAAAGTTAGTTGGACGAATTTTACTCCCCAGATTCTCTCTCTCCTCTCTCTCTCTCCTTCTCTCTCTCTTGGAGTGGATCTGTCTCTCTCCGCGCATGGTGGATTTGAGATCTGGTCGGACCACTCAAGTCGAGGAGGAAATCGCGTCTGCTGTGGGAACTCGTGTGGATACCTCTAGAGATCGTGCGCGTGCGCGATTACCGAGTCGGCATCATTCACGGGAGATTTGAAACCCCGCAAAGGTGAAGAACTGTTCTTCCCGCTTAGATTTTAATGTCCGTTTTACGACCCCAGCAACCGATACAATGGAATCATTTTTATTTCCGCTGCGTTCATGGCGATTCATTATAGATAGCACAACAAAGCTACATGGTTCCTCTACCCCGATCATATAGGCATCTAATGCCATAGCCACAGTTTCTCCTCCGAATTAAGCAGGCCTTGTGGATAGCACAACAAACCTGCCTAAAGTGATTCGAATCCTATGACTATAACGATGGTGGACCACGCGGTAAGTTCTCAACTACTCGCGTTACGGCTTAGAGTTTATCTGAGGGTATTTAGATAACTTTTATCTTGGTCTCTCCTAGGTGATAATATAAAAATATATCGTATATATTTAGTAAGTACTATACCTGCTTTGATTCATAATCAAAAGAAAATAATGCATCACATACATGTCTAGTATGGTCATGGATAGCATAGTGGGTTTGACTGGAGCCAACAGTCAAACTCACACACAATCTAACACAACAATTATATTAGATAACCGGCAAGCACATAGGTAAGAGATCTCGATCTTTTCGCCTTCGTAGTTGCAGCTGTGGATCGTCCTCGCTCCTTCCTCGGTAGCCTCGATCATATTACATTAATTCTATAATTACATGTAATTAGAAGAGAGCCTTATGGCGAGTACAAGAGAGAGGGAGGTAGAAATACATCAGAGAATGAGAGAGGGAGAAATACGCAGATCTCTATTTATTAACAATTAATAAACATCTATCATTCATCCACGATCCACACAAATACATCATTCATCACATGAACAATTAAATAAGTGCATATCCATGACCATGGTGTGTTTTAAACATCCTACACATGATTCAGCGCATCACATGGCTAAAATAAAAGGGCTTTCAAAATAAATAAGTTTTGGCTTTCAGAAAGCTGGGATCCAATCAAAATTGGTAATTGAATTTCGAAAACTCATTTTATTAACTTAACATGCAATTAAATCAAAATTTAAAAGCATTAAACACACATCACATGCGCACACACTCCAAATTAATAATTCCAGATTATTCCATGCAAATTAGAACATTTCTAATAATCTAACACTTAGATTAAACCATTAATAATCTAACAATTAGACTATTAATAACTAATCTAACTCTTAGACCAGACCAACAAAGTTAATCATTAATTTATCACATCAATTAATAATTAACTATAATTCTTAATTAACTACTAATCTAACTCTTAGATTAGTTAATTAATGTTAATTAGTAATTTAACACTTAAATTATTAATTAACACTAATTAATTAATAACTAGAATCTAACAATTAGATTAGTTAATTTAAATTAATTATTAATTTAACACTTAAATTAACAATTAACATTAATTAATTAATAATTACTAGTCTAACAATTAGATTAGAAGATTAATGTTAATCATTAATTTAACCCTTAAATCAATAACTAACAATTAATCATTAAAGACTACTAATTTAACACTTAAATTAGTCATCTAAATTAATTATTAATTTAACAATTAAATTAATAATTAACTTAAATATTAATTAACAATTAGATGAAATAATAGTTAATAATCTAAAAATTAGACTAATAACTATTAATAACTAATTTAACCTTTAAATTAGTTAAATTGAGGTTAATAATCAATTTAACATTTAAATTAATATTAACCCCAACTAATTAACAACTAATTGCTAGTTAATAAATCCTTAATTAACTAATGGTTCAAAATCATCAAGCCCAAAAAAAATAAAATTGAATAATAAATTTTAATTTTCAAAACCCTTTTGAACTTTAAAATTAAAATCCAATTTACAAATTTTCAAATGGGCTAAATTTAGGGTTCAATAGGGTTTTAAAAATAGAATAGGGCTCATCCATCTGGCTGAGCCATAGGGCTCGGGCCCTGGCCGAGCCAGGGCTCGGACCAGGCGCCCACAGTGGGCGGCTGGCTTGAACCTGGTTTGACCAGGCCCCCCAGACCCGGTCCGGGCCGGTCCGACCGGCTCGGGACCGGGTCTCCCCCACCCCTAACCCTAACTTCTTTTGCAGGTGTAGGGTGGGGCGGCTGGCGGCAGGTAGGAGCTACAGGGCTCCGGCGGCCGGGCCACCGGGGCCGCCCTGCCCCGCCGGCGGTGCCCCCGTCGCCAGCAGTGCCCCCGGCGCCCGCAGGCACGCCGGTGGGCCCCAGTTAGGGGCATTAACTGAGCCCCAAAAAACCCCAGATTTCTGATTTTGCAGGGTTTAAGACCATCTTTGGGCTTGATTTTACAGCTCTTCAAGGCCACCCATGCGCCGGCTATCATGCCCGGTGGGTAGTGGTGACTATCACCAAGAGATCCGGAGATCTGGCCCGCCATTCCAACGCTTGGGAGGCATGTACGAAGTTGCCGAAAAGCCCCGGTTCATCATCTCATGAAAAACTCCGAAAACCCCAAAATTAATTTCAAAAAATTGTAGAATATTAATAATTAAAATTATTATAAAATCTGTGTTCATCTCATGAACACGGATCCAGCAAAAAGATCGAATCTTCGCATGGAATAACACACAGAAAAATTAATTTCGGAACCCGAAACGGGACAAGAAACACTGGAACCTGGCTCTGATACCACTGTTGGGTTTTCTCGGGTTTCTCCGGATCGCTCACGCAGCGGAAAATAAAATAAAATAGCAATCCGTTTTCCCGTTTCGAATAACTAAAATCGATTATCGGATAATCGAAGTTCTCACCGTGTGCGGATTTGAATCCGCAACCGTTCGGTTCCGTCAGTGCGACACCGCAAGCCGCGCAAGCGGCCGGCCTCTAGCGAAGTCCACGCGATCCTCCTCGCGATGGATATCCTCACGTTCCTCGTTCTTCGTAGCCCACGAAACCTCCGCCAGTCGCCGCAACGCGCGGACGATTTCCCGTCGAACGGGATTCGGAGAAGCGGCGGAGCTGATCTAGATCTGTCTGGACGCCAGAGAGAGAGAGAAACAGAGGAGGGCAGCTAGGGTTAGCAGCAGCTTGGCCTGCTCAACCCGTTCGCTATGTTTTATACTAACCGCGCGGTTTTTCATAAAAACCCCCGATTTGTATAAAACCCACTTATTTATCCATCGCCTTGAGAATCATTTGCGTGTGACCCTCTAGGCCCAAGTACCAGTCCAGTTAATGGCCCAACAAGCCCAGTGACTCCTCACTAGCTTTATTAATTAATTAATCAATCGAATTGATGTCGCACATCGAATTCGACCTGGCCTCCGATCACGTTGGGTGCCAAGCAACACCGCGTGAACCCGGAAGGTATTAGGGTTAAGTAACTCACTCTTGGAACCTTTCTGCCGACAGTTACCGCGTGGATATAATCCTTCATTCGTACAATGCTCTCGAGTCAACTCAGGGCATAGCGAGCTGTCAAACCCTAACCGGTCGACTCACTTGGATTGGATGCCGCTGATGAATATCGGAAAACTCCTTTCCCGATATTATCGTCCGCCCTGGACAGGGACTTCCGCGCATCCTTCCTAGAGCATTCTCTCTCTAAGTACCGAGAGCGAATAATTCCTTATTGACACACTATTCCCTTCGACGGTATTTTGCTGTACCCAATCCTTGGCGTATTAGAATTCCGTGGCTAGAGATTCATAAACCAAGGTCAAAGCACAGAAGTCCACCGACAAGGTGTCCTTGGTGTCTCAGGTCCGAGGACCATCCACACAACTGCGACAATAGAATCAAGCTGGTTGAGAATGAGGTACAATACCATCCAGCGATTCGGTCGGATCCGGTCACAAGGAATCCATCGTCATCGAGTATATTTAAAACATGCATTAACTGAACTATCTAACAGTGTAAACACATATTTATAGCATGAATTAATGTGGTTCTGTTTTGAATCGCGTCGTTCAAGACCAACGCCATTCAAGCCTCCTAAACTGGTTCTTGTGAATTCTCGGTCTCAGAACATAGCCTAAAAGGCGTCGCCACAGGTAGCCGCCTATTAAAACACGTCGCTGTCCTTCTTCGCCTAACAGTGACAGAAGCAGGGACAGGCTATAGTTGATTCTCTTAAAACGCGTCGTCTTGGGAAGCCGCCGTTTTGAAAGGCGTCGCTGTCCCTGGACGCTATTTACCACGGAAATCTATTCTAACAGAAACCGCTCCTAGGACATTTCTGCCTAAATGGCGTCGTCCTAGGAAGCCGCCTTTTGAAATGGCGTCGTCCTAGCGCGACGTCATTTAGGGCCAGAAGCCGGTTTCCTGCAACTTGACCCGAGGGTCCCCTTTTAACCCTAAAAACACCCGAAAATGCCCAAGAGGGGGAAAACGAAGGGGGAAACCAAACCACCATGAAATCCAAAAATTCTCATGTATAGGAACCACCATTTCTATCAATAAAAACCCCTTAACATGCTCATTCTACCCAAAAACCCCACGCACACATTGTGACTTATACGGGAAACACGGATGAAACAATTACAATACATGCAAGGTTCGTCCCCCTACCGGTCTCTTGAACTCCTCCTGACTTTGTGCTGCCGAACCGCCGCACCGCAGACCGCCGCTGGTACCTCCGAAGACGTCCTCACTCCGCCGGGACGTCGGCCGCCGTCCGGAGAATGAAGCGCCGCAAAGTAAGTGGTGGTGGTAGTGGTGAGAGGTAGAGAGGTACTGGAGTGGTGGAAGAGGAAGGAAAGGAAGGGAAGGGAAAAGAGGAATCGGAGGGGGCGGAGAGAGGGAAGAGAGAATGAGAGGGAGAGAATGAGAGAAGGGAGGGAAGGCTCGCGGGGTCAATCCGAAATAGGGTAAAACGCGTCATGCGAGACGGACGCCTATCAGATGACAGGACGGGTCGTACTGACAGAGGCTCTGAAACGCGTCACCCACCAAAGACGCCGTTCAGACGACAAGACCGGCGCTGTACACTAACAACCCAGGACGGGTCGTACTGACAGAGGCTTTGAAACGCGTCACCCACCAAAGACGCCGTTCAGACGACGAGACCGGCGCTGTACACTAACAACCCAGGACGGGTCGTACTGACAGAGGCTTTGAAACGCGTCACCTACCAAAGACGCCGTTCAGACGACGAGACCGGCGCTGTACACTAACAACCCAGGGTCCTACTCTGAATGGCGTCGTCCAACAAGGATGACGTTCAGACGACACGATAGGGGCGGTACTCTCGTGGCCCGAAGCACGCCCACGTGGCGCCCACGTGGCACAACAGCAACCTAGCTAAATGGCGTCCACCCAGCAAGACGCCATTTAAAATGCGTCGTGCCCCCTAGACGTCATTTAGAAGGCACTCCACAGACCCATCAGGGCCTAACCCAGGGAATTCGGCCCGAAACCGACCCGAAAACTGAACCCGAAATCTCAATCCTTGTATTCTCCCCCTCTTAAAAGAATTTCGTCCCCGAAATTGCTTGCCGCAATTAACGAGGGCGAAACATAAGAGTACAAGTTTACATGGGAAATTACCAGAAAAGGTAGGGAAACTGTTCCCGCGTCTCATCCACTCGCTCCCAGGTCGCCTCGCTCCCGGCGCGATACTGCCAAAACTCCTTAACCAGAGTTACAACCTTCTTCCGGAGGACCTATTCCTTGCGATCTTCAATACGTACTGGAAACTCTGGGAAGGACAAGTCCTCAGCAACTTCCCGCCAGAAAAATCTAAAACATGAGATGGATCCTGAACACATCTCCTCAGCAAAGAAACATGGAACACATCGTGTGCCCCTGCAAGACTGGGCGGCAAGACTAGCTGGTATGCCGTTTCCCCAATTCAAACAAGAATGGGAAAATGCCCAACACATCGCGGACTCAGCTTGCCTCACTTTTCGAATCTCATCACACCCTTGGAGGGTGAGACTCTGAGAAACACGTGGTCCCCAACCTCAAACTCAAGCAGTCCCCTACAGATGTCTGCATCACTCTTCTATCTGCTCTGAGCTGCAATCAACATCGGGGCATACCCCGGAACTGAGATAGCTGCTGGTCCGCACACCAAGGAGAACACCACACGCTGCCACTCGCCAAGAGGTCCACACCTGAAACCGTAGGGAGTGAGCCACACCAGAATTGGGCTCAGTAGGGATCATCCGATCCCCTGCCTCCTACTCACACACCCACAAGTCCAATAACACAGATACAGGTAAAATAAGCAAGTAAAGTTGTAATACACTACTCCTAAATCTCGATATAAACCACATGCATTCGAAATGTAACATGCATAGCTCTAGAATCATTCTACCAAGGGGCCTACAACCTGTGTCTCGGCAAAACACGCCAACCACACAACCAAAAGTGGGAAACACCGACCATCAACCGAAAATGGGAAACACCGACCCGCTGAGACCAAACAGTAACCCCTCGGATAGCACGCTAGCTACTCCGGCCGAACTGGCTTAGGTGGTTACTCCTTCCCTCAGCACGAGTGACACTTCACAGGTACCACTCCGACACCAGTACTAGCTAACCCCGGGGTTCACCAGGTGACCCTCTCTCACTAGGCGTCACCCCGCCACTGCTCCCACCGGCGCTGTGTCCCACCCACACCGACACAGGGTGTCAAGCGCTACAATTGTCACTCCAGGTCCACAGTAGCACAAAACACAGCAGAGTGCGATCCGGTCACGTGAGAAGTCCACCTTCGCACGAAACACAACGCAGTGTGATCCGGTCACAAGGAGTCCATCGTCATCGAGTATATTTCAAACATACATTAACTGAATCTAACAGTGTAAACACATATTAATAGCATTAATTAATGTGGTTCTGTCATGAATCGCGTCGCCCAAGGCCGACGCCATTCAAGCCTCCTAAACTGGTTCATGTGAATTCTCGGTCTCAGAACATAGGCTAAAAGGCGTCTCCATAGGTGGCCGCCTATTAAAACACGTCGCTGTCCTTCATCCCCTAACAGTGACAGAAGCAAGGACAGGCTACGGTTGATTCTCTTAAAACGCGTCGTCCTGGGAAGCCGCCTTTTTGAAAGGCGTCGTTGTCCCTGGACACTATTCACCACGGAAATATATTCTAACAGAAACCGCTCCTGGGACATTTCTGCCTAAATGGCGTTGTCCTAAGAAGCCGCCATTTGAAATGGCGTCGTCCTAGCGCGACGTCATTTACGTCCAGAAGCCGGTTTCCTGCAACTTGACCCGAGGGTCCCCTTTTAACCCTAAAAACACCCCAAAATGCCCAAGAGGGGGAAAACGAAGGGGGAAACCAAACCACCATGAAATCCATAAATTCTCATGCATAGGAACCACCATTTCTATCAAGAAAAACCCCTTAACATGCTCATTCTACCTAAAAACCCCACGCACACATCGTGACTTACACGGGAAACACAGATGAAACAATTACAATACATGTAAGGTTCGTCCCCCTACCGGTTTTTTGAACTCCTTTTGGCTCTGTGTTGCCGAACCGCCGCACCGCAGACCGTCGCCGGTACCTCCGAAGACGTCGTCACTTTGCCGGGACGTCGGCCGCCGTCCGGAGAATGAAGCGCCGCGAAGGAAGTGGTGGTGGTAGTGGTGAGAGGTACTGGAGTGGTGGAAGAGGAAGGAAAGGAAGGGAAGGGAAAAGAGGAATCGGAGGGGGCGGAGAGAGGGAAGAGAGAATGAGAGGGAGAGAATGAGAGAAAGGAGGGAAGGCTCGCGGGGTCAATCCGAAATAGGGTAAAACGCGTCGTGCGAGACGGACGCCTATCAGATGACAGGACGGGTCGTACTGACAGAGGCTCTGAAACGCGTCACCCACCAAAGACGCCGTTCAGACGACGAGACCGGCGCCGTACACTAACAACCCAGGGTCCTGCTCTGAATGGTGTCGTCCAACAAGGACGCCTTTCAGACGACACGATAGGGGCCGTACTCTCGTGGCCCGAAGCCCGCCCACGTGGCGCCCACGTGGCACAACAGCAACCTAACTAAATGGCGTCCACCCAGCAAGACGTCGTTTAAAACGCGTCGTGCCCCCTAGACGTCATTTAGAAGGCACTCCCCAGATCCATCAGGGCCCAACCCAGGGAATCTGGCCCGAAACCTTATGGGAAAGATGGCAAAATCTCCATTTACTGAACATGGAGATTGTGCCAAGGACATTCTAGGACTAATACATTTAGATGTATGTGGTCGCATGTCCACCCAAGCCAAAGGTGACTTCTCGTCCTTCATCACGTTTACCGACGACTTCTCAAGATTCGGCTATATGCACTTAATAAAGTACAAGTCGGAAGGATTTGAGAAGTTAAAGGAGTTCAAGAATGAGGTAGAGAAGCAGTTAGAAAAGAGTATTAAAGCTCTTCGATCATATCGAGGGGGAGATTACTTGAGTACTAATTTCACATAATTCTTAAAGGATAATAGTATCCTTTCTCCGCTGACAACATATATACACCACAGATGAATGGTGTATCAGAAAGGAGGAATTGCAGCTTGTTGGCTATGGTGCGATCCATGATGAACTTTTCGAAATTACCAGTGTCCCTCTGGGGGTATGCTCTTGAGTCAGCAACATACCTACTAAACAGAGCACCCAGCAAGTCTGTGGCCTCTACTCCATATGAGATATAGAAAGACAGGAAATCAGAATTTAAACATGTTAAAGTCTGGGGTTATCCTATCCATGTAAAGAGGCATGATCCAGACAAGCTAGTATCACGAACTGATAAATGCAGATTTGCGGGATATCCAAAGGAAACCTTTGGATACTACTTTTACCATCCTGGTGAACAAAAGGTGTTTGTCGCCAGGAAAGTTGTCTTTATGAAAGATGAATACCCTCTCCAGGAGGACAGTGGGAGTTGTAGATACGGTAATTTTGACATCATATTGAGTAAATTTCATGTCACAATGATAATGCCGAAGAATGGTCTGATATTTAATCATTAATTAATTTTTATTGATTTTATGTTGAGATTCATTACATCACGTCGCTGATGCGCGACGCCATTTGGATTCATAGCAAAAATCAATTCAAAATTAAAATTAGTAAATTTAGAAGTTTTAACTTAATAGCGTCGCCTATTGACGTCGCTATTTAGGTCCTAATCTGCCTAATGTTACGATTTCTAGTTCTAGTTAATTTCCTAAATTATCTAAAGCACGTCGCGGATGGACGACGCGGTTTTGATTTCCTAATTGTCTTTGGTTTCCTTTTTGGATTTATTTCTATTCTGCCAGCATTAATTAACTAAAAGGCGTCTTCCTTTAACGACGCATTTTAAGAGTTTCCTGATAAGCATGATTTGGCCGAGATAGTCTTGTTTCAAAGGTTGGAAGGGTTTCCAATTCTTTTCATGATCGTCCCGAGGCAAATTCGAGCTGCGGAGAGTCTTTTTGAAGGCCAAAATATCCTAGAATCACTTCTTATAAATACATATAGACATTGACTTTTTAAAAAGGTTGGTAATTGGTAATTTTGAAGCTTAAGGTAAGGTGTTTGAGGGTTTTCAAGAGGGAGAACGTGGATAGCAAGAGGAGTTCTTATTTCTTCATCCTTTTCCTCCATTGAAGCTTAAGAAGACCAAGGCTTTCAATGGGGCCAAACCAACCATCTTTTTCTCTAGCTTCTTTCTAAATTTTTCATAGTTCTATTATTGTTTCATATAGTTCTTCATTGCATCACTTCATCACATACACCCACTCCATAATTTCCAAACCTACACTTCCTTTAGGGTTTAAAAGAAAACCACAAAAAGTGAGTTCTTTTAGTTTAGTTGCATGTTTAGGTTCTTAATTGGAATAGATACTATACTATTTTAGTTTTAATCATAGTTTTTCTTGTTTGTTTAATCTTTCACAGGGTACAAAAGAAGAACAAAGAAAAGAAGAAAGTTTGGAGTTTAGAAGAAAGAAAAAATTGTTGGGTTCTCGCGTTTCTCCGGATCTCCCGCGTAATGGAAATAAAAATAAAATGGAGATCTGATTCCTGTTTCGAAAAACTAAAATCTCGATAATCGGATTATCGAATCTTACTGCGTGCGGGTTCGAATCCGCAACCGTTCGATTCCATCGGTACGACACCGCAAGCCGCACATGGATATCCTCCTCGCTACGGATATCCTCATGTTCCTCGTTCTTCGCAGCCCACAAAGTCTCCGTCATTCGCCGCAACGTGCGGACGATTTCCCGTCGAACAGGAGTCGGAGAAGCAGCGGAGCAGATCCAGGGACCCGATTCTTTTGGGGCACCAGAGAGAGAGAGAGAAAGGGTGGAGGGGGTGGCTAGGATTAGCAGCAACTTGGCCTGGTCAGCCCGTTCGCTACATTTTATACTAACCGCGCAGTTTTTCATAAAAGCCTCCGGTTTATATAAAACCAACTTATTTATCTATCATCGTGAGAATCATTTGCGTGTGACACTCTAGGCCCAATAACCAGTTCGGTTAATAGCCCAATAAGCCCAGTGACTCCTCACTGGCTTTATTAATCAATCGAATTGATGTCGCACATCGAATTCAATCGGGTCTCCGATCACATTAGGTACCAAGCAACACCGCGTAAACCCGGAAGGTATTGGGGTTAAGTAACCCACTCTTGAAACCTTTTTGCCGATAGTTACCGCGTGGATATAATCCTTCATTCGTACAATGCTCTCGAGTCAACCCAGTGTATGGCGTGCTGTCATACCCTAACCAGTCGACTCACTTGGATTGGATGCCGGTGATCAATATCGGAAAACTCTTTTCCCGATATTATCGTTCGCCCTGGCCAGGGACTTTCGCACATCCTTCCTAGAGAATTCTCTCTCATCATATTGAGAGCGAATGATTCCTTATTAACACTCAATTCCCTTCGACGGTATTCCGCTGTACCCGATCCTTGGCTGTTTAGAATCCCGTGGTTAGAGATTCATAAACTAAGGTCAAAGCACAGATGTCCACCGACAAGGTGTCCTTAGTGTCTCATTCTCTAATGAGCACCTACAGATTCACGTTAGTGTCTCCACACAAGTGACTATGAGATCAGTTACCCTCATCTTATGAGCGAGAGTAATCTATACTAGTCTATCCGGATATCCAATGTCCTTCTCGGTTATCCTTCGACGAGGAACGATTAAGAATATGTGTGTTTAAGTAATCAGTCTCACTAATATGATCTCATCATAATCTGATCACTATCGAACATATTCACGAACTTCATTATGAGACGATAATACGAATTTACACATAATGAAATGTTGCCATTATATTAATAAAATGAATGAGATTACAAAGTCATATTCGCTTGTAGGCCACCTAAGACTAACAATCTCCCACTTGGACTAGAGCGAATCACCTTTATAAAGTAAGCCTATATACTCTAGGTGACGCTCAAACACAATTTGAGCCAACGGTTTTGTTAGTGGATCTGCTACATTGTCGACATATGGAACTCTTTCCACCACTACATCTCCTCTAGATATGATCTCTCTGATTAGATGAAAGGATCTCAGAATATGCTACGATTTCTAATGATACCGCAGGTCTTCCGCTTGCGCAATCACTCCATTGATGTCGCACAATAGCGAAACAGGTTCAGAGATGCTGGGAATTACGCCGAGGTCGGTGATGAATTTCATCAACCACACTACTTCCTTGGCGGCTTCAACTGCAGTAATGTACTCAGCTTCAGTCGTCGAATCTGCAGTGGTTGCTTGCTTAGAACTGTAAGGACTGAGGTTTCGGATCCGGTTATCGGGTCAGTTTCAGGGTCAGATTATGTAGTTTGGGCCATAACGGGGCTGGGACCCTGTTCTGTTTCGCGTCAAGCCTGCGAGACGCGGTTTAAACGGCGTTCGGAGTGGCAGACGCGTTTTAGATTGTGCCACGTGGATACCACGTAGGCTGGCCTTGGGTTGCGAGTGTACAGGCCGGTCGTGTCGTCTGAACGGCGTCCATGATGGGCGACCCGTTTCAGACTGCGACCTTGCGGTGTCAGAGTACGGTGCCGGTCTTGTCGTCTGAATGGCGTCAGCCTTGGGCGACACGTTTCAGACTTCCGTCAGAACGGGCTGTCATGTCATCTGATAGGCGTCCGTACATCTCGATGCGTTTTACCTAGTTTCTAGTTACCCAGCGAGCCCTCCTTCCTTTCCCTCATTCTCACCCTCACACTCTCTCTCCCCTCACCCTCTCCACCCTCCGACTCTCCCCACTCTTCCCCTTCCCTTTCCCCTTCTTCCTCTTCCACCTCTCCACCTCTCACCACTGCCACCACCACTTTCTTCGCGGTGTTCCATTCTCCGGACGGCGGCCGACGTCCCGGCGGAGTGGCGGCGTCCTCGGAGTACCGGCGGCGGTTTGCGATCCGACGGTTTGGAGGCGGAGCCAGAAGGAGTTCAAGAATTGGTAGGGTGACGATTCCTTCAGTGTTTCATTTTAAAACCATGTTCTACCACTTTGAAGCATGCAACGGGTCTATGGTTCTTGGGTAGAATAAGCATGTTTAGGAACTTTTCTTGATGAGGATGAGGGTTTCTGTGAATGTGGTTTAGTAATGATTAGCTTGCTCCTCTTCCTCCTATGTTTGGTTTGATTTTGGGGCATTTGGGGGTGATAAAGGGAGCCTTCGGGCAGGAGACAGGACCTGGTTTCTGGCGCTAAAAGACGTCGTGCATGGACGACGCCTTTTAGAAGGGCGTCAGGCCATCATGACGCCTTTTTTGCAGAAATCGTTCCACTCAGGCTTTGTCAGTTCGGGGATTCTGGCGCTAAAAGACATCATGCTTGGACGACGCGATTTGGAATAGCGTCGGGACACCATGACGCCTTTTAGGCAGAAATCCCCCGATTAAGGTTTTCTGCTAATTCCGGATTTTTGGTGTGAATGGCGTCTGAGGACGCCGACGCGTTTGTAAAAGGCGGCTATCTGTGATGACGCCTTTTTAGGCCATATTCTGAGGCCGAGAATTCATGAACCAGTTTAGGAGACTTGAATGACGTCGTCCTTGGTTGACGCGATTCTAGCCAGAACCACACTAATCCATGCCAGTAAAATGTGTTTACACTGCTAGATAGTTGGTTAAAAGCATGCTTTTAGTACACTCGATGACGATGGACTCTTCATGACCGGATGGCACTACGTTGTGTGTCGTGCGACCGCGGACTTCTCACGTGACCGGATCGCACCGTGCCGTGTTTTGTGTTACTGTGGACCTAGAGTGACAGTTGTAGCGTTTGACACCCTGTGTCGGTGCGGAGGGACACAGCGCTGACGGGAGCAGTGGCGGGGTGACGCCTAGTGAGAGAGGGTCACCTGGTGAACCCCGGGGTTAGCTAGCTTGTACCGGTGTCGGAGTGGTACCTTTGGAGTGTCACTCGTGCTGGGGGAAGGAGTAACCACCTGAGCCAGTTGGGCCGGAGTAGCCAGCGTGCTATCCGAGGGGTTACTGTTTGGTCTCAGCGGGTCGGTCTTTGCTGGGGGAAGGAGTAACCGCCGAGGTATCCAACGTGCTATCCGAGGGGTTACTGTTTGGTCTCAGCGGGTCGTTGTTTTCCACTTTCGGAGACATAGTTGACGCGTTTTGCCGAGACGCGAGTTGTAGGCTCCTTGGTAGAATGATTTATGTGATATGCATGTTATATTCCGAACGCATGTGGTTTATATCGAGAATTAAGGGTAATGTGTTACAACTTTACTTACCTTGTTTACTTGTATCTTGGTAATTGCACTTGTGGGCTTGTGTGTAGGCAGTGGGGATCGAAGGATCCCGACTGAGTCTTTTCGTTGAGACTCACCCATGCGGTTTTCAGGTGAGGACTCCAGGCAGACTTAGCGAGGGGAGTGCTGCTCTGTTTCGCGCGCCGTCAGTTGTTGTTCCGGGGTATGCCCCGACGTAGTTGTTATCTTTACTTCTGGCCTGTATGCTTAATTATTTCTCTTCTGTTGGAATATGTAATTATTTGCTGTATCGAGTAGCATTGTAATAACTTTTAATTTCTGCATTTTCCTTCCAATTCAATGCGATGTGAATGTTTAGCTTAGTTTATTATTTATTTCCCAGACTTACTTAGATCCTGGTTTGGTTCCAAATTAATGATTCGGTACCCATTTAGTAATCGGATCCCCGATTATAGGGTGGCGGGTCGTTACAAGAACTCTTACAACACACTGCGCCTCCATTTAAAGTAAACACAAATCCAGATGTAGACTTGCTATCATCTGGATCTGACTGAAAACTCGAGTCAGTAAAGCCTCGCAGTTTCAAGTCACCTCCTTTATAGACAAGAAACATATCCTTAGTTCTTCTCAAGTATTTAACGATATATTTCACTGCCTTCTAGTGCTCTTCGCTTGGATCAGCCTGAAATCTACTCGTAACACTTAGAACATATGCAACATTAGGCCGTGTACATAGCATGGCATACATGATAGATCCTATGGCAGAGGCATAGGGTACTCTATCCATGAATGCCCTCTTAGGAGACTGCTCCTTTGAGAGATTAATTTCATGTCTCATCGGTCTGAGACCTCTCTTGGAATTTTTCATGCAAAATCTTTTGATTATGGTATCTATGTACAAGGATTGGGTCATTCCAAGCATCCTCTTTGCTCTATCTTTATAGATCCGTATTCCCAATACGTAGGATGTAATGACTGAGATTTCGGGTTCTGTATTCGGGTCGGGTTCGGGCCGGATCCCCTGGTTTGGACCCTGGAGGGGTCTTGAGATTTCTGGCTGAATGGCGTCAACAGTGCTCGACGCCTTTCTAAAGGCGTCAGGGTGTGTGGACGCCATTTAGGTCTGCTGGTTGTTGTGCCACGTGTGCGCCACGTGGGCTGGTTTCGGGCCGCGAGAGTACGGCCCCTGTCAGATTTGTCTGAACGGCGTCCAGCTCGGTCGACGCGTTTCAGACTGCGACACCTGCGGTGTCAGGGTGCGGCGCCAGAGCGTTGTCAGTACGGCCTGTCTTGTCATCTGAACGGCGTCCGCGGTGGGCGACGCGTTTCAGAGCGGTGTCAGTACGGCCGTCCTGTCAGACTGAATGGCGTCTGCCTCGATCGACGCGTTTTAGCGGGATTCTGGTTGACCCCGCGAGCCTCCCCTTCTTTCCCTCATTCTCACCTTCACACTCTCTCTCCTCACCCTCTCCGCCCTCTCCGACGCTCTTCCTCCCCTTCCCTTCCTCTTCTTCCTCTTCCATCACTCCATAGCTTCCCTACCTCTCACCTCTACCTCCACCACCTCCTTCGCGGCGTTCCCTTCTCCGGACGGCGGCCGACGTCCCGGCGGAGTGGCGGCGTCCTCGAGGATACCGGCGGCGGCGTGGGGCGAGCGGGTCGGCGGCGAGGAGCTTGGAGGAGTTCAAGAACCGGTAGGGGGACGAACTTTGCATGTGATGTTTGTGTGATTCTCGGCGTAACGTGGTGTTTGGGGGATAGATTGAGCATGTTTAGGGGGGTTTCCTTGTGGGAATAGCGGTGTTTGTGATCGTGGATTCGTAGCATGATTATGTGGTTGAGCTTCTCTTCTTCCCCTTTTGGTTTTGGGGCTTTTCGGGGTGCCCGGGGTTCAAGGGTGAAGCCCTCGGGTTGAACCAGGAGACCTGGTTTCTGGCGCTAAATAGCGTCGTACCTGGTCGACGCCTTTCCGAAAGACGTCGGGTCAGTACGACGCGTTTTAGGGCAGAAACCTCCCTGTGCGAGGTTTCCTGAGTTAGGGGTTCTGCGCTAAATGACGTCATGGATGGACGACGCCTTTTAGAAGGACGTCGGGCCAACATGACGCGATATAGGCAGGAAATGCCCCCGTTTAAGTGTCCTGCAATCTGGATTTCTGGGTTGAATGGCGTCGAGACACCCAGACGCGTTTTAAACGGCGACTTCAACGGTGGACGCGTTTTAAGGATAAATCGGGCTTTTAATAAACCTGTCTAAGGGTCTTGAATGGCGTCGACTTCGGTCGACGCGATTCAAGACAGGAATGCTTAATGCTGTGATTTCGTGCATGTTTCACGGTGGGATGGTTCTAATGCATGTTTCGGGTTGTATACTGAGACGGGGACTTCTGCGTGAGTGGAATTACATCACCTGTGTATGTGTGTGTGCTTTAACTATATACTGAGAACTGAGGTTTACTGTGCGAATGGAATCATGTTATATGTGTGGTTGTGTTATAAGAATGTGGATCGGGTTAACTGTTGTTTACGTTTGTCACCATGGGCTGATGGGAGAAGGGCCATGGTGTCTGTGAGGAGGGGTGCTTGTTGTGTTTTACCCTTGGCTGAGACAAGCAGAACCACCTTGAGCCCGTCGGGCCGGAGTAGCTGGTGTGCTATCCGAGGGGTTGCTGTTTGGTCTCAGCGGGTCGGGGTTTCCCTTGGTTGTCGTGACAGCTTCTGGCGTGTTTCTTGCTGTGGAGCTGGTGGTGTTTCTGGTGGGAGTTGGTTTACCCTTTAGCCATTGGGCCTGATGTGACCTTTGATCAAGGTTACGAGTGGTACCTTTAGCGCTTCGCCTGACGCAGCCCGGGAGAGTTGGGTTTGTGGGTAGTTCCTGTAGCTTCGGCTTGACGGGGGTTCGCCGGTCCCCAGGGCCCTCCTGAAGCGCTGAGGCCTAGCGTGGAGGCAATCCGGTGGTAGGACAGTAGTCTAGACTGCTTGTGTGCACACGTAGCTGGCAGTGGCGGTACACTGAGTCCAGCTAGTCCTAGTTTGGCTCACTGCCTCACCCTACAGTGCCCCGGAATGCTGTAGGGGTGGACAGGCGTGAGCAGTGGTGGTAGTGTTGGGAGGCGACGTTCGACTTCGGTCGACAATGTGGTTTAGTCGCTTCGTGGACTTTGACTGTGAGTCGTGACTCTGTGTTGGGTTCTTTGGGTTACTTAGAATGGTTCTTGTTACACTGCTTACCGTGCGTTTCATATCAGAGTTGGGTGCTGTGTTTACTGCTTTACTTAATTGCCATATATTCTGTTGTTACACTTGTGGGTGTGTGAGTGGGAGGCAGGGGATCGGATGATCCCTACTGAGCCCATTTCTGGTGTGGCTCACTCCCTGCGGTTTCAGGTGTGGACCTCGAGGCGAGCGGAAGCGTGGTGACTTCTTGGTGTGCGGACCAGCAGCTGTCTTAGTCCCGGGGTATGCCCCGATGTTGTTGTACTTTCCTTCTGCCTGTACTTATTTAATTGTTGGACATGTAATTATTGTTGGACTGTATACGGACATTGTTATTCTCCTTCCTGCGCACTTGCTTACCTTGTGGTCCGTGTGTTTGTTATATTTAGCCTTGTTTAGCACTTACTCCTCCAGACGTGTTGTGTGAGATCCGGGTGAGAACCCGCAGTTAATGGGCCGACATCCATTTAGTGACCGGGTCTCCGGTCATAGGATGGCGGGTCGTTACAGTTGGTATCAGAGCTCAGTCTGGTCGAGTATGTGATAAACTGGGTTAGATATTATAGTCCAACAATAAGTGCGAGTCTGTACAGGCGATGGCTGCTGGTGTAGATTGATAGGATTTGACGTGTTTTGGTTCGATTTGTGTGTTGTGGGGCAGCGATGGCGCCGAAGCGGAGAGCTCCGGTGGCTCGGGGTGCGAGAGCAGATGGTGGTAGTTCGAGGGCAGAAGGACATGATGTGGAACATTTCATGGAAGCCATGATTGGGGCTATGGCTAGATATCAGCAGAGGGATGGAACTGAGGGGTCCAGTTCCCGAGGTGGCCATTCTACGGTGGTGGAGCTGTTCTTGAAGCTGAAGCCCCCTTCTTTCACGGGTCAACCTGTTCCAGATACGGCAGCTCAGTGGATTAAGGAAGTGGAGAAGGTGTTTGATGTTCTAGAATGTGCTGAGAATGACAAGACCTTGTTGGCAACCTACTTGCTGAAGGGCGATGCTTATGATTGGTGGGTTACCATCAATGGGTTGATGTTTCCAGATAGGTCTTTACGGGAAATTCCTTGGGAAGGCTTTGTGAGAGAGTTTAGTGGGCAGTACCTTCCGAGGCATGTTCGCAGGGCCAAGGAAAGGGAGTTTATGGAATTGGTGCAGGGTGATATGTCAGTTCTAGACTATCAGATGAAATTTGTGGCCCTGGGAAGGTTTGCTCCACACATATCTGAGCGTGAGGATCTGAGGATGGAGAAATTTGTGGATGGACTTCGGCATGGTTTGAGGGAGTTAGTGGCGGCCCATTGTTGTGAAGATTTGGCGTCAGCAGTTCAGCGCGCGGCAGCAGTGGAGATGCAGTTCCAACACACGGCGAGGGAATCGGAGCATTCAGCACGAGAGAAGCAGCCTAGCAGGGATAGATCAGCGGCCTTCTCGGCAGGCGGTTCGAGTTCGTTCGAGGTCGAGTTTCAGGAGGCACCTTATGAGGAAGAGGATGGTTCGGTTCAGCAGATGGAGACAGAGGACGGCTGGCAGCAGGAGGCGAGGCGGGACACTACGGATCGTTGTCCCCGTTGTGGCAGATTTCATGGCAACAGGATATGTCCCTTGATCACTGGTAGTTGTTTTGCCTGTGGTAGGAAGGGACATCTCGCGAGGAACTGTCCCCAGAAGAACAAGGCAGGTCAGGGACCGAGCGGTGAGTAGGTGTTCGAGGCGTGATTGGAGTCGCGTCTCTTTGTGGAAATTCGAGAGGTTGTGCTAGATGAGCAATTTTATCTTGTCTTGTTTAGAGATGGTTGTGGTCTCGTGTGGCACTTGTATGTATTCGGGATGGTGGAGAAATCGGTTTTGTAATTTGTGCCTTGTTAATGTATGGTTGTTTTAATCTATCAGCTCTTGTCAGAATTGAGAATCTTGGTTAGCTTGGCGTGTATATGTTGGAACCCTGTGTGGGTGATTGGTGGGAATGATTGTTGTTATTGATGTTTGTCGGCATGTGTGGGTTAGCCGAGTTGAGCATTGAGCGGTTGCAAATTTCGAGGACGAAATTCTTTTAAGGGGGGGAGATTGTAATGACTGAGATTTCGGGTTCTGTATTCGGGTCGGGTTCGGGCCGGATCCCCTGGTTTGGACCCTGGAGGGGTCTTGAGATTTCTGGCTGAATGACGTCAACAGTGCTCGACGCCTTTCTAAAGGCGTCAGGGTGTGTGGACGCCATTTAGGTCTGCTGGTTGTTGTGCCACGTGTGCGCCACGTGGGCTGGTTTCGGGCCGCGAGAGTACGGCCCCTGTCAGATTTGTCTGAACGGCGTCCAGCTCGGTCGACGCGTTTCAGACTGCGACACCTGCGGTGTCAGGGTGCGGCGCCAGAGCGTTGTCAGTACGGCCTGTCTTGTCATCTGAACGGCGTCCGCGGTGGGCGACGCGTTTCAGAGCGGTGTCAGTACGGCCGTCCTGTCAGACTGAATGGCGTCTGCCTCGATCGACGCGTTTTAGCGGGATTCTGGTTGACCCCGCGAGCCTCCCCTTCTTTCCCTCATTCTCACCTTCACACTCTCTCTCCTCACCCTCTCCGCCCTCTCCGACGCTCTTCCTCCCCTTCCCTTCCTCTTCTTCCTCTTCCATCACTCCATAGCTTCCCTACCTCTCACCTCTACCTCCACCACCTCCTTCGCGGCGTTCCCTTCTCCGGACGGCGGCCGACGTCCCGGCGGAGTGGCGGCGTCCTCGAGGATACCGGCGGCGGCGTGGGGCGAGCGGGTCGGCGGCGAGGAGCTTGGAGGAGTTCAAGAACCGGTAGGGGGACGAACTTTGCATGTGATGTTTGTGTGATTCTCGGCGTAACGTGGTGTTTGGGGGATAGATTGAGCATGTTTAGGGGGGTTTCCTTGTGGGAATAGCGGTGTTTGTGATCGTGGATTCGTAGCATGATTATGTGGTTGAGCTTCTCTTCTTCCCCTTTTGGTTTTGGGGCTTTTCAGGGTGCCCGGGGTTCAAGGGTGAAGCCCTCGGGTTGAACCAGGAGACCTGGTTTCTGGCGCTAAATAGCGTCGTACCTGGTCGACGCCTTTCCGAAAGACGTCGGGTCAGTACGACGCGTTTTAGGGCAGAAACCTCCCTGTGCGAGGTTTCCTGAGTTAGGGGTTCTGCGCTAAATGACGTCATGGATGGACGACGCCTTTTAGAAGGACGTCGGGCCAACATGACGCGATATAGGCAGGAAATGCCCCCGTTTAAGTGTCCTGCAATCTGGATTTCTGGGTTGAATGGCGTCGAGACACCCAGACGCGTTTTAAACGGCGACTTCAACGGTGGACGCGTTTTAAGGATAAATCGGGCTTTTAATAAACCTGTCTAAGGGTCTTGAATGGCGTCGACTTCGGTCGACGCGATTCAAGACAGGAATGCTTAATGCTGTGATTTCGTGCATGTTTCACGGTGGGATGGTTCTAATGCATGTTTCGGGTTGTATACTGAGACGGGGACTTCTGCGTGAGTGGAATTACATCACCTGTGTATGTGTGTGTGCTTTAACTATATACTGAGAACTGAGGTTTACTGTGCGAATGGAATCATGTTATATGTGTGGTTGTGTTATAAGAATGTGGATCGGGTTAACTGTTGTTTACGTTTGTCACCATGGGCTGATGGGAGAAGGGCCATGGTGTCTGTGAGGAGGGGTGCTTGTTGTGTTTTACCCTTGGCTGAGACAAGCAGAACCACCTTGAGCCCGTCGGGCCGGAGTAGCTGGTGTGCTATCCGAGGGGTTGCTGTTTGGTCTCAGCGGGTCGGGGTTTCCCTTGGTTGTCGTGACAGCTTCTGGCGTGTTTCTTGCTGTGGAGCTGGTGGTGTTTCTGGTGGGAGTTGGTTTACCCTTTAGCCATTGGGCCTGATGTGACCTTTGATCAAGGTTACGAGTGGTACCTTTAGCGCTTCGCCTGACGCAGCCCGGGAGAGTTGGGTTTGTGGGTAGTTCCTGTAGCTTCGGCTTGACGGGGGTTCGCCGGTCCCCAGGGCCCTCCTGAAGCGCTGAGGCCTAGCGTGGAGGCAATCCGGTGGTAGGACAGTAGTCTAGACTGCTTGTGTGCACACGTAGCTGGCAGTGGCGGTACACTGAGTCCAGCTAGTCCTAGTTTGGCTCACTGCCTCACCCTACAGTGCCCCGGAATGCTGTAGGGGTGGACAGGCGTGAGCAGTGGTGGTAGTGTTGGGAGGCGACGTTCGACTTCGGTCGACAATGTGGTTTAGTCGCTTCGTGGACTTTGACTGTGAGTCGTGACTCTGTGTTGGGTTCTTTGGGTTACTTAGAATGGTTCTTGTTACACTGCTTACCGTGCGTTTCATATCAGAGTTGGGTGCTGTGTTTACTGCTTTACTTAATTGCCATATATTCTGTTGTTACACTTGTGGGTGTGTGAGTGGGAGGCAGGGGATCGGATGATCCCTACTGAGCCCATTTCTGGTGTGGCTCACTCCCTGCGGTTTCAGGTGTGGACCTCGAGGCGAGCGGAAGCGTGGTGACTTCTTGGTGTGCGGACCAGCAGCTGTCTTAGTCCCGGGGTATGCCCCGATGTTGTTGTACTTTCCTTCTGCCTGTACTTATTTAATTGTTGGACATGTAATTATTGTTGGACTGTATACGGACATTGTTATTCTCCTTCCTGCGCACTTGCTTACCTTGTGGTCCGTGTGTTTGTTATATTTAGCCTTGTTTAGCACTTACTCCTCCAGACGTGTTGTGTGAGATCCGGGTGAGAACCCGCAGTTAATGGGCCGACATCCATTTAGTGACCGGGTCTCCGGTCATAGGATGGCGGGTCGTTACAGTTGGTATCAGAGCTCAGTCTGGTCGAGTATGTGATAAACTGGGTTAGATATTATAGTCCAACAATAAGTGCGAGTCTGTACAGGCGATGGCTGCTGGTGTAGATTGATAGGATTTGACGTGTTTTGGTTCGATTTGTGTGTTGTGGGGCAGCGATGGCGCCGAAGCGGAGAGCTCCGGTGGCTCGGGGTGCGAGAGCAGATGGTGGTAGTTCGAGGGCAGAAGGACATGATGTGGAACATTTCATGGAAGCCATGATTGGGGCTATGGCTAGATATCAGCAGAGGGATGGAACTGAGGGGTCCAGTTCCCGAGGTGGCCATTCTACGGTGGTGGAGCTGTTCTTGAAGCTGAAGCCCCCTTCTTTCACGGGTCAACCTGTTCCAGATACGGCAGCTCAGTGGATTAAGGAAGTGGAGAAGGTGTTTGATGTTCTAGAATGTGCTGAGAATGACAAGACCTTGTTGGCAACCTACTTGCTGAAGGGCGATGCTTATGATTGGTGGGTTACCATCAATGGGTTGATGTTTCCAGATAGGTCTTTACGGGAAATTCCTTGGGAAGGCTTTGTGAGAGAGTTTAGTGGGCAGTACCTTCCGAGGCATGTTCGCAGGGCCAAGGAAAGGGAGTTTATGGAATTGGTGCAGGGTGATATGTCAGTTCTAGACTATCAGATGAAATTTGTGGCCCTGGGAAGGTTTGCTCCACACATATCTGAGCGTGAGGATCTGAGGATGGAGAAATTTGTGGATGGACTTCGGCATGGTTTGAGGGAGTTAGTGGCGGCCCATTGTTGTGAAGATTTGGCGTCAGCAGTTCAGCGCGCGGCAGCAGTGGAGATGCAGTTCCAACACACGGCGAGGGAATCGGAGCATTCAGCACGAGAGAAGCAGCCTAGCAGGGATAGATCAGCGGCCTTCTCGGCAGGCGGTTCGAGTTCGTTCGAGGTCGAGTTTCAGGAGGCACCTTATGAGGAAGAGGATGGTTCGGTTCAGCAGATGGAGACAGAGGACGGCTGGCAGCAGGAGGCGAGGCGGGACACTACGGATCGTTGTCCCCGTTGTGGCAGATTTCATGGCAACAGGATATGTCCCTTGATCACTGGTAGTTGTTTTGCCTGTGGTAGGAAGGGACATCTCGCGAGGAACTGTCCCCAGAAGAACAAGGCAGGTCAGGGACCGAGCGGTGAGTAGGTGTTCGAGGCGTGATTGGAGTCGCGTCTCTTTGTGGAAATTCGAGAGGTTGTGCTAGATGAGCAATTTTATCTTGTCTTGTTTAGAGATGGTTGTGGTCTCGTGTGGCACTTGTATGTATTCGGGATGGTGGAGAAATCGGTTTTGTAATTTGTGCCTTGTTAATGTATGGTTGTTTTAATCTATCAGCTCTTGTCAGAATTGAGAATCTTGGTTAGCTTGGCGTGTATATGTTGGAACCCTGTGTGGGTGATTGGTGGGAATGATTGTTGTTATTGATGTTTGTCGGCATGTGTGGGTTAGCCGAGTTGAGCATTGAGCGGTTGCAAATTTCGAGGACGAAATTCTTTTAAGGGGGGGAGATTGTAATGACTGAGATTTCGGGTTCTGTATTCGGGTCGGGTTCGGGCCGGATCCCCTGGTTTGGACCCTGGAGGGGTCTTGAGATTTCTGGCTGAATGACGTCAACAGTGCTCGACGCCTTTCTAAAGGCGTCAGGGTGTGTGGACGCCATTTAGGTCTGCTGGTTGTTGTGCCACGTGTGCGCCACGTGGGCTGGTTTCGGGCCGCGAGAGTACGGCCCCTGTCAGATTTGTCTGAACGGCGTCCAGCTCGGTCGACGCGTTTCAGACTGCGACACCTGCGGTGTCAGGGTGCGGCGCCAGAGCGTTGTCAGTACGGCCTGTCTTGTCATCTGAACGGCGTCCGCGGTGGGCGACGCGTTTCAGAGCGGTGTCAGTACGGCCGTCCTGTCAGACTGAATGGCGTCTGCCTCGATCGACGCGTTTTAGCGGGATTCTGGTTGACCCCGCGAGCCTCCCCTTCTTTCCCTCATTCTCACCTTCACACTCTCTCTCCTCACCCTCTCCGCCCTCTCCGACGCTCTTCCTCCCCTTCCCTTCCTCTTCTTCCTCTTCCATCACTCCATAGCTTCCCTACCTCTCACCTCTACCTCCACCACCTCCTTCGCGGCGTTCCCTTCTCCGGACGGCGGCCGACGTCCCGGCGGAGTGGCGGCGTCCTCGAGGATACCGGCGGCGGCGTGGGGCGAGCGGGTCGGCGGCGAGGAGCTTGGAGGAGTTCAAGAACCGGTAGGGGGACGAACTTTGCATGTGATGTTTGTGTGATTCTCGGCGTAACGTGTTGTTTGGGGGATAGATTGAGCATGTTTAGGGGGGTTTCCTTGTGGGAATAGCGGTGTTTGTGATCGTGGATTCGTAGCATGATTATGTGGTTGAGCTTCTCTTCTTCCCCTTTTGGTTTTGGGGCTTTTCGGGGTGCCCGGGGTTCAAGGGTGAAGCCCTCGGGTTGAACCAGGAGACCTGGTTTCTGGCGCTAAATAGCGTCGTACCTGGTCGACGCCTTTCCGAAAGACGTCGGGTCAGTACGACGCGTTTTAGGGCAGAAACCTCCCTGTGCGAGGTTTCCTGAGTTAGGGGTTCTGCGCTAAATGACGTCATGGATGGACGACGCCTTTTAGAAGGACGTCGGGCCAACATGACGCCATATAGGCAGGAAATGCCCCCGTTTAAGTGTCCTGTAATCTGGATTTCTGGGTTGAATGGCGTCGAGACACCCAGACGCGTTTTAAACGGCGACTTCAACGGTGGACGCGTTTTAAGGATAAATCGGGCTTTTAATAAACCTGTCTAAGGGTCTTGAATGGCGTCGACTTCGGTCGACGCGATTCAAGACAGGAATGCTTAATGCTGTGATTTCGTGCATGTTTCACGGTGGGATGGTTCTAATGCATGTTTCGGGTTGTATACTGAGACGGGGACTTCTGCGTGAGTGGAATTACATCACCTGTGTATGTGTGTGTGCTTTAACTATATACTGAGAACTGAGGTTTACTGTGCGAATGGAATCATGTTATATGTGTGGTTGTGTTATGCGAATGTGGATCGGGTTAACTGTGGTTTACGTTTGTCACCATGGGCTGAGGGGAGAAGGGCCATGGTGTCTTTGGGGAGGGGTGCTAGTTGTGTTTTACCCTTGGCTGAGACAAGCAGAACCACCTTGAGCCCGTCGGGCCGGAGTAGCTGGTGTGCTATCCGAGGGGTTGCTGTTTGGTCTCAGCGGGTCGGGGTTACCCTTGGTTGTCGTGACAGCTTCTGGCGTGTTTCTTGCTGTGGAGCTGGTGGTGTTTCTGGTGGGAGTTGGTTTACCCTTTAGCCATTGGGCCTGATGTGACCTTTGATCAAGGTTACGAGTGGTACCTTTAGCCCTTCGCCTGACGCAGCCCGTGAGAGTTGGGTTTGTGGGTAGTTCCTGTAGCTTCGGCTTGACGGGGGTTCGCCGGTCCCCAGGGCCCTCCTGAAGCGCTGAGGCCTAGCGTGGAGGCAATCCGGTGGTAGGACAGTAGTCTAGACTGCTTGTGTGCACACGTAGCTGGCAGTGGCGGTACACTGAGTCCAGCTAGTCCTAGTTTGGCTCACTGCCTCACCCTACAGTGCCCCGGAACGCTGTAGGGGTGGACAGGCGTGAGCAGTGGTGGTAGTGTTGGGAGGCGACGTTCGACTTCGGTCGATAGTGTGGTTTAGTCGCTTCGTGGGTATGCCCCGATGTTGTTGTACTTTCCTTCTGCCTGTACTTATTTAATTGTTGGACATGTAATTATTGTTGGACTGTATACGGACATTGTTATTCTCCTTCCTGCGCACTTGCTTACCTTGTGGTCCGTGTGTTTGTTATATTTAGCCTTGTTTAGCACTTACTCCTCTAGACGTGTTGTGTGAGATCCGGGTGAGAACCCGCAGTTAATGGGCTGACATCCATTTAGTGACCGGGTCTCCGGTCATAGGATGGCGGGTCGTTACATAGGATGCTTCTCCTAAATCCTTCATACAGAAGTTTTTCGACAGCCAGAGCTTTACTGATTACATCATAGTTACATCATTCCCAATGAGTAGTATGTCGTCTACGTAAAGAACTAAGAAGGTGACTGTGCTCCCACGGGTCTTCTTGTACATACAAGGCTCATCTTCATTCTTAATGAATTCATAAGACTTGACAGCCTCGTCAAATCTTATGTTACAACTCTAGGAAGTTTGCTTCAGTGCATAAATGGACCTTTGAAGCTTGCACATTTTATCTGGAGATTCTATGGATGTGAAGCCTTTTGGTTGTATCATATACACCTCTTTCTCAAGGTTACCATTGAGGAAGGCAGTCTTCACATCAATCTGCCAGATTTCATAATCAAAATGTGCAGCAATGGCGAGTAGAACTTTGATCGACTTTATCATGGCAACTGGTGAGAAAGTCTCGTCATAGTCAATTCCTTGCCTTTGACGATATCCCTTTGCCACCAACCTTGCCTTATAAGTATCGATCCGTCCATCAACACCATCTTTCTCTTAAAGATCCACTTGCATCCGATGGGCACAATACCCTCAAGAAAGTCCTCCAAGTTCCACACTTGGTTGGTGTATATGGATTGGATTTCTGAGTTCATGGCTTCTTGCCATTTCCCAGCTTCTGGGCTTTCTGTGGCCTCCCGGTAGGTTTTTGGATCATCATCCTCATTATATTCAAGCTTAGACTCACCTTCAGTGATATGTCCTACATATCGTTCGGGTAGTCTAGGTAATCTACCAGATCTACGAGGCTCATATGTGTGTACATGAACATATTCAGGAACTGATATCTCATCTGATGACAATGCAGCTATTTGGAGATCTGGAACCTCTTCCAGTATTATTTTACTCCCACTGTCCTCTTGGGGAAGGAATTCCTCTTCCAGGAAGACAACTTTCCTGGCGACAAATACTTTTTGTTCACCAGGATGGTAAAAATAGTATGCAAAGGTTTCCTTTGGATATCCCACAAACCTATATTTATCAGTTCGTGATTCTAGCTTGTCTAAATCATGCCTCTTTATATGAGTAGGACAACCCCAGACTTTAACATATTTAAATTCTGGTTTCCTGCCTTTCCATATCTCATATGGAGTAGAGGCTACAGACTTGCTGGGTACTCTGTTCAGTAGGTATGCTGCTGACTCTAGATCATACCCCTAGAGGGACACTAGTAATCCCGAAAAGCTCATCATGGATCGCACCATGTCAAACAAGGTGCGATTCCTCCTTTCTGATACACCATTCATTTGTGGTGTATATGGAGGGGTCAGCTGAGAAAGGATACCATTATCCTTTAAGAATTGTGTGAAATTAGTACTCAAGTATTCTCCTCCCCGATCTAATCGAAGAGCTTTAATACTCTTTCCTAACTTCTTCTCTACCTCATTCTTGAACTACTTGAACTTCTCAAATGCTTCCGACTTGTACTTCATTAAGTACACATAGCCGAATCTTGAGAAGTCATCGGTGAACGCGATGAAGTATGAAAAACCACCTTTGGCTTGGGTGAACATTGGACCACATACATTTGAATGTATTAATCCCAAAATATCCTTTGTACGTTCTCCATGTCTAGTAAATGGAGATTTTTGCCATTTTTTCCATAAGGCAGGATTCACATGTCACAAACGATTCATAATCGAATGCATTTAAATAACCAGGCTTGTGCAACCTTTACAACCTGCTTTCACCAATATGCCCAAGTCTACAATACCACATGTAGGCTTGATTCACACAATTCTTACTCTTCTTAAGAGCATTATCAATATGAATATTGTAATTAGAAATATCTAAGAGATATATACCGTTGACTAAAGATGCCGAAGCTATTGATTTATTACCATAATAAATCGAACAGCTTCTATTCTCAATAGTTAACCTATATCCTATCATGTCCAAACAAGATACTGATATGATGTTCTTTATTATGCTAGGAACATAATAGCAATCTTCTAATGATAAGACGTATCTCAATGGAAGCCTGAGGTTTGCTGTCCCAACAGCAACCGCCGCAACTTTTCGCCGTTTCCTAACCTCAGTTCCACCTCGCTTTTTCTCAGCTTGCGCTTACTTGTCAGTATCTGCACATCATGGCATATATGAGAAGTACATCTGGTATCTAATACCCAAGATGTGGAATCTCTTACTGACAAGTTCATATCTATCATATAGATATCTGAAGCTTCCGACAGCTTCACTTTTCTATGAGCTTTATCGTTGAGGAACTCCTTGCAGTTCCTCTTCCAGTGACCCTGCTGCTTAAAAGTGGTCACCTTTTACTACTCCTTTCTCTTTGTCTTTTGATCTTTTATCGTTAGCTATCATCTCTACGTCAAGGGCATCCAATGCCGGTTCAGCAGGTGGATCAGCTCCAGGGACATAGTCAATGTGCTCAGATCTGAAGACATTCTTCAGGTTTCTAAACCAATCCGAGTAGTTTAGGCTAGTCAAACGTTTGACATCAAGTATGCCATGGAGTGGGTTATTCGACGACATAATTCCCTACATGAGAAGAATGAAATTTATTTTAGCAAATGTTCAATTATTAAATGTAAAAGAAGATATGGTCTTTTGTTCAAGTTTTAACTCTCACTAATTTTCAACGGATTGTATAACCCTTAGTTATACAGAACGGGAGACGCCGACAGTCTCCTAGTGGGGATCAGAATCTCAATGACTTGTAGTACAACCTTGTAGATAGCACAAGAAAGCTGTAAAACAATCAAAGAGCACCCATATCATAGGACTTACAACTCCTTGTAATATCCGATCATAGCTTCGGTCCCCAGAGGTTTAATGGCCTTGTAGATAGCATAACAAGCCACTAATTCTGGTCTAAGCTAACCATCGTTACAAGATGAGCATAAATTTGCATGCAGCCCTTGTGGATAGCAAAACAAAACTACATGATTCCTCTACCCCGATCAAATAGGTATCTAATGCCATAGTCATAGTCTCTCCTCACAATTAAACAGGCCTTGTGGTAGCACAACAAACCTGCCTAAAGTGATTCGAATCCTATGGCTATAATGATGGTGGACCACGTGGTAAGTTCTTAACTACTCACGTTACAGCTTAACTACTCACGTTACAGCTTAGAATTCAGACGATAGTATTTAGATAACTTTTATCTTGGTCTCTTCTAGGTGATAGTATATAAACATATCGTATATATTTACTAAATACTATACCTTCTTTAATTCACAATCAAACATAAAACAATGCATCTCATACATATCAACTGTGGTCATGGATAGCACAGTGGGTTTGATTGGAGCCATCAGTCAAATGCCCACATAATTCTAATATAACATTTACGTTAGAGAATCAGAAAACACACAGGCAAATGATCTGCATCATATCGCCTTCCTAGTTGCAGCTGTGGATCGTCCTCACTCCTTCCTCGGTTGCTTCAATCATGTTACAATAAATTCATAATTTACATGTAAATAGAAGAAGGCCTTATGACAAGTACAAGAGAGAGGGAGGTAGAAGTACATTGGAGTATGAGAGAGAGAGTGAGGTATGCAGACCTCTATTTATTAACAATTAATAAATAATAACATTCAAATATCCACGATCCACACAATCATTCATCACATGAATAATTAAAAGTGCATATCCATGACCACAGTGTGTTTTAAACATTCAACACATGATAAGCACATCACATGACTAAAATAGAAGAATTTTCAAAATTAAATAATTTTGGCTTTCAGAAAGTTAGGTACCAATCAAAATTGGCTTTTGAATTTTGAAAACTCTTTTAATAACTTAAGCATACTATTAAATCAAATTTAAAAGCATTAAAACACACATCACATGTGCACACACTCCAAATCAATAATTCCATATTATTCCATGTAAATCAGAACATTTCTAAAATTAAGACAATCTAACATTTAGATTAATCATAATAATAATCTAACAATTAGACTATTAATAACTAATAACTAATCTAACTCTTAGATCAGTTAATTAAAATTAATCATTAATTTAACGCTTAAATTAATAATCAACTCTAATTAGTTATTAACGGCTAATCTAACTCTTAGACTAGTTAATTAATGTTAATTACTAATTTAACTCTTAAACTAATAATTAACATCAATGAGTTAATAGTTTCTTATCTAACCCTTAGATTAATTAATTAAAATTAATTATTAATTTAACACTTAAATTAACAATTAACTCTAATTAAATAGCAACCACTAATTTAACTCTTAAATTAGTCAATTAAAATCAATTATTAATTTAACACTTAAATTAATAACTAACTCTAATACATTAACAATTAGATGAATTAATAATTAATAATTTAACACTTAGATTAATAATTATTAAACACTAATCTAACTCTTAAATTACTTAAACTCAAGTTAATTATTAATTTAACAATTAAACCAATAATTAACTCTAATTTATTAACATCTAACTAAAAATAATAATGATTCAAAACCATTACCCAATTTAAAATTAATTATTAATTTAACACTTAAATAAATAATTAACTCTTATTATTTAACAACAATTTGTTAAAAATTAATAATGATTCATAATCCTTAATGCCCAACTAAAGAAAAATGAATATCCATTTAAAATTTTAAAAAAAATTTAAATTTTAAATCAAATTCAATTTAATTTAATTGGGCTTGAGATTTTTATAGAATATAATCTGGGATTTAAAGTGGGGTTATAAAGGGGTTTAAGGGGTTTTAAATGGGAAAATAGATGGAGAAAGGGTGATCTGGCCCGATCCGGCCCGGCCCGACCCAGCCCAGTCGGTCGGACCGGCTCGGGACCGGCCCACCCGCTTTCATCCCCATCGAAACCCTAACCCCTTAAGCTTTGCAGTTGCATGTGGGCGGCCCGGCGGCGAGGCTGTGCCGCGCCGTCCGGCGGCAGACCTCTGGCACCGGCTAGCCCCGTTAGTGACCCCCCCCCCCCGGCGTCGGCGAGGGCCCCCTTTATTCATCCCCAAACCCGACAACCCCCAAACTTTTTGTAGGTAGGTGCAGGCGGTTGGAGTGGCAGGCAGCCCTGGCGGCCGACCTCTGGTGGTGCCCGGCCCCGGTCGGCAACCCCCCTTTGTGCTGGTGGTGCCCCCGACGCCGGTGGCCCCGCTGGAATCCCCTTTTCCAGCAGGCCCGAGTCCCTCAACCTCCTTTAAAATCTGATTTTCATAAAACCAAATAAGAGGAGGATTACCCCATCTCCGGCCAGCATCATCTGGTTCTCCGGCAGCAGTCTTGCTTCCAGGTGGTGACCGGCAACCCGCAAGGAGGATCCGGGTGCCGACCCAATCCCCAACACTTGGGGTGAAAGAACGAGGCCGCTGCAAAGACGGTTCTTCGTCCAACAAAGAACACCAAAAACCCCCAAATAAAAATCTGAATTTCACAGAAATAAAACAATCAAATTATTAGTGTTCATCATATGAACACAGTTCCTGCAAAATAGTCGAATTCGAGCGTGGAATAAATCATGAAAATATTGATTTTGGAGACCGAAACGGGACGAGAAACAGTGGAACATGGCTCTGATACCACTGTTGGGTTCTCACGTTTCTCCGGATCTCCCGCGTAGCGGAAATAAAAATAAAACGGAGATCAGATTACTGTTTCGAAAAACTAAAATCTCGATAATCGGACAATCGAATCTTACCTCGTGCGCATTCGAATCTGCAACCGTTCGATTCCGTCGGTGCGACACCGCAAGCCGCGCAAGCTCTCGGCCTCTAGTAGAGTCTATGCAATCCTCCTTGCGACGGATATCCTCACGTTCCTCGTTCTTCAGAGCCCACGAAGTCTCCGCCGTTCGCTGCAACAATCGCCACAATGCACGGACGATTTCCTGTCGAACGGGAGTTGGAGAAGCGGCGGAGCAGATCTAGGGATCCAGAGAGAGAGAGAAAGAGAGGAGGGGGCGGCTAGTGTTAGCAGTAGCTTGGCCTGCTCAACCCGTTCGCTACATTTTATACTAACCGCGCAGTTTTTCATAAAAACCCTCGGTTTATATAAAACGTACTTTTTAATCTATCGTCTTGAGAACCATTTGCGTGTCACCCTCTAAGCCCAATAAGCCCAATGACTCCTCACTGGCTTTATAATCAATTAATAACTCTTTATTAATTAATTAATCAATCGAATTGATGTCACACATCGAATTCGATCGGGCGTCCGATCACGTTGGGTGCCAAGCAACACCGCGTAAAGCCGGAAAGTATCGGGGTTAAGTAACCCACTCTTGGAACCTTTCTGCCGACAGTTACTGCGTGGATATCATCCTTCATTCCTACAAAGCTCTCGAGCCAACTCAGGGTATGGAGTGCTGTCAAACCCTAACCGGTCGACTCACTTGGATTGGATGCTGATGATCAATATCGGAAAACTCCTTTCCCGATATTATCGTCTGCCCTGGCTAGAGACTTTCGCGCATCCTTCCTAGAGCATTCTCTCTCATCGTACCGAGAGCGAATGATTCCTTATTGACACTCAATTCCCTTCGACGGTATTCCGTTGTCCCCGATCCTTGGCTGTTTAGAATCCCATGGTTAGAGATTCATAAACCAAGGTTAAAGCATAGAAGTCCACCGACAAGGTGTCCTTGGTGTCTCAGGTCCAAGGACCATCCACGCAACTACGACAATAGAATCAAGCAGGTTGACTGTGAGGTACAATACCATCCAACGATTCAGTCAGATCACTTCAGTGAACTTATTCTCTAATGAGCACCTACATATTCACCATAGTATCTCAACACAAGTGACTATGAGATCAGTCACCCTCATCTTATGAGCGGAAGTAATCTGTACTAGTCTATCCGGATATCCAATGTCCTTCACGGATATCCTCCGACCATGAATGATTAAGAATATGTGTATTTAAGTGATCAGTTTCACTAATATGATCTCATCATAATCTGATCACTATCGCACATATTCACGGACTTCATTATGAGACGATAATACGAATTTACACATAATGAAATATTGCCATTATATTAATAAAATGAACGAGATTACAAAGTCATATTGGCTTATAGGCTACCTAAGACTAACAAAAACACCTTCCAAGAATAAGAATAAAAGGAAAAGAAAGCTCTTCTCTTTCGGCCAGCCGAAAGAGAGGAACAAAAGAACCCCACACTCTCCTAATTTTCAAGGTTAGTACGCGATCACTTTTCTTTGGAAACCTTCAGTTTTTGGCTATGACAATTCCTATCATATTGTTAATCATTGTAAACACATGATAACATGATGAACACACACCCTTTTTGAGTACCACAGCTTTTTGGCGATCACGTTGGGACTTGTCTTGCCATTTTTTTATATTTTTACTCTTGTTTATTTCTATTGGGCACCCTCGGTGCACCGCTTGTGTCCCTCGGACACGTTTGATGGTTTGTTGGTTGGTTATTTGGTTTTTATCCTCACATGCACCTCGTGCACACCCCCTTGTGGCAAAATTTTGCACTTCCTTAATTCCCTTGAGAAGTGGTATTAGAAAGTGTGTTTTGTTCAAATTAATATCCATGGTGTTGCATGATTAGTCTATATGCTTAAACTATCATCGCATGAATAGTTGATCTCTTATTCATTCTATCATTTGGAGAGGGGATTGCCCCTGATTTTATTGTTTGTTTGCTGTTTTCTGGACCCAAAGCGCGTCAGCACAGAGCAACGTGTTTAATTAAGCGCATTGCCATTGGAAGACGTGATTTAGTGCCCCTTTACCTCTCCTGATGCTCGAGCCGCTGTGAACACGAGGGGTTACTGTCTTGAATAGTGTCTGTAAACAACGATGCGATTCAAGCTCTCATCGATGTTGGTCACTAGCACTCGGATCATTGATCTTATTGCTACCTATATTTATTTATCCTACATTAGAGGCCATCCAGGCCACAGGTCATTTGCATCGGGGCTCACCCCCCTCTTATAGGAACACCTCTCTTGGCATCCTCGCCTCTCTCTGACTGGGTCGGTCCCTCGGTCAGACTAGAGTAGTCGATGTTAAGACCTCCATAAGTCCCCAAAAGCAAGGAATTCCTCTTTGTTCATCGGGCTGGTTGTACCATTTGAAGTCTCGGGTACTTGTTCATATCGTTGTGAGTGAAGCCGTAGAGCATAACGGCGGAAATTGAATTGAAATTAGGACCCTACCCATTAAGAGAACTTGAGTTTAAAAATTCAATTAACCCAACAAGTAACTCTCAAAACAGCGTAAGCATCCACTTGGTTGTTAATATGTGCCAACTTGATTGAAGTAATTGTCATCTCAACACTATGATGCTACGTTCAGGTAAAACCGTTGGCATGGTTGCCTTTGAACAAAAAGATCTGGTCGAGTACAAGGGAGATGCTTATGCCTCTCAAATTCATGGTGCATCTTTTTCTGAGGATGAAAGGGACGCCTATATCTCTGATTATCTCGACCAATTCCAAACTGTTCACGAGGGAGATGCTCATGCCCCTTGATTTCAGGATAATTCAATCTATGGTCAATATCACCCAGATTTTGGCGATCATTCACGTATTCACGTCATCTTCAATCCTACTTTTGAAAGAGCCCAAGACCAAGTTGGGCTCTCTACCGATCATCCTTCTGATCTCGCTATCCTCATGGGAGCTCTGTCTAATCATGTGGATCCTCGTCAATTTGACGCCATCCAATCCATTCTAAAAGGGAAAGCTCCTCTGCATCTTTTCGAGCCAACTCCCTTGGTTCACCCTTCTGCTTATCAAGCTCCTACCGAGGCCATGGAAGGTCTTCATGTTTCCACTCCGCGGTACAGAAGTCCTCAACAATATGGGTCACAGCATCCTGTTAGGCCACAATCCCAATTCATCAGAATGCTTTTGGGCACGGTGGCAACGCCGCCAGTTCACAACCTCACTGCCCTTGCATCCCTGCTTATTCGCGGAGGCAGTCTTTTCAACAGCCACCACCTCCACTAGCAGATCCTCCCATGCAACTCCTACTTAACAAATTGTCCCATATGGATGAGCAGTTCAAGAATCTTAAAAAGAATATGGACAACAAGGCAGCTCCCAAATTCTCTGTCCCTGATTTGCCAGTATTCCACCTTTTGCCTTCTGAAATGCCAGTCTACAGAAAGTACAACGGCACAGGCAATCCTTTCCTTTACATCAAAGAATTCCTATATGAATCGTCGTTTTGGCAAAATGATAAAAAGGCACTGGCATTCCTCTTCAGAAGATCGTTGGACGGATTAGGCTTGGAGTGGTTCTTCTCTTTAGACCCAAGTGAGGTAGAGAACTTCGACATGGGGTCAAAGAGGTTCCTGTAAAGATATAAAGACAGGGTGGCACCTACCTTATCCATCACTGACTTGTTTAATGAGAAGATGAAACCGGATGAAGACTTCATAGTGTTCGCCGATAGGTGGCAAGGGATGGCTGAAAAGATAAGAGATCATTTGTCCGAACAAGAATTGGTAAAACTAATGGTTGCCAACGCCACTCCATAGTACAAGATAGTGCTGACATTGAATAACTTGACTACTATTGCAGATATGTATGAAAGAGTGCGTTATACTCAGAACGCATTTAAAGACTCCACCTTTGCTAGTGTCTTCGATCCTCATCGACCCAATAGACCTCTACCTCGGAAGTCTATTATCCCCAACTCTTCTTCTTTGGGTCCAACTACCAAGGGTACACTGTCTCATGAACATGTTGTTGGGTTCGCTGTGTCGGGATCCGATCCTAAAACGCAGCGGAATAAAGGAGTTCGGGATCGGATCTGTCCCGTTTCGGTCGTTAAAACTAAACTGGTGTAAACCGAATTTACCTTGCGCGGATTCGAATCCGCGTCCGTTTTCCGGTTCCGTCGGAGCGATGCCGCAAGTCGCGCAGATGCCCGACCTCTAGCGGTATCCACGCGGTTCTCCTCGCGATGGATCGTCCTCGCTTCCTCGCTCGCTGCGGCGCTCGAAGATCCCGTCTGACTGCGCGTGATCCGCCGCGACATGCGGATCCAGAATCCCCGTCGAACGGGAAGTGGAGCAGTTGGGAACGGCACGCCCAGAGGAGAGAGAAAGTGGGAAGAACGAATGACGGCTAGGTCAGGGTTGCTGGCCCCGGACGTAGAATCCGTTCTTTTATAAAAAGTCAGTTTGCAGTTTTTCACAAAAACCCAGACTTATCCGAAATCCTGTCAGATTATCCATCGACTTGAAAACCATTTGCGTGTGACCCTCTAGGCCCAATTACCAGTCCAGTTAATAGCCCATTAAGTCCAGTAACCCTTTACTGACTCACTAAATTAATTAATATCCTTATATTCAATTAATCAGCCGAATTTAATGTCCCACAATAAATTCGGACGGACTGCCGATCACGTTGGATGCCAAGCAACATCGCGTGATCCTGGATGGAACTGGGGTTATCGCAACCCTCTATTGGAACCTTTCTGTCATCGGTTAGCGCGCGGATATAATCCTTCATCCGTACAATGTTCCCGAATCGACCTAGGGCATGGTTTACTGTTAAACCCTATTTGGTCGATTCACTTGAATCAGATGCCGCTAATCTGAATCCGATAACTCCTTATCGATTACAGAGTCCGCCCTGGCCAGGGACTTTAAGCGCATCATTCCCGGAACATTCTCTCTCAAACAACCGAGAGCGGATGATCCCGTATTGAACACACAATTACCTTCGAGGGCATTTCCCTGAACCCGATCGCTTGACTTATTGATATCCCATGGTTAGGGATTCGTTTGTCAAGGTCAAAGCTCAGAAACCTACCAACAAGGTATCCTTGGAGTCTCAGGTCCAAGGATCATCCACGCAACCATGACAATTGAATCAAGCTGGTTAATAGTGAGGTTATTACCATCCAGCGATTCATAGTCGGATCAGTTCAGTGAACTCATTCACCAATGAGCACCTATAGGTTCAGCATAGTGTCTCCACACAAGTGACTTATGGGATCAGTCACCCTCATCATATGAGCTGAAGTAACCTATACTAGTCTATCCGGATGTTCGATGTCCTATCTCAAACATCCTATGACTAGGAACAATTAAGAACATGTGTTTATAAGTCTTCAGTCCCGTAATTATGATCTCATCATAATCCAAAGACTATTGCACATGTTCATGGACTTCATCGTGATACGATAAACACAGATCGAATTAATTACACACAATGAATTATTGCCATTTATTAATAATCTGAATATGTACACAGTATCGGATTGGCTTTGAGACCATCTAATACTAACAATCTCCCACTTGGGCTAAAGCCAATCACTTTTATACAGAATACCCATATTCTCTAAGTGACGCTCAAAAACATTTTGAGACAAAGGTTTTGTAAGTGGATCTGCTATGTTGTCGGCTGAGGGAACTCTTTCCACCACGACATCTCCTCGAGCTATAATCTCTCTGATCAGATGAAAGCGCCGCAGAGTGTGCTTCGACTTCTGATGAGACCTCGGCTCTTTCGCTTGAGCAATCGCCCCATTGTTGTCACACAGCAGTGGGACGGGATCAGATATGCTTTCCACCACACCAAGATCGCCGATGAATTTCTTCATCCACACAGCTTCCTTGGCGGCTTCAGCAGCAACAATATACTCGGCTTCCATTGTCGAATCAGCAGTGGTTTCCTGCTTGGAACTTTTCCAGCTCACTGCTCCCCCGTTGAGTGTGAAAATAAAACCTGATGTTGACTTGCTGTCGTCAGGATCAGACTGAAAACTCGAGTCACTATATCCTTGCAGCTTTAAGTCTCCTCCTCCATAGACTAGAAATAGATCCTTAGTCCTTCTCAAGTACTTAAGGATGCATTTCACAGCCTTCCAGTGTTCATCACCTGGATCTGCCTGATGTCTGCTCGTAACACTTAGAGCATATGCTACATCAGGTCTGGTACATAGCATGGCATACATGATGGACCCTATGGCAGAAGCATAGGGGACTTTATCCATCACTGCCCTCTCTTCAGGTGTCTTGGGAGACTGACCTTTAGAGAGTGAAATTCCATGTCTCATCGGTATGAGACCTCTCTTGGAATTTTCCATGCCAAACCTTTTGACAATGGTTTCTATGTACATGGATTGGGTTAAAGCCAGCATCTTCTTTGATCTATCCCTATAGATCCGTATTCCTAATACGTAAGATGCTTCTCCCAAATCCTTCATGGAGAAGTTCTTTGACAGCCATATCTTTACGGATGACATCATTCCTACATCATTCCCAATGAGTAGGATGTCGTCAACGTAAAGAACCAGAAATGTGATTGCGCTCCCACTATTTTTCTTGTATACACAGGGCTCATCTTCATTCTTAATGAAGCCATAAGATTTGATCGCCTCATCAAATCTTATGTTCCAGCTTCGGGATGCTTGTTTCAGTCCATAAATGGACCTCTGCAACTTGCATACCATGTCTGGAGATTCTTTGGATGTGAATCCTTCTGGTTGTATCATATACACCTCCTCCTCAAGGTTTCCATTGAGGAAGGCAGTCTTCACATCCATCTGCCAGATTTCATAATCATGGTAGGCAGCAATGGCAAGAAGAATTCTGATGGACTTAATCATAGCAACGGGTGAAAAAGTTTCGTCATAGTCAACGCCTTGTCTTTGACGATAGCCTTTTGCCACTAATCTTGCCTTATAAGTCTCAATACGTCCATCTGCACCGATCTTTCTTTTAAAGATCCATTTGCAGCCGATAGGTACTATACCATCGGGTAAATCTACCAAGTTCCAAACTTGGTTGATGTACATGGACTGTATTTCAGAATTCATGGCTTCCCGCCATTTCCCGGCCTCTGAACTATCAATGGCCTCCTGGTAAGTCTTGGGATCATCATCCTCATTATAGAATATCATTGAACCATCCAAATTAATATGTCCCACATATCTTTCTGGTGGTTTAGGTACTCTTTCAGACCTACGAGGTTCCTGTGTATCATTTTGAACAGGTTCAGAAACTAACGGTTCATCTAATGAACCATTGCCAGTTTGTGGGTCTGGAACTTCTTCCAGAATTACTTTACTCCCACTGTCTTTCTGGAGAATATAATCTTCTTCCAGAAAGACAGCTCTCCTGGCCACAAACACCTTTTGTTCGCTAGGATGATAGAAGTAATATCCATAAGTTTCCTTTGGATATCCCACAAATCTGCATTTGTCAGTTCTGGATTCCAGCTTATCTGCGTCATGTCTTTTAACATGAGCAGGACATCCCCAGACTTTAACATGTTTAAGGTCTGGTTTCCTTCCATTCCATATCTCATATGGAGTGTTCTCAACAGATTTGCTGGGTACCTTATTCAGGATATACATAGCCGAGCTAAGTGCATATCCCCATAAGGACACTGGTAATTTGGACATGCTCATCATGGATCGCACCATTTCCATTAATGTGCGATTTCTCCTTTCTGATACACCATTCATCTGAGGTGTATAAGGAGGTGTAAGCTGAGAAAGGATACCATTATCCTTTAAGTATTTAATGAACTCAGTACTCAAGTATTCACCACCTCGATCAGATCGGATGGTTTTTATACTCTTTCCTGTTTGTTTTTCTACTTCATTCTTAAATTCTCTGAATTTCTCAAAGGCTTCAGATTTATACTTCAATAAGTATACATATCCAAACCTTGAGTAATCATCAGTGAATGTAATGAAGTATGAGAAACCACCAATGGCTTGGGTTGACATAGGACCACATACATCTGAATGTATGAGTTCTAATATGCCTTTGGCTCGTTCTCCAGTTCCACTAAATGGAGACTTAGCCATTTTACCCATTAAACATGACTCACAGGTTGCATATGATTCATAATCAAATGGATCCAAATATCCATCTTTATGCAACCTTTGGAGTCTGTTTTCACCAATGTGTCCAAGCCTACAATGCCACAAGTAGGCTTTGTTCATTTCATACTTACTTCTTTTAATCGAAGAACCGATATGTAAATTATCATGAGACACATTCAATAGATACAAACCATTGGATAAAATAGCAGAAGCTATTAATTTATTTCTGAAATAAATTGAACAACTATTGTTCCCAAAATTTAAATTGTATCCAATTCTATCTAAACATGAAATAGAAATGATGTTCCTTATTATGCTAGGTACATAATAACAATCATCTAATAAAAATGTGTCTCCGGATGGTAGCTTGAGCTTCACTGTCCCCACAGCGATCGCCGCAACTCTTGCGCCGTTACCTAGCCTCAGCTCCACCTCTCCGGTCCTCAGCTTACGTCTTCTTGTCAGTGTCTGCACAGAATTGCAGATATGAGATACACATCCAGTATCTAATACCCATGATGTACAATCTCTTATTGACAAGTTTACATCTATCATATAGATACCTGAAGCGTCCTGCTGCTTCACAGTTCCTTGAGCCTTGTCCTTGAGGTATTCCTTGCAATTCCTCTTCCAATGCCCTTTCTGGTGACAGTAGAAGCAATCACCTTTCTCAGCATTTTTACCCTTGTCTTTCTTGACAACCTTTGCCTTTCTCTGAACCTTGTTCTTATTCTTTCGAAAAGCTTGGACTGCAAGTCTTTTTCTGTTGGTCTTACCAACCATTAGGACTTGGGGTTTGTCCTTCACAAGGTTCCCCTCAGCAGTCTTTAACATGTTCAGCAGTTCAGCTAAGGTCGCCTGGATCTTGTTCATGTTGAAATTGACGATGAACTGAGCATATGAAGGTGGAAGTGAAGACAACACAAGGTCTGTGTGCATCTCCTTGGGAAGTATAATCCCAAGAGCATCCAGCCTCTCCACCCACTCAATCATCTTCAGCACATGATTCTGTACTGAAGTTCCCTCTGCCATCTGAGCTTTGAACAGATTCTTCGATATCTCATATCGTTCGATTCTGCTCTGCTCACCAAAGAGCTCCTTCAAATGGAGCATGATGGATCTAGCATCCATCTCTTCATGTTGCCTCTGCAACTCATTGCTCATAGAGGCTAACATATAGCATTGGGCCATGGTGGAATCCTCCTTCCATTTTTCATACGCGATCATTTCCTCCTCTGGAGCATCTAATGCTGGTTCAGCAGGAGGTTCAGTATCCAAGACGTAGGCAATCTGCTCAGACCTGAGGACTATCTTCAAGTTTCTGAGCCAATCTGAGTAATTGGTGCCTGTCAAACGGTTGGCATCAAGTATGCCTCTCAACGGGTTATGGTGAGACATTCTCGCCTACAGGAGATAATCAATCGATAATTAGCAGATATTCAGATTAACTAAAACAAGATATGGTCTTTTATTATCTAGTTTTACTCCCACTAATTTTCGACGGACTGTATAACCTTCAGATATACAGAACGGGAGACGCCGACTGTCTCCTAGTGGGGATCAGAATCTCCAAGCATCACAGTATGACCTCGGGTAAACACATAGTATCATACTGCTATCTCAGAGCAATCATCTCATGATAATTGCAACTCCTTGCAATATCTGATCGTACTTCGGCTCCCAAGTTTAATGGTCCCGGGTAAACACAGTAGACCATTATCCCCGGTCTAAGCTTTACCATCAATACGTGACAGAGTAAAGTAGAAACATAGTTCCCGGGTAAACACGTGGATGACTATATCGTTCCTCTACTCTTATCCAAAGGCATCTTATGCCATGATCAACAGTCCTCTCATCAGTTAATGGCAGACCTCGGGTAAACACATAGTATCTGCCACCACCGAATTAAGTTCTATCAATCATATTGATGGAGAGCCACGCGGTACATTCTCAATGACTCGCGCTACGGCTTAGAGTTTGTAACGAAGGTTTTACTTATTTAATTTGGTCTCATCCTAGGTGATAGTATTAAATATATCGAATATATTTATTAATACTTATAACCTAGCAAATATAAAGCACACGCATCACATACATGTCATTAGTGTGGTCATGGACGGCACTGCGGTTTGACTTGAGCCAGACAGTCAAACGCACACATACACACAATATAACAATTTATATCATGAGTCTGCAAACCCATGAATGCAATGAACTCCTTCATTTTCATCTGGTCAGCAGTTGTGGATCATCCTTGCTCCGCGTGCATCCACCTCGATCAAATTACATCGTAATTCCCAATTACATGATAATTCAGAAGAGGAAGCCTTATGGCGATTACATCAAGGAGGAAGGTAGAAGTACAATGGAATATGAGAGGGAGAGGTTCGCAGACCTCTATTTATTAATACACAATAAACCACACAATCACATTCCATATCCACAAGTAATGCCCGTCCATGACCACCATGTGTTTTATTAAACAAACCACACATGAATAGCGCATCAAATGGCTAAATTAAAATTTTCGAAAATAATATTAATTTTGGTTTCATAAAACCAGGGACCAATCAAAATTGGATTTAGGATTTTCGAAAACTTTAGTATTTATTTCAAGCATGCTAATTTAAATCTAATTTAAACAAGCAAATAAATGCACATCAATAAATGCACATGATGTGTTCATGAGATGGACACAGCAAGTTTAAGACGAACTGTAAGCATGAATTTTTTTTTATTTTCTACAATTTTCGTGTGTTCTTCGTCGGACGAAGAACTACTCGTATCGGATTGTTCACGGGCATCCCAAGCGTTAGGAAGGGCTCGATGGAGCATGGGATTCCTTCCATGGGGTCGTGGATCGAAGTTCTGATCACCGGGAGGATAAATAACCCTAGATTTATTTTTATTTTTCAAAAGTATAGGGTTCCTAATTTTTTTGCAGAAAACGAATTTTTTTTTTGGGGGGGGGGGTTGGAAGATAACTGCCGGCAACCAGGGGTTGCCGGCGCCGTCGCCGGTGCCCCTCGGTGCCGGCGGCTACCCTCCGGTCGGGGCCCTGCCGGCCAGCACCTGCGGGGCAGGTTGCCGGTGGCAGGGAGCCGCCGCACCCCACCCTGCGCGCAGCTAGGGTTTCCTAGTTGCGCTCGGGTGGGGGGGGGGCGGGCCTGACGGGCCTGGCCAGGCCCCGGGTCCGAGCCAGCTGGCCCTAGACCCGGAGGTCTGAGCCAGGGACCGGCTGGGCTCAGCCCAGGTCCGGTCCGGTCCATTGGACCGCTGCCCATTTATTCGCCTTATTTTCTTGTTTTTTAATCCCTATTTTAATCTATTTTTGTTCCAAATTAAAAACATAATTTAATTATTATTTGTAATGAGTTTTTACAAAAAGATTGAGCTCTATTTTTAATTTTATGGTCCAATAATTAGATTAATATGGATTAAAGTGGTAATTAACAAGTTGTTAATTCAATCTAATTGTTAGATTAAAGGACATAATTGGGGAATAAATTTAATTGTTAAATTTATCATTTAATGTCAGTTAATCTTATCTGCATGGAATGTTACAATCTTGTCAAATTAGAGTTTATGTGCATTTATTTTGATGTGTTTTAGTTTGCTTATTTGAATTAGATTTAAATTCTAAATCCAATTTTGATTGGTCCCTGGTTTTATGAAACCTGAAAAATATTATTATTTTCGAAAATTTTATTTAGCCATTTGATGTGCAATTCATGTATGGTTTGTTTAACTAAAACACATGGTGGTCATAGACGAGCATTAATTGTGGATGTGGAATGTGATTGTGTGGTTTATTGTTTGTTAATAAATAAAGGTCTGCGAACCTCTCCCTCTCATATTCCATTGTACTTCTACCTTACTCCTCGATGTAATCGCCATAAGGCTTCCTCTTTTGAATTATTATGTAATTGAGAATTATGATGTAATTTGATCGAGGCGGCTGCGCGCGGAGAGAGGATGATCCACAACTGCTGACCAGATGAAAATGAAGGAGTTCATTGAATTCATGGGTTTGCAGACTCATGATATAAGTTGTTATATTGTGTATGTGTGTGCGTTTGACTATCTGGCTCAAGTCAAACCGCAGTGCCGTCCATGACCACACTAATGACATGTATGTGATACGTGTGCTTAATATTTGCTAGGTTATTAGTATTTATAATATATTCGATATATTTAATACTATCACCTAGGATGAGACCAAACTAAATAAGTAAAACCTTCGTAACAAACTCTAAGCCGTAGTGCGAGTCATTGAGAATGTACTGCGTGGCTCTCCATCAATATGAGTAATAGAACTTAATTCGGTGGTGGCAGATACTATGTGTTTACCCGAGGTTTGCCATTAACTAATGAGAGAACTATTGATCATGGAATTAAATGCCTTTGGATAAGAGTAGAGGAACGATATAGTTATCCACGTGTTTACCCGGGAACTATATTTCTACTTTACTCTGTCACATATTGATGGTAAAGCTTAGACCGAGGATAATGGTCTACTGTGTTTACCCGGGACCATTAAACTTGGGAGCCGAAATATGATCGGATATTGCAAGGAGTTGCAATTATCATGAGATGATTTCTCTGAGATAGCGGTATGATACTACGTGTTTACCCGAGGTCATACTATGATGCTTGGAGATTCTGATCCCCACTAGGAGACAGTCGGCGTCTCCCGTTCTGTATATCTGAAGGTTATACAGTCCGTCGAAAATTAGTGGGAGTAAAACTAGATAATAAAAGACCATATCTTGTTTTAGTTAATCTGAATATCTACTAATTATCAATTGATTATCTCCTGTAGGTGAGAATGTCGCACCATAACCTGTTGCGAGGCATACTTGATGCCAACCGTTTGACAGGCACCAATTACTCAGACTGACTCAGAAACCTGAAGATAGTCCTCAGGTCTGAGCAGATTGCCTACGTCTTGGATAATGAACCTCCTGCTGAACCAGCATTGGATGCTCCAGAGGAGGAAATGATAGCATATGAAAAATGGAAGGAAGATTCCACCATGGCCCAATGCTACATGTTAGCTTCTATGAGCAATGAGTTGCAGAGGAAACATGAAGAGATGGATGCTAGATCCATCATGCTCCATTTGAAGGAGCTATTTGGTGAGCAGAGCAGAATCGAACGATATGAGATATCGAAGAATCTGTTCAAGGCTCAGATGGCAGAGGGAACTTCAGTACAGAATCACGTGCTGAAGATGATTGAGTGGGTGGAGAGGCTGGATGCTCTTGGGATTACACTTCCCAAGGAGATGCACACAGACCTCGTGTTGTCTTCACTTCCACCGTCATATGCTCAGTTCATCGTTAATTTTAACATGAACAAGATCCAGGCCACCTTAGCTAAACTGCTGAACATGTTAAAGACGGTTGAGGGGAACCTTGTGAAGGATAAACCCCAAGTCCTCATGGTTGGTAAGACCAATAGAAAAAGACTTGCAGTCCAAGCTTTTCGAAAGAATAAGAACAAGGTTCAGAGAAAGGCAAAGGTTGCCAAGAAAGACAAAGGTAAAAGTGCTGAGAAAGGTGATTGCTTCTACTGTCACCAGAAAGGGCATTGGAAGAGGAATTGCAAAGAATACCTCAAGGACAAGGCTCAAAGAACTGTGAAAAAGCAGGACGCTTCAGGTATCTATATGATAGATGTAAACTTGTCAATAAGAGATTGTACATCATGGGTATTAGATACTGGATGTGTATCTCATATCTCCAATTCTGTGCAGGCACTGACAAGAAGGCGTAAGCTGAGGACCGGCGAGGTGGAGTTGAGGCTAGGTAACCGCGCAAGAGATGCGGTGATCGCTGTGGGGACAGTGAAGCTCAAGCTACCATCTGGAGACATTTTTTTATTAGATGAATGTTATTATGTACCTAGAATAATAAGGAACATCATTTCTATTTCATGCTTAGATAGAATTGGATACAATTTAAATTTTGGGAACAATAGTTGTTCAATTTATTTCGGAAATAAATTAATAGCTTCTGCTATTTTGTCCAATGGATTGTATCTATTGAATGTGTCTCATGATAATTTACATATCGGTTCTTCAATTAAAAGAAGTAAGTATGAAATGAACAAAGCCTACTTGTGGCATTGTAGGCTTGGACACATTGGTGAAAACAGACTCTAAAGGATGCATAAAGATGGATACTTGGATCCATTTGATTATGAATCATATGCAACCTGTGAGTCATGTTTAATGGGTAAAATGGCTAAGTCTCTATTTAGTGGAACTGGAGAACGAGCCAAAGACATATTAGAACTCATACATTCAGATGTATGTGGTCCTATGTCAACCCAAGCCATTGGTGGTTTCTCATACTTCATTACATTCACTGATGATTACTTAAGGTTTGGATATATATACGTATTGAAGTATAAATCTGAAGCCTTTGAGAAATTCAGAGAATTTAAGAATGAAGTAGAAAAACAAACAGGAAAGAGTATAAAAACCATCCGATATGATCGAGGTGGTGAATACTTGAGTACAGAGTTCATTAAATACTTAAAGGATAATGTTATCCTTTCTCAGCTTACACCTCCTTATACACCTCAGATGAATGGTGTATCAGAAAGGAGAAATCGTACATTAATGGAAATGGTGCGATCCATGATGAGCATGTCCAAATTACCAGTGTCCTTTTAGGGATATGCACTTAGCTCGGCTATGTATATCCTGAACAAGGTACCCAACAAATCTGTTGAGACCACTCCATATAAGATATGGAATGGAAGGAAACCAGACCTTAAACATGTTAAAGTCTGGGGATGTCCTGCTCATGTTAAAAGACATGGCGCAGATAAGCTGGAATCCAGAACTGACAAATGCAGATTGTGGGATATCCAAAGGAAACTTATGGATATTACTTTTATCTTCCTGGCGAACAAAAGGTGTTTGTGGCTAGGAGAGCTGTCTTTCTGGAAGAAGATTATATTCTCCAGAAGGGCAGTGGGAGTAAAGTAAAACTGGAAGAAATTTCAGACCCACAAACTGGCAATGGTTCATCAGATGAACCGTCAGTTTCTGAACATGTTCAAAATGATACACAGGAACCTCGTAGGTCTGAAAGAGTACCTAAACCACCAAAAATATATGTGGGACATATTAATTTGGATGGTTCAAGGATGCTCTATAATGAGGATGATGATCCTAAGACTTACCAGGAGGCCATTGAAAGTCTAAAGGGTGGGAAATGGCGGGAAGCCATGAATTCTGAAATACAGTCCATGTACATCAACCAAGTTTGGAACTTGGTGGATTTACCCGATGGTATAGTACCTATCGGCTGCAAATGGATCTTTAAAAGAAAAATCAGTGCAGATAGACATATTGAGACTTATAAAGCAAGATTAGTGGCGAAAGGCTATCGTCAAAGACAAGGTGTTGACTATGACGAAACCTTTTCACCCGTTACTATGATTAAGTCTATCAGAATTCTTCTCGCTATTGCTACCTACTATGATTATGAAATCTAACAGATGGATGTGAAGACTGCCTTCCTCAATGGAAACCTTGAAGAAGAGGTGTATATGATACAACCAGAAGGATTCACATCCAAAGAATCTCCAGATATGGTATGTAAGTTGTAAAGGTCTATTTATGGACTGAAGCAAGCATCCCGAAGCTGGAACATAAGATTTGATGAGGCGATCAAATCTTATGATTTCATTAAAAATGAAGATGAGCCTTGTGTATATAAGAAAAACAGTGGGAGCGCAATCACATTTCTGGTTCTTTACGTTGATGACATCCTACTCATTGGAATGATGTAGGAATGATGTCATTAGTAAGATATGGTTGTCAAAGAACTTCTCCATGAAGGATTTGGGAGAGGCATCTTATGTATTGGGAATACGGATCTATAGAGATAGATCAAAGAAGATGCTAGCTTTAACCCAATCCATGTACATAGAAACCATTGTCAAAAGGTTTGGCATGGAAAATTCCAAGATAGGTCTCATACCGATGAGACATAGAATTTCACTTTCTAAAGGTCAGTCTCCAAAGACACCTGAAGAGAGGGCAGTGATGGATAAAGTCCCCTATGCTTCTGCCATAGGGTCCATTATGTATGCCATGCTATGTACCAGACCTGATGTAGCATATGCTCTAAGTGTTACGAGCAGACATTAGGCAGATCTAGGTGATGAATACTGGAAGGCTGTGAAATGCATCCTTAAGTACTTGAGAAGGACTAAGGATCTATTTATAGTCTATGGAGGAGGAGACTTAAAGCTGCAAGGATATAGTGACTCGAGTTTTCAGTCTGATCCTGACGACAGCAAGTCAACATCAGGTTTTATTTTCACACTCAACGGGGGAGCAGTGAGCTGGAAAAGTTCCAAGCAGGAAACTACTGCTGATTCGACAACGGAAGCCGAGTATATTGCTGCTGCTGAAGCCGCCAAGGAAGCTGTATGGATGAAGAAATTCATCGGCGATCATGGTGTGGTGGAAAGCATATCTTGTCCCGTCCCACTGCTGTGTGACAACAATGGGGCGATTGCTCAAGCGAAAGAGCCGAGGTCTCATAAGAAGTCGAAGCACATTCTGCGGCGCTTTCATCTGATCAGAGAAATTATAGCTCGAGGAGATGTCGTGGTGGAAAGAGTTCCCTCAGTCGACAACATAGCAGATCCACTTACAAAGCCTTTGTCTCAAAATGTTTTTGAGTGTCACTTAGAGAATATGGGTATTCTGTATAAAAGTGATTAGCTTTTGTCCAAGTAGGAGATTATTAGTATTAGATGGTCTCAAAGCCAATCCGATACTATGTACTTATTCAGATTATTAATAAATGGCAATAATTCATTGTGTGTAATTAATTCGATCTGTGTTTATCGTATCAGGATGAAGTCCATGAACATGTGCAATAGTCTTCGGATTATGATGAGATCATAATTACGGGACCGAAGACTTATAAACACATGTTCTTAATTGTTCCTAGTCATAGGATGTTTGAGATAGGACATCGAACATCTGGATAGACTAGTATAGGTTACTTCAGCTCATATGATGAGGGTGACTGATCCCATAAGTCACTTGTGTGGAGACACTATGCTGGACCTATAGGTGCTCATTGGTGAATGAGTTCACTAAACTGATCCGATTATGAATCACTAGATGGTAATCACCTCACTGTTAACCAGCTCGATTCATTTGTCACGGTTGCATGGATGATCCTTGGACCTGAGACTCCAAAGATATCTTGTTGGTAAGGGTTTGAGCTTTGACCTTTACTAATGAATCCCTAACCATGGGTTATCAATAAGTCAAGCGATCGGGTTCAGGGAAATGCCCTCGAAGGTAATTGTGTGTTCAATACGGGATCATCCGCTCTCAGTAGTTTGAGGGAGAATGTTTCGGGAATGATGTGCTTGAAGTCCCTGGCCAGGGCGGACTCTGTAATCGATAAGGAGTTATCGGATTCAGATTAGCAGCATCTGATTCAAGTGAATCGACCGAATAGGGTTTAACCGTAAACCATGCCCTAGGTCGATCCGTGAACATTGCACGGATGAAGGATTATATCCGCGCGCTAACCGATGACAGAAAGGTTCCAATAGAGGGTTGCGATAACCCCAGTGCCATCTAGGATCACGCGATGTTGCTTGGCATCCAACGTGATCGGCAGTCCGTCCGAATTTATTGTGGGACATTAAATTCGGTTGATTAATTGAATATAAGGATGTTAATTAATTCAGTGGGTCAGTAAAGGGTTACTGGACTTAATGGGCTATTAACTGGACTGATATTTGGGCCTAGAGGGTCACACGCAAATGATTTTCAAGTCGATGGATAATCCGACAGGATTTCAGATAAGTCTAGGTTTTTATGAAAAACCGCAAACTGACTTATTATAAAAGAACGGATTCTACGTCCGGGGCCAGCAACCCTAACCTAGCCGTCATTCGTTCTTTCTCTCTTTCTCTTCTGGGCGTGCGGTTCCCGACTGCTCCACCTTCCGTCCGACGGGGATTCCGAATCCGCATGTCGCGGTGGATTACGCGCAGCCAGACGGGATCTATGAATGCCGCAGCGAGCGAGGAAGCGAGGACGATCCATCGCGAGGAGAACCGCGTGGATACCGCTAGAGGTTGGGCATCTGCGCAACTTGCGGCATCGCTCCGACGGAACCGGAAAATGAACGCGGATTCGAATCCGCGCAAAGTGAACTCGATTTTCACCAGTTTTATTTTAACGATCAAAACGGGATGGATCCGATCCCGAACATATTATTCCGCTGCGCTTTTCGGTCGGATCTCGACACAGCGATCCCAACACTTGTTGTATTACGAATGCATATGTTTTATATCAAAATTTGGGAATCTTTGGGAGTTGTGTTTACTGCTTTACTTAAATTTCCTTCATTTTGTATTGTTGCACTTGTGGGTGCGTGTGTGGGAGGCGGGGATCAGGTGATCCCTACTGAGCGCAATGTTAGTGTGGCTTACTCCCTACGGTTTCAGGTGTGGACTTCTCGGCGAGTGTTGGCGTGTGGTGTTCTCCTTGGTGTGCGGGCCAGCAACTATCTCGGTTCCTGGGTATGCCCCGATGTTGTACTTTTCTTCTGCCTATACTTATTTAATTCCTTGGACCTTGTAATTATTGTTGGATTGTGTACAGACATTATTATTTTACTTCCTACGCACTTGTACTTTCTTTGAGGTCCGTGAGATTGTTATATTTAGCCTTGTTTAACGTTTACTTCTCCAGACGTGTCGTTTGAGATCTGGGTGTGAACCCATAGATAATGATCCGATACCCATTTAGTAATCGGGTCTCCGATTATAGGGTGGTGGGTCGTTACACAAACCATTTCAATTAGCATTTGTTTGTCACATCATGTGTGTTACATCCTTTTATTTTCAGTAAGCATTTGCATGCTTGTATGTTGCATTTTACTTATCCTTATTTACCTTCATTGAATAAAGGCTTCGCCCCTTGACCCTTCTACTAAGGATAGGATCAATTAGCCGGTTACTTAATCGGGCAAGGGGCTAAGCCTAAACAGATATTTAATTTGTTTCTTCAAGCCGTGTGCAGGTATGAAGAGAAAGACAATAGAGAAAAATGCAAAAGGCAACTCAAAGATGAAGAAACCCTATTTATATATCAATAGAGTTTGTGTACAATATGAAAGTCTATCTACAGGATTTCAAAATGAAGAAGAAAATACATAATGATAGCCCTCACGGCTGGCTCTCCCCTACACCCTCATCCAGCTGGTGCCTGGCCGGAAGACACTGCTATGCTCGTCGTGAAAGCACTCGCCTGTCCTCGTTCCAACGCTCGCTGCCGCGCACGTTGGTAACGAGCCTCTATGCTTTGGCGCTCGTGCTCCGCCACTAACAGCCTCCCCTAGAGACTCTCCAATCGGAACCGGTCACAATCCCTCTCCTTAGTCAAGATCTCCAGTCGAAACTGGAGACGTGCGAGCTCGCGAGGGAGATCACCTGTGGAAAGCCTTGCCAGTTGCTCCTCCAGCTCGGCAACCCTGACTGCTGAACTGCGGGCCTATGCCAGCTTAGCATCCCTCTCTCCAAGAGCCACGCAAAGCTCTTGGACCTACAATAGAAGACATCGTCAGCCAAATGATCAAGCAAGCAAAAGACATCATGCAAGAAATGAGTCAAAGATTTACCCGAGCAGCAGCGTCGTCCTCAGCCTGAGTGACTCGGCAGATGGCTAGAGCTAGCTGACTTCGTAAGTCAGCCATGGGAGATTCATGGGCAGCCGAATAAGAAGAAGGACCGATAGTAGTGGAAGGTGAAGGGGTTGCCGCGTGAGTATAAGTAGCACGCTATAACAAAAGGAGGATCACCGTCAGTGTACAAGTGTCAAAACAATTTAATAATAAAAAGAAGCATTCATAATATCTATGTCATTCATGCATATCGCTTACCAGTTCATCCAATTCTTTATGGACCCGCTCTAACTGGGCCTCGGTGTCTTGGAGGTGGCCTCAGAGTGTGATGATGGTGGCATCCCGTGCATCATACATTTTTCATAACATGACATACATTTACAAATATAAGCAAGATAATTAATAAAATAAAAGAAGCATTCATGAGCATACACATCATAATACTCACATCGAGAGGTCGGAGTAGCTGGAGGTGGGCCGCGTAGTGGGGCCGGTAGCGCTGTAGGTAAGCATCGTTGCGCACCGCTTGTGACTCCACCGGGACTCCATATTAGTGCCAATCATCCCACTGATCCGGGAATTTGGCACCCCAATCAGTGTAGGCCTGCTTCCCCCGCATTGACCTCCCGATCCCCTCTGGGATCTCCTCCTCCACCCACTCCTGATGCAGACCCAACGTCCGCACCGCCAGCCTTAAGCACAGGAGGGCGATCTCGTTCAGGCAGTGAACCCAAACTTGACGCCCAAACCTGCCTCGCCCCTGCTCCACCAATGGTTGTCTTGCATCGTCCATACCCAGATATGGACGCCAAATAACTTGCATTCATATAGGTTAATTGCATTACATTTCAATTAACGAATCATCTAAATTATCAATCGAATATGCAATTAAATAAACGTTAACCTAAAAACACTTTAACAAAACAATTAATTAATAATTAAGCAGTTTAACATCAGTTTCATAAAATGGATAACTAATCAAATATGAAATAGAAAAGATTTAAAACTCACCAAAAGCTCTAGGTATTCGAGGAATTGACGGCGGAGAGCCGTCAACTGATGGTGTTGTGGCGCCGTATCCACTACCGGACGCCAACGCCGGGCAAGTGGGAATGCCGCCAGTTGTGTAAATGGCCTCGCTCGGCCCAGAGGAAAGTAATAATATGTCCACACCTGCATAAAAGAACATGTAGTTAGGATCACATGCATTGCATAGTAAGCATTTAATGAAGTAAACAAAAATAAAATAAGTTAAGCACCTGAAGAAATGGCACGAAGCCGCTGATGGTGGTCTCCCGATCAGATGTGACAGCAGAGAGGTCAGTAAAGAGGTGGGCCAGAAGGACTACACCCCAGGCATCCTCACCTAGGCGGTCTAAATCTACAAGGAGACTCAGGAAGCGACAGTGGATGTAGTCGCCCTTTGTCCCAAAGAGAACTCTACCAAAGAAAAACACTAAGAATCTCCTAAGATCTCTATCTACAACTGCCCTATCAGAAGGATCTTGGCAATACACTGCGCTCACTGCTCTCGTTAGTCTCGATCTCAGCTCGGCCCGGGACTCGTCGGTTTGCTGCCTAGGCTCCTCCAATCCTAGGGATCTCTCTACTGCTGTCCTGAGGTGAGTCCGAGACTCTTGACCCTCCAATCCCGTGCACTCTAAGCCTAGCAACTCCTGAGCTAACCCATGGTAATCGAGATACGTGATCCCGCTCACCGCTCAACCTTCTACCCGAAGGCCGGTGATCCTGCATACATCCTCAAGACTGGGAACCATGTGTCCCCAGGGCATTAGAAATGCTCTGCTCTCAGCGTGCCACCTCTCTCTAAGAACATGCAACCACACTAAGTCTATCAAAAAAGATTCGATCTTTAATATCTCTTTGAATCCCATCTCTGCTAGGTGTGCCTTCTGGAAATCGGGAAGACCCCTATAGGCGGCCATCACCAGGTCCCAGGAGATCCTGGTCCTCATCGTATCCTGCGATTTTCAAATAATTGGTCAGAATCATCATTAGAACACTAATAATCAATTTATCAATTAATTTTGAGGATTAATCACCATTTTTTAATCGCGTTAGGAAGTAGGGATGCGTTTCAAAAGGCGTCCCTGTCCCTAGATGCCTTTCACCACAGGTTTCCAGAACTTGTGGCCGGCTCTTTTCTTCCCCCCAAAATTGAAATTTGAAGTATAAAGAGGGCGTTTTTGAAGCTTACCAAGCGTGGGCCGGCTTCTTCAACTGGTGCCGCCTCCGCTACACCCACGGGAGCCTCGGGAGGAGCTTCCTCGACCTCCATAAAGTCCGCCACCTCTGCGAGTTCCGCCGCCATTTCTTCCTCCTCGCCCATCTCCACCACCTTGACGGCGGTAACCCTCCGCCGCTTCCCACTAATGCCGCTAGGACCGCCAGATTCCATGGAAAATCAAGGAAGAGAGGGAAATAGTAGCAGAGAAAAGAGGAGAGGGAGAGAGCTCGAGGGAGTCAAAGAGGGAGCTTGAGAGTGAGTGAGAGAGAAGGAGGATGAAGAAGGGATGGCCGGTGGCAGAGAGGGTCACCGGAGTTGGAGAAGACGACCGGAGATGCCGGAGAAAACAGTCGGAAGCACAATGTCGCTGGAGAAGAAGAAGGGAGGAGAGAGAAAGCCAAAGAGCGAATGAGGGGGAAGAGGCTTGGCTCGCGAGACCTTGTTTAAATTTGTTAAATCGCGTCTTAGGACAGCGACACCATTCAGTGGCGCACAAATTTGAAAATTGATTAACATTGAAAAGCGTCTTTCTGAGTCGACGCGATTTGAGTTACCTGAACCCAAACCTTCATGTCTTGAGGAAAAATCACAGTTTCATTCAAAAAGAAATTACAAAAAAATTGCAAAGCAGTAAAGGAGGATTTCTATTATGTTAAGGAATGATTTCTTTAATGAAAATAAATAAGAAATACATCAAATTGGAAGATAAAAGTGAAAAGCTTTCAAAGACGAATTCTCTTATGTTCCTTCATATATGACTTCTATAGTTCTTTATTGGCTTCATGAGTAGTTTTTACACAACGGGTGAATCCGATGTTCCAAAGGGTTGCAATAAGTTCAGTCGCCTCGAACTCTTCATCGGTACCTAATGCCTACTTCTTGATTGGAGAAAGAGAAGATATTTCTGGAAACTTGCAAGGTTCGTGACCTAGGGTACTTCCCAATCACGGAGGTTGATCGACCTTTTGTTTCATTTATTTTCTTCATCTAGACATGATTGATTCCATTGATCTCTTTGAGTTATCTTTACTGATTGTTTTGAAAAAGATTCTCATCATGTGATGTTTTGAACGCAGATATGTCTGAGATATCCTTAGAACTTTCTCCTCATTATGGTTGAAGTTGAAGTGGAATTCTACCCACAGAGCTAGGAGGAGCATGTTGCCATAAGGAGGTTGACCTGTAGAAGCTGCAGAGAGCCCACTGTAGAGGTAGGCTAAAACCGCTATGCTAACTTGCTTCTGTTCGAAAATCCCATTGATTGCACGAATTTGATCATCTTCCAGAACGTTATCTTGAACAGGGAATAGTAGAGTTCCAGCTAAGCACGTGGTGAATTCCTTCATCATGTTCTTTGTATCTTCATCTTTGAGACCTTCTATCTTCTTCAAAGTCCATTTAGCTAATTTAGCAAGATTGATTCCTTTCTTTGTAAGACAACCTTGAATTTCCTTTGGGTTCTTCATAATCTTTTCCAATAATTGTTGACCCATGATTCTTTCCCTCATAAAATCATCTCACTTAAATCAAGTTCATCATTGTTGACCTTAAGTTTAGGGAGACCCAATAAGAGTTTGACTTCTTCTAGGAGGATGGTGTCTTTGAACAATGCAAAGAGAAAAGTATGAGTTTGTGGATGCCATAGTTCAATCAAAGCGCCCATTGCAGCCCAATCCATGCTTGTGCTCTTGTCATGTTTGGCATGAATAACCAATCCTTGGATATGCCATTTGGATATATAAGATTGCATGGAGAGATTAATCTTGTTGACTAGCTTTTGGATCCATAGAAATGAATAAAATCTTCTTGGACCGGGGAAGAAAGGTTATCTCTAGATAAAAAGAAAGAAATTGAAGTAGTTCTATCATATGGAGAACATGTAGAAAGTTGCATAGAAAGAATTGATTAGAGGAGAGATTAGCTTACTTGTAAGTTAGGATCTCGCCCACTTAGGTGGTCTTTTACCTCAGAAAACTATTCAATCACCTTTCTCATCCTCTTATTTGAAGAACATTGTGAAGAATCCATCCTCCTTGAATTGATTTTCTTGACTTCTTCTTATCCTCCACCTCCTTTTCTTGAGTGTTGGAGAGAATCATTTACCTTTTCCTCTTAATTACTTGTCGTAATGATATGAAGAAAGGAAGGTTTTATAGAGTGATTTGCGAGATTGGGAAGCCCTTTCCGAATTGGAAGAGGGATGTGCATTAAGGCAAAGCAGAGTTCGGATTGGAGTCAGAACAGGGGACAGTTTCTGTAACTTAAACGGCGTATGGGCGGGGCGACTTCATTTAAATGACGTCTGTGAATAGCGACGCTATTTGATACGTTTTCTGAATATCTGTTATTTTTTCGAAAATCCATAATTGCATGATATTTAATTTGCTTGAAGTTACTGATAAAATTCTGAGTGCAGGAGAAAGCAAGAAAGTGAAATTGAAGCTAAGGTCCCGCTGTAGAAGTTCATGAGTCCTAGCCGTAACTAAAAAGACGATTATCTCTACCCTGTATTCCTTTATGTAATTGATTTGCATTAGCATTATTATATGATAAATATTTATTAGAATACATCAAGGACCTTGTGATGTTGATGAAACTGAACTTTGAGTTCCCCTTCAACAAAAACAACGATAATTCCGGAGAATTTTTAATCGTACGGACATGCCGTTAAATTGTTGATTAATGGGGATGATGGTTCCGCTTTTGTGAAACACTGCGTGGACAAATGAGCTTCGGCTTAGCACTGAGTTAATGAATTGATATCTTGACTCATTGATGATGATTTAACAATATTATCCTTGATTAATTGATATTTTTTTATTTTATATTTTTCTTTAAGCCTAGCATACATTATGTAGGACTTTCATATAATTGTGACAAGAATGAATTCCTGATTAAATTTCAGACCATTGATCTAATAAATCCCAACGTGATATGAAATATTCCATTTTGAGTTGAGTATCTTGATTATCTTTGAGTTTCACTTGAAGATATCCTTAGAGTTCTATCTTTTCTTGGATTTTTCACCCAATATTTCTTGTTTCCTCTTAAGATCCGTCATAATTGCAGTACTTCCACATTGGCTGGTAACCGCTCTTCATGATGAAAGCTGCAAGGTTTGTGACCTAGCGTACTTCCCAATCACGGAGGTTGATCGACCTTTTGTTTCTTTTATTAGTGCAAGTCATTGAGATTCTGATCCCCACTAGGAGACTGTCGGCGTCTCCCATTCTGTATAACTGACGGTTATACAGTCCGTCGAAAATTAGTAGGAGTTAAACTTGAACAAAAGACCATGTCTTGTTTTAAATTTTAATAATTGAACATCTGCTAAATAGATTTTACTCATCTCCTGTAGGGAATTATGTCGTTGAATAACCCACTCCGTGGCATACTTAATGCCCTTTTGACTTACCTGATCTACTCAGATTGGTTCAGAAGCCTGAAGAATGTCTTCAGATCTGAGCACATTGACTTTGTCCCTGGAGCTGATCCTCCTGCTGAATCGGCATTGGATGCCCCTGAAGCAGAGATGACAACATACGATAATGGATCGAAGGACAAAGGCAAAATAGTAGTGAAGGGTGACTGCTTCTACTATAAGCAATATGGTCACTGGAAAAGGAACTGCAAGGAGTTCGTTCATGATAAAGCTTATGGAAGAGTGAAGCTGTCTAAAGCTTCAGATATCTATATGATAGATATCAACTTATCAGTTAGAGATTCCACATCTTGGGTATTGGATACCGGATGTGCTTCTCATATCTGCCATGATGTGCAGATGCTGACAAGTAAGCGCAAGCTGAGACAAGGTGAGGTGGAATTGAGGCTAGGAAACGGCGCAAAAGTTGCGGCGATTGCTGTTGGGACAGCAAACCTCAAGCTTCCATCGGGAGACACCTTATTATTAGCAGATTGTTATTATGTTCTTAGCATAATAAAGAACATCATATCAATATCTTGTTTGGACAAGAATAGAAGTTGTTCGATTTATTATGGTAATAAATCAATAGCTTCAGCATCTTTAGTCAAGGTCTATATCTATTAAATGTTTCTCATTACAATCTTCAGATTGACAAAGCTCTTAAGAAGAGCAAGAATTGTGTGAACCAAGCCTACATGTGGCATTGTAGACTTGGGCACATTGGCGAAAGCAGGTTGCAAAAGTTGCACAAGCATGGTTATTTAACAGCATTCGATTATGAATCGTTTGCAACATGCGAATCCTGCTGTATGGGAAAGATGGCAAAATCTCCATTTACTGGACATGGAGAACGTGCCAAGGACATTTTGGAACTAATACATTCGGATGTATGTGGTCCAATGTCCACCCAAGCTAAAGGTGGCTTTTCATACTTCATCACGTTCACCGATGACTTCTCAAGATTTGGCTATGTGTACTTAATGAAGTACAAGTCGGAAGCATTTGAGAAGTTCAAGGAGTTCAAGAATGAGGTGGAAAAGCAGTTAGGAAAGAGTATTAAAGCTCTTCGATCAGATCGAGGAGGAGAATACTTGAGTACTAACTTCACACAATTCTTAAAGAATAATGGTATCCTTTCTCAGCTGACCCCTCCATATACACCACAGATGAATAGTGTATCAGAAAGGAGGAATCACACCTTGTTGGACATGGTGCGATCCATGATGAGCTTTTCAGGATTACCAGTGTCCCTCTGGGGGTATGCTTTAGAGTCATCAGCATACCTACTGAACAGAGTACCCAGCAAGTCTGTGGCCTCTACTCCATATGAGATATGGAAAGGCAGAAAACCAGAATTTAAACATGTTAAAGTCTGGGGTTGTCCTGCTCATGTAAAGAGGCATGATCCAGACAAGCTGGAATCACGAACTGATAAATACAGGTTTGTGGGATATCCAAAGGAAACCTTTGGATACTATTTTTACCATCCTGGTGAACAAAAGGTGTTTGTCGCCAGGAAAGCTGTCTTCTTGGAAGAGGAATATCTTATCCAGGAGGACAGTGGGAGTAAAATAGTACTGGAAGAGGTTCCAGAACCCCAAACAGCTGCATTATCATCAAATGAGATATCAGTTCCTGAATCTGTTCAGGTACACACAGATGAGCCTCGTACATCTGGTAGAGTACCTAGACTACCCGAACGATATGTGGGACATATTGCTGAAGGTAAGTCTAAGGTAGAATATAATGAGGATGATGATCCTAAAACCTACCAGGAGGCTATAGAAGGCCCAGAAGCCGGGAAATGGCGAGAAGCCATGAATTCAGAAATCCAGTCCATGTACACCAACCAAGTTTGGAACTTGGAGGACTTGCCCGAGGGTATTGTACCCATCGGTTGCAAGTGGATCTTTAAGAGAAAGATCGGTGCTGATGGACGGATCGACACTTATAAGACAAGGTTGGTGGCAAAGGGATATCGTCAAAGGCAAGTAATTGACTATGACGAGACTTTCTCACCAGTTGCCATGATAAAGTCGATTAGAGTTCTACTCGCCATTGCTGCACATTTTGATTATGAAATCTGGAAAATTGATGTAAAGACCACCTTCCTCAATGGTAACCTTGAGGAAGAGGTGTATATGATACAACCAGAAGGTTTCACATCCAAAAAATCTCCAGATAAAGTGTGCAAGCTTCAGAGGTCCATTTATGGACTGAAGCAAGCTTCCCGGAGCTGGAATATAAGATTTGACGGACTGTCAAGTCTTATGACTTCATTAAGAATGAAGATGAGCCTTGTGTGTACAAGAAGACCAGTGGGAGTGCAGTCATTTTTCTAGTTCTTTACGTAGATGACATACTACTCATTGGGAATGATGTAGCTATGATGTCATCAGTAAAGATCTGGCTGTCGAAACACTTCTCCATGAAGGATTTGGGAGAAGCATCCTACGTATTAGGAATACGGATCTATAGAGATAGATCAAAGAGGATGCTTGGAATGACCCAATCCTTGTACATAGACACCATAGTCAAAAGATTTGGCATGGAAAATTCCAAAAGAGGTTTCATACCGATGAGACATGGAATTAATCTCTCAAAGGAGCAGTCTCCTAAGACTCCTGATGAGAGGGCATTCATGGATAGAATACCCTATGCCTCTACTATAGGATCTATCATGTATGCCATGCTATGTACATGGCCTGATGTTGCATTTGCTCTAAGTGTTACGAGCAGACTTCAGGCTGATCCAGGCGAAGAGCACTGGAAGGTTGTGAAATGTATCCTTAAGTACTTGAGAAGAACTAAGGATATGTTTCTTGTCTATGGAGGAGGTGACTTGAAACTACGAGGCTTTACTGACTCGAGTTTCCAGTCATATCCATATGATAGCAAGTCAACATCTGGATTCGTGTTTACTTTGAACGGAGGCGCAGTGTGCTGGAAGAGTTCCAAGCAAGTAACCACTGCGGATTCGACGACTGAAGCTGAGTACATCGCTGCAGCTGAAGCCGCCAAGGAAGCAGTGTGGTTGAAGAAATTCATCACCGACCTCGGTGTAGTCCCCAGCATCTCTGAGCCTGTTCCACTGTTGTGCGACAACAATGGAGCCATTGCGTAAGCGAAAGAGCCGCGGTCTCATCAGAAATCGAAGCATATTCTGAGGCGCTTTCACCTTATAAGAGAGATCATATCTAGAGGAGATGTAGTAGTGGAAAGAGTTCCATCCGTCGACAATGTAGCAGATCCACTGACAAAGCCGTTGGCTCAAATTGTGTTTGAGCGTCACCTAGAGTCTATAGGCTTATTGTATAAAGGTGATTGGCTTTAGTCCAAGTGGGAGATTGTTAGTTTTAGGTGGCCTACAAGCCAATCTAACAATGTAAATCTCGTTCATTTATTAATATAATGGCATAACATTCATTATGTGTAAATTGTGTTAATTATCGTTTCATAATGAAGTCCGTGAATATGTGCTATAGTGATCAAATTATGATGAGATCATACTAATGAGACTGATCACTTAAACACACATATTCCTAATTGTTCCTAGTCGGAGGATATCCGAGATGGACATCGGATATCTGATTAGACTAGTACATATTACTCATGCTCATATGATGAGGGTGACTGATCTCATAAGTCACTTGTGTGGAGACACTAAGGCGAATCTGTAGGTGCTCATTGGAGAATGAGTTCATTGAACTGATCCGACTGAATCGCTGGATGGAATTGTACCTCATTGTCAACCAGCTTGATTTTAATGTCGCAGTTGCGTAGATGGTCCTCGGACTTGAGACACCAAGGACACCTTGTCGGTGGACTTCTGTGCTTTGACCTTGGTTTACGAATCTCTAGCTATGGGATTCTAATACGCCAAGGATTGGGTACAGCAGAATACCGTCGAAGGGAATTGTGTGTCAATAAGGAATCATTCGCTCTCGGTACTTAGAGAGAGAATGCTCTAGGAAGGATGCGCGAAAGTCCCTGGCCAGGGCGGACGATAATATTGGGAAATGAGTTCTCCGATATTCATCAGCGGCATCCAATCCAAGTGAGTCGACCGGTTAGGGTTTGACAGCTCGCCATACCCTGAGTTGACTCGAGAGCATTGTACGAATGAAGGATTATATCCACGCGGTAACTGTCGGCGGAAAGGTTCCAAGAGTGGGTTACTTAACCCCAAATACCTTCCGGATTCACGCGGTGTTGCTTGGCACCCAACGTGATCAGAGGTCCGGTCGAATTCTATGTGCAACATCAATTCGATTGATTAATTGATTAATAAAGGGTTATTAATTAATTAATAAAGCTAGTGAGGAGTCACTAGACTTATTGGGCCATTAACTGGACTGGTACTTGGGCCTAGACGGTCACACGCACATGATTCTCAAGGCGATGGATAAATAAGTGAGTTTTATATAAACCGGGGGTTTTTATGAAAAACCGCGCGTTAGTATAAAACATAGCGAACGGGCTGAGCAGGCCAAGCTGTTGCTAACCCTAGCCGCCCCTCCTCAGTTTCTGTCCTTCTCTAGCGTCCAGGCAGATCCAGATCTGCTCCACCGCATCTCCGAATGCCGTTTGACGGGAAATCATCCGCGCGTTGCGGCGACCGGTGGAGGCTTTGTGGGCTGCGAAGAACGAGGAACGTGAGGATATCCATCGTGAGGAGGATCGCGTGGACTTCGCTAGAAGCCGGGCGCTTGCACGGCTTGCGGTGTCACACCGACGGAACCGAACGGCTGCGGATTCGAATCCGTACACGGTGAGAACTTTGATAATCCGATTATCGTATTTTAGTTTTTCGAAACGGGAACGGATCGCTGTAAATATTTTAGTTTCCGCTGCGTGAGCGATCCGGAGAAACCGAGAATCCCAACAATCTCTACCCTGTATTCCTTTACGTAATTGATGTGCATTAGCATTATTATATGATAAATATTTATTAGAATATATCAAGGACCTTGTGATTTTGATGAAACTAAAATTTGAGTTCCCCTTCAACAAAAACAACGATAATTCCAGAGAATTTTTAATCGCACGGACATGCCGGTAAATTGTTGATTGATGGGGACGATGGTTCCGCTTTTGTGAAACAGTGTATGGACAAATGAGTTTCGGCTTAGCACTGAATTACAGAATTTATATCTTGACTCATTGATGATGATTTAACAATATTATCCTTGATTAATTGATATTTATTTTATTTTATATTTTTCTTTAAGCCCAGCATGCATTATGTAGGACTTTCTTATAACTGTGATAAGAATTAATTCCTGATTAAATTTCAGACTATTGATCTAATAAATCCCAACGTGATATGAAATATTCCATTTTGAGTTGAGTATCTTGATTATCTTTGAGGTTCACTTGAAGATATCCTTAGAGTTCTATCTTTTCTTGGATTTCTCACCCAATATTTGTTGTTTCCTCTTAAGATCCGTCATGATTGCAGTACTTCCACATTGGCTGGTAACCGCTCTTCATGATGAAACCTACAAGGTTTGTAACCTAGGATACCTCCCAATCACGGAGGTTGATCGACCTTTTGTTTCCTTTATTTTCTTCATCCAGACATGATTGATTCCATTTATCTCTTTGAGTTATCTTTAATGATTTTTTTGAATAAGATTCCCATTATGTGATGTTTTGAGCGCAGTTATGTCTGAGATATCCTTAGAACTTTCTCCTCATTATGGTTGAACTTGAAGTGGAATTCTACCCACAGAGTTAGAAGGGCATGCTGCCATAAGGAGATTGACCTGTAGAAGCTACAGAGAGCCCACTGTAGAGGTCGGCTAAAACCATTGTGCTAACTTGCTTCCCTTTGAAAATCCCATTAATTGCGCTTATTTGATCATCTTCCAGAACATTATCTTGATTAGGGAATAGTAGAGTTCCAACTAAGCACGTAGTGAATTCCTTCATCATGTTCTCTGTATCTTCATCTTTGAGACCTTCTATCTTCTTCAAAGTCCATTCAGCTAATTTAGCAAGATTGATTCCTTTCTTTGTAAGACATCCTTGAATTTCCTTTGGGTTCTTCATAATCTTTTCTAATAATTGTTGACCCGTGATTCTTTCCCTCATAAAAATCATTTCACTAAATCAGGTTCATCATTGTTGACCTTAAGTTTAGGGAGACCCAATAAGAGTTTGACTTCTTCTAGGAGGATGGTGTCTTTGAACAATGCAAAGAGAAAAGTATGAGTTTGTGGATGCCATAGTTCAATCAAAGCGCCCATTGCATCCCAATCCATGCTTGTGCTCTTGTCATGTTTGGCATGAATAACCAATCCTTGGATATGCCATTTAGATATATAAGATTGCATGGAGAGATTAATCTTGTTGACTAGCTTTTGGATCCATAGAAATGAATAAAATCTTCTTGGACCGGGGAAGAAAGGTTATCTCTAGATAAAAAGAAAGAAATTGAAGTAGTTCTATCATATGGAGAACATGTAGAAAGTTGCATAGAAAGAATTGATTAGAGGAGAGATTAGCTTACTTGTAAGTTATTATCTCGTCCACTTAGGTGGTCTTTTACCTTAGAAAGCTTTTCACTTGCCTTTCTCATCTTCTTATTTGAAGAACCTTGTGAAGAATCCATCTTCCTTGAATTGATTTTCTTGACTTCTTCTTATCCTCCACCTCCTTTTCTTGAGTGTTGGAGAGAATCATTTACCTTTTCCTCTTAATTACTTGTGGTAATACTTTGATATGAAGAAAGGAAGGTTTTATAGAGTGATTTGCGAGATTAGGAAGCCCTTTCCGAATTGGAAGAGGGATGTGCATTAAGGCAAAGCAGAGTTCGCATTTGAGTCAGAACAGGAGACCGTTTCTGTAACTTAAACGGCGTCTGTGCGGGGCGACGTCATTTAATTGACGTCTGTGAACAGCGACGCTATTTGATACGTTTTCTGAATATTTGTTATTTTTTAGAAAATCCATAATTGCATGATATTTTATTTGGTTGAAGTTACTGATAAAATTCTGAGTGCAAGAGAGAGCAAGAAAGTGAAAATGAAGCTAAGGTCCCGCTGTGGAAGTTCATGAGTTCTAGCCGTAACTAAAAACACGGTTATCTCTATCCTGTATTCCTTTATGTAATTGATTTGCATTAGCATTATTATATGATAAATATTTATTAGAATACAACAAGGACCTTGTGATTTTGATGAAACTGAAATTTGAGTTCCCCTTCAACAAAAACAACGATAATTCTAGAGAATTTTTAATCGCACGGACAGGCCGTTAAATTGTTGATTGATGGGGACGATGGTTCCGCTTTTGTGAAATAGTGCGTGGACAAATGAGCTTTCGCTTAGCACTGAATTATAAAATTGATATCTTGACTCATTAATGATGATTTGACAATATTATCCTTGATTAATTGATATTTATTTTATTTTATATTTTTCTTTAAGCCCAGCATGCATTATGTAGGACTTTGATATAATTGTGATAAGAATTAATTCCTGATTAAATTTCAGACCATTGATCTAATAAATCCCAACGTGATATGCAATATTCCATTCTGAGTTGAGTATCTCGATTATCTTTGAAGTTCACTTGAAGATATCCTTGGAGTTCTATCTTTTCTTGGATTTCTCACCCAACATTTTTTGTTTACTCTTAAGATCCGTCATGATTGCAACACTTCCACATTGGCTGGTAACCGCTCTTCATGATGAAACCTGCAAGGTTTGTGACCTAGGATACTTCCCAATCATGGAGGTTAATCAACCTTTTGTTTCCTTTATTTTCTTCATCCAGATAGGATTGATTCCATTGATCTCTTTGAGTTATCTTTTCTGATTGTTTTGAGAAAGATTCCCATCATATGATGTTGAGAGCGTGTCACATCACACCTTGTCATCTCCTTTTCAGTACATTTCATTCCCTTCCAAAGCCAATGCCAAGATGGGGCAACTGTAGACACGCTAATTTTGACATCATATTGAGTAAATTTCATGTCACAATGATAATGCCCCAAAATTGTCTGATATTTAATCATTAATTAATTTTTATTGATTTTCTGTTGAGATTCATTAAATCACGTCGCTGATGCGCGACGCCATTTGGATTCATAGCAGAAATTAATTCGGAATTAAAATTAGTAAATTTAGAGGATTTAACTTAAATAGCGTTGCCTATTGACGACGCCATTTAGGTCCTAATCCGCCTAACTTTACGTGATTTCTAATTCTAGTTAATTTTCTGAATTATCTAAAGCACGTTGCGTATGGACGACGCGGTTTTGGTTTCCTAATTGTCTTTAGTTTCCTTTCCGGATTTATTTCTATTCTGACAACATTAATTAACTAAAAGGCGTCACCCTTTAACGACGCATTTTAAAAGTTTCCTGATAAACATGGTTTAGCCGAGATAGTCTGGTTTCAAAGGTTAGAAGGGTTTTCAATTCCTTTCATGATCGTCCCGGGGCAAATCCGAACTGCGGGAGAGTCTTTTTGAAGGCCAAAATACCTTAGAATCAATTCTTATAAATACATATGGACATTAAACTTTGAAAAATGTTGACAATTACCAATTTTGAAGCTCAAGGCAAGGTGTTTGAAGGTTTTCAAGAGGGAGAATGTGGATAGCAAGAGGAGTTCTTGTTTCTTCATCCTTTTCCTCCATTGAAGCTCAAGAAGACCAAGACTTTCAAAGGGGCCAAACCAACCATCTTCCTCTATAGCTTCTTTCTAAATTTTTCATAGTTCTATTATTGTTTCATATAGTTCTTCATTGCATCACTTCATCACACACACCCACTCCATAATTTCCAAACCTACACTTCCTTCAGGGATTTAAAAGAAAACCACAAAAAGTGAGTTCTTTTAGTTTAGTTGTATGCTTAAGTTCTTAATTGGAATAGATACTATACTATTTTAGTTATAATCATAGTTTTTCTTGTTCGTTTAATCTTTCACAAGGTACAAAGGAAGAACAAAGAAAAGAAGAAAGTTTGGAGTTTAGACGAAAGAAGAAACACCTACCAAGAACAAGAGTAAAAGGAAAAGAAGGTTATTCTCTTTTGGCCGACCGAAAGAGAGGAATAAAAGAACCCCACACTCTCCCGATTTGCAAGGTTAGTAAGCGATCACTTTTCTTTTGGAACCTTCGATTTTTGGTGATCACAATTCCTATCATATTGTTAATCATAGTAAACACATGATAACATGATGAACCCACACCCTTTTTGAGCACTACAGGAGTAAAATAGTACTGGAAGAGGTTCCAGATCCCCAAATAGCTGCATTATCATCAGATGAGATATCAGTTCCTGAATCTGTTCAGGTACACACAGATGAACCTCGTAGATCTGGTAGATTACCTAGACTACCTGAACGATATGTGGGACATATCGTTGAAGGTGAGTCTAAAGTTGAATATAATGAGGATGATGATCCTAAAACCTACTAGGAGGCCATAGAAGGCCCAGAAGCCGGGAAATGGCGAGAAGCCATGAACTCAGAAATCCAGTCCATGTACACCAACCAAGTGTAGAACTTGGAAGACTTGCTCGAGGGTATTGTACCCATTGGATGCAAGTGGATCTTTAAGAGAAAGATCGGTGCTGATGGACGGATCGACACTTATAAAGCAAGATTGGTGGCAAAGGAATATCGTCAAAGACAAGGAATTGACTATGACTAGACTTTCTCACCAGTTGCAATGATAAAGTCAATCAGAGTTCTACTCGCCATAGCTGCACACTACAATTATGGAATCTGGCAGATGGATGTGAAGTTCCTCAACGGTAATCTTGAGGAAGAGGTATATATGATACAACCAAAAGATTTCACATCCAATGAATCTCCAAATAAAGTGTGCAAGCTTTAAAAGTCCATTTATGGACTGAAGCAAGCTTCCCGGAATTGGAACATAAGATTTGACGAGGCTGTCAAGTCTTATAACTTCATTAAGAAAGAAGATGAGCCTTGTGCGTACAAGAAGATCAGTGGGAGTGCAGTCACCTTCTTAATTACTTACATAGACGACATACTACTCATTGAGAATGATGTAGCTATGATGTCATCGGTAAAGATCTGGCTGTCGAAAAACTTCTCCATGAAGGATTTGGGAGAAGCATCCTATGTATTGGGAATACAGATCTATAGAGATAGATCAAAGAGGATGCTTGGAATGACCCAATCCTTGTACATAGATACCATAGTCAAAAGGTTTGGCATAGAAAATTCCAAGAGAGGTCTCATACCGATGAGACATGGAATTAATCTCTTAAAGAAACAGTCTCCTAAGACTCCTGATGAGAGGGCATTTAAGGATAAAGTACCCTATGCCTCTGCCATAGGATCTTTCATGTATGACATGCTCTGTAAACGGCCTAATGATGCGAGGATTTACTGACTCGAGTTTCCAATCAGATCTAGATGATAGCAAGTCTACATCTGGATTTGTGTTTACTTTAAACGGAGGTGCAGTGTGTTGGAAGAGTTCCAAGCAAGCAACTACTACAGATTCGACGACTGAAGCTGAGTACATCGATGCAGCTAAAGCCGCCAAGGAAGCAGTATGCTTGAAGAAATTCATCACCGACCTTGGCATAGTTCCCAACATCTCTGAACCTGTTCCGCTGTTGTGCGACAATAATGGAGCCATTGCACATGCGAAAGAGCTGCGGTCTCATCAGAAATCGAAGCATATTTTGAGGCGCTTTCATCTAATCAGAGAGATCATATCCCGAAGAGATGTAGTGGTGAAAAGAGTTCCATCTGTCGATAATGTAGTAGATCCACTGATAAAATCGTTGTCTAAAAATGTATTTGAGCGTCACCTAGAGTCTATAGGTTTAGTGCATAAAGGTGATTGGCTTTAGTCCAACTGGGAGATTGTTTGTCTTAAGTGGCCTTCAAGCCAATATGACTTTGTAATCTCGTTCATTTATTAACATATAATGGCATTATATTCATTATGTATAATTCGTTATTATCATCTCATAATGAAGTCCGTGAATATGTGCGATAGTGATCAGATTATGTTGAGATCATACTAGTAAGACAGATCACTTAAACACATATACTCTTAATAGTCCCTAGTTGGAGGATATTCGAGAAGGACATCGGATATCTGGTTAGACTAGTATAGATTACTCCCGCTCACAAGATGAGGGTGACTAATCTCATAGTCACTTGTGCAAAGACACTAAAGCGAATATGTAGGTGCTCATTAGAGATTGAGTTCACTGAACTGATCTGACTGAATTGCTGGATGGTATTGTACCTCACTGTCAACCAGCTTGATTCTATTGTCGCAGTTGCGTGGATGGTCTTCGGACCTGAGACACCAATGACACCTTGTCGGTAGACTTTTATGCTTTGACCTTGGTTTATGAATCTCTAACCATGGGATTCTAAACAGCCAATGATCGGGTACAACGGAATATCGTCGAAGGGAATTGAGTGTCAATAAGGAATCATTCGCTCTCAGTACTTAGAGAGAGAATTCTCTAGGAAGGATGCGTGAAAGTCCCTGCCCAGGGTAGACGATAATATCAGGAAAGGAGTTTTCTCGATATTATACGACAACATCCGATCCAAGTGAGTCGAGCGATTAGGGTTTGACAGTACACCGTACCCTGAGTTGACTCGAGAGCATTGTATGAATGAAGGACTATATCTGTGCGGTAACTATCGGCGGAAAGGTTCCAAGAGTGGGTTACTTAACCCCGATACCTTCTGGGTTCACGCGGTGTTTCTTGGCACCCAACGTAATCGGAGGCCCAACCGAATTTGATGTACGATAATGATTCGGTTGATTAATTAATTAATATGAGTTATTAATTGATTAATCATGACAGTGAGGAGTCACTGGACTTATTGGGCCATTAACCGGACTCGTTATTGGGCCTAGAGGGTCACACGCAAAAGATTCTCAAGGTGATGGATAAATAAGTGGGTTTTATATTAACCGGGGGTTTTTATGAAAAATCGTACGGTTAGTATAAAATATAGCGAGCGGGCTGAGTAGGTCAGACTGCTACTAACCCTAGCCACCCTTCCTCTCCTTCTCTCTCTCTGGTGCCCTAGAAGAATCGGGATCCCCGAATCTACTCCGCTGCTTCTCCGACTCCCGTCCGACGGGAAATCGTCCGCGCATTGCGGTGATCATTGCGGCAAACAGCAGAGACTTCGTGGGCTGCGAAGAACGAGGAACGTGAGGATATCCGTCGCGAGGAGGATCGCGTGGACTCTACTAGAGGTCGGGCGCTTGCGCAACTTGCGGTGTCAACCGATGGAACCAAACGGTTGCAGATTCGAATCCGCACACGGTAAAAATTGATTATCCGATAATCCATTTTGAGTTTTCGAAACGGGAATCGAATCTCCGATTTAATTTTATTTTCCATTGTGTGGGCGATCTAGAGAAACGCGAGAAACCAGCAAACACAACACAGTGCGATCTGATTACGTTGAATTCCTCATCCTCGAAATACATTTTTAAGCATGCATTTAACCAAACTATCTAACAATGTAAACACATGTTAATTGCATGTATTAATGGGATTCTGTCTTGAATCACGTCGCCCGTGGCCGACATCATTCAAGACCCCTAAACTGGTTCAAATTTCACAGAGTAACTGGGACTAGGAATGCTGGCCTGAATGGCGTCGCCCATAGCCGATGCTGTTCAGCTCATTATCTCACGCTGGCTTCGGCAACAAGAAGAAATGGGTCGTAAATGGCGTCGACTCAGGTCGACGCCTATAGCAAGTGTCGTCGTCCTGAGTGGACATGTTTTACATCAGAAATCGAGCCAAACCGAAGGGTCCCTCTTCTCCCCAAATGCTCAAAAACACAAAGAAGACATGGGGAGAAGTCCAATAACAATTATCACCCAAAACCCCATTTCTTAAAAATGCTTATTCTCATTAAAAACCCCTTAAAACATGCTTTCTACCCAAAAATATCTACATACATCTCATGCTTCAAAGCGAAAAGAACATGGTTTTAAACCAAACACAACGAAGATCGTCATCCTACCGGTTACTTAAACTCCTCTTGGCTCCAAGCCGCCGAATCGCCACGCCACAAGCCACTGCCAGTATTGCTATGGATGTCGTCACTCCACTAGGACGTCGGCCGCCGTCCGGAGAGAAATGCGCTGCGGAGGAGATGGTGGTGGTAGTGGTGGGAATTAGGAGGTTGATGGAGTGTAGGAAGAGGAGGAATGGGGATAGGAAAGGAAGGAGAATGGGAAGGGAACGTTAGAGGTTCAGAGAGAGGGAGGAGAGAGAGTTAGAGGGAGAGAAATAAGGGAAAGGGGGGAAGACTCGGGCGTCAAACCAAACAAGCTTAAATAGAGTCAGTCTAAGAAGATGCCATTCAGACGATAGGACACGGGTCGTATACTGGCATATCTTTGAATGTCGTCTTCCATGGCCGACGCCATTTAGACAATCAGACCGGGGCCATATATAAGCGCCCCCACGCCCGCCCACGCGGCACTCTTGCAAAGCTCCTAAATGGCGTCCCCTAAGGCCAACGCCGTTCAAAATCACGTCTCGCAAGATCAACGCGAAAAAGAATCCATGCCCCAGCCCCACACGGGCCCAAACCAGGGGGTCCGATACCGAAACCGACCTGATAACCAGATTCGAAACCTTAGTCCTTACAACTCTGATTGAATTGTGACATCCTCAAGCACACACTTTCCTCTTTACTTTCTTTGAACCTATCATCCTACAGAAGAAGTTGAACTCCTACTAGGACTTCCAAAACTCAAGGCTAACAGTGATGAACCTGATGTGACAGATATATTATTCATGAGGGAAAATGTCACTTGTCATCAACTCTTAGAAAAGATTATGTAAAGTCCTAAAGAAATCCAAAGCGTTTTTACTCAGAAAGGAATCAATCTTGCAAAGCTGGCAGAATGGATTCTAAAGAAGATGGAAGAAATCAAGGAGAAAGAGATAGAGACTGTGATGATCGCGCTCACTATATGGTTGGCTGGAACTCTATTATTCCTTGCCTAGGACAACATATTATTGGAAGATCAGTTCAGTGCAATTTGCGGGATATTCCAAGGAAAACATATAAGCACAGCAGTCCTAGCTTATCTCTACAGTTGGCTCTCAGCGGCTTCTACTGGTCAACCTCCTTATGGTAGCATGCTACTCCTAACCTTATGGATTGATCTCCACTTCAAATTCAATCATAGCAAGGAAGAAGCTCCCAAAATTTCGCAGATATATCGACGCAGTCCTATTTTTCACATTGCCAACATAGTGAAATTCAACAACAACATGACCAATCGAGTCCCCAACCTTAAAACTTGAGTTGACTGGTGGGCTTACTTTAGGACCATGTCAAGGATCGGCTTCGAATCCACACCACTCGTTCTAAGAGAAAAGGTGGTATGGGTACGCCGTTGTGCTGGCACATAGCTCCGACTGATCGGGTCGTCTTATACAATCCACATTGCTGTCATCCTCAACTTGGTATGCCAAGCTATGAATTTCCTGAGAAATCCAATTTTTCTCCAATCAAGAAGCGGGCTTTAGAAAATGATGAAGACTTTGAGATGACAGAATTCATTATAACCTTGTAGAACATCGGTTTCACCCATTATAACCTAGATGACGCCTTTCAACAAAATTCATTTTTTGAAAATTTCAAATTTTTCCTTAAAAGGACCTGAAACACGTCCCCAATGGTCGACGTCTTTAACTTTCTCTTTCTTATTTTTCAAAAAAAAATTAGTGTTAAATTCTTTGAATCACGTCGCCCATGGTCGACGTTAATCATTAATCGCAACCGTACTTGTTAGTTTTAGGTGGCTTACAAGCCAATCTGACTATGTAAATCTCGCTCATTTATTAATATAATGACATTATTTCATTATGTGTAAATTCGTATTATTATCGTCTCATAATGAAGTATGTCAATATGTGCGATAGTGATCACATTATGATGAGATCATACTAGTGAGATTGATCACTTAAACACGCATATTCTTAATAGTTCATAGTCGAAGGATATCCGAGAAGGACATCGGATATCCGGTTATACTAGTACAGATTACTTCTGTTCATACGATGAGGGTGACTAATCTCATAGTCACTTGTGTGGAGACACTAAGGCAAATCTATAGGTGCTCATTAGAGAATGAGTTCATTGAACTGATCCGACTGAATCGCTGGATGGTATAGTACCTCACTGTCAACCTACTTGATTCTATTATCGCAGTTGCGTGGATGGTCCTAGGACCTGAGACACCAAGGACACCTTGTTGGTGGACTTATGTGCTTTGACCTTGGTTTATGAATCTCTATCTATAGGATTCTAAATAACCAAGGTTCAGGTACAGCGGAATACTATTGATGGGAATTGAGTGTCAATAAGGAATCATTCGCTCTCGGTACTTAGAAAGTGAATGCTCTAAGAAGGATGCGCGGAAGTCCCTGGCCAAGACGGACGATAATATCGGGAAAGGAGTTTTCTGATATTATACTGCAACATCCGATACAAGTGAGTCGACCGGTTAGGGTTTGACGGTACACCATACCTTGAGTTGACTCGAGAGCATTGTACAAATGAAGGATTATATCCACGCGGTAACTATCGAAGGAAAGGTTCCAAGTGTGGGTTGCTTAACCCCGATACCTTTCGGATTTACGCGGTGTTTCTTGGCACCCAACATGATTAGAGGCCTGACCGAATTTGATGTGCGACATTGATTCGGTTGATTGATTAATTAATATGAGGTATGAATTGACTAATCAGGTTAGTGAGGAGTCAGTGGGCTTATTGGGCCATTAACTGGACTGGTTATTGGGCCTAGAGGGTCACACACAAATGCTTATCAAGGTGATGGATTATAAAGTGGGTTTTATATAAACCGGGGTTTTTTATGCAAAACTGCGCAATTAATATAAAATGTAGAGAACCGACTGAGTAGGCTAGGCTGCTGCTCAACTCTAGCTGCCCACTCCTCTCTCCCTCTCTCTCTCTGGCACCCCGACTCTCTCCCTTCTCTGGAGATCGCATCACCATCTTCTCCGACTCCCATCCGACGGGAATTCGACCGCACGTTGTGGTGGTCGTTGTGGCAAACGACGAACCGCTCGTGGGCTACGAGGAACGAGAGGAAATCCACCGTGAGGAGGATCACGTGGACTTCGCTAGAGGCTGGGCATTTGCTTGGCTTGTGGTGTCACACCGACGGAACCGATCGGTCGCAGATTTGAATCTGTGCAAGGTAATAATTCATTTAATGGTTATTCAGACTTTAGTTTTTTTGAAACGGGAAACGGATTGCTGGTTTTATTTTTATTTCCGCTTTGTTTGCGATCTGGAGAAACCCTAGAACCTAATAGTACTCCCATCAATAGATTTTCGTGGTACGGCTTTGACTGTCAATCGCGGCAAATCCAAATCGCATCGTCCATGGCCGACGTCTTTCATCAAATTTCAAAATTCTGACTACTGCCTCAGTTTGTGTGCCACTAAAACACGTCGTCGATAGTCGTGGCTATTTAAACATTTTACTATGGGTTGCGCAAGCCTGAGCTCTTCCTTACTCAATTGCCTTCCTCGGTTTCTCTCGGTTTCTCTCTCCTCTCCTCTTTCCTCTCCAGCGAACGGCGGTGTTTCCGACGAGCCCTAGCGAACTCCGGCCATCCCGAGCCACTCCGGTGACTCTCTCTCTCCTTACTCTCTCATTCACCTCCTCTCTCACTCACAAGCCTTCTCTCACCCTCTATCTCTCATTCTCACACTCTCTTGGTTCGATATGGAGAGGCGACCCAAGTGGCCCAAACAGGAAGCAGCAATAGGTCATCGCCGTGCCGGAGCTAGAGGGGGATGAGGAAGATCTCCTCCCTACCCAAGAAGAAATTCTAGGGGACGTAGCGGACCTCACGGCAGCCGAAGCGTTCATGGAGGCGGACGACCCTCCACTGGCGGCACCAGTCGAAGAAGCGGGACCTCCTATGGTGAGTCCTAAAAATCTCCTTTTATAGATTTTGGGGGGAAAGAAACCGAAAAGGAGGGACGGCCATGGGTCCTCGGATCCGTTGTTGAATGGCATCGAGACCAGGTGACGCCTTTCAAAAGGCGTCGACCAAACCCGACGCCATTCAGGAGAGCGGTCAGGGGCCCAATCTAAAATTAAAAATTGATTTTAGTTGCCACTTTGTTGATTTATCTAATATTTCATGGACAATTACAGGGCACGATGAGGGTCAGGATCTCTTGGGACCTCGTGATCGCGACGTACCGGGGACTCCCAAACTTTCAGAAGGATAGACTTAGGCGCATGGGTTTTGGGGAGTTGCTAGATATCGAGCCCTTCTGGCTCGATCTAGTTTTGTTGCAAGTGTTGAGAGAGAGATGGGATCCAAATAGTTGAGCATTTTTAATGCCCTGGGGACACATGGTCCTCAGCTTAGAGGATGTGGCCCGGATTACTGGCCTGAGGATAGAGGGTTGGGCAATGAGTGGGATCACTCATCCTGACTATAGGGAGATGGCTGAGAGCCTTCTCGATCTAGATGTCTCAGGTGCATTGGGTAGAGAGTCTAGGACCCTGCACCGGGTAAATGTAGAGGATACCTTAGGGTTAGTCGACCCTAGGCAGAGACAGGGGGAGTCTAGAGAGACATTTAGAGATAGATTGTCTAGGTCAGCTGTCGGGGGTACATTGCTAGGATGAGAGCCAGAGAGAGTTAGTAGACTAGCAGTTTAGGATCTTTTTAGTATTTTTATTTGGTAGGTTGCTCTTGGGGACAAAGGGTGACCATATTCACTGTATCCTCACATTAGATAGATTAAGAGAGCATGCCTGGGGTGCGGCTCTTCTGGCCATCTCTTCAACGACTTGTTCGCGGTCGTGCCAGACCACGAGACTACCGTCAGTGGCTTCACGCCATTCCTTCAGATACCTTATTTCATTTTCCTTATGTTTAAGTTTATGAAATGATTAATTATATGCTTATGATGATTTATAACCTATATGTTTGTTTATGCAGATTTGGTCCTATTATTACTTTCCCTTGGGCCGGGCGAAGCTCGTTCGTCCAGTTGCTATACCATTGGCTCACAGGTGGCAGCTAGTTGTCGACACGGTCAGCTGACAGCTCTTCGTCGTCAGTTCCTAGACTGCCCAAAGTTTTTGGTAAGTCATGATTTTAATGATTATTCTTATTTATTCAATTAAATGCAATTGTTTACTTGATTATTAATGCAACTAACCTATATGCATGCAGGTGATCTGGCACCCCTCTTTGGATATGGGGGAGGCAAGACAGCCATGGGCGACAGCTGGGCAGGCGAGGTATGTCAAGCGTATGTGGGTGCACTGCTGTCATACTTTTTTATGTACTTGTTGATTTTGATTTTTATATTTTTTATTTTTGCACTTGATCTGAATCATTCAGATGATCGGGTTTGTTCGTTTAACCCGATCCCGCTACCCATAAGAATAACGTTAATTACATCCTCCAAGGAGGAAAACCCTTGATTAATCGTCGGAAGAATTCACCTAACACCCTTTAAAATGAAGTAAATGAATTGACAAGAATGTATGCAAAAAATGAATGAATTTCAATTTTGCATTTGAGTAAAAAATTCATTTGTCACCAATAAAGAATGATTGAATTTATTTAATTTTTTATTTTCAAGAAGAATGAAAGTCTATGATTTTTTATTCATGGAGATGATGCTCCCCATAGGAATCATGACTTAATGCTTGAATGACAATCTTTTGTTGTGTTTTTTATGATAAGAAAGACTCGTATTGTCATCTTTTGTGTTTTCTTAGATTTGAAGTGAAGATGCTCTGGATTTGATTGGCAACATATGAGAAAGTAATTTTATTACTTTTTAGTTGATTTTGGTAAAAAATGGCTCAGAACTTTGAGCTTTTTATTCTTTGACTTTGTAGGTTATGAAGCATGAGTTTGCGGCAGGGTGCGCAGACTCAATTGACATGAGACTTCTTTTAAACATTTTTGTTTTTCACAAAGGCAACTTGGGGTTTTATTTGGATTTTTGACTTATAGGAAGTATGTAGTTTTTATTTGGAACTTTTGGTTCAATTTCGAGAGATTTTATAGCTGAAAACTCAGATTTTGGGAATTTGGAGTTGAGTCTGCGCAGGGGTGCGTAGACTCATCTGTCGCCAATGTGTTTTGAGCATTTTTATGTATTTTGCAAAGGCAGTTTTGGGCTCTTATTTGGTTTTCTGACTTATAGAAAGTATAAAGATTTTATTTAGAGTTTTGGGTTAGATTTGAAAAGATTTTGATGGCTGAAGATTTAGATTTCAAGAATTTAGGGTTGAGTCTGCACAGGGGTGCGCAAACTCATCTGTCACCTGGTTGTTTTTGTACAAATTGTTTATTTTCTAAACAGTAGCTTTGGATTTCAGATGATTTTTTTATTTTCATGATAAAGCTTGATTTTCTTTAAGCTTTAGATCACCTTGGAGGAGATTAGAGTTAGGATTTCAGATTTTCTATGGATTTAAGAGTTGAGTCTGTGCAAGGGTGCACAGACTTAGGTTTTAACTAGAGATATCCCTTAATTGGATTTCTTATTGAATATCTGATTGGATTACTTTGTTTCTTATATTTTTGGATGATGATTTGTATGCCTGAAGATGAATACAAGTTCCAAAGGCCATGGAAGAAAAGTTGAACCTTTGGTTTGAGGCACAGCAAAGGCTTTGCCAGGGATTCTTATAGAGATGAAACCTTATGAAGTCAAGAAGATATTCAAGGATTCCTCGATGCAAAGTGAACCTGCAATAGTGATTTTTTCAGATAATGGAGGTTTTAATGCTCAGGGAAAATGTTTATGAAAAAGGGGCTTGAGTCTGCGCAGGGGTGCGCAGACTCAACTGGCTTGTAATTTGATTTGATTTGATTTGAAAATTACCTTTTGGTCATTTGTTTTATATTCTTTGCTTTTTCTTTAAAATGAGTCTATAAAGGGTTGTCCAGACTCAAGAATAGTTTCAAAAAGGAATTTATTCAATTTAATTTATATGCTATGAAGCATCATTTTTTATTAAAGAGCTTGCTTTATTATTAAGTTTTTTAGACAATTTTCATTTTTTTAGCCCGGCGTAGGATGCGCAGACTCAACTAGTTTTTTATTATTTGTGCTTATTTAGTGAGGAAGATGTTAATTCTTGAGCCTCTTTAAGCTATACATGCGTTAATATGATTTATTTAAATGGTTTGGGTAATGGACAGGATCCATAGTCCATGCAGTCCACTGTTTAGCATTTTGGGTTGAGTCTGCTTGGGGGGGGGGGGGGGGGGGGGATACTGGCTTTATACAGAATTGCACATTTCAAGCAGCATTTAACTCAAGCAATGGATTAGTTTCATTTAGTAAAATTAAGGTAGGAAATCCGGAGTTGGAGAAAACAATTTGTACCCCATTCCTGGATAAACCTCCATAGTTATAGGAGTGCAGACTTAAAATTCTGAACTCATTCTTAGTTTTATATTTCCTTTAACTTGAAGTGATTCAAGAATCACCCCAAATTTTGGGAGTATAATATTGAGAAATCTCAGCAATTGAGTATGGCTACATAGAACATTTTCAAGGGATGTTCCTTATATTAGATTCCTTCAAATGACATAGTTTCCCTATGTCTATCCCATTCATCTTTGATCACTTTATAAAGCATTGAATGACTTTATGATGAACCTCAACCTTCCATTAGGAGAGCCTAATAGGGGTTTAGGACATGCATGAAGAACAGTGACATGAAAGGAACCGAAGGACCAATTCCCCTAAAGGGATCATGTATGGCCAAAAATCATGGGGGTGGCTACCAAGGGGAGCATGCCGAGCACAAGCTACTCAATCAAAGGGTGTCCTCGATGCCTTCGAAATGTAAAGGAAGCCAACAGGGAGCAACCTAATACACTCCTACATTTGGGGAGCAAGGAACTCCACCGAATCTTGCCGGGACATTCGGGACATACTGTAAGGACTGAGGCTTAGGATCCAGTTATCGGGCCAATTTCGGTGTCAGACCCCTTGGTTTGGGCCGTTGTGGGGCTGGGGATGCCATTGGGAGATTTGCAGGGGTGCCGCGTGGGCGGGCATGGGGGTGCGTGTATACGACCTCGGTCATGTTGTCTGAATGGCGTCTTGTAAGGACGACGTGATTTAGACATCTGCTAGTGTACGAGACCGTCCTGTCACCTGATTGGTGTTGTTCTATAATGACGCATTTTTGCGAGTTTCGGTTGACGCTCCAAAGCCCTCCTTCCTTTCTCTCATTCTCTCCATTCTTCTCTCTCTCCTCCCCCTCCTCTCCAAACACCTCCAGCGACCCTTCCCCTCCTCCTTCCCTTCCTCTCCCCATCCTCCTCTTCCTCTACTCCATCAACCTCCTAACCTTCACCATCTCCTCCGCGACGCATTGCTCTCCGGACGGAGGCCGACGTCCTGGTGGAGTGATGGTGTCCACGATGGTACCGGCGGTGGCTCGTAGCATGGCGGTTCGACGGCTAGGAGCAAGGAGGAGTTCAAGTAACTGGTAGGGTGACGATCCTCGTTGTATTTGTTTAAAATCATGTTTTTCTCCGCTTTAAAGCATGTGTTGTGTGGGAAGGTTTTTGGGTAGAAAAACATGTTTTAAGGGGATTTTTGATGAAAATAGACATTTTGGATTTTCAGGAAGTAAATTGGTTTGTTAGACCTCTCCCCTTATCTTCCTTATATTTTTTTGAGTGTTTTGGGGGAGAAGAGGACCCTCGGTTTGGCTCGGTGGAACACAGTTTCGGGCATTAAATAGCGTCGAGACTAAGTGACGCCATTTAAAATGGCGTCAAGACCAGGTGACGTGATTTAACGACCCAATTTCCCAGTTCCCGAGGCCAGCATGGGATAAAGAGTTGAATGACATCGGCCATGGGCGATGCCATTTAGGCCATTATCCCTGGGTCCCAGCGCCTGTGAGAAACTGAACCAGTTTAGGGGTCTTGAATGACGTCGGCCATAGGCGATGCGATTCAAGACAGAACCCCATCAATTCATGCAACTAACATATGTTTACATTATTAGATAATTCAGTTAAATGCATGTTCGATACCGTACTTCGAGGACGAGGGTTTCCACATGACCGGACCGTACTATGTTGTGTTTTGTGCGATCGTAGACCTAGAGTGACAGTTGTTAGCACTTAGGCACCATGTGTCGGTGTGGGAGTGACATAACGCTGGTGTGGGAGTGGTGGGGTGACACCTCGAGAGAGGGTCACCTGTGTAACGACCCGCCACCCTATAATCGGGGATCCGATTACTAAATGGGTACCGAATCATTAATTTGGAACCAAACCAGGATCTAGATAAGTCTAGAAAATAAAGAATAAACTAAGCTAAACATTCACATCGCATTGAATTAAAAAGAAAGTGCAAGAATTAAAAGTTATTACAATGCGACTCGACACAGCAAATAATTACATATTCCAACTGAAAAGAAATAATTAAGCGTACATGCCAGAAATAAAATAACAACTACGTCGGGGCATACCCCGGAACAACAGCTGCTGGCGCGCAACTCTAGGCAGCACTCTCCTCGCTAAGCTTGCCTGGAACCTTCACCTGAAAACCGCAGGGGTGAGTCTCAACGAAAAGACTCAGTAGGGATCCTTCGATCCCCACTGCCCACTCACACACCCACAAGTGCAAAAACACAGCTAAAGGTAAAGTAAGCAAGTAAAGCAGTAATTACTACTCCTAAATCTCTATATAAATCACATGCATTCGAAATATAACATGCATACCTCTGAAACCATTCTACCAGGGAGCCTACAACCAACGTCTCGGCAAAATACGCCAACCACACAAACGAAAGTGGGAAACACCGACCCGCAGAGACCAAACAGTAACCCCTCGGATAGCACGCTAGCTACTTCGGCCCAACTGGCTCAGGTGGTTACTCCTTCCCCCAGCACAAGTGACACTTCACAGGTACCTCTTCGACACCGGTATTAGCTAACCCCGAGGTTCACCAAGTGACCCTCTCTCACTAGGCGTCACCCCGCCACACCCACACCGGCGCTGTGTTACACCCACACCAACACAGGATGACAATACGCTACAACTGTCACTCTAGGTCCACGGTCGCACGAAGCACAACACAGTGCGAATCCGGTCACATAGAAATCCTCATCGTCGAGTACGATTATAATCATGCAATTAACCAAACTATCTAACAGTGTAACACATATTAAATACATGAATTAGTGTGATTCTGTCTTGAATCGCGTCGCCCAAGGCCGACGCCATTCAAGCCTCCTAAACTGGTTCATAAAACCTCGGCCTCAGAACCTGGTGTACAACACGTCGCCACAGGTAGCCGCCTTTTGAAAGGTGTCGCTGTCCCTCGTCGCCTGATAGCGACCGAAACAGGGACAGACTATGGGGTGATTCCTCTAAAACGCGTCGTTCACGCAAGTCGCCTTTTGAAAAAGACGTCCCTGTCCCTGGACGCTTATCAGTCCCGAGACAGGGTCTGGTACTGGGCTAAATCGCGTTGTGGGTAGGAGTCGCCTTTCTAAAAGGCGTCCCTGTCCCTCGACGCCATTTAGTCCTGACAGACAAGTTCTCCCCTCCGTTCCCCCAATCCACAAGTTGGGATTTCTCCCCCAAAACGTACAAAAGAGGCAATGAAACATAGGGGGGAAGGAGGAGAACCTAACTACCCATTAAAATATCAAATTTCTCATCTCATGCACTTAGCATTTTCACCCCAAAAACATCCCTAAACATGCTTTAAAGCGGGAAAACATACATGCTTCAAAGCGGGAAAACATGGTTTTTAATGAAATACAACGGGAATCATCACCCTACCAGTTACTCGAACTCCTCCAAGCTCCAAGCCGCCAACCCGTCTCACCCCCACGGCGCCGCCGGTACCACCGAGGACGTCGTTACTCCACCGGGACGTCGGCCGTCGTCCGGAGAGAAAACGCCGCGGAGGAGGTGGTGGTGGTAGTGGTGGGAGTTAGGAGGTCGATGGAGTGGAGGGAGAGATGAAATGGTGGGAAGAAAATAAGGAGGGGGAGGAGAGATTGCCGGAGCCGTCGGAGAAGAGAGGAGAGAGAAGAGGGAGGAGAAAATGAAGGAAAGGAAGGTGGGTTCGCGGGGTTAACCAGAAACTGGGTAAAACGCGTCGTGCGGCACGGACGCCTATCAGTTGACATGACGGGCCGTACTGACAGACACCTGAAACGCGTCACCTATCAAAGACGCCTTTCAGACGACAAGACCGGCACCATACACTGACAACCCAGGGTCGCAGTCTGAATGGCGTCGTCCATCGAGGACGCCGTTCAGACGTCACAACAGAGGCCGTACACTCGCGGCCCAAAGCCCGTCCACGTGGCACAACAGCAACCAAGCTAAATGGCGTCCACCCAGCAAGACGCCTTTCAAAACGGCGTCGTGCATCCTAGACGTCATTTAGATGGCACTCCCCTGACCCATCAGGGCCCAAACCAGGGGATCCGACCCAGAAACTGATCCGATAACTAGATCCGAAACCTCAGTCCTTACATTCTCCCCCCCTTATAAGAATATTGTCCCCGAAATTGCTTGCTACAATTAACGAGGTCGAAACATAAATATATAAGCTCACAAGAGAACTTATGAGAAAAGGTAGGGAAACTGCTCCCACATCTCGTCCTCGCGCTCCCAGGTCGCCTCGCCCCCAGAGCGATACTGCCAAATCACCTTAACCAGAGGTACAACCTTGTTCCGAAGGACCTGTTCTCTGCGATCCTCAATACGTACAGGAAACTCTGGGAAGGACAAGTCTTCAGCGACTTCCAATTCTGAAAAATCTAAAACATGAGATGGATCCTGAACATATCTCCTCAGCAAGGAAACATGGAACACATCGTGCACCCCTGCAAGACTGGGCGGCAAGGCTAGCTGATACACCGTTTCCCTAATTCGAGCAAGAATGGGAAAAGGCCCAAAATATCGCGGACTTAGCTTACCTCGCTTCCCGAATCTCATCACACCCTTGGAGGGTGAGACTCGGAGAAACACGTGGTCCCCAATCTCAAACTCAAGCAGTCTCCTACGGATGTCAGCATAACTCTTCTGTCTGCTCTGAGCTGCAATCAATCTCTGTTGTACCACTCTGGCAACCTCAGCACACTGCTGTACCAACTCTGGTCCTGCTATCTGCCTCTCGCCAATCTCGGACCAATTCACAGGGGATCGACACGGTCGCCCATACAATGCCTCGTAAGGTGCCATGCCGATACTAGAATGATAACTGTTGTTGTAAGCGAACTCCACTATAGACAAGTGTTGCTCCCAAGAACCTCCCCAATCTAGGCAGCATGCCCTGAGCATATCCTCCAAAGTCTGAATGGTCCTCTCCGACTGCCCATTAATCTCGGGATGATAGGCCGAGCTGAAGGCCAACTGCGTGCCCAAGGCCTTCTGAAAACTCTTCTAGAACCTAGAAGTAAACCTCGGATCCCGGTTTAGATAAAGGCACCCCGTGCAAAGAGATGATCTGATCCACAAACAGCTTAGCCAACTTACCAACTGACCAGTCCTTCCTAATAGCCAGGAAGTGTGCCGACTTGGTCAATCGATCAACAATGACCCTAATCGCGTCTCTTCTGCCAGGGGATATAGGTAATCCCATCACAAAGTCCATAGTCACATGCTCCCATTTCCATTCCGGGATCGGCAAAGGCTGCAACAACCCTCTTGGTCTCTGATGTTATGCCTTAACCTGCTGACAAGTCATGCACCAAGCCATATATTCAGCCACATCCTTCTTCATACCAGGCCACCAAAAGTGCCTCCTCAAAAAATGATACATCTTAGTCGTTCCGGGATGCACTGCATATCTAGAACGGTGCGCCTCATCAAGGACACTCCTGCGCACGTCCTCCTTGGCCGGAACATAGAGTCTACCTCTAAACCTGACTGTACCATCATCTCACAACTCCACCTCTAGTCTCTGGAGAATCTGCGGTAATTCTACATCTGCCCTCTGAGCCTCAATCACAGCATGGTACACTGCTGGCCTCACCATTAAGCTGGCCAACACGGCTCTATCAGCTTCCTGTGGAACCCGAAAGGAAGATTCCACAACCTGCTCAAATAACCTCCATTCTCGAACCATGAGATATGACACGACCGTCTTCCGACTCAAGGCGTCTGCCACCACATTCGCCTTGCCCGGATGATAAGAAAGGTCAAGGTCATAATCCTTGATGAATTCCATCCACCTGCGCTGCCTCAAGTTCATATCCCTCTGCACGAATATATATACTTCAGGCTCTTGTGATCAATAAAAACTTGAAATTTCTCACCATACAAATAATGTCTCCAGATCTTCAGTGCAAATACTATAGCTGCTAACTCTAAATTATGGGTGGGATAGTTCTCCTCATGCTTCTTCAGCTGTCTAGAAGCATAGGCCACGACCCTACCATGCTGCATCAGAACTGCACCCAAACCTCGACGTGATGCATCTGAATAAACTACAAATCCACTTGAACCTGATGGAAGCACCAACACTGGAGCCGAAGTGAGGCGAGTCTTCAACTCAATGAAACTCCGGTCACACTCCTCGGTCCACACGAAACGAACTCTCCTACGAGTCAACCTCGACAAGGGGGCCGCTATCGAAGAAAAATCCTGGACAAACCGCCTGTAATAACCTGCTAGCCCCAAGAAGCTCCTGATCTCAGTCACTGTTGTTGGCCTGCTCAAATCCATCACTGCCTCAATCTTGGCTGGATCCACTGCAATGCCCTCGGCAAAAATGACATGCCCCAGGAAGTGCACCTTGTCTAGCCAGAATTCACACTTGCTAAACTTGGCATAGAGTTGGTGCTCACTCAAAACCTGCAACACCACCTGAAGATGTGTGGCATGCTCTTCCTCAGAAGAAGGGTATATCATAATATCATCTACAAATACCACCACAAACTGATCCAGATAGGCCCTGAAGACCTGGATCATCAAATCCATAAAAGCCGCCGGAGCATTGGTTAAGTCAAAAGGCATGACCAAGAACTGATAATGTCAGTACCGAGTCCTAAAGGCCGTCTTACTAACATCAACTTCACGGATCCTCATCTGGTAATACCCTGATCTCAAATCAATCCTTGAAAACACCTTCACAGACTGCAGCTGATCCATCAAATCATCGATCCTCGGAAGTGGGTACTTGTTCTTGATCGTCACGTGGTTCAGCTGTCTATAATCAATGCACAATCTTAGAGAACCATCCTTCTTCCTGACAAATAGAACTAGAGCACCCCACGGAGAAGTACTGGGACGAATGAAACCCTTATCAGGTAATTCTTGCAACTGCGCCTTCAACTCAACGAGTTCAGCTGGTGCCATCCGATACGGGGCCTTAGACAGGGGCGCCGTACCCGGTGCAAGCTCAATAGTAAACTCAACCTCTCGCTGAGGTGGAAGGCCAAGCAACTCCTCAGGAAACACATCTACAAAGTCACACACTACATGCACCTCCCAAGGACTGGGACTACCACTAACATCAGCTAGAATAACAGAGGCAAGGAAGGCCTCACAACCACCAACAAGCAACATCTGGGCCTTAAAGGCAGAAATAAGAATACCTCGAGAAGAAAGCCTAATACCTTGGAAGTAGAAGGTCGGGATGTCTGGAATAGAGAAACGCACCCTCTTCCTGTGGCAGTCCACCTCAGTAAAATAAGTCTCCAGCCAATCCATGCCCAGGATGACATCAAAGTCACAAATGGCAAGCACAACTAACTAGGCAGGTAACTCATGGCCCTCAATGGTCAAGGGAACATCACTCAAACAGTTATAAGATAACATGAAATTCCCAGAAGGAACCTCTATCATCAATCCATCAGAGATCTCATCAACGGGTGCAGAAAGAACATCTACGAACTGCTCGGAAATGAAAGAATGCGAAGCACCCGAATCAATCAACACATGTGCAGAGTTCCCAAAGACAAAAAGTGTACCTTCCACCAAGTTGGATGCGCGAGCCTCCTTCCTGGTGATAGCTAGAACTCTCCCCTAGGTCCTCGGCTTCTTCTGATCACCTAGTCCCTGCCCCTGCAGGCAATGCCTCGCCAAATGGCCCTGCTGGCCACAAGTAAAACACCTCCAAGAAAAATCAGGACACTGAGTCCCACCGTGAGTACCACCGCAATGCTGACAAACTGCTGGAAGCCTCTGAGCTAACTCCTGTTGAGCACTGGACACCGACTGACTCTGCTGGCTCTGCCTCGGTCTGCTGCTACTGCTGCCACCGCCTCGAAAGAATCTCCTGAATCTAGAGCCGAGTGAAGACGATCCTGGTCCGGACGAAGGAGCTACTGCCGCTGCTTTCCCCCTGCCACGAACTGGCCCGTGAGTAGTCAGTCCCCTCTCCCGGGCTGACTGATCCTGCTGTGCCTCTACTGCTGCGGCACACCTAACTGCCGATGCCAAATCTGTACAACAGTGAGATGCCACAAAACTCCTCAGACTGGACCTCAGTCCATCCACAAATCTCTCAGTTTGACACTCCTCGTCTCCTGAGATAAAAGGCACAAACCTCCCAAGCGAATCAAGCTTCGCCTGGTATTCAAGCACTGTCATGCTTCCTTGGGTCAGTTCCATGAATTCCCTCTCCTTGGCCCTCTGAACATGCCTAGGGAAGTACTGTGCATTGAATTCCTTCACAAAAGTCTCCCATGGAATCTCCCTGAGGCTCCTATCCGCATAAGACAAACTCTTCAAAGTGGTCCACCAGTCGTAGGCATCATCCTTCAACATGAAGGTAGCCAACGGAGTGCTCTCAACTGCCGCACAATCCATAGCATCAAAAGTCTTTTCCATCTCCCTCAACCAATGAACAGCCTCATCAGGGTCGGGATGACCGGTGAAATGAGGCGGACTCAGCTTCAGGAATCTCTCCAGTGTAGCTGAAGACCCTACCCGAGCACTGGAATTCTCACTAGGGTCCCGGGTTTGGTATCGAGCCATCGTGTCCATCATAGCCTCCATGAAATGCTCCACACTCGGCCTATTGGCCTCAGATCCACTAGGGACATCCCCCCGCTCTCTAATAACTAGCATCCTCTTCCAAGGAGCCATCTAATCGCCTACAATCACAAAAAAAAAATCGAAAGGTTCTAATTAGAATCTTAAAACCTATACTACCACCGTGCCTGTACGGGATAATGTAATTATTTGCCAGACTTACAACATTTAACCTAGTTATTCATTTATTTGCCAGACCGAATGCTCTGATACCAACTGTAACGACCCGTCACCCTATAATCGAGGATCCGATTACTAAATGGATACCGAATCATTAATTTGGAACCAAACCAGGATCTAGATAAGTCTGGAAAATAAATAATAAACTAAGCTAAACATTCACATCGCATTGAATTAAAAAGAAAGTGTAAGAATTAAAAGTTATTACAATGCGACTCGACACAGCAAATAATTACATATTCCAACTGAAAAGAAATGATTAAGCGTACAGGCCAGAAATAAAATAACAACTACGTCGGGGCATACCCCGGAACAACAGCTGCTGGCGCGCAACTTTAAGTAGCACTCTCCTCGCTAAGCCTGCCTGGAACCCTCACCTGAAAATCGCAGGGGTGAGTCTCAACGAAAAGACTCAGTAGGGATCCTTCGATCCCCACTGCCCACTCGCACACCCACAAGTGCAAAAACACAGCTAAAGGTAAAGTAAGCAAGTAAAGCAGTAATTACTACTCCTAAATCTCAATATAAATCACATGCATTCGAAATATAACATGCATATCTTTGAAACCATTCTACCAGGGAGCCTACAACCAACGTCTCGGCAAAACACGCCAACCACACAAACGAAAGTGGGAAACACCGACCCACTGAGACCAAACAATAACCCCTCGGATAGCACGCTAGCTACTCTGGCCCAACTGGCTCAGGTAGTTACTCCTTCCCCCAGCACGAGTGACACTTCACAGGTACCTCTCCGACACCGGTACTAGCTAACCCCGGGGTTTACCAGGTGACCCTCTCTCTCTAGGCGTCACCCTGCCACACCCACACCGGCGCTGTGTTCCACCCACACCAACACAGGGTGACAAAGCGCGACAACTGTCACTCTAGGTCCACGGTCGCACGAAGCATAACACAGTGCGATCCGGTCACATAGAAATCCTCATCCTCGAGTACGATTATAATCATGCAATTAACCAAACTATCTAACAGTGTAACACATATTAAATACATGAATTAGTGTGATTCTATCTTGAATCGCATCGCCCAAGGCCGATGCCATTCAAGCCTCCTAAACTGGTTCATAAAAACTCGGCCTCAGAACCTGGCGTAAAACACGTCGCCACAGGTAGCCGCCTTTTGAAAGGCGTCGCTGTAAGGACTGAGGTTTCGGGTTCTGTTTTCGGGTCGGATCCCTTGGTTTGGACCCTGTGTGGGGTCTTGAGATTGCTGGCTGAATGGCGTCAGCACTGCTCAACGCCTTTCAAAAGGCGTCAGGTTGTGTGGACGCCATTTAGGTCTGTAGGTTGTTGCGCCACGTGGGCGGGTTTCGGGCCGCGAGAGTACGGCCCCGGTCACATCATCTGAACGGCGTCGTGCTTGGTCGACGCGATTCAGACTGTGACCTCTGCGATGTCAGGGTACGGCGCCAGAGCGTTGTCAGTACGGCCTGTCCTGTCATCTGAACGGCGTCCACGGTGAGCGACGCATTTCAGACCGCTGTCAGTACGGCCGTCCTGTCAGACTGATAGGCGTCTGCCTCGATCGACGCATTTTAGCGGGATTCTGGTTGACCCCGCGAGCCTTCCCTTCTTTCCCTCATTCTCGCCTTCACACTCTCTCTCTTCGCTCTCTCCGCCCTCTCCGACGCTCTTCTTCCCCTTCCCTTCCTCTTCTTCCTCTTCCACCACTCCAACATCACCTTACCTCTCACCTCTACCTCCACCACTTCCTTCGCGGTGTTCCACTCTCCGGACGGCGGCCGACGTCACGGCGGAGTGGCGGCGTCCTCGAGGGTACCGGCGGCGGTGTGCGGTGCGACGGGACGGCGGCACGGAGCTTGGCGGAGTTCAAGAACCGGTAGGGGGACGAAACCATGCATGTGTGCTCGTTTGCTTCTTGGCGTGATGTGGCGTGTTTGGGGTTAGATTGAGCATGTTTAGGGGGATTCCTTGTGGGAATGGCGGTGCTTGTGGACTTGGTTTTGTAGCATGCTTGTGATGGTTGGACTTCTCTTCCTTCCCTTTTGGTTTAGGGGCTTTTCGGGGTGCTTGGGGTTCAAGGGTGAGACCCTCGGGTTGAACTAGGAAACCTGGTTTCTGGCGCTAAATGGCGTCGTGCTTGGTTGACGCCTTTCCGAAAGACGTCTGGTCAGTACGACGCGTTTTAGGGCAGAAACCTCCCTGTTCGAGGTTTCCTGAGTTAGGGGTTCTGCGCTAAATGACGTCATGGATGGACGACGCCTTTCAGAAGGACGTCGGGCCATCATGACGCCATTTAGGCAGGAAATGCCCCCGTTTAAGGGTTCTGCAAATCTGGATTTCTGGGTTGAATGGCGTCGGGCGACCCTGACGCGTTTTAAAACGGCGGCTTCACTGGTGGACGCGTTTTAAGGATAATCTGGCCTTTAATAAACCTGTCTGAGGGTCTTGAATGGCGTCGACCTCGGTCGACGCGATTCAAGACAGAAATGCTTCAATCATGTTATTTCATGCGTGTTTCACGGTAGGATGGTTTAAATGCATGCTTTGGGTTGTATACTGAGACGGAGGACTTCTGCGTGAGTGGAATTAGATCACATGTGTGTGTGTGTGTGTGTGCTTTAGCTATATACTGAGACTGAGGTTTACTGTGCGAATGGAATCATGTTATCTGTGTGGTTGTGTTATGCGAATGTGGATCGGGTTAACTGTGGTTTACGTCTGTCACCATGGGCCGATGGGAGAAGGGCCATGGTGTCTGTGGAGTGGTGCCTGTTGTGTTTCACCCTCAGCTGGGACAAGCAGAACCACCTTGAGCCCGTCGGGTCGGAGTAGCTGATGTGCTATCCGAGGGGTTGCTGTTTGGTCTCAGCGGGTCGGGGTTTCCCTTGGTTGTCGTGACAGCTTCTGGCGTGTTTCTTGCTGTGGAGCTGGTGGTGTTTCTGGTGGGAGTTGGTTTACCCTTTAGCCATTGGGCCTGATGTGACCTTTGATCAAGGTTACGAGTGGTACCTATAGCCCTTGGCCTGACGCAGCCCGGGAGAGTTGGGTTTGTGGGTAGTTCCTGTAGCTTCGGCTTGACGGGGGTTCGCCGGTCCCCAGGGCCCTCCTGAAGCGCTGAGGCCTAGCGTGGAGGCAATCCGGATGGTAGGACAGTAGTCTAGACTGCTTGTGTGCACACGTAGCTGGCAGTGGCTGTACACTGGTTCCAGCTAGTCCTAGTTTGACTCACTGCCTCACCCTACAGTGCCCCGGAACACTGTAGGGGCGGACAGGCGTGAGCTGTGGTGGTAGTGTTGGGAGGCGACGTTCGACTTCGGTCGACAGTGTGGTTTAGTCGCTTCGTGGACTTTTGCTGTGAGTCGTGACTCTGTGTTGGGTTCTTCGGGTTGCTTAGAATGGTTCTTGTTACACTGCTTACCGTGCGTTTCATATCAGAGTTGGGTGCTGTGTTTACTGCTTTACTTAATTGCCATATATTCCTGTTGTTACACTTGTGGGTGTGTGAGTGGGAGGCAGGGGATCGGATGATCCCTACTGAGCCCAATTCTGGTGTGGCTCACTCCCTGCGGTTTCAGGTGTGGACCTCGAGGCGAGCGGTAGCGTGGTGTCTTCTTGGTGTGCGGACCAGCAGCTGTCTTAGTTCCGGGGTATGCCCCGATGTTGTTGTACTTCCTTCTGCCTGTACTTATTTAATTGTTGGACATGTAATTATTGTTGGACTGTATACGGACATTGTTATTTTCCTTCCTGCGCACCTGCTTACCTTTGTAGTCCGTGAGATTGTCATATTTAATCTTGTTTAGCACTTACTCCTCCAGACGTGTTGTGTGAGATCCGGGTGTGAACCCGCAGTTAATGGGCCGACATCCATTTAGTGACCGGGTCTCCGGTCATAGGATGGCGGGTCGTTACAGATGGTATCAGAGCTCAATCTGGTCGAGTATGTGATAAACTGGGTTAGATATTATAGTCCAACAATAAGTGCGAGTCTGTACAGGCGATGGCTGCTAGTATAGATTGATAGGATTTGACGTGTTTTGGTTCGATTTGCGTGTTGTGGGGCAGCGATGGCGCCGAAGCGGAAAGCTCTGGTGGCTCGGGGTGCGAGAGCAGATGGTGGTGGTTCGAGGGCAGAAGGTCATAATATGGATCGCTTTATGGAAGCTATGATTGGGGCTATGTCTAGATATCAGCAGGGAGATGGAAGTGAGGGGTCCAGTTGTAACGACCCGCCACCCTATAATCGGGGATCCGATTACTAAATGGGTACCGAATCATTAACTTGTAACCAAACCAGGATCCGAGTAAGTCTGGGAAATAAATAATCAACTAAGCTAAACATTCACATCGCATTGAATTGAAGGGAAAATGCAGAAATTAAAAGTTATTACAATGCGACTCGATACAGCAAATGATTACATACTCCAACAGAAAAGAAATGATTATACATACAGGCCAGAAATAAAGATAACAACTACATCGGGGCATACCCCGGAACAACAGTCGACGACGCTCAGCACTCAGCCGCACAACCCTCGCTAGGTCTGCCTGGAGTCCTCACCTGAAAGCCGCAGGGGTGAGTCTCAACGAAAAGACTCAGTAGGGATCCTTCGATCCCCACAGCCCACACACACACACCCACAAGTGGAAAGTACAGCAGGGATATAATAACCATGAAGAGACAATGATTTCCATGCCTACATCTCAATAAGAATCACATGCATTCAAAGAATAACTAACATGCATAACTCTAATCTATCAGGAAACTCGTAATTCGGCGTATCCTTAAAACATGTCAATTCCACAACGAGAGTGGGAAACACAACGACCCGCTGAGACCAAACAATAACCCCTCGGATAGCTCACGAGCCACCTCGGCGGTCACTCCTTCCCTCAGCAAACACCGGCCCGCTGAGACCAAACAGTAACCCCTCGGATAGCACGCTGGCTACTCCGGCCCAACTGGCTCAGGTGGTTACTCCTTCCCCCAGCACGAGTGACACTCCAACGGTACCTCTCCGACACCGGTACAAGCTAGCTAACCCCGGGGTTCACCAGGTGACCCTCTCTACTAGGCGTCACCCCGCCACTGCTCCCGTCAGCGCTGTGTCCCTCCGCACTGACACAGGGTGTAGAACGCTACAACTGTCACTCTAGGTCCACCGAAAACAGAAAACACGGCACGGTGCGATCTGGTCACGGAGGAAGTCCACGGTCGCACGACACACAACGCAGTGCTATCCGGACACGAAGAGCTCATTACATCGAGTATACTAACTGTATGCATTAACCGACTATCTAGCAGTGTAAACACATTTTACTGGCATGGATTAGTGTAGTTCTGGCTTGAATCGCGTCGCCCGAGGCCGACGCCATTCAAGCACCCTAAACTGGTTCAGAAAATACCGGCCTCAGAATCTGGCCTAAAAGGCGTCGACACCAGTGGTCGCCTTTTAAAAGGCATCAACATCCTCGGACGCCGTTCACGCTGAAAAACCAGGAATTCGAGAAAACAACAATGGAAGGATTACTGCTCTAAAAGGCGTCATGGTGGCTCGACGCTATTCAAAACGCGTCGCCCACCCATGACGTCTTTTAATCCCATAATCCTCAAACTGAGTCCCGTTATCGGGGTGATTTTCTGCCTAAATGGCGTCATAGTGGCTCGACGTCCTTCTGAAAGGCGTCGACTAACCATGACGTCATTTAGCGCCAGAACCCCTAGCCTGATAAACCTCGAACAGGGGAGGTTTCTGTCCTAAAACGCGTCGTACTGCCCCGACGTCCTTCTAAAAGGCGTCGACCAGGCACGACGCCGTTTAGAGCCAGAAACCTGGTTCCCTGGTTCGATCTGAGGGATCCTCCCATAGCCCCAAATACCCCGAAAAAGCCCCAAAAACAGAGGGGGAAAGAGGGCAACCAAAGTATCCATAATTCACATCACAGAAACTCCCATTCCCATCAAGGAAAAACCCCCTAACATGCTCATTCTACCCCAAAACCATCGGTCCATAGCATGCTTTCAAACGGAGAAAAACATGATTTAGAACACAACACTGTGAGAACCGTCACCCTACCGGTTCTTGAACTCCTCCAAGCTCCGTGCCTCCGACCCGCCGCACCGTAGACCGCCGCCGGTACCCTCGAGGACGCCGCCACTCCACCGGGACGTCGGCCGCCGTCCGGAGAGTGGTACGCCGCGAAGGAAGTGGTGGTGGTAGAGGTGAGAGGTAGGGAAGTGTTGGAGTGGAGGGAAGGACGAAGGGTCGATGTCGGGGTCGCCGGAAGGAAGGAGAGAAAGAGAGAAGGAGGAGCAAAATGAGAGAAAGAAGGAGGGCTCTCGGGGTTTACCAGAGACTGGCTGAAACGCGTCGAGATGTACGGACGCCTATCAGTCGATGTGACGGCTGCTCTGACAACCCTCTGCGCAACGCTCTGACAGAGGTCTGAAACCCGTCTTCCATGAAAGACGCCGTTCAGTCGACAAGACTGGCGCCGTACTCTGACAACCCAGAGTCGCAGTCTGAAAGGCGTCGTGCCTCGCAGACGCCGTTCAGACGACATGTTAGGGCCGTACTCACGCGACCCAAAGCCAGCCCACGTGGCACAGGCTAAAACGCGTCAGCATAGCTGGACGCCGTTTAAACCGCGTCTCGCGGGCTCGACGCGAATCCGACCAGAGTCTCAGCCCCACTGGAGCCTGAACTACAGGGTCCAACCCCGAAAACCGGATCCGAAAGCCTCAGTCCTTACACCAGTTCCCGAGGTGGCCAATCCACGGTGGTGGAGCGGTTCTTGAAGCTGAAGCCCCCTTCTTTCACGGGTCAGCCTGTTCCAGATGCGGCAGCTCAGTGGGTTAAGGAGGTGGAGAAGGTGTTTAATGTCCTAGAATGTGCTGAGAGTGACAAGACCTTGTTGGCAACCTACTTGCTAAAGGGTGATGCTTATGATTGGTGGGTTACCATCAAGGGGTTGTTGTTTCCAGATAGATCTTTGAGAGAGATCCCTTGGGAAGGCTTTGTGAGAGAGTTCAGTGGACAATACTTTCCGAGGCACGTTCGTAGGGCCAAGGAAAGGGAGTTTATGGAATTGGTGCAGGATGATTTGTCCGTCCTAGAATATCAAATGAAATTTGTAGCTCTGGGAAGGTTTGCTCCTCACATATCTGAGCGTGAGGATCTGAGGACGGAGAAATTTGTGGATGGACTTCGGCATGGTCTGAGGGAGTTTGTGGCGGCCCATTGTTGTGAAGATCTGGCGTCAGCAGTTCAGTGCGCGGCAGCAGTGGGGATGCAGTTCCAACACACGGCGAGGGAATCGGAGCATTCGACACAGGGGAAGCAACAGAGCAGGGATAGATCGACAGCTTTTTCGTCAGGTGATCCGAGTTCCTTCGAGGTGGAGTTCCAGGAGGTACCTTATGGCGAGGAGGAGGATGGTTCGGTTCAACAGATGGAGACAGAGGTCAGCTGGCAGCAGGAGGCGAGGCGGGATGCTGCAGATCGTTGTCCCCGATGTAGCAGGTTTCATGGCAACCGGATATGTCCCTTGATCACTGGTAGCTGTTTCGCTTGTGGTCGGAAGGGACATCTCGCGAGGAATTGTACCCAGAACAACCAGGCAGGTCAGGGACCGAGCGGTGTTCGAGGTGTGATTGGAGTCGCGTCTCCTTGTGGAGGTCCGAGAGGCTGTGCTAGGAGAGCACTTTTATCTTATCTTTTTCTGAGATGGTTGTGAACTGATGTGGCACTTGTATGTATTTGGGTTTGGTAGAGAAATCGGTTTCGTGATTTGGGCCTTGCTAGTGTGTAGATATTTTGATCTGTCAGTTTTTATCAGAATTGAGAATCTTGGTTAGCTTGATGTGATGTGATTGGCTAATTATGTGGAGCCTTGTGCGTGTGATTGGTGAGATTGATTGTTGTGATCGGTGTGTGTCGGCGTGTGATGGCTAGCCGAGTTGAGCGTTGAGCGGTTGCAATTTCGAGGACGAAATTCTTTTAAGGGGGGGAGATTGTAAGGACTGAGGTTTCGGGTTCTGTTTTCGGGTCGGATCCCTTGGTTTGGACCCTGTGTGGGGTCTTGAGATTGCTGGCTGAATGGCGTCAGCACTGCTCGACGCCTTTCAAAAGGCGTCAGGTTGTGTGGACGCCATTTAGGTCTGCAGGTTGTTGCGCCACGTGGGCGGGTTTCGGGCCGCGAGAGTACGGCCCCGGTCACATCATCTGAACGGCGTCGTGCTTGGTCGACGCGATTCAGACTGTGACCTCTGCGATGTCAGGGTACGGCGCCAGAGCGTTGTCAGTACGGCCTGTCCTGTCGTCTGAACGGCGTCCACGGTGAGCGACGCGTTTCAGACCGCTGTCAGTACGGCCGTCCTGTCAGACTGATAGGCGTCTGCCTCGATCGACGCATTTTAGCGGGATTCTGGTTGACCCCGCGAGCCTTCCCTTCTTTCCCTCATTCTCGCCTTTACACTCTCTCTCTTCGCTCTCTCCGCCCTCTCCGACGCTCTTCTTCCCCTTCCCTTCCTCTTCTTCCTCTTCCACCACTCCAACACCACCTTACCTCTCACCTCTACCTCCACCACTTCCTTCGCGGTGTTCCACTCTCCGGACGGCGGCCGACGTCCCGGCGGAGTGGCGGCGTCTTCGAGGGTACCGGCGGCGGTGTGCGGTGCGGCGGGACGGCGGCACGGAGCTTGGCGGAGTTCAAGAACCGGTAGGGGGACGAAACCATGCATGTGTGCTCGTTTGCTTCTTGGCGTGATGTGGCGTGTTTGGGGTTAGATTAAGCATGTTTAGGGGGGTTCCTTGTGGGAATGGCGGTGCTTGTGGACTTGGTTTCGTAGCATGCTTGTGATGGTTGGACTTCTCTTCCTTCCCTTTTGGTTTTGGGGCTTTTCGGGGTGCTTGGGGTTCAAGGGTGAGACCCTCGGGTTGAACCAGGAAACCTGGTTTCTGGCGCTAAATGGCGTCGTGCCTGGTCGACGCCTTTCCGAAAGACGTCTGGTCAGTACGACGCGTTTTAGGGCAGAAACCTCCCTGTTCGAGGTTTCCTGAGTTAGGGGTTCTGCGCTAAATGACGTCATGGATGGACGACACCTTTCAGAAGGACGTTGGGCCATCATGACGCCATTTAGGCAGGAAATGCCCTCGTTTAATGGTTCTGCAAATCTGGATTTCTGGGTTGAATGGCGTCGGGCGACCCTGACGCGTTTTAAAACGGCGGCTTCACTGGTGGACGCGTTTTAAGGATAATCTGGCTTTTAATAAACCTGTCTGAGCGTCTTGAATGGCGTCGACCTCGGTCGACGCGATTCAAGACAGAAATGCTTCAATCCTGTTATTTCATGCGTGTTTCACGGTGGGATGGTTTAAATGCATGCTTTGGGTTGTATACTGAGACGGAGGACTTCTGCGTGAGTGGAATTAGATCACATGTGTGTGTGTGTGTGTGTGTGTGTGCTTTAGCTATATACTGAGACTGAGGTTTGCTGTGCGAATGGAATCATGTTATATGTGTGGTTTTGTTATGCGAATGTGGATCGGGTTAACTGTGGTTTACGTTTGTCACCATGGGCCGATGGGAGAAGGGCCATGGTGTCTGTGGAGTGGTGCATGTTGTGTTTCACCCTCGGCTGGGACAAGCAGAACCACCTTGAGCCCGTCGGGCCGGAGTAGCTGGTGTGCTATCCGAGGGGTTGCTGTTTGGTCTCAACGGGTCGGGGTTTCCCTTGGTTGTCGTGACAGCTTCTGGCGTGTTTCTTGCTGTGGAGCTGGTGGTGTTTCTGGTGGGAGTTCGTTTACCCTTTAGCCATTGGGCTGACGCAGCCCGGGAGAGTTGGGTTTGTGGATAGTTCCTGTAGCTTCGGCTTGACGGGGGTTCGCCGGTCCCCAGGGCCCTCCTGAAGCGCTGAGGCCTAGCGTGGAGGCAATCCGGATGGTAGGACAGTAGTCTAGACTGCTTGTGTGCACACGTAGCTGGCAGTGGCTGTACACTGGTTCCAGCTAGTCCTAGTTTGACTCACTGCCTCACCCTACAGTGCCCCGGAACACTGTAGGGGCGGACAGGCGTGAGCTGTGGTGGTAGTGTTGGGAGGCGACGTTCGACTTCGGTCGACAGTGTGGTTTAGTCGCTTCGTGGACTTTTGCTATGAGTCGTGACTCTGTGTTGGGTTCTTCGGGTTGCTTAGAATGGTTCTTGTTACACTGCTTACCGTGCGTTTCATATCAGAGTTGGGTGCTGTGTTTACTGCTTTACTTAATTGCCATATATTCCTGTTGTTACACTTGTGGGTGTGTGAGTGGGAGGCAGGGGATCGGATGATCCCTACTGAGCCCAATTCTGGTGTGGCTCACTCCCTGCGGTTTCAGGTGTGGACCTCGAGGCGAGCGGTAGCGTGGTGTCTTCTTGGTGTGCGGACCAGCAGCTGTCTTAGTTCCGGGGTATGCCCCGATGTTGTTGTACTTCCTTCTGCCTGTACTTATTTAATTGTTGGACATGTAATTATTGTTGGACTGTATACGGACATTGTTATTTTCCTTCCTGCGCACCTGCTTACCTTTGTAGTCCATGAGATTGTCATATTTAATCTTGTTTAGCACTTACTCCTCCAGACGTGTTGTGTGAGATCCGGGTGTGAACCCGCAGTTAATGGGCCGACATCCATTTAGTGACCGGGTCTCCGGTCATAGGATGGCGGGTCGTTACAGTCGCAGTCCCTCGTCGCCTGATAGCGACCGAAACAGGGACAGACTATGGGGTGATTCTGTTAGTTTAGGTGGCCTACAAGCCAATCTGACTATGTAAATCTCGTTCAATTTATTAATAAAATGGCATAATATTCATTATGTGTAAATCGCGTTAATTATCATTTCATAATGAAGTCCGTGAATATGTGCTATGGTGATCAGATTATGATGAGATCATACTAATGAGACTGATTACTTAAACACACATATTCTTAATTGTTCCTAGTCGGAGGATATCCGAGAAGGACATCGGATATCTGGTTAGACTAGTACAGATTACTGCTGCTCATATGATGAGGGTGACTGATCTCATAAGTCACTTGTGTGGAGACACTAAGGCGAATCTGTAGGTGCTCATTGGAGAATGAGTTCACTGAACTGATCCGACTGAATCGCTGGATGGTATTGTACCTCACTGTCAACCAGCTTGATTCTATTGTCGCAGTTGCGTGGATGGTCCTCGGACCTGAGACACCAAGGACACCTTGGCGGTGGACTTCTGTGCTTTGACCTTGGTTTACGAATCTCTAGCCATGAGATTCTAATACGCCAAGGATTGGGTACAGCGGAATACCGTCGAAGGGAATTGTGTGTCAATAAGGAATCCTTCGCTCTCGGTACTTAGAGAGAGAATGCTCTAGGAAGGATGCGCAAAAGTCCCTGGCCAGGGCGGACGATAATTTCGGAAAAGGAGTTTTCCGATATTCATCAGCGGCATCCAATCCAAGTGAGTCGACCGGTTAGGGTTTGACAGCTCGCCATAGCCTGAGTTGACTCGAGAGCATTTTACGAATGAAGGATTATATCCACGCGGTAACTGTCGACGGAAAGGTTCCTAGAGTGGGTTACTTAACCCCAAATACCTTCCGGGTTCACGCGGTGATGCTTGGCACCCAACGTGATCGGAGGCCCGGTCGAATTCGATGTGCGACATCAATTCGATTGATTAATTGATTAATAAAGGGTTATTAATTAATTAATAAAGCCAGTGAGGAGTCACTGGGCATGTTGGGCCATTAACTGGACTGGTACTTGGGCCTAGAGGGTCACACACAAATGATTCTCAAGGCGATGGATAAATAAGTGGGTTTTATACAAACCGGGGGTTTTTATGAAAAACCGCGCGGTTAGTATAAAACATAGCGAACGGGCTGAGCAGGCCAAGCTGCTGCTAACCCTAGCCGCCCCTCCTCAGTTTCTGTCTTTCTCTGGCGTCCAGGCAGATCCAGATCTGCTCCGACGCTTCTCCGAATCCCGTTCAACAGGAAATCGTCCGCGCGTTGCGGCGATCATTGTGGCGACCAGCGGAGGCTTCGTGGGCTGCGAAGAACGAGGAACTCGAGGATATCCGTCGCAGAGAGGATCGCGTGGACTTCTCTAGAGGCCGGACGCTTGCGCGACTTGCGGTGTCACACCGACGGAACCGAACGGCTACGGATTCGAATCCGCACACGGTGAGAAAAGATAATCCGATTATCTTGTATTTTAGATTTCGAAACCGGAACAGATCGCTGTAAATATTTTTGTTTTTCCGCTGCGTGAGCTATCCGGAGAAACCGAGAAAACCCAACAGTGGTATCAGAGCCAGGTTCCACTTTTTCTCGTCCCGTTTCGATCTCCGAATTAATTTTTCCTTGAATTTATTCCATGCTTTAAAACTCGAATTTTGCTGAATCTGTGTTCATGAGATGAACACAAAAATAATCGGATTATTATTCTGCAATTTTCGGATTTCATTTGGACTTTTTATGTTCTTCGTAAGACGAAGAACGAAGGGGTTTATATGACTTTGTTCGGGTTTTTCCCATGTGATGGGAAGATGATTGTGGGTCCTGGTGTGACCAAGGACACCACCAGTCGCCTTAGGCACCTGTTGCCAGCGCTGGAGAAGGAGGATGGGCAACACCTAGACGGCCATCTTCTTCCCTTTAGGTTTTATAAAACCACAAAACCAGAAATTTTAGGGAAAAATTGTGGCTCGGGCAGCATGCTTTGGCCACCGCCGGCGGCCCTGCCGGCGCCGGGGGGGACCGCCGGCTGGGGCCTGTGCCGCCAGGGGGCACTGCCGCCGGCGCGATGCTGCCTCCCCGCCGCCGGCCTTCCCAAAACCTGCAAACTGTGTAAAAGGTTAGGGTTTGGGGTGGGGAAGACCCGGTCCCGAGCCGGTCGGACCGGCCCGGACCGGGTCTGGGGCATGGTCGAACCAAGTTCGAGCCAGGTGGCCCCTGTGGGCGCCTGGTCCGAGCCCTGGCTCGGCCAGGGCCTGAGCCCAATGGCTCAGCCATGTGGCTGAGCCCTATTGTATTAAATCCCTATTATAATCCCCTTTTATTAAACCTTATTAAGCCCTTTTTGACCTAATTAATATCTGATTAGATTTTCAATTTATATTTCAAAATTGTTTTGAAAATTAAATTTTATTTTCTAATAATATTGGATTGGGTTATTAATGGGTTTTTGGAATCATTATTAACAAATTGTTGTTAATGATTTGCATTAGTTATTAATTTAAAAGTTAAATTAATAATTAATTCTAATAGACTAATTTAAGTGTTAAATTAGTCATTATTAGTTAATTGAAATTAATTGTTAATTTAAATGTTAAATTGATAGTTAATTTTAATTGACTAATCTAAGGGTTTAATTGATAGTTATTAATAATTGATGTTAATTATTAGTTTAAGAGTTAAATTAGTAATTAACATTTAATTAACTAATCTAAGAGTTAGATTAGTAGTTAATAACTTATTGGAGTTGATTATTAATTTAAGTGTTAAATTAGTAATTAACTTTTGTTGACTAATCTAAGAGTTAGATTAGTAGTTAATCAATAATTAGAGTTAATTAATAATTTAAGTGTTAAATTGATAATTAACTTTAATGGACTAGTCTAAAAGTTAGATTAGTTATTAATAGTCTAAATGTTAGATTATTAATGGGGTTTAATCTAAGTGTTAGATTATTAGAATTGTTCTAACTTGCATGGAATAATCTGGAATTATTAATTTGGAGTGTGTGCGCATGTGATGTGTGTTTATTGCTTTTAAATTTTGATTTAATTGCATGTTAAGATAATAAATGAGTTTTTCGAAATTCAAATACCAATTTTGATTGGATCCCAACTTTTTGAAAGCCAAAAGTATTTATTTTGAAAACTCATTTGTTTTAGCCATGTGATGCGCTGAATCATGTGTGGAATGTTTAAAACACATCTTGGTCATGGATATGCACTTAATTTATTATTCATGTGATGAATGAATTGTGTGGATCGTGGATGTATGTTTGTTTATTAATTGTTAATAAATAGAAGTCTGCGCACCTCTCTCTCTCATACTCCGATGTATTTCTACCTCCCTCTCTCCCTTGTACTCGCCATAAGGCCTTCTTCAATTTACTTGTAAATTCTAGAATTTATTGTAATTTGATCGAGGCAACCGAGGAAGGAGCGAGGACGATCCACAGCTGCAACGAGGAAGGCGAAAAGATGGAGATCTCTTGCCTATGTGATTGCAGGATATCTAATGTAAATGTTATGATTAGATTGTGTGTGCGTTTGACTGTTGGCTCCAGTCAAACCCACTGTGATATCCATGACCACACTAATGACATGTATGAGATGCATTGTTGTTCTTTTGATTATGAATCAAAGCAGGTTATAATATTTAGTAAATATATACGATATATCTATATACTATCACCTAGGAGAGACCAAGATAAAAGTTATCTAAATAGCCTCAGATAAACTCTAAGCCGTAACGCGAGTAGTTAAGAACTTACCGCGTGGTCCACCATCATTATAGTCATAGGATTCGAATCACTTTAGGCAGGTTTGTTGTGCTATCCACAAGGCCTGCTTAATTGGGAGGAGAAACTGTGGCTATGGCATTAGATGCCTATAGATCGGGGTAGAGGAACCTGTAGACACCAATTTTGGACCACCCTTTTGGTCATGAACCTAACCCACCATTAGCCCGTCATCACCAAAATCCCCTCATTTCAGCCATCTCAGCCCACTACCAGCCAGGCCCATTAGCCAAATCCCGACCCTTTTCACCTTTTCATGGAAGGCCAGCCCCCTTACCTTCCACCACCTTCGAAGGCCACCCCTCGCCTTCCACCACCTTCGAAGGCCAGCCACCTTGCCTTCCACCCATTTGGCCCTCTTTTTCACCTTTTCGTGGAAGGCCAGCCCCCTTGCCTTCCACCTCCTTCGAAGGCCACCCCTCGCCTTCCACCCCCTTCGAAGGCCAGCCGGGCCGCCTTCCACCACAAGAATGGAAGGCATGTCACCTGGCCGTCCACTCCTTAACCACCCCCTTGACTCCGTCTTCCCCATGATCTCCTCCACTCGCCGCCCTCGTTCCCCACTACTCCGACCACTCCCCACTCCGGCGACTGCCGCGTCCACTACCTCTAACCCTTGACCACTCCCTATTGGTTGAAGGGTGATTTACGGGGATTTAGACCCCTGTTTTCTCCCCTTTTTCCACCGCCTATTTAAACCCCCCCACATCCTCTCGAGCAAGGGGTTAAGGACTTGGGGTTAAGAAGAAGAGGGATTGGGAGAAAAGGATTTTGAGTGAAGGATTCTGAAGGATTCCCGGAGGAGGACTTTCTGGAGGTTGGCGAGGAGACTCCCAAGGGGAATGCTTAGGCTGCATTCTGAAACGGGCTTGCCTTTCTAACCTCTCCCTTTTACTCTTTTTTTTTTATTTTATTCATTCCATTACATTGGCAATACCACTTCACTCTTCACACGCACAACCCTCCTCATTTGCATGCATGCACGTAAGATGACCTAGTGGTTCTTACCCCCGCACAGAGGTTTTAAAAAAAACGGGAGGTGGGTGGCTATAACACATGGTCACCTTCCCTCCCCACCACCCATCCGGTGCGTTCCCTCCTGATTTTAGCTAGTTCTTTACGTCTTTATGGATAGATTCTGCACCAAATATTCCTAATCGGGTTATTCTGTATTTTGTCTATTATTTTCAGGGGACCCTTACCACATTCACGCGTGCAGAGTACCGGGCTCTCCTCCTCTGGCCGGCCGGAGGAAGAGAAGGAGGAACCGACATCTCCCGCTCCCACAGAACGCGATCACATCCTCACCATCCTGCGGAGCACAGGAACCGTAAGGTAATGCTCCTGGCGATCACACTTTAAATTCTAACCCCCCTTTTATCTCCACAGTGCTAAGACGAACGGAGAAGAACCCCCGTCCGAAGCTCGCAGCCGCGGCGGGAGACGTTCCGGGCGCCTACAGCCCTTTGGCGATCACGGTGGGACCTTTGTAGCCCGCTGCACACGTCGGAATCAAAGGAAAAGAAGTTAAGGACCCTGCACTCCATAATCCCTGAACGGCCAGACCTTGGCCGTCAAGGCCCTTGGACGGCCATCACTTGGCCGCCCGACCTTCTGGACGGCCACCAGTTGGCCGTTGACCTCTCCTGTGGACGGCCAGCACCTGGCAGTCCGACCCAGTGGACGGCCAGCACCCGGCCGTCCAACCCAGTGGACGGCCAGTACCTGGCCGTCGACTTCTGTTTCCTATCTGGGCGGCCAGCACCTGGCCGTCCTACCTTTTGGGCGGCCAGCACCTGGCCGTCCTACCTTTTGGACGGCCAGACCCTGGCCGTCGGTTATCTTTTGGACGGCGACCACCCGGCCGTCCATGCCGTTTGACGGCTAGCCTTTAGCCGCCGACATCCCGTCGGTTTCTTTTTCTCTTCTGCTATTACTGCTCATGAATGATTTGCTGCTGCTTGTTTTGTTGAGTTGTTAAATGTTCTGACCTGCTGTTTGCTAACCTGCTTACTGGGCTTTTTTGGGGTGTTCTCTGCGGGGGTTTTAAGGAAGATCCGGCATCACACTCTTTAGTCACCTCTCCCGCAGGATTTGACTCTCCACCTGAGGATTCCCACTCGGGTGCGACTAGTCTTATTCTGTTGGGAACCTCCGTCAGTCTCCGCGAGCCAAGGATTCCCACTTGGCCGCCGAGCAGGTTGTACCTGAAACCACCCTGTAGGAACCCTGGGTATGTGTGAGAAATTAGTGAATTATTTTAAATCCTAAGACACTTAATTGAATCTCGGTGGAACAAGCTTTGGAAAAGTGAAGGGACGTTAAGGGTCAAACTTGATTTGTTAGAAATCAACTCTCATAAAACATTGGTAAATACTTCAAGTGAAACATAAAATCATCTAGGGTCGGTGCTTCATAATGAACCGAATGTATGTCAATGCTGTGTATGATGATATGGACCAGTTCGGTAATAATGTTAGTCACAACCCTTTGTTTGAGATTGAAGAGGATCCACAACAGACCTTCATAGGGATGCTCCAAGCATCCAGAGAAGGCCCTCAGAGGAAGGATTCCGATGAATCTTCTACCTCACAAGGAGAGGATGAGCCAGTGATCTCCAGTAGGACATTCCAAAATCCTGGAGAAGATCCGGAACTCATTGCCGTCCTATCATGCTATACTCTAGATCAACTCATCCAGTTAATATTAATCTAACTCTTAGACTAATTAATTAATTAATGTTAATAACTAATTTAACTCTTAAACTAGTAATTAACACAAATTAATTATTTAACCACTAATCTAACTCTTAGATTATTGGATTAATATTAATTATTAATTTAACTCTTAAACTAATAATTAATAACTCCTAATTAAACCATTTGATTAGTTAATTAAAGTGAATTATTAATTTAACACTTAAATTAATAATTAACTCAAATTAACTAATAACTACTAATTTAACATTTAAATTAGGCAATTAAATTTAATTATTAATTTAACTCTTAAATTAATAACTAATTTTAAACATTTAACAACAATCTGCTAAATTAAATGATTCCATAATCATGAATGCCCATATAAATTAAAATTGGATAATAATATTAATTTTCAAAACAATTTGAATTTAAAAATTGAGATCAAATTTTAATTACATATATATATTAAATGGGCAAGAGGTTTAACAGGAATTAAGGGGTTTAATTGTGTTTAGAAAAGGGGGAAGGGAAGGACTAAATGGCTCAACCACTTGGGCTGAGCCATTGGTTCGGTTCCTGGCTGAGCCATGGCTCGGACCAGGGGGCTGCTGCCTGGCCCTTGGCTAAGCCCGGTCGGGCCGGTCCAAACCGGCTCGAGCCGGTCACCTGCAACCCAGTCCCTCCCACCCGAGGCCACCATCCTCATAGCAGGAGACCCTAACCGGCAGGGGGTTGCAGTAGGCCAGCGGCGGCACCCCTCCGGTGGTCGGCGGCCGTCCCACGGCGTCGACGACGTCTCCGGCGCCGGCATGCCTGCCGGAGAGTCTCAACAAGGCCGGCCAAGCCCTCTTTTATTCTCCGAAAAACTGGTTTTTTCTGGTTCTTTTCTAAACCGTGGAGAAGCTGAAGATGAGGGTCCCTCCGGCCATTTCCAGCAGTCTATCCGGCGTCGATGAGGAGCCTCCTGATGCCTAGTGACAATCCCCAGATCATATGGGGTCCCGATCCTCCATCCCAACACTTGGGAGGCCCGAACAAAGCCACAATAAACCCGTTCTTCATCTCATGAAGAACTCCGAAAAATCCCCGAATAAAAAATTCGAATTTTGCAGAAATAAAAACAATCAAATTATCAATGTTCATCGTATGAACACAGTTACTGCAAAACTATTGAATAACGGCATGGAATCAATCATGAAAGTATTAAGTTCGGAACCCGAAACGGGATGAGAAACAGTGGAACCTGGCTCTGATACCACTGTTGGGTTCTCGGGTTTCTCCGGATCTCCCGCACAGCGGAAATAAAAATAAAACGGAGATCCGATTCCCGTTTCAAAAAACTCTTAAAAACCAGATTATCGGATAATCAGTTCTCACCGTGTGCGGATTCAAATCCGCAACCGATCGGTTCCATCGGTGCGACACCGCAAGCCGCGCAAGCGCCCGACCTCAGCGGAGTCCATGCAATCCTCCTCGCGACGGATATCCTCACGTTCCTCATTCTTTGCAGCCCTCGAAACCTCCGTCGATCGCCGCAACGATCGCCACAACACACGGACGTTTACCCGTCGAACGGGAGTCGGAGAAGCAGCGGAGCAGATCCAGGGATCCAGATCTGTCCTGGGGCACCAGAGAGAGAGAGAAACAGAGGAGGAGGCTAGGGTTAGCAGCAACTTGTCCTGCTCAGCCCGTTCGTTATATTTTATATTAACCGCACGATTTATCGCTTTGAGACTCATTTGCGTGTGACCGTCTAGGCCCAATAACCAGTCCGGTTCATGGCCCAATAAGCCCAGTGACTCCTCGCTGGCTTTATTAATCAATTAATAACTCTTTATTAATTAATTAATCAATCGAATTGATTCGCACGTCGAATTCGATCGGTCCAATGATCACGTTGGGTGCCAAGCAACACCGCGTGAACCCGGAAGGTGTCGAGGTTAAGTAACCCACTCTTGGAACCTTTCCGGCAACAGTTACCACGTGGATATAATCCTTCATTCGTACAATGCTCTCGAGTCAACTCAGGGTATGGCGTGTTGTCAAACCCTAACCGGTTAACTCACTTGGATTGGATGTCGTTGATGAATATCGGAAAACTCCTTTCCTGATATTATCGTCCGCACTAGCCAAGGACTTTCGTGCATTCTTCCTAGAGCATTCTCTCTCATCGTATCGAGAGTGAATGATTCCTTATTGACACTCAATTCCCTTTGACGGTATTCCGCTGAACCCGATCCTTGGCTGTTTAGAATCCTGTGGTTAGAGATTCATAAACCAAGGTCAAAGCACAGAAGTCTACCGACAAGGTGTCCTTGGTGTCTTAGGTCCGAGGACCACCCACGCAACTGCGACAATAGAATCAAGCTGGTTGACAGTGAGGTACAGTACCATCCAGTGATTCAGTCAGATCAGTTCAGTGAACTCATTGTCCAATGAGCACCTACATATTCGCCTTAGTATCTCCACACAAGTGACTATGAGTTTAGTCACCCTCATCACATGAGCAGGAGTAATCTGTACTAGTATAACCGGATATCCGATGTCCTTCTCGGATATCCTCCGACTAGGAACAATTAAGAATATGTATGTGTAAGTGATCAGTCTTACTAGTATGATCTCATCATAATCTGATCACTATCGCACATATTCACGGACTTCATTATGAGACGATAATTATTACGATTTACACACAATGAATAAATATGAACGAGATTACAAAGTCATATTGGTTTGTAGGCCACCTAAGACTAGCAGAAGCCCCTCCTGTGGCAATGGGAGAAGAACAAGAAGTGGAAGGTGGCCCCCATTTGGTAAGTTCCCTGTGGGTATGTTTGGATGTGGGAATGAGCAAGGGAAAGCAAGTTTTGGAACCTTGTATCTCTGTCTTGAACGGCATCGAGACCGGGTGACGCCTTTCAAAGGGCGTCGCCCTAGTCCGACGCAATTCAAACAAAAAACTTATTTGTTTGAGCAAGGAAAATGGAGTTGAATGACGTCTAGACCTGCAGACGTTTTTCAAAGGGCGTCCACCAAGTTCGACGCTATTTAGACAGAGTATCTTTATTTTAAGGAAATTGATTTATTTGTAGGGGACGATGAGGGCTAGAATATCGTGGGATTTGGTCCTCGGTGCTTACCGTGTCCTGCTCGGCTTTCAGAAGGAGAGACTTAGGCGGACGGGGTTTAGTGAGATTTTGGAGATTGAGCCCTTCTGGCAAGATCTAGTGCTGTTGCAGGTGCTGAGAGAGCATTGACTAGCAGAGAATCGGGCATTCCTAATACCCTAGGACCATATGGTCCCAAGCTTAGAGGATGTAGCTAGGATCACTGGCCTCCATGTAGAGGGCCGGGCGATGAGTGGGGTGACCTACCTCAATTACCTAGGGCTAGCAGAGAGTCTCCTTGGTATAGTGGTTTCTGGTAGGCTAGGTAGAGAGTCTAGGACTGTACCTAGAGTAGATGTAGAGGCTACCCTAGGGTTAGTGGAGCCTAAGCGGGGATCTGACGAGACCCGCGAAGCCTTCAGAGATAGATTAGCTAGGTCTTCCTCCGCCGTTTACTGTAGTGACCCTAGTCAGGGGGAGGAGATAGATAGATAGCTTAGGATTTCCTAGTTTTCTTCTTCGGATAGTTGCTCTTCGGTACGAAGGGCGACCATGTCTACTGTAGATTCTTGAGGCTATTAGATGACCTCGACCACCTTCACGAGTACGCCTGGGGTGCAGCCCTCCTGGCTCACCCCTTTGTGGATTTGTCTGCAGCCACGTCGGACCATGAGACGACCATCAGTGGCTTCTCGCCGTTTCTCCAGGTATAAGTCTTTTCAATTATTGTTTATGATATGTAAATGATGTGATATGATGTTTTTCTAACCTATATGTTTATGTATGCAGGTGTGGACTTATTATTATTTCCCACTTTGCCGTGCGCAGATCGTGAGGCCAGATGCCATCCCATTGGCTCGCCACTGGTAGCCAATTATGGATACGGCTCCTCAACACCACCAGCTGACAGCCCTCCGCTGTTAGTTCTTAGATTATCCAGAGCTACTGGTAAGTTTTAATTATCCATTAATTTAATTTTATTTATTAAATGCAATTTTTCACTTATTAAATGCAATTTATTTTATTATGAATGCATCTAATTTATATGTATACAGGTGATTTGGAGCCCATACATGGGCATGGACTAGGCAGGCCATCCGTGGGTGACGGCTGGTCGGAGGTAGTTCGGCAGGCAGATGTGGGTCCACTGCCTAAACGACATCGAGCTGCTCTACCTCCGCCTTGTGATGAGGATCCTCGGACTCCACCAGGAGTGGGTGGACGAGGACGTACCAGCAGGGATCGGACAATTGATGAAGGGGAAGCAAGCCCTCACAGATTGGCGGGCAAAATTTCCAGAGCAGTACAAAGATTGGCATCGCTGGGGTGTCCGAGTGGAGTCCCATGTTGAGAGCAGCGTAGCTTATCTTCAGCAGTATCGGACACATTACGCCGATCAGCTGGGGCTCCTCCGTCCACTTGATGTAAGTATGCTTTCATGCGTCTTTCATTTTAATTCTTATCTTTATTTAAATTTGTGAATGAATGTGTATATGCATGATATGTAGGATGCGCGCGATGCAATGATCCTCGACCTCTGGGCCCGCCTACAAGACGCAGAGGCCTAGTTAGAACAAGTTCAGAAAGAATTATTTGACCTGGTATGTATGAATTCTATGCATGAGTATTTTGATTAGTTAATTCATTTTGACGTTTAGCCGCTGACAATTGATCTTTTGGTGCAGCGAGCCGTATATACGCAAGCGGCTCCTCTTCCCTTCTCTACTGGTGCTTCTTCATCCTCTGCGGCTACTTATAAGGTTGCTCTTGCTGATCTTCAGGGTCAGCTGGCTCAGGCCATACACCGGGCCACTCAAGCCGAAGAGGATCGGGCCTTCAGAGTAAGTCTTCAACCTTCTCTTTTGTTCTTTGAATTTGATCTTGACCTTACTAGACTGATAGCATCTTCTTTTATAGGTTGTTGAGCTTCAGGAAGCCCTCCAGAGGGCTGAGGCGGAGTTGGAGCAGTCCCGTGCTGCAGTTGCCCAAGCTCAGGCTGATGCTGCTCGCATCAGGGCTTTGAAGGAGCAGCTGGCACGCCTCTCTAGCGACGACCTTCCTCGAGAGCTTACACGCCTCCAGACCCGTGGCTTTCTAAGGACCGGGAGCGCGAGCACGACGAGCGGTGGCGAGCTGATGCTGACGTGACCTCCCTTTGGGTCTAGCCTAGAGTCGCAGAGCATGAGCGACGCAGCATCGAGGAGCATTACCAACGTGCCCGTCAGTGAGCTCGGGGGAGCGGGCAGGCGAGCGCTTTCATAGCCAGTGTGGCCATTTCTTCTGGTCAGGCTGGTCCCAGTATGATGGGTCCACCACCGCCGGCATCCAGAGCACTAGCACCGGATGCCCAAGATGAGGCCTAGAGCCAATTTGATAAGGGGGCCAGGGAGAGTCAGCCGTAAGGGCTACTTATCATGTACTTTCTTTTTTTCTTTTGTAAGTCCTGATGTTGATGGACTATTTGCATGTACATGGAACTTTTGAAATATAGATGAAACTCTTTTATGTATTTCTTTTGTCTTTGACTTACATACCTGTGCCCTGTACATTACTTGAACAAACAAGTTAAGCATCTGTTTAGGCTTGGCCCCTTGCCTGGCTAACTGACCGACTACTTGATCCTTATCCTTGGTAGAAAGGTCAAGGGGCGAAGCCTTTATTAACAAAGGTAATGATAACCATCAAAAGAAATGGAATTATGCAACATTCAAGCATGCAGATGCTCGCTGAAAATAAAAAGAATGAAACACACCAAATGCGACAAGCAGATGCTAATTGAAATATTTTGTTTAGCTTTGCAACTTTGAAATATTTGTTTTTTAGGATTTTGATTTTCAAATATTCATTTTTGTTTTGAATATCTATTTTTTTTGGATTTTGAAATATCTATTTTTTTTATTTTAATATATATATATATATTGAATTTTGAAATATATATATATATATATATATATTTTTTGAATTTTGAAATATATATATTTTTGAGATTTTGAGATATATATTTTTTTGGATTTTGAGATATATATTTTTTTGATTTTGAGATATATATTTTTTTGCGTTTTGAGATATATATATTTTTTGGATTTTGAAATAATGTGCAAACTAAAAGACCAGCATGGTACTCAGATCAAAAGAGCATATTCATTGATTAACTTAATTCCCAAATTATCATTTAATGATCTAACTTAGACTCATCGTGCTTAAGCTTGTGTTTTCGTTCGTGATCTCATTCGATGGTCTGACCCTTAGTCAATCTAAGCCATTCCTCAAGCTTGGAGTATGCCTCTTTTAGAAAGAAGGAAAAAATTTGTTTAGAAAGCCTACGAGAGGGTTTCGGAGACCCAGAAAGATATCCTTCCTTTACCCTAATATCCGTTCGGGTTTGGTCATCTTCTTTACAGGATATTTAACGACCTTGCGCTCCCTTTTCATTTTATTTCATGGTCTTGGTGTAACGTTTGTAATGTAATAGCCTTTTGATTTGATATTTGACTTTTTGCCTTTTGCCTTTGCTTTTGCTTTTCCTTTTCATGGGACGGATCTCTCCTTTTTTTTTTGTAATGGCCTCCCACTAAGATGGTGGGTACTTTTGGTAGTGTATTCTAAGTCTCGTTCCGACATCGTGGGCCGAGTTGAAAAATATAATTTTTGTTTTAAAAGAATGATTTGCACTTTACACTCTTAGTCAAGCTTTCGGTATTCCTTCGGACTTTACATCTCTTGTTACTCACGAACCAAACGTGTCAGTATGTGTAGTAATGTGTTTGAATGAAATTATCCAGACTGATAAAGTAATTTGAGTTTTCAAATTTTCTGAAATTACACATAATGAATATTATGCCATTATAATAATAAATGAACGAGATTTATATAGTCAGATTGGCTTGTAGGCCACCTAAAATTAACAATCTCCCACTTGGACTCAAGCCAATCACCTTTATATAACAAGCCTATAGACTCTAGGTAATGCTCAAACACAATTTGAGCCAACGTCTTTGTCAGTGGATCTGCTACATTGTCGACTGATGGAACTCTTTCCACTACTACATCTCCTCTGGATATGATCTCTCTGATAAGGTGAAAGCACCTCAGAATATGCTTCGATTTCTGATGAGACCGCGGCTCTTTCGCTTGGGCAATCGCTCCATTGTTGTCGCACAACAGCGGAACAGGCTCAGAGATGCTGGGAACTACGCCGAGGTCGGTGATGAATTTCTTCAACCACAGTGCTTCCTTGGCGGCTTCAGCTGCAGCGATGTACTCAGCTTCAGTCGTCAAATCTGCAGTGGTTACTTGCTTGGAACTCTTCCAGCACACTGCGCCTCCGTTCAAAGTAAACACAAATCCAGATGTAGATTTGCTATCATCTGGATCTGACTGGAAACTCGAGTCAGTAAAGCCCCGCAGTTTCAAGTCACCTCCTCCATAGACAAGAAACATATCCTTAGTTCTTCTCAATTACTTAAGGATGCATTTCACTGCTTTCCAGTGCTCTTCGCCTGGATCAGCCTGAAATCTGCTCGTAACATTCAGAGCAAATGCAACAACAGGCCGTGTACATAGTATGGCATACATGATAGATCCTATGGCAGAGTCATAGGGTATTCTATCCATGAATGCCCTCTCATTAGGAGTCTTAGGAGACTGCTCCTTTGAGAGACTAATTCTATGTCTCATCGATATGAGACCTCTCTTGGAATTTTCCATGCCAAACCTTTTGACTATGGTATCTATGTACAAGGATTGGGTCATTCCAAGCATCCTCTTGGATCTATCTCTATAGATCCGTATTCCCAATACGTAGGATGCTTCTCCCAAATCCTTCATGGAGAGGTTTTTCGACAGCCAGATCTTTACTGATGACATCATAGCTACATCATTCCCAATGAGTATTATGTCATCGACGTAAAGAACTAGAAAAGTAACTGCACTCCCACTGACCTTCTTGTACACACAAGGCTCATCTTCATTCTTAATGAAGTCATAAAACTTGACAGCCTCGTCAAATCTTATGTTCCAGCTCCGGGAAGCCTGCTTCGGTCCATAAATAGACCTCTGAAGCTTGCACACTTTATCTGGAGATTCTTTGGATGTGAAACCTTCTGATTGTATCATATACACCTCTTCCTCAAGGTTACCATTGAGGAGGGCAGTCTTTACACCTATCTGCCAGATTTTATAATCAAAATGTACAGCAATGGCGAGTAGAACTCTGATCGACTTTATCATGGCAACAGGTGAGAAAGTCTCGTCATAGTCAATTCCTTGCCTTTGACGATATCCCTTTGCCACCAACCTTACCTTATAAGTATCGATCCGTCTATCAGCACCGATCTTTCTCTTAAAGATCCACTTGCAACCGATGGATACAATACCCTCGGACAAGTCCTCCAAGTTCCAAACTTGGTTGGTGTACATAGACTGGATTTCTGAGTTCATGGCTTCTCACCATTTCTCGGATTATGGGCCTTCTATGGCCTCCTGGTAGGTTTTAGGATCATCATCCTCATTATATTCTACCTTAGACTCACCTTCAGTGATATGTCCCACATATCGTTCGGGTAGTCTAGGTAATCTACCAGATCTTCGAGGCTCATGTGTGTGTACCTGAACAGATTCAGGAACTGATATCTCATCTGATGATAATGCAGCTATTTGGGGATCTTGAACCTCTTCCAGTACTATTTTACTCCCACTGTGCACCTGGAGAAGGTATTCCTCTTCCAGGAAGACAGCTTTCCAGGCGACAAACACCTTTTGTTCACCAGGATGGTAAAAAACAGTATCCAAAGGTTTCTTTTGGATATCCCACAAACCTGTATTTATCAGTTCGTAATTCCAGCTTGTCTAGATCATACCTCTTTATATGAGCGGGACAACTCCAGACTTTAACATGTTTAAATTCTGGTTTCCTGCCTTTCCTTATCTCATATGGAGTAGAGGCCACAAACTTGTTGGGTACTCTGTTCAGTAGGTATGCTGCTGACTCTAGAGCATACTCCCAGAGGGACACTGGTAATTCCGAAAATCTCATCATAGATCGCACCATGTCCAACAAGGTGCGATTCCTCCTTTCTGATACACCATTCATGTGTGGTGTATATGGAGGGGTTAGCTAAGAAAGGATACCATTATCCTTTAGGAATTGTATGAAATTAGTACTTAAATATTCTCCTCCTCGATCTGATCGAAGAGCTTTAATACCCTTTCCTAACTGCTTCTCTACCTCATTCTTGAACTCCTTGAACTTCTCAAATGCTTCCGACTTGTACTTCATTAAGTACACATAGCCGAATCTTAATAAGTCATCGGTGAACGTGATGAAGTATAAGTAGCCACCTTTGACTTGGGCGGACATGGGACCACATACATCCGCATGGATTAGTTCCAGAATGTCCTTGACACATTCTCTATGTCCAATAAATGGAGATTTTGCAATCTTTCCCATAAGGCAGGATTCACATGTTGCAAACGATTCATAATCGAATGTTGTTTATGTTGGGATTTCTCGGGTTTCTCCAGATCGCTCACGCCGCGGATATAAAAATTTACAGCGATCCGTTCCCGTTTCGAAAAACTAAAACCTACGATTATCGGATAATCGATTCTCATCGTGTGCGGATTCGAATCCGCAACCGTTCGGTTTCGTCGGTGCGACACCACAAGCCGCGCAAACGCCTGGCCTCTAGCGAAGTCCACGCGATCCTCCCCGCGACGGATATCCTCGCGTTCCTCGTTCTTTGCAGCCCACGAAACCTCCACCGATCGCCGCAACGCGCGGACAATTTCCCGTCGAACGGGATTTGGAGAAGCGGCGGAGCAGATCTGGATCTGTCTGGACGCCAGAGAGAGAGAGAAACTGAGGAGGGGCGGCTAGGGTTAGCAGCAGCTTGGCCTGCTCAGCCCGTTCACTATGTTTTATACTAACCGCGCGGTTTTTCATAAAAACCCCCGGTTTATATAAAACCCACTTATTTATCCATCGCCTTGAAATCATTTGCGTGTGACCCTCTAGGCCCAAGTACCAGTCCAGTTAATGGCCCAACAAGCCCAATGAATCCTCACTGACTTTATTAATCATTTAATAACCCTTTATTAATTAATTAATCAATCGAATTGATGTCGCACATCGAATTCGACCGGGCCTCCGATCACGTTGGGTGCCAAGCAACACCGCGTGAACCCGGAAGGTATTGGGGTTAAGTAACCCACTCTTGGAAACTCAGGGTATGGCATGCTGTCAAACCCTAGCCGGTCGACTCACTTGGTTTGGATGCTGCTGATGAATATCGGAAAACTCCTTTCCCGATATTATCGTCTGCCCTGGCCAGGGACTTTCGCGTATCCTTCCTAGAGCATTCTCTCTCTAAGTACCGAGAGCGAATGATTCCTTATTGACACACAATTCCCTTCGACGGTATTCCGCTGTACCCAATCCTTGGCGTATTAGAATCCCGTGGCTAGAGATTCGTAAACCAAGGTCAAAGCACATAAGTCCACCGCCAAGGTGTCCTTGGTGTCTCAGGTCCGAGGACCATCCACGCAATTGCGACAATAGAATCAAGCTGGTTGACAGTGAGGTACAATACCATCCAGCGATTCACTCGGATTAGTTCAGTAAACTCATTCTCCAATGAGCACCTACTGATTCGCCTTAGTGTCTCCACACAAGTGACTTATGAGATCAGTCACCCTCATCATATGAGCAGGAGTAATCTGTACTAGTCTAACCGGATATCCGATGTCCTTCTCGGATATCCTCCGACTAGGAACAATTAAGAATATGTGTGTTTAAGTTATCAGTCTCATTAGTATGATCTCATCATAGTCTGATCACTATAGCACATATTCACGGACTTCATTATGAAACGAGAATTAATGCGATTTACAGATAATGAATATTATGCCATTTTATTAATAAATGAACGAGATTTACATAGTCAGATTGGCTTGTAGGCCACCTAAAACTAACAATCTCCCACATGGACTAAAGCCAATCACCTTTATACAATAAGCCTATAGACTCTAGGTGACGCTCAAACATAATTTGAGCCAACGGCTTTGTCAGTGGATCTGCTACATTGTCGACGGATGGAACTCTTTCCACTACTACATCTCCTATGGATATGATCTCTCTGATAAGGTGAAAGCGCCTCAGAATATGCTTCGATTTCTGATGAGACCGCGGCTCTTTCGCTTGCGCAATGGCTCCATTGTTGTCGCACAACAGTGGTACAGGCTCAGAGATGCTGGGAACTACGCCGAGGTCGGTGATGAATTTCTTCAACTACATTGCTTCCTTGGCGGCTTCTACTGCAGCGATGTACTCAGCTTCAGTCGTCGAATCTGCAGTGGTTACTTGCTTGGTACTCTTCCAGCACACTGCGCCTCCATTCAAAGTAAACACGAATCCAAATGTAGACTTGCTATCATCTGGATCTGACTGGAAACTCGAGTCAGTAAAGCCTCGCAGTTTCAAGTCACCTCCTCTATAGACAAGAAACATATCCTTAGTTCTTCTCAAGTACTTAAGGATACATTTCACTGCCTTCCAGTGCTCTTTGCCTGGATCAGCCTGAAATCTGCTCGTAACACTTGGAGCAAATGCAACATCAGGCCGTGTACATAGCATGGCATACATGATTGATCCTATGGCAGAGGCATAGGGTATCCTATCCATAAATGCCCTCTCATCAGGAGTCTTAGGAGACTGCTCCTTTGAGAGATTAATTCCATGTCTCATCGGTATGAGACCTCTCTTGGAATTTTCCATGCCAAACCATTTGACTATGGTGTCTATGTACAAGGATTGGGTCATTCCAAGCATCCTCTTTGATCTATCTCTATAGATCCGTATTCCCAATACGTAGGATGCTTCTCCCAAATCCTTCATGGAGAAGTTTTTCGACAGCCAGATCTTTACTGATGACATCATAGCTACATCATTCCCAATGAGTAGTATGTCATCTATGTAAAGAACTAGAAAAGTGACTGCACTCCCACTGGTCATCTTGTACACACAAGGCTCATCTTCATTCTTAATGAAGTTATAAGACTTGACTACCTCGTCAAATCTTATGTTCCAGTTTCGGGAAGCCTGCTTCAGTCCATAAATGGACCTCTGAAGCTTGCACACTTTATCTGGAGATTCTTTGGATGTGAAACCTTTTGGTTGTATCATATACACCTCCTCCTCAAGGTTACCATTGAGGAAGGCAGTCTTCACATCCATCTGCCAGACTTCATAATCAAAATGTGCAGCAATGGCGAGTAGAACTCTGATCGACTTTATCATGGCAACTGGTGAGAAAGTCTCGTCATAGTCAATTCCTTACCTTTGACGATATCCCTTTGCCACCAACCTTGCCTTATAAGTGTCGATCCGTCCATCAGCACCGATCTTTCTCTTAAAGATCCACTTGCAACCGATGGGTACAATACCCTCGGGCAAGTCCTCCAAGTTCCAAACTTGGTTGGTGTACATGGACTGGATTTCTGAGTTCATGGCTTCTCGCCATTTCCCGGCTTCTGGGCCTTCTATGGCCTCCTGGTAGGTTTTCGGATCATCATCATCATTATATTGTACCTTAGACTCACCTTCAGCAATATGTCCCACATATCGTTCGGGTAGTCTAGGTACTCTACCAGATCTACGAGGCTCATCTGTATGTACCTGAACAGATTCAGAAACTGATATCTCATCTGATGATAATGCAGCTGTTTGGGGATCTGGAACCTCTTCCAGTACTATTTTACTCCTACTGTTCTCCTGGATAAGGTATTCCTCTTCCAGGAAGACAGCTTTCCTTGCGACAAACAACTTTTGTTGACTAGGATGATAAAAATAGTATCCAAAGGTTTCCGTTGGATATCCCACAAACCTGCATTTATCAGTTCGTGATTCCAGCTTGTCTGGATCATGCCTCTTTACATGAGCAGGACAACCCAAGACTTTAACATGTTTAAATTTTGATTTCCTGCCTTTCCATATCTCATATAGAGTAAAGGCCACAGACTTGCTTGGTACTCCGTTCAGTAGGTACGCTGCTGACTCTAGCGCATACCCCCAGAGGGACACTGGTAATCCTGAAAAGCTCATCATGGATCGCACCATGTCCAACAAGGTGCGATTCCTCCTTTCTGATACACCATTCATCTGTGGTGTATATGGAGGGGTCAGCTGAGAAAGGATACCATTATCCTTAAGAATTGTATGAAATTAGTACTTAAGTATTCTCCTTCTCGATCTGATCGAAGAGCTTTAATACTATTTCCTAATTTCTTATCTACCTCATTCTTGAACTCCTTGAACTTCTCAAATGCTTTCGACTTGTACTTCATTAAGTACACATAGCCGAATCTTGAGAAGTCATCGGTGAACGTGATGAAATAAGAAAAGCCACCTTTAGCTTGGGTGGACAATGGATCACATACATCTGAATGTATTAGTTACAAAATGTCCTTGGCACGTTCTCCATGTCCAGTAAATGGAGATTTTGCCATCTTTCCCATAAGGCATGATTCATATGTTGCAAACGATTCGTAATCGAATGCAGTTAAGTAACCATGCTTGTGCAACTTTTGCAACCTACTTTCGCCAATGTGCCCAAGTCTACAATGCCACATGTAGGCCTGGTTCACACAATTCTTGCTCTTCTTAGGAACATTATCAATTTAAAGATTGTAATAAGAAACATCTAAGAGATATAGACCGTTGCCTAAAGATGCCGAAGCTATTGATTTATTACCATAATAAATCGAACAACTTCTATTCTCAATAGTCAACATATATCCTATCTTGTCCAAACAAGATATTGATATGATGTTCTTTATTATGCTAGGAACATAATAACAATCTTCTAATAGTAAGGTGTCTCCCGATGGAAGCTTGAGGTTTGTTGTCCCAACAACAATCGCCGCAACTTTTGCGTCGTTTCCTAGCCTCAATTCCACCTCACCTTGTCTCAATTTGCGCTTACTTGTCAGCATATGCACATCATGGTAGATATGAGAAGCACATCCGGTATCTAATACCCAAGATGTGGAATCTCTAACTGCCAAGTTGATATCTATCATATAGATATCTGAAGCTTCAGACAGCTTCACACTTCTATGAGCTTTATCATGAAGGAACTCCTTGTAGTTCCTTTTCCAGTGACCATACTGCTTATAGTAGAAACAGTCAGCCTTCACTACTCTTTTGCCTTTGTCCTTCGATCTTTTATCGTTAGCTATCATCTCTGCTTCAGGGGCATCCAATGCCGATTCAACAGGAGGATCAGCTCCAGGGACAAAGTTATTGTGCTCAGATCTGAAGACATTCTTCAGGTTTCTGAACCAATCCGAGTAGATCAGGTAAGTCAAAAGGGCATCAAGTATGCCACGGAGTGGGTTATTCGACGACATAATTCCCTACAGGAGATAAGTAAAATCTATTTAGCAGATGTTCAATTATTATAATTTAAAACAAGACATGGTCTTTTGTTCAACTTTAACTCCCACTAATTTTCGATGGACTGTATAACCCTCTGTTATATAGAACGGGAGACGCCGACAGTCTCCTAGTGGGGATCAGAATCTCAATGACTTGCACTACAGCCTTGTGGATACCACAACAAACTGTAATACAATCAAAGAGCACCCAACTCATGGGACTTGCAACTCCTTGCAATATCTGATCGTGGCTTCGGTCCCCAGAGACTTAATGGCCTTGTGGATAGCACAACAAACCATTAATTCTGGTCTAAGCTAACCATCATTACGCGATGAGCATAGATTTGCATGCAGCCCTTGTGGATAGCACAATAAAGCTACATGGTTCCTCTACCCCGATCTATAGGCATCTAATACCATAGCCACAGTTTCTCCTCCCAATTAAGCAGGCCTTGTGGATAGCACAACAAACCTGCCTAAAGTGATTCGAATCCTATGACTATAATGATGGTGGACCACGTGGTAAGTTCTCAACTACTCGCGTTACGGCTTAGAGTTTATCTGAGGGTATTTAGATAACTTTTATCTTGGTCTCTCCTAGGTGATAGTATAAAAATATATCGTATATATTTAGTAAGTACTATACCTGCTTTGATTCATAATCAAAATAAAACAATGTATCTCATACATATCATTAGTGTGGTCATGGATAGCACAGTGAGTTTGACTTGAGCCAACAGTCAAACGCACACACAATCTAACACAACAATTATATTAGATGACTTGCAAACACATAGGCAAAAGATCTTCATCTTTTTGCCTTCCTGGTTGCAGCTATGGATCGTCCTCGCTCCTTCCTCGATTGCCTCGATCATATTACAATAAATTCTAGAATTTACAGGTAAGTTGAAGAAGGCCTTATGGCGAGTACAAGAGTGAGGGAGGTAGAAATACATCAAAGAATGAGAGAGGGAGAGATGCGCAAATCTCTATTTATTAACAATTAATAAATATCCATCATTCATCCACGATCCACACAAACACATCATTCATCACATGAACAATTAAATAAGTGCATATCCATGACCACGGTGTGTTTTAAACATCCCACATAAATAATTTTGGCTTTCAAACAACTGGGATCCAATCAAAATTGGTATTTGAATTTCGAAAACTCATTTTATTAACCTAAGATGCAATTAAATCAAAATTTAAAAGCATTAAACACACATTATATGCGCACACACTACAAATTAATAATTCTAGATTATTCCATACAAATTAGAACAATTCTAATAATCTAACACTTAGATTAAACCCCATTAATAATCTAACAATTAGACTATTAATGACTAATCTAACTCTTAGACTAGTCCAACAAAGTTAATTAACAATTTAACACTTAAATTATTAATTAACTCTAATTATTAATTTACTACTAATCTAACTCTTAGATTAGTTAATTAATGTTAATTAGTAATTTAACACTTAAATTATTAATTAACACAAATTAATTAATAACTATAATCTAACAATTAGATTAGAAGATTAATGTTAATCATTAATTTAACCCTTAAATTAATAACTAACATTTAATCATTAAAGACTACTAATTTAACACTTAAATTAGTTATCTAAGTTAATTGTTAATTTAACTCTTAAATTAACAATTAACTTACATATTAATTAACAATTAGTTGAAATAATAATTAGTAATCTAACTATTAGACTAATAATTATTAATCACTAATTTAACTCTTAAATTAGTTAAATTATGAGTTAATTATTAGTTTAACACTTAAACAAATAATTAACATTAATTCAATAACAACTAATTATTAACTAAAATGATTCATAAGCAATTAAAGCCCAATCAAATAAAATTTAATAATAACTATAAATTTCAAAACATTAACTGGTTTTCTGAAAAACAGTTTTGAGAATTTTATCTAAATTTTAAATAGGCTCATTGGGGTTTTAGGGGTATAAAATGGGGAATTTAAAGGATAATAAAGGGTCTACCGGTTAACCAGGGAGGACCGGCCGGACCGGTCCGGTCGGACCGGCTCGGGACCAGCCGGTCCCCTCCTGTCTTCTCCAGCCCGCCCACACATAGCAGGTTGCAGGAAACCCTAGGGTTCCCACCCGGTGGGCGGCCGCCCCGCCATCGATGCCCCCCGGCGCCGTCGACGTGCCCGGCGCCGGCAGGGTCGCGGGCGGTGGCCAAAATAATAGCCGGCCGAGCCCTCCAAAACCCCCAGAAATCAGATTTTCCAGGTTTTAAGCTCAATTTTGCAGCTCTTCGAGGCCACCCTGGCGCCGGCTATCATGCCCGATGGGTAGTGATGACTATCACCAAAAGATCCATATATCTAACCCGCCATCCCAACGCTTGGGAGGCAAGTACGAAGCCGCTAAAGTACCCCGGTTCATCATCTCATGCAGAACTCCGAAAACCCCAAATAAAATCCGAAAAATAACAGAAAAATGATCTAAATATTTGTGTTCATCTTATGAACACTATTTCGTCATTTTAATCGGATTAAACGCATGGAATAACTCATGGAAAAATTAATTCGGAGATCGAAACGGGATGGGAAATAGTGGAACCTGGCTCTGATACCACTGTTGGGATTTCTCGGGTTTCACCGGATCGCTCACGCAGCGGAAATAAAAATTTACAGCGATCCGTTCCCGTTTCGAAAAACAAAAACCTACTATTATCGGATAATCGATTCTCACCGTGTGCGGATTCGAATCCGCAACCGTTTGGTTCCGTCGGTGCGACACCACAAGCCGCGCAAACGCCCGGCCTCTAGCGAAGTCCACGGGATACTTCCCGCGACGGATATCCTCGCGTTCCTCGTTCTTCGCAGCCCACGAAACCTCCGCCGGTCGCCGCAATGATCGCAGCAACGCGCGGACGATTTCCCGTCGAACGGGATTCGGAGAAGCGGCGGAACAGATCTGGATCTATCTGGACGCCAGAGAGAGAGAGAAACTGAGGAGGGGCGGCTAGGGTTAGTAGCAGCTTGGCCTGCTCAGCCCGTTCGCTATGTTTTATACTAACCGCGCGGTTTTCCATAAAAACCCCCGGTTTATATAAAACCCACTTATTTAACCATCGCCTTCAGAATCATTTGTGTGTAACCCTCTAGGCCCAAGTACCAGTCCAGTTAATGGCCCAACAAGCCCAGTGACTCCTCACTGACTTTATTAATCAATTAATAACCCTTTATTAATTAATTAATCAATCGAATTGATGTCGCACATCGAATTCGACCGGACCTCCGATCACGTTGGGTGTCAAGCAACACCGCGTGAACCCAGAAGGTATTGGGGTTAAGTAACCCACTCTTGGAACCTTTCCGCCGACAGTTACCGCGTGGATATAATCCTTCATTCGTACAATGCTCTCTAGTCATCTCAGGGTATGGCGTGCTGTCAAACCCTAACCGGTCGACTCACTTGGATTGGATGCCGCTGATGAATATCGGAAAACTCCTTTCCCGATACTATCGTCCGCCCTGGCCAGGGACTTTCGCGCATCCTTCCTAGAGCATTTTCTCTCTAAGTACCAAGAGTGAATGATTCCTTATTGACAAACAATTCCCTTCGAAGGTATTCCGCTGTACCCAATCCTTGGCGTATTAGAATCCCGTGGCTAGAGATTCGTAAACCAAGGTCAAAGCATAGAAGTCCACCGCCAAGGTGTCCTTGGTGTCTCAGGTCTGAGGACCATCCACGCAACTGCGACAATAGAATCAAGCTGGTTGACACTGAGGTACAATACCATCCAGCGATTCAGTCGGATTAATTCAATGAACTCATTCTCCAATGAGCACCTACAGATTCACCTTAGTGTCTCCACACAAGTGACTTATGAGATTAGTCACCCTCATCATATGAGCAGGAGTAATCTATACTAGTCTAACCGGATATCCGATGTCCTTCTCGGATATCCTCCGACTAGGAACAATTAAGAATATGTGTGTTTAAGTGATCAGTCTCATTAGTCTCATCTCATCATAGTCTGATCACTATAGCACATATTCACGGACTTCATTATGAAACGAGAATTAATGCGATTTACACATAATGAATATTATGCCATTTTATTAATAAATGAACGAGATTTACATAGTCAGATTGGCTTGTAGGACACCTAAAACTAACAGTTAAGTAACCATGCTTGTGCAACTTTTGCAACCTGCTTTTGCCAACGTACCCAAGTCTACAATGCCACATGTATGCTTGGTTCACACAATTCTTACTCTTCTTAAGAACATTATCAATTTGAATATATAAGAAACATCTAAGAGATATAGACCGTTGACTAAAGATGACGAAGATATTGATTTATTACCATAATAAATCGAACAACATCTATTCTCAATAGTCAACCTATATCCTATCTTGTCCAAACAAGATATTGATATGATGTTCTTTATTATGCTAGGAACATAATAACAATCTTCTAATAGGATGGCGTCTCCTGATGGAAGTCTGAGGTTTACTGTCCCAACAGCAATTGCCGCAACTTTTGTGCCGTTTCCTAGCCTCAATTCCACCTCACCTTGTCTTAGCTTGCGCTTACTTGTCAGCATTTGCACATCATGACAGATATGAGAAGCACATCCGGTATCTAATACCCAAGATGTGGAATCTCTAACTGACAAGTTGATATCTATCATATAGATATCTGAAGCTTCAGACTGCTTCACCTTTCCATGAGCTTTATCGTTGAGGAACTCCTTGCAGTTCCTCTTCTAATGCCGATTCAGCAGGAGGATCAGCTCCAGGGACAAAGTCAATGTTCTCAGATCTGAAGACATTCTTCAGGTATCTGAACCAATCCGAGTAGATCAGGTAAGTCAAAAGGGCATCAAGTATGCCGCGGAGTGGGTTATTCGACGACATAATTCCCTACAGGAGATAAGTAAAATCTATTTAGCAGATGTTCAATTATTAAAATTTAAAACAAGACATGGCCTTTTGTTCAACTTTAACTCCCACTAATTTTCGACAAAAACCCTCAGTTATACAGAACGGGAGATGCCGACAGTCTCCTAGTGGGGATCAGAATCTCAATGACTTGTACTATAGCCTTGTGGATAGCACAACAAACTGTAATACAATCAGAGAGCACCCAACTCATGGGACTTGCAACTCCTTGCAATATCTGATCATAGCTTCGGTCTCCAGAGATTTAATGGCCTTGTGGATAGCACAACAAACTATTAATTCTGGTCTAAGCTAACCATCATTACGCAACGAGCATAGATTTGCATGCAGCCCTTGTGGATAGTACAACAAAACTACATGGTTCCTCTACCCCGATCTATAGGCAACTAATGCCATAGCCATAGTTTCTCCTCCCAATTAAATAGGCCTTGGGGATAGCACAACAAACCTGTCTAAAGTGATTCGAATCCTATGACTATAATGATGGTGGACCACGCGATAAGTTCTTAACTACTCGCGTTACCGCTTAGAGTTTATCTGAGGATATTTAGATAACTTTTATCTTGGTCTCTCCTAGGTGATAGTATAAAAATATATCGTATATATTTAGTAAATAATATACCAGCTTTGATTCATAATCAAAAGAAAACGATGCATCTCATACATGTCATTAGTGTGGTCATGGATAGCACAGTGGGTTTGACTAGAGCCAACAGTCAAACGCACACACAATCTAACACAACAATTATATTAGATAACCTGCAAACATATAGGCAAGAGATCTTCGTCTTTTCGCCTTCCTAGTTACAGCTGTGGATCGTCCTCGCTCCTTCCTCGGTTGCCTCGATCAGATTACAATAAATTCTAGAATTTACAGGTAAATTGAAGAAGGCCTTATGGCGAGTATAAGAGAGAGGGAGGTAGAAGTACATCGGAGAATGAGAGAGGGCGAGATTCGCAGATCTCTATTTATTAACAATTTAATAAATATCCATCATCCATCCATGATCCACACGAACACATCATTCATCACATGAATTATTAAATAAGTGCATATCTATGACCACGGTGTGTTTTAAACAATCCACACATGATTCAGCGCATCACATGGCTAAAATAAAAGAATTTCAAAATTAAATAATTTTGGCTTTCAAAAAGCTAGGATCCAATCAAAATTGATATTTGAATTTTGAAAACACTTTTATTAACTTAGCATGCAATTAAATCAAATTTAAAAGCATCAAAAACACACATCACATGTGCACACAATCCAAATTAATAATTCTAGATTATTCTATGCAAATTAGAACAATTCTAATAATCTAACACTTAGATTAAACCCCATTAATAATCTAACAATTAGACTATTAATGACTAATCTAACTCTTAGACTAGTCCAACAAAGTTAATTAACAATTTAACACTTAAATTATTAATTAACTCTAATTATTAATTTACTACTAATCTAACTCTTAGATTAGTTAATTAATGTTAATTAGTAATTTAACACTTAAATTATTAATTAACACAAATTAATTAATAACTATAATCTAACAATTAGATTAGAAGATTAATGTTAATCATTAATTTAACCCTTAAATTAATAACTAACATTTAATCCTTAAAGACTACTAATTTAACACTTAAATTAGTTATCTAAGTTAATTGTTAATTTAACTCTTAAATTAACAATTAACTTACATATTAATTAACAATTAGTTGAAATAATAATTAGTAATCTAACTATTAGACTAATAATTATTAATCACTAATTTAACTCTTAAATTAGTTAAATTATGAGTTAATTATTAGTTTAACACTTAAACAAATAATTAACATTAATTCAATAACAACTAATTATTAACTAAAATGATTCATAGGCAATTAAAGCCCAATCAAATAAAATTTAATAATAACTATAAATTTCAAAACATTAACTGGTTTTCTGAAAAACAGTTTTGAGAATTTTATCTAAATTTTAAATAGTCTCATTGGGGTTTTAGGGGTATAAAATGGGGAATTTAAAGGATAATAAAGGGTCTACTGGTTAACCAGGGAGGACCGGCCTGACCGGTCCGGTCGGACCGGCTCGGGACCAGCCGGTCCCCTCCTGTCTTCTCCAGCCCGCCCACACATAGCAGGTTGCAGGAAACCCTAGGGTTCCCACCCGGTGGTGCCGACCGCCGAGCCCCGGCCCCCCCCGGCAGGCGCTGGCCCCGCCAGCGATGCCCCCCGGCGCCGGTAGGGTCGCGGGCGGTGGCCAAAATAATAGCCGGCCGAGCCCTCCAAAACCCCCAGAAATCAGATTTTCCAGGTTTTAAGACCAACTTTGAGCTCAATTTTGCAGCTCTTCGAGGCCACCCTGGCGCCGGCTATCATGCCCGATGGGTAGTGATGACTATCACCAAGAGATCCATATATCTAACCCGCCATCCCAACGCTTGGGAGGCAAGTACGAAGCCGCTAAAGTACCCCGGTTCATCATCTCATGCAGAACTCCGAAAAGCCCAAATAAAATCCGAAAAGTAACAGAAAAATGATCTAAATATTTGTGTTCATCTTATGAACACTATTTCGTCATTTTAATCGGATTAAACGCATGGAATAACTCATGGAAAAATTAATTCGGAGATCGAAACGGGACGGGAAATAGTGGAACCTGGCTCTGATACCACTGTTGGGATTTCTCGGGTTTCACCGGATCGCTCACGCAGCGGAAATAAAAATTTACAGCGATCCGTTCCCGTTTCGAAAAACAAAAACCTACTATTATCGGATAATCGATTCTCACCGTGTGCGGATTCGAATCCGCAACCGTTTGGTTCCGTCGGTGCGACACCATAAGCCGCGCAAACGCCCGGCCTCTAGCGAAGTCTACGCGATACTCCCCGCGACGGATATCCTCGCGTTCCTCGTTCTTCGCAGCCCACGAAACCTCCGCCGGTCGCCGCAATGATCGCCGCAACGCGCAGACGATTTCCCGTCGAACGGGATTCGGAGAAGCGGCGGAACAGATCTGGATCTATCTGGACGCCAGAGAGAGAGAGAAACTGAGGAGGGGCGGCTAGGGTTAGTAGCAGCTTGGCCTGCTCAACCCGTTCGCTATGTTTTATACTAACCGCGCGGTTTTCCATAAAAACCCCCAGTTTATATAAAACCCACTTATTTAACCATTGCCTTGAGAATCATTTGCGTGTAACCCTCTAGGCCCAAGTACCAGTCCAGTTAATGGCCCAACAAGCCCAGTGACTCCTCACTGACTTTATTAATCAATTAATAACCCTTTATTAATTAATTAATCAATCGAATTGATGTCGCACATTGAATTCGACCGGACCTCTGATCACGTTGGGTGCCAAGCAACACCGCGTGAACCCGGAAGGTATTAGGGTTAAGTAACCCACTCTTGGAACCTTTCCGCCGACATTTACCGCGTGGATATAATCCTTCATTCGTACAATGCTCTCTAGTCAACTCAGGGTATGGCGTGCTGTCAAACCCTAACCGGTCGACTCACTTGGATTGGATGCCGCTGATGAATATCGGAAAACTCCTTTCCCGATACTATTGTCCGCCCTGGCCAGGGACTTTCGCGCATCCTTCCTAGATCATTTTCTCTCTAAGTACCAAGAGTGAATGATTCCTTATTGACAAACAATTCCCTTCGAAGGTATTCCGCTGTACCGAATCCTTGGCGTATTAGAATCCCGTGGCTAGAGATTCGTAAACCAAGGTCAAAGCATAGAAGTCCACCGCCAAGGTGTCCTTGGTGTCTCAGGTCCGAGGACCATCCACGCAACTGCGACAATAGAATCAAGCTGGTTGACACTGAGGTACATCCAGCGATTCAGTCGGATTAATTCAGTGAACTCATTCTCCAATGAGCACCTACAGATTCACCTTAGTGTCTCCACACAAGTGACTTATGAGATCAGTCACCCTCATCATATGAGCAGGAGTAATCTATACTAGTCTAACCGGATATCCGATGTCCTTCTCGGATATCCTCCGACTAGGAACAATTAAGAATATGTGTGTTTAAGTGATCAGTCTCATAAGTCTCATCTCATCATAGTCTGATCACTATAGCACATATTCACGGACTTCATTATGAAACGAGAATTAATGCGATTTACACATAATGAATATTATGCCACTTTATTAATAAATGAACGAGATTTACATAGTCAGATTGGCTTGTAGGCCACCTAAAACTAACAGTTAAGTAACCATGCTTGTGCAACTTTTGCAACCTGCTTTTGCCAACGTACCCAAGTCTACAATGCCACATGTATGCTTGGTTCACACAATTCTTACTCTTCTTAAGAACATTATCAATTTGAATATTGTAATAAGAAACATCTAAGAGATATAGACCGTTGACTAAAGATGACGAAGATATTGATTTATTACCATAATAAATCGAACAACATCTATTCTCAATAGTCAACCTATATCATATCTTGTCCAAACAAGATATTGATATGATGTTCTTTATTATGCTAGGAACATAATAACAATCTTCTAATAGGAAGGCGTCTCCTGATAGAAGTCTGAGGTTTACTGTCCCAACAGCAATTGCCGCAACTTTTGTGTCGTTTCCTAGCCTCAATTCCACCTCACCTTGTCTTAGCTTGCGCTTACTTGTCAGCATTTGCACATCATGACAGATATGAGAAGCACATCCGGTATCTAATACTCAAGATGTGGAATCTCTAACTGACAAGTTGATATCTATCATATAGATATCTGAAGCTTCAGACTGCTTCACCTTTCCATGAGCTTTATCGTTGAGGAACTCCTTGCAGTTCCTCTTCCAATGCCGATTCAGCAGGAGGATCAGCTCCAGGGACAAAGTCAATGTTCTCAGATCTGAAGACATTCTTCAGGTATCCGAACCAATCCGATTAGATCAGGTAAGTCAAAAGGGCATCAAGTATGCCGCGGAGTGGGTTATTCGACGACATAATTCCCTACAGGAGATAAGTAAAATCTATTTAGCAGATGTTCAATTATTAAAATTTAAAACAAGACATGGCCTTTTGTTCAACTTTAACTCCCACTAATTTTCGACAATAACCCTCAATTATACAGAACGGGAGATGCCGACAGTCTCCTAGTGGAGATCAGAATCTCAATGACTTGTACTATAGCCTTGTGGATAGCACAACAAACTGTAATACAATCAGAGAGCACCCAACTCATGGGACTTGCAACTCCTTGCAATATCTGATCATAGCTTCGGTCTCCAGAGATTTAATGGCCTTGTGGATAGCACAACAAACTATTAATTCTGGTCTAAGCTAACCATCATTACGCAACGAGCATAGATTTGCATGCAGCCCTTGTGGATAGTACAACAAAACTACATGGTTCCTCTACCCCGATCTATAGGCATCTAATGCCATAGCCATAGTTTCTCCTCCCAATTAAATAGGCCTTGGGGATAGCACAACAAACCTGTCTAAAGTGATTCGAATCCTATGGCTATAACGATGGTGGACCACGCGATAAGTTCTTAACTACTCGCGTTACCGCTTAGAGTTTATCTGAGGGTATTTAGATAACTTTTATCTTGGTCTCTCCTAGGTGATAGTATAAAAATATATCGTATATATTTAGTAAATACTATACCAGCTTTGATTCATAATCAAAAGAAAACGATGCATCTCATACATGTCATTAGTGTGGTCATGGATAGCACAGTGGGTTTGACTAGAGCCAACAGTCAAACGCACACACAATCTAACACAACAATTATATTAGATAACCTGCAAACATATAGGCAAGAGATCTTCGTCTTTTCGCCTTCCTAGTTACAACTGTGGATCGTCCTCGCTCCTTCCTCGGTTGCCTCGATCAGATTACAATAAATTCTAGAATTTACAGGTAAATTGAAGAAGGCCTTATGGCGAGTATAAGAGAGAGGGAGGTAGAAGTACATCGGAGAATGAGAGAGGGCGAGATTCGCAGATCTCTATTTATTAACAATTTAATAAATATCCATCATCCATCCATGATCCACACGAACACATCATTCATCACATGAATAATTAAATAAGTGCATATCTATGACCACGGTGTGTTTTAAACAATCCACACATGATTCCGCGCATCACATGGCTAAAATAAAAGAATTTCAAAATTAAATAATTTTGGCTTTCAAAAAGCTAGGATCCAATCAAAATTGATATTTGAATTTTGAAAACACTTTTATTAACTTAGCATGCAATTAAATCAAATTTAAAAGCATCAAAAACACACATCACATGTGCACACAATCCAAATTAATAATACTAGATTATTCTATGCAAATTAGAACAATTCTAATAATCTAACACTTAGATTAAACCCCATTAATAATCTAACAATTAGACTATTAATATCTAATCTAACTCTTAGACCAGTCCAACAAAGTTAATTAATAATTTAACACTTAAATTAATAATGAACAACAATTAATTGTTAATTACTAATCTAACATTTAGATTAGCCAATCAATGTTAATTATTAATTTAACTTTTAAACTAATAATTAACACTAACTAATTAATAATCAATTAATCTAACTCTTAGATTAGATAATTAAAGTTATCATTAATTTACTATTAAATTAATGACTAACAATAATTAATCAAGGACTAATTTAACATTTAAATCAGTCATTTAAGTTAATTATTAATTTGACAATTAAATTAACAACTAACTCAAATTAATAATTAACAATTAGATGTATTAATAATTAATAATCTAACAATTAGATTAAAATTATTGACTACTAATTTTAACTCTTAAAATTAGGTAAATTAAGGTCAATAATTAATTTGACACTTAAACTAATATTAACCTCAATTAATCCACAACTAATTGCTAATTAATAAATCCTTAATTAACTTAATGATTTAAAATCATCAAAATGCCCAATTAAATAAGATTGAATAATAATTTAAAATTTTGAAACAATTTTAAAATTTACATCAAATCCAATCCCATTAATTATTAATGGGGCTAATAGGGGTTTTAAAAGGGGTTTAAATTGAAAATAAGGGAATTAATGGTGGGGGGGAAATTAACAGAAATGGGCCCAACCCATTAGGGCACCAGGCTCGAGCCTCTGGCTCGACCAGGCACGAACCCTGGCTAGGCCAGGGGCCGGACCCGAGGCGCCCTGGTCCGAGCCAGGGTCCATCCGGCCCGCAAGGCCCGGTCCGGTTCAACCCTGGACTGGCTCCCCCCCTTCCCACCCGACGAACCCTGAAGACACCCGAAGCCCTAACTGTTGCAGGTTTTGGAGGGTGCTTCCCGGCGGTGGGGAGCGAGTATTGGCGGCCGGCGGCCAGCGGCACGGCGCCGTCCGTACCTGTCGGTGCCCCTTCTGGCACCGGTGGGATCGCCGGAGAGGCCCCACACATACAGCCCGAGCCCCTCAAAAACCCAAAAAATCTGATTTTCAGGGTTTCAAAACCCGAATTTGGGGCTTGATTTTGCAGCCCTCCAAGGGCACTCCGGCGCCGGCTATCATGCCCGGTGGGCAGTGGTGACTATCACCAAGAGATCCGGAGATCTGGCACGCCATCCCAACGCTTGGGAGGCATATACGAAGCCGCCGAAAAGGACCGGTTCATCATCTCATGAAGAACTCCGAAAACCCCAAATTTAATTTCGAAAATTGCAGAATATTAATCAAATTAATCGTGTTCATCACATGAACACAGATCCAACAATTAATCGAAGTTAAATCATGGAATAATACATAAAAATATTAAATTCGGAGACCGAAACGGGATGAGAAACAATGGAACCTGGCTCTAATACCACTGTTGGGTTTCTCGGGTTTCTCCGGATCTCACGCGCAGTGGAAAATAAAATAAAAACGGAGATCCGTTCCCATTTCAAAAAACTAAAAACTACAATTATCGGATAATCGATTCTCACCGTGTGTGGATTCGAATCCACCACTTCTCCGAATCCCGTTCGACGGGAAATCGTCCGCGCGTTGCGGCGACCAGCGGAGGTTTCGTGGGCTGCGAATAACGAGGAACATGAGGATATCCGTCGTGAGGAGGATCCGTGGAACAGATCTGGATCTGTCTGGACACCAGAGAGAGAGAGAAACAGAGGAGGGGCGGCTAGGTTAGCAGCAGCTTGGCCTGCTCAACCGTTTGCTATGTTTTATACTAACCGCGCGATTTTTCATAAAAACCCCCGGTTTGTATAAAACACACTTATTTATCCATCACCTTGAGAATCATTTGCGTGTGACCCTCAAGGCCCAAGTACTAGTCCAGTTAATGGCCTAACAAGCCTAGTGACTCCTCACTGGCTTTATTAATCAATTAATAATCCTTTATTAATTAATTAATCAATCGAATTGATGTGGCACATAGAATTCGACCAGGCCTCCGATCACGTTGGGTGCCAAGCAACACCGCGTAAACCTGAAAGGTATTGGGGTTAAGTAACCCACTCTTGGAACCTTTCCGCCGACAGTTACTGCGTGGATATAATCATTCATTCGTACAATGCTCTCGAGTCAACTTAGGGTATGGCGAGCTGTCAAACCCTAACCAGTCGACTCACTTGGATTGGATGCCGCTGATGAATGTCGGAAAACTAATTTCCCGATATTATCGTCCGCCCTGGCCAGGGACTACCGCGCATCCTTCCTAGAGCATTCTCTCTCTAAGTACCAAGAGCGAATGATTCCTTATTGACACACAATTCTCTTCGACGGTATTCCGCTATACCCAATCCTTGGCATTTTAGAATCCCGTGGCTAGAGATTCGTAAACCAAGGTCAAAGCACAGAAGTCCACCGACAAGGTGTCCTTGGTGTCTCAGGTCCGAGGACCATCCACGCAACTGCGACAATGGAATCAAGCTGGTTGACAGTGAGGTACAATACCATCCAGCGATTCAGTGGGATCAGTTCAGTGAACTCATTCTCCAATGAGCACCTACATATTCGCCTTAGTGTCTCCACACAAGTGACTTATGAGATCAGTCACCCTCATTATATGAGCAGGAGTAATCTGTACTAGTCTAACCGGATATCCGATGTCTTTCTCGGATATCCTCCAACTAGGAACGATTAAGAATATGTGTGTTTAAGTGATCAGTCTCCTTAATATGATCTCATCATAATCTGATCACTATAGCACATATTCACGGACTTCATTATGAAACGATAATTAATGCGATTTACACATAATGAATATTATGCCATTATATTAATAAATGAACGAGATCTACATAGTTAGATTGGCTTGTAGGCCACCTAAAACTAACAACTCCTACTCATGCGATGAGGGTGACTGATCTCATAGTCACTTGTGTGGAGACACTAAGGAGAATATGTAAGTGCTCATTAGATAATGAGTTCTCTGAACTGATTCGACTAAATCGCTGGATGGTACTGTACCTCACTGTAAACCAGTTGGATTCTATTGTTGCAGTTGCGTGGACTTCTGTGCTTTGACCTTGGTTTATGAATCTCTAACTACGGGATTCTAAGCAGCCAAGGATCGTGTATAGCGGAATACCGTCGAAGGGAATTGAGTGTCAATAAGGAATCATTCTCTCTCTGAACGATGAGAGAGAATGCTCTAGGAAGGATGCGCGAAAGTCTCAGGCTAGGGCGAACGATAATATCGGGAAAGGAGTTTTCCGATATTCATCAGCGGCATCCAATCCAAGTGAGTTAACCGATTGGGGTTTGACAGCACTCCATACCCTTAGTTGACTCGAGAGCATTGTACGAATGAAGGATTATATCCACGTGGTAACTGTCGGTAGAAAGGTTCCAAGAGTGGGTTACTTAACCCCGATATCTTCTGGCTTCACGCGGTGTTGCTTGACACCCAACGTAATCGGAAGTCCGATCGAATTCGATGTGCGACATCAATTCGATTGATTAATTAATTAATAAAGAGTTATTAATTGATTAATAAAGTCAGTGAGGAGTCACTAGGCTTATTGGGCCATTAACCGGACTGGTTATTGGGCTTAGAGGGTCACGCGCAAATGATTCTCAAGGCGATGGATAATTAAGTGGGTTTTATATTCATCGGAGATTTTTATGAAAAAACGCGTGGTTAGTATAAAATATAGCGAACGGGCTGAGCAGGCCAAGCTGCTGCTAACCCTAGCTGCCCCACCTCTCATTCTCTCTCTCTCTGGTGCCCCAGAAGAATCTGGTTCCCTGGATCTGCTCCGCTGCATCTCCGAATCCCGTTCAACGGGAAATCGTCCGCGCGTTGCAGTAATCGTTGCGGCAAACGGCATTGACTTTGTGGGCTGCGAAGAACGAGGAACGTGTGGATATTCGTCGCAAGGAGGATTGCGTGGACTCTGCTAGAGGCCGGGCGCTTGCGCAGCTTGCGGTGTCGCACTGACGGAACCGAACGGTTACAGATTCGAATCCGCATACAGTAAGATTCGATAATCTGATTATCGAGTTTTTAGTTTTTTCGAAACGGGAATGGATCTCCACTTTATCTTTTATTTCCGCTGTGCGGGAGATCCAGAGAAACTCGAGAACCCAACAATTCCTCTTCCTCGATGCGACGCCGAGGGACCCTCCCAACTCTGGTGCGATGCCGGAGGAATATCCTACCTGCTGGTGCGATGCCAACAGGTCCCATTCCCCCTAAACCCCTATTCTTATTCCCCTCTTTGTCCCACATCAATTTTGGTATTAGAGCCAAAATTCGATCCCCCATCACGCCATCGTGCCACCCCTATTCTCCAACGAGATCGCTGTCCTCAGTCGCCGTCCTCCGCTGACGCCACAATTGCCGTCCTCCGCCGTTGATCCCGCAGGCTGCCGGAAGCGTCGCGGCTGCTGCGTCCACCGTCCACCCTAGCCGCTGCTGTCGCCACCCCCCACCGACCCAGCCCTCCTTCTCTCCCTCCCAACTGCAGCAACTACATAAAAATAAGAAGAGGAAGGTTCGGAGAGGTCGTGAGCCATGCCGCCGCTAGCTTCCACCGCCATCGCCGTCGCCATCACCGGCTTCCCCCGCAACCACCTTCACCGCCGTAGCCTGCCCCCGCCAACATCGACCGCTGTGTTAGCCGCTGTCGTCTGAGTTCAGGCCGTCACCCGTCACCACCCTCCACCGCCACAACCGGAGCCGACGCGGACGTCGCCGCCGGCCGACCGCACCGCCCTCGCCGCCGGCCACCGGCGCCGCACGCCCCGCCACCTCGGTCCGCCACCGCCAGAGCCCTGCCCTGCACCGCAAGCCGCTCCTTTCCCCGTCTGCTTCGTGTGAAAGAAGGAAGAAGAAAAGAAAAGGGCCCGTGCCCTATTTTATTTGGCCTGGTCAACTTCGTTCGACCAGCCCAGTCCGGTCCGCTTGACCCGGTCCGGTCCGGTCTAGTCCGAACCGGGTTGACCCGATCCACTCGACCCCCTTCTTCTGCTTAAACCGAGCCATTGAGATTACGGCTGAGCCAGGGTCCACTGGGCTCGAGATCTATCACCTGGCCCATACTGGTCTGAGCCAGGTTCCCCTTGGGTCCGAGCCGGGGTCTAAACCAGGTTGGGCGGTGCAATAGGAGTTGTTGGCGCACCGCCATCGTCGAGAAATCATCCGGACTCCGAATTGAAAGTCGATTGCATCGTTGGGATCGTATCAACGAGGCCGACTGCGCTGTACATTCCGCCTGACAGCAGTGCCTCATTTTGCGTGCAGCACTTGCACGCTTTACGAGGGCGCTTATGCCCGCCGTTCGAGGTCACCCTAAACCCCAATTTGAGCACCGTTAGAGGCATTGGTCTCGTCTCAGTGAGGCACATCCAGTTTCAGCACACATCGGATCCGATTTACATCGATTTGTGTGCTACTTCTGCATGCATATCGAGGTCATCATTTCTACCCCCATTTTGCGCGCTGATGTGTTGAGATCGTTGTGTCGGGATTCGACTGAAAAATGCAGCGGAATAAAAATAATATCGGGATTGGATCCATCCCGTTTCGATCAATAAAACAAGACCGGAGTAAATCGGATTTACCTTGCGCGGATTCGAATCCGCGTTCGTTTTTCGGTTCCGTCGGAGCAGTGCCGCAAGTCGCGTAGATGCCCGACCTCTAGCGGTATCCACGCGGTTCTCCTCGCGATGGATCGTCCTCTCCTCCTCGTTCAATGCGGCATTCGTGGATCCCGTCTGGCTGTGCGTAATCCGCCGCAACATGCGGATTCGGAATCTCCCATCGGACGGAAGGCGGAGCAGTCGGGAATCGAAGTGGAGCCTCCAGATGGCCGCCTCGTGTCGCACGCCTAGAAGAGAGGAGAGAGAGAGAGAAAGAACGACGGCTAGGTCAGAGTTGCTGGCCCCCGACGTAGAATCCATTCTTTTATAATAAGTATGTTTGCAGTTTTTCATAAAAACCCAGACTTATCCTAAATCCAGTCGGATTATCCATCGACTTGAAAACCATTTGCGTGTGAGCCTCTAGGCCCAAATACCAGTCCAGTTAGTAGCCCATTAAGTCCAGTAACCTTTTACTGACCTACTAAATTAATTAATATCCTTATATTCAATTAATCAACCGAATTTAATGTCCCACAATAAATTCGGACGGACTTCCGATCACGTTGGATGCCAAGCAACATTGCGTGATCTTGGATGGCACTTGGGTTATCGCAACCTTCTATCGGAACCTTTCTGTCATCGGTTAGCGCGCGGATATAATCCTTCATCCGTGCAATGTTCCCGAATCGACCTAGGGTATGGTTTACTGTTAAACCCTATTTGGTCGATTCACTTGAATCAGATGCCGCTTATCTGAATCCGATAACTCCTTATCGAATACAGAGTCCGCCCTGGCCAGGGACTTTAAGCGCATCATTTACAGAACATTCTCTCTCAAACTACCGAGAGCGGATGATCCCGTATTGAACACACAATTACCTTCGAGGGCATTTCCCTGAACCCGATCGCTTGACTTATTGATAACCCATGGTTAGGGATTCGTTAGTCAAGGTCAAAGTTCAGAAACCTACCAACAACATATCTTTGGCGTCTCAAGTCCAAGGATCATCCACGCAACCGTGACAAAAGAATCGAGCTGGTTAACAGTGAGGTGTTTACCATCCAACGATTCATAGTCGGATCAGTTCAGTGAACTCATTCACCAATGAGCACCTACAGGTCCAGCATAGTGTCTCCACACAAGTGACTTATGGGATCAGTCACCCTCATCATATGAGCTGAAGTAACCTATACTAGTCTATCCGGATGTTCGATGTCCTATCTCAAACATCCTATGACTAGGAACAATTAAGAACATGTGTTTATAAGTCTTCGGTCCTGTAATTATGATCTCATCATAATCCGAAGACTGTTGCACATGTTCATGGACTTCATCATGATACGATAAACAGAAATCGAATTAATTACACACAATGAATTATTGCCATTTATTAATAATCTGAATCAGTACATAGTATCGGATTGACTTTGAGACCATCTAATACTAACAGATCGTACCATTGGCATCCTTGCAGCGAGGCGGACCTCGTCCAACACTTCTTCAGCCAATGGTGCATTGATCTACACGCCATCTGCTTTATTCAGACAGATTTGTCTTACAGGTCGGAATCTTAGTTACGCTTCCTCACCATGGATTTCACGTTTGAGGTGGACCTACCTACTTCTATGCAAGCCAGGGTGTTTCTTACTGCCAGTCTGTATGGCAATTTTATTTCGCAATCTATTATGGATTGTCTATCCCATACGGACTACATGGTTGTCTCTGGATACCGAGATTGTGTGCAGTTTTCCCATCTTCTAAAGGACAAAAGCAGTTCCCAATCCGTCAGATATTATGATGATGCATGGTGCAAGGTTACAGCACATGGTTCATAATTAGCTTGGGCAAAGAATGGATGAATGATCAATACGTTATAGTTGATCCCACTGGGGGGTATTGTCTTTTATGACCCGAGGGATACCAGGCATCCTTTCGTATTCTCTATTCCACTCATCATGTTCGAGAGAAGCTTCAACAATTATATTTAGCTGGCTTAGCTAAAGTGGCACCTTCACTTGTTACTGGTTGGGATCATGACTTATTTGTTGCTTCTGGATTACACATGATTGCTGATACAGTATTCGAGGTTGATGTTTCATGTATAGTTCATAGTTGGGATCACGCATTGTTTAGACGATCAAGATTGGATCGCATCTCTGATGATGTGTTTAGCGATGGTCAACATGATACTACACAATTTCCTATTATCTCCTGGGATCAGGACTTATTTGTTGAGGCAGAGTTATATCTTATTGATGAAAATATTTTTGATGACTCAAAACCTCATCCAACACCTACTAAAGATGTGATGATAGCAACCCTGCACGAGGATATTTATGACTTGCTACAATCTCCCGTGGATATGATATGGCAGACCTTCTGTGATTCACATAGAGCAGACCGGATGGTGATTCTTGATATGATTCTCTGCTTGAAGACTCCAACAGATGATCCAATCGTCCGCTTGATTATACTGGTGCACTTCAAAATTCGAGGACGAATTTTTTTGAACTAGGGGAGATTGATGATGGAGATGATGCATGGTTTACGGAGTTCCATTTATTTACATGTATTAGGACCATTTATGATCCATTATGAGTTTTTTTAATTTTCTAGGAGTTTTAGAAACGTGGGAGGATAAGGATGGAAGTCCAAGAGTCATGAGGAGTTACAAGAACGAGTCTATATATATGTATGTGTTCCAGAAATGAAGGGATAGAGAAGATTTTGTTGAAGAAAAAAAGAACATGTTTGTGCGATTGTTGCCTCTGTGATGGAGGCCCCATCCCTCTTCCTCGGTGCGACGCCAAGGGACCCACCCAACTCCGGTGCAATGCCGGAGGAATATCCTACCTGCTGGTGCGATGCCAATAGGTTCCCTTCCCCCTAAACCCCTATTCTTATTCCCCTCTTTGTCCCGCATCACATATGCATTTATACATAAGATACACATGTGTTTGTACGTATGATACATGGATATGAACAGTATACTTTATGGACAGCAATCCAGCAAAAAAATTAAATAGCGTTAACTCCTCTATCAATCTTGATCTCCATCCCCTTCCCCTCACATCGAAGCTGTTTCACTTGTTCCATGGAGTTTCCGATAGACCAACCTTGCTCGAAACCACTGTGTCAATACTTAGATCCACCTTCTAGAGGGCTGATGCCAGAGATGAGCTTGAAAGAAGCCTTAATAAATCATTAGATCCTCCATTGGATGTGATCATTTTCAGACTGATGGGATAAGCTATGATCATGACAATGATGATATTCTATTATACATTAGTTCCTGATTGACAGGGAAGAATCTCAATAAAAACATAACCAAACTGGGGACATCTAGTACAGAAAAAATTAAATGAAGTGAGGAATAATAGATATGCTTGGAAGGGAAAAATCTCATGTACATTACAAAATGCCAAGTTCAGTGACTAGATGAAACCAACTGTTTTGGCAGGTAATTAGATCCTCACATAAATTCTCCTTATAATAAGAACCTGCCCAGATCCATCAGTTCTTCAAATTGTGTCAGGCACCTTGAATCCATGTGCCACCATTGCTAAAACTAGGACAACTGGATAAGCTCGGGCACGGCACTGGCAATCAACCAGGGATATAGTCCCACATTCTTGCAAAACCTCTGCCTATCTGGCAAACTTATCTCATCAGATCTAAAGAGAATGCCATTTTTTTCTGCGTTTACCGCAGAACTCATCTTACAGTCTCCAGTGAAATTCCCCCATATGGCAATCTTTGTGTCTCTGAAATTCTTTGATACATCCAAAAACTAGAGACTCTAATCCCATTTATTTCTGAAGAGACTAGAGAATAATGCAAAACTTACTTTGTTCATAGCACCTGTAACATCTCAGGTTCCAGGAACTCAGAACAGTCAAAGGTCCACTTTGCAGCTCATTTTCCCACAAAAACAAACAAAGTGAACCTGACCTATAACATGCCTTTTAAATCAAGAGCCCTCTTTGCTTTGATTATATGAATAACAAATAAATACTCAATTTATTAGTTCATGAGATGACATTGACCACCAACAAAAGATAACCTCCCTGAAACTGTTGGCCTTGTGCATCATTCCATGACATGGTTGGTGAGGACACCCGCGCTCGGACCCGGTTCGACCTGACCCGTGTCTACAGACGGAGGAGGACGTCAGCGGCGATTCCAGCCTCGTTGTGGCTCGACGATGGTGCATTTGAAGATTGATGTGTTTTTGTGTGGTTATGGAACATTTGGCACTGTTGTAAGGCCCATTATGAGGCCCAGTTATCTTTCTTTTATTTCTTTTGCATTTTTTGTACGAATTTTGAATATTTTGTTGTGGGAGGGTCATTTATGTCATTAGGGATTCATTAGGGTTAAAGTTTTCTATTTAAAGACTTGTAAACCTCTTTTAGAGGCATTGATGAAAAAGAGAATGAAAAGAGCATTGCAAGCCGCCACTGTTGTGCGTTCGCGTGTGCCTAGGGTGTGAAGCCCCACCTACGCTCCCTTGTCGTCTTCCTCGTTCTTCCTCTCTCCCTCTGTTTGGCGTCTACCCAGTTCTTTCCCCCCCGCTCGAACCAGTCCACGGAGGACCCCACCTCACCGCGTGGGAACGCAACCCCAACGCCTCACGATGCCCCGTGGTGCGCAAAGGAGCACCACTGCCTCCCACCCTCCACGCGGCGCTGCGAAGGGGCTCGGTCGCCCCCACCACGTCGCTCGAGCCTCGCCACGGGGGAACGATCCGCCAGTGCCCCGCTCCATACGACGCTCGAAGCCACCCGGATCGGGCCCCCCTCTGCCCTCCTTTCTTCCCTCCCTCCCGCTCGCGCTTGGTCGAGCCCCGCGTGGTCCTCGAATACCGTCGACGAAACCTGCGGCCTCCCCAGCCCCACTCGTCCACATGAGCGCACCACTCGGCCATCAGGCCCCGCCTGCCATGCCCCAAGACGAGCGCTACTACAGCACGTGACTTCGTCGCGTAAATGCCACTGCAGACAGGGTTCTCCCCATCGCGAGTTGGTACCGTCTCCTAGTTTCGAGGGCCGGAACGTGTGTTACAAGATTACCGCGTAGTCTGTGGAGTCACGTCATTCGAATTCGGGAACCCACTCGACAGTGGGACGGTTAGCGTTCACTGAACTCATCTCTTTCAATCTGTCGTTTATTATATGATTGAGTTTGTTCCCGTGCATGTGAGTTAGAATTTCCTAGCTAGTTATTTAATTCACTGTTGGATTGTAGTTGAGCGATCCGTCTCGTGGTTATTTATTTTATTCATCATTTTAGTGTTAGCGTGTCTCCATCTATTTAGTGTTTCACTTTGCTTAGTTGGTCAGCGTCATGCATATTAGTCGTCTAGGTGTCAGTTGATGCACGTCGTCACTCTACCTGTCTTGCATGCCCACTCGTAGCAGCACGATTTTCCACATGTCTACACCTGCGTCAGGTTCGCAGGCGGGGTCCCCGAATGTATTTGATTTAGCCGAGTTGATTAGTCAGCTCGCGCACCGTATGTATGTTTGGGACCAGCGCCTTGGGAATCGGGGAGGTTCGAACTGTTCTGATGAGAACCGAGTTGATGAGTCCGAGCGTACGATTCAGGACTTGGCAGGTCTCAGGGGCGCTCCGGGGGTTCTTGCCCATGCCCCAGTCCCACGTCACCCAGGACATCCTGTTCCAGCCATCCATGTCCCTTATGATGAGGCCCTTCCAAGGGCTGATCCTATTGACGAGCGGCGTCTTGTCGATGACGGGGTGGATTATGATCCACATGATGAGTTAATGGAGCAAGTTGCAACGCGTAGGCATTTGAGGCATAATAGGCCGCGCGATAGGTTTGAGGGTGCCGATCAGAGACACGCAAGGCGTCAGGTGGATAGGATTGATCATTATGATCACTGGGATCTTCATGACGGCAATGATCAGCTAGAGCGACGCGGTCAGGACGTACGATTCGATCGACACAATCGAGAGGATCGACACGACCGCCGTGATCGAGCTAACCGAGTTGAGCGACATGATCGAGGTGATCGATACGATCGGTACGCCCGTGGGGTTCAGCCTGAGTTTGGTGAGGCGCCTAGACGCCATCAACGTCCGAGGGATCGGGATGATCCAGATGATTGGGATGATTTTGAGGAAGAGTGGAGGCCCCATCACGTCCTGAGGGACCTGGATGACCGTCGGGTCGCTCGTGCGGATGCTCCCACTTTTGACGGGTCCTTGGATCCAAAGGTTTATCTTGATTGGAAGGCCGGCATGAATCGCTACTTCGATTGGATGGGTATGACTGATGCCTGGTGAGCTCGATTCGCCATGATGAAGCTGACAGGCCAGGCTCAGACCTATTGGTCGAATGTCGAGGACCTGCTTGAGTAGCGTCGGCATGATCCCATCGAGTCGTGGGAAGACATGAAGGTCAGGCTGCATGAGAAATACCTTCCCCTGACTTACCTCCACCACCTCATTGATAGGTGGCAGAACATATCTCAGGGTACTCGCACTGTTTCTGAGTACATTGCCGAGTTTGATGAGTACCTGATGAGAAGTGGGGCTCGAGAGGAGAGCGCGTTGACTCTTTTCCGCTTTCGGAAGGGTCTACGTCGTATGTATCAACAGGAACTATTCCGTCAACATGTGACGACCATCGAGCACGCTTATCAGGTCGTGAGAGAGATGGAGCAGTTTGAGCTTGAGGTGGAGTCACCCCTGCGTACTCGACTGCCCTAGCAGCGATCCCTTGATCAGCGCGCCACCCCGGGAGTGCCATAGAGGGCTCCATCCTTCAGGCCTGCTGACCCCAGTCGTCAGGACCCCCCCTCTCGCCCTCGTTTTCCCCAGAGAAACCCGGTGCCCGCCTTACCGGCCCCCCCTGCCCGTCCTCCCATGGGAGCTCCGCCACCTAGGCGGGAGGATAAGGGGAAGGCCCCAGCTATAGGAGAGTCCTCTCAGGAGGGTGGATCCCATGGTCGGTGTTACAGGTGTTAGGGATTTGGGCATTTCCAGTCTCAGTGTCCGTCTAGGGCCATGGTTATGGGAGAGGTGGATCCTGAGGAGTCCTAGCCCGGGTTGCAGACTGTGAGTTATGCAGCTAGAGATGAGATGGCGGATGATTTTCACTCTGAGGGAGAGTTTGTGGGTTGCATCCAGACTCAGTTTCTATGGGATGGTGGTAGTGAGGATCGTCCTTGTAAGGATAGGATTGGCGTGGTTAGCTGCATCTTGACCCAGTCGAAGGTGTGTGATGATTGGTGCCGCACCACTATCTTTCACACCTACTACTGTGTTAATGACAAGGTGATCATTGATAGTGGAAGTTGCATTAATGTAATCTCCACTAATGCCGTCGCACGCCTTGGGTTGACTGCTGTTGATCACCCTCGTCCTTATCGAGTATCTTGGGTGGATTCTACTTCCATTCCCATCCAGACGAGTTGCCTCGTTCCCATTCACTTCCCACCATATAAGGATAAGATCTGGTGTGACATCCTTCCTATGGAGGTCGGGAGCCTTATTCTTGGCAGGCCTTGGTTGTACGATATGGACGCGACCCTTCAGGGCCGGTCCAACACTTGAATATTCCAGTACGGCGACCTGCTCATCACTTTACAGCCTTCTCGACCTAGGGCGTCCTCTCAGCAGGAGAGTTCTTCGGCATCCCCGAGTACCCCTCCACCTCCTTCTGGTGCTGCTACCCTTTCTAGCACAACGCCTGTTAGTCCGTCTACCACTCTCAGCACGGCTTTAGCGAGCACATGTTCCAGTTCCCGTCCGACCCGATCGGGCATCGCCAGCACTCGCAAGCCTTCCCTCCTTAGCACACCTTCTACTATAGCTTTACACCTTATTTCTGCAAGAATTGAGGTTTTCGGATCCGGTTATCGGGTCAATTTTCGGGGTCGGATCCCTTAGTTCGGGCCCTGATAGGGCTGAGACTCAGTTCTGTTTCGCGTTAAGCCTGCTCGACGCGGTTTAAACGGCGTCCAGCAATGTAGACGCGTTTTAGGCTGTACCACGTGACCGCCACGTGGGCTGGCCTTGGGTCGCGAGAGTACGGCCCCAGTCATATCGTCTGAATGGCGTCTTGGATGGATAATGCCTTTCAGAGTACGACCCTGGCTTGTCAGTGTACGGCCCGGTCTTGTTGTCTGAAAGACGTCGGGCGTGCACGACGCGTTTTACCTAGCTTCTGGCTGACCCCACGAACCTTCCTTCCTTTCCCTCATTTCCTCCTTCTTCTCTCTCCTCTCTTCCTCCGGTGAGCCGACGGCTCTTTTTCCCCCTCCTTCCTTTTCCTCCCACCATTTCATCTCTCCCTCCAATCCATCGACCTCCTAACTTCCACCACTACCACCACCATCTCCTCCGCAACGTTTTTCTCTCCGGATGGCGGCCGACGTCCTGGTGGAGTAACGGCGTCCACGGTGGTACCGGCGGCGGCGTGGGGCAAGGCGGGTAGGCGGCTTAGACCATGGAGGAGTTCAAGTAACCGGTAGGATGACGATTCCCATAGTATTTCATTTAAAAATCATGTTTTTCCGCTTTGGAGCATGTATAGGGGTGTTCTTGGGGTGAAAATACTAAATGCATGAAATGAGAAATTGGGTGTTTTAAATAGGTAGTCAGGTTCTTCTCCCCATTCTCCATGTTTTTCGTGTTTTTACACGATTTTGGGGAGGAAATCCCATCGTGTGGACCGGGAGATGGCGGAGGGAGAACCTGTCTGTGAGGGTTAAATGGCGTCAGGGGATAGCTGTAGACACGCTAATTTTGGCATCATTTCGAGTAAATTTCATATCATATAATAATGCCTCAGAATGGTCTGATATTTAATCATTGATTAATTTTTATTGATCTTTTTGAGTGTCGGGTTTAACAGACATGTTTAAGTTAATCAATTAAATTGATTTTAACTCAAATTTCAGTTAAAATATGAAGAAGTCTAAAAGACGTCGACCTGTGCGGACGCCATTTAGAGTTTATTCTTATTTTAACGTTTAAATTTGAATTTTAATCAGTTGATTAATTAGATAAAAGGCGTCTGTAAGGCACGACGTGTTTTAGGTTTCCTAAGTTATTTCTACTTCTTTTCCGGATGTTTATCCTTATCTTAATTAGTGTAAAAGACGTCTATACATGTAGACGCGTTTTAGCTAATACAGATAAAGATAAGTTTTTCTCGGATGTTTATCTTTATCTTAATCAATCTGAAAGGCGTCTTTTATGGTTGACGCGTTTTAGATAATTACAGATAAAGATGAATTAATCTGTATTTATCTGTTGGTTAAGGTAGATAAATCCCAAATTTTTCCATGTAAATCCGCGGACGCAGAAGAAGTCTATAAATACCCTGCATCTTGAATGTGTGAAAAAAGTTAGAATCAATGTTGAGAATTAGAGTTGGAATTATAGTTAAAATTTAGGCGATATCGAATTGAAGATCGAAGCAACGACGTCCAAACGCCGAAGTGCTGCTGTTTCCAGAAGTCGACGTCCGTTCTTCATCCAATCTTCATCCAATCAAGATCAAGCTTTCTATTCTTCATCCAACCGGCATAAGTTTTTCAATTCATTTCTGCACTTTTCATATTCACTTCATTAATTCTACATTCTTCATCGCATCACTCCATGCAACACACACAACACTAGCATCATTTTCAAAACCAATTTAAAGGGGTTTCAAAGACCATCCCAACAAGTGAGTTTTCTGTTTACTTGCATGTTTAAAACTCTGTTAAGAACGGATACTACTTTTGCCTGAATTCTCATTGTTTCTTCATTCTTCTTTCTATTTTCTATAAGTTGCAAAGAATCAAGGGGAGGAAATCAACAAGCAAATCACAAGAACTTTGGACGATCCTCAAACTCAACAGCAAGAACAAAGACAAGAAAGGGCTCTCTTTCTTCAGCCGGCTGAAGGAGGGGAATCAAGAGCTCAACATTTCCCACGTTTAAACAGGTAGGCGATCAAACTCTTTCTTTTGGAACTTTTAAGTCAAAAGTTTCTGGCGATCACTTCATTTAGTTTCTTTTTAATAGGTTTATTTTGCACTTAAACAACATAGATTTTTCATGATAATCACACACTCATTTTAAGCACTCACAGTTTTTTTAGCGATCATGGTGGGACTTGGTCTCGCCATCTTTTAGTTCTTTTGTTCTTGCTGTTATCAATCGGGCACCCACGGTGCACCACTTGTGTCTCTCGACACGTCCTCACCAATTGGTGAGTGTTTTTAGTTTAGTTAATTCCCTACGTGCACCACGTGCACACCCCTGTGGCAAGATCTTGCCCTCCCCGTTGGTTAGTTAAAAAGTTGTTTTTTGTGATGAAATGTTGTGTGATTGACTGATATCTTAGTTGTTTAGTTGATAAAATCATCCTGTTAAAATCTGAAACTAAAAAAAATCTTACATGAGTTGATTATTTATTGTTTTTATCCTGTTTGAGGAGGAATCAACCCAGAAATTCCTCCTGGAAAACTACTTCTGCGACTTGAAAAGCGTCCAGGAACAGCGACGCGTTTCAAACTGCGTCGGTTAATCAAGACGCCTTTCAGTCTTATTTCTCTGCTGTCTGCAATCTGAGCTTCTGCTAAAAAATTAAGATTATGTTTGAAAGGCGTCGACTACCCTCGACGCGATTCAGGCAGTTTCTTATTTCTTCTTCAGTTCTCAGATTTTTGTGATCTGTGTGCTAATTATCCATTATGTATTAAGCATTAGAGGCCATCCAGGCTACAGGTCATACGCATTGAGGCTAACACCCTCCTTTTCTTAGGAACACTCTACTTGACATCATCAACTCTCTCTGATTGGGTCGGTCCCTCGATCAGATTAGAGTGGCTGGCGTTAAGGCCTCCGTAAGTCCCCAAAATCGAGGTACTCCTCCTTGATCATCGGGCTAGTTGTACCAGTTTAAGTCCCGGTTAGATTCCATAAACGTTGTGAGAGAAAGCCATAGAATATAACGGTGGATATTGAACTGAAACTAGGATCCCATCCCTTGAGCGAATTTGTGGTTTAATTAAATCCAAATAACTCAACAAGGAATCTTAAAATCACGCTAAACATCCACTTGTTTGTTTAAATCTCTGTACAACTTGTTTGCCAATCCTTGAAAAAGAATCTAACATCATGCTGCTCCGATCAGACAGGGACTTGAGTATGGCTCCAGATGCCATTGTCAACTACGAGGGAGATGCTAATGCCCCTCGTGATTCCGATTACAATTTTGAGAGCGGGAGAGATGCTGATGCCTCCCGTAATTTTGTCCCCATTCCGTTTCGACATGATGGGAATGTCCGGACCCCTCTCTATCATCCTCATGAGCAATATCCTGATCCTCCCCCGCATGAGTATGCGATTCCCAATCCCATTCTCGAGGGAGACATGAATCAAAATGATCCCTCGTCCTCTGATCCTTCGGATCTTGTCAATGCTTTGGGAGTTCTTGCCTCCCGTCTGGACCCTCAGCAGTTCGAGGCGATCCAGTCCATTCTGAAGGAGAAGGCACCCATGCAACCTGCTGAGCCGAACCCTGCGGCTCCCCCTGCCATCCCTCAGCAACCTCCTCTTCATCCTCCTTACATTCATCAGGCCATGGAGGGCCTCCATATCACTTCTCGGCCAGCTGGGCCGCAACTTTCATCTTCTAGGCAACCGGGAAGACTGCTGACGCCCGCTTATCAAAATGCCCTCGGGCATGGCGGAAGCTCTGCCGGACCTCCTCTTTACTGTCCTCCTTGTCCGACGTACTCTAGGCAACAGGCCTATCAAGTACCTCCACCACCTCCTCCTCCTCAGGCTGATCTGACAATGCAAGCGTTGCTGGCAAAGATGGAGCGCATGGACGAACAATTCAACAACCTCCAGAAGATGATAGGGGTCAAAGCTGCACCGGAGATCAATTTACCGAGCCTGCCAGTGTTCCACCTGCCACCCTCCGAGATGCCAGTGTACCGGAAGTACAACGGTACTGGTAACCCCTTCACCCACTTGAAGGAGTTCATGTACGAATCATCCTTCTGGCAAAACGACAAGAGGTCGTTGGCCTTTTTGTTCAGGAGATCTTTAGAGGGACCGGCCCTCGAGTGGTTCTTTTCTTTGGAACCCTCCGAAGTAGAGGACTATGGCATCGTTTCCCGAAAATTCATTCAACGATACCAGGACAGAGTTGCCCCTTCCTTGTCCATCACTGACCTAATAGCAGAAAAGATGAAACCCGATGAAGAGTTCGTCAGTTTTGCCGACAGATGGCGAGGCTTGGCCGAGAAAGTGAAAGATCACTTGTCTGAGTCGGAGCAAGTGAAGATGCTGATTTCCAATGCCACGCCCCAGTTCAAACTAGTCCTCTCCCTGAACAATCTGACCAGCATGGCAGAGCTCTATGAAAGAGCACGGTACTGTCAGAATGCCTTCAAGGACGCTACGTTTTCTAGCGTCTTTGATCCTCACAGACCTAGCAGGCCTCCACCTCGGAAACCTGCAGTACCAAATACTCCCAGCACAGGTCCAACTACTGAGGGCACGCTCTCTCATGAGCAAGTCAACAGCATGAACAACAATTCGCCCCAGTTCGTGAGGAGTCAACAACAGTACTAGAGGCCACCGCAGCCGAACCAGCAAGGGTACAGGCAGCAGCCGAACCCTCAATATCAGCATCCCCAATATCAGCGGCCCCAGCAACAGCAACAACCACAGCAGTCGCCGCAACGGCAATTGCAGTACCAGCAGCCACAACAACAACAGCACCAGCAACAACAGCAGTATCAGCCGTGCGCACCGCCGGTATATCATAATGTCCCTCCTCCTGCTGACTATAATCAGCAGAGAAGACCTCCAAGCCCAAAGAGGGCAGAATACCCAGTCCTCCCAGAATCTTTGGCAGACATTTTCAGTGCCCTAATGGCAGCTAATGCCTTAGTCTTGCCAAGAGAAAAGGCGGTTTGGCCTCAGAATGCCGACACGTCTAGGTATTGCTACTTCCATAGGCAACCTGGGCATACTATTGACACCTGCTTCCAATTTAGAGAATATATTCATGATCTCAACGAGCAGGGCGGCATAGACTGGGAAGAAATGAAGAAATACATATCAGCCCTGAAGGCAAGAAGACCGCAGCAGCAGCAGCAAGCGAGAGCACCAGCACAAGCAGCACCACCACCAAACATGGGCATAGTGCAGAACCCGCTCTCGGAGCATCAAAACCAAAACCAAGTTGGCCCTATTCTGACAAACAGCCAGTCTGAGGCTGACCGTGGGCAATAGTCCATTACCATTACCCCTCTACAAACACCATCCACATACCCAGACCATAGCCCATTACCATTACCCCTCTACAAACACCCGCGTATCACTCACCCGCACCCAATAACCCATTACCACCACCCGCTTTCTTCAAGCCCATTACGCCCCACACTCTTACGCCTCCACCATAAAACCCACCGTAAACCAATTACGCACCCCTCTTACCATCCAGACCATTACTACACGTACCATTTCCTACTTCACCCGCTACCACTACCGCCTACCCAGACACCATCCAACCATCCAGACCGCTACTACGCGTACCATTCCCCACTTCATCCACCCCAATCACGTACCCATCCACCATCCAACCATCTAGACCTTTAATCCGCACCACGCCACCACCACCTAACCCCACGCCAGCGCCTACATACCAACACCTCGCATCACCTACACCACCCAACACTGCGGTACTCAAAGTGTCACCCGGATCTTCCACGGTTGAGGAACATGCGCTCCGGAGTGAAAGAATTTTCAACAAAGTCTTTCCTCAGTCAACAGTTAGGGACGGCCCATCACAGCCGCCGGAGGAAGCACACAATGAAGAGAGTGCACCAGGCACTCAGTATGATTTGTTGAAACATCTGGACCGAACACCGGTGCGAATCTCCGTGCTTGAACTGATCAAAAGATCGAAAAGTCACCAAGAAGCTCTGATGGAATATTTGCAGAAGGTGATGGTCAACGAGGACGTGCCGGTGGAAAAGATTACAGCACTGTTAGTTCTTCAGGGGGATCAGCCCTCCATTACATTTCATACATCGGAACTAGCACCGCCAGCTGCCAGAAGCATGGCTCTGAGCATCACGGTCAACATCTGCAAGAAGGCCGTAGATGCATGCCTGGTTGACATGGCTGCCTAGCCCCATCTCTGTGACAGCATATGATAACTCCACCCGTTCCCCTCTGGGAATGGTTTATTTGAAAGTAGAGCTAGGCCCTGTAAGTCATGCTGAGGTCGAATTTCACATTCTGGAAATCGACCCTTCTTTGAATGCCATTTTGGGTCGTCCTTACATAAAAACTCTCGAGGCGATTCCCTCCACGAATCATCAATGCCTCAAATTTCCCTTTAAAGGACGAATCATTAAGGTTACGAGCATGCCGATCCTTGCTGTTGCCCACACTTTGAATATCAAACCTGCTTCTTTACCTGGCCGACAACCTTTTCTGTCGGTATTACAGGTTTACCATCCAGTGGCTGATCCTCTGAAAACCGCCACTATTTCTCCTTACCCGTTAAATGCCATAAAAAGGGAGAAGTGCATGAGTACCCCAGGATGGAGAATAATGATGAAGAACGGTTATCTACCTGGAAGAGGTCTGGGCACACAATTGCAAGGCAGGACCACTCCTGTCAAAGATCACCGAGGAACACCTGGAAGCGGCCTGGGCTATAGGCCAAGAAAACTGAAACAAGATATTGTTCAACAAGCAGAGAATGAAGATGGTCAGAAAGTCTGGGAGACAATGTCTACACCGCCCAAGGAAGGCCGGGATCCCCTAACATGGACCTTATATACACATTTTGTAAAGGGCCCCATAATTAGCCATGACAACACGGTGGTCATTACTTCGTGTTTTGACTTCCATGATATATATGGGAGAGACTTGGCCAGGCATTGCTCGGAACTACTCACGTACCAGTCCTTGGAGGCTCTGCGGCCTATGAAGAGGAGAAAATTCTATGATCCTGAATGTGAATGGTACAGGTGGTTCGATCTGAGAGACCTCTACATTGTACTGAACAGACTGTTTCTCGATCCTGCAGAACCCAAGTGGCCGCCACAGATTGATGAGCTGATCGAAAGTCCCGGTGCTATCTTTGACAAACGGATATTGCTGTCGGAAGAGACCGATGAAGGGGAGCCAGATGACCCCTATGAAGCTGGCTACACCACATATCTGCTCTGGAGGGGGACATATCCTTCTCATGTTTTCATGCTCCATACTTTGTTTCGCACATTGCTCCTGACCCCGACTTGGTCGCGGGTCATTATTGAAGATATTCCACGGGCTCCGCCCGTTATGATTACTCTGTCCCCTCGGGACCTCATTCCACCACCTCCTCTCGATCTAGAGAGGATGTATGATTTAATCTGGGACATACTGTTGTATGATCCCCCTAACCCTTTGGCCTTGGTGCCACTTCCTCCATCTAATTCTCATTCTATTTATATTCATTCCTGTTTTATGCTTAACTCCTCTATTGTCCAAAAAAAAATGCCAATTTGGCAACAAATTCTTCTCAGGTCCTCATTGAGGAAACCTCTTACTTGTCCGATCACACCCCATTGCACGGGTCTTTCGGTCAAGATTCTCTCCTAGATCTACTCTGCTCCTCCCCTCGGGAGGATTCTCCTGTATCCTCACTTGTATCCCAGGATTTCCATCCTGCTTCATCTTCATTAGGTTATAATAGGGAGTTTAGTGAAGTTAGGCAGTCTAGTTCTAGGCAGGTTAGTCAAGTTAGGAAGTCTAGGAAGTCTAAGGGTAGGCGAATTCTAGATAGATACCTCCAGGACTTAGCTGATAGATGCTTTTCTTGCTCTTTAATCCCTCAGTTTTTAGAAAATCCAATTCAGATGCCAGAAGATTGTATGGACGATGAGTCAGTCAATGATGGGTATGGGGTGTATGAGTTAGTACATGAAAAAGACCCCATTATTGAAGATGAGGAAGATGACGAGGATGCGGCTGAGGCATATGCCAGTGGAGTGAAGAGATTCGATGAACCCTCAGCTGCCGTAGAAGAACCCACCAAAGAAATCAATTCAGGGACTGAAGACGAACCTAAGGTTGTCCTCGTCAGCAAAAAACTTTCTATAGAGGATGAGAAGGCAATGGTACAAGTACTTAAGGACTATAAGGACATTTTCGCCTGGAGTTATGAAGATATGCCGGGGTTAGACTCGTCATTGGTTGAACACAGGTTGACGTTAAAGGAAGGAGCTAGCCCGGTCAAGCAGAAATTAAGGCGATTCCACCCACAAATGGCTCTAAAGATGAAGGAAGAGGTCGACAAATTACATAAACCCAAATTTATTAGAGTTGTCCTTTATCCACAATGGGTGGCTAACATAGTCCCGGTTATGAAGAAGGACGGGAAGGTCAGAATTTGCATTGACTTCCGCGATCTGAACCGGGCGTGTCCTAAAGATGATTTTCCATTGCTTCATATTGATGTACTCATTGATAACATCGCTGGCTATGAAACTTTATCATTTATGGACGGATTTTCAGGATACAACTAGATTAAGCTAGCAGAAGAAGATCAAGAAAAAACATCATTCACTACATCCTGGGGAACATACTGCTATGTTGTCATGCCATTTGGATTAAAGAATGCTGGAGCCACCTATCAGAGGGCTATGATGGCAATATTTCATGACATGATGCACATAGATTTGGAAGTGTATGTGGATGATCTATTGGTTAAATCTAAGACGAAGGCTGAGCATGCCAAAGTTTTGGCAAGGGTATTAGAGAGATCGAGAGAGTATCAGTTAAAGATGAACCCCAAGAAATGTGTATTCGGGGTATCTTCAGGAAAACTACTTGGATTCATTGTCAGCAAACGGGGAATTGAGATCGATCCCAACAAGGCGAAGGCTATCAGAGAAATGCCACCTTCCAAAAACTTGAAAGAGTTGAGAGGTTTAATCGGAAGGTTGCAATTTATTCGCCGCTTTGTCTCCCAACACTCACAAAGGTGTAAGCCGTTTTACGACCTTACCAAGCCGGGAGTCAAATTCGATTGGAACGATAAGTGTGAGGAGGCATTCGATGGATTAAAGAACTATTTAGCAAGTCCTCCTCTTTTGAGACCACCATCTCCAGACAAACCATTGATACTTTACATTTCTGTCCTAGATGATGCAGTGGGGGCTGTCCTAGCACAAGAGGATGAAGAAGGAAAAGAGAGGGCAGCCTACTATCTCTCTAAACTTCTCAACCCCGCTCAACAGAGATACACGGCGATGGAGAAAACATGTGCAGCATTGGTCTGGGTTGTTCAGAAATTGAAGCATTATTTTCTGGCCTATTAAGTCCATCTCATCGCTAGGATGAATCCGATCAAATTCCTTCTGGAGAAATCTGTTCTTACTGATAGGTTAGCGCGATGCCAAAGCTTTCTATCTCAATTCGATATCATTTACATTCAGCAGAAAGCGATCAAGGGCTATGCCATAGCGGAACATCTCGCTCATCATCCCCTTCCTCGATTTGATCCAGTACGATCAGAGTTTCCGGATGAGGAACTGATGTCCGTAAATCAAATCAGAGATGATATGTGGACTCTGCATTTTGACGGAGCTCTGAATTCTCACGGAAAGGGGATCGGTATCGTTCTGTTATCACCTGAAGGTGTCACCATTCCACAAGCCTTTCAGCTTGACTTTCCAGTCACCAACAATATAGCTGAATATGAGGCACTCCTTGCTGGCCTCGAGGCCGCTCATTTTCATGGTGCCACTAAACTCAGGATTGTGGGTGATAGTCAACTGATTCTTCGCCAAGTGCTGACCAAATATCGAACTCTTGATCCCAAGCTCAAGCCTTATCAAGAGCTTACTTCTGCTTATTCAAAGTTGTTCACGAAATTAATCTTTGTCCATGTCCCTATGAATCAAAACATCTTAGCTGACGCTCTAGCTTCATTGGCATCTTCTCTTGATTTTCCAATCAGCAAGCAATCCGAATCAATCATAGTTCATAGGCGTCTTTCACCCGCCGTGAAAGACCCTTCATTTCTTAGAACTAAAGAGAAGTTGCTGAAGAAGGTCAGAGACAGAGATATCGTGGAAAAGAGAGAAATCATGTTGATAGAGCTGTTAGAAGAGATGGATGATGAACAGAAGCCATGGTATTATGAAATTGCCAAATATTGTGAAGATCAATCATATCCTGAGGAAGCTACAACAGAAGAGAAGAGAGCTATCAAGAGAGTTGCTCAACGATACACCCTAGTTGGGGGAGCACTGTATAAAAGAGGTTTTGATGGAGTTCTTCTGAAATGTCTAGACGAAGATGAGCTTTGGAAGGTTATGGAAGGAGCTCATAGTGGAGTTTGTGGTAGCCATTTCAATGGACAGATGCTAGCAAAGAAGATCCTTAGATAAGGATTTTATTGGCCAACCATGGAAGAAGACTGTGTAGAATATGTCCGTAGGTGTGCTAAGTGCCAACTTCACGCCGACAAAATTCATTCTCCTGCATCTTCACTCCATCCTGTTTCTTCCCCATGGCCTTTCTCCATGTGGGCTTTTGACATCATTGGACCCCTTAGTAATCTAGATTCCGGCATCAAGCAAAAATCTTTCATTATCACGGCAACGGAATACTTCACTAAGTGGACAGAAGCTGAAGCATACACGGAAATTAAAGCATCAACCGTCTGCAAGTTCATCATGAAGAACATCATCACCCGATTTGGAATTCCAAGTACCATCGTCACCGACAACGGACCGCAGTTCGTATCACAAGAATTGAAGGATCTCTGCAACAGGTATAGAATTGCATTGCATCATTCGTCTCCTTATTATCCGCAAGGCAATGGCCAAGCAGAGGCAACTAATAAGACTTTGATAAAAATCATCAAAAAGACGTGCAAATCTAACAAATTCACAGACTGGCCAGAAAAATTGGTTGAGGCTCTATGGGCCTACCGAACTTCAATCCGCACGCCCACTGGGCAAACTCCTTATTCCTTAACATTTGGAATGGAGGCGGTAGTTCCATACGAGATCCTTATACCGTCATTAAGAGTACAATTGAACAAGGAATTTTCCATTGATGAACATCGTTCAGCACTCTTTGCTCATTGGAACTCTTAGACGAGAGAAGATGGTCAGCCGCTAATCATGCAAAAGTGTATCAAAATAGACTAGCACGTTTTTATCAAAAGAAAGTCATTGAACATAAGTTCAAAGTCGGTGAAATGGTCGTCAAAAGGATTTTTGTAGAACCTGGTGGTCCACGTTCTAAGCTCCAACCTAACTGGGAAGGACCTTATGTTGTATCGCACGCTTTTCCTGGTAACGCTAATCGTCTTGTTAATGCAGAAGGAGAAGAGCTAACTCATCCCTGGAATGGTTTACATCTTAAGAAATACTACCCTTAGGTTAGAGAGTCGATCAGCATGGTAACAAAACCAGTGGAATCAGAAAATTTATAAACTCAAATTTCCTTATCAGTCTAGATAATTTAACTTCAAACACATTACTACACAGACTGACGCGTTTGATTCGTGAGTAACAAGAGATGCCAAGTCCTAAGGAATACCGAAAGCTTGACTAAAAGTGTAAAGTACAAATCATTCATTTTAAACCAAAAATCTGTTTTACACTCGGCCCATGATGTCGGAACGAGACTTAGAATAGACTACCAAGAATACCCGCCATCTTAGTAGGAGGCCGTCATAAAAAAATGGGGGAGATCCGTCCCAAAAGAAAAGAATAGAAAAGCAAAAGCAAAAGGCAAAATCCAAATGTCAAATCAAAAGGCCATTACACTACAAACGTTACATCAAGACCATAAAATGAAATAAAAGGGAACGCAAGGTCGATAAATACCCCGGAAAGAAAATGACCGAACCCCAACGGATACTAGGGTAGGAAAGGAACATCTTTTTAGGTCTCCAAAACCTTCTCATTGGCTTTATAAACTTATTCTTCCTTTCTTTCTAAAGAGGCGTACTCCAAACTTAAGGAATGGCTTAGATTGACTAAGGGTCAAATCATCAAATGGGATCACGAATGGAAACACAAGTTCAAACACGATGGGTTTAAGTTAAGTTGTTGAAGAACAATTTGGAAATTAAGTTCATAAATGAATATGATCTTTTGATCTGAGTACCATGCTGGTCTTTTAGTTCACATACATATGTCAAAAATAAATAAAAAATACATATTTCAAAAGTCCAAAAAAAATACATATTTCAAAATCCTAAAAAAATACATATTTCAAAAATCCAAAAAAAATACATATGTCAAAAATCCAAAAAAAATCATATGTCAAAAATCCAAAAAAATATATATTTAAAAAAAAAATCAAAAAAAGTACATATGTTTCAAAAGTAAAAAAAAAATACATATTTCAAAACCCAAAAAAAGAGATATTTCAAAACAACAAAAATATTTCAATTAGCATTTGCTTATTGCACTTGGTATGTCTCATTCATTTTATTTTCAGTGAGCATTTGTCTGCTTGTATGTTGCATTTTGCTTAAGTTTGATTATTCATATTACCTTTGTTGATAAAGGCTATGCCCCTTGACCATTCATTTAAGAAAAAGATCGATTGACCATTCATTTGGTCAGGCAAGGGGCTAAGCCTAAATAGATACTTAACCTGTTTGTTAAGTGATGTACAGGATGCAAGGCAAACATAGAACGCAAGATTGGAGGCCAAAAGTTTCATGTATATCATCAAAAGGTGTTTTGTACATGATACACAAAAGAAAGTCAAAAATACATGAGCCCTCAAGGCTGACTCTCTCCCGCCCCCTCGTCGAACTGGCTCTGAGCCTCGTCAGGCGCGTCCGGCGATGGAGCTCTAGGAGGTAGTGGTCCCATCAAACTCGGACCAGCTTGGCCTGATGATATGGCCACGCTCGCGGTGAACGCACTCCCGTGCCCCCTTTCCTGCGCTCACTGGCGGGCACGTCGGTAACGCTCCTCTACGCTGCGTCGCTCGTGCTCTGCAACGCCAAGCTGGACCCGGAGAGCAGTCATCTCAGCATCCATCTTCTGCCGCTCCTGCCTCTCCCGCTCTCGCTCCTCAGTGATGAATTCCAGTCGGGACTGGAGGCGTGAGAACTCGCGAGGAAGATCTCCGGTGGAGAGGCGAGCCACCTGCTCCTCAAGCTCGCGAACTCGAGCTACCTGCTCCTCGAGATCGCGAACCCGGGCCGCATCTGCTTCAGCCCTCCGAAGGGCTTCCTGAAGCTCAGCAACCTGAGAAAAAGTCATTGTCAGTTCAAGGCAATCAAGTAATCAAAATCAAATTCAAAAGTAAACGGAGAAGAACTTACTCGAGCAGCGCGATCCTCCTCTGCAAGGGAAGCTCGGTGGATGGCGGAGGCGAGCTGGCTCTGGAGGTCAGCCAGAGCAGCCTCATGGGCAGTAGAAGAAGAAGATGATGATGCTCCATATACAGGGGGAGCCGCCTGGGTGTAGACGGCTCGCTGCACCAAAAGACAACCGTCAGTGTTAATCGCCAAAATAATTAATTAATCAAAACATTCATTCATAAACATGCATACATACCAGATCAAATAGCTCCTTCTGGACCTGCTCTAACTGGGCCTCCGCGTCATGTAGGCGGGTCCGGAGGTCGATGATGACCGCATCACGTGCATCCTGCATATTACACATACATACATTCATTCACAAACATAAATCAAGATAATAATAAAATAAAAGACGCATAAAAGCATACTTACATCGAGCGGTCGGAGGAGCCGAAGCTAATCGGCGTAGTGAGCCCGGTACTACTGGAGGTAGGCCACGCTAGTCTCCGCCCGGGACTCCACTCTAACACCCCGGCGATGCCAGTCTTCATATTGCTCCGGGAATTTTGCTCGCCAATCGGTGAGGGCTTGCTTGCCCCTCATGCTCCTCCCGACGCCCTCCGGGACCTCCTCATCAACCCACTCCTGGTGGAGGCCCAGCGTCCTCATCACGAGGCGGAGGCGGAGCGGCTCGATTTGGTTGAGGCAATGCACCCACATTTGCCTCCCGAACCGCCTCCGGCCAGCCGTCACCCATGGCTGACCCTCCTCGCCCATACCAAGGTATGGGCGCCAGATCACCTGCATGTAGGTTAGACGCATTCATATAAATAACTTGCATTTAATGAATAAAAGATTGCATTTAATGAATAAAATTAGAACAAGTCAAGAATTTACCAGGAGCTCCAAGTAATCAAGGAACTGACGGCGGAGGGCCGCCAGCTGGTGATGTTGAGGGGCTGTGTCCACGATTGGCTGCCAACGGCAGGCCAATGGGACAACGCCCGGTCGTGCAATCCTCGCTCTGCCGAGCGGGAAGTAATGATAGCTCCACACCTGCATTCATGAACATATAGGTTAGTAAAGCATCATATCACATGGCATTGCATAAACAAATAATAAAACACTTAATACCTGGAGAAACGGCGAGAAGCCGCTGATGGTAGTCTCACGGTCAGGCGTGACCGCGGATAGGTCGGCGAACAAGTGGGCCAGAAGGTACGCACCCCATGCATACTCTCCTAGGCTGTCTAAATCATCTAACAAATAAAGAAACCTATAGTGGATATGGTCGCCCTTCGTACCGAAGAGCAACCGACCAAAGAAAAAGACTAAAAAGACCCTAAGCTGCCTATCTACCTCCTCCCCCTGACTAGGGTCGCTACAGTACACGGAAGAGGAAGACTCGGCTAACCTATCTCTAAACTCCTCCCGGGTCTCGTCTGATCGACGTCGGGGCTCCTCTAGTCCTAGGGCGGCCTCCACCTCTACCCGGGGGACCATCCTAGACTCCCTACCTAGGATAGACACCTCTATGCCTAGTAGGGCCTCTGCCAATCCTCGGTAGTCGGGGTAAGTCACCCCGCTAACCGGTCGGCCCTCTACCCTAAGGCCGGTAATCCTGGCCACATCCTCTAGGGTGGGGACCATATGTCCCCACGGCATTAGGAAAGCCCGGCTTTCCGCATGCCACCTCTCCCGCAGCGCCTGCAGAAGGACCAGATCGAGCCAGAACGGCTCGATATCCAAGACCTCGCCGAACCCCATCCGGCGCAGGCGCGCCTTCTAGAAGTCCGGGAGTCCCCGGTATGCACCTATAACTAAGTCCCAGCTTATCCTTGCTCTCATGGTCCCCTGCAAAAGAAAACATAAAGAATACATCAATTAATGATCATTTAAAAAAAAAAAACAGGAAAAATCATTTCTGGTTTGAAAGGCGTCGAGGCATATGGACGCCCATTGAAAAGCGTCCACGTGTCCTGACGTAAATCAAACTTATTTTCTACCTAATTAAAAATTCGGAATTTAACCTTGAAAGGCGTCGGCCCAAGGTGATGCCTTTTGAATGGCGTCACCTGGTCTGGACGCCTTTCAAGATCCGATTCCGGGTTCTTTGTAGAACCCCTTTCTCCCCTCGTTTTCTCGCCCCATTCATTCCATAGAAAACTTACCGTGTGGAGGTCGCCCTCCTCTCCTTCTTCCATAGCCACGGGCGCCGGTGGAGGGATTTGTTCTTCCAAGAAAGCCGTCGCCTCGGTGAGCTCGGCCGGTACTTCTTCCTCCTCTCTTGACGAAGCCTGTCGCCTCTTTGCCAAAGCCTTGACCTTGCGAGAACCCTCACCACGTTCCATTGAGCTTAGAAGAGGGAGTTTTTGAGAGAGAGAGAGAGAAAGATCGCCGGAGGAAGTCGCCGGAGAGTGAGGAGAAAGGAAGTTTTGAGAAAAATGAGGAAGAAAGGGGGCCTTCGCGGGTCTGTAGACAGAAAGTTAAAAGGCATCGACTCAGATAGACGCGTTTTAAGGCGCATAAGTTGAGGCGGCAAGGACAGCTGTTTGAAATTGACTGAACATCGTCCATGTGGGCTGACGCGTTTCAGGTTACCGCCAATTCTGGCCAGAGCCGTACGCAGCATGATGATGAAAGGCGTCTGATCTTCCAGACGCGTTTTAGGGGATTAATCACGGAATTAATGGCAGAGTCCTGGAAAAAGTAGGAGAGAGAATTTAAAGGCGTCGTGTCTGATAGATGCAATTTACGGTTAAATCAGAGTTTTTGAGGATTAAATGGTATTTCTCGAAAATGAATTATGTTTTAAAGGCGTCTTTCTGAGTGGACGCATTTTGCATTAACAGAACCCGAACTGTCAAATTTTCAAGAAAAATCAAGTTTTCACTAAAGGAAAAATCATGAACACATCACAAGGGGTTAAGGAAAGATTTCAAGGCATGAAAAATAGCTCTTTATTCAATGAAATCTTTTATTACATCAAAAGAAAAAAAAAAGAAAGAAAAAGGACACTTAAGGAAGAATTTCATAAAGACCTTTGAGGTAAGAAAATTTCAATCATCTATCTCTATTTTTAGAGGATTTTACACGGTAACTGAAGCCAAGGTTCCACAAAGTAGTGATAAGTTCTGTGGCTTCATAATCTTCGTCGGATTCCAAGGCACGCTTCTTGATCGGGGATGTGAAAGATAACTCGGAAAATTCACGACGGTTCAAGCTAAGTTGAGTAAGGCACCGATGAAGATTGTATAACACGAACTCGGTGGCTCCAATCAACTTGAGATCCGCTCCCGCTGCATGGCGTACTCTAACAGGCTTTCCAACAAGAGCGAGCGGAGACGAGTCAAATATGTCGGATGTCATGAGCTTCAGATACTCTCTCCAGTCGGCCCGGGTCTTGAGCTTTGGGACTTTATTGACCATATGCTCGTTGAACTTTACAATGTTGGCAATACAGTGGATCGGACTATTCATGTAAATTTGAGACGGTCTTGGAGGCATCTTCTTGCAGTACTCGAATTTAAAGTGAAGTTCAACCCACAGAGCAAAGAGTAACATGCACCCGTAGGGAGGACGACCCACAGATGCCGCAGAAAGTCCGCTGTAAAGGTAAGCCAAGAGTGCAGTGCTAATGGATTTACCTTCGAAGATCGCGCAAATAGCACTGACCTGATCATCTTCTAAGATGTTGTCCTGCGCAGGGAAGAATAGAGCACCGGCAAGGCATGTGACGAAAGCTTTCGTCACATCCTCCGCTTCGTCCTCCCTTAGATCATCGATCTCGTACAGAGTCCACTCAGCAAGCTTTGCAAGATTGATCCCCTTTTTGGTAAGGCATCCTTTAGCTTCTGAAGGATCCTTCATGATTGATGTCAACAATTGTTGACCGGTGATTCTCTCTCTTGTTAAAGCCATCTTATCTTTGGTCTTTAGGAGACCCAATAGAAGCTCCGCCTCCTCCAAAAGGATAGTGCATTCAAAGTCTTGGAAGAAGAACGTATGAGTTCGGGGATGCCACCATTCGATCAAGGCACCCATAGCCGCCCAATCTACGTTCGAACTCTTGTAGTGTTTGGCAAGCACCACTAGTCCTTGAAGATTCCACTTGGAGATGAAAACTTGCATGGAAAGCTTAACACTTTTTGCAAGTTTACGAATTCAAGGGAGAGGTAAATTTTCTCGGGCCAGGAAACATGGGGTAAGTCTGAAAAGAAGGATTGAAGAGTTTGAAGAACAAGATCAGTTGAAGAACGTGAAAAACATGAAAGAACATGAAGAAGAATTGAAGGGAAGTTAATTTAACTTACTTGAAGATTGGGATCCCTTCCGATGATGTGATTCTCCACGTCGGAGATCTTCTCCAGCGACATCTTCATCCTCTTGTTTGAAGAACCCATCCTCTTTTTCGGAGTTCTTCCTTCTTGAAGCTTGGAAACCTTGGAAACCTTTGGAAAACCTTGAAACCTTGAAGAAAAACTCAACCTAGGATCTTTGGATTATGGTAGGATTGCTTGGGAACAACTTAATGGTGTTTATATAGAAGGAATTGCGATCCTATGAAGACTTTTACGGATTGGAAAAGGGATGTGCATTGGTAGAGTTGGAATTCGAATAGAAGAACCTGTTTCTGTAAGTAAAAGGCGTCGAGGATAAGCGACGCGTTTTAAGATTGAATGGCGTCTGCTCGACACGACGCGTTTCAACAATTCTGTTATTTACCCGAAATTCTGTGGTTTTTGATGCTTAAATTGAATATTTGTTGGGAATTATTAATGATTTTGATTGCAGGAAAATCAGAAAATTCAAATGAAGCTGAAAATAGCAAAGAAGATCCTACTGTGGGAGTTTGTGAAGTCTCGACCGTGGCTAAAAAGACAGTTATTTCCATCCTTGTATTATTCACTGTAAATCATTTGCATTACTATATGTTAAGTATTTGTTAGACTATATCAAGGACCTTGTGATTTCGATGAAACTGGAATTTGAGTTCCCCTTCAACAAAAACAGTGATAATTCCAAAGAATTCTTAATCGCACGGATAGGCCGTTGGATTGTTAATTAGTGGGAACGATGGTTCTACTTTTGTGAAACGGTGCGTGGATAAACGAGCTTCGGCTTAACACTGGATTACAAGAATTGGTATCTTGACTCATTAATGACAATTTAACAATATTATCCTTGATTAATTTATATTTTATTTGACTTTATATTTTTCTTTTAGCCCAGCATGCATCATTTAGGACTTTGAAATCATTGTGATAAGGATTAATTACGGATTAAGTTTTAGACCATTAAATCAAATAACTCCAACATGATATGAAATATTCCATTCTGAATTGAGTATCTTGATTATCTTTGAGGTTCGCTTGAAGATATCATTGGAATTCTATCCTTTCTTGGACTCTTTATCCGATATTTCTTGTTTTCTTTCTAAGATCCATCATGGCCGCAGCACGTCCACATTGGCTGGCAAACGCTCCCCATGATGAAACCTACAGTGTCTACGACCTGGGGTACTTCCCACTCCGAGGAGGTTGATCGACTTTATTTTATTTCCTTGTCTACCTCATCCAGATATGATTGATTCCATTGATCTCCTTGAGCTATCTTCATTGATGATTTTGAGAAAAATTCTAATCATGTGATGTTAAGAGCGTGTCTCATCACATCTTGGCATCACCTTTTTAGTACATTCCATTTCATTTCACTCAATTGCAAAGACGATGCCAAGATGAGGCAGCTGTAGACACGCTAATTTTGACATCATTTCGAGTAAATTTCATATCATATAATAATGCCTCAGAATGGTCTGATATTTAATCATTGATTAATTTTTATTGATCTTTTTGAGTGTCGGGTTTAACAGACATGTTTAAGTTAATCAATTAAATTGATTTTAACTCAAATTTCAGTTAAAATATGAAGAAGTCTAAAAGACGTCGACCTGTGCGGACGCCATTTAGAGTTTATTCTTATTTTAACGTTTAAATTTGAATTTTAATCAGTTGATTAATTAGATAAAAGGCGTCTGTAAGGCACGACGTGTTTTAGGTTTCCTAAGTTATTTCTACTTCTTTTCCGGATGTTTATCCTTATCTTAATTAGTGTAAAAGACGTCTATACATGTAGACGCGTTTTAGCTAATACAGATAAAGATAAGTTTTTCTCGGATGTTTATCTTTATCTTAATCAATCTGAAAGGCGTCTTTTATGGTTGACGCGTTTTAGATAATTACAGATAAAGATGAATTAATCTGTATTTATCTGTTGGTTAAGGTAGATAAATCCCAAATTTTTCCATGTAAATCTGCGGACGCAGAAGAAGTCTATAAATACCCTGCATCTTGAATGTGTGAAAAAAGTTAGAATCAATGTTGAGAATTAGAGTTGGAATTATAGTTAAAATTTAGGCGATATCGAATTGAAGATCGAAGCAACGACGTCCAAACGCCGAAGTGCTGCTGTTTCCAGAAGTCGACGTCCGTTCTTCATCCAATCTTCATCCAATCAAGATCAAGCTTTCTATTCTTCATCCAACCGGCATAAGTTTTTCAATTCATTTCTGCACTTTTCATATTCACTTCATTAATTCTACATTCTTCATCGCATCACTCCATGCAACACACACAACACTAGCATCATTTTCAAAACCAATTTAAAGGGGTTTCAAAGACCATCCCAACAAGTGAGTTTTCTGTTTACTTGCATGTTTAAAACTCTGTTAAGAACGGATACTACTTTTGCCTGAATTCTCATTGTTTCTTCATTCTTCTTTCTATTTTCTATAAGTTGCAAAGAATCAAGGGGAGGAAATCAACAAGCAAATCACAAGAACTCTGGACGATCCTCAAACTCAACAGCAAGAACAAAGACAAGAAAGGGCTCTCTTTCTTCAGCCGGCTGAAGGAGGGGAATCAAGAGCTCAACATTTCCCACGTTTAAACAGGTAGGCGATCAAACTCTTTCTTTTGGAACTTTTAAGTCAAAAGTTTCTGGCGATCACTTCATTTAGTTTCTTTTTAATAGGTTTATTTTGCACTTAAACAACATAGATTTTTCATGATAATCACACACTCATTTTAAGCACTCACAACAGCGACGCCTTTTAGAAAGGCGGCTTCCACCTGCGATGCGATTTAGCCCAAATACCAGACTCTGTCTCTAGAACTGAATGGCGTCCAAGGATAGCGACGCCTTTCAAAAGGCGAGTTGCATGGGCGATGCGTTTTAAGCCATTTCCGAGGCCAGATTTCACATGAACCAGTTTAGGAGGCTTGAATGGCGTCGGCCTTGGGCGGCGCGATTCAAGGCAGAATCACATTAATTCATGCTATTAACATATCTTCACACTGTTAGATAGTTTGGTTAATTGCATGTTTGAAATCGTACTCGAGGATGAGGATTTTTACGTGATCGGATCGTACTGTGTTGTGTTTCGTGCGACTGTGGACCAAGAGTGACAAATGTAGCGCTTGCCACCTTGTGTCGGTGTGGGAGGGACACAGCGCCGGTGTGGGAGTGGTGGGGTGACGCTTAGAGAGAGGGTCACCTGGTGTACCCTGGGTTTAGCTAGTACCGGTGTGGGAGTGGTACCTGTGGAGTGTCACTCGTGCTGGGGAAGCAGAAACCACCTAGAGCCAGTTGGGCCGGAGTAGCTAGCGTGCTATCCGAGGGGTTACTATTTGGTCTAAGCGGGTTGGTGTTTCCCGCGTTCGGCTGTGTGGTTAGCGTGTTTTGCCGAGACGCTGGTTGTAGGCTCCCTGGTAGAATGGTTTCAGAGTTGTGCATGTTACATCTCGAATACATGTGTTTTATATCGGAATTTAGGAATTATGTTACTTGCTTATTCTACCTGTATCTGTGTTACTGCACTTGTGGGTGCGTGAGTGGGCGGTGGGGATCGAAGGATCCCTACTGAGTCTTTTCGTTGAGACTCACCCCTGCGGTTTTCAGGTGAGGGTTCCAGGTAGGCTTAGCGAGGAGAGTACTGCTTTGGGTTGCGCGCCAGTAGCTGTTGTTCCGGAATATGCCCCGACGTAGTTGTTATTTTATTTTCTGGCATGTACGCTTAATTATTTCTTTTCAGTTGGAGTATGTAATTATTTGCTGTATCGAGTCACATTGTAATAACTTTTAATTCTTTCACTTCCTTTTCAATTCAATGCGATGTGAATGTTTAGCTTAGTTTATTATTTATTTCTCAGACTTATCTAGATCCAGGTTTGGCTCCAAACTAATGATTCGGTACCCATTTAGTAATCGTATCCCTAATTATAGGGTGGTGGCTCGTTACAATTTCTACCAGGGAGCTTGAGCATGACTTGGTTGAGAGTGATCTTGTGTTTCTTTTAGCGGTTATAGAGGTTACTGCCAAGACCCCGAGTGAGCACCCCACCGAGGTCACCTCTCTTCTTCAAGAGTTTCAGGATATCTTTCCTGAGGATCTTACAGAAGGTCTACCACCTATGCGTGATTTCCAGCACGCCATCGACCTGATTCCAGGAGCCACCTTACCCAGCCTGCCGCACTATCGCATGAATCCCAAGAAGCATTCTGAGCTCCAGAGGCAGGTTGAGGAACTCCTGACGAGGGGCTCCATTCGTGAGAGCATGAGCCCCTGCGCCGTCCCCGCACTTCTTGCTCCAAAGAAAGATGGCACTTGGAGGATGTGTGTGGATAGTCGCGCGATCAACCGTATCATGGTGAGATATCGTTTTCCCATTCCCCGCCTTGATGATATGCTTGATATGATGGCGGGAGCCGCTGTGTTTTCAAAGATCGATCTGAAGAGTGGTTATCACCAGGTTCGGATCAGGCCTGGGGATGAGTGGAAGACGGCTTTCAAGACGAAAGATGGACTTTATAAGTGGTTGGTCATGCCCTTCGGCCTATCCAACGCCCCTAGTACCTTTATGCGGCTTATGACTCAGGTACTACGACCTTTCATTGGCACATTTTTGGTCGTATACTTTGACGATATCATTATCTATAGCCGTTCTAGGGAGGACCACTTAGAGCACCTTCGATAGGTGTGCCTTATTCTTCGTCGCGAGAGCCTGTATGGGAACCTTAAGAAGTGCGCTTTTATGACAAATCGAGTGATCTTCTTAGGGTTCTTCGTTTCATCTGAGGGCGTTTCCGCTGATCCCGAAAAGGTCAGAGCGGTGGTAGAATGGCCTGAGCCGCAGTCTATCCATGATGTGCGGAGTTTTCACGGCTTAGCGATGTTCTACCGTTGATTTATCCGCGGATTCAGCTCCATTACGGCTCCGATCACTGACTGCATTCGGAAGGGAGCCTTTCTTTGGACGAAGGTTGTTGCTTCAGCCTTTCATGACATCAAAGAGCGTATAACCCAAGCACCTGTCCTTCGTCTGCCAGATTTTTCGAGGGTGTTTAAGGTCTCTTGTGACTCTTCTGGTGTCGGCATAGGTGGGGTTTTGAGTCATGAGGGCCATCCCATTGCATACTTCAGCGAGAAACTGAATGACGCTAGGCTGAAGTACCCCACTTATGATAAGGTGTAACGACCCGCCACCCTATAATCGGGGATCCGAATACTAAATGGGTACCGAATCATTAATTTGGAGCCAAACCAGGATCTTGATAAGTCTGGAAAATAAATAATAAACTAAGCTAAACATTCACATCGCATCGAATTGAAAAGGAAGTGAAATAATTAAAATTTATTACAATGCGACTCAACTCAGCAAATAATTACATGCTCCAACTGAAATGAAATAATTAAGCATATAGGCCAGAAAATAAAGTAACAATTATATCGGGGCATACCCCGTAACGACCCAAAGCAACACTCTCCTCGCTATGCCTGCTTGGAACCCTCACCTGAAAACCGTAGGGGGTGAGTCTCATCGAAAAAGTCTAAGTAGGGATCCTTCGGTCCCCACCACCCACTCACACACCCACAAGTGCAGTACACAAATATAGGCAATTTAACTAAATAAAGCAGTAACACAATTTCGATATAAAACACACGTATTTATAACAGTAGCATGTACGATTCTGAAACTACTACAAGGTCCACAACTAGCGTCTCGGCTATACACACAAGTCACACGGCCGAACGCGGAAAACACCGACCCGCTGAGACCAAACAACAACCCCTCGGATAGTACACTCGCTACTCCGACCTGACACGGCTCAAAGTGGTCCTGCTTCCCCCAGCACGAGTGACACTCTGAATGTACCACTCCCACACCGGTACTAGCTATACCCCGGGGTACACCAGGTGACCCTCTCTTTAGGCGTCACCCCACTACTCCCACACCGGCGCCGTGTCACTCCCACACCGACACAAGGTGCCTAAGAGCTAACAACTGTCACTCTAAGTCCACCATCGCACAAAACACAACACGGTACGATCCGATCACGTAGAAATCATCGTCCTTAAGCATGATTTCAAGCATGCAATTAACCAGACTATCTATCAATGTAAATACATGTTAATTGCAGGAATTAATGAGATTCTGTCTTGAATCGCGTCGCCCAAGGCCGACGTCATTCAAGCCTCCTAAACTAGTTCATGTGAAAATGGGCCTCAGAATATGGCCTAAATCGCGTCGTTCAAACGGGTCACCGTTTAAAAGGTGTCGCTGTCCCTAGTCGCTAAATAACGACATAAACAGAGACAGGCATTGGGGTGATCTGTCTTAAAACGCGTCGTTCACGGAAGTCGCCATTTAGAAGGTGTCGCTGTCTCTGGACGCCACTCAATCCAGAGACAGAGTCTGTTATTTGGGCTAAATCGCGTCGCGAGTGGAAGCCGCATTTCTAAAAGGCGTCGCTATCCCCCGACGCCATTTAACCCTCACAGACAGGTTCTTCCTCCGCCATCTCCCAACCCACGGGGTGGGATTTCCTCCCTCAAATCGTACAAAAACCACAAAGTAGAGGAGGAGGAGAAGAACTTAAATACCCATTAAAAACCCCCAATTTCTCATTTCATGCAATTAGTGTTTTCACCGCAAAAACCCCCTAAACATGCTTCAAAGCGGGAAAAATATGGTTTTAAACAAAATATAATGGGGATCGTCACCCTACCGGTTACTCGAACTCCTCCAAGCTCCAAGCCGCCAACCTGCCTCGCCACACGCCGCCGCCGGTACCGCCGTGGACGCCGTTACTCCACCGGGACGTCAGCCGCCATCTAGAGAGAAATGCGCCACGGAGGAAGTGGTGGTGGTAGTGGAGGAAGTTGGGAAGTTAATGGAGTGGAGGGAGAGGAGGAATGGGGAGAGGAAAGGAAGGAGAGGGGGAAAGGGTGCCGGAGGTCGGAGGGAAGAGAGGAGAGAGAAGAGAAAGGAGAGAATGAGGGAAAGGAGGGAGGGTTCGCGGGGTCAAACAAAAACTAGGGAAAACACGTCGTCCAAATCCGACGTCATTCAGATGACAAGACCGAGCCGTACTCTGACAAACCAGGGTCGTACTCTAAATGGCATCGTCCATACAAGACGCCATTTAGACGATAAGACCGGGGCCGTACTCTTGTGGCCTAAAGCCAGCCCACGTGGCGCCCACGTAGCATGGCCTAAAACACGTCCACATTGTTGGATGCCGTTTGAACCGCGTCGAGCGAGCTGGACGCGAAAAAGAACACAAGCCCTAGCCCCGCAAAGGCCAAAACCGAGGGATCCGACCCCGAAACTGACCCGATAATTAGATCCGAAACCTCATACCTTACATAAGGAGTTTTATGCGGTAGTGCAGGATTTGAGATATTCGAGACATTATCTGTAACGACCCGCCATCCTATGACCGGAGACCCGGTCACTAAATGGATGTCGGCCCATTAACTACGGGTTCACACCCGGATCTCAAACAACACATCTGGAGGAGTAAGTGCTAAACTAAGCTAAATATAACAATCTCACGGACTACAATGATGAGCAAGTGCGCAGGAAGGAAAATAACAATGTCCGTATACAGTCCAACAATAATTACATGTCCAATCAATTAAATAAGTACAGGCAGAAGGAAGTACAACAACATCGGGGCATACCCCGGAACTAAGACAGCTGCTGGTCCGCACACCAAGAAGACACCACGCTTCCGCTCGCCTCGAGGTCCACACCTGAAACCGCAGGGAGTGAGCCACACCAGAAATGGGCTCAGTAGGGATCATCCGATCCCCTGCCTCCCACTCACACACCCACAAGTGTAACAACAAGAATATATGGCAATTAAGTAAAGCAGTAAACACAGCACCCAACTCTGATATGAAACGCACGGTAAGCAGTGTAACAAGAACCATTCTAAGCAACCCGAAGAACCCAACACAGAGTCACGACTCACAGCCAAAGTCCATGAAGCGACTGAACCACACTGTCGACCGAAGTCAAACGTCGCCTCCCAACACTACCACCACAGCTCACGCCTGTCCGCCCCTACAGTGTTCCGGGGCACTGTAGGGTGAGGCAGTGAGTCAAACTAGGACTAGCTGGAACCAGTGTACCGCCACTGCCAGCTACGTGTGCACACAAGCAGTCTAGACTACTGTCCTACCGTCCGGATTGCCTCCACACTAGGCCTCAGCGCTACAGGAGGGCCCTGGGGACCGGCGAACCCCCGTCAAGCCGAAGCTACAGGAACTACCCACAAACCCAACTCTCCCGGGCTGCGTCAGGCCAAAGGGCTATAGGTACCACTCGTAACCTTGATCAAAGGTCACATCAGGCCCAATGGCTAAAGGGTAAACCAACTCCAACCAGTAACACCACCAGCTCCACAGCAAGAAACACGCCAGAAGCTGTCACGACAACCAAGGGAAACCCCGACCCGCTGAGACCAAACAGCAACCCCTCGGGTAGCACACCAGCTACTCCGGCCCGACGGGCTCAAGGTGGTTCTGCTTTTCTCAGCCAAGGGTAAAACACAACATGCACCACTCCACAGACACCATGGCCCTTCTCCCATCGGCCCATGGTGACAGACGTAAACCACAGTTAACCCGATCCACATTCGCATAACACAACCACACATATAACATGATTCCATTCGCACAGTAAACCTCAGTCTCAGTATATAGCTAAAGCACACACACACACACACACAGGTGATGTAATTCCACTCACGCAGAAGTCCTCCGTCTCAGTATACAACCCAAAGCATGCATTTGAACCATCCTACCGTGAAACACGCATGAAATAACAGGATTTAAGCATTCCTGTCTTGAATTGCGTCGACCGAGGTCGACGCCATTCAAGACCCTCAGACAGGTTTATTAAAAGCCAGATTATCCCTTAAAACGCGTCCACCAGTAAAGCCGCCGTTTAAAACGCGTCAGGATCGCCAGACGCCATTCAACCCAGAAATCCAGATTGCAGAACCCTTAAACGGGGGCATTTCCTGCCTAAATGGCGTCATGATGGCCCGACGTCCTTCTGAAAGGCGTCGTCCATCCATGACGTCATTTAGCGCAGAACCCCTAACTCATGAAACCTCGAACAGGGAGGTTTCTGCCCTAAAACGCGTCGTACTGACCAGACGTCTTTCGGAAAGGCGTCGGCCAGGCACGACGCCATTTAGCGCCAGAAACCAGGTTTCCTGGTTCACCCGAGGGTCTCACCCTTAACCCCAAACACCCCGAAAAAGCCCCAAAACGGAAGGAAAGGAAGAGGAAACCATCCACCACAAGCATGCTACAAATCCACGTTCATAAGCACGGCCATACCCACAAGGACACCCCCTAAACATGCTCAACCTAGCCCAACACGCATCATGCCATGCCAAGGAAAGTCACGAGCAACACAAGCAAGGTTCGTCCCCCTACCGGTTCTTGAACTCCGCCAAGCTCCGTGCCGCCGTCCCGCCGCACCGCACACCGCCACCGGTACCCTCGAGGACGCCGCCACTCCGCCGGGACGTCGGCCGCCGTCCGGAGAGTGGAACACCGCGAAGGAAGTGGTGGAGGTAGAGGTGAGTGGTAGGGAGGCTATGGAGTGATGGAAGAGGAAGAAGAGGAAGGGAAGGGAGGAAGGAGGGCGGTGGGAGCGGAGTGGGTGAAGAGAGAGAGTGAGAAGGCGAAAATGAGGGAAAGAAGGGGAGGCTCGCGGGGTCAATCCGAAACCAGCTGAAACGCGTCGATTGAGGTAGACGCCTATCAGTCTGACAGGACGGCCGTACTGACAGCGGTCTGAAACGCGTCGCCCACCGTGGACGTCGTTCAGACGACAGGACAGGCCGTACTGACAACGCTCTGGCGCCGCACTCAGACATCACAGAGGTCACAGTCTGAATCGCGTCGGCCAACCTGGACGCCGTTCAGACGATGTGACCGGGGCCGTACTCTCGCGGCCCGAAACCCGCCCACGTGGCGCAACAACCAACAGATCTAAATGGCGTCCACACAACCTGACGCCTTTTGAAAGGCGTCGAGCAGTGCTGACGCCATTCAGTCAGCAATCTCAAGACCCCCCCACAGGGTCCAAACCAAGGGATCCGACCCGAACCCGACCCGAATACAGAACCCGAAACCTCAGTCCTTACATTATCTGCTACTGTAGGAGTTCGTGCTATATTCCGATCATGAGGCGCTTCGGTTTCTCCACGCCCAGAAGAAGCTAAACCGGAGACACAGTCGATGGGTCGAGTTTCTTCAAGCCTATACATTCGTCCTGAAGCACAAGGCGGGTGTGGAGAACCGCGTGGCTGACGCACTCATCAGGCGATCTTCCCTCCTATCAGTTGTCAGTATGGAGGTCACGGGATTTGAGAGATTGCGGGACGAGTACTCTTCCTGTCCCGACTTTGGTCCGATCCACTCGGCCCTTCAGTCCGGGCCCTCTTGAGAGCACATTGAGTACATCCTTCAGGAGGGCTATTTGTTTCGTGGCTCCAGGTTGTGTATTCCCCGGACCTCGGTCCGTGATTTCTTGATGTGGGAGATTCATGCTGGGGGTCTAGCCGGTCACTTTGGCCGGAATAAGACTATTGAGCTTGTTGAGTATAGATTCTTCTGGCCGATCCTGAAGCGCGACGTTGCTCGTATCGTTGCTCAGTGCCGCATATGCGCTACGACGAAGCAGAAGAAGCAAAACACAGGTCTGTACACCCCACTTCCCATGCCGGATTGTCCGTGGCAGGACATTAGTATGGATTTTGTCTTGGGCCTGCCTCGAACAGTCCGAAAGCACAATTCTATCATGGTCGTCGTTGATCGGTTTTCCAAAATAGCACATTTTATCCCCTGTTCGAAGACGTCAGATGCGTCTCGAGTAGCCCAGTTATTCCATGAGAGTGTGGTTCGTCTGTATGGGCTGCCCAAGACCATCGTCTCAGATCGGGATGTTCGCTTTGTTAGCTATTTTTGGAAGACCCTTTGGCATTTGATGGGCACCAAGCTCAAATTCTCCACTGCCTATCATCCTCAGACTGATGGACAGACCGAGGTCGTCAATCGGAGTCTGGGTGACTTGCTGCAGTGCCTTGTGGGAGAGCGTGCATGAGGGTGGGATCAGGTGCTTTGGCAGGCTGAGTTTGCATATAATAGTTCGGTCAATAGGTCTACAGGCATGTGTCCGTTTGAGATTGTTACTGGTTTTAGGCCTAGGGGACCCGTTGACCTTGTTCCTTTACCCATCCAGTCCCGCACGTCTGAGTCTGCACAGTCCCTGGCTGATCATATTAGGAGTCTGCATGAGGATGTCCGTCGTCACATTGAAATCAGCAATGAGCATTACAAGCAAATGGCAGATGCACATCGGCGATCCCAGGAGTTTCATGAGGGTGATTACGTGATTATCAGGGTTCAACCTGAGCGGTTTCCTTCAGGAACCGTCAAGAAGCTGCAAACTTGGGGAGCCGGCCCCTTCAGAGTGCTAAAACGGATTGGACCGAACGCGTATGTGGTAGATCTACCATCCGACTATGACATCAGCAATACATTCAATGTCTCAAATTTGGTGGCCTATCGGGACCCGGCAGTGATACCTAGTGATCCGTTTGAGCCTTCTACTTCCCTTGTGAGTGACCCCACCCCTGAATATCCACTTCCAGCCTCCTTACCAGCACGGCGAGAGCAGATTGATCATATACTGAACGAGCAGGTTGTTACTTCTAAGGATGGGGCCTATCAGCGCTACCTGGTCCACTGGAGAGGACGGCAGCCTATGGAGGACACGTGGATTACGCACGAGGAGCTACAGCAGATCGACCCGGACCTTCTGGAGCGATATCAGAGTGGGCGAGACCCATACTCGACAGGGTCGAGTTCTTCCCAGCCGGGGAGAATTGGTGAGGACACCCGCGCTCGAACCCGGTTAGACCCGACCCGTGTCTACAGACGGAGGAGGACGTCAGCGGCGATTCCTACCTCGTTGTGGCTCGACGATGGTGCATTTAAAGATTGATGTGTTTTTGTGTGGTTATGGAACCTTTGGCACTGTTGTAAGGCCCATTATGAGGCCCAGTCATCTTTCTTTTATTTCTTTTGCATTTTTTGTACGAATTTTGAATATTTCGTCGTGGGAGGGTAAGTTTAGTCATTTATGTCATTAGGGATTCATTAGGGTGAAAATTTTCTATTTAAAGACTTGTAAACCTCTTTTAGAGGCATTGATGAAAAAGAGAATGAAAAGAGCATTGCAAGCCACCGTTGTTGTGCGTTTGCGTATGCCTAGGGCATGAAGCCCCACCTACGCTCCTTTGTCTTCTTCCTCGTTCTTCCTCTCTCCCTCAGTTCGGCGTCTACCCAGTTCTTTCCCCCCCGCTCGAACCAGTCCACGGAGGACCCCACCTCACCGCGCGGGAACGCAACCCTAACGCCTCACGATGCCCCGTGGCGCGCAAAGGAGCACCACTGCCTCCCACCCTCCACGCGGCGCTGCAAAGGGGCTCGGTCGCCCCCACCACATCGCTCGAGCCTCGCCGCGGGGGAATGATCTGCCAATGCCCCGCTCCATGTGGCGCTCGAAGCCACCCGGATCGGGCCCCCCTCTGCCCTCCTTTCTTCCCTCCCTCCCGCTCGCGCTTGGTCGAGCCCCGTGTTGTCCTCGAATACCGCCGACGAAACCTACGGCCTCCCCAGCCCCGCTCATCCACATGAGCGCACCACTCGGCCGTCAGGCCCGACCTGCCATGCCCCAAGATGAGTGCTACTACAGCACGTGACTTCGTCGCGTAAATGCCATTGCAGACAGGGTTCGCCCCATCGCAAGTTGGTACCGTCTCCTAGTTTCGAGGGCCGGTGTAAGGATTGAGATTTTCGGATCCGGTTATCGGGTCAGTTTTCGGGGTCGGATCCCTTAGTTCGGGCCCTAATGGGGCTGAGACTCAGTTTTGTTTCGCGTCGAGCCTGCTCGACGCGGTTTAAACGGCGTCTAGCAATGTAGACGCGTTTTAGGCTGTGCCACGTGGGCGCCACGTAGGTTGGCCTTGGGTCGCGAGAGTACGGCCCCGGTCATATCGTCTGAATGGCGTCTTGGATGGACGACGCCTTTCAGAGTACGACCCTGGCTTGTCAGTGTACGGCCCGGTCTTGTCGTCTGAAAGACGTCGGGCGTGCACGACACGTTTTACCTAGCTTCTGGTTGACCCCGCGAACCCTCCTTCCTTTCTCTCATTTTCTCCTCCCTCTTCTCTCTCCTCTCTTCCTCCGGCGAGCCGACAGCTCTTTTTCCCCCTTCTTCCTTTTCCTCCCACAATTTCATCTCTCCCTCCACTCCATCGACCTCCTAACTCTCACCACTACCACCACCATCTCCTCCGCGGCGTTTTTCTCTCCGGACGGCGGCCGACGTCCCGGTGGAGTAACGGCGTCCACGGCGGTACCAACGGCGGCGTGGGGCGAGGCGGATAGGCGGCTTGGAGCTTGGAGGAGTTCAAGTAACTGGTAGGGTGACGATTCCCGAAGTATTTTATTTAAAAACCATGTTTTCCCGCTTTGGAGCATGTTTAGGGGTGTTTTTGGAATGAAAATATTGAATGCATAAAATGAGAAATTGGGTGTTTTAAATGGGTAGTTAGGTTCTTCTCCCCATTCTCCATGTTTTTCGTGTTTTTACACGATTTTGGGGAGGAAATCCCACCCCGTGGACCGGGAGATGGCGGAGGGAGAACCTGTCTGTGAGGGTTAAATGGCGTCGGGAGACATGGACGCCTTTTAGAAAGGCGGCTTCCACCCGCGACGCGATTTAGCCCAAATACCAGACTCTGTCTCTGGAACTGAATGGCGTCCAGGGACAGCGACGCCTTTCAAAAGGCGACTTGCATGGGCGATGCATTTTAGGCCATTTCCGAGGCCAGATTTCACATGAACCAGTTTAGGAGGCTTGAATGGCGTCGACCTTGGGCGACGCGATTCAAGGCAGAATCACATTAATTCATGCTATTAATATATCTTCACACTGTTAGATAGTTTGGTTAATTGCATGTTTGAAATCGTACTCGAGGATAAGGATTTTTACGTGATCGGATCGCACTGTGTTGTGTTTCGTGCGACTGTGGACCTAGAGTGACAGTTGTAGCGCTTGCCACCCTGTCTCGGTGTGGGAGGGACACAGCGCCGGTGTGGGAGTGGTGGGGTGACGCCTAGAGAGAGGGTCACCTGGTGTACCCCGGGGTTAGCTAGTACCGGTGTGGGAGTGGTACCTGTGGAGTGTCACTCGTGCTGGGGGAAGCAGAAACCACCTAGAGCCAGTTGGGCCGGAGTAGCTAGCGTGCTATCCGACGAGTTACTGTTTGGTCTCAGCGGGTCGGTATTTCCCGCGTTCGGCTGTGTGGTTAGCGTGTTTTGCCGAGACGCTGGTTGTAGGCTCCCTGGTAGAATAGTTTCGGAGTTGTGCATGTTACATCTCGAATACATGTGTTTTATATCGGAATTTAGGAATTGTGTTACTTGCTTATTCTACTTGTATCTGTGTTACTGCACTTGTGGGTGCGTGAGTGGGCGGTGGGGATCGAAGGATCCCTACTGAGTCTTTTCGTTGAGACTCACCCCTGTGGTTTTCAGGTGAGGGTTCCAGGCAAACTTAACGAGGAGAGTACTACTTTGGGTTGCGCGCCAACAGCTGTTGTTCGGAAGTATGCCCCGACGTAGTTGTTATTTTATTTTCTGGCCTGTACGCTTAATTATTTCTTTTCAGTTGGAGTATGTAATTATTTGCTGTATCGAGTCGCATTGTAATAACTTTTAATTCTTGCACTTCATTTTCAATTCAATGTGATGTGAATGTTTAGCTTAGTTTATTATTTATTTCCCAGACTTATCTAGATCTTGGTTTGACTCCAAACTAATGATTCGGTACCCATTTAGTAATCGGATCCCCGATTATAGGGTGGCGGGTCGTTACAGCCGGAACGTGTGTTACGAGATTACTGCGTAGTCTGTGGAGTCACGTCATTTGAATTCGGGACCCCACTCGACAATGGGACGGTTAGCATTGACTGAACTCATCTCTTTCAATCTGTCGTTTATTATATGATTGAGTTTGTTCCCGTGCATGTGAGTTAGAATTTCCTAACTAGTTATTTAATTCACTGTTGGATTGTAGTTGAGCGATCCGTCTCATAGTCATATTTTGAGTATATTGAATACGTTGAGGCTGCCCTAGCTATTTGGTGGTTCCCACTGCCATCGATCCTGTCCATTTTATCGCTGTGAGCGGACGATTTTCGAGCTTAAGCGTGATTGTGTTGCGTAATTACATTCATGGAAACATGGGATATTTTTGTGAGTATTTGCTGTTCACATATGCTACTCTTGCTGATTTCGGATCGTGACGCTAGTTTGAGACCGTTTCGGTAGTCGTTCCGCATCAATGGTCCTTTGCCACTTCATATTCTGCACTCAGCAGCAGATAGTAGTGAACAGTTAAATGATTTGTAGCCAAAAAATTCTACCTTCATGAGGATAGCCTACGAAGCACTGTAGCTTGAAACATTGTGAAGATTGCATTAACAGAAAATACTTCTATTATTCCCATTTTCAACAGTTTTCAGAACATTAAAATGTCTATAAACAAATGTTCCTTTCTGTGAAATCATTGGAATTTTAGTCTAATAGGAGATTAAAATAGTAAACAGAGATCAGGGTTTCTCTATGCATGATATGATGAGGCTACATTTCCTCTGTACATGTTTTTTTTACATTTTTTTCTCTCTTTTTTTTTTTTTTGAGGAAAGAAATAAGGTTTGCATGAAAAATTAGATAAAAATTAAATGTGACTTGTTGCAACATATAATAAAAGGAAAACTTTGATTCTTTCCAAGTAAAGCAAGAGCCTCATCGTTGTTTCATTCTAAACTTTTCTTTACCGTAGTCTCTTTCTCATATTGCCATAAACTTTTTATGTCGACTTCAAGTCAACATGACAATGGCAAGTTATCATTTCAGTTCTGTGAATACTGACGTGTGCTTACTGAATGCATAATACAAATTTCCCAAAGTTGTGTACATGAATTGTGAATGTTGCCCTTAGAGTGAGCATAAATAATGTTTTTCACCCAAAACGACAAAAAAATGGAAAGGATTCACTTTTAGTGGAATCTGTTCACTTGAATGGGAAAAGCAATTGTACAGGGAAGTTACAATGGTTTGCTTTTAGTGGAGCATCAAAGAAAAAAAAAATATTTCTCAGCAACATTACATCGCATTAGCGGCACCTCATTCTGTTTGAAAAGCTTCCTATCCTAAGGCTGTAAAATTGATGTTCTCTTTCATGGTTAGTGTCACAAACTCCACAGAGCAAAGTATCATAGACAATGAGAGAAGGAGACTTCAGCGGCCTTCAACCGCGCTCATGGTTAACTCATTGATAGATTGTTTTGATGCACTAGAAGATGAATTTGTTGTACCAGGATTTGGATGTCTTCCAATTGCGAAAGCAGGTTGCTTTGGTGATGGCATAGTAGCATTCTCGTTACTCAGCATCAAAACAACAGAAGTTGTTGTTGGACGGTTTGCTGCATTTTCTTGTATGCACAGTAATCCTAGTTGAATGTATTTAAGAACTTCAGGTGTATGAATTGATCTTTCTATGGATGGATCCACCAGTTCCAGAGCCCTGCCTTCTTCCCAAAGTTGCCATGCCTAGAAGAATCAAGTTAACTGTTTCTTACTAACCTGTGATGGAAAATTTGTCTGAAACATACGAATCAAAAGAATACGTGGAAAGTATTTGAGAAGATCAAGAAGCTTATTGTTTGCTAACTGAAATTGGAGAGTCTATAGTGCTATTGGATGCCAACAAGAGGCTGCTTCCAAGCATAAAATAATTAAACTATGACAAATATCTCTTCCCGAACAAAAGTTTGATATAAAATGTAACATTTCATTGATTTTGCACTTACATAGCCAAGAAGGTTCAAAGACTCTTTGTATGGATAAAATCCAGTGCTCTTTTTTCCTGAAACTATTTCTAGTACTATCACCCCAAAACTGAAGACATCAGACTTATCTGAGAAAATTCCATCCAGTGCATATTCCGGCGACATATAACCACTGCAATTCATTGGGAATAACAAATCAGCAGGGAACAATGTAGAAGGTGAAACAAAAAGGTATATGAAGTGCAAGTTTGACGGTAGAATATAGGTAATAAAAGGCATTTGTATGAGCTATTGATAAAAGCACTGCACATACGTTTTTACATGCATCTGTTTCAAACACTACACTTACTATGTCCCAACTACTTTACTGGTGTTTGCTTCTGTCTGATTTCCTCCAAATATCCTTGCTAACCCAAAGTCTGAAATTTTAGGGTTCATTGCACCATCCAGAAGTATATTGCTGGTCTTCAGATCTCTATGGATGACATGTAATCTTGAATAACGATGAAGATAAAGAAGCCCTTGTGCAATCCCTTCGATGATGTGTAAGCGTTTTGTCCAGTCTAACTCAGCTGACCTGCGGGGGTCTTAGGCCCATTTTAACGCAAAATTTAAGTTTAGTCTACAAGAAATAATCAAACATGCAGGCACAGGTTCACATGCCAATTCCCAAATCCCAATACCGAGGTCAAAATACAAACAAAAGGACTGTAAAGACATACCAAATATGAATTTGTCCAAGCTGCTGTTAGGCAAGTACTCATAAATCAATAGCTTTTCATTTTCATGGGTGCACCATCCTAGAAGCCGGACTAGATTTGTATGTTGGAGCCTAGCAATAAGTTCAACTTCATTCTTGAACTCCCGAAACCCCTGTCCAGAGCCCCTCGATAATCTTTTGACGGCTATTTCATGCCCTTGGGACAATGCTCCCTGAAAAATGATACACCTTAGGATTAATAGAGTTGTTTTGTGGTCGATATATGCAAATACAGGAGAGTTAAAGTGAAGGTTAAATAAATATTCCTCAGCTGATTTATGCATAAATGAAACACTTATGAAGCGAAGAATTACTGTGAAACAGTTGAAGTAAAGAGGTTACCTTGTATACGGGACCAAACCCACCTTCGCCAAGCTTATTTGCAACTGAAAAGTTATTGGTAGCAGTTATGATCGTGCTAAAATCAATTAAGGGCAGTTCTGTTATGTCCTTGTCATTAAGTGTAGTAGAAACACTCAAGTCACTGAACAGTACTGCCTCACTCTTTTTTCTCTTCCCTGCATAGAAAGGGAACAAATAAGTGCTAAGCCAACAATAAGACCATATGAAATAAACGAGGCTGCCGGGACTACTTAGTTCATCAATTCTCCTGTTGAGGAAGTAACCAGCAATTCCAAGCAAAAGCACTCCAGCAGCTAGACTTGGTAATAGGATTAACAATAACTTCTTGTCCTTATCAGAGGATCCATCTGTCTGAGCATCGGTAACTGCAACAAAACCAAGGGAAGAAGCTCACTGACAATACATTCTTCATATTAGTAAGCTATTGCAACCCATACTAAAGAATCAGAGCGGGAAGCCACAAAGGGCATCTTTGTTGCAGTAGATCCAACCAAGAAACCAGTATCATTTGGCCACTCTTTCTGTCAAACATATAATGAAACTTAGGTACACCTCCCAAGCATGTGCAACCCCCTTTTTCCTTCAGCAGTTAAAAGAGGGACCAACAGATCAAAAGGGACTAATGAACACAATAATAAAACTGCTCCCATGAAGCACCGGGGGCTACTACACTTCTAAGGCAGTTCAGAGGATCCCTACAATCGATCCAGATTAGCAATATTGAGAAAATGCAGTCAGCTTCACACGATTCACAGCTACAGCTATGCACGAAAACGTTACCTGAGATCACAAGATTCCTAGCGCCAGCCAGTATAGTTAATTTCTCTAAAAGAAGCGAATGGAACAGCAGCGGGCGAGGAAAGAACGACACATGTGTGCATCAATTTGATATCCCCACCCCCAAATCTTTCTAGGCCAAAAATTAACCGAGTAAAGGACGATCAAAACCAAACTCACCCATCTCAGATGCCACCAGACGAATATTGAGATCCTCCCCACCATTTGCGACCCTCTCGAGATCCACCAGGTCACCCACCCAGATCAAACACCTGGAACTATCCGGCCCTACGCTCACATTGGCATAGGCATAGGCCGCACACTGGCAGCTGTAGAGGCACTCGACCTGGCACTGCGCCTCCGTCCTGTTGGCCATCAGCGTCAACCTGTCCGGCAACTTCATCCTCTCCGCCTTCCAGAACTTGTCCCCCTTGTCGCACTGCAGCTGAACCCTCCTCACACACCCCCCGGAGAAGTCCTTCCTCTCCCACGCCCTCTGGTTCGTCGGCACGAACCCCTGCAGGCACCTGCATGTGGGCGTGTTCCCGCTGCTGTCGCAGACCCCCGACGGACCGCACCGCTGGTACGGGTCGCAGAAGTTGCTGGGCCGCCGCCACGCGAGGACCCAGTCGCCCTTCGCCTGCGCCCACACCAGCATCTTGAGCGTCCCCGTGGGCTCCAGCGTGTAGCGCGCGGGGGCGGAGCCCTGGGTGGGGCTGAAGCTGATGGCGATCTCCTGCGCGTCCCGGGCGACCTTGAGCACGTACTGGGCTTCCGCGGCGCTGGCCTCCCTGGCGCCGCTAAGCGACTTGCCGTTCCAGACGTGGCTCCTCCAGTACGGCTGGGCGCCCCGCCAGGTGATGATCTGGAGGGAGGTCAGGGAGTCGATGCCGAAGGAGAAGTTGCCCGGAGAGGGGTCCCGGGAGGACCTCCACGCCGTGATGCGCTGCGCCACCTTCGTCCTGAAGTTGGAGCGCAGCTTCATCTCCGGGAGGAAGGTGTCCGTGGGGAGGTCGAAGCTCTGCCACACGTGGCTGCCGCTATCTCCCTGTGTCAGAACAAGGTTGCCCGTGTCCAGCAGCACGGCCACGGTGCCGTTGGGGACGGCGGCCACGGCAGTGGACCAGAGGGCGGCACCCTTGGAGTCGATCACGGCGATGTTGCGGTCGCTGGTCATGGTGATGACGGCGGTCGGATCGGTGAGGGGCTTGTCCCTGTTGGCGACCCACACCACGGTCTTGCCGGGGAGGTTGTTGTACCATATCCCCAGGTACCGGTTTGCGGTGCCGGTGGCGTTGGCGCCGAGGGAGAAGAGGCCCAGCGCAAAGGCGCCGCTGGCTGAGACGAGAGTTTGGTTCGCAGAGAGCGCCTTGCCGGGAGTCAGCGTGTCGTCTGCTGCGGAGACAGAGGGGAAAGGGAGGGATGACGTGAGCAGCAGGACGGGGATGCAGAGGAAGAGAGAGAGCCAGGCCATGGACTGGCGCCCTCCTCCAGTTTGGTTCCTCGGTTGGTTGTCTCCTTCTCCTGTTTCCTTTCTCTTCTTCTTCTTCTTCTTCTTCAGCGAGCGCTACAGGCTACAGCCTACGGGAGGCGACACGGGAGATTAAGGGAAGCAGCAGCGGCGTTTCTGGGCGGCGCCATACCAGCAGAGTCGAAATTGCAAGCTTCTTCCCTCAGGATCTCATGAGTCTCAGTTTCTGAGGAGACTGGCTACTAAGGGGGTTGACTTCTCCCTTATTTTGACCTACTTTAAGTCACGGACGGCGTGTAGACTATGCCAGTATGCCTCTAAGAGTAGGTTTAAACTCAACTGTTAGTGTAGAGAGGGAAATGTTTCAAAATGTTCTTTCACATGATGATTTTGTTATTTTTAAGGAGGGACTTTTATGAAAGACTCCTCTCTCTCTCTATTGATTGTATTCGGTTCTAACCTGTACTTAGACAAACTGCACTCTGCCAATATTTGTGGCCACCTGATATGTAGGGGCGGATAGATGAGTCTTTTTTCTATATATATATATATATATATATATATAATTAGTTATAATGAATTTTGAAGTTCATCTAAGGTAGATGAGTTCTTTTTCTTAAATCTAAAAACTTTTGTTATTTATTTCCAAAAAATATATAAAATATTAAAATATTAAAAATAATTACATACCACCTTCTAAGTTGATTTTTATTTTTTGAGATTTAATTTTTATCGTCGGATCGAAAAAATCAATTGTGCCATCTAACAACACACGAGATTAATTCCAAGGATTAAGTTGACGAATTTCTTATTTATTGTCTATTTTTTAAAATTTTTAAATATTATTTTTTGACTTTTACATGATCAGATGGCTCTAACTAATTTTTAAGATGGGATAATGAAAATTAAAGCTCCGAAGATGAGAATAGCCTTAAGAGATCTATTTACACATAAAATTATTATTATTTTTTATTATTTTTTTAAATATGGAGAGAAGAGGATTTTTTAGGAGAGGCTCATCTAAGTTAGATGTGCCACAAGCGATATGTTATTTAGATGGGTCATCAAGAAGTCCACATAATGATTTGTATACCATGTTATAAAATTTGTATGTACGTATATCCTTCTATACTAACACATTTTCGTTGTAACGACTCGCCACCCTATAATCAAAAATCCGATTACTAAATAGGTATCGGATCATTATTTACGGGTTCACACCCGGATCTCATACAACGCGTCTGGAGAAGTAAGTGTTAAACAAGGCTAAATATAACAATCTCACGGACTTCAAAGAAAGTACAAATGTGTAGGAAGTAAATTAATAATATCCGTATATAGTCCAACAATAATTACATAGTCTAAAGAATTAAATATGTACAGACAGAAGCAAAGTACAACGACATCGGGGCATACCCCGGAACCGAGATAGTTACTGGCCCGCACACCAAAGAGAACACCACACGCCGACACTCGCCGAGAAGTCCACACCTGAAATCGTAAGGAGTGAGCCACATCAAAATTGGGCTCAGTAGGGATCATTCGATCCCCGCCTCACACACACACACACACACAAGTGCAGTAACACAAATATAGGCAATTTAATTAAAGTAGTAAACATAGTTTCCAAATTCCGACATGAGACATATACATCCGTAATGCAACTGGCACAGTTCTAAGCAATTCAAGTAACCCAACTCAACACCATAGTTCGTAACCAAAGATTTGGCTAAACACACAAACCACATTGTCGACCGCGTACAAACGGCGCCTCACAACACCACTAACACCCACGCTTGTCCACCCCTACGATGTTCCGAGCACCGTAGGGTGAGGTAGTGAGTCAAACTAGGACTAACTGGGACTAGTGAACCACCACCGCTCAGTAACGTGTGCACACAAGCAGTTTAGACCACTGTCCTAATAACCAGACTTCCCTCAATGCCAGGCCTAGGCACTTCACGAGGGCCCTGGGGACTGGCGAAACCTCCTCAAGCCGAAGCTATAAGGACTACCCGTAACCCTAACCTCCTAGGTCACATCAGGCCAAAGGGCAAAGGATACCACTCGTAACCTCGATATCTCAGGTTACATCAGGCCCAGTGGCGAAAGGGTAAACTCCAACAGTACCAAATCCGGCTCCACAGTAAGAAACACACCGGAAACTACCATGACAAATTAGGAAAATACCGACCCGTTGGGACCAAACAGCAACCCCTCGAATAGCGCGCTGGCTACTCTAGCCTGACCGGCTCAAGGTGGTTCTGCTTCTCCCAACCATAAGTGAAACACTAACATGTACCCCTTCCACACCGGTACGGCAACAATGCCACATAGACATCGCGCCCCTCCCACACCGACACAAGGTGTCAAACGCAAACCACAATCATTCCAGTTCCACAATCGCATAAACACACGAACACACAATGCGATTATGATTACAGAGAAATCCTTGGCCTCGATGTATAATTACATGTATGCATTTAATCGAACTATCTAACAATGTAAACACATGTTAATAGCATTAGTTAATGAGGTTCTGTCCTGAATCGCGTCGCCCATGGCCGACGTTATTCAAGATCCCTAAACTGGTTCATAGGAAAACTAGCCTTAGAATATAGTCTAAAACACGTCATCCCTGGAAGCCGCCCTTTGAATGGCGTTGTTGTCCCTGGACGCTATTCAAAACAGAACTCTTTCCTCACAGAAACCGCTTCCGGGATAAATCTGGCCTAAATGGCGTCGCCCTATCCAGACGTCATTTAGAGCCCAATTTCTAGTTCCCTTACAATCTCTTCCGCAAAATTACCCCAAAAATGCCACAAAAATAAGAAATGACGGGGAGAATCCAATTTAATACTTGGAACACACTAATTTCTCATTTCATAGAAATGACCATTTTCATTAAAAAGCTCCTTAAACATGCTCATTGTACCCAATTCTCCTCACACGTCGCATGCTTCAAGGAGGAAAACATGGATTAAAACAATACGTATAGGGTGTTGGGATTTTTGGGTTTCTCGGGATCGCTTACGCAGCGGATAATAAAATATTAAAACAGCGATCCGTTCCCATTTCGAAAATCAAAAATAGATTATCAAATAATCAAAGTTCTCACCGTATGCGGATTCAAATCCGCAACTGTTCGGTTCCGTCGGTGCGACACCGCAAGCTGCGCAAGTGCTCGGCCTCTAGCGAAGTCCACGCAATCCTCCTCGCGACGGATATCCTCACGTTCCTCGTTCTTCGCAGCCCACGAAACCTCCGCCGGTCGCCGCAATGATCGCCGCAACGCGCGGACGATTTCCCGTCGAACGGGATTCGTAGAAGCGGCGGAGCAGATCTAGATCTGTCTGGACACCAGAGAGAGAGAGAAACAGAGGAGGGGCGGCTAGGGTTAGCAGCAGCTTGGCCTGCTCAGTCCGTTTGCTATGTTTTATACTAACCATGCAGTTTCTCATAAAAACCCCCGGTTTATATAAAACCCACTTATTTATCCATCGCCTTGAGAATCATTTGCGTGTGACCCTCTAGGCCCAAGTACCAATCCAGTTAATAGCCCAACAAGCCCAGTGACTCCTCACTGACTTTATTAATCAATTAATAACCCTTTATTAATTAATTAATCAATCGAATTGATGTCGCACATCGAATTCGATCGGGCCTCCGATCACGTTAGGTGCCAAGCAACACCGCGTGAACCCGGAAGGTATTGGGGTTAAGTAACCCACTCTTGGAACCTTTCCGCCGACAGTTACCACGTTGATATAATCCTTCATTCGTACAATGCTCTCGAGTCAACTCAGGGTATGGCGAGCTGTCAAACCCTAACCGGTCGACTCACTTGGATTGGATGCCGCTAATGAATATCGGAAAACTACTTTCCCGATATTATCGTCCGCCCTGGCTAGGGACTTCCGCGTATCCTTCCTAGAGCATTCTCTCTCTAAGTACCGAGAGCGAATGATTCCTTATTGACACACAATTCCCTTCGACGGTATTCCGATGTACCCAATCCTTGGCGTATTAGAATCCCGTGGCTAGAGATTCGTAAACCAAGGTCAAAGCACATAAGTCCAACGACAAGGTGTCCTTGGTGTCTTAGGTCCGAGGACCATCCACGCAACTGCGACAATAGAATCAAGCTGGTTGACAATGAGGTACAATACCATCCAGCGATTCAGTCGGATCAGTTCAGTGAACTCATTCTCCAATGAGCACCTACATATTCGCCTTAGTGTCTCCTCACAAGTGACTTATGAGATCAGTCACCCTTATCATATGAGCAGGAGTAATCTGTACTAGTCTAACCGGATATTCAATGTCCTTCTCGGATATCTTCCGACTAGGAACAATTAAGAATATGTGTGTTTAAATGATCAGTCTCATTAGTATGATCTCATCATAATCTGATCACTATAGCACATATTCACGGACTTCATTATGAAACGAGAATTAATGCGATTTACACATAATGAATATTATGCCATTATATTAATAAATGAATGAGATTTACATAGTCAGATTGGCTTGTAGGCCACCTAACTAACAATCTCCCACTTGGACTAAAGCCGATCACCTTTATACAATAAGCCTATAGAGTCTAGGTGACGCTCAAACACAATTTGAGCCAACAGCTTTGTCAGTAGATCTGCAACATTGTCGACGGATGGAACTCTTTCCACTACTACATCTCCTCTGGATATGATCTCTCTGATAAGATGAAAGCGCCTCAGAACATGCTTTGATTCCTGATGCTACCGCGGCTCTTTCGCTTGCGCAATCGCTCCATTGTTGTCGCACAACAGTGGAACAGGCTCAGATATGTTGAGAACTACGCCGAGGTCGGTGATGAATTTCTTCAACTACACTGCTTCCTTGGCGGCTTCAGCTGCAGTGATGTACTCAGCTTCAGTCGTCGAATCTGCAGTGGTTACTTGCTTAGAACTCTTCCAGCACACTGCGCCTCCATTCAAAGTAAACGCGAATCCAGATGTTGACTTGCTATCATATGGATCTAACTGGGAACTCGAGTCAGTGTAGCCTCGCAGTTTCAAGTCACCTCCTCCATAGACAAGAAACATATCCTTAGTTCTTCTTAAGTACTTAAGGATATATTTTACTGCCTTCCAGTGCTCTTCGCCTGGATCAGCCTGAAATCTGCTCGTAACACTTCGAGCAAATGCAACATCAGGCCGTGTACATAGCATGGCATACATGATAGATCCTATGGCAGAGGCATAGGGTATTCTATCTATGAATGCCCTCTCATCAGGAGTCTTAGGAGACTGCTCCTTTGAGAGACTAATTCCATGTCTCATCGGTATGAGACCTCTTTTGGATTTTCCATGCCAAACCATTTGACTATGGTATCTATGTACAAGGATTGGGTCATTCCAAGCATCCTCTTCGATCTCTCTCTATAGATCCGTATTCCCAACACGTAGGATGCTTCTCCCAAATCCTTCATGGAGAAGTTTTTCGACAGCCAGATCTTTACTGATGACATCATAGTTATATCATTCCCAATGAGTAGTATGTCATCTACGTAAAGAACTAGAAAAGTGACTGCACTCCCACTGGTCTTCTTGTACACACAAGGCTCATCTTCATTCTTAATGAAGTCATAAGACTTGATAGCCTCGTCAAATCTTATGTTCCAGCTCCGAGAAGCTTACTTCAGTCCATAAATAGACTTCTGAAACTTGCACACTTTATCTGGAGATTCTTTGATGTGAAACCTTCTAGTTGTATCATATACACCTCTTCCTCAAGGTTACCATTGAGGAAGGCAATCTTCACATCCATCTGCCAGATTTCATAATCAAAATGTGCAGCAATGGCGAGTAGAACTCTGATCGACTTTATCATGGCAACTGGTGAGAAAGTCTCGTCATAGTGAATTCCTTGCCTTTGACGATATCCCTTTGCCACCAACCTTTCCTTATAAGTGTCGATCCGTCCATCAGCACCGATCTTTCTCTTAAGGATCCACTTGCAACCGATGGGTACAATACCCTCGGGCAAGTCCTCCAAGTTCCAAACTTGGTTGGTGTACATAGACTGAATTTCTGAGTTCATGGTTTCTCGCCATTTCCCGGCTTCTGGGCCTTCTATGGCCTCCTGGTAGGTTTTAGGATCATCATCCTCATTATATTCTACCTTAGACTCACCTTCAGCGATATGTCCTACATATCGTTCGGGTAGTCTAGGTAATCTACCAGATCTACGAGGTGTGAGTGCTTTAAAATGCTTGTGTGATTAACATGAAAAATCTAGGTTGTTTAGTGTAAAATAAACCTATTAAAAACAACAACTAAGTGCAGTGATCGCTAGAAACTTTTGACTTAAAAAGTTTCAAAAGAAGTATGATCGCCTACCTGTTTGAACGCGGAAGATGTTGAGTCCTTGATTCCCCTCCTTCAGCCGGCTGAAGAAAGAGAGCCCTTCTCGTTGTTCTTTGTTCTTGCTGTTGAATTTGAAGTTTGAGAAGTTGAGGATCGTCCAGAAATCCTTTGTGACTTTGATTGTTCTCCCCTTTTGTTCTCTTGTTGTTGTTGAGTGCAGCAGAAATAGAGAAACAGGAAATGAAGAAATACTGATGAGAATTTAAGTGGAAGCAATATCCAAACTAATCATGATTTTATGCATATAATTGAACAGCAAACTTACTTGTTTAAATGGCTTTTGAAACCCCTTAAATCAAATAGGTTTTGAAAGATGATGATGTGGTGTGTGTTGCATGAAGTGATTATGAAGAATGAAAGATTAATAAAGATGTAGAATAAAAATGCAGAAATGAAACACTTATGCCCAATTGGTTGAAGCCTTGAAAGGATGAAGATTCTTGAAAGGACGCCGACTTCTGGAAATGGCAGCGCTCCAGCGTTCCGACGTTGTTGCTTCGATATTCAACTCGCTATAATAACGCTCTCTCTTTTCTCAATAGGGCTCAACATTTTTTACTCTTCAACATGTAAGGTATTTATAGGCTTTTTCTGCGTTCGCGATTAACATAGAAAAATCTAGGATTTATCTATCTTAACTGATAGATAAATACTGATTAATTCATCTTTATCTGTAATTATCTAAAACGCGTCCACCATGGCTGACGCCTTTCAGATTAATTTAGATAAGGATAAACATCCGGGAAAACTTATCTTTATCTTTACTAGCTAAAACGCGTCTACATGTGTAGACGTCTTTTACACTAATTAAGATAAGGATAAACATCCGGAAGAGAAGTAGAAATAGCCTAGGAAACCGACGCCTTTTAGCTAATTAATCAATTGATTAAAATTCAAATTTAAACGTTAAAACAGGAATAAACTCTAAATCGCGTCCACACAGGTTGACGCGTTTTAGAATTTCTGAATCGCGTCCACACAGGTTGACACGTTTTAGAATTCTGAATCGCGTCCACACAGGTTGACACGTTTTAGAATTCTGAATCGTGTCCACACAGGTTGACACGTTTTAGAATTCTGCATATTTTAACTGAAATTTGAGCTAAAATCAATTTAATTGATTAACTTAAACATGTCTGTTAAACCCGACACTTAAAAAGATCAATAAAAATTAATCAATGATTAAATATCAGACCATTCTGAGGCATTATTATATGATATGAAATTTACTCGAAATGACGTCAAAATTAGCGTGTCTACAGCTGCCTCACCTTGGCATCGTCTTTGCAAGGGAGTGAAATGAAATGGAATGTACTGAAAAGGTGATGCCAAGGTGTGATGAGACACACTCTTAACATCACATGATTGGAATTTTTCTCAAAATCATCAATGAAGATAGCTCAAGGAAATCAATGGAATCAATCCTGTCTGGATGAGGTAGACAAGAAATAAAATAAGGTCGATCAACCTCCTCGGAGTGGGAAGTACCCCAGGTCGTAGACATTGTAGGTTTCATCATGGGGAGCGTTTGCCAGTCAATGTGGACGTGCTGCAGCCATGATAGATCTTAAAAGAAAACAAGAATATTGGATAAAGAATCTAAGAAAGGATAGAATTCCAAAGATATCTTCAAGCGAACCTCAAAGATAATCAAGATACTCAATTCAGAATGGAATATTTCATATCATGTTGAAGTTATTTGATTAATGGTCTGAAATTTACTCAATAATTAATCCTTATTACAATGATTTCAAAGTCTTACATGATGCATGCTGGGTTAAAAGAAAAATATAAAGTCAAATAAAATACAAATTAATCAAGGATAATATTGTTAAATTGCCATTAATGAGTCAAGATACCAATTCTTGTAATCTAGTGCTAAGCCGAAGCTCGTTTATCCACGCACCGTTTCACAAAAGATGGAACCATCGTCCTCACTAATTAACAATCCAACGGCCTATCCGTGCGATTAAGAATCCTCTGGAATTATCACTGTTTTTGTTGAAGGGGAACTCAAATTCCAGTTTCATCAAAACCACAAGGTCCTTGATATGATCTAATAAATATTTATCATATAGTAATGCTGATGCACAATAATTACATGGAAGTAATACAAGGGTAGAAATAACCGTCCTTTTAGCCACAGTCGAGACTTCTTGAATTCCACAGTGGGATCTTCTTGATATTTCCTCAGGTTTTCTTGAATTTCCTGCAATCAAAATCATTAGTAACTCCAAACAAATATTCAATTTAAACATCCAAAACATGGAATTTCGAATAAATCATATAAAGAGCTGAAACGCGTCATGTCGAGCAGACGCCATTTAACGTTGAAACGCGTCAGTGCTCCTCGACGCCTTTCACTCACAGAAACAGGTTTCTGCTTGTTCTCTATTCGGATTCCAGCTCTATCAATGCCTTGTGTCCTGTATACAACTTGAACAAACATGTTAAGTATCTGTTTAGGCTTAGCCCCTTGCCTGGTTAAGTAACCGACTACTTGATCCTATCCTTGATAGAAGGGTCAAGGGGCATAGCCTTTATTAACAAAGGTAATAAGAATAATCGAACTTAAGCAAAATGCAACATGCAAGCAGACAAATGCTCACTGAAAATAAAAGGAATGAAACACACCAAATGCAACAAGCAGATACTAATTGAAATATTTTTGTTGTTTTGAAATATTCATTTTTGTTTGGGTTTTGAAATATATGTTTTTTTTTTTTAATTTTGACATATGTATTTTTGGGTTTTTGACATATGTATTTTTTTGGATGTATATTTTTTTGGATTTTGACTAAAAGATCAGCATGGTACTTAGATCAAAAGATCATATTCATTTATTAACTTAATTTCCAAATCATTCTTTAACAACTTAACTTAAAACCCATCGTGTTTGAATTTGTGTTTCCATTCGTGATCCCATTTGATGATTTGATCCTTAGTCAATCTAAGCCATTCCTAAGTTTGGAGTACATCTCTCTTAGAAGAAAAGAAGAATAAGTTTAGAAAGCCCATGAGAAGGTTCCGGAGACTTAAAAAGATGTCCCTTTCCTACCCTAGTATCCGTTGGGGTTCGGTCATTTTCTTTCCGAGGTATTTATCGACCTTGCATTCCCTTTCATTTCATTTCATGGCCTTGATATAACGTTTGTAATGTAATGGCCTTTTTGATTTGACATTTGGCTTTTTGTCTTTTTGCTTTTTTCTTTTTCTATTCTTTTCTTTTTTCTTCGGGACGGATCTCTCCCTTTTTTTTATGACGGCCTCCTACTAAGATGACGGGTATTCTTGGTAGTCTATTCTAAGTCTCATTCCGACATCATGGGCCGAGTATAAAAACAAAATTTTGCTTTAAAAACGAATGATTTGTACTTTACACTTTTAGTCAAGCTTTCGATATTCTTTAGGACTTGGCATCTCTTGTTACTCACGAATCAAACGTGTCAGTGTGTGTAGTGATGGACTTGAAATTAAGTTATCCAGACTAATAAGGAAGTTTGAGTTTATAAACTTTCTGATTCCACTGGTCTTTGTACCATACTGATCGACTCTTTAACCTAAGGGTAGTATTTCTTAAGATGTAAGCCATTCCAGGGATGTTTTAGCTCTTCTCCTTCTGCATTAACAAGACGATAAGCATTACCAGGAAAAGCGTGCGATACAACATAAGGTCTTTCCCAGTTGGGTTGGAGCTTAGAACGCGGACCACTAGGTTTTACAAAAATCCTTTTGACAACCATTTCACCGACTTTGAACTTACGTTCAATGACTTTCTTTTGATAAAAACGTGCTAGTATGTTTTGATAAACTTTTGCATGATTAGCAGCTGACCATCTTTTCTCGTCTAAAAGTTCCAATTGAGCAAGGAGTGCTGAACGATGTTCATCAATGGAAAATTCTTTATTCAATTGTACTCTTAATGACGGTATGAGGATCTCATATGGAACTACCGCCTCCATTCCAAATGTTAAGGAATAAGGAGTTTGCCCCGTAGGCGTGCGGATTGAAGTTCGGTAGGCCCATAGAGCCTCAACCAATTTTTCTGGCCAGTCTGCAAATTTGTTAGATTTGCACGTCTTTTTGATGATTTTTATCAAAGTCTTATTTGTTGCCTCTGCTTGGCCATTGCCTTGTGGATAATAAGGAGACGAATGATGCAATGCAATTCGGTACCTGTTACAGAGGTCCTTCAATTCTTGTGACACGAACTGCGGTCCGTTGTCGGTGACGATGGTGCTTGGAATTCCAAATCGGGTGATGATGTTCTTCATGATGAACTTGCAGACGGTTGATGCTTTGATCTCCACGTACGCTTCAGCTTCTGCCCACTTGGTGAAGTATTCCGTTGCCGTGAGAATGAAAGATTTTTACTTGATGCCGGAATCGGGATTGCCAAGGGGTCCAATAATGTCGAAAGCCCACATGGAGAAAGGCCATGGGGAAGAAACAGGATGGAATGAAGATGCAGGAGAATGAATTTTGTCGGCGTGAAGTTGACACTTAGCACACCTACACAGTCTTCTTCCATGGTTGGCCAATAAAATCCTTGTCTAAGGATCTTCTTTGCTAGCATCTGTCCATTGACATGGCCACCACAAACTCCACTATGAGCTCCTTCCATAACCTTCCAAAGCTCATCTTCGTCTAGACATCTCAGAAGAACTCCATCAAAACCTCTCTTGTACAGTGGTCCCCCAACTAGGGTGTATCGTTGAGCAACTCTCCTGATAGCTCTCTTCTCCTCAGTTGTAGCTTCCTGAGGATACGATTGATCTTCACAATATTTTGCAATTTCGTAATACCATGGCTTATGTTCATCATCCATCTCTTCTAACAGCTCTATTAACATGATTTCTCTCTTTTCAATGATATCTCCGTCTCTGACTTTCTTCAGCAACTTCTCTTTAGTTCTAAAAAATGAAGGATATTTCACGGCAGGTGAAAGACGCCTATGAACTATGATTGATTCGGATTGTTTGCTGATTGGAAAATCAAGAGAAGATGCAAGTGAAGCTAGAGCGTCAGCTAAGATGTTTTGATTCCTAGGGACATAGACAAAGATCAATTTCGTGAAAAGCTTTGAGTAAGCAGAAGTAAGTTCCTGATAAGGCTTGAGCTTGGGATCAAGAGTTCGATACTTGGTCAGCACTTGGCGAAGAATCAGTTGGCTATCACCTACAATCCTGAGTTTGGTGGCACCATGGAAATGAGCAGCCTCGAGGCCAGCAAGGAGTGCCTCGTATTCAGCTATATTGTTTGTGACTGGAAAATCAAGCTGAAAGGTTTGTGGAATGGTGACACCTTCAGGTGATAACAGAACAATACCTATCCCTTTTCCATGAGAATTCAGAGCTCCGTCAAAATGCAGAGTCCACATATCATCTCTGATTTGATTTACGGACATCAGTTCCTCATCCGGAAACTCTGATCGCACTGGATCAAAACGAGGAAGGGGATGATGAGCGAGATGTTCTGCTATGGCATAGCCCTTGATCGCTTTCTGCTGAATATAAGTGATATCGAATTGAGATAGAAAGCTTTGCCATCGTGCTAACCTATCAGTAAGAACAGATTTCTCCAGAAGGAATTTGATCGGATTCATCCTAGCGATGAGATGGACTTCATGGGCCAGAAAATAATGCTTTAGTTTCTGCACAACCCAGACCAATGATGCACATGTTTTCTCCATCGCCGTATATCTCTGTTCAGCGGGGTTGAGAAGTTTAGAGAGATAGTAGGCCACCCTCTCTTTTCCTTCTTCATCCTCTTGTGCTAGGACAGCCCCCACTGCATCATCCAGGACTGAAATGTAAAGTACCAATGGTTTGCCTGGAGATGGTGGTCTCAAAACAGGAGGACTTGCTAGATAGTTCTTTAATCCATCGAATGCCTCCTGACACTTATCGTCCCAATCAAATTTGACTCCCGGCTTGGTAAGCTCGTAAAACGGCTTGCACCTTTGTGAGTGCTGGGAGACAAAACGGTGAATAAATTGTAACCTCCCGATTAATCCTCTAAACTCCTTCAAATTTTTGGGAGGTGGCATTTCTCTGATAGCCTTCGCCTTATTGGGATCGATCTCAATTCCCCGTTTGCTGACAATAAATCCAAGCAATTTTCCTGAAGATACCCCGAATACACATTTCTTGGGGTTCATCTTTAACTGATATTCTCTTGATCTCTCCAATACCCTTGCCAAAACTTTGGCGTGCTCAGTCTTTGTTTTCGATTTAACCAATAAATCATCCACATACACTTCCAGATCTATGTGCATCATGTCATGAAATATTGCCATCATGGCCCTTTGATAAGTGGCTCCAACATTCTTTAACCCAAACGGCATGACGACATAACAGTATGTTCCCCAAGGTGTAGTGAATGATGTTTTTTCTTGATCCTCTTATGCCAGCTTAATCTGATTGTATCCTGAAAAACCGTCCATAAACGATAAGGTCTCATAGCCAGCAGTATTATCAATGAGTACATCAATATGAGGCAATGGAAAATCATCTTTAGGACACGCCCGGTTCAAATCGCGGAAGTCAATGCAAATCCTGACCTTCCCGTCCTTCTTCATAACCGGGACTATATTGGCCACCCATTGTGGATAAAGGACAACTCTAATAAATTTGGCTTTATGCAATTTGTCGACCTCTTCCTTCATCTTTAGAGCCATTTGTGGGTGGAATCGCCTTAATTTCTGCTTGACAGGGCTAGCTCCATCCTTTAATGTTAGTCTGTGTTCAACTAAAGATGAGTCTAACCCCGGCATATCTTCATAACTCCAGGCGAAAGTGTCCTTGTAGTCCTTAAGTACTTGTACCATTGCCTTCTCATCCTCTGTAGAAAGATTTTTGCTGACGAGGACAACCTTAGGTTCGTCTTCAGTCCCTAAATTGATTTCTTTGGTGGGCTCTTCTACGGCAGCCGAGGGTTCATCGAATCTCTTCAATCCATTGGCGTATGCCTCGGCTGCGTCCTCATCATCTTCCTCATTTTCAATAATGGGGTCCTTTTCATGCACTAACTCATATACCCCGTACCCATCATTGACTGACTCATCATTCATACAGTCTTCTGGCATTTAAATTGGATTTTCTAAAAACTGAGGGATTAAAGAGCAAGAAAATCATCTATCAGCTAAGTCCTGGAGGTATCTATCTGGAATTCGCCTAGCCTTAGGCTTCCTAGACTTCCTAACCTGACTAATCTGACAAAAACTAGACTGCCTAACTTCACTAAACTTACTATCATAACCTAATGAAGATGAAGTAGGATGAAAATCCTGGGGTACAAGTGGAAATATAAGAGAATCCTCCCGAGGGGAGGGACATAGTAGATCTAAGAGAGAATCTTGACCGAAGGACCCGCGCAACGGGGTGCGATCGGACAAGTAAGATGTTTCCTCGATAAAGATTTGAGAAGAATTTGTTGTAAAATTGGCATTTTTTTTTGGGTATCAGAGGAATTAAACATGAAGCAGGAGTGGATACAAATAGAAGGAGAATCAGATGGAGGAAGTGGCACCAAGGCCAGAGGATTAGGGGGATCATATAGTAATATGTCCCAGATCAAATCGTACAACCTCTCTAGATCAAGAGGAGGTTGTGGAATAAGGTAACGAGGGGACAGAGTAATCATAACGGGCGGAGCCCGTGGAATATCTTCAATAATGACCCGCGACCAAGTCGGGGTCAAGAGCAGTGTGCGAAACAGAGTATGGAGCATGAAGACATGTGAAGGATATGTCCCCCTCCAGAGCAGATCTGTGGTGTAACCAGCTTCATAGGGGTCATCTGGCTCCCCTTCGTCAGTCTCTTCAGACAGCAGTATCCGCTTATCAAATATGGCACCAGGGCTTTCAATCAGCTCGTCAATCTGCGGCGGCCACTTAGGTTCTGCAGGATCTAGGAATAATCTATTCAATGCAATATAAAGGTCTCTCAGATCGAACCACCTATACCATTCGCATTCAGGATCATGGAATTTTCTCCTTTTCATAGGCCGCAGAGCCTCCAAGGATTGGTACGTAAGCAGTTCGGAGCAATGTCTGGACAAATCCCTCCCATATATGTCATGGAAGTCAAAACACGAAGTAATGACCACCGTGTTGTCGTAGCTAAGTATGGGCCCTTTCACAAAGTGCGTACATAGGGTCCATGTTAAGGGATCTCGTCCTTCTTTGGGTGGTGTAGACATTGCCTCCCAGATTTTTGGACCTTCTTCGATCTCTGCTTGCTGAACCAGATCTTGCTGCAGTCTTCTTGGCCTATAGCCCAGACCACTTCCAGGTGCTGCTCGATGATCTTTAACAGGAGTAGTCCTGCCTTGCAACTGTGTGCCCAGACCTCTCCCAGGCTCGTAGCCTTTTTTCATCATAATTCTCCATCCTAGGGTACTCATGCACTTCCCCCTTTTTATAGCATCTAACGGGTATGGAGAAATAGTGGCAGCTTTTAGAGGATCAGCCACTGGACGGTAGACCTGTAATACCGACAGAAAAGGTTGTCGGCCAGGTAAGACAGCAGATTTAATATTTAAGGTATGAGCAGCAGCAAGGATCGGCATGCTTGTCACTTTAATAATTCGTCCTTTGTAAGGGAATTTGAGGCATTGGTGATTCGTAGAGGGAATCGCCTCAAGAGTTTTAATATAAGGACGACCCAAAATGGCATTTATAGAAGGATCGATTTCTAGGATGTGAAATTCGACCTCCGCATGACTTACCGGGCCCAGCTCCACCTTCAAATAAACCATTCCCAGAGGGGAACGGGTAGAGTTGTCATATGCCGTCACTGAGATGGGGCTGGGCAGCCATTTTTCTTTGGGCACACCGCACAGCTCTAGGGTCTTCAGAGGTAAAACATTGATCGAAGCCCCTGTGTCGACCAGGCATGCATCCACGGCCTTCTTACAGATGTTGACCGTGATGCTCAAAGCCATGCTTCTGGCTGCCGGCGGTGCTAGTTCCGATGTGTGAAATGTAATGGAGGGCTGATCCCCCTGAGGAACTAGTAGTGCTACAATTTTTTCTACCGGCACGTCCTCATTAACCATCACCTTCTGTAGGTATTCCATTAAGGCTTCTTGGTGAATCTTGGACCTTTTGATCAATTCAAGTACAGTGATCCGTGCCGGTGTCCTGTCTAGATGTTTCAACAAGTCATATTGAGTGCCTGGTGCACTCTCTTCATTATGGGCTTCCTCAGTCGGCTGTGATGGGCCGTCTCTAACTGTGGACTGAGGAAAGACTTTGTTGAAAATCCTTCCACTCCGGAGCGCGTGTTCCTCGACCGTGGAGGATCCGGGTGACACTTTAAGTACCGCAGGGTTGGATGGTGCGGATGATGTAGAGGGTTGATATGTAGGTGATGGCGTAGGGCTAGGTGGTGATGGCGCGGTGCGGACTAGAGGCCTAGATGGTTGGATGGTGGATGGGTAAGTGGTTGGTGAAGTGGGGAATGGCACGCGTAATAGCGGTCTTGATGGTAAGGGCGTATCTGGGTAGGTGGTGGTGGTAGCGGGTGAAGTAGGAAATGGTACGCGTAATAGTGGCCTAGATGGTAGGAGGGGCGCGTGATTGGTTTGCAGGGGGTTATATGATGGAGGCGTAGGAGTGCGGGGCGTGATGGGCTTGAGGAAGGTGGGTAGTGGTAATGGGTTATTGGGTGCGGGTGAGTGATATGTGGGTGTGGGTAGAGGGGTGATGGTAATGGGTTGCGGCCTAGGTATGTGGATGGTGCGGCGTGGTGGTCGTTCTGCGGTACTTTGAACGTGACCCGTTGAACAAAGAGAGGAAGAGTCCTCTACTCTCCACTGTTGCCCACGACCAGTCTCAGACTGGCTGTTCGTCAAAATGGGAGCAACTTGGTTTTGGTTCTGGTGCTCCGGGAGTGGATTCTGCACTATGCCCATGTTGGGTGGCGCTGCTGCTTGTGCCGGTGGTCTTGCTTGCTGCTGCTGCTGCTGTGGTCTTCTCGCCTTCAGGGCTGATATATACTTTTTCATCTCCTCCCAGTCTATGCCGCCCTGCTCATTGAGATCATGAATATAATCTCTGAATTGGAAGCAGGTGTCGATTGTATGCCCAGGTTGCCTATGGAAATAGCAATACCTGGATGTGTTGGCATTTTGAGGCTAGACGGCCTTTTCCCTTGGCAAAACTAAGGCATTAGCTGCCATTAAAGCACTGAAGATATCTGCCAAGGATTCTAGGAGGGCCGGGTATTCTGCCCTCTTCGGGCCTGGAGGTCTTCTCTGCTGGTTGTAATCACCAGGAGGAGGGACATTATGGTACGCCGGCGGTGCGCGTGGCTGATATTGTAGCTGTTGCTGTTGCTGATATTGCTGCTGTTGGGGCTGCTGGTACTGCTGTTGCCGTTGCGGCGACTGCTGTTGCTATTGCTGGTTCTGATTCGGCTGCTGGGGCCGCTGATAATGTTGTTGATAATGGGGGTTCTGCTGCTGCCTATACCCTTGTTGGTTCGGCTGCAGTGGCCTCTGGTACTGCTGCTGGTTCCTCACGAACTGGGGCGAGTTATTATTCATGGTGCAGACTTGCTCGTGAGAGAGCGTGCCCTCAGTAGTCGGACCTGTGCTGGGAGAGTTTGGCACTGCAGGCTTCCGAGGTGGAGGCCTGCTGGGTCTGTGAGGATCAAAGACGCTAGAGAACGTAGCGTCTTTGAAGGCATTCTGGCAGTACCGTGCTCTTTCATAGAGCTCTGCCATGTTAGTCAAATTGTTCAACGAGAGGACTAGCTTGAATTGGGGCGTGGCGTTGGAAATTAACATCTTCACTTGCTCGGACTCGGACAAGTGATCTTTCACCTTTTCAGCTAGGCCCCGCCACTTGTCAGCAAAACTGACAAACTCCTCATCAGGTTTCATCTTTTCTGCAATGAGGTCAGTAATGGACAAGGAGGGTGCAACTCTGTCCTGGTATCGTTGGATAAATTTGCGTGAAATGATACTGTAATCTTCTACTTCGGAGGGTTCCAGAGAAAAGAACCACTCGAGGGCTAGTCCCTCTAGAGATCTCCTGAACAAAAAGGCCAACGACCTCTTATCGTTCTGCCAAAAAGATGATTCGTACATAAACTCCTTCAGATGTGTGAAGGGGTTACCAGTACCGTTATACTTTCGGTACACTGGCATCTCAGAGGGTGGCAGATGGAATACTGGCAGGCTCGGTAAACTGATCTCTGGCACAGCTTTAACCCCCATCATCTTCTGGAGGTTGTTGAACTGCTCATCCATGCGCTCCATCTTGGCCAGCAACGCTTGCGTGGTCAGATCTGCCTGGGGAGGAGGAGGAGGTGGAAGTACTTGATAGGCATGCTGTAACGACCTGCCATCCTATGACCGGAGACCCGATCACTAAATGGATGTCAGCCCATTAACTGCGGGTTCACACCCGGATCTCACACAACACGTCTGGAGGAGTAAGCGTTAAACAAGGCTAAATATATCAATCTCGCGGACTACAAAGGTAAGCAAGTGCGCAGGAAGGAAAATAACAATGTCCGTATACAGTCCAACAATAATTACATGTCCAACAATTAAATAAGTACAGGCAGAAGGAAGTACAACAACATCGGGGCATACCCCGGAACTAAGACAGCTGCTGGTCCGCACACCAAGAAGACACCACGCTTCCGCTCGCCACGAGGTCCACACCTGAAACCGCAGGGAGTGAGCCACACCAGAATTGGGCTCAGTAGGGATCATCCGATCCCTCGCCTCCCACTCACACACCCACAAGTGTAACAACAAGAATATATGGCAATTAAGTAAAGCAGTAAACACAGCACCCAACTCTGATATGAAACGCACGGTAAGCAGTGTAACAAGAACCATTCTAAGCAACCCGAAGAACCCAACACAGAGTCACGACTCACAGCCAAAGTCCACGAAGCGACTAAACCACACTGTCGACCGAAGTCGAACGTCGCCTCCCAACACTACCACTACAGCTCACGCATGTCCGCCCCTACAGTGTCCCGGGGCACTGTAGGGTGAGGCAGTGAGTCAAACTAGGACTAGCTGGAACCAGTGTACAGCCACTGCCAGCTACGTGTGCACACAAGCAGTCTAGACTACTGTCCTACCGTCCGGATTGCCTCCACGCTAGGCCTCAGCGCTTCAGGAGGGCCCTGGGGACCGGCGAACCCCCGTCAAGCCGAAGCTACAGGAACTACCCACAAACCCAACTCTCCCGGGCTGCGTCAGGCCAAAGGGCTATAGGTACCACTCGTAACCTTGATCAAAGGTCACATCAGGCCCAATGGCTAAAGGGTAAACCAACTCCCACCAGAAACACCACCAGCTCCACAGCAAGAAACACGCCAGAAGCTGTCACGACAACCAAGGGAAACCCCGACCCGCTGAGACCAAACAGCAACCCCTCGGGTAGCACACCAGCTACTCCGGCCCGACGGGCTCAAGGTGATTCTGCTTTTCTCAGCCAAGGGTAAACCACAACATGCACCACTCCACAGACACCATGGCCCTTCTCCCATCGGCCCATGGTGACAGACGTAAATCACAGTTAACCCGATCCACATTCGCATATCACAACCACACATATAACATGATTCCATTCGCACAGTAAACCTCAGTCTCAGTATATAGCTAAAGCACACACACACACACACACAGGTGATGTAATTCCACTCACGCAGAAGTCCTCCGTCTCAGTAAACAACCAAAAGCATGCATTTGAACCATCCCACTGTGAAACACGCATGAAATAACAGGATTTAAACATTCCTGTCTTGAATCGCGTCGACCGAGGTCGACGCCCTTCAAGACCCTCAGACAGGTTTATTAAAAGCCAGATTATCGCTTAAAACGCGTCCACCAGTGAAGCCGCCGTTTAAAACGCGTCAGGGTCGCCAGACGCCATTCAACCCAGAAATCCAGATTTCAAAACCCTTAAACGGGGGCATTTTCCTGCCTAAATGTCGTCATGATGGCCCGACGTCCTTCTGAAAGGCGTCGTCCATCCATGACGTCATTTAGCGCAGAACCCCTAACTCAGGAAACCTCGAACAGGGAGGTTTCTGCCCTAAAACGCGTTGTACTGACCAGACGTCTTTCGGAAAAGCGTCGACCAGGCACGACGCCATTTAGCGCCAGAAACCAGGATTCCTGGTTCGACCCGAGGGTCTCACCCTTGAACCCCAAGCACCCCGAAAAGCCCCAAAACCAAAAGGGGGAAGATGAGAACGTCAAGCACCACGATCATGCTATGAAACCACGTCCACAAACACGCCATTCCCACAAAGAATCCCCCTAAACATGCTCGATCTAACCCCAAACACGCCACATCACGCCAAGAAGCAAACGAGCACACATGCAAGGTTTCGTCCCCCTACCGGTTCTTGAACTCCGCCAAACTCCGTGCCGCCGTCCCGCCGCACCGCACACCGCCGCCGGTACCCTCGAGGACGCCGCCACTCCGCCGGGACGTCGGCCGCCGTCCGGAGAGTGGAACACCGCGAAGGAAGTGGTGGAGGTAGAGGTGAGAGGTAAGGTGGTGTTGGAGTGGTGGAAGAGGAAGAAGAGGAAGGGAAGGGGAAGAAGAGCGTCGGAGAGGGCGGAGAGAGCGAAGAGAGAGAGAGTGAAGGCGAGAATGAGGGAAAGAAGGGAAGGCTCGCGGGGTCAACCAGCATCCCGCTAAAACGCGTCGATCGAGGAAGACGCCTATCAGTCTGACAGGACGGCCGTACTGGCAGCGGTCTGAAACGCGTCGCCCACCGTGGACGCCATTCAGACGACAGGACAGGCCGTACTGACAATGCTCTGGCGCCGTACCTTGACATCGCAGAGGTCACAGTCTGAATCGCGTCGACCAAGCACGACGCCGTTCAGGTGATGTGACCGGGGCCGTACCCTCGCGGCCCGAAACCCGCCCACGTGGCGCACACGTGGCACAACAACCTGCAGACCTAAATGGCGTCCACACAACTTGACACCTTTTGAAAGGCGTCGAGCAGTGCTGACGCCATTCAGCCAGAAATCTCAAGACCCCCCACAGGGTCCAAACCAAGGGATCCGACCCGAACCCGACCCGAAAACAAAACCCGAAATCACAGTCCTTACACATGCTGCCTAGAGTACGTTGGACATGGAGGACAATAAAGAGGAGGTCCGACAGAGCTTCCGTCATGCCCGAGGGCATTTTGATAAACAGGCGTTTGCGGTCTAGCCGGTTGCCTAGATGATGAAAGCTGTGGCCCAGCTGGCCGAGAAGTGAGATGAAGGCCTTCCATGGCCTGATGGATATAAGGAGGAGGAAGAGGAGGTTGTTGAGTGACAACAGGGGGAGCCACAGGGTTCGGCTCAGCAGGTTGCACGGTGGCCTTCCCCTTCAGAATAGACTGGATCGCCTCGAACTGCTGAGGGTCCAGTCGGGAGGCAAGAACTCCCAAGGCATTGACAAGATCCATAGGATCAGAGGATGAGGGATCATTCTGATTCATGTCCCCCTCAAGATCGGGATTAGGGATCGCACATTCATGCGCGGGAAGATCAGGATATCGATCTTGTGGATGAAAGAGAGGCGTCCGGACATTCCCATCTTGTCGATATGGAATGGAGACGGAATTACGGGAGGCATCAGCATCTCTCCCGTTCTCATAGTTGTACTCCGAATCGCGAGGGGCATTAGCATCTCCCTCGTAGTTGATGATGGCGTCTTGAGCCATACTCAAGTCCCTGCCTGATCGCAGCAGCATGATGTTAGATTCCCTTTTTTCAAAGATTTGACAAACAAGTTGCACAGAGATTAATCAAACAAGTGGATGTTTAACGTGATTTTAAGGTTCCTTGTTGAGTTATTTGAATTGGATTAAACCACAAATTCGCTCAGGGAAAGGATCCTAGTTTCAGTTCAATTTCCACCGTTATTCTCTAGGGCTTTCTTTCACAACGCTTTTGGAATCTAGCCGGGACTTCAATTGGTACAACCAGCCCGATGATCAAGGAGGAATACCTTGATTTTGGGGACTTATGGAGGTCTCAACGTCAACTTCTCTAGTCTGATCAAGGGACCAACCCAATCAGAGAGAGTTGCTGACGTCAAGTAGTGTGTTCCTAAGAAAAGGAGGGTATTCGCCTCAATGCGTATGTCCTGCGGCCTGGATGGCCTCTAATGCTTAATAGTAATGGGTAGCTAGCACTCAAACCACAGAAATCTGGAAACTGAAAAATAATTAAGAAACTGTCTGAATCGCGTCGATGATAGTCGATGCTATTCAAAACAGAACTTAATTTTTTCGCAGAAACAGATCTGAAAAATAACTAAGAAACTGTCTGAATCGCGTCGATGGTAGTCGACGCTATTCAACACAGAACTTAATTTTTTTGCAGAAACAGATGCAGACAGCAGAGAAACTGTGAAGACTGAAAGGCGTCTAGGGGTGTTGACGAGGTTTTGAAACGCGTCAGTGCTCCTGGACGCTTTTCAGTTCGCAAAAACAGTTTTGCAGGAGGATTTTCTGGGTTGAATCCTCCTCAAACAGGATAAAAAGCAGTAAACAATCGACTCATGCAGATTTTTTTAGTTCCAGATTTTAAACATGATGATTTACTAACTAAACAACTAGAAAACCAATCAATCACACATCATTTTCATCACAAAAATAGCTTTTTTGAACTAAACAAGGGGAGGGCAAGATCTTGCCACTGGGGTGTGCACGTGGTGCACGAGGGAAATTAATTAAACTAAAACACTCACCAATTGGTGAGGACGTGTCAAGAGACACAAATGGTGCACCGTGGGTGCCCGATTGATGATAGCAAGAACAAAAACAACTAAAAGATGGCGAGACCAAGTCCCACCGTGATCGCCAAAAAAGCTGTGAGTGCTTTAAAATGCTTGTGTGATTAACATGAAAAATCTAGGTTGTTTAGTGTAAAATAAACCTATTAAAAACATCAACTAAGTGCAGTGATCGCCAGAAACTTTTGACTTAAAAAGTTTCAAAAGAAGTATGATCGCCTACCTGTTTGGACGCGGAAGATGTTGAGTCTTTGATTCCCCTCCTTCAGCCGGCTGAAGAAAGAGAGCCCTTCTCATTGTTCTTTGTTCTTGCTGTTGAATTTGAAGTTTGAGAAGTTGAGGATCGTCCAGAAATCCTTTGTGACTTTGATTGTTCTCCCCTTTTGTTCTCTAGTTGTTGTTGAGTGCAGCAGAAATAGAGAAACAGGAAATGAAGAAATACTGATGAGAATTTAAGTGGAAGCAATATCTAAACTAATCATGATTTTAAGCATATAATTGAACAGCAAACTTACTTGTTTAAATGACTTTTGAAACCCCTTAAATCAAATAGGTTTTGAAAGATGATGCTGTGGTGTGTGTTGCATGAAGTGATTATGAAGAATGAAAGATTAATAAAGATGTAGAATAAAAATGCAGAAATGAAACACTTATGTCCAATTGGTTGAAGCCTTGAAAGGATGAAGATTCTTGAAAGGACGCCGACTTCTGGAAATGGCAGCGCTCCGGCGTTCCGACGTTGTTGCTTTGATCTTCAACTCGCTATAATAACGCTCTCTCTTTTCTCAATAGGGCTCAACATTTTTTACTCTTCAACATATAAGGTATTTATAGGCTTTTTCTGCGTTCGCGATTAACATAGAAAAATCTAGGATTTATCTATCTTAACTGATAGATAAATACTGATTAATTCATCTTTATCTGTAATTATCTAAAACGCGTCCACCATGGCTGACGCCTTTCAGATTAATTTAGATAAGGATAAACATCCGAGAAAACTTATCTTTATCTTTATTAGCTAAAACGCGTCTACATGTGTAGACGTCTTTTACACTAATTAAGATAAGGATAAACATCCGGAAGAGAAGTAGAAATAGCCTAGGTAACCTAAAACGCGTCAGCCTTAACAAACGCCTTTTAGCTAATTAATCAATTGATTAAAATTCAAATTTAAACGTTAAAACAGGAATAAACTCTAAATCGCGTCCACACAGGTTGACGCGTTTTAGAATTTCTGAATCGCGTCCACATAGGTTGACACGTTTTAGAATTCTGAATCGCGTCCACACAGGTTGACACGTTTTAGAATTTTGAATCGTGTCCACACAGGTTGACACGTTTTAGAATTCTGCATATTTTAACTGAAATTTGAGCTAAAATCAATTTAATTGATTAACTTAAACATGTCTGTTAAACCCGACACTTAAAAAGATCAATAAAAATTAATCAATGATTAAATATCAGACCATTCTGAGGCATTATTATATGATATGAAATTTACTCGAAATGACGTCAAAATTAGCGTGTCTACACGAGGCTCATGTGTGTGTACCTGAACAGATTCAGGAACTGATATCTCATCTGATGATAATGCAGCTGTTTGGGGATCTGGAACCTCTTCCAGTACTATTTTACTCCCACTGTTCTCATAGAGAAGGTATTCCTCTTCTAGGAAGACAGCTTTCCTGACGACAAACATTTTTTGTTCACCAGGATGGTAAAAATAGTATCCAAAGGTTTCCTTTGGATATCCCACAAAACTGCATTTATCAGTTCGTGATTCCAGCTTGTCTGGATCATGCCTCTTTACATAAGCAGGACAACCCCAGACTTTAACATGTTTAAATTCTGGTTTCCTGCCTTTCCATATCTCATATGGAGTAGAGGTCACAGACTTGCTGGGTACTCTGTTCAGTAGGTATGCTGCTGACTCTAGAGCATACCCCCAGAGGGACACTAGTAATCCCGAAAAACTCATCATGGATCGCACCATGTCCAATAAGGTACGATTCCTGCTTTCTGATACACCATTCATCTGTGGTATATATGGAGGGGTTAGCTGAGAAAGGATACCATTATCCTTTAAGAATTGTGTGAAATTAGTACTCAAGTATTCTCCTCCTCGATCTGATCGAAGAGCTTTAATACTCTTTCCTAACTGCTTCTCTACCTCATTCTTGAACTTCTCAAATGCTTCAGACTTGTACTTCATTAAGTACACATAGCCGAATCTTGAGAAGTCATCGGTGAACGTGATGAAGTATGAGTAGCCACCTTTGGCTTGGGTGGACATAGGACCACATACATCCGAATGTATTAGTTCCAGAATGTCCTTGGCACGTTCTCCATGTCCAGTAAATAGAGATTTTGCCATTTTTCCCATAAGGCAGGATTCACATGTTGCAAACGATTCATAATCGAATGCAGTTAAGTAACCATGCTTGTGCAACTTTTGCAACCTGCTTTCGCCAATGTGCCCAAGTCTACAATGCCACATGTAGGCCTGGTTCACACAATTCTTGCTCTTCTTAAGAGCATTATCAATTTGAAGATTGTAATAAGAAACATCTAATAGATATAGACCATTGACTAAAGATGCTGAAGCTATTGATTTATTACCACAATAAATCGAACAACTTCTTTTCTCAATAATCAACCTATATCCTATCTTGTCCAAACAAGATATTGATATGATGTTCTTTATTATGCTAGGAACATAATAACAATCTTCTAATAGTAAGGCATCTCCTGATGGAAGCCTGAGGTTTGCTGTCCCAACAACAATCGCCGCAACTTTTGCTCAGTTTCCTAGCCTCAATTCCACCTCACCTTGTTTTAGCTTATGCTTACTTGTCAGCATCTGCACATCATGGCAGATATGAGAAGCACATGCGGTATCTAATACCCAAGATGTGGAATCTCTAACTGATAAGTTGATATCTATCATATAGATATCTGAAGCTTCAGATAGCTTCACTCTTCCATGAGCTTTATCGTTAAGGAACTCCTTGCAGTTCCTCTTCCAGTGACCATACTGCTTATAGTAGAAGCAGTCACCCTTCACTACTCTTTTGCCTTTGTCCATCGATCCTTTATCGTTAGCTGTCATCTCTGCTTCAGGGGCATCCAATGCCGATTCAGCAGGAGGATCAGCTCCAGGGAGAAAGTTATTTTGCTCAGATCTGAAGACATTCTTCAGGTTCCTGAACCAATCCGAGTAAATCAGGTAAGTCAAAAGGGCATCAAGTATGCCACGGAGTGGGTTATTCGACGACATAATTCCCTACAGGAGATAAGTAAAATCTATTTAGCAGATGTTCAATTATTATAATTTAAAACAAGACATGGTATTTTGTTCAAGTTTAACTCCCACTAATTTTCGACGGACTGTATAACCCTCAATTATACAGAACGGGAGACGCCGATAGTCTCCTAGTGGGGATTAGAATCTCAATGACTTGCACTACAGCCTTGTGGATAGCACAACAAACTGTAATACAATCAGAGAGCACCTTGTTGGGTTTTCTCGGGTTTCTCCAGATCGCTCACGCAGCGGAAATCAAATATTACAGCGATTCGTTCCCGTATCGAAAAAACTAAAACTTACAATTATCGGATAATCGATTCTCACCGTTTGCGGATTTGAATCCGCAATCGTTCGGTTCCGTCGGTGGGACACCGCAAGCCGCGCAAGTGCCCGGCCTCTAGTGAAGTCCACGCGATCCTCCCCGCGACAGATATCCTCATGTTCCTCGTTCTTCGTAGCCCACGAAACCTCCGCCGGTCGCTGCAACGATCGCCGCAACGCGCGGACGATTTCCCGTCGAACGGGATTCGGAGAAGCGGCGGAGCAGATCTAGATCTGTCTGGATGCCAGAGAGAGAGAGAAACAGAGGAGGGGCGGCTAGGGTTAGCAGCAGCTTGGCCTGCTCAGCCCATTTGCTATGTTTTATACTAACCATGCGGTTTTTCATAAAAACTCCCGGTTTATATAAAACCCACTTATTTATCCATCGCCTTTAGAATCATTTGCGTGTGACCCTCTAGGCCCAAGTACCAGTCTAGTTAATAGCCCAACAAGCCCAGTGACTCCTCACTGGCTTTATTAATTAATTAATAACCCTTTATTAATTAATTAATCAATCGAATTGATGTCGCACATCGAATTCGACCGGGCCTCTGATCACGTTGGGTGCCAAGCAACACCGCGTGAACCCGGAAGGTATTGTGGTTAAGTAACCCACTCTTGGAACCTTTCCGCCGACAGTTACCGCGTGGATATAATCCTTCATTCGTACAATGCTCTCAAGTCAACTCAGGGTATGACGAGCTGTCAAACCCTAACCGGTCGACTCACTTGGATTGGATGCCGCTGATGAATATCGGAAAACTCCTTTCCCGATATTATCGTCCTCTCTGTCCAGAGACTTTCGCGCATCCTTCCTAGAGCATTCTCTCTCTAAGTACCGAGAGCGAATGATTCCTTATTGACACACAATTCCCTTCGATGGTATTCCGCGTACCAAATCCTTGGCGTATTAGAATCCCGTGGCTAGAGATTCATAAACCAAGGTCAAAGCACAGAAGTCCACCGCCAAGGTGTCCTTGGTGTCTCAGGTCCGAGGACCATCCACGCAACTGCGACAATAGAATCAAACTGGTTGACAATGAGGTACAATACCATCCAGCGATTCAGTCGGATCAATTCAGTGAACTCATTCTCCAATGAGCACCTACAGATTCACCTTAGTGTCTTCACACAAGTGACTTATGAGATCAGTCACCCTCATCATATGAGCAGGAGTAATCTGTACTAGTCTAACCGGATACCCGATGTCCTTCTCGGATATCCTCCGACTATGAACGATTAAGAATATGTGTGTTTAAGTGATCAGTCTCATTAGTATGATCTTACCATAATCTGATCACTATAGCACATATCCACGGACTTCATTATGAAACGATAATTAATGCGATTTACACATAATGAATATTATGCCATTATATTAATAAATGAACGAGATTTACATAGTCAGATTGGCTTGTTGGCCATCTAAAACTAACAATCTCCAACTTGGACTAAAGCCAATCACCTTTATACAATAAGTCTATAGACTCTAGGTGACGCTCAAACACAATTTGAGCCAACGGCTTTGTCAGTGGATCTGCTACATTGTCGACTGATCGAACTCTTTCCACTACTACATCTCCTCTAAATATGATCTCTCTGATAAGGTGAAAGCGCCTCAGAATATGCTTCGATTTCTGATGAGACTGCGGCTCTTTCGCTTGCGCAATGGCACCATTGTTGTCGCACAATAGTGGAACAGGCTCAGAGATGCTGGGAACTACACCAAGGTCGGTGATGAATTTCTTCAACCACACTGCTTCCTTGGCGGCTTCAGCTGCAGCGATGTACTCAGCTTCAGTCGTCGAATCTGCAGTGGTTACTTGCTTGGAACTCTTCCAGCACACTGCGCCTCCGTTCAAAGTAAGCACGAATCCAGATGTTGACTTGTGATCATCTGGATCTGACTGGAAACTCGAGTCAGTAAAGCCTCGTAGTTTCAAGTCACCTCCTCCATAGACAAGAAACATATCTTTAGTTCTTCTCAAGTACTTAAGGATACATTTCACTGCCTTCCAGTGCTCTTCACCTGAATCAACCTGAAATCTGCTTGTAACACTTAGAGCAAATGCAACATTAGGCCGTGTACATAGCATGGCATACATGATAGATCCTATGGCAGAGGCATAGGGTATTCTATCCATGAATGCCCTCTCATCAAGAGTCTTAGGAGACTGCTCCTTTGAGAGACTAATTCTATGTCTCATCGGTATGAGACATCTCTTGGAATTTTTCATGCCAAACCTTTTGACTATGGTATCTATGTACACAGATTGGGTCATTCCAAGCATCCTCTTTGATCTATCTCTATAGGTCCGTATTCCCAATACGTAGGATGCTTCTCCCAAATCCTTCATGGAGAAGTTTTTCGACAGCCAGATCTTTACTAATGACATCATAGTTACATCATTCCCAATGAGTAGTATGTCATCTACGTAAAGAACTAGAAAAGTGACTGCACTCCCACTGGTCTTCTTGTACACACAAGGCTCATCTTCATTCTTAAAGAAGTTATAAGACTTGACAGCCTCGTCAAATCTTATGTTCCAGCTCCGGAAAGCCTGCTTCAGTCTATAAATGGACCTCTGAAGCTTGCACACTTTATCTGGAGATTCTTTGGATGTGAAACCTTCTGGTTGTATCATATACATCTCTTCCTCAAGGTTACCATTGAGGAAGACAGTCTTCACATCCATCTGCCATATTTCATAATCAAAATGTGCAGCAATGGCGAGTAGAACTCTGATCGACTTTATCATGGCAACTGGTAAGAAAGTCTCGTCATAGTCAATTCTTTGCCTTTGATGATATCCCTTTGCTACCAACCTTGCCTTATAAGTGTCGATCCATCCATCAGCACCGATCTTTCTCTTAAAGATCCACTTGCAACCGATGGGTACAATACCCTCGGGCAAGTCCTTCAAGTTCCAAACTTGGTTGGTGTACATGGACTGGATTTCTGAGTTCATCGCTTCTCGCCATTTCCCGACTTCTGGGCCTTCTATGGCCTCCTAGTTTTGTTTTAGGATCATCATCCTCATTATATTCTACCTTAGACTCACCTTCAGCAATATATCCCACATATCGTTCGGGTAGTCTAGGTACTCTACCAGGTCTACGAGGCTGATCAGTGTGTACCTAAACAGATTCAGGAAGTGATATCTCATCTGATGATAATGCAGCTGTTTGGTGATTTAGAACATCTTCCAGTACTATTTTACCCCCACTATTCTCCTGGAGAAGGTATTCCTCTTCCAGGAAGACAGCTTTCCTGGCGACAAACACCTTTTGTTCACCAGGATGGTAAAAATAGTATCCAAAGGTTTCCTTTGAATATCCCACAAAACTGCATTTATCAGTTCGTGATTCCAACTTGTTTGGATCATGCCTCTTTACATGAGCAGGACAACCCCAGACTTTAACATGTTTAAATTCTGGTTTCCTACCTTTCCATATCTCATATGGAGTAGAGGCTACAGACTTGTTGGGTACTATGTTTAGTAGGTATGTTGCTGACTCTAGAGCATACCCCAAGAGGGACACTGGTAATCCTGAAAAGCTCATCATGGATCGCACCATGTCCAACAAGGTGCGATTCCTCCTTTCTGATACACCATTCATCTGTGGTGTATATGGAGGGGTTAGTTGAGAAAGGATACCATTATCTTTTAAGAATTGTGTGAAATTAGTACTCAAGTATTCTCCTCCTCGATCTGATCGAAGGACTTTAATACTCTTTCCTAACTGCTTCTCTACCTCATTTTTGAACTCCTTGAACTTCTCAAAAGCTTCCGACTTGTACTTCATTAAGTACACATAGCCGAATCTTGAGAAGTCATCGGTGAACGTGATGAAGTATGAAAAGTCACCTTTGGCTTGGGTGGACATGGGACCACATACATTCGAATGTATTAGTTCCAAAATGTCCTTGGCACGTTCTCCATGTCCAGTAAATGGAGAGTTTGCCATCTTTCCCATAAGACAGGATTCACATGTTGCAAACGATTCATAATCGAATGCTGTTAAGTAACCATGCTTGTGCAACTTTTGCAACCTGCTTTCGCCAATGTGCCCAAGTCTGCAATGCCACATGTAGGCTTGGTTCACACAATTCTTGCTCTTCTTAAGAGCATTATCAATTTGAAGATTGTAATAAGAAACATCTAAAAGATATAGACCATTGACTAAAGATGCTGAAGCTATTGATTTATTACCACAATAAATCGAACAACTTCTATTCTCAATAGTCAACCGATATCCTATCTTGTCCAAACAAGATATTGATATGATATTCTTTATTATGCTAGGAACATAATAACAATCTTTTAATAGTAAGGCGTCTCCTGATAGAAGCCTGAGGTTTGCTGTCCCAATAGCAATCGCCGCAACTTTTGCGCCGTTTCCTAGCCTCAATTCTACCTCACCTTGTCTCAGCTTGCGCTTACTTGTCAGCATATGTGCATCATGACAGATATGAGAAGCACATCCGGTATCTAATACCCAAGATGTGGAATCTCTAACTGACAAGTTGATATCTATTATATAGATATCTTGATATCTATTATATAGATATCTGAAGCTTCAGACAGCTTCACTCTTCCATGAGCTTTATCGTTAAGGAACTCCTTACAGTTCCTCTTCCAGTGACCATACTGCTTATAGTAGACGCAGTCACCCTTCACTACTCCTTTGCCTTTGTCCTTCGATCTTATATCATTAGCTATCATCTCTGCTTCAGGGGCATCCAATGCCGATTCAGCAGGAGGATCAACTCCAGGGACAAAGTCAATGTGCTCAGATCTGAAGACATTCTTCAGGTATCTAAATCAATCCGAGTAGATAAGGTAAGTCAAAAGGGCATCAAGTATGCCTTGGGGTGGGTTATTCGACGACATAATTCCCTACAGGAGATAAGTAAAATCTATTTAGCAGATGTTCAATTATTAAAATTTAAAACAAGACATGGTCTTTTGTTCAAGTTTAACTTCCACTAATTTTCGACGGACTGTATAACCCCCAGTTATACAGAACGGGAGACGCCGACAGTCTCCTAGTGGGGATCAGAATCTCAATGACTTGCACTACAGCCTTGTGGATAGCGCAACAAACTGTAATTCAATCAGAGAGCACCCAACTCATGGGACTTGCAACTCCTTGCAACATCTGATCAAAGCTTCGGTCCCCAGAGATTTAATGGCCTTGTGCATAGCACAACAAACCATTAATTCTGGTCTAAGCTAACCATCGTTACGCGACGAGCATAGATTTGCATGCAGCCCTTGTGGATAGCACAACAAAGCTATATGGTTCCTCTACCCCGATCTATAGGCATCTAATGCCACAGCCACAATTTCTCCTCCAAATTAAGCAGGCCTTGTGGATAGCACAACAAACCTGCCTAAAGTGATTCGAATCCTATGACTATAACGATGGTGGACCACGCGGTAAGTTCTTAACTACTCGTGTTACGGCTTAGAGTTTATCTGAGGGTATTTAGATAACTTTTATCTTGGTCTCTCCTAGGTGATAGTATAAATATATCGTATATATTTACTAAATACTATAACCTACTTTGATTCATAATCATAAGAAAACAATGCATCACATACATGTCTAGTGTGGTCATGGATAGCACAGTGGGTTTGACTGGAGCCAACAGTCAAACGCACACACAATCTAACATAACATTTACATTAGATAAACCTGCAAACACATAGGCAAAGGATCTTCATCTTTTCGCCTTCCTGGTTGCAGCTGTGGATCGTCCTCGCTCCTTCCTCGGTTGCCTCGATCATATTACAATAATTCTAGAATTACAAGTAAATTGAAGAAGGCCTTATGGCGAGTACAAGAGAGAGAGGGAGGTAGAAATACATCGGCGTATGAGAGAGAGAGGTGTGCTGTAACGACTGAGGTTTCGGGTTCTGTTTTCGGGTCGGATCCCTTGGTTTGGACCCTGTGTGGGGTCTTGAGATTGCTGACTGAATGGCGTCAGCACTGCTCGACGCCTTTCAAAAGGCGTCAGGTTGTGTGGACGCCATTTAGGTCTGCAGGTTGTTGCGCCACGTGGGCGGGTTTCGGGCCGCGAGAGTACGGCCCCGGTCACATCATCTGAACGGTGTCGTGCTTGGTCGACGCGATTCAGACTGCAATCTCTGCGATGTCAGGGTGCGGCGCCAGAGCGTTGTCAGTACGGCCTGTCCTGTCGTCTGAATGGCGTCCACGGTGAGCGACGCGTTTCAGACCGCTGTCAGTACGGCCGTCCTGTCAGACTGATAGGCGTCTGCCTCGATCGACGCATTTTAGCGGGATTCTGGTTGACCCCGCGAGCCTTCCCTTCTTTCCCTCATTTCTCGCCTTCACTCTCTCTCTCTTCGCTCTCTCCGCCCTCTCCGACTCTCCTCTTCCCCTTCCCTTCCTCTTCTTCCTCTTCCACCACTCCAACGCCTCCTTACCTCTCACCTCTACCTCCACCACTTCCTTCGCGGTGTTCCACTCACCGGACGGCGGCCGACGTCCCGGCGGAGTGGCGGCGTCCTCGAGGGTACCGGCGGCGGTGTGCGGTGCGGCGGGACGGCGGCTCGGAGCTTGGCGGAGTTCAAGAACCGGTAGGGGGACGAAACCTTGCATGTGTGCTCGTTTGCTTCTTGGCGTGATGTGGCGTGTTTGGGGTTAGATCGAGCATGTTTAGGGGGATTCCTTGTGGGAATGGCAGTGTTTGTGGACGTGGTTTCATAGCATGACCGTGGTGCTTGACGTTCTCATCTTCCCCCTTTTGGTTTTGGGGCTTTTCGGGGTGCTTGGGGTTCAAGGGTGAGACCCTCGGGTTGAACTAGGAAATCTGGTTTCTGGCGCTATATGGCGTCGTGCCTGGTCGACGCCTTTCCGAAAGACGTCTGGTCAGTACGACGCGTTTTAGGGCAGCAACCTCCCTGCACGAGGTTTCCTGAGTTAGGGGTTCTGCGCTAAATGACGTCATGGATGGACGACGCCTTTCAGAAGGACGTCGAGCCATCATGACGCCATTTAGGCAGGAAATGCCCCCGTTTAAGGGTTCTGCAATCTGGATTTCTGGGTTGAATGGCGTCTGGCGACCCTGACGCGTTTTAAACGGCGGCTTCACTGGTGGACGCGTTTTAAGGATAATCTGGCTTTTAATAAACCTGTCTAAGGGTCTTGAATGGCGTCGACCTCGATCGACGCGATTCAAGACAGGAATGCTTAAATTCTGTATCTCACGCGTGTTTCAGGGTGGGATGGTTCAAATGCATGCTTTGGGTTGTATACTGAGACTGAGGTTTACTGTGCGAATGGAATCATGATTATATGTGTGTTCGTGTTATGCGAATGTGGATCGGGTTAACTATGGTTACGTGTGTCACCATGGACCGATGGGGACAGGGTCATGGTGTCTGTGAGCTGTACCGGTGGGAGAATGGGTACATGTTGTGTTTTACCTTTGGCTGAGGGAAGCAGGATCGCCTTGAGCCCGACGGGCCGGAGTAGCTGGTGTGCTATCCGAGGTGTCGCTGTTTGTCCTCAGCGGGTCGGGGTTTCCCTGTTTGTTGTGACAGCTTCCGGCGCGTTTCTTGCTGTGGAGCTGGTTGTGTTACTGGTGGGAGTTGGTTTACCCTTTAGCCATTGGGCCTGATGTGACCTTTGATCAAGGTTACGAGTGGTACCCTTAGCCCTTTGGCCTGACGCAGCCCGGGAGAGTTGGGTTTGTGGGTAGTTCCTGTAGCTTCGGCTTCACGGGGGTTCGCCGGTCCCCAGGGCCCTCCTGAAGCGCTGAGGCCTAGCGTGGAGGCAATCCGGACGGTAGGACAGTAGTCTAGACTGCTTGTGTGCACACGTAGCTGGCAGTGGCTGTACACTGGTTCCAGCTAGTCCTAGTTTGACTCACTGCCTCACCCTACAGTGCCCCGGAACACTGTAGGGGCGGACAGGCGTGAGCTGTGGTGGTAGTGTTGGGAGGCGACGTTGGACAGTGTGGTTTAGTCGCTTCGTGAACTTTGGCTGTGAGTCGTGACTCTGTGTTGGGTTCTCCGGGTTGCTTAGAATGGTTCTTGTTACACTGCTTACCGTGCGTTTCATATCAGAGTTGGGTGCTGTGTTTACTGCTTTACTTAATTGCCATATATTCTTGTTGTTACACTTGTGGGTGTGTGAGTGGGAGGCAGGGGATCGGATGATCCCTACTGAGCCCATTTCTGGTGTGGCTCACTCCCTGCGGTTTTAGGTGTGGACCTCGAGGCGCAGCGGGAGCGTGGTGTCTTCTTGGTGTGCGGACCAGCAGCTGTCTTAGTTCCGGGGTATGCCCCGATGTTGTTGTACTTCCTTCTGCCTGTACTTATTTAATTGTTGGACATGTAATTATTGTTGGACTGTATACGGACATTGTTATTTTCCTTCCTGCGCACTTGCTTACCTTTGTAGTCCGTGAGATTGTCATATTTAATCTTGTTTAGCACTTACTCCTCCATATGTGTTGTGTGAGATCCGGGTGTGAACCCGCAGTTAATGGGCCGACATCCATTTAGTGACCGGGTCTCCGGTCATAGGATGGCGCGTCGTTACATGCGCAGAACTCTATTTATTAACAATTAATAAACAATAATACATCCACAATCCACACAATCCATTCATCACATGAATAATAAATTAAATGCCTATCCATGACCACGGTGTGTTTTAAACATTCCACACATGATTCAGCGCATCACATGGCTAAAATAAAAGAGCTTTCAAAATAAATAATTTTGGCTTTCAAAAAGCTGGGAACCAATCAAAATCGGTATTTGAATTTTGAAAACTCATTTTATTAACTTAACATGCAATTAAATCTAAATTTAAAAGCATTAAACACACATCACGTGCGCACACACTCCAAATTAATAATTCCAGATTATTCCATGCAAATTAGAACATTTCTAATAATCTAACACTTAGATTAAACCCCATTAATAATCTAACAATTAGACTATTAAAAACTAATCTAACTCTTAGATTAATCCAATAAAGTTAATTAACAATTTAACACTTAAATTATTAATTAACTCTAATTATTAATTAACTATTAATCTAACTCTTAGATTAGTTAATTTAAAATTAATTATTAACTTAACACTTAAATTAACAATTAACTTTGATTAATTTATAATTACTAATCTAACTATTAGATTAAATGATTAATGTTAATAATTAATTTAACCCTTAAATTAATAACTAACAATAATAATTAAAGACTACTAATTTAACATTTAAATTAGTCATTTAAGTCAATTATTAATTTAACAATTGAATTAACAACTAACTCAAATAATTAATTAACAATTAGATGAAACAATAGTTAATAATCTAATAATTAGACTAATAACTATTAATAACTAATTTAACACTTAAATTAGTTAAATTGAGGTTAATAATCAATTTAACATTTAAATTAATATTAACCCCAATTAATTAACAACTAATTGCTAATTAATTAACCCTTAAATTACTAAATGATTCAAAATCATTAATGCCCAAATAATTAAAATTGAATAATAAATTTGAATATCAAAACAATTTTGAATATCAAATCAAAATCAGATTTGAATATTATTTAAATGGGCAAATTAGGGGTTTATTCAAATAAAGGAAATAGGGGTTCAAGTTGGGGTTGGTGGCTGAGCCAGCTAGGCCCCTGGCCGAGCCCTGTGCGAGCCAGGACCCTCCTGGCTGAGCCAGGGCTCAGGCCAGGGTCGAGCCTGGCCTAGCCCGGCCCGGTTCCCCAGATTGCCCCCCCCCCCCCCCCCCCGAGCCCCCCCCCCCCCCCCCCCCCGAGCCCCCCTTTCCCTTTCACAGAAACCGTGCGTTTGCAGGTTAGGCGGCGGCGTTTGGGGCGCCACCAGCGGCCGGCCCGACACCACCCGGACCCGCCGGTGACGTCCCCGGTGCCGACTACGCACGCCGACGCCGGCAGGGCCGCCGGAGGCCCTCCAAATTGCTGCAGGCCGAGCCTCACTCCTTCCCCTAAAATTAGTTTTATGTTAAAAAAACCGTGGGGAAGAAAACAGGGGAGATCTCCATCTCCCTTTCCGGCACCGATTGCAGGCCTGGTTGTGACCGGCGACATCTCCGACATGATCTCGGATGCCGATCCACCTCCCCAACGATTGGGGTACCCGAACGAAGCCGCCTAAACATCGTTGTTCTTCGAGTCATGGAGAACACCAAAACCCCAAAATAAAAATCCAAAAATAGAAGAAAAATAATCTGATTATTCGTGTTCATCACATGAACATTTTTCTATCAATATAATCAGATTATATGCATGGAATAATACACGGAATTACTAAATCGGAGACCGAAACGGGACGAGAAACAGTGGAACCTGGCTCTGATACCACTGTTGGGTTTTCTCGGGTTTCTCCGGATCGCTCACGCAGCGGAAATAAAATATTACAGCGATCCATTCCAGTATCGAAAAAACTAAAACTTACGATTATCGGATAATCGATTCTCACCGTGTGCGGAATCAAATCCACAGCCGTTCGGTTCCGTCGGTGCGACACCGCAAGCCGCGCAAGTGTCCGGCCTCTAGCGAAGTCCGCGCGATCCTCCCCGCGACAGATATCCTCACGTTCCTCGTTCTTCGCAGCCCACGAAACCTCTGCCGGTCACCGCAACGATCGCCGCAACGCGCGGACAATTTCCCGTCAAACGGGATTCGGAGAAGCGGCGGAGCAGATCTAGATCTGTCTGGACGCCAGAGAGAGAGAGAAACTGAGGAGGGGTGGCTAGGGTTAGCAGCAGCTTGGCCTGCTCAGCCCGTTCACTATGTTTTATACTAACAGCGCGGTTTTTCATTAAAACCCCCAATTTGTATAAAACCTACTTATTTATCTATCGCCTTTAGAATCATATGCGTGTGACCCTCTAGGCCCAAGTACCAGTCCAGTTAATGGCCCAACAAGCCTAGTGACTCCTCACTGGCTTTATTAATCAATTAATAACCCTTTATTAATTAATTAATCAATCGAATTGATGTCGCACATCGAATTCGACCGGGCCTCCGATCACGTTGGGTGCCAAGCAACACCGCGTAAACCCGAAAGGTATTGGGGTTAAGTAACCCACTCTTGGAACCTTTCCGCCGACAGTTACCGCGTGGATATAATCCTTCATTCGTACAATGCTCTCGAGTGAACTCAAGGTATGGCGAGCTGTCAAACCCTAATCGGTCGACTCACTTGGATTGGATGCCACTGACGAATATCGAAAAACTCCTTTCCCGATATTATCGTCCGCCCTGGCCAGGGACTTTCGCGCATCCTTCCTAGAGCATTCTCTCTCTAAGTACAGAGAGCGAATGATTCCTTATTGACACACAATTCCCTTCGACGGTATTCCGCGTACCCAATCCTTGGCGTATTAGATCCCGTGGCTAGAGATTTGTAAACCAAGGTCAAAGCACAGAAGTCCACCGCCAAGGTGTCCTTGGTGTCTCAGGTCCGAGGACCATCCACGCAACTGCGACAATAGAATCAAACTGGTTGACAGTGAGGTACAATACCATCCAGCGATTCAGTCGGATCAGTTCAGTGAACTCATTCTCCAATGAGCACCTACAGATTCGCCTTAGTGTCTCCACACAAGTGACTTATGAGATCAGTCACCCTTATCATATGAGCAGGAGTAATCTGTACTAGTCTAACTGGATATCCGATGTCCTTCTCGGATATCCTCCGACTGGGAACGATTAAGAATATGTGTGTTTAAGTGATCAGTCTCATTAGTATGATCTCATCATAATCTGATCACTATAGCACATATCTACGGACTTCATTATGAAACGATAATTAATGCGATTTACACATAATGAATATTATGCCATTATATTAATAAATGAACGAGATTTACATAGTCAGATTGGCTTGTAGGCCATCTAAAACTAACACACCCAACTCATGGGATTTGCAACTCCTTGCAATATTTGATCATGGCTTCGGTCCCCAGAGATTTAATGGCCTTGTGGATAACACAACAAACCATTAATTCTGGTATAAGCTAACCATCATTACGCGACGAGCATAGATTTGCATGCAGCCCTTGTGGATAGCACAACAAAGCTACATGGTTCCTCTACCCCGATCTATAGGCATCTAATGCCATAGCCACAGTTTCTCCACCCAATTAAACATGCCTTGTGGATAGCACAACAAACCTGCCTAAAGTGATTCGAATCCTATGACTATAACGATGGTGGACCACGTGGTAAGTTCTTAATTACTCGCGTTACGGCTTAGAGTTTATCTGAGGGTATTTAGATAACTTTTATCTTGGTCTCTCCTAGGTGATAATATATAAATATATCGTATATATTTATTAAATACTATACCTGCTTTGATTCATAATAAAAAGAATATAATGCATCACATACATGTCTTTAGTGTGGTCATGGATAGTACAGTGGGTTTGACTGGAGTCAACAGTCAAACGCATACACAATCTAACATAACATTTACATTAGATAAACCTGCAAACACATAGGCAAGAGATCTTCATCTTTTCACCTTCCTGGTTGCAGCCGTGGATCGTCCTCGCTCCTTCCTCGGTTGCCTCGATCATATTACAATAAATTCTAGAATTTACAGGTAAATTGAAGAAGGCCTTATGGCGAGTACAAGAGTGAGGGAGGTAGAAATACATCAGAGAATGAGAGAGGGAGAGATACGCAGATCTCTATTTATTAACAATTAATAAACATCCATCAGTCATCTACGATCCACACAAACACATCATTCATCACATGAACAATTAAATAAGTGCATATCCATGACCACGGTGTGTTTTAAACATCCCACACATGATTCAGCGCATCACATGGCTAAAATAAAAGAGTTTTAAAAAATAGATAACTTTGGCTTTCAAAAAGCTGGGATCCAATCAAAATTGACATTTGAATTTCTAAAACTCATTTTATTAACTTAACATGCAATTAAATCAAAATTTAAAAGCATTAAACACACATCACATGCGCACACACTCCAAATTAATAATTCCATATTATTCCATGCAAATTAGAACAATTCTAATAATCTAACACTTAGATTAAACCCCATTAATAATCTAACAATTAGACTATTAAAGACTAATGTAACTCTTAGATTAATCCAAAAAAATTAATTAATAATTTAACACTTAAATTAATAATCAACCAAATTAATTATTAACTACTAACCTAACATTTAGATTAGTCAATTAATGTTAATTATTAATTTAACTTTTAAACTAATAATTAACACTAAGTAATCAATAATTAATTAATCTAACTCTTAGATTTGTTAATTAATGTTAATTACTAATTTAATATTTAAATTAGCTAATTAAAGTTAACTATTAATTTAACACTTAAATTAATAACTAACTTTAATCGATTAACAACAATTGTTAATAATAATGATTCTAAAATCATTAAAGCCCAATTTAATAAAAATGAATAATAATTAAAAATTTTCATAACAGATTTTGAATTAAATTAAAATCCATTTTTAATTTCATTAAATGGGCTAACAATGAATAAAGGAGTTTAATATGATTCAAAATCATAAAAGGGTTAATTAAATAAAATTGAACAATAATTCAAAATTTTAAAACAATTTTAAATTTTAAATTAAGTCCAATTTTAATTTAATTAACAGGGAATAAGGTTTAATAGGGCTTTGGAATTGAGGGAACCAGGGCTCAGCTCTAAAGGCCAAGCCAGGGCTCGGTAGATCCGAGCCCCTGGCTAGGGCCGCTCGAACCGCTGGCCCGAGCCAAAATGGCCGGTCCGACTATGGAGCTGGTCTCGGCCTGCCCGGTCCGGCCTGGTCCGGTTGGGACGCCTGGCCCGCCCCCTTCCACCCGAGAACCCTAAAACCTACAACACTATGGCGGCGGCGGGCTGGGGTTGCAGGGGCTCCGGTGGCCGGCGCCCCGGCGCCGTCCGGCCCAGCCAGCAACGGCCCTGGCGCCGGCGGCATCCCCGGCGCCGGCGGCTTCCCCGGCGCCGGCCGGCCCCCTGCGGAGCCCTCACAAACAGCAGCATATCCCTCCCCCTTATATACCTTTAAATGGTTTTACAACCCCTAAGAGGAAGAATATGCAAATCGTACACCTCTGGAATGCTCACTCCGGCGACGCCAAAGAATTCCAGTGATGACTGGGATGGTCCATGGTCATACCTAGACCTCCGGCCATCTACCCATCGCATGGGAAGGCCCGATTGAAGCTGCAAAACCTCGATCTTCATCACAAGAAGAAACCCCAAAAATCCCCAAATATAAATCCAATTTTGCATAAAAAAAATAATCTAATTATTTTAATAATCAGTGTTCATCACATGAACATAGATACAACAAGAAAATCGAACTAGTGCATGGAATAATATCATGGAAAAATTAATTCGGAGATCGAAACGGGACGAGAAAAAGTGGAACCTGGCTCTGATACCACTGTTGGGATTTTCGGGTTTCTCGGGATGGCTCACGCAGCAGATAATAAAATATTAAAACAGCGATTTGTTCCCGTTTCGAAAATCAAAAATCGATTATCAGATAATCGAAGTTCTCACCGTGTGCGGATTCGAATCCGCAACCGTTCTGTTCCGTCGGTGCGACACCGCAAGCCGCGCAAGTGCCCGGCCTCTAGCGAAGTCCACGCGATCCTCCTCGCGACGGATATCCTCACGTTCCTCGTTCTTCGCAGCCCACGAAACCTCCTCCGGTCGCCGCAATGATCGCCGCAACGCGCGAACGATTTCCCGTCGAACGGGATTCGGAGAAGCGGCGGACCAGATCTAGATATGTTCGGACGCCAGAGAGAGAGAGAAACAGAGGAGGGGCGGCTAGGGTTAGCAGCAGCTTGGCCTGCTCAGCCCGTTCGCTATGTTTTATACTAACAGCGCGGTTTTTCATAAAAACCTCCGGTTTATATAAAACCCACTTATTTATCCATCGCCTTGAGAATCATTTGCGTGTGACCTATAGGCCCAAGTACCAGTCCAGTTAATGGCCCAACAAGCCCAGTGACTCCTCAATGGCTTTATTAATCAATTAATAACCCTTTAGTAATTAATTAATCAATCGAATTGATGTCGCACATCGAATTCGACCGGGCCTCCGATCACGTTAGGTGCCAAGCAACACTGCGTGAACCCGGAAGGTATTGGGGTTAAGTAACCCACTCTTAGAACCTTTCCGCCGACAATTACCACGTGGATATAATCCTTCATTCGTACAATGCTCTCGAGTCAACTCAGGGTATGGTGATATGTCAAACCCTAACCGGTCGACTCACTTGGATTGGATGCCGCTGATGAATATCAGAAAACTTCTTTCCCGATATTATCGTCCGCCCTGGACAGGGACTTCCGCGTATCCTTCCTAGAGCATTCTCTCTCTAAGTACCGAGAGCGAATGATTCCTTATTGACACACAATTCCCTTCGACGGTATTCCGCTGTACCCAATCCTTGGCGTATTAGAATCCCATGGCTAGAGTTTCGTAAACCAAGGTCAAAGCACAGAAGTCCACCGACAAGGTGTCCTTGGTGTCTCAGGTCCGAGGACCATCCACGCAACTGCGACAATAGAATCAAGCTGGTTGACAGTGAGGTACAATACCATCCAGCGATTCAGTCTGATCAGTTCAGTAAACTCATTCTCCAATGAGCACCTACAGATTCGCCTTAGTGTCTCCACACAAGTGACTTATGAGATCAGTCACCCTCATCATATGAGCAGGAATAATCTATACTAGTCTAACCGGATATCCGATGTCCTTCTCGGATATCCTCCGACTAGGAACAATTAAGAATGTGTGTGTTTAAATGATCAGTCTCATTAGTATGATCTCATCATAATCTGATCACTATAGCACATATTCACGGACTTCATTATGAAACGAGAATTAATGCGATTTACACATAATGAATATTATGCCATTATATTAATAAATGAACGAGATTTACATAGTCAGATTGGCTTGTAGGCCACCTAACTAACATAGGGATCGTCCCCCTACCGGTCACTTGAACTCCTCCTAGCTCCGTGCCGCCGAACTGCCGCACCGCAAACCGCCGCCGGTACTGCTGTGGGCGCCATCACTCTGCCGGGATGTCGGCCGCCGCCCGGAGAATGAAGTGCCGCGGAGGAGGTGGTGGTGGTAGTGGTGAGAGGTAGAGAGGTGTTGGAGTGGTGGAAGAGGAAGAAGGGGAAGGAGAAAGGGAAGGGGGAAACGGAGAGGATCGGAGAGAGGGAAGAGAGAGGGTGAGAAGGAGAGAATGAGAGAAAGGAAGGAAGGTTCGGGATGTTAAATCGAAGTAGATGAAATCGCATCGTCCTAGGTAGACGCCTTTTATGTAACAAGACTGGGGCCGTACTCTAGCGGCCCGAAACTAGCCCACGTGGCACCGACGTGGCACACTCCAAAACGCGTTCTCCTCTTAGGACGCCGTTTGAACCGCGTCGAGCAAGTTCGACGCGATAAAGAACCTATGCTCTAGTCTTACAAAGGCCCAAACCAAAGGGTCCGGCTCCGAAACCGATCTAATAACTGTACCCGAAATCTCAATCCTTACATATGTACATATCTTAACTCCCATATATTATTATAAATGTTGTTAACATCTTTAAAAAGATTGCAGTTATACCTTTTTTGTCAAGTGTATCATATATGCCAAAAAGGTTCGGATATTCTTGTTAGTCTTAGGTGGCCTACAAGCCAATATAACTTTATAATCTCGTTCATATTTATTAATATAATGGCATAATATTCATTATATGTAAATCGTATTGATTATCGTCTCATAATGAAATCCATGAATAAGTGATATAGTGATCAGATTATGATGAGATCATACTAATGAGACTGATCACTTAAACACACATATTCTTAATCGTTCCTAGTCAGAGGATATCTGAGAAGGACATCGGATATCTGGTTAGACTAGTACAGATTACTCCTGCTCATATGATGAGGGTGACTGATCTCATAAATCATTTGTGTGGAGACACTAAGGTGAATCTATAGGTGCTCATTGGAGAATGAGTTCACTGAACTGATCTGACTGAATCGCTGGATGGTATTGTACCTCACTGTCAACCAGCTTGATTCTATTGTCGCCGTTGCGTGGATGGTCCACGGACCTGAGACACCAAGGACACCTTGTCGGTGGACTTCTGTGCTTTGACCTTGGTTTATGAATCTCTAACCACGGGATTCTAAACAGCCAAGGATTGGGTATAGTGCAATACCGTCGAAGGGAATTGTATGTCAATAAGGAATCATTCGCTCTCAGTACTTAGAGAGAGAATGCTCTAGGAAGGATGCGGGGAAGTCCCTGTCTAGGGCGGACGATAATATCGGGAAAGGAGTTTTCCGATATTCATCAGCGGCATCCAATCCAAGTGGGTTAACCGGTTAGGGTTTGACAGCACGCCATACCCTGAGTTGACTCGAGAGCATTGTACGAATGAAGGATTATATCCATGCGATAACTGTCGGCAGAAAAGTTCCAAGAGTGGGATACTTAACCCCGATACCTTCCGGGTTCACGCGGTGTTGCTTAGCACCTAACGTGATCGGAGGCCCGATCGAATTTGATAAACGACATCAATTCGATTGATTAATTAATTAATAAAGAGTTATTAATTGATTAATAAAGCCAGTAAGGAGTTACTGGACTTATTGGGCTATTAACCGGACTGGTAATTGGGCCTAGAGGGTCACACACCAATGATTCTCAAGGCGATGGATAAATAAGTGGGTTTTATACAAACTGAGGGTTTTTATGAAAAACCGCGCGGTTAGTATAAAATATAGCGAACGGGTTGAGCAGGCCAAGCTGCTGCTAACCCTAGCCGCCCCCTCCTATGTTTCTCTCTCTCTCTGGCGTCCCAGACATATCTGGATCCCCGGATCTGTTCCGCCGCTTCTCCGACTCCTGTTCGACAGGAAATCGTCCGCCCGTTGCGGCGAACGTTGCAGCGATCGACGGAGGTCTCGTGGCTGCGAAGAACGAGGAGCGTGAGGATATCCGTCGCGAGGAGGATCGCGTGGGCTCCGCTAGAGGCCGGGCGCTTGCGCGGCTTGCGATGTCGCGCCGACGGAACCGAACGGTTGCGGATTCGAATCCGCACACGGTAAGACTTCGATAATCCGATTATCGTAATTTTAGATTTTTTCGAAACGGGAACGGATCTCCGTTTTTATTTTTATTTCCGCGGCACGGGAGATCTGGAGAAAACCGAGAACCCAACAGTGGTATCAGAGCCAGGTTCCACTGTTTCTCGTCCCGTTTCGGGTTCTGAAATTAATTTTTCTGTGTATTGTTCCATGCGGTAGTTCGATCTTTTTGCAGGTTTTGTGTTCATGCGATATACACAAATCATAGGAATAATTTGATTATTTTTATCCTGTAAAAATTAAAAAAAAAAATTTGTGTTCTTCGTGGGACGAAGAACGGCGGTTTTTTACGGCGGCTTCAATCGGCCTTCCCAAGCGTTGGGATTGAGGCCGGGACCTTGGATTCTTTTGGTATGATCCTCTGTCATCACCAAACTCCTTATCAGTGCCGGATTGGCCATTGGAAAGGACCGGATTGAAGGTCTCTTTTGTGTTCTTCCCACGGGTTTATGAAACCTAAAAAATCAGATTTTTGTGGGACTTTGAGAGCTTGGCCGGCTCCTTCGGGGGGCCTCTCCGACGACATGCCGGCGCCGAGGTGCCCATCGGTGCCGGGGGCGTCGCCAGCCAGGGCCGGCCAGCGGCGGCCTGCAAGAACCCCAAATGTCGGATGCTGTTGTTGCAGGTTTAGGGTTGTTGGGGGTCGGGCTGGGAAGAAGGGGTCGGGCCGGGCGGTTCTTTGGGTTGGGCCGGGCTGGTTCGACCGGCCAAGGGCTTGGGCTAGCTGAGCCAGGGGCCCGAGCCCTGGCTCGAGCCCAAGGGCCTAGTTTGACCCTAGCTCACCCTTTTGGCCGAGTCCTGGCTCTGTTTAAGGGCTGGGCCCTTTTACTTTCAAACCCAAACCCCAATTAATTCCCATATTACCCCATTTTAAACCCTTAATGACCCAATTAAATAAGAATTGATTTTTAATCTTAAGATTCAAAAGTGTTTTGAAATTAAAATTATTTTTCAATTTTACTTAATTGGTGCATTGATGATTTTGAATCATTAAATAATTTAAGGGTTAATTAATTAGCAATTAGTTGTTAATTAATCAAGGTTAATATTAGTTTAAACGTTAAATTAATTATTAACCTTAATATGATTAATTTTAGAATTAAAGATAGTGGTTAATGATTATAATCTAAATGTTAGATTTTTAATTATTTAATCATCTAATTCTTAATTTATTAGAGTTAGTTATTAATTTAAGAGTTAAATTAATAATTAATTTTAATAACCAATTTAAATGTTAAATTAGTACTTATCAGTTAATTAGAGTTAATTGTTAATTTTAAGTGTTAAGATTAATAACTAATTTTAAGTTAACTAATTTAAGTGTTAGATGAAAATTATTAATTAATTAGTGTTGATTAATAATTTAAATGTTAAATTAGTAATTAACATTAATTAATTAATCTAAGAGTTAGATTAGTAGTTAATTAATAATTAAAGTTAATTAATAATTTAAGTGTTAAATTGATAACTTACTTTAGTGGACTAATCTAAGAGTTAGATTAGTAATCAATAATTGATAGTCTAATTGTTAGATTATTAATGTGGTTTAATCTATGTGTTAGATTGTTTAATTATTAGAATTGTTCTAATTTGTATGGAATAATATGGAAATTATTAATTTGGAGTGTGTGCACTTGTGATTTGTGTTTGTTACTTTTAAATTTGATTTAATTGCATGCTTGTCTTATTTAAAGAGTTTTCAAAATTCTAAAGTCAATTTTGATTGGAACCTAGTTTTTGAAAGTCAAAAATTATTTAATTTTGAAAAACTCTTTTATTTTAGCCATGTGATGCGCTGAATCATGTGTAGAATGTTTAAAACACACCGTGGTCATGGATATGCACTTATTTAAATTATTCATGTGATGAATGGATTGTGTGAATCGTGAATGTTGGTTATTTATTAATTGTTAATAAATAGAGGTCTGCGTACCTCTCCCTCTCTCGAACTCCGATGTACTTCTACCTCCCTCTCACTTGTACTCGCTATAAGGCCTTCTTCAATTTACCTATAAATTCTAGAATTTATTGTAATATGATCGAGGCAACTGAGGAAAGAGCGAGGACGATCCACAGATGCAACCAGGAAGGCGATGTGATGGACATCTCTTGCCTATGTGTTTGCAGGTTATCTAATATAATTGTTGTGTTAGATTGTGTGTCCGTTTGACTGTTGGCTCTAATCAAACCCACTGTGCTATCCATGACCACACTAATAACATGTATGAGATGCATTGTTTTATATTTGATTATGAATCAAAGCAGGTATAATATTTAGTAAATATATACGATATATTTATATACTATCACCTAGGAGAGACCAAAATAAAAGTTATCTAAATACCCTCATCTAAACTCTAAGCCGTAACGCGAGTAGTTAAGAACTTACCGCGTGGTCCACCATTGTTATAGTCATAGGATTCGAATCACTTTAGGTAGGTTTGTTGTGCTATCCACAAGGCCTGTTTAATTGGGAGGAGAAACTGTGGCTATGGCATTAGATGCCTATATGATCGGGGTAGAGGAACCATATAGCTTTGTTGTGCTATCCACAAGGGCTGCATGCAAATCTATGCTCGTCACGTAACGATGGTTAGCTTAGACCAGAATTAGTGGTTTGTTGTGCTATCTACAAGGCCATTAAATCTCTGAGGACCGAAGCTATGATCAGATATTGTAAGGAGTTGCAAGTCCCATAAGATTGGTGCTCTTTGATTGTGTTACAGTTTGTTGTGCTATCCACAAGGCTGTACTGCAAGTCATTGAGATTCTGATCCCCACTAGGAGACTGTCGGCGAGTTAAAACTTGAACAAAAGACCATGTCTTGTTTTATTTTTAATAATTTAATATATGCTAAAATAGAACTTATCTCCTGTAGGGAATTATGTCCTCGAATAACCCACTCCGTGGCATACTTGATGCCAATCGTTTGACTAGTCTGAACTACTCAAATTGGTTCAGAAACCTGAAGAAGGTCTTCAGATCAGAGCACAATGAATATATCCTTGGAGCTGATCCTCCTGCTGAACCGGCATTGGATGCCCTTGACGCAGAGACGATAGCTAATGATAAAAGATCGAAGGACAAAGACAAAGGAGTAGTTAAGGGTGACTGCTTCTACTGTAAGCAGAATGGTCGCTGGAAGAGGAACTACAAGGAGTTCCTCAACAATAAAGCTCATGGAAAGGAGAAGCTGTCTGAAGCTTCAGATGTCTATATGATAGATGTCAACTTGTCAGTTAGAGATTCCACATCTTGGGTATTGGATACCGGATGTAGTTCTCATAACTGTCATGATGCGCAGATGCTGACAAGTAAGCGCAAGTTGAGACATGGCTAGGTAGAATTGAGGCTAGGAAATGGCGCAAAAGTTGCGGCGATTGCTGTTGGGACAGCAAACCTCAGACTTCCATCATGAGACACCTTACTATTAGAAGATTGTTATTATGTTCCTAGCATAATAAAGAACATCATAACAATATCTTGTTTGGACAAGATAGGATATAGGTTGACTATTGAGAATAGAAGTTGTTCGATTTATTATGATAATAAATCAATAGCTTCGGCATCCTTAGTCAACGGTCTATATCTATTAGATGTTTCTTATTACAATCTTCACATTGATAATGCTCTTAAGAAGAGCAATAATTGTGTGAACCAAGCCTACAAGTGGCATTGTAGACTTGGACATATTGGTGAAAGCAGGTTGCAAAGGTTGCACAAGCATGGTTATTTAATAGCATTTGATTATGAATCGTTTGCGACAAGTAAGTCCTGCCTTATGGGAAAGATGGCAAAATCTCCATTTAGTAGACACAGAGAATGTGCCAAGGACATTCTGGAACTAATTCATTAAGATATATGTGGTCCAATATCCACCCAAGCCAAAGGTGGCTTTTCATACTTCATCACGTTCACCGATGACTTCTCAAGATTCGGCTATGTGTACTTAATGAAGTACAAGTTGGAAGCATTTGAGAAGTTTAAGGAGTTCTAGGATGAGGTAGAGAAGCAATTAGGAAAAAGTATTAAAACTCTTCAATCTGATCGAGGAGGAGAATACTTGAGTACTAATTTCACACAATTCTTAAAGGATAATGGTATCCTTTCTCAGCTGACCCCTCCATATACACTATAGATGAATGGTGTATCGGAAAGGAGGAATCGCACCTTGTTGGACATGGTGTGATTCATGATGAGCTTTTCGGGATTACCAGTATCCCTCTGAGGGTATGCTCTAGAGTCAGCAGCATACCTACTGAACAGAGTATCTAGCAAGTCTGTGGCCTCTACTCTATATGAGATATGGAAAGGCAGGAAACCAGAATTTAAACATGTTAAAGTCTGGGGTTGTCCTGCTCATGTAAAGAGGCATGATCCAGACAAGCTGGAACCACGAACTGATAAATGCAGGTTTGTGGGATATCCAAAGGAAACCTTTGGATCCTATTTTTTACCATCTTGGTGAACAAAAGGTGTTTGTCGACAGGAAAGCTGTCTTCTTGGAAGAGGAATACCTTCTCCAGGAGGGCAGTGTGAGTAAAATAGTACTGGAAGAGGTTCCAGATCCCCAAATAGCTGCATTATCATCAGATGAGATATCAGTTCCTGAATCTGTTCAGGTACACACACATGAGCCTCGTAGATCTGGTAGATTACTTAGATCACCCGAACGATATGTGGGCATATCGCTGAAGGTGAGCATAAGGTAGAATGTAATGAGGATGATGATCTTAAAACCTACCAGGAGGCCACAGAAGGCCCATAAGTCGGGAAATAGCGAGAAGCCATGAACTCAGAAATTCAGTCCATGTACACCAACCAAGTTTGAAACTTGGAGGACTTGCCCAAGGGTATTGTACCCATCGGATACAAGTGGATCTTTAAGAAAAAGATCAGTGCTAATGGACAGGTCGATACTTGTAAGGCAAGGTTGGTGGCAAAGGGATATCGTCAAAGGCAAGGAATTAACTATGACGAGATTTTCTCACCAGTTGCCATGATAAAGTCGATCAAAGTTCTACTCGCCATTGCTACTTATTTTGATTATGAAATCTGGCAGATGGATGTGAAGACTGCCTTCCTCAATGGTAACCTTGAGGAAGAGGTGTATATGGTACAACCAGAAGGTTTTACATCTAAAGAATCTCCAGATAAAATGTGCAAGCTTCAGAGGTCCATTTATGGACTGAAGCAAACTTCTCGAAGCTCGAACATGAGATTTGACGAGGCTGTCAAGTCTTATGACTTCATTAAGAATGAAGATGAGTCTTGTGTGTACAAGAAGACCAGTGGGAGCACAGTCACCTTCTTAGTTCTTTACGTAGATGACATACTACTTATTGGGAATGATGTAGCTATGATATCATCAATAAAGATCTGGCTGTTGAAAAACTTCTCCATGAAGGATTTGGGAGAAGCATCCTACGTATTGGGAATACGGATCTATAGAGATAGATGAAAGAGGATGCTTGGAATGACCCAATCCTTGTACATAGATACCATAGTCAAAAAGTTTGATATGGAAGATTCCAAGAGAGGTCTCATACCGATGAGACATGGAATTAGTCTCTCAAAGGAGCAGTCTCCTAAGACTCTTAATGAGAGGGCACTTATGGATAGAATAACCTATGCCTCTACCATAGGATCTGTCATGTATGCCATGCTATGTAGATGGCCTGATATTGCATTTGCTCTAAGTGTTACGAGCAGATTTCAGGTTGATCCAGGAGAATAGCACTGGAAGGCAGTGAAATGTATCCTTAAGTACTTCAGAAGAACTAAAGATATGTTCTTTGTCTATGGAGGAACAGTGTACTGGAAGAGTTCCAAGCAAGCAACCACTGCATATTCGACGACTGAAGCTGAGCACATCGCTGCAGCTGAAGCTTTCAAGGAAGTAGTGTGGTTGAAGAAGTTCATCACCGACCTTGACATAGTTCCCTACATCTTTGATCATGTTCCGCTGTTGTACGACAACAATGGGACTATTGCACAAGTGAAAGAGCCGTGGTCTCATCAGAAATCGAAAGATATTCTAAGGCGCTTTCAACTTATCAGAGAGATCATATTCAGAGGAGATGTAGTAGTGGAAAGAGTTCAATCCGTCGGCAATATAGCAGATCTACTAACAAAGCCATTGGCTCAAATTGTGTTTGAGCGTCACCTAGAGTCTATAGTCTTAATATATAAAGGTGATTGGCTTTAGTCCAAGCGGGAGATTGTTAGTCTTAGGTGGCCTACAAGCCAATATGACTTTATAATCTCGTTCATACTTATTAATATAATGGCATAACATTCATTATGTGTAAATCGTATTAATTATCGTTTCATAATGAAGTCCGTAAATATGTGCTATAGTGATCATATTATGATGAGATCATACTAATGAGACTGATCACTTAAACACACATATTCTTAATCGTTCCTAGTCGGAGGATATCCGAGAAGGACATTGGATATCCAGTTAGACTAGTACAGATTAATCCTACTCATATGATGAGGGTGATTGATCTCATAAATCACTTGTGTGGGGACACTAAGGCGAATCAGTAGGTGCTCATTGGAGAATGAGTTCACTGAACTGATCCGACTGAATCACTGGATGGTATTGTACCTCACTGTCAACCAGCTTGATTCTATTGTCGCCGTTGCGTGGATGGTCCTTGGACCTGAGACACCAAGGACACCTTGTCGGTGGACTTCTGTACTTTGACCTTGGTTTATGAATCTCTAACCACGGGATTCTAAACAATAAATGATTGGGTACAGCGGAATACCGTCGAAGGGAATTGTGTGTCAATAAGGAATCATTCGCTCTCGGTACTTAGAGAGAGAATGCTCTAGGAAGGATGCGCGGAAGTCCCTGTCCAGGGCGGACGATAATATCGGGAAAGGAGTTTTCTGATATTCATCAGCGGCATCCAATCCAAGTGAGTTAACCGGTTAGGGTTTGACAGCACGCCATACCCTGAGTTGACTCGAGAGCATTGTACGAATGAAGGATTATATCCATGCGGTAACTGTCGGCGGAAAGGTTCCAAGAGTGGGTTACTTAACCCCGATACCTTCCGGGTTCACACGGTGTTGCTTGGTGATAAAGTGTTAAATTGATCATTTAAAGGCAATCAAACGCATCACACTCATTGTGTACCAATTCCAACGGTACCAATTTCGTCAAATTCTGACTTAAAAACATCGTCATTTCATGTGATTAATGGAGTATAGCGCATTTGGAGTTTTTCGACAAAACCGAGACGAAATAAATAAATATAATGACTTTTTTATGATAATGTGCTAATTTATATTTATTTTATGTGAACAGGACATGCCGTTGATGCATTGCAACTGGTGGAGTTTCCTGAAATTTGGGGGAGGTCTAGGGTTCGAATTTTGATAAATTCGACGTTATTTTGTCCAAAAGATTTAAGCAGGGGTAAAAACGTCATTTGAGGCCCTAGTGTTGCCCTAATTCTACGGCCAAGAAGAACCCAAGAAGGGTCAGCCGCGTTCCTAAAGTCTACTTTCTTTTTTTAAAAAGACAGTCTGATTCCTTCTTTCTCTGGAGTTTCCCAAAACCCTATATTTCCTTCCTTCTCTCCAATTTCCCAACCGCAACCCTACTTCTTCTCCAGTTTCCTTCCCACGCCTCTCTTCCTCTCTATATTAACCGCTCTCCCCCGCAGCCGACTCCCCTCTTCTCAGCAAACTCTTGAATTCCTAGTCTCTCTCCTTCTCCGTTTTTTTCCTAGCAGCCGAATTCCCCCTATCTCTCGGATTCTCCTTCTTCTTCTTTCTCTCCAATCTCCCGCAGCCCCTCTGTTCTCTCTCCCTCCACAGATCTCTCTCTCTTGGTTTTTATCTCTCTCGGCCCTCTCTACCTCTCTCCTTCTCCGTTTTTTTCCAGCAGCCCTATTCCCTCTCTCTCTCGGTCTCTCTTATTCCCGCAATCTATTCCCCACTCCCTCTCTCGGTCGCTCTCCACCAGCTCCAGCGCATTCCACGTGCATGCTGGCAAGCCCACCAGCACCTGCACGTAGCCATGCATGCCCGGTGAAGCCAGCATCCCTCCACGCAGCTGTACGTGCCAGGTTCTCCACGCGTTGCACCAACCACCTCCAGCAGTTCCACGCGTTCACAGCCCGGTGAAGCAGCATCCTCCATGCACCAGCCATTGCTCTGCATGCCGGCAAGCCCTCCACGTGCTTCCTCCTCTCAACCGCAGCACCAGCGCACCATGCAGCAGCTCCACTAGCCAGCAGCTCCAGCACTTCCAGCAGCTGTCCAGTGCACTAGCCTCCAGCAGCCCATGCATGCACTCCTTCGCGGTTCACAACGCCGGCGTTCCCACAGAAGCCTGCTGCCAGCTGCACTTGCCTCCTTCCTACTTCCACCACTCTGTTGCAATTTGTTTTATTAATAGCATCTTTTACTTTGCTTTAGTTTAATTTAGTTTAGTTAAGTTAAGTTGTTAGTGTTTAATTAATTCTTGTTGCATAAAACTCGATTAGTTCCACATAGAAGTTTTGTTATTTTTACAATATGTTGTTAATTTCTCTCTCTTCTCAATTTTAAATGGGGTTGTATTTGTACTTTTTAAAATTAGGTTAGTTTAATTCGTAAATTTAGTTTAATTTAATTAGATAGTTAATTAATCAATTCAAATTCCCAATTTTTCTAGATAATTAAAATCTAAGGTTTTCGAAATTAAAATCTTAATTCCCTGCGGATCGACTCGGACTCACCATTATTAATTTTCAAAATTGAATTTAAATGAGCCGAATAAATTTAGATTGAACGTTCTTATGAGTGTTTAACGACGCACAATTTGGAACGATCACTTGGCACCCAACGTGATCGGAGGCCCGATCGAATTCGATGTGCGACATCAATTCGATTGATTAATTAATTAATAAAGAGTTATTAATTGATTAATAAAGCCAGTAAGGAGTTACTGGGCTTATTGGGCTATTAACCGGACAGGTAATCGGGCCTAGTGGGTTACATGCAAATGATTCTCAAGGCGATGGATAAATAAGTGGGTTTTATACAAACCGGGGGTTTTTATGAAAAACCACGCGGTTAGTATAAAATATAGCGAACGGGCTGAGCAGGCCAACCTGCTGCTAACCCTAGCCACCCCCTCCTATGTTTCTCTCTCTCTCTGGCGTCCCAGACATATCCAGATCCCCAGATCTGCTCCGCCGCTTCTCCGACTCCCGTTCGAAGGGAAATCGTCCGCGCGTTGCCGCAAACGTTGCGGCGATCGGCGGAAGTCTCGTGGCTGCGAAGAACGAGGAACGTGAGGATATCCGATGCGAGTAGGATCATGTGGACTCCGCTAGAGGTCGGGCGCTTGCGCGGCTTGCGATGTCGCACCGACGGAACCGAACGGTTGCAGATTCGAATCCGCACACGGTAAGACTTCGATAATCCAATTATCGTAATTTTAGATTTTTTCGAAACGGGAACGGATCTCCGTTTTTATTTTTATTTCCACTGTGCGGTAGATCCGGAGAAACCCGAGAACCCAACAATTCTTACGTACATATTCTTAAATTTATCAGAGTTTTGAATATATGCCCTTAATTTATTACAAAATCCTTTAAATGTATTCAGTTGGAATTCATAGCATTTTCAAGGAGAAATATACTCACAACATTTTTGAAGATGTTAGGAATATTTATAATTACATACGAGAGTGGTGAGCATATATACAAATACAATAGTATAACATAAACACATACAAACGAACACTAAACATTGTAGCGTTTGCACGCCGCGACAGCAAATGGTGAAATAGACGGTGAGGGCAAAGCCTTCGTAGTTGGTACCCCTTTCTGTGGTGGATTTTTTTGTTTTCTGTAATATCTAATTTTAAACCTGAACGAGGAAAATCTTGCGTAGCCCAAATGATCAATGGGCTGGGCCACTTATCTGCTAGGAAGTAACAAAAAGATTTTTTATAGTGGCCCATGCGTCGTACGGGCAGGTCAGGGCTGCCTAACCTATGCCTCGGCCCAAGCTCAATTCATAAAAGGGCCAATTCTGACCTTAAGAAGCCTTATACGGATGAAGATATTACAAAGACAGGAGGTCCAAATCCATCCCTTGTAGAAATCCTGTGGATAGGGATTCATAAGCCAAGCTCAAAGCCCAGAAATCTACCGAAAAAATGTCTTTGGTGTCTCAAATCTAAGGATCAACCATACCACTGTGACGATGAATCAAGCCGATTGACAGTCACGTAAATTACCATTCGGCGATTCATGTCGGATTAGTTCAGTGAACTCATTCCCCAATGAGCACCTACAGGTTCATCATTGTGTCTCCACACAAGTGACTAACGAGATCAGTCACCCTCATCGTATGAGTTGGTGTAACGACCCGCCATCCTATGACCGGAGACCCGGTCACTAAATGGATGTCGGCCCATTAACTACGGGTTCACACCCGGATCTCACACAACACGTCTGGAGGAGTAAGTGCTAAACAAGATTAAATATGGCAATCTCACGGACTACAAAGATAAGCAAGTGCGCGGGAAGGAAAATAGCAATGTCCGTATACAGTCCAACAATAATTACATGTCCAACAATTAAATAAGTACAGGCAGAAGGAAGTACAACAACATCGGGGCATACCCCGGAACTAAGACAGCTGCTGGTCCGCACACCAAGAAGACACCACGCTCCCGCTCGCCTCGAGGTCCACACCTGAAACCGCAGGGAGTGAGCCACACCAGAAATGGGCTCAGTAGGGATCATCCGATCCCCCGCCTCCCACTCACACACCCACAAGTGTAACAACAGGAATATATGGCAATTAAGTAAAGCAGTAAACACAGCACCCAACTCTGATATGAAACGCACGGTAAGCAGTGTAACAAGAACCATTCTAAGTAACCCGAAGAACCCAACACAGAGTCACGACTCACAGTCAAAGTCCACGAAGCGACTAAACCACACTGTCGACCGAAGTCGAGCGTCGCCTCCCAACACTACCACCACTGCTCACGCCTGTCCACCCCTACAGCGTTCCGGGGCACTGTAGGGTGAGGCAGTGAGCCAAACTAGGACTAGCTGGACTCAGTGTACCGCCACTGCCAGCTACGTGTGCACACAAGCAGTCTAGACTACTGTCCTACCGTCCGGATTGCCTCCACGCTAGGCCTCAGCGCTTCAGGAGGGCCCTGGGGACCGGCGAACCCCCGTCAAGCCGAAGCTACAGGAACTACCCACAAACCCAACTCTCCCGGGCTGCGTCAGGCCAAGGGCTATAGGTACCACTCGTAACCTTGATCAAAGGTCACATCAGGCCCACTGGCTAAAGGGTAAACCAACTCCCACCAGAAACACCACCAGCTCCACAGCAAGAAACACGCCAGAAGCTGTCACGACAACCAAGGGAAACCCCGACCCGCTGAGACCAAACAGCAACCCCTCGGATAGCACACCAGCTACTCCGGCCCGGCGGGCTCAAGGTGGTTCTGCTTGTCTCAGCCAAGGGTAAAACACAACAAGCATCCCTCCTTACAGACACCATGGCCCTTCTCCCATCAGCCCATGGTGACAAACGTAAACCACAGTTAACCCAATCCACATTCGCATAACACAACCACACATATAACATGATTCCATTCGCACAGTAAACCTCAGTTCTCAGTATATAGTTAAAGCACACACACACACACAGGTGATGTAATTCCACTCACACAGAAGTCCCCGTCTCAGTATACAACCCGAAACATGCATTAGAACCATCCCACCGTGAAACATGCACGAATCACAGCATTAAGCATTCCTGTCTTGAATCGCGTCGACCGAGGTCGACGCCATTCAAGACCCTTAGGCAGGTTTATTAAAAGCACGATTTATCCTTAAAACGCGTCCATCGTTGAAGTCGCCGTTTAAAACGCGTCTGGGTGTCTCGACGCCATTCAACCCAGAAATCCAGATTGCAGGACCCTTAAACGGGGGCATTTCCTGCCTAAATGGCGTCATGATGGCCCGACGTCCTTCTGAAAGGCGTCGTCCATCCATGACGTCATTTAGCGCAGAACCCCTAACTCAGGAAATCTCACACAGGGAGGTTTCTGGCCTAAAACGCGTCGTACTGACCCGACGTCTTTCGGAAAGGCGTCGACCAGGTACGACGCTATTTAGCGCCAGAAACCAGGTCTCCTGGTTCAACCCGAGGGCTTCACCCTTGAACCCCGGGCACCCCGAAAAGCCCCAAAACCAAAAGGGGAAGAAGAGAAACCCAACCTCATAATCATGCTACGAATCCACGATCACAAACACCGCTATTCCCACAAGGAAACCCCCCTAAACATGCTCAATCTAGCCCCACACACGCCACATCATGCCAAGAAGCAAACGAGCAACACAAGCAAGGTTTCGTCCCCCTACCGGTTCTCGAACTCCGCCAAACTCCGTGCCGCCGTCCCGCCGCACCGCACACCGCCGCCGGTACCCTCGAGGACGCCGCCACTCCGCCGGGACGTCGGCCGCCGTCCGGAGAAGGGAACGCCGCGAGGAGGTGGTGGAGGTAGAGGTGAGAGGTAAGGAGGCTATGGAGTGGTTGGAAGAGGAAGAAGAGGAAGAAAATCGCCGGAGACGGCGGAGAGGGTGAGGAGAGAGAGAGTGAAGGTGAGAATGAGGGAAAGAAGGGGAGGCTCGCGGGGTCAACCAGAATTCCACTAAAACGCGTCGATCGAGGCAGACGCCATTCAGTCTGACAGGACGGCCGTACTGACACCGCTCTGAAACGCGTCGCCCACCGCGGACGCCGTTCAGATGACAAGACAGGCCGTACTGACAACGCTCTGGCGCCGCACCCTGACACCGCAGGTGTCGCCGTCTGAAACGCGTCGACCGAGCTGGACGCCGTTCAGACAAATCTGACAGGGGCCGTACTCTCGCGGCCCGAAACCCGCCCACGTGGCGCAACAACCAACAGACCCTAAATGGCGTCCACACAACCTGACGCCTTTTGAAAGGCGTCGAGCAGTGCTGACGCCATTCAGTCAGCAATCTCAAGACCCCTCCAGGGTCCAAACCAGGGAATCCGGCCCGAATACAGAACCCGAAATCTCAGTCATTACAGTTGGAATAACCTGTACTAGTCTTATCGGATGTTTAATGTCCTTCTCAAACATCTTACGAATAGGAACAATTAAGAATATGTGTTTATAAGTCATCAGTCTCATTATTATGATCTCATCATAATCCGATGACTATTGCACACATTCATGGACTTCATTATATGTACTTATTGATACGCCAATCTACATAATAAATAAATGCCATTTAATAATGAACCAGATTGAAATAGGTGTCTTATGATTCACTCTGAGGACATTTATATCCATCAGTTTCATCGTCCAGGACATATGCAATTTGCTTAGACCTGAGGATAATAAGGTTCCTGAGCCAATCTGAATAGGTAGGGCCTGTCAAACGATTGGCATCCACTATGCCACGCAACAGGTTATGGTGCGACATTTTAGCCTATAGGAGATAATTAAATTTTAATTAGCAAAAATTCAGTTATTAATGGAAAACAAGATATGGACTTTATTATCTAGTTTTACTCCCACTAAATTTCGTCGGACTGTATAACCTTCAGATATACAGAACGGGAGACGCCAACTGTCTCCTAGTGGGGATCTGTAATGACTTGCCACCCTATAATCGGGGATCCGATTACAAAGTGGATACTGAATCATTAAATTTGGAGCCAAACCAGGATCTCGATAAGTCTGGAAAATAAATAATAAATTAAGCTAAACATTCACATCACATCGAATTGTAAAGGAAGTGCAGAAATTAAAAATTATTACAATTCGACTTGACTCAACAATTAATTACATACTCCAACAGAAAAGAAATAATTAAGCGTACAGATCAGAAAAGAAAATAACAACTACATTGGGGCATACCCCGGAACAGCGGTTACTAGTGCGCAACCCAAGGCAGCACTCTCCTCGCTACGCCTGCTTGGAACCCTCACCTGAAAACCGCAGGGGGTGTGTCTCATCGAAAAAGCCTTAGTAGGGATCCTCCAATCCCCACCACCCACTCACACACCCACAAGTGCAATACACAATTATAGGCAATTTAACTAAATAAAGCAGTAAACACAATTCCCATATTTCGATATAAAACACACGCATTTATAACAGTAACATGCACGAATCTGAAACCACCCTACCACGGAGTCCATGTTAGAATTAGGTGGCCTCAAAGCCAATCATTGTACATTCTAGTTCAGATTATTAATAAAAGCAATTATTTCTTCATTTATAGTTCTCGCAAATTAACTATCATAATGAAGGTCCATAGACAAATATATGGGATATTGAATCATGATGAGATTATGATAGTGAGATCAATATCCTCAGTCACTTGTCTTAAACAGTTCTCGATCGTAGGATATTTGAGATGGACATTAAATATCCGATAAGATCGACACAAGTTATGTCTGCTCATGTGATGAGGGTGAATGATCTCACATTCACTCGTGTGGTGACACTAAGACAAACAAGTAGGTGCTCATTAGAGAATGAGTTCACTGAACAGACCCAAATAAGAATTCCTGGATGGTAATTATACCTATTAGTCAACCAGGGAATTCAATCGTTGCAGTAGCACAATTGGTCCTTTGACCTGAGTCACCAATGATACATTGTTTGTGAACCATTGTATCTTGATTCTCTGACTCGTGGACTTTAACCATTAAGTCCACCATAATCGGTCTTTCAGATACAGTGGAAAGCTTGCGAAGGTAATTGAGTGAACAACAAGGGATCACTCACTCTTGGTATAAGACTGGAGAGAGAATGTCCTATGGATGTGTACACAGAAATCCCTGGCCATGGTCAAATGAAAGAGATGTCTTTCTAGATATTAACTGAGTACTGGAATCCATCTGGATAATGCGATAGAGGGTTTGACTATAAGACCATACCCTTGCGTTATTGGGACATTGCATGAGTGAAGGATTATATCTGTGCGGTATCTGCAGACGGAAATGTTCAATTAAAGGGAACAGTATCCCTTATATCTTCTGGGATCATGAGGTAGTGTTTGGTGTTGTTCATGATCTGAAGGCCAAGTGAATTTATCATCAGATGATAATTCACTTATTTGTTAAATTAATCATTTAACATATGATGTTTAAATGTTAATTAATACATATTAAACTCAAGAAACAGTTCTACGTTTAATGGGCCTGCAACCGGACTGATATATGGGCCTAGAGGGTCACACACATAAGAGTTCTCATCAGACGGTGAGAGACGTTAAATTTCATGCTTATCTGGGTTTTTTATGAAAAGCCACAGGATAAACATGAAGATTTAATGGAGAATTATCCAAGGCCAAACTCTTGGATAATCATGAGGATTAATCCTTGTGCTTATCCTTATTTCTATATACGGAGGGCCAAGGGGAAGGGGTAAAAAGTTGGTTGGACGATTTTTCACCCCAGATTCTCTATCTCCTCTCTCTCTCTCCTTTCTCTCTCTTGGAGTGGTTCTGTCTCTCTCCGCGCATGGTGGATTTGAGATCTGGTCAGAGCACTCAAGTCGAGGAGGAAATCGCGTCTGCTGCGGGAACTCGTGTGGATACCTCTAGAGATCGTGCGCGTTCGTGATTACCGAATCGGCATCATCCACGGGAGATTCGAAACCCCGCAAAGGTGAAGAACCGTTCTTCCCGTGTTATTTTAATGTCCATTTTACGATCCCAGCAGCCGATACAATGGAATCGTTTTTATTTCCGCTGCGTTTTTGCCGATTCCTAACAGTCCACAACTAGCATCTCGGCTAAACACACAAGTCACACGGCCGAACGCGGAAAACACCGACCCGCTGAGACCAAACAGAAACCCTTCGGATAGCGTACTGGCTACTCCGGCCTGACCTGGCTCAAGGTGGTTCTGCTTCCCCCAGCATGAGTGACATTCCGAATGTACCACTCCCACACCGGTACTAACTATACCCCTGGGTACACCAGGTGACCCTCTCTCTAGGCATCACCCCACCACTCCCACACCGGCGCTGTGTCACTCCCACATCGACACAGGGTGCCTAAGCACTAACAACTGTCACTCTAGGTCCATGATCGCATAAAACGCAACATGGTGCGATCTACTCATGTAGAAATCATCATCCTCGAGTATATTTTCAAACATGCATTTATCCAAACTATCTAACAATGTAAACACATTAATTGCATGCTTTTAATAAGATTCTGTCTTGAATCGCGTTGCCCAAGGCCGACGTCATTCAAGACCTCCTAAACTGGTTCATGTGAAAATTGACGTCGGAAGTTGGCCTAAAACATGTCGTGCATGATAGACATCTTTTAAAAGGCGTCGCTGTACCTCGTCGCCTAATCACGACAAAAATAGAATTAGGCCTCAGGGTGATCCGAACTAAAACGCGTTGTGCACTGGGGTCGCCGTTTGAATGGCGGCGTCACTATCCTTGGACGCTATTCAATCCATAGACAGAGTCTGCTATCTGGAATAAATCGCGTCGTGGGTGAAAGCCGCCTTTTAAATGGCGTCGCTGTCTTCAGGCGCCATTTAACCCTCACAGACAGGTTTTCCCTCCGCCTCCCCGCAATTCACAAAGTGAGATTTTCTCCCCGAAATGGCACAAAAGCACCATATCAGTAAATCAAAACATAGTCCTATATCGGTTGCCACAACTAAGCAACCTCTATCCTCCGCTATAAATACACAGCTATTTATTACCAAAGGTATGTCTTCTCGACCCAAGGACTACAGTCCAAAAAGCATTAAAGCCGCTTCTTCTTCCTTCTCTTCTGAATGGAATCTTCTTCAGAAGCTAACTTAGTCGTCGGAGGGGGTTCTTTAGGGCCGAAGCCCGGGACTCCTACTGACCGGTTCTTCTTCTTCTCTTCCTCCTTCTGCAGAGGCTTCGGTTTGAATCTTCGCCGACCTCTCCGAGTCGGTCTCGGCCGCCGACCTCGGGTCTTCTCCCTCCGGTCTCGACGCCTTTCGCCGGCTGGTCCGCCTCGCCCGAAGGAGCCTCGGCCACGCCTTTCGCCGGCTGGTACACCTCGCCCGAAGGAGCCTCGGCCACGCCTTTCGCCGGCTGGTCTGCCTCGCCCGAAGGAGCCGCGGCCTCGACCGGGCACCTCTCGGCTTCGGATCCTCGGCCCCGTTTTCGCCCTCGCCTCGTTCCGGATCCCCATCGGTCCTCTTCACCGATCCGATCCAACTTCGGGTTCCATCATCGGATTCCAGTCTCGGAATCCGATCGTGATAGCTTCGGCTACATCATATATGATGTTCTTTATTATGCTAAGAAGATAATAACAATCTTCTAAAAGTAAGGCGTCTCCTGATAGAAGCCTGAGGTTTGCTGTCCCAACAGCAATCGCCGCAACTTCTGCGCCATTTCCTAGCCTCAATTCTACCTCGCCTTGTCTCAGCTTGCACTTACTTGTCAGCATCTGTGCATCATGACAGATATGAGAAGCACATCCGGTATCCAATACCCAAGATGTGGAATCTCTAGCTGACAAGTTGATATCTATCATATAGATATCTGAAGCTTCAGACAGCTTCACTCTTCCATGAGCTTTATCATGAAGGAACTCCTTGCAATTCCTCTTCCAGTGACCATACTGCTTATAGTAGAAGTAGTCACCCTTCACTACTCTTTTGCCTTTGTCCTTCGATCTTTTATCATTAGCTATCATCTTTGCTTCAGGGGCATCCATTGCCGATTCAACAGGAGGATCAGCTCCAGGGACAAAGTTATTGTGCTCAGATCTGAAAACATTCTTCAGCTTTCTGAACCAATCCAAGTAGATCAGGTAAGTCAAAAGGGCATCAAGTATGCCACAAAGTGGGTTATTCGACGACATAATTCCCTACAGGAGATAAGTAAAATATATTTAGCAAATGTTCAATTATTAAAATTTTAAACAAAACATGGTCTTTTCTTCAAGTTTAACTCCCACTAATTTTCGACGGAGTGTATAACCCTCAGTTATACAGAACGGGAGACGCCGACAGTCTCCTAGTGGGGATTAGAATCTCAATGACTTGCACTACAGCCTTGTGGATAGCACAACAAACTGTAATACAATCAAAGAGCACCCAACTCATGGGACTTGCAACTCCTTGCAATATCTGATCATAGCTTCGGTCCCCAAAGATTTAATGGCCTTGTGGATAGCACAACAAACCACTAATTCTGGTCTAAGCTAACCATCGTTACGTGACGAGCATAGATTTGCATGCAGTCCTTGTGGATAGCACAACAAAGCTACATGGTTCCTCTACCCCGATCATATAGGCATCTAATGCCATAGTCACAGTTTCTCCTCCTAATTAAGCAGGCCTTGTGGATAGCACAACAAACCTGTCTAAAGTGATTCGAATCCTATGACTATAACGATGGTGGACTATGCGGTAAGTTCTTAACTACTCGCGTTAGGGCTTAGAGTTTATCTGAGGGTATTTAGATAACCTTTATTTTGGTCTCTCCTAGGTGATGGTATAAAAATATATCGTATATATTTACTAAATACTATACCTGCTTTGATTCATAATCAAAAGAAAAATAATGCATCACATACATGTCTAGTGTGGTCATGGATAGCACAGTGGGTTTGACTGGAGCCAACAGTCAAACGCACACACAATCTAACATAACATTTACATTAGATAAACCTGCAAACACATAGGCAAAGGATCTTCATCTTTTCACCTTCCTGGTTGCAACTGTGGATCGTCCTCACTCCTTCCTCGGTTGCCTCGATCATATTACAATAAATTCTAGAATTTACAAGTAAATTGAAGAAGGCCTTATGGCGAGTACAAGAGTGAGGGAGGTAGAAATACATCAGAGAATGAGAGAGGGAGAGATACGCAGATCTCTATTTATTAACAATTAATAAACATCCATCATTCATCCACGATCCACACAACCCCTTGATCACATGAATAATTAATTAAGTGTATATCCATGACCACAGTGTGTTTTAAACATCCACACATGATTCAGCGCATCACATGGCTAAAATTAAAGAGTTTTCAAAATATATATAATTTTGGCTTTCAAAAAGCATGGGATCCAATCAAAATTGGTATTTGAATTTCGAAAACTCATTTTATTAACTTAACATGCAATTAAATCAAAATTTAAAAGCATTAAACACACATCACATGCACACACACTCCAAATTAATAATTTCAGATTATTCCATGCCAATTAGAACAATTCTAATAATCTAACACTTAGATTAAACCCCATTAATAATCTAACAATTAGACTATTTAAAAACTAATCTAACTATTAGATTAATCCAACAAAGTTAATTAATAATTTAACACTTAAATTATTAATTAACTCTAATTAATAATTAACTACTAATCTAACTCTTAGATTAGTCAATTTAAAGTTAATTATAAACTTAACACTTAAATTAACAATTAACTTTAATTAATTAATAATTACAAATCTAACTATTAGATTAGAAGATTAATGTTAATCATTAATTTAACCCTTAAATTAATAACTAACAATAATAATTAAGGACTACTAATTTAACACATAAATTAGTCATTTAAATTAATTATTAATTTAACAATTAAATTAATAATTAACTCAAATATTAATTAACAATTAGATGAAATAATAGTTAATAATCTAACAATTAGACTAATAACTATTAATAGCTATCAATAACTAATTTAACATTTAAATTAGTTAAATTGTGGTTAATAATCAATTTAACATTTAAATTAATATTAACCCCAACCAATTAACAACTAATTGCTAGTTAATAAATCCTTAATTAACTAATGATTCAAAATCATCAAGCCCAAATAAAATAAAATTGAATAATAAATTTTAGTTTTAAAAACAATTTTGAATTTCCAAAATTTGAAATCAAATTTCAACCAAATTTTAAATGGGCAATATGGGGATTTAATGGGGTTAAATTGTGTAAAACTGCTAAAATGGCTCAGCCACATGGGCTGAGCCAAATGGCTCGTGCCTGTGCTGAGCCAGGGCCCAGGCCTGGCTTAGCCGCCCAGGCCAGCCGGGGCGGCCCGGTCCAACCGGACCGGCCTAGGGCGCCGGCCCGGCCGGCTTCTCCTCCAACCAAAAGCCCGACGCCCTAACGCAGGTTGCAGGTTCGGGTGCGGCTACCGGCGCCGCCGCCGGCCGGCCCCCGGTGTCGCTCGGCGCCGGCGACGAGCTCGGCGCCGGCAGGGCCGCCGGCAGCCTCCGATGGGGTGAAGTCCAAGCCCAAAAACCCCTTAAAAAATAGGTTTTTCAGGTTTCAAAAAGCCGATTTAGGGCTTGATTACGGAGCCCTCCAAGGCCACTCCGACGCCAGCAAGGGTTCCCAATGGATAGTGGTGACAATCCACTCGGGATCTGGAGTCCCTGCTCGCCCTCCCAACACTTGGGAAGCAAGTACGAACTAGCCAAAAACCCCCAAAACATCATCTCATGAAGAACACCAAAAAATCCCCAAAAAATTCGATTTTGCAGAAATAAATTAATCTTATTAATCGTGTTCATCACATGAACACAAATCCAGCAAAAGGGGATCGAATTTACGCATGGAATAATACAAGAAAAAATTAATTTCGAAGACCGAAATGGGACGAGAAACAGTGGAACCTGGCTCTGATACCACTGTTGGGATTTCTCGGGTTTCTCCGAATCGCTCACGCAGCGAAAAATAAAATATTAAAACAGCGATCCGTTCCTGTTTCGAAAAACTGAAACTACGATTATCGGATAATCCATTCTCACCGTATGCGGATTCGAATCTGCAACCGTTCGGTTCTGTCGGTGCGACACCGCATGCGGCACAAGTGCCCGGCCTCTAGCGAAGTCCACGCGATCCTCCCCGCGACGGATATCCTCACGTTCCTCATTCTTCGCAGCCTACGAAACCCCTGCCGGTCGCCACAACGCGTAGACGATTTCCCGTCGAACGGGATTCGGAGAAGCGGCGGAGTAGATCTGGATCTTTCTGGACGCTAGAGAGAGAGAGAAACAGAGGAGAGGCGGCTAGGGTTAGCAGCAGCTTGGCCTACTCAGCCCGTTTGCTATGTTTTATACTAACCGCGCGGTTTGTTCATAAAACCCCCCGGTTTGTATAAAACCCACTTATTTATCCATCGCCTTGAGAATCATTTGCGTGTGACCCTCTAGGCTCAAGTACCAGTCCAGTTAATGGCCCAACAAGCCCAGTGACTCCTCACTGGCTTTATTAATCAATTAATAACCCTTTATTAATTAATTAATCAATCGAATTGATGTCGCACATCGAATTCGACCGGGACTCCGATCACGTTGGGTGCCAAGCAACACCGCGTGAACCCGGAAGGTATTGGGGTTACGTAACCCACTCTTGGAACCTTTCAGCCGACAGTTACCGCGTGGATATAATCCTTCATTCGTACAATGCTCTCGAGTCAACTCAGGGTATGGCGAGCTGTCAAACCCTAACCGGTCGACTCATTAGATTGGATGCCGCTGATGAATATCGAAAAACTCCTTTCCCGATATTATCGTCCGCCCTGGCCAGGGACTTCTGCGCATCCTTCCTAGAGCATTCTCTCTCTAAGTACCGAGAGCGAATGATTCCTTATTGACACACAATTCTCTTCAACGGTATTCCGCTGTACCAAATCCTTGGCGTATTAGAATCCCGTGGCTAGAGATTCGTAAACCAAGGTCAAAGCACAGAAGTCCACCGACAAGGTGTCCTTGGTGTCTCAGGTCCGAGGACCATCCACGCAACTGCGACAATAGAATCAAGTTGGTTGACAGTGAGGTACAATACCATCCAGCGATTCAGTCGGATCAGTTCAGTGAACTCATTCTCCAATGAGCACCTACAGATTCGCCTTAGTGTCTCCACACAAGTGACTTATGAGATCAGTCACCCTCATCATATGACCAGGAGTAATCTGTACTAGTCTAACCGGATATCCGATGTCCTTCTCGGATATCCTCCGACTATGAACGATTAAGAATATGTGTGTTTAAGTGATCAGTCTCATTAGTACGATCTCATCATAATCTGATCACTATAGCACATATTCACGGACTTCATTATGAACCGATAATTAATGCGATTTACACATAATGAATATTATGCCATTATATTAATAAATGAACGAGAGTTACATAATCATATTGGCTTGTAGGCCACCTAAAACTAACAGCTATAGCACATTAATTGCTAAAAGGCATGACCATCCCCGAAGCATGTTAGTAGTGAGTGGAGGTGCTGAAATCTATGTAGATAGTTACTGCTCACAAATAGTTGATATGGGGCCAAGTGGCGTTCCACCATCACCCCGATTTATGACCAGCTCGGATGGGAATCCTTTGGTAAGTGACACCATGTCAAACTGCATTAAGGCGAAAGGGGTAGCCCATAATTGAGAAAGAAAGCTGACTATGTTCATGATAAAAACTATCCCAAAGACATGTTAGTGGAAGGTATGTAGTGCCCGACACTATGTAGAGGGGTAGTGCTTAGAAATACCCAGCATGGCACTAAATGGCTTTTGCCACCCATTAATGATTCAGTGGTGTATTTTTTGTAGTAGCGAGTCAAATTGCTGTAAAGTCTCTAGGGGTTCTGCTGATAGTTTGGTAAGGTTTTAGGGGGTGCTTGATAGAGTTTATTTATTGGATTTCCAGAAAAAAATCTCCTTGCTGGATTTCTCATGGTTTGGTTTGTTAATATTATCAGTGGTCATTGTGGGTTGAACCATTAATATAGTCATTCTTAGTTAGTATCTAGACTATCTTCTGTGCATCGAAACAATAAATAGAATTTCTTGTGAGGATTCTTAGGATACATGTTTATTCACAAGGGTATATTCCTTTTTGGTTTCCTTTATAGCCTTCTTTTAGAGAATAGTTCTAATGTTTGAAAATACTAAATTCAACTTGTTTATTGGTGCTATAGTAGTTAGAAAAATACAATTATCTCCGAACGACTTTAAAAAGCCTGGAGTGACTAGTTTCCCTTTTCAAGATGTGGAAACTGAGCTTCATTTGTTGAATTCCAGAACTTCTCCCTGTGTAATTAACCATTTGCTTTTTTTAGTTGCATCAAGGCTTCATCTATACTAGGAATTAAAAGTACCTGAACATCTCTACTTGTTTGTCAAACAAGTGTTGTCACGAAGACAATCCTATAATGGAATGCAAAAAAAAAAAAAGTTTCTTATGAAAATAGCAATATACAAAAACTAAGGGATCTGGTTATCATCGCTCCATGTATTTTAAAGTCGAATCTTTTCTTTTGTCCATGGCAGCGAATGATATAGTCTAAGGACTGAGGTTTCGGATCCGGTTATCCGGTCGGTTTCGGTGTCGGACCCCTTAATTTGGGCCCTTGTGGGGCTGGGCCATGGGCTCTTTGAACAGCGTTGGCCTAGGGGGACGCCATTTAGGAGCTTTGCAAGGGTGCCGCGTAGGCGAGCGTTGGGGTGCAAGTTTACGGCCCCGGTCTGATCGTCTAAATGGCGTCGGCCATGCAAGATGCCATTCAGAGATCTGCCAGTGTACGACCCGCGTCCTATCGTCTGAATGGCATCTTCCTAAAACGACGCGATTTAGGCTAGTTTTGTTTGACGCCCGAGCCTTCCCTCCATTCTCTCATTTTCTCTCATTCTCCCTCTCTCCTCCTCTCTCTGCATCCCTCCGACCCTCTCCTTCCCTCCCTCTTTCCATCCCTCCTCTTCCTCTACTCCATTAACCCCCTACCTCTCACCACTACCACCACCAGCTCCTCCGTGACACTTTGCTCTCCGGACGGCAGCCGACGTCCCGATGGAGTGATAGTGTCTACGGCGGTACCAGCGGCAGCTCGTGGCTTGGCGGTTCGACGGCTAGGAGCAAGGAGGAGTTCAAGTAACCGGTAAGGTGATGATCCTTGTTGTGTTTTGTTTAAAACTATGATTTTCCCGCTTTGAAGCGTGTGATGTATGTGGATTTTTGGGTAGAAAGCATGTTTTAAGGGGGTTTTTAATGAGAATGGGCATTTTTATGAAATGGGGTTTTGGGTGATAATTGGTTATTGAACTTCTCCCCTTGTCTCTTTTGAATTTTTGTGTGTTTTGGGGGAGAAGAGGGACCCTTGGTTTAGCTCGGTGGAATGCAGTTTCGGGTGTTAAATGGCGTCGAGATCAAGTGACGCCATTTTAAATGGTGTCGGCCTGGGTCGATACGATTTACGACCCATTTTTTTGGTTCCTAAGGCTAGTGTGGGATAAAGAGTTAAATAGCGTCAGCCATGGGCGACGCCGTTCATGCCAGTATCCCTGGTTCTAGTGGCTCTGCGAAAACTGAACTAGTTTAGGGGTCTTGAATAACGTCGGCCACGGGCGACGCGATTCAAGACAGAACCTCATTAATTTATATAATTAACATGTGTTTACATTGTTAGATAGTTCGGTTAAATGCTTATTCGAAACCGTGCTTCAAGGACGAGGGGTTTCATATGATCGGATCGCACTGTGCTGTGTTTTGTGCGATCATGGACCTAGAGCGTCAATTGTTAGCGCTTAGGCACCCTGTGTCGGTGTGGGAGTGACACAGTACCGGTGTGGGAGTGGTGGGGTGATGCCTAGACAGAGGGTCACCTGGTGTACCCCGGAGTATAACTAGTATCGGTGTGGGAGTGATATATTTGGAGTGTCATTCATGGCTGGAAGGAGCAGAACCACCTAGAGCTAGACAGGCCGGAGTAGTCACCGCCCTATCCAAGGGGTTGTTGTTCCATCCCAATGGGTCAGTGTTTTCTGCGTTCGGCTGCGTGATTTGTGTGTTTAGCCGAGACGCTGGTTGTGGACTCCGTGGTGGAGTGGTTTCAGAGTTGTGCTGTTGCATTTACAAATGCATGTGTTTTATATCAGAATTTGGGAATCTTTAGGAGTTGTGTTTACTGCTTTACTTATTTAATTTCTTATTTGTATTGTTGCACTTGTGGGTGCGTGAGTGGGTGGTAGTGATAAGAGGATCCCTACTGAGACCATTTCGATGAGACTCACCTCTGCGGTTTTCAGGTGAGGGTTCCAGGCAGGCGTAGAGTGGAGGGTTTCATCTCAGGTTGCGCGCCAGTAGTCACTGTTCCAATATATGCCCCGATCTAGTGGTTATTTCCTTTATACGCCTGTACGCTTAATTATTTATTTTTCAGTTAGAATATGTAATTATTTGCTGAGTTGAGTCGAATTGTAATAATTTTTAATTCATGCACTTCTTTTACAATTCGATGTGTAGTGGATTGTTTAGCTAAGTTTATCATTTGTTTCCAGACGTATCAAGATCCTGACTTGGCTCTAGATTTTAATGATTCGGTACCCATTTAGTAATCGGATCCCCAATTATAGGGTGACGGGTCGTTACAATTGGTATCAGATCATTCGGTCTGGCAAATAGATGGATAACTAAGTTAAATATCGTAATTTCAGCAAATAAATATATTATCCCGCACAGGCACGGCGGTAGTGTAGGTTTTGGGTTCTAATTTGAAATTTTCGATTCTTGTGACTGTAGGCGATTAGATGGCTCCTACGATGAGAGTGCCAGTTATTAGAGAGCAAGGAGATGTTCCTAGCGGGTCTGAGGTAGGTAGGTCGAATATGGAGCGTTTTATGGAGGCTATGATAGACACGATGACTAGATATCAGACTCGAGACCCTAGTGAGAGTTCTAGTACTCGGGGAGGGCCTTCAGCTGCTCTGGAGAGATACTTGAAGCTGAAGCCACCTTATTTTACTCGTCGTCCTGACCCTGATGAGGCCGTTCATTGACTGAAGGGGTTAGAGAAGACTTTCGATACCATACGCTGTGCAGCAGTTAAGAGGACTCCGTTGGCTACCTTCATGTTGAAGGATGATGCTTATGACTGGTGGACTACTTTGAAGAGCTTTTTCTATATAGATAGGAATCTCAGGGAGATTCCATGGGAGACTTTTGTGAAGGAGTTCTATGGGTGGTACTTTCCTAGGCATGTCTAGAAGGCAAAGAAGAGGGAGTTTATGGAATTGACCCAAAGGAGTATGACAGTGCTCGAGTACCAGATGAATTTTGTTTCGCTTGGGAGGTTTGTGCCCTTCATTTCAAGGGATGAGGAGCATCGGACCGAGAGGTTCGTGGATGGACTGAGGGCTAACTTGAGGAGTTTTATGGTGTCCCACTGTTGTTCGGACTTGGCATTGGTAAGTGTATTGCAGCAGTAGAGGCACAGCACGATAAGTCAGCTCGGGAGAGGGGACTGGCTACTCAGGGGCCAGCATACAGTAAGGGGAAGACAGTAGCAGCGGCAGCAACACATTCGTCTGGATCGGGATCGTCGTCACTCGGCTCTAGATTCAGGAGATTGTTTTGAGGAGGTGGCGGCAGCAGCGATAGTAGTGGCAGTAGTAGACCTAGGCAGATGCATCAGAGTCAGTCTGTGACTAGCTCTTAGCAGGAGGCAGCTCGAAGACTTCCAGTAGCTTGTCATCATTGTGGTGGTACTCACGGCGGGACTCAGTGTCCCGCATTTTTTGGGAGGTGTTACACTTGTGGCCAGCAGGACCATCTGGCGAAGAGTTGCCCGCAGGGACATGGTCAACGGCAGGGACCGGGAGATCAGAAGAAGCCGAGGACCCAGGGTAGAGTTCTCGCTATCACCAGGAAGGAGACTCGTGCGTCCAATTTCGTGGAAGGTACACTTTTTGTCCTTGGAAACTCCGCGCATGTGTTGATTGATTCGGGTGCTTCGCATTCTTTCATTTCCAAGCAATTCATAGATGTTCTTTCTGCACCCATTGATGAGATATCTGATGGATTGATGGTTGAGGTTCCTTCTAGGGATTTCAGTGAGGTTCCCTTAACCATTGAGGGTCATCAGTTACCTGCCCAATTGGTTGTACTTGCCATTCGTGACTTTGATGTCATCTTGGGCGTGGACTGGTTGGAGGCTTAGTATGCCGAGGTGGACTGCCACAAAAAGAGGGTGCGCTTCTCCATCCCAGGCATCCCAGCCTTCTACTTTCAAGGTATTAGGCTCTCTTCTCGTGGTATTCTTATTTCTACTTTTAAGGCCCAGAGGTTACTTGTTGGTGGTTGTGAGGCTTTCGTTGCCTCAGTAGTTGTAGCTGGTGCTAGTAGTGGTTCCAGTCCTTGGGTGGTGCCTGTAGTATGTGATTTTGTTGATGTATTTCCTAAGGAGTTGTCTGGGCTTCCTCCTCAGCGAGGTTGAGTTTACTATTGAACTTGCACCGGGTACGGCGCCCTTGTCCAAGGCCCCGTATCGGATGGCTCCAGCCAAACTCGCTGAGTTGAAAGTGCAGTTACATGATTTGTTGGATAAGGGTTTTATCCGTCCCATCACTTCTCTGTGGGGTGCTCCAGTTTTGTTCGTTAGGAAGAAGGATGGTTCCTTAAGGTTGTGTATTGATTACAGACAGCTGAACCAAGTAACAATAAAGAATAAGTAACTACTTCCAAGGACCGATGATCTAATAGACCAATTGCAGTCTGCCAATGTGTTCTCGAAGATTGACTTAAAGTCAGGGTATTACTAGATGAGGATCCATGAGGTTGATGTGAGTAAGACGGCTTTTAGGACTCGGTACGGACATTATGAGTTTTTTGTTATGCCTTTCGGCTTGACCAATGCTCCGGCGGCTTTTATGGATTTGATGAACTGGGTCTTCAGGGCCTATCTAGATCAGTTTGTAGTGGTGTTTGTAGATGTTATTTTGGTGTATTCTTCTTCTGAGGAAGTGCATGCCACGCATCTTCAGATGGTGTTGCAGGTTCTGAGAGAGCACCAACTCTATGCCAAGTTTTGCAAATGTGAATTATGGCTAGATAAGGTGCACTTCCTGGGGCATGTCAGTTCTGGTAACGATATTACTGTAGATCCAGCCAACATTGAGGCAGTGATGGACTAGGGCAGACCGACGATAGTGACTGAGATCAGGAGCTTCCTAGGGTTAGCAGGATATTATAGACGGTTTGTCCAGGATGTTTCTTCTATAGCAGCCCCCTTGTCGAGGTTGACTCGTAAGGGAGTTCGTTTCGTGTGGACCGAAGAGTGCAAGAAGAGTTTTGTTGAGTTGAAGACTCGTCGCACTTCGGCTCCAGTTCTAGGGTTTCCGTCTAGTTCTGGTGGATTTGTGGTTTACTCATATGCATCTTGTAAGGATTGAGGTTTCGGATCCAGTTATCGGGTCAGTTTTCGAGGTTGGATCCCTTAGTTTGGGCCCTGGTGGGGCTGAGACTTAGTTTCCACATTGATAAGCTTGCTCGACGCGGTTTAAACAGCGTCCATCAATGTGGACGTGTTTTAGGCTGTGCCACGTGAGCGCCACGTGGGCTAGCCTTGAGGCACGAGAGTATGGTCCCGGTCTTATCGTCTGAATGGCGTCTTGTACGGACGACGCCATTTAGAGTACGACCCTGCTTTGTCAGAGTACGGCCCGATCTTGTCATCTGAATGACGTCGGTCTTGGACGACGCGTTTTCCCCAGTTTATGTTTGACCCCGCGAACCTCCCTCCTTTCCCTCATTCTCTCCTTTCTCTTCTCTCTCCTCTCTTCCCTCCGATCTCTGGCGAACCCCTTCCCCCTCTCCTTGATTTCCTCCCTCCATTCCATCTCTCCCCCCACTCCATCAACCTCCTAACTCCCACCACTACCACCACCATCTCTTCCGCGGCGTTTTTCTCTCCGGACGGCGGCCGACGTCCCGGTGGAGTAACGGCGTCTACAGCAGTACCGGCAATGGCGTGTGGCGAGGCGGGTCGACGGCTTGGAGCTAGGACGAGTTTGAGTAACCGGCAGGGTGATGATCCCCGTTGTATTTCGTTTAAAAATCATGTTTTTCCCGCTTTGGAGCATGTTTAGGGGTTTTCTTGGGGTGAAAATACTAATTGCATGTAATGAGAATTTGGGTGTTTTAATGGGTATTTAGGTTCTTCTCCTCCTTCTCCACTTTTATTGTGTTTTTACACGATTTGGTGGAGGAAATCCCACCCCGTGGATTGGTAGATGGCTGAGGAAGAACCTGTCTGTGAGGGTTAAATGGCGTCGGGGGATAGCAACGCGTTTTAGAAAGGCGGCTTCCACCTGCGACACGATTTAGCCCAAATAACAGACTCTGTCTCTAGACTGATGAGCGTCTAGGGACAACGACGCCTTTTGAACGGCGACTTCCATGCTCGACGTGTTTTAAGTTAGATCACCTCGAGGTCTGTCTCTGTTTCTGTCGTTATCAGGCGACTAGGGACAACGACGCCTTTTAAACAGCGACCTTGTTGAACGACGCCTTTTAGGCCTTTTTCCGAGGCCAGATTTCACATGAACCAGTTTATGAAGCTTGAATGATGTCGGCCTTGGGCGACGCGATTCAAGTAAGAATTCCATTAATCCCTGCAATTAACACGTGTTTACATTGTTAGATAGTTTAGTTAATTGCATGTTTAGAAATGTACTCGATGACGATGGATTCTATGTGATCGGATCGCACCGTGTTATGTTTTGTGCGATCGTGGGCCTAGAGTGACAGTTGTTAGCGCTTAGACACCCTGTGTCGGTGTGGGAGTGACACGGCGCCGGTGTGGGAGTGGGGGGGTGACGCCTAGAGAGAGGGTCACCGGGTGAACCCCGGGGTATAGCTAGTATCGGTGTGGGAGTGGTACATTCGGAGTGTCACTCGTGCTGGGGGAAGCAGAACCACTTTGAGCCTGTCAGGCCGGAGTAGCCAGCGCGTTATCCGAGGGGTTGCTGTTTGGTCTCAGTGGGTCAGTGTTTCTCGCTTTCGGTCATGTGGTTGGTGTGTTTTGCCGAGACGCTGGTTGCGGGCTCCGTGGTTGAATGATTTCAGAATTGTGCATGTTATATTTCGAATGCATATGGTTTATATCGAAATCTAGAAATTGTGTTTACTGCTTTACTTGCTTAATTATCTATATTTGTGTTACTGCACTTGTGGGTGTGTGAGTGGGCGGTGGGGATGGAAGGATCCCTATTGAGTCTTTTCAATGAGACTCACCCCTGCGGTTTTCAGGTGAGGGTTCCAGACAGGAGTAGCGAGGAGAGTGTTGCTTTGGGTCGCGCTCCAGCAGCCGCTGTTCCGGGGTATGCCCCGATGTAGTTGTTATTTTATTTTCTGGCCTGTATGCTTAATTATTTCCTTTCAGTTGGAGTATGCAATTATTTGTTGAGTCGAGTCGCATTGTAATAATTTTTAATTCTTGCGCTTCCTTTTTAATTCAATACGATGTGAATGTTTAGCTTAGTTTATTATTTATTTCCCAGACTTATCAAGATCCTGGTTTGGCTCCAAATTAATGATTTACTACCCATTTAGTAATTGGATCCCCGATTATAGGGTGGCGGGTCATTACAGTTGGTATCAGAGCATTCGGTCTGGCAAATGAATGAATAACTAGGTTAAATATCGTAATTTCAGCAAATAATTACATTATCCCGTACAGGCACGACGGTAGTGTAGGTTTTAGGATTCTAATTAGAACTTTTCGATTTCTGTGATTGTAGGCGATTAGATGGCTCCTAGGAAGAGGATGCCAGTCATTAGAGAGCGGGGAGATGTCCCTAGTGGATCTGAGGCGGTAGGCCGAGTATGGAGCATCTCATGGAGGCTCTGATGGACACGATGGCCAGATACCAGACCCGAGACCCTAGTGAGAGTTCTAGTGCTTGGGGGATTCCTTAAGCTGAAGTCGCCTCATTTTACTGGTCGTCCCGATCCTAATGAGGTTGTTCATTGGTTGAGGGAGTTGGAGAAGACTTTTGATACCATGGATTATGCGGCGGTTGAGAGGACTCCGTTGGCTACCTTTATGTTGAAGGATGATGCCTATGACTGGTGGACCACTTTGAAGAGTTTGTCATATGCGGATAGGAATCTCAGGGAGATCCCATGGGAGACTTTTGTGAAGGAATTCAACGCGCAGTACTTCCCTAGGCATGTCCAGAGGGCCAAGGAGAGGGAATTTATGGAGTTGACCCAAGGAAGCATGACAGTGCTTGAGTACCAGATGAAGTTTATTTCGCTTGGGAGGTTCGTGCCTTTTATTTCAGGAGACGAGGAGCGCCGGACTGAAAGGCTTGTGGATGGACTGAGGTCCAATTTGAGGAGTTTTGTGGCATCCCACTGTTGTACAGATTTGGCATCGGCGGTTAGGTGTGACGCGGCAGTAGAGGCACAGCATGATCAATTAGCGTGGGAGAGGGGATTGACTACTTAGGGGCCAGTTCATGGCAGGGGAAAGATAGCAGCAGCAGCAGCTCCTTCGTCCGGATCAGGATCGTCTTCACTCGGCTCCAGATTCAGGAGGTTCTTTCTGTTGACGCAGCGGAATAAAGAAGTTCGGGATCGGATCTGTCCCGTTTCGGTCGTTAAAACTAAAACCGATGTAGATCGATTTACCTTGCGCGGATTCGAATCCGCGTCCGTTTTCCGATTCCGTCGGAGCGATGCCGCAAGTCGCGCAGATGCCCGACCTCTAGCGGTATCCACGCGGTTCTCCTCGCGATGGATCGTCCTCGCTTCCTCGCTCGCTGCGGCGCTCGAAGATCCCGTCTGACTGCGCGTGATCCGCCGCGACATGCGGATCCAGATTCCCCGTCGAACGGGAAGTGGAGCAGTTGGGAACGGCACGCCCAGAGGAGAGAGAAAGTGGGATGAACGAATGACGGCTAGGTCAGGGTTGCTGGCCCCGGACGTAGAATCCGTTCTTTTATAAAAAGTCAGTTTGCGGTTTTTCACAAAAACCCAGACTTATCCGAAATCCTGTCGGATTATCCATCGACTTGAAAACCATTTGCGTGTGACCCTCTAGGCCCAATTACCAGTCCAGTTAATAGCCCATTAAGTCCAGTAACCCTTTACTGACCCACTGAATTAATTAATATCCTTATATTCAATTAATCAGCCGAATTTAATGTCCCACAATAAATTCGGACGGACTGTCGATCACGTTGGATGCCAAGCAACATCGCGTGATCCTGGATGGAACTGGGGTTATCGCAACCCTCTATTGGAACCTTTCTGTCATCGGTTAGCGCGCGGATATAATCCTTCATCCGTACAATGTTCCCGAATCGACCTAGGGCATGGTTTACTGTTAAACCCTATTTGGTCGATTCACTTGAATCAGATGCTGCTAATCTGAATCCGATAACTCCTTATCGATTACAGAGTCCGCCCTGGCCAGGGACTTTAAGCGCATCATTCCCGGAACATTCTCTCTCAAACAACCGAGAGCGGATGATCCCGTATTGAACACACAATTACCTTCGAGGGCAATTTCCTGAACCCGATCACTTGACTTATTGATATCCCATGGTTAGGGATTCGTTCGTCAAGGTCAAAGCTCAGAAACCTACCAACAAGGTATCCTTGGAGTCTCAGGTCCAAGGATCATCCACGCAACCGTGACAATTGAATCGAGCTGGTTAACAGTGAGGTGATTACCATCCAGCGATTCATAGTCGGATCAGTTCAGTGAACTCATTCACCAATGAGCACCTATAGGTTCAGCATAGTGTCTCCACACAAGTGACTTATGGGATCAGTCACGCTCATCATATGAGCTGAAGTAACCTATACTAGTCTATCCGGATGTTCGATGTCCTATCTCAAACATCCTATGACTAGGAACAATTAAGAACATGTGTTTATAAGTCTTCGGTCCCGTAATTATGATCTCATCATAATCCAAAGACTATTGCACATGTTCATGGACTTCATCGTGATACGATAAACACAGATCGAATTAATTACACACAATGAATTATTGCCATTTATTAATAATCTGAATATGTACACAGTATCGGATTGGCTTTGAGACCATCTAATACTAACACTTTCGAGGTGGTGGCAGCAGCAACGGCAGCAGCGGTAGTAGCAGACCCAGGCAGAGCCAGTAGAGTCGGTCGGTGTCCAATGCTCAACAGGAGGCAGCTCAGAGGCTTCTGACAGCTTGTTGACATTGCGGTGGTACTCATGGTGGGACTCAATGTCCTGTATTTTCTGGGAGGTATTACACTTGTGGCCAGCAGGGCCATTTGGAGAGGTATTGCCCGCAAGGGCATGGTCAGGGGCAGGGACCAGGTGATCAGAAGAAGCCGAGGACCCAGGGGAGAGTTCTAGCTATCACTAGGATGGAGACTCGTGCATCTAACTTGGTGGAAGGTACACTTTCTGTCCTTGAGAACTTTGCGCATGTGTTAATTGAATCGGGTGCTTCGCATTCTTTTATTTCTGAGCAGTTCATAGATATTCTTTCTGCACCCGTTAATGAGATGTCTGATAGACTGATGGTAGAGGTTCCTTCTGGGGATTTCCTGTTGTCTTATAATTGTTTGAGTGAGGTTCCCTTGACCATTAAGGGCCATGAGTTACCTGCCCAGTTAGTTGTGCTTGCCATTCGCGACTTTGATGTCATCTTGGGCATTGACTGGTTAGAGGCTTATTATGCCGAGGTGGACTGCCACAAGAAGAGGGTGCGTTTCTCTATTCCGGACATCCCGACCTTCTACTTCTAAGGTATTAGGCTCTCTTCTCATAGTATTCTTATTTCTGCCTTTAAGGCCCAGAGATTGTTTGTTGGTGGCTGTGAGGCTTTCCTGGCCTCTATTGTTTTAGTTGATGTTAGTAGTAGTTATAGTCCTTGGGAGGTGCCTGTAGTTTGTGACTTTGTTGATGTGTTTCCTGAGGAGTTGCCTAGCCTTCCTCCTCAGCGAGAGGTTGAGTTTACTATCGAGCTTGCACCCGATACGGCGCCCTTGTCTAAGGCCCCGTATCGGATGGCTCCGGCCGAACTCGCTGAGTTGAAGGCGCAGTTACAAGAATTGCTAGATAATGGTTTTATTCGTCTCAGTACTTCTCTGTGGGGTGCTCCAGTTCTATTTGTCAGAAAGAAGGATGGTTCTCTGAGGTTGTGTATTGATTATAGGCAGCTGAACCATGTGACGATAAAGAACAAGTACCCACTTCCGAGCATCGATGATCTGATGGATCAGTTGCAGTCTGCGAAGGTGTTTTCAAAGATTGACTTGAGATCAGGGTATTATCAGATTAGGATCCGTGAGATTGATGTTAGTAAGACGGCCTTTAGGACTCGGTATGGACATTATGAGTTTTTGGTTATGCCTTTTGGCTTGACCAATGCTCCGGCGGCTTTTATGGATTTGATCAACCCGGTCTTCAGGGCCTACTTGGATCAGTTCGTGGTGGTATTCGTAGATAATATTTTGGTATACTCTTCTTTTGAGGAAGAGCATGCCACACATCTTCAAGTGGTATTGCAGGTTCTGAGAGAGCACCAACTCTATGCCAAGTTTAGTAAGTGTGAATTTTGGCTAGATAAGGTGCACTTCCTAGGGCATGTCATTTCTGGAGATGGCATTGCAGTGGATCCAGCCAATATTGAGGCAGTGATGGACTGGAGCAGACCGACAACAGTAACTAAGATCAGGAGCTTCTTGGAGTTAACAGGATATTACAAACGGTTTGTCCAGGGTTTTTCTTCGATAGCGACCCCTTTGTCGAGGTTGACTCGTAAGGGAGTTCGTTTCGTATGGACCGAGGAATGTGAGCGGAGTTTCATTGAGTTGAAGACTCGCCTCACTTTGGCTCCAGTACTAGTGCTACCATCAGGTTCCGATGGATTTGTGGTTTATTCAGATGCATCTCGTCGAGGGTTGGGTGCGGTTCTGAAGCAGCATGGTAAGGTCGTGGCCTATGCTTCTAGGCAGCTGAAGAAGCATGAGGAGAACTATCCCACCCATGACTTGGAGTTGGCAGCTGTAGTGTTCGCACTAAAGATCTAGCGGCACTATTTATATGGAGAGAAATTTCAGGTTTTTACCGATCACAAGAGCCTGAAATATGTATTCATGCAGAGGGATCTGAACTTAAGGCAGTGCAGGTGGATGGAGTTCATCAAAGATTATGATCTCGACCTTTCGCATCATTCGGGCAAGGGTGGTGGCAGATGCCTTGAGTCGGAAGACGGTCGTATCATATCTTATGCTTCAAGTGTTGGGTTTCTCAAGTTTCTCCAGATCTCACGTGCAGCGGAAAATAAAATAAAAACTGAGATCCGTTCCCTTTTTGAAAAACTAAAAACTACGATTATCGGATAATCGATTCTCACCGTGTGAGGATTTGAATCCGCAACCGTTCGGTTCCGCCGGTGCGACACCGCAAGCCGCGCAAGTTCCCGGCCTCTAACGAAGTCCATGCGATCATCCTCACGACGGATATCCTCATGTTCCTCGTTCTTCGCAGCCCACGAAACCTCCGCCGGTCGCCGCAACAATCGCCGCAACGCGCGGACGATTTCCCGTCGAACAGGATTCGGAGAAGTAGCGGAGCAGATCTAGGTCTGTCTGGACGCCAGAGAGAGAGAGAAACAGAGGAGGGGCGGCTAGGGTTAGTAGCAGCTTGGCCTGCTCAGCCCGTTCGCTATGTTTTATACTAACCGCGCGGTTTTTCATAAAAAACCCCGGTTTGTATAAAACCCACTCATTTATCCATCGCCTTGAGAATCATTTGCGTGTGACCTTCTAGACCCAAGTACCAGTCTAGTTAATGTCCCAACAAGCCCAGTGACTCCTCACTGGCTTTATTAATCAATTAATAACCCTTTATTAATTAATTAATCAATCGAATTGATGTCGCACATCGAATTTGACCGGGCCTCCAATCACGTTGGATGCCAAGCAACACCGCGTGAACCCGGAAGGTATTGGGGTTAAGTAACCCACTCTTGGAACCTTTCTGCCAACAGTTGCCGCGTGGATATAATCCTTCATTCGTACAATGCTCTCGAGTCAACTCAAGGTATGGCGAGCTGTCAAACCCTAACCGGTCGACTCACTTGGATTGGATGCCGCTGATGAATGTCGGAAAACTCCTTTCCCGATATTATCATCCGCCCTGGCCAGGGACTTCTGCGCATCCTTGCTAGAGCATTCTCTCTCTAAGTACCAAGAGCGAATGACTCCTTATTGACACACAATTCCCTTCGACGGTATTCCGCTGTACACAATCCTTGGCGTTTTAAAATCCCGTGGCTAGGGATTCGTAAACCAAGGTCAAAACACAGAAGTCCACCGACAAGGTGTCCTTGGTGTCTCAGGTCCGGGGACCATCTACGCAACTGCGACAATAGAATCAAGCTGGTTGACAGTGAGATACAATACCATCCAGCGATTTAGTTGGATCAGTTCAGTGAACTCACTCTCCAATGAGCACCTACAAATTTGCCTTAGTGTCTCCACACAAGTGACTTAGGAGATCAGTCACCCTCATCATATGAGCAGGAGTAATCTGTACTAGTCTAACTGGATGTCCGATGTCCTTCTCGGATATCCTCCGACTAGGAACGATTAAGAATATGTGTGTTTAAGTGATCAGTCTCATTAGTATGATCTCATCATAATCTGATCACTATAGCACATATTCACGGACTTCATTATGAAACGATAATTAATGCGATTTACACATAATGAATATTATGTCATTATATTAATAAATGAACGAGATTTACATAGTTAGATTGGTTTGTAGGCCACCTAAAACTAACAATCTCCCACTTGGACTAAAGCCAATCACCTTTATACAATAAACCTATAGACTCTAGGTGACGCTCAAACACAATTTTAGCCAACGGCTTTGTTAGTGGATCTGCTACATTGTCGACGGATGGAACTCTTTCCACTACTACATCTCCTCTGGATATGATCTCTCTGATAAGATGAAAGCGAGTCAGAATATTCTTTGATTTCTGATGAGACCGCGGCTCTTTCGCTTGCGCAATCGCTCCATTGTTGTCGCACAACAGTGGAACAGACTCATAGATGCTGGGAACTACGCTGAGGTCGGTGATGAATTTCTTCAACCACACTGCTTCCTTGGCGGCTTTAGCTGCAGTGATGTACTCAGCTTCAGTCGTCTAACACTTAGAGCAAATGCAACATCAGGCCGTATACATAGCATGGCATACATGATAGATCTTATGGCAGAGGCATAGGGTATTCTATCCATGAATGCCCTCTCATTAGGAGTCTTAGGAGACTCCCCTTTTGAGAGACTAATTCCATATCTCATCAGTATGAGACCTCTCTTGGAATTTTCCATGCCAAACCTTTTGACTATGGTATCTCTATACAAGGATTGGGTCATTCCAAGCATCCTTTTTTATCTATCTCTATAGATCCGTATTCCCAATATGTAGGATGCTTCTCCCAAATCCTTCATGGAGAAGTTTTTCGATAGCCAGATCTTTACTGATGACATCATAGATACATCATTCCCAATGAGTAGTATGTCATCTACGTAAAGAACTAGAAAAGTGACTGCACTCCCACTAGTCTTCTTGTACACACAAGGCTCATCTTCATTCTTAATAAAGTCATAAGACTTGACAGCCTCGTCAAATCTTATGTTCCAGCTCCGGGAAGCCTGCTTCAATCCATAAATGGACCTCTGAAGCTTGCACACTTTATCTGGAGATTCTTTGGATGTGAAACATTCTGGTTGTATCATATACACCTCTTCCTAAAGGTTACCATTGAGGAAGGCAGTCTTCACATCCATCTGCCAGATTTCATAATCAAAATGTGCAGCAATGGCGAGTAGAACTCTGATCGACTTTATCATGGCAACTAGTGAGAAAGTCTCGTCATAGTCAATTCCTTGCCTTTGACGATATTCCTTTGCCACCAACCTTGCCTTATAAGTGTCGATCCGTCCATCAGCACCGATCTTTCTCTTAAAGATCCACTTGCAACCGATGGGTACAATACCCTCGGGCAAGTCCTCCAAGTTCCAAACTTGGTTGGTGTACATGGACTGGATTTCTGAGTTCATGGCTTCTCGCCATTTCCCAGATTCTGGGCCTTCTATGTCCATCTGGTAGGTTTTAGGATCATCATCCTCATTATATTCTACCTTAGACTCACCTTCAGTGATATGTCCCACATATCGTTCGGGTAGTCTAGGTAATCTAACAGATCTTCGAGGCTCATGTGTGTGTACCTGAACAAATTCAGGAACTGATATCTCATCTGATGATAATATAGTTGTTTGGGGATCTGGAACCTCTTCCAGTATTATTTTACTCCCACTGTTCTCCTGGAGAAGGTATTCCTCTTCCAAGAAGACAGCTTTTCTAGCGACAAACACCTTTTGTTCACCAGGATGGTAAAAATAGTATCCAAAGGTTTCCTTTGGATATCCCACAAACCTGCATTTATCAGTTCGTGATTCCAACTTGTCTGGATCATGCCTCTTTACATAAGCGGGGCAATCCCAGACTTTAACATGTTTAAATTCTGGTCTCCCGCGTTTCCATATCTCATATGGAGTAGAGGCCACAGACTTGCTGGGTAATCTGTTCAGTAGGTATGCTGTTGACTTTAGAGCTTAGCCCCAGAGGGACACTGGTAATCCCGAAAAGCTAATCATGGATCGCACCATGTCCAACAAGGTGCGATTCCTCCTTTCTGATACACCATTCATCTGTGGTGTATATGGAGGGGTTTGCTGAGAAAGGATACTATTATCCTTTAAGAATTGTGTTAAATTAGTACTCAAGTATTCTCCTCCTCAATCTGATCGAAGAGTTTTAATAATTTTTCCTAACTGCTTCTCTACCTCATTCTTGAACTCCTTGAACTTTTCAAATGCTTCCGACTTGTACTTCATTAAGTATACATAGCCGAATCTTGAGAAGTCATCGGTGTATGTGATGAAGTATGAGTAGCCACCTTTGGCTTGGGTGGACATAGGACCACATACATCCAAATGTATTAGTTCCAAAATGTCCTTGGCACGTTCTCCATGTCCAGTAAATGGAGATCTTGCCTTCTTTCCCATAAGGCAGGATTTACATGTTGCAAACGATTCGTAATCGAATGTTGTTAAGTAACCATGGAGCAGCACTTGTCTACAGTGGAGTTTGCCTACAATAATAATTATCATTCCAGTATCGGCATGGCGCCTTATAAGGCATTGTACGGACGGTCGTGTCGATCTCCTGTGAATTGGTCTGAGATTGGCGAGAGGCAGATAACAGGGCCTGAGTTGGTACACCAGTGTGCTGAGTTTGCCAGAGTGGTGCAACAAACGTTGATTGACTACAGCTCAGAGCAGACAGAAGAGTTATGCAGACGTCCGTAGGTGACCGCTTGAGTTTGAGGTGGGGACCACGTGTTTCTCTGAGTCTCACCCTCCAAGGGTGTGATGAGATTCGGGAAGCGAGGTAAGCTGAGTCCGCAATATGTTGGGCCTTTTCCCATTCTTGCTCGAATTGGGGAAACGACGTACCAGCTAGCCTTGCCGCCCAGTATGTTCAGGATCCATCTCATGTGTTGGACTTTTCAGAGTTAGAGGTCACTGAGGACTTGTCCTTTTCAGAATTTCCAGTATGTATTGAGGATCGCAGGGAACAGATCCTGCGGAACAAGGTTGCCCCTCTGTTTAAGGTGATTTGGCAGCATCACTCCGGAGGCGAGGCTACCTGGGAGCAAGAGGATGAAATGCGGGAGCAGTTTCCCTACCTTTTCATGTAAGTTTTCTGGTGAGCTTGTACCATTATTTTTCGATCTTGTTACTTTTAGCAGCAATTTCGGGGACGAAATTCTTTTAAGGGGGGGAGAATGTAAGGATTAACGTTTCGGATCCGTTTATCGGGTCAGTTTTCGGGGTCGGATCCCTTAGTTTGGGCCTTGGTGGGGCTGAGAGTATGGCCCCGGTCTTATTGTCTGAATGGCGTCTTGTATGGACGACGCCATTTAGAGTACGACCCTGCTTTGTCAGAGTACGGCCCGGTCTTGTCATCTGAATGACGTCGGTCTTAGATGTAACGACCCGCCACCCTATAATCGGGGATCCGATTACTAAATGGGTACCGAATCATTAATTTGAAACCAAACCAGGATCTAGTAAGTCTGGGAAATAAATAATAAACTAAGCTAAACATTCACATCGCATTGAATTGAAATGAAAGTGCAGGAATTAAAATTATTACAATGCGACTCGATACAGCAAATAATTACATACTCCAACTAAAAGAAATAATTAAACATACAGGCCAGAAATAAATAACAACTACATCGGGGCATACCCCGGAACAACCGCTGAAGGCGCTCAACACACGGCCGCACACGCCGCTCTAGGTTTGCTGGGAGTCCTCACCTGAAAACCGCAGGGGTGAGTCTCAAGACAAGACTCAGTAGGGATCCTTCGATCCCCACTGCCCACGCACACACCCACAAGAGCAAAATACAGCTAACGGTAAAGCAACAAGCACAGTAGTAGGTACAATTCCTAATTCTCAACGTGAAATCACATGCAGTCGAAGTGTATTAAACATGCATATTTCTAAACTAACCGACAAGGGAACCTACAACTGCCGCCTCGATAGAACACGCCAACCACACAAACAACGGTGGGAAAAACCTCGACCCGCTGAGACCAAGCAGTAACCCCTCGGATAGCACTCTAGCTACTCCGGCCCAACTGGCTCAGGTGGTTACTCCTTCCCTCAGCACGAGTGACTCTCCGAATGTACCACTCCGACACCGGTACTAGCTGACCCCGGGGTTCACCAGGTGACCCTCTCTCACTAGGCGTCACCCCGCCCACGCCCCCACCGGGGCTGTGCTCATGCCCCCACCAGCACAGGGTGATAAAGCGCTACAATGTCAGTCCAGGTCCACAGTAACATAAAACCCAGCACAGTACGATCCGGTCACGTGAAAAGTGTAAGGAATCGCCAAGAACGCAGCGGAAATAAAAATTGATTCCATTGTATCGGTTGCTGGGGTCGTAAAACTGACATTAAAACTAACGCGGGAAGAACGGTTCTTCACCTTTGCGGGGTTTCGAATCTCCCGTGGATGATGCCGACTCGGTAATCGCGCACGCGCACGATCTCTAGAGGTATCCACACGAGTTCCCGCAGCAGACGCGATTTCCTCCTCGACTTGAGTGCTCCGACCAGATCTCAAATCCACCATGCGCGGAGAGAGACAGATCCACTCTGAGAAGGAGAGAGAGAGAGGAGAGAGAATCTGGGGTGTAAAAATTCATCCAACTAACTTTTTACCACTCCCCCTTGGCCCTCCTTATATAGAAATAAGGATAAGCACAACAGTTAATCCTCATGATTATCCAAGAGTTTGGCCTTGGATAATTCTCCATTAAATCTTCATGTTTATCCTGCAGCTTTTCACAAAAACCCAGATAAGAATGAAATTTAACATCTCTCACCGTCTGACGAGAACTCTTATGTGTGTGACCCTCCAGGCCCATATATCAGTCCTGTTGCAGGCCTATTAAACTTAGAACTGTTTCTTGAGTTTAATATTTATTAATTAACATTTAAACATCGCATGTTAAATGATTAATTTAATAAACAAGTAAATTATCATCCGATGATTAATTCACTTGGCCTTCTGATCATGAACAGCACCAAACACTACCTCATGATCCAAGAAGATATAAGGGATACTGTTCCCTTCAATTGAACCTTTCCGTCTGCAGATACCGCACAGATATAATCCTTCACTAATGCAATGTCCCGATAACGCAAGGGTATGATTTTATAGTCAAACCCTCTATCGCATTATCCAGATGGATTCTAGTACACAGTTAATATCTAGAAAGACATCTCTTTCATTTGACCCTGGCCAGGGATTTCTGTGTACACATCCATGGGACATTCTCTCTCCAGTCTTATACCAAGAGTGAGTGATCCTTTGTTGTCCACTCAATTACCTTCGCAAGCTTTCCACTGTATCTGAAAGACCAATTATGGTGGACTTAATGGTTAAAGTCCACGAGTCAGAGAATCAAGATACAATGGTCCACCAACAAGGTATCATTGGTGACTCAGGTCAAAGGACCAACTGTGCTACTGCAACAAATGAATTCCCTGGTTGACTAATAGGTATAATTACCATCTAGGAATTCTTATTTGGGTCTGTTCAGTGAACTCATTCTCTAATGAGCACCCACTTGTTTGTCTTAGTGTCACCACACGAGTGAATGTGAGATCATTCACCCTCATCATATGAGCAGACATAACTTGTGTCGATCTTATCGGATATTTAATGTCCATCTCAAATATCCTATGATCGAGAACTGTTTCAGACAATTGCCTTAGGATATTGATCTCACTATCATGATCTCATCATGATTCAATATCCCATACATTTGTCTATGGACCTTCATTACGATAGTCGTTTGCGAGAACTATTAAATGAAGAAATAATTGCCTTTATTAATAATCTGAACTAGAATGTACAATGATTGGCTTTGAGGCCACCCAATTCTAACAAAAAGTCCGCGATCGCATAACACACACAATAGTATCACCCGGTCATGCAGAATCCATCTCTACCGCGTACACCAAAACATGCACTAACCATCTATCTAGCAGTATGAACACATTTTACTGGCATGAATTAGTGAAGTTCTGTCTTGAATCGCGTCGCCCAAGGCCGACGCCATTCAAGTTCCGTGTACTGGTTTATGTAAAACACTGTCTTCAAAATCAGGCCTTAAAAGGCGTCGACACCAGTGGTCGCCTTTTGAAAGGCGTCGACATCCTCAGACGCCATTTAGCACCGAAATCCAGGAATTTCAGAAAACATTACTCAGGGGATTTCTGCCTTAAAAGGCGTCATGGCTACCCGACGCTTATTCAAATCGCGTCGCCCACCCATGACCTCTTTTAGTCTCAGAATCCCCGAACTGGCAGACTCTCAGTAGGGCGATTCCTGCCTAAAAGGCGTCGTGATGGCCCGACGCCCTTCAAAAAGGCGTCGTCTATGCACGACGTCTTTCAACCCCAGGAATCAGAGTCTGCTTGAGCCCGAGGGCTCCCTTTTCAACCCCAACAACCCCAAAATTTCCCAAAAATGGAGGAGAAAGAGGGGCAATTCAATACATAGGAAATCACATTCATAGAAATCCCCTATATCGCCAAGAAGAACTCCTAAACATGCTTGTTCTATCCCCCAAAACCAAAGATCCATGACATGCTCCAACGGGGAAAACATGGTTAAAACACAATACTATGGGAACCGTCACCCTACCGGATACTTGAACGCCTCCGAGCTTCAAGCCGTCCACCCGTCTCGCCCCACGCCGCCGCCGGTACCGCCGTGGTCGTCCTTACTCCACCGTGACGTCGGCCGCCGTCCGGAGAGTAAAACGCCGTAGTGGATGTGGAGGTGGTAGTGGTAGGAGCTAGGTAGAGGATGGAGTGGAGGGAGAGATGAAATGGTGGGAGGAAAAGAGGGAGAAGGAGGGATTGCCGCCGAGTTCGTCGGAGGGGAAGGAGAGAAAGAGAGAAGGAGAAAATGAGGGAAAGAAGGCGGGCTCATAGGGTTAACCATAGACTGGTTAAAACGCGTCGACATCTACGGACGCCAATCAGGTGATGTGACGGCTGCTCTGACAAGAGTCTGAAACGTGTCGTTCAAGGCAGACGTCGTTCAGACGACATGTCAGGGCCGTACTCTGACAATCCCAGAGTTGCAGTCTGAAAGGCGTCGACACACGTGGACTCCGTTCAGGCGATATGTCAGGGCCGTACTCTCGCGGCCCGAAGCCAGCCCACGTGGCACCCACGTGGCAGAACATAAAACGCGTCTGCAACGGTGGACGCCGTTTAAACCGCGTCGAGCCCGCTCGACGCGAAACATCACAGAGCCCCAGACCCCACTAGGGCCAGAACTACAGGGTCCGACCCCGAAAACCGGATCCGAAAGTCTCGATCCTTACATTATCCCCCCCTTAAAAGAATTTCGCCCCCGAAATTGACCGCTAGAATTAACAAGGTCAAAACAGGGATACAAGTTCACAAGGAGACTTACGAAAAGAGGTATGGGAACTGCTCCTGCATCTCATCCTCTCGCTCCCAGGTTGCCTCACCTCCGGAGCGGTGCTACCAAATCACCTTGACCAACGGTACAATCTTGTTTCGCAGGACCTGTTCTCTGTGATCCTCAATACGAACGGGATACTCTGGAAAGGACAGGTCCTCAGCGACCTCCAACTCTGAAAAATCCAACACATGGGACGGATCCTGAACATACTTTCTTAGCAAGGAAATATGGAACACATCGTGCACTCCTGTAAGACTGGGCGGCAAGGCCAGCTGATACACGGTTTCCCCAATTCGAGCAAGAATGGGAAAAGGCCCAATATATCGCGGACTCAGCTTGCCTCGCTTCCCGAATCTCATCTCACCCTTGGAGGGTGAGATTCGGAGGAACACGTGGTCCCCAACTTCAAACTCAAGTGGTCTCCGTCGGACGTCAGCATAACTTTTCTGCCTACTCTGGGCTGCAGCCAACCTCTGCCGAACTGTCCTGGCAATCTCAGTACACTGTTGCACTAACTCGGGTCCCGCTATCTGCCTTTCACCGATTTCGGACCAACACACCGGAGATCGACACGGTCGCCCATACAAGGCCTCGTAAGGCGCCATGCCGATACTGGAATGGTAACTGTTGTTGTAGGCAAATTCCACTGTGGACAAATGCTGCTCCCAAGAACCTCCCTAGTCTAGGCAACATGCCCTGAGCATATCTTCCAAAGTCTGAATAGTCCTCTCCGACTGCCCGTCAGTCTCGGGATGGTAAGCCGAGCTGAAAGCCAACTGAGTGCCCAATGCCTTCTGGAAGCTCTTCCAGAACCTGGAAGTGAACCTCGGATCTCGATCTGATACAATGGACAAAGGTACCCCATGCAGAGAGATGATCCGGTCAACAAACAACTTAGCCAGCTTGCCAACTGACCAGTCCTTCCTAATGGCTAGGAAGTGTGCCGACTTGGTCAGCCGATCAACGATGACCCAGATAGCGTCTCTCCTGCTAGGGGATGTAGGCAATCCCATCACAAAGTCCATAGTCACGTGCTCCCATTTCCACTCTGGAATCGGCAAGGGCTGCAGCAACCCTCCAGGTCTTTGATGCTCGGCTTTAACCTGCTGACAAGTCATACATCTAGCCACATACTCAACCACATCTTTCTTCATACCGGGCCACCAGAAGTGCCTCCTCAAACAATGATACATCTTGGTTATCCCGGGATGCACTGCATATCTCGAACGGTGCGCCTCTTCAAGAACACATCTGCGCACGTCCTCCTCAGTCGGGACATAAAGTCTGCCTCTGAACTTGACAGTACCGTCATCCCATAATTCCACCTCTGACCTCTGTAGAATCTATGGTAATTCAGCATCTGCCCTCTGAGCCTCAATCACAGCATGATACACAGCTGGTCTAACGGTCAAGCTAACCAATACGGCTTTGTCATCTTCACGTGGAATTCTAAAGGAAGATTCCACAACCTGCTCGAACAATTTCCATTCTTGGATCATAAGGTATGACATGACCGTCTTCCGACTCAAGGCGTCTGCCACTACATTCGCCTTGCCCGGATGATAAGAAAGGTCAAAGTCATAATCTTTAATGAACTCCATCCACCTCCGCTGCCTCAAATTCAGGTCTCTCTGAGTGAACACATATTTCAGACTTTTGTGATCGGTGAAAACCTGAAATTTCTCCCCATATAAGTAATGCCTCCAGATCTTAAGTGCAAACACCACAGCTGCAAGCTCCAAATCATGAGTAGGATAATTCTCCTCTTGCCTCTTCAGCTGCCGGGATCCATAAGTCACTACCCTGCCATGCTGCATTAGAACTGCGCCCAAACCTCGACGGGACGCATTTGAGTAAACCACGAATCCACCTGTCCCAGATGGAAGCACCAGCACTGGGGCTGACGTGAGGCGGGTTTTTAGCTCAATGAAACTCTATTCACATTCCTCGGTCCACACAAAACGAACTCTCTTTCGAGTCAACCTCGACAAGGGGGCTGCTATAGAAGAAAACCCCTGAACAAACCGCCTGTAATAACCGGCAAGCCCCAGAAAGCTTCTGATCTCAGTCACTGAAGTCGGCCTGTTCCAATCCATCACCGCCTCGATCTTGGCTGGATCCACTGCGATACCTTTGCCATAAATAACATGCCCAAGGAAGTGCACCTCGTCTAGCCAAAACTCACACTTGCTAAACTTGGCGTAGAGTTGGTGCTCCCTCAGGACCTGCAACACTGCCCGAAGATGGGCGGCGTGCTCTTCCTCAGAAGAAGAATAGATCAGAATATCATCAACAAATACAACCACAAACTGATCCAGGTAGGTCCTGAAGACTCTGTTCATCAGATCCATAAAGGCCGCCGGAGCATTGGTCAAGCCGAAGGGCATAACCAAAAACTCATAATGTCCATACCGAGTTCTGAAAGCCGTCTTACTAACATCAACATCCCGGATCCTCATCTGATAATATCCAGATCTCAGGTCGATCTTGGAAAACACCTTCGCGGACTGCAGCTGATCCATCAAATCATCGATCCTTGGAAGCGGGTACTTATTCTTTATTGTCACCTGGTTCAGTTGCCTATAATCGATGCACAATCTCAGAGAACCATCCTTCTTTCTAACAAACAGAACTGGAGCACCCTATGGAGATATGCTGGGACGAATGAAACCCTTATCCAGCAACTCCTGCAACTGCGCCTTCAACTCAGCGAGTTCGGCTGGCGCCATCCAATACGGAGCCTTAGACAAGGGTGCTGTACCTGGTGCAAGCTCGATGGTAAACTCGACCTCTCGCTGAGGAGGAAGGCCAGGCAGCTCCTCAGGAAACACATCTATGAAGTCACATACTACAGGCACCTCCCAAAGACTGGGACTATCACGGACATCAGAAACAACAACAGAGGCAAGGAAAGCCTCAGAGCCACCAGCAAGCAACCTCTGTGTCTTAAAGGCAGAAATGAGAATACCTCGGGAAGAAAGCCTAATACCTTGGAAAAAGAAGGTCGGGATGTCCGGAATGGAGAATCGCACCCTCTTCCTGTGGCAGTCCACTTCTGCATAAAAAGCTTCCAACCAATCCATGCCCAGGATGAGATCAAAATCACGAATAGCAAGTACAATCAACTGGGCGGGTAGCACATGACCCTCAATGGTCAAGGGAACATTCCTCAAACAATTATAAGATATCATGAAGTCTCCAGAAGGAACCTCTACCATCAAACCATCAGGTAACTCATCAACGGGTGCGGGAAGAATATCTAGGAACTGCTCGGAAATGAAAGAATGCGAAGCACCCGAATCGATCAACACATGTGCAGAGTTCCCAAGGACAGAAAGTGTACCTTACACCAAGTTGGACGTGCGAGCCTCTCTCCTAGTGATAGCTAGAACTCTCCCCTGGGTCCTCGGCTTCTTCTGATCACCTGAACCCTGCCCCTGACCATACCCCTGTGGGCACTACCTCGCCAGATGGCCCTGCTGGCCGCAAGTAAAACACCTCCTGGGAAGAGTGGGACACTGAGTCCCGCTATGGTTACCACCACAGTGATGACAAACTGCCGGAAGCCTCTTAGCTGGCTCCTGCTGCGCACTGGACGCTAACTGACTCTGCTGACCCTGCCTGGGCCTGTTGCTGCCACTGCTACCACTACTGCTGCCACCGCCTCGGAAGAATCTCCTGAATCGGGAGCCGAGTGACGACGATCCCTATCCGACCGAAGGAGCCGGTGCCGCTGCCTTACCCCTGCCACGCACTGGCCCCTGAGCAGTCAGTCCTCTCTCCCGGGCCGACTGGTTCTGCTGAGCCTCTACTGCTGCTGCACACCTAACTGCTGATGCCAGGTCTGTACAACAGTGGGACGCCACGAAGTTCCTCAGACTGACTCTCAGTCCGTCCACAAACCTCTCCGTACGACGCTCCTCGTCCCCAGATATGAAAGGCACGAACCGACCCAGCGAAACAAACTTCGCCTGATACTCGAGCACCGTCATACTTCCCTGCGTCAGATCCATAAACTCTCTCTCCTTGGCTCTCTGGACATGTCTAGGGAAATAGTGTGCATTGAACTCCTTAACAAAGGTCTCCCATGAGATTTCCCTAAGACTCCTGTCCTCATAAGACAAACTCTTCAATGTAGTCCACCAGTCATAGGCACTATCCTTCAGCATGAAGGTAGCCAATGGAGTCCTCTCCACTGCTGCACAATCCATGGTATCGAAAGTCTTCTCTATCTCCCTAAGCCAGTGAATGGCCTCATCAGGGTCCGGACGACCGGTGAAGTGAGGTGGCCTCAGCTTCAGGAACCTCTCAAGGGTAGCTGTGGACCCTCTCCGAACACTGGAACTCTCACTAGGGTCTCGAGTCTGGTATCTAGCCATAGTGTCCATCATAGCCTCCATAAACTGCTCTACACTCGGCCTCCCGGCCTCGGACCCACTAGGGGCATCTCCCCGCTCTCGAATAACCGGCATCCTCTTCCTGGGAGCCATCTACTCGCCTACAATTACAAAATCAAAAGGTTCTAATTAGAGTCCTAAAACCTATGCTACCGCCGTGCCTGTACGGGATAATGTATTTATTTGCCGAACTTACAACATTTAACCTAGTTATTTATTTATTTGCCAGACCGTATGCTTTGATACCAACTGTAACGACCCGCCACCCTATAATCGGGGATCCGATTACTAAATGGGTACCGAATCATTAATTTGGAACCAAGCCAGGATCTAGTAAGTCTGGGAAATAAATAATAAACTAAGCTAAACATTCACATCGCATTGAATTGAAATGAAAGTGCAGGAATTAAAATTATTACAATGCGACTCGATACAGCAAATAATTACATACTCCAACTGAAAGAAATAATTAAACATACATGCCAGAAATAAATAACAACTACATCGGGGCATACCCCGGAACAACCGCTGAAGGCGCTCAACACACGGCCGCACACGCCGCTCTAGGTTTGCTGGGAGTCCTCACCTGAAAACCGCAGGGGTGAGTCTCAAGACAAGACTCAGTAGGGATCCTTCGATCCCCACTGCCCACGCACACACCCACAAGAGCAAAATACAGCTAACAGTAAAGCAACAAGCACAGTAGTAGGTACAATTCCTAATTCTCAACGTGAAATCACATGCAGTCGAAGTGTATTAAACATGCATATTTCTAAACTAACCGACAAGGGAACCTACAACTGCCGCCTCGATAGAACACGCCAACCACACAAACAACGGTGGGAAAAACCTCGACCCGCTGAGACCAAGCAGTAACCCCTCGGATAGCACTCTAGCTACTCCGGCCCAACTGGCTCAGGTGGTTACTCCTTCCCTCAGCACGAGTGACTCTCCGAATGTACCACTCCGACACCGGTACTAGCTGACCCCGGGGTTCACCAGGTGACCCTCTCTCACTAGGCGTCACCCCGCCCACGCCCCCACCGGCGCTGTGCTCACGCCCCCACTAGCACAGGGTGATAAAGCGCTACAATGTCACTCCAGGTCCACAGTAACATAAAACCCAGCACAGTACGATCCGATCACGTGAAAAGTCCGCGATCGCATAACACACACAATAGTATCACCCGGTCATGCAGAATCCATCTCTACCGCGTACACCAAAACATGCACTAACCATCTATCTAGCAGTATGAACACATTTTACTGGCATGAATTAGTGAAGTTCTGTCTTGAATCGCGTCGCCCAAGGCCGACGCCATTCAAGCTCCGTGTACTGGTTTATGTAAAACACTGTCTTCAGAATCTGGCCGTAAAAGGCGTCGACACCAGTGGTCGCCTTTTGAAAGGCGTCGACATCCTCAGACGCCATTTAGCACCGAAATCCAGGAATTTCAGAAAACATTACTCAGGGGATTTCTGCCTTAAAAGGCGTCATGGCTACCCGACGCTTATTCAAATCGCGTCGCCCACCCATGACGTCTTTTAGTCTCAGAATCCCCGAACTGGCAGACTCTCAGTAGGGCGATTCCTGCCTAAAAGGCGTCGTGATGGCCCGACGCCCTTCAAAAAGGCGTCGTCTATGCACGACGTCTTTCAACCCCAGGAATCAGAGTCTGCTTGAGCCCGAGGGCTCCCTTTTCAACCCCAACAACCCCAAAATTTCCCAAAAACGGAGGAGAAAGAGGGGCAATTCAATACACAGGAAATTACATTCATAGAAATCCCCCATATCGCCAAGAAGAACTCCTAAACATGCTTGTTCTACCCCCCAAAACCAAAGATCCATGACATGCTCCAACGGGGAAAACATGGTTAAAACACAATACTATGGGAACCGTCACCCTACCGGATACTTGAACGCCTCCGAGCTTCAAGCCGTCCACCCGTCTCGCCCCACGCCGCCGCCGGTACCGCCGTGGTCGTCCTTACTCCACCGTGACGTCGGCCGCCGTCCGGAGAGTAAAACGCCGCAGTGGATGTGGAGGTGGTAGTGGTAGGAGCTAGGTAGAGGATGGAGTGGAGGGAGAGATGAAATGGTGGGAGGAAAAGAGGGAGGAGGAGGGATTGCCGCCGAGTTCGCCGGAGGGGAAGGAGAGAAAGAGAGAAGGAGAAAATGAGGGAAAGAAGGAGGGCTCGCGGGGTTAACCAGAGACTGGTTAAAACGCGTCGACATCTACGGACGCCAATCAGGTGATGTGACGGCTGCTCTGACAAGAGTCTGAAACGTGTCGTTCAAGGCAGATGCCGTTCAGACGACATGTCAGGGCCGTACTCTGACAATCCCAGAGTTGCAGTCTGAAAGGCGTCGACACACGTGGACGCCGTTCAGGCGATATGTCAGGGCCGTACTCTCGCAGCCCGAAGCCAGCCCACGTGGCACCCACGTGGCAGAACCTAAAACGCGTCTGCAATGGTGGACGCCGTTTAAACTGCGTCGAGCCCGGTCGTCTCGAAACATCACAGAGCCCCAGACCCCACTTGGGCCAGAACTACAGGGTCCGACCCCGAAAACCGGATCCGAAAGTCTCGATCCTTACATTAGACGACGCGTTTTCCGCAGCTTCTGTTTGACCCTGCGAACCCTCTCTCCTTTCCCTCATTCTCTCCTTTCTCTTCTCTCTCCTCTCTTCCCTCCGATCTCCGGCAAACCCCTTCCCCCTCTCCTTGTTTTCCTCCCTCCATTTCATCTCTCCCTCCACTCCATCAACCTCCTAACTCCCACCACTACCACCACCATCTCCTCCGCGACATTTTTCTCTCCGGACGGCGGCCGACGTCCCGGTGAAGTAACGGCGTCCACGGCGGCACTGGCGGCGGCGTGTGGAGAGGCGGGTCGGTGGCTTGGAGCTAGGAGGAGTTCGAGTAACCGGTAGGGTGATGATCCCCGTTGTATTTTGTTTAAAAACTATGTTTTTCCCCCTTTGGAGCATGTTTAGGGGTTTTCTTAGGGTGAAAATATTAATTGCATGTAATGAGAATTTGGGTGTTTTAATGGGTATTTAGGTTCTTCTTCCCCTTCTCCACTTTTATTGTGTTTTTACACGATTTGGGGGAGGGAATCCCACCCCGTGGATAGGGAGATGGCGGAGGAAGAACCTGTCTGGGAGGGTTAAATGACGTCGAGGAACAGCGACGTCTTTTAGAAAGGCGGCTTCCACCCACGACGCGATTTAACCCAAATAACAGACTCTGTCTTTGGACTGATGAACATCCAGGGACAGCGACGCCTTTTGAACGGCGACTTCTATGCTCGACGCGTTTTAAGTCAAATTACTCCGAGGTCTGTCTCTGTTCTGTCACTATCAGGCGACTAGGGACAATGACGCCTTTTAAACGGCGACCTTGTTGAACGACGCCTTTTAAACGGCGACCTTGTTGAACGACGCCTTTTAGGCTTTTTTCCGAGGTCAGATTTCAAATGAACCAGTTTAGGAAGCTTGAATGATGTCGGCCTTGGACAATGCGATTCAAGCCAGAATTCCATTAATCCCTGCAATGAACACGTGTTTACATTGTTAGATAGTTTAGTTAATTGCATACTTATAAATGTACTCGATGACGATGGATTCTATGAGATCGGATCGCACCATGTTATGTTTTGTGCGATCGTAGGCCTAGAGTGACAGTTGTTAGCGCTTAGACACCCTGGCTCGGTATGGGAGTGACACGGCACCAGTGTGGGAGTGGCAGGGTGACACCTAGAGAGAGGGTCACCTGGTGTACCCCGTGGTATAGCTAGTACCGGTGTGGGAGTAGTACATTTGGAGTGTCACTCGTGTTGGGGGAAGCAGAACCACCTGGAGCATGTCATGTCGGAGTAGCTAGCGCGCTATCCGAGGGGTTGCTGTTTGGTCTCAGTGGGTCGGCATTTCCCGCGTTCGGTCGTGTGGTTGGCGTGTTTTGCCGAGATGCTGGTTGTGGGCTCCGTGGTAGAATGATTTCAGAATTGTGCATGTTATATTTCGAATGCATGTGCTTTATATCAAAATCTAGAAATTGTGTTTACTGCTTTACTTGCTTAATTATCTATATTTGTGTTGCTGCACTTGTGGGTGCATGAGTGGGCGGTGGGGATCGAAGGATCCCTACTGAATCTTTTCAATGAGACTCACCCCTGCGATTTTCAGGTGAGGGTTCCAGGCAGGCGTAGCGAGGAGAGTGTTGCTTTGGGTCGCGCGCCAGCAGCCGCTTTTCCGAGGTATGCCCCGATGTAGTTGTTATTTTATTTTCTGGCCAGTATGCTTAATTATTTTCTTTTAGTTGGAGTATGTAATTATTTGCTGAGTCGAGTCGCATTGTAATAATTTTTAATTCTTGCACTTCGTTTTTAATTCAATGCGATGTGAATGTTTAGCTTAGTTTATTATTTATTTCCAAGACTTATCAAGATCCTGGTTTGGCTCCAAATTAATGATTCGATACACATTTAGTGATCGGATCCCCGATTATAGGGTGGTGGGTCGTTACACATCTTGTCGAGGTTTGGGCGCAGTCTTGATGCATCATGGTAGGGTTGTGGCTTATGCTTCTAGGCAACTGAAGAAGCATGAGGATAATTATCCCACTCATGACTTGGAGTTGGCAGCTATTGTGTTTACCCTGAACATCTGGCGGCACTATTTATATCGGGAGAAGTTTCAGGTCTTCCCTGATCACAAGAGCCTGAAGTATGTATTCACGTAGAGGGACCTGAACTTGAGACAGCGTAGGTGGATGGAGTTTATCAAGGACTATGATCTTGACCTTTCTTATCATTCAGGCAAAGCGAATGTGGGGGCGGACGCCGTGAGTCGGAAGACGGTCGTATCTGTTGGGATTTCTCAAGTTTCTCCGGATCGCTCACGCAGCGGAAAATAAAATATTAAAACAGCGATCCGTTCCCGTTTCGAATAACAAAAGTCGATTATCGGATAATCGAAGTTGTCACCGTTTGCAGATTCGAATCCGCAACTGTTCGATTCCGTCGGTGCGACACCGCAAGCCGCGCAAGCGCCCGACCTCTAGCGAAGTCCACACAATCCTCCTCGCGACGGATATCCTCACATTCCTCATTCTTCGCAGCCCACGAAACCTCCGCCAGTCGCCGCAACGATCGCCGCAACGCGCGGACGATTTCTTGTCGAACGGGATTCGGAGAAGCGGCAGAGCAGATATGGATCTGTCTGGACGTCAAAGAGAGAGAGAAACAGAGGAGGGGTGGCTAGGGTTAGCAGCAGCTTGGCCTGCTCAGCCCGTTCGCTATGTTTTATACTAACCGCGCAGTTTTTCATAAAACCCCTCGGTTTATATAAAACCCACTTATTTATCCATCGCCTTGAGAATCATTTGCGTGTGACCCTCTAGGCCCAAGTACCAGTCCAGTTAATGGCTCAACAAGCCCAGTGATTCCTCACTGGCTTTATTAATCAATTAATAACCCTTTATTAATTAATTAATCAATCGAATTGATGTCGCACATCGAATTCGACCGAGCCTCCGATCACATTGGGTGCCAAGCAACACCGCGTAAACCCGGAAGATATTGGGGTTAAGTAACCCACTCTTAGAATATTTCCGTCGACAGTTACTGCGTGGATATAATCCTTCATTCGTACAATGCTCTCGAGTCAACTCAGGGTATGGCGAGCTGTCAAACCCTAACCGGTCGACTCACTTGGATTGGATGCCGCTGATGAATATCAAAAAACTCATTTCCCTATATTATCGTTCGCTCTGGCCAGGGACTTCCGCGCATCCTTCCTAGAGCATTCTCTCTCAAAGTACCGAGAGCGAATGATTCCTTATTGACACACAATTCCCTTCGACGGTATTCCGCTGTACCCAATCCTTGGCATATTAGAAAACCGTGGCTAGAGATTCGTAAACCAAGGTCAAAGCACAGAAGTCCACCAACAAGGTGTCCTTGGTGTCTCAGGTCCGAGGACCATCCACGCAACTGCGACAATAGAGTCAAGCTCGTTGACAGTGAGGTACAATCCCATCTAGCGATTCAGCCGGATCAGTTCAGTGAACGCATTCTCCAATGAGCACCTACAGATTCGCCTTAGTGTCTCCACACAAGTGACTTATGAGATCAGTCACCCTCATCATATGAGCAGGAGTAATATGTACTAGTCTAACCGGATATCCGATGTCCTTCTCGGATATTCTCCGACTATGAACAATTAAGAATATGTGTGTTTAAGTGATCAGTCTCATTAGTATGATCTCATCATAATCAGATCACTATAGCACATATTCACGGACTTCATTATGAAACGAGAATTAATGCGATTTACACATAATGAATATTACGCCATTATATTAATAAATGAACGAGATTTACATAGTCAGATTGGCTTGTAGACCACCTAAAACTAACAATCTCCCACTTGGACTAAAGCCAATCACCTTTATACAATAAGCCCATAGACTCTAGGTGACGCTCAAACACAATTTGAGCCAACGGCTTTGTCAGTGGATCTGCTACATTGTCAATGGATTGAACTCTTTCCACTACTACATCTCCTCTAGATAAGATGAAAGCACCTCAGAACATCTTTCAATTTCTGATGAGACCACGGCTCTTTCACTTGTATAATAGTCCCATTGTTGTCGCACAACAGCGGAACATGATTAAGGATACCGGGAACTATGTCAAGGTAGGTGATGAACTTCTTCAACCACACTACTTCCTTGAAAACTTCAGCTGCAGCGATGTGCTTAGCTTCAGTCGTCGAATCTGTAGTGGTTACTTGCTTGGAACTCCTCCAGCACACTGTACCTCCCTTCAATGCAAACACAAATCCTGATTTAGACTTGCTATCATCTGGATCTGACTGGAAACTCAAGTCAGTAAAGTCTTGCAGTTTCAAGTCACCTCCTCTATAGACAAGAAACATATCTTTAGTTCTTCTCAAGTACTTAAGAATACATTTCATTGCCTACTAGTGCTCTTCGCCTGGATCAGCCTGAAATCTGCTCGTAACACTTAGAGCAAATACAACATCAGGCCATGTACATAGCATGGCATACATGATAGATCCTATGGCCGAGGCATAGGGTATTCTATCCATGAATGCCCTCTCATCAACAGTCTTAGGACACTGCTCCTTTGAGAGACTAATCCCATGTCTCATCGGTATGAGACCTCTCTTGAAATTTTCCATGCCAAACCTTTTTGACTATGGTATCAATGTACAATGATTGGGTCATTCCAAGCATCCTCTTTGATCTATCTCTATGAATCCGTATTCCTAATACGTAGGATGCTTCTCCCAAACCCTTCATGGAGAAGTTTTTCGACAACCAGATCTTTACTGATGACATCATAGCTACATTATTCCCAATGAGTAGTATGTCATCTACGTAAAGAACTAGAAAAGTGACTGCACTCCCACTGGTCTACTTGTACACACAAGGCTCATCTTCATTCTTAATGAAGTCATAAGACTTGACGGCCTCGTCAAATCTTATGTTCCAGCTCAGGGAAGCCTGCTTCAATCCATAAATGGACCTCTGAAGCTTGCACACTTTATCTGGAGATTCTTTGGATGTGAAACATTCTAGTTGTATCATATACACCTTTTCCTCAAGGTTACCATTGAGGAAGGCAGTCTTCACATCCATCTGCCAGATTTCATAATCAAAATGTGCAGCAATGGTTAGTAGAACTCTGATCGACTTTATTATGGCAACAGGTGAGAAAGTCTCGTCAAAGTCAATTCCTTGCCTTTGACGATATCCCTTTGCCACCAACTTTGCCTTATAAGTGTCGATCCGTCCATCAGCACCGATCTTTCTCTTAAAGATCCACTTGCAAACGATGGGTACAATACCCTCAGGGAAGTCCTCCAAGTTCCAAACTTGGTTGGTGTGCATGGAATGGATTTCTGAGTTCAAGGATTCTCGCCATTTCCCAGATTCTGGGCCTTCTATGGCCTCCTGCTAGGTTTTAGGGTCATCAACCTCATTATATTCTACCTTAGACTCACCTTCAGCGATATGTCCCACATATCGTTCGGGTAGTCTAGGTAATCTACCAGATCTACGAGGCTCATGTGTTGGATTTCTCGGGTTTCTCCAGATCGCTCACGCAGCGGAAAATAAAATATTAAACAGCGATCCGTTGCCATTTCGAAAAACTAAAAACTAGGATTATCGGATAATCGATTCTCACCGTGTGCGGATTCGAATCCGCAACCGTTCGGTTCCGTCGGTGCGACACCGCAAGCCGCACAAGTGCCCAACCTCTAGGGAAGTCCACGCGATCCTTCTCGCGAAGGATATCCTCACGTTCCTCGTTCTTCGCAGCCCACGAAACGTCCGTCGGTCGCCGCAACAATCGCCGCAACGCGCGGACGATTTCCCGTCAAACTGGATTCGGAGAAGTGGTGGAGCAGATCTGGATCTGTCTGGACGCCAGACAGAGAGAGAAACAGAGGAGGGGCGGCTAGGGTTAGCAGCAGCTTGGCCTGCTCAGCCTGTTCAATTTGTTTTATATTAACCGCGCGGTTTTTCATAAAATCCCCCGGTTTATATAAAACCCACTTATTTATCCACTTATTTATATAAAACCCTCTAGGCCCAAGTACCAGTCCAGTTAATGGCCCAACAAACCCAGTGACTCCTCACTGGCTTTATTAATCAATTAATAACCCTTTATTAATTAATTAATCAATCGAATTGATGTCGCACATTGAATTTGACCGAGCCTCTGATCACGTTGGGTGCCAAGCAACACCGCGTGAACCCGGAAGGTATTGGGGTTAAGTAACCCACTCTTGGAACCTTTCCGCCGACAGTTACCGCGTGGATATAATCCTTCATTCGGATAATGCTCTCGAGTCAACTCAGGGCATGGCGAGCTGTCAAACCCTAACCGGTCGACTCACTTGGATTGGATGCCGCTGATGAATATCGGAAAACTCCTTTCACGATATTATCGTCCGCCCTGGCCAGAGACTTTCGCGCATCCTTCCTAGAGCATTCTCTCTCTCAATACCAAGAGCGAATGATTCCTTATTGACACACAATTCCCTTCGACGGTATTCCGCTGTACCCAATCCTTGGCGCATTAGAATCCCGTGGCTAGAGATTCGTAAACTAAGGTCAAAGCACAGAAGTCCACCGACAAGGTGTCCTTGGTGTCTCAGGTCCGAGGACCATCCACGCAACTGCGACAATAGAATCAAGCTGGTTGACAGTGAGGTACAATACCATCCAGCGATTCAGTCGGATCAGTTCAGTGAACTCATTCTCCAATGAGCACCTACAGATTCGCCTTAGTGTCTCCACACAAGTGACTTATGAGACCAGTCACCCTCATCATATGAGCAGGAGTAATCTGTACTAGTCTAACCAGATATCCGATGTCCTTCTCGAATATCCTCCGACTAGGAACAATTAAGAATATGTGTGTTTAAGTGATCAGTCTCATTAGTATGATCTCATCATAATCTGATCACTATAGCACATATTCACAGACTTCATTATGAAACGAGAATTAATGCGATTTACACATAATGAATATTATGCCATTAATAAAATGAACGAGATTACATAGTCAGATTGGCTTGTAGGCCACCTAAACTAACAATCTCCCACTTGGACTAAAGCCAATCACCTTTATACAATAAGCCTATAGACTCTAGGTGACGCACAAACATAATTTGAGGCAACGGCTTTGTCAGTAGATCTGCTACATTGTCGACGGATGGAACTCTTTCCACTACTACATCTCCTCTTGATATGATCTCTCTGATAAGGTGAAAGCGCCTCAGAATATGCTTCGATTTCTGATGAGACCGCGGCTCTTTCGTTTGCGCAATCACTCCACTGTTGTCGCACAACAGTGGAACAGGCTTAGAGATGCTGGGAACTACGCCGAGGTCAGAGATGAATTTCTTCAACCACACTACTTACTTGGCGGCTTCAGCTGCAGCGATGTACTCAGCTTCAGTCATCGAATCTGCAGTGGTCACTTGCTTGGAACTCTTCCAGCACACTGCACCTCCGTTCAAAGTAAACACGAATCCAGATGTAGACTTTCTATCATCTGGATCTGACTGGAAACTCGAGTCAGTAAAGCCTCGTAGTTTCAAGTCACCTCCTCCATAGACAAGAAACATATCCTTAGTTCTTCTCAAGTACTTAAGGATGCATTTCACTGCCTTCCAGTGCTCTTCGCCTGGATCAGCCTGAAATCTGCTCATAACACTTAGAGCAAATGCAACATCAGGCCGTGTACATAGCATGGCATACATGATAGATCCTATGGCAGAGGCATAGGATATTCTATCCATGAATGCCCTCTCATCAGGAGTCTTAGGAGACTGCTCCTTTGAGAGACTAATTCCATGTCTCATCGGTATGAGACCTCTCTTGAAATTTTCCATGCCAAACCTTTTGACTATGGTATGTACGTACAAGGATTGGATCATTCCAAGCATCCTCTTTGATCTATCTCTATAGATCCATATTCCCAACACGTAGAATGCTTCTCCCAAATCCTTTATGGAGAAGTTTTTCGACAGCCAGATCTTTACTGATGACATCATAGCTACATCATTCCCGATGAGTAGTATGTCATCTACGTAAAGAACTAGAAAGGTGACTGCACTCCCACTAGTCTTCTTGTACACACAAGGCTCATCTTCATTCTTAATGAAGTCATAAGACTTGATAGCCTCGTCAAATCTTATGTTCCAGCTCCGAGAAGCCTGCTTCAGTCCATAAATGGACCTCTGAAGCTTGCATACTTTATCTGGAGATTCTTTGGATGTGAAACCTTCTGGTTGTATCATATACACCTCCTCCTCAAGCTTACCATTGAGGAAGGCAGTCTTCACATCCATCTGCCAGATTTCATAATCAAAATGTGCAGCAATGGCGAGTAGAACTCTGATTGACTTTATCATGGCAACTGGTGAGAAAGTCTCGTCATAGTCAATTCCTTGCCTTTGACGATATCCCTTTGCCTCCAACCTTGCCTTATAAGTGTCGATCCGTCCATCAGCACTGATCTTTCTCTTAAAGATCCACTTGCAACCGATTGGTACAATACCCTCGGGCAAGTCCTCCAAGTTCCAAACTTGGTTGGTGTACATGGACTAGATTTCTGAGTTCATGGCTTCTCGCCATTTCCCGGCTTCTGGGCCTTCTATGGCCTCCTGGTAGGTTTTAGGATCATCATCCTCATTATATTCTACCTTAGACTCACCTTCAGCGATATGTCCCACATATCGTTCAGGTAGTCTAGGTAATCTACCAGATCTACGCGGCTCATGTGTGTGTACCTGAAAAGATTCAAGAACTGATATCTCATCTGATGATAATGCAACTGTTTGGGGATCTGGAACATCTTCCAGTACTATTTTACTCCCACTGTTCTCCTGGAGAAGGTATTCCTCTTCCAGGAAGACAGCTTTCCTGGCGACAAACACCTTTTGTTCAAAAGGATGGTAAAAATAGTATCCAAAGGTTTCCTTTGGATATCCCACAAAACTGCATTTATCAGTTCGTGATTCCAGCTTGTCTGGATGATGCCTCTTTACATGAGCAGGATAACCCCAGACTTTAACATGTTTAAATTATAGTTTCCTGCCTTTCCATATCTCATATGGGGTAGAGGCCACAGACTTGCTGGGTACTCTGTTCAGTAGATATGCTGCTGACTCTAGAGCATACCCCCAGAGGGACTGTAACGACCCGCCATCCTATGACCGGAGACCCGATCACTAAATGGATGTCGGCCCATTAACTGCGGGTTCACACCCGGATCTCACACAACACGTCTGGAGGAGTAAGCGTTAAACAAGGCTAAATATATCAATCTCACGGACTACAAAGGTAAGCAAGTGCGCAGGAAGGAAAATAACAATGTCCGTATACAGTCCAACAATAATTACATGTCCAACAATTAAATAAGTACAGGCAGAAGGAAGTACAACAACATCGGGGCATACCCCGGAACTAAGACAGCTGCTGGTCCGCACACCAAGAAGACACTACGCTTCCGCTGCGCCACGAGGTCCACACCTGAAACCGCAGGGAGTGAGCCACACCAGAATTGGGCTCAGTAGGGATCTTCTGATCCCTCGCCTCCCACTCACACACCCACAAGTGTAACAACAAGAATATATGGCAATTAAGTAAAGCAGTAAACACAGCACCCAACTCTGATATGAAACGCACGGTAAGCAGTGTAACAAGAACCATTCTAAGCAACCCGAAGAACCCAACACAGAGTCACGACTCATAGCCAAAGTCCACGAAGCGACTAAACCACACTGTCGACCGAAGTCGAACGTCGCCTCCCAACACTACCACAACAGCTCACGCCTGTCCGCCCCTACAGTGTCCCGGGGCACTGTAGGGTGAGGCAGTGAGTCAAACTAGGACTAGCTGGAACCAGTGTACAGCCACTGCCAGCTACGTGTGCACACAAGCAATCTAGACTACTGTCCTACCGTCCGGATTGCCTCCACGCTAGGCCTCAGCGCTTCAGGAGGGCCCTGGGGACCGGCGAACCCCCGTCAAGCCGAAGCTACAGGAACTACCCACAAACCCAACTCTCCCGGGCTGCGTCAGGCCAAAGGGCTAAAGGTACCACTCGTAACCCTGATCAAAGGTCACATCAGGCCCAATGGCTAAAGGGTAAACCAACTCCCACCAGTAACACCACCAGCTCCACAGCAAGAAACACGCCAGAAGCTGTCACGAAAACCAAGGGAAACCCTGACCCGCTGAGACCAAACAGCAACCCCGCGGATAGCACACCAGCTACTCCGGCCCGACGGGCTCAAGGTGGTTCTGCTTTTCTCAGCCAAGGGTAAAACACAACAAGCACCACTACACAGACACCATGGCCCTTCTCCCATCGGCCCATGGTGACAGACGTAAACCACAGTTAACCCGATCCACATTCGCATAACACAACCTGTAACGACCCGCCATCCTATGACCAGAGACCCGGTCACTAAATGGATGTCGGCCCATTAACTTCGGCTTCACACACGGATCTCACACAACACGTCTGGAGGAGTAAGTGCTAAACAAGGCTAAATATAACAAACACACGGACTACAAGGGAAGCAAGTGCGCAGGAAGGAAAATAACAATGTCCGTATACAGTCCACCAATAATTACATGTCCAACAATTATTATAGGTATAGGCAGAAGGAAGTACAACAACATCGGGGCATACCCCGGAACTAAGACAGCTGCTGGTCCGCACACCAAGAAGACACCACACGCCTCCACGCGCCGCGAGGTCCACACCTGAAACCACAGGGAGTGAGCCACACCAGAAATGGGCTCAGTAGGGATCATCCGATCCCCTGCCTCCCACTCACACACCCACAAGTGTAACAACATGAATATATGGCAATTTAAGTAAAGCAGTAAACACAGCACCCAACTCTGATATGAAACGGACGGTAGGCAGTGTAACAAGAACCATTCTAAGTAACCCGAAGAACCCAACACAGAGTCACGACTCACAGTCAAAGTCCACGAAGCGACTAAACCACACTGTCGACCGAAGTCGAACGTCGCCTGCCAACACTACCACCACTACTCACGCCTGTCCACCCCTACAGTGTTCCGGGGCACTGTAGGGTGAGGCAGTGAGCCAAACTAGGACTAGCTGGACTCAGTGTACCGCTACTGCCAGCTACGTGTGCACACAAGCAGTCTAGACTACTGTCCTACCGTCCGGATTGCCTCCACGCTAGGCCTCAGCGCTTCAGGAGGACCCTGGGGACCGGCGAACCCCCGTCAAGCCGAAGCTACAGGAACTACCCACAAACCCAACTCTCCCGGGCTGCGTCAGGCCAAGGGCTATGGGTACCACTCGTAACCTTGATCAAAGGTCACATCAGGCCCACTGGCTAAAGGGTAAACCAACTCCTACCAGAAACACCACCAGCTCCACAGCGAGAAACACGCCGGAAGCTGTCACGACAACCAAGGAAAACCCCGACCCGCTGAGACCAAACAGCAACCCCTCGGATAGCACACCAGCTACTCCGGCCCGACGGGCTCAAGTTGGTTCTGCTTGTCTCAGCCAAGGGTAAAACACAACAAGCACCCCTCCTCACAGACACCATGGCCCTTCTCCCATCAGCCCATGGTGACAAACGTAAACCACAGTTAACCCGATCCACATTCGCATAACACAACCACACAGGTGATGTAATTCCACTCACGCAGAAGTCCCCGTCTCAGTATACAACCCAAAGCGTGCATTAGAATCATCCCACCGTGAAACATGCACGAAATCACAGCATTAAGCATTCCTGTCTTGAATCGCGTCGACCGAGGTCGACGCCATTCAAGACCCTTAGACAGGTTTATTAAAAGCCCGATTTATCCTTAAAACGCGTCCACCGTTGAAGTCGCCATTTAAAACGCGTCTGGGTGTCTCGACGCCATTCAACCCAGAAATCTAGATTTGCAGAACCCTTAAACGGGGGCATTTCCTGCCTAAATGGCGTCATGATGGCCCGACGTCCTTCTGAAAGGCGTCGTCCATCCATGACGTCATTTAGCGCAGAACCCCTAACTCAGGAAACCTCACACAGGGAGGTTTCTGGCCTAAAACGCGTCGTACTGACCCGACGTCTTTCGGAAAGGCGTCGACCAGGTACGACGCTATTTAGCGCCAGAAACCAGGTCTCCTGGTTCAACCCGAGGGCTTCACCCTTGAACCCCGGGCACCCCGAAAAGCCCCAAAACCAAAAGGGAAGGAAGAGGAGCTCAACCACATAATCATGCTACGAATCCACGATCGCAAACACCGCTATTCCCACAAGGAAACCCCCCTAAACATGCTCAATCTAGCCCCACACACGCCACATCATGCCAAGAAGCAAACGAGCAACACAAGCAAGGTTTCGTCCCCCTACCGGTTCTCGAACTCCGCCAAACTCCGTGCCGCCGTCCTGCCGCACCGCACACCGCCGCCGGTACCCTCGAGGACGCCGCCACTCCGCCGGGACGTCGGCCGCCGTCCGGAGAAGGGAACGCCGCGAAGGAGGTGGTGGAGGTAGAGGTGAGAGGTAAGGAGGCTATGGAGTGGTTGGAAGAGGAAGAAGAGGAAGAAAATCGCCGGAGACGGCGGAGAGGGTGAGGAGAGAGAGAGTGAAGGTGAGAATGAGGGAAAGAAGGGGAGGCTCGCGGGGTCAACCAGAATTCCACTAAAACGCGTCGATCAAGGCAGACGCCTATCAGTATGACAGGACGGCCGTACTGACACCGCTCTGAAACGCGTCGCCCACTGCGGACGCCGTTCAGATGACAAGACAGGCCGTACTGACAACGCTCTGGCGCCGCACCCTGACACCGCAGGTGTCGCAGTCTGAAACGCGTCGACCGAGCTGGACGCCGTTCAGACAAATCTGACAGGGGCCGTACTCTCGCGGCCCGGAACACGCCCACGTGGCGCAACAACCAACAAACCCTAAATGGCGTCCACACAACCTGACGCCTTTTGAAAGGCGTCGAGCAGTGCTGACGCCATTCAGTCAGCAATCACAAGACCCCCCACAGGGTCCAAACCAAGGGATCCGACCCGAACCGGGCCCGAAGACAGAACCCGAAACCTCAGTCCTTACAATATCCCCCCCTTAAAAGAATTTCGTCCTCGAAATTTGCAACCGCTCAAAGCTCAACTCGGCTGACCATCACACGCCGACACACACTAATCACAACAGTCAATTTCACCAATTACGCATACAGGGCTCCACATAATTAGCCAATCACATCACATCAAGCTAACCAAGATCCTCAATTCCGACAAAAGCTGATAGATCAAAATATCCACATACTAGCAAGGCCCAAATCACGAAACCGATTTCTCTACCAAACCCAAATACATACAAGTGCCACATCAGTTCACAACCACCTCAGAAAAAGATAAGACAAAAGTGCTCTCCTAGCACAACCTCTCGGGCCTCCACAAGGAGACGCGACTCCAAACACACCTTGAGCACTCACTAACCGCTCGGTCCCTGACCTGCCTGGTTCTTCTGGGGACAATTTCTCAGAAAATGCCCCTTCTTGCCACAGCCAAAACACCCCTTAGTAACAATTGGACACGTCCGACTGCCATGATGACCACCACAATGGGCACAATGACCTGCTGCATCCCGCCTCGCTTCCTGCTGTCTGTTAGCCACAAACTGCATCTGATGTACCGAACCGTCTCTGCCCTCACCACAGGGCACCTCTTGGGACCTGAACTCGAAGGAACTCGGATTGCCTGATGAAAAGATCGTTGGTCTACTCCTGCCTTGCTGCTCCCCTCGTGCCGAACGCTCCAATTCTCTCGCCATCTGCTGGAATTGAGTCTCCACCGCTGCCGCGCATCGTGCTGTTGACGCCAGATCCCTACAATGCTGAGGTACCACCATTGACCTCAGATCATAATGAAGTCCGTCCACAAATCTCTCTGTCCTCAGATCCTCACGCTCAGATATGTGAGGAGCAAACCTTCCAAGAGCCACAAACTTCGCCTGGTATTCTAAAACCGTCATGTCGTCCTGTACCAATTCCATAAACTCCATTGCCTTCGTCTTCTGAACGCGCCTCGAAAAGTACCGTCTGCTAAATTCTTTCACAAACATCTCCCAAGGGATCTCTCTCAAGGACCTATCTGCAAACATCATTCCTCTAGTCGCGACCCACCACTCAAATGCATTGTCCTTCAATAAGTAAGTCGCCAACAAAGTCTTGTCATTCTCTGCACACTCAAGAACATCAAATGCCTTCTCCATTTCCTTAATCCAAAGGGCTGCCTCGTCTGAGACCGACCGACCTGTGAAAGAAGGGGTCTTCAACTTCAAGAACCGCTCCAAAATCGTAGACTGACCGTCTCGGGAATTGGATCCCTCACTCCCAACTCCATGCACTCCCAACTCCATGCCGGTGTCTAGACGTAGCCCCAATCATAGCTTCCCTGAAACGGTCCACATCATGACCTTCAGCCCTCGAACCACCACCATCTGCTCTCGCTTCTCGAGCCACCGGAGCTCTCCGCTTCGGCGCCATCGCTACCCCACAACATGCAAATCGAACCAAAACACGTCAAAACCTATCAATCTACACCAGCAGCCATCTCCTGTACCGACTCGTACTTATTGTTGGACTATAATATCTAACCCAGTTTATCACATACTCGACCAGACTGAGCTCTGATACCATCTGTAACGACCAGCCATCCTATGACCGGAGACCCGGTCACTAAATTGATGTCGGCCCATTAACTTCGGGTTCACACCCGGATCTCACACAACACGTCTGGAGGAGTAAGTGCTAAACAAGGCTAAATATAACAAACACACGGACTACAAGGGAAGCAAGTGCGCAGGAAGGAAAATAACAATGTCCGTATACAGTCCAACAATAGTTACATGTCCAACAATTATTATAGGTACAGGCAGAAGGAAGTACAACAACATCGGGGCATACCCCGGAACTAAGACAGCTGCTGGTCCGCACACCAAGAAGACACCACACGCCTCCACGCGCCGCGAGGTCCACACCTGAAACCGCAGGGAGTGAGCCACACCAGAAATGGGCTCAGTAGGGATCATCCGATCCCCTGCCTCCCACTCACACACCCACAAGTGTAACAACAGGAATATATGGCAATTTAAGTAAAGCAGTAAACACAGCACCCAACTCTGATATGAAACGCATGGTAGGCAGTGTAACAAGAACCATTCTAAGTAACCCGAAGAACCCAACACAGAGTCACGACTCACAGTCAAAGTCCACGAAGCGACTAAACCACACTGTCGACCGAAGTCGAACGTCGCCTGCCAACACTACCACCACTACTCACGCCTGTCCACCCCTACAGTGTTCCGGGGCACTGTAGGGTGAGGCAGTGAGCCAAACTAGGACTAGCTAGACTCAGTGTACCGCAACTGCCAGCTACGTGTGCACACAAGCAGTCTAGACTACTGTCCTACCGTCCGGATTGCCTCCACGCTAGGCCTCAGCGCTTCAGGAGGACCCTGGGGACCGGCGAACCCCCGTCAAGCCGAAGCTACAGGAACTACCCACAAACCCAACTCTCCCGGGCTGCGTCAGGCCAAGGGCTATGGGTACCACTCGTAACCTTGATCAAAGGTCACATCAGGCCCACTGGCTAAAGGGTAAACCAACTCCCACCAGAAACACCACCAGCTCCACAGCGAGAAACACGCCGGAAGCTGTCACGACAACCAAGGAAAACCCCGACCCGCTGAGACCAAACAGCAACCCCTCGGATAGCACACCAGCTACTCCGGCCCGACGGGCTCAAGGTGGTTCTGCTTGTCTCAGCCAAGGGTAAAACACAACAAGCACCCCTCCTCACAGACACCATGGCCCTTCTCCCATCAGCCCATGGTGACAAACGTAAACCACAGTTAACCCGATCCACATTCGCATAACACAACCACACAGGTGATGTAATTCCACTCACGCAGAAGTCCCCGTCTCAGTATACAACCCAAATCGTGCATTAGAATCATCCCACCGTGAAACATGCACGAAATCACAGCATTAAGCATTCCTGTCTTGAATCGCGTCGACCGAGGTCGACGCCATTCAAGACCCTTAGACAGGTTTATTAAAAGCCCGATTTATCCTTAAAACGCGTCCACCGTTGAAGTCGCCATTTAAAACGCGTCTGGGTGTCTCGACGCCATTCAACCCAGAAATCCAGATTTGCAGAACCCTTAAACGGGGGCATTTCCTGCCTAAATGGCGTCATGATGGCCCGACGTCCTTCTGAAAGGCGTCGTCCATCCATGACGTCATTTAGCGCAGAACCCCTAACTCAGGAAACCTCACACAGGGAGGTTTCTGGCCTAAAACGCGTCGTACTGACCCGACGTCTTTCGGAAAGGCGTCGACCAGGTACGACGCTATTTAGCGCCAGAAACCAGGTCTCCTGGTTCAACCCGAGGGCTTCACCCTTGAACCCCGGGCACCCCGAAAAGCCCCAAAACCAAAAGGGAAGGAAGAGGAGCTCAACCACATAATCATGCTACGAATCCACGATCGCAAACACCGCTATTCCCACAAGGAAACCCCCCTAAACATGCTCAATCTAGCCCCACACACGCCACATCATGCCAAGAAGCAAACGAGCAACACAAGCAAGGTTTCGTCCCCCTACCGGTTCTCGAACTCCGCCAAACTCCGTGCCGCCGTCCTGCCGCACCGCACACCGCCGCCGGTACCCTCGAGGACGCCGCCACTCCGCCGGGACGTCGGCCGCCGTCCGGAGAAGGGAACGCCGCGAAGGAGGTGGTGGAGGTAGAGGTGAGAGGTAAGGAGGCTATGGAGTGGTTGGAAGAGGAAGAAGAGGAAGAAAATCGCCGGAGACGGCGGAGAGGGTGAGGAGAGAGAGAGTGAAGGTGAGAATGAGGGAAAGAAGGGGAGGCTCGCGGGGTCAACCAGAATTCCACTAAAACGCGTCGATCAAGGCAGACGCCTATCAGTATGACAGGACGGCCGTACTGACACCGCTCTGAAACGCGTCGCCCACTGCGGACGCCGTTCAGATGACAAGACAGGCCGTACTGACAACGCTCTGGCGCCGCACCCTGACACCGCAGGTGTCGCAGTCTGAAACGCGTCGACCGAGCTGGACGCCGTTCAGACAAATCTGACAGGGGCCGTACTCTCGCGGCCCGGAACCCGCCCACATGGCGCAACAACCAACAAACCCTAAATGGCGTCCACACAACCTGGCGCCTTTTGAAAGGCGTCGAGCAGTGCTGACGCCATTCAGTCAGCAATCACAAGACCCCCCACAGGGTCCAAACCAAGGGATCCGACCCGAACCGGGCCCGAAGACAGAACCCGAAACCTCAGTCCTTACACAACCACACATATAACATGATTCCATTTGCAAGGTAAATCTCAGTCTCAGTATATAGCTAAAGCACACACACACACAGGTGATGTAATTCCACTCACGCAGAAGTCCTTCGTCTCAGTATACAACCCAAAGCATGCATTTGAACCATCCCACCGTGAAACATGCAGGAAATAACAAGATTTAAGCATTCCTGTCTTGAATCGCGTCGACCAAGGTTGACGCCATTCAAGACCCTTAGACAGGTTTATTAAAAGTCAGATTATCCTTAAAACGCGTCCACCAGTGAAGCCCCCGTTTAAAACGCGTTAGGGTCGCCCGACGCCATTCAACCCAGAAATCCAAATTGCAGAACACTTAAACGGGGGCATTTCCTGCCTAAATGGCGTCACGATGGCCCGACGTCCTTCTGAAAGGCGTCGTCCATCCATAAAGTCATTTAGCGCAGAACCCCTAACTCAGGAAACCTCGAACAGGGAGGTTTCTGCCCTAAAACGCGTCGTACTGACCAGACGTCTTTCGGAAAGGCGTCGACCAGGCACGACGCCATTTAGCGCCAGAAACCAGGTTTCCTGGTTCAACCCGAGGGTGTCACCCTTGAACCCCAAGCACCCCGAAAAGCCCCAAAACCAAAAGGGGGAAGATGAGAACGTCAAGCACCACGATCATGCTATGAAACCACGTCCACAAACACCGCCATTCCCACAAGGAATCCCCCTAAACATGCTCAATCTAACCCCAAACACGCCACATCACGCCAAGAAGCAAACGAGCACACATGCAAGGTTTCGTCCCCCTACCGGTTCTTGAAGTCCGCCAAGCTCCGTGCCACCGTCCCGCCGCACCGCACACCGCCGCCGGTACCCTCGAGGACGCCGCCACTCCGCCGGGACGTCGGCCGCCGTCCGGAGAGTGGAACACCGCGAAGGAAGTGGTGGAGGTAGAGGTGAGAGGTAAGGTGGTGTGGAGTGGGGGAAGAGGAAGAAGAGGAAGGGAAGGGGAAGAAGAGCGTCGGAGAGGGCGGAGAGAGCGAAGAGAGAGAGAGAGAAGGCGAGAATGAGGGAAAGAAGGGGAGGCTCGCGGAGTCAATCCGAATCCAGCTAAAACGCGTCGATCAAGGCAGACGCCTATCAGTCTGACAGGACGGCCGTACTGACAGCGGTCTGAAACGTGTCGCCCACCGTGGACGCCGTTCAGACGACAGGACAGGCCGTACTGACAACGCTCTGGCGCCGCACCCTGACATCGCAGAGGTCACAGTCTGAATCGCGTCGGCCAACCTGGACGCCGTTCAGACGATGTGACCGGGGCCGTACTCTCGTGGCCCGAAACCCATCCACGTGGCGCACACGTGGCACAACAACCAGCAGACCTAAATGGCGTCCACACACCCCGACGCCTTTTGAAAGGCGTCGAGCAGTGCTGACGCCATTCAGCCAGAAATCTCAAGACCCCCCACAGGGTCCAAACCAAGCGATCCGGCCCGAACCCGACCCGAATACAGAGCCCGAAACCTCAGTCCTTACAGGGACACTGGTAATCCTGAAAAGCTCATCATGGAACGCACCATGTCCAACAAGGTGCGATTCCTCCTTTCTGATACACCATTCATCTGTACTGTATATGGAGGGGTCAGCTGAGAAACGATACCATTATCCTTTAAGAATTGTGTGAAATTAGTACTCAAGTATTCTCCTCCTTGATCTGATCGAAGAGCTTTAATACTCTTTCCTAACTACTTCTTTACCTCATTCTTGAATTTCTCAAATACTTCCGACTTGTACTTCATTAAGTACACATAGCCGAATCTTGAGAAGTCATCGGTGAACGTGATGAAGTATGAAAAGCCACCTTTGGCTTGGGTGGACATGGGACCACATACATCTGAATGTATTAGTTCCAAAATGTCCTTGGCATGTTCTCCATGTCTAGTAAATGGAGATTTTGCCATCTTTCCCATAAGGCAGGATTCACATGTTGCAAACGATTCATAATCGAATGTAGTTAAGTAACCATGCTTGTGCAACTTTTGCAACCTACTTTCGCCAATGTGCCCAAGTCTACAATGCCACATGTAGGCCTGGTTCACACAATTCTTGTTCTTCTTAAGAGCATTATCAATTTGAAGATTGTAATAAGAAACATCTAAGAGATATAGACCGTTGACTAAAGATGCTGAAGCTATTGATTTATTACCATAATAATCGAACAACTTCTAGTCTCAATAGTCAACCTATATTCTATCTTGTCCAAACAAGATATTGATATGATGTTCTTTATTATGCTAAGACCATAATAACAATCTTCTAATAGTAAGGCATCTCCCGATGGAAGCCTGAGGTTTACTATCCCAACAGCAAACGCCGGAACTTTTGCATTGTTTCCTAGCCCCAATTCCACCTCACCTTGTCTCAGCTTGCGCTTACTTGTCAGCATCTGCACATCATGGCAGATATGAGAAGCACATCCGGTATCTAATACCCAAGATGTGGAATCTCTAACTGATAAGTTGATATCTATCATATAGATATCTGAAGCTTCAGACAGCTTCACTCTTCCATGAGCTTTATCGTTAAGGAACTCCTTGCAGTTCCTCTTCCAGTGACCATACTGCTTATAGTAGAAGCAGTCACCCTTCACTACTCTTTTACCTTTGTCCTTCGATCATTTACCGTTAACTGTCATCTCAGCTTCAGGGGGATCCAATGCCGATTCAGCAGGAGGATCAACTCCAGAGACAAAGTCAATGTGCTCAAATCTGAAGACATTCTTCAGGTTTCTGAACAAATCCGAGTAGATCAGGTAAGTCAAAAAGGCATCAAGTATGCCGCGGAGTGGGTTATTCAACGACATAATTCCCTACAGGAGATAAGCAAAATCTATTTAGCAGATGTTCAATTATTAAAATTTAAAACAAGACATGGTCTTTTGTTCAAGTTTAACTCAAACTAATTTTCAACGGACTGTATAACCCACGGTTATATAAAACGGGAGACGCCGACAGTCTCCTAGTGGGGATCAGAATCTCAATGACTTGCACTACAGCCTTGTAGATAGCACAACAAACTGTAATACAATAAAAGAGCACCCAACTCATGGGACTTGCAACTCCTTACAATATCTGATCATGGCTTCGGTCCCCAGAGATTTAATGGCCTTGTGGATAGTAAAACAAACCATTAATTCTGGTGTAAGCTAACCATCGTTACGCAACGAGCATAGATTTGCATGCAGCCCTTGTGGATAGCACAACAAAGCTACATGGTTCCTCTACCCCGATCATATAGGCATCTAATGCCATAGCCACAGTTTCTCCTCCCAATTAAGCAGGCCTTGTGGATAGCACAACAAACCTGCCTAAAGTGATTCGAATCTTATGACTATAACGATGGTGGACCATGCGGTAAGTTCTTAACTACTCGCGTTACGGCTTAGAGTTTATCTGAGGGTATTTAGATAACTTTTATCTTTGTCTCTCCTAGGTGATAGTATATAAATACATCGTATATATTTACTAAATACTATAACCTACTTTGATTCATAATCAAAAGAAAAACAATAAATCACATACATGTCTAGTGTGGTCTTGGATAGCACAGTGGCTTTGACTAGAGCCAACAGTCAAACACACACACAATCTAACATAACATTTACATTAGATAAACCTGCAAACACATAGGCAAAGGATCTTCATCTTTTCGCCTTCCTGGTTGCAGTTGTGGATCGTCCTTGCTCCTTCCTCGGTTGCCTCGATCAGATTACAATAATTCTAGAATTACAAGTAAATTGAAGAGGGCCTTAATGCGAGTACAAGAGAGAGAGGGAGGTAGAAATACATCGGAGTATGAGAGAGAGAGGTGCGCAGACCTCTTTTTATTAACAATTAATAAACAATCATATATCCACGATCCATACAATCCATTCATCACAAGAACAATTAAATAAGTGCATATCCATGACCACGGTGTGTTTTAAACATTCCACACATGATTCAGCGCATCACATGGCTAAAATAAATGAGTTTTCAAAATAAATAAGTTTTGGCTTTCAAAAAACTGAGATCCAATCAAAATTTGTATTTTAATTTCGAAAACATTTTTAATTAACTTAACATGCAATTAAATCAAATTTAAAAGCAATAAACACACTTCGCATGCGCACATACTCCAAATTAATAATTCCATATTATTCCATGCAAATTAGAACATTTCTAATAATCTAAAACTTAGATTAAACCCCATTAATAATCTAACAATTAGACTATTTAAAGACTAATCTAACTCTTAGATTAATCCATCTAAGTTAATTAATAATTTAACATTTAAATTAATAATCAACTGTGATTAATTATTAACTACTAATGTAACACTTAGATTAGTTAATTTAAAATTAATTATTAACTTAACACTTAAATTAACAATTAACTTTAATTAATCAATAATTACTAATCTAACCATTAGATTAGAAGATTAATGTTAATCATTAATTTAACCCTTAAATTAATAACTAACAATATAAAGACTACTAATTTAACACTTAAATTAGTCATCTAAGTTAATTATCAATTTAACTCTTAAATTAACAATTAACTTACATATTAATTAACAATTAGTTAAAATAATAATTAATAATCTAACTGTTAGATTAATAATTATTAATTACTAATTTAACCATTAAATTAGTTTTATTAAGATTAATTATTAGTTTAACTATTAAACTAACAATTAACATTAATCAATTAACAACTAAATGTTAATTAAAATTGATTCAAAAATCATCAATAAGCCCAAATAAAATAAAATTGAATAATAAAATAAAATCTCAAAACATTTTGAATTTTAAAATTAAAATCCAATTTTATATAAATTAAATGGGCAAAGCTGGGGTTTAATTGTTTAAAAGATGAAAAATAAGGGTGGGGTGGTTCAGCCGCTTGGACTGGGCCCTGGGCTCGGGTCCTGGTCGAGCCAGGGCTCGAACCAGGCGGGTGCCTGGCTCGGGCCTGGCCCGGTCAGGCCCTGGACCTGGCCCGGCCGGTCCAACTGGCTCGGGACCATCGGTCCAAGCCAGTGTTCCCAAACCCAACGCACCCCCCACCGAAACCCTAACCCTAGTTGCAGGTCGTGGGCGGCGGCGGGGGGGAAGCTTCGAGGTGGCCCGCGGGCGGCAGCCGGCCAGACGCCGCCGTCCACTCTCGCCGGTGACGGCCTCGGCGTCGGTGGGCACGCCGGTGAGGCCTAACTGTTGGGATCGCTGTGTCGGGATCCGATCCTAAAACGCAGCGGAATAAAAAAGTTCGGGATCGGATCTGTCCCGTTTCGGTCGTTAAAACTAAAACCGATGTAGATCGATTTACCTTGCGCGGAATCGAATCCGCGTCCGTTTTCCGGTTCCTTCGGAGCGATGCCGCAAGTCGCGCAGATGCCCGACCTCTAGCGGTATCCACGCGGTTCTCCTCGCGATGGATCGTCCTCGCTTCCTCGCTCGCTGCGGCTGCCCAGAGGAGAGAGAAAGTGGGAAGAACGAATGACGGCTAGGTCAGGGTTGCTGGCCCCGGACGTAGAATCCGTTCTTTTATAAAATGTCAGTTTGCAGTTTTTCACAAAAACCCAGACTTATCCGAAATCCTGTCGGATTATCCATCGACTTGAAAACCATTTGCGTGTGACCCTCTAGGCCCAATTACCAGTCCAGTTAATAGCCCATTAAGTCTAGTAACCCTTTACTGACCCACTGAATTAATTAATATCCTTATATTCAATTAATCAGCCGAATTTAATGTCCCACAATAAATTCGGACGGACTGCCGATCACGTTGGATGCCAAGCAACATCGGGTGATCCTGGATGGAACTGGGGTTATCGCAACCCTCTATTGGAACCTTTCTGTCATCGGTTAGCGCGCGGATATAATCCTTCATCCGTACAATGTTCCCGAATCGACCTAGGGCATGGTTTACTGTTAAACCCTATTTGGTCGATTCACTTGAATCAGATGCTGCTAATCTGAATCCGATAACTCCTTATCGATTACAGAGTCCGCCCTGGCCAGGGACTTTAAGCGCATTATTCCCGGAACATTCTCTCTCAAACAACCGAGAGCGGATGATCCCGTATTGAACACACAATTACCTTCGAGGGCAATTTCCTGAACCCGATCACTTGACTTATTGATATCCCATGGTTAGGGATTCGTTCGTCAAGGTCAAAGCTCAGAAACCTACCAACAAGGTATCCTTGGAGTCTCAGGTCCAAGGATCATCCACGCAACCGTGACAATTGAATCGAGCTGGTTAACAGTGAGGTGATTACCATCCAGCGATTCATAGTCGGATCAGTTCAGTGAACTCATTCACCAATGAGCACCTATAGGTTCAGCATAGTGTCTCCACACAAGTGACTTATGGGATCAGTCACCCTCATCATATGAGCTGAAGTAACCTATACTAGTCTATCCGGATGTTCGATGTCCTATCTCAAACATCCTATGACTAGGAACAATTTAAAACATGTGTTTATAAGTCTTCGGTCCCATAATTATGATCTCATCATAATCCAAAGACTATTGCACATGTTAATGGACTTCATCGTGATACGATAAACACAGATCGAATTAATTACACACAATGAATTATTGCCATTTATTAATAATCTGAATATGTACACAGTATCGGATTGGCTTTGAGGCCATCTAATACTAACAATCTCCCACTTGGGCTAAAGCCAATCACTTTTATACAGAATACCCATATTCTCTAAGTGACGCTCAAAAACATTTTGAGACAAAGGCTTTGTAAGTGGATCTGCTATGTTGTCGGCTGAGGGAACTCTTTCCACCACGACATCTCCTCGAGCTATAATCTCTCTGATAAGATGAAAGCGCCGCAGAATGTGCTTCGACTTCTGATGAGACCTCGGCTCTTTCGCTTGAGCAATCGCCCCATTGTTGTCACACAGTAGTGGGACGGGATCAGATATGCTTTCCACCACACCAAGATCGCCGATGAATTTCTTCATCCACACAGCTTCCTTGGCGGCTTCAGCAGCAGCAATATACTCGGCTTCCGTTGTCGAATCAGCAGTGCTTTCCTGCTTGGAACTTTTCCATCTCACTGCTCCCCCGTTGAGTGTGAAAATAAAACCTGATGTTGACTTGCTGTCGTCAGGATCAGACTGAAAACTCGAGTCAGTATATCCTTGCAGCTTTAAGTCTCCTCCTCCATAGACTAGAAATAGATCCTTAGTCCTCTTCAAGTACTTAAGGATGCACTTCACAGCCTTCCAGTGTTCATCACCTGGATCTGCCTGATGTCTGCTCGTAACACTTAGAGCATATGCTACATCAGGTCTGGTACATAGCATGGCATACATGATGGACCCTATGGCAGAAGCATAGGGGACTTTATCCATCACTGCCCTCTCTTCAGGTGTCTTGGGAGATTGACCTTTAGAGAGTGAAATTTCATGTCTCATCGGTATGAGACCTCTCTTGGAATTTTCCATGCCAAACCTTTTGACAATGGTTTCTATGAACATGGATTGGGTTAAAGCCAGCATCTTCTTTGATCTATCCCTATAGATCCGTATTCCTAATACGTAAGATGCTTCTCCCAAATCCTTCATGGAGAAGTTCTTTGACAGCCATATCTTTACGGATGACATCATTCCTACATCATTCCCAATAAGTAGGATGTCGTCAACGTAAAGAACCAGAAATGTGATTGCGCTCCCACTGTTTTTCTTGTATACACAGGGCTCATCTTCATTCTTAATGTAGCCATAAGATTTGATCGCCTCATCAAATCTTATGTTCCAGCTTCGGGATGCTTGCTTCAGTCCATAAATGGACCTCTGCAACTTGCATACCATGTCTGGAGATTCTTTGGATGTGAATCCTTCTGGTTGTATCATATACACCTCCTCCTCAAGGTTTCCATTGAGGAAGGCAGTCTTCACATCCATCTGCCAGATTTCATAATCATGGTAGGCAGCAATGGCAAGAAGAATTCTGATGGACTTAATCATAGCAACGGGTGAAAAGGTTTCGTCATAGTCAACACCTTGTCTTTGACGATAGCCTTTTGCCACTAATCTTGCCTTATAAGTCTCAATACGTCCATCTGCACCGATCTTTCTTTTAAAGATCCATTTGCAGCCGATAGGTACTATACCATCGGGTAAATCCACCAAGTTCCAAACTTGGTTGATGTACATGGACTGTATTTCAGAATTCATAGCTTCCCGCCATTTCCCGGCCTCTGAACTTTCAATGGCCTCCTGGTAAGTCTTGGGATCATCATCCTCATTATAGAATATCCTTGAACCATCCAAATTAATATGTCCCACATATCTTTCTGGTGGTTTAGGTACTCTTTCAGACCTACGAGGTTCCTGTGTATCATTATGAACAGGTTCAGAAACTGACGGTTCATCTGATGAACCATTGCCAGTTTGTGGGTCTGGAACTTCTTCCAGAATTACTTTACTCCCACTGTCCTTCTGGAGAATATAATCTTCTTCCAGAAAGACAGCTCTCCTGGCCACAAACACCTTTTGTTCGCCAGGATGATAGAAGTAATATCCATAAGTTTCCTTTAGGTATCCCACAAATCTGCATTTGTCAGTTCTGGATTCCAGCTTATCTGCGTCATGTCTTTTAACATGAGCAGGACATCCCCAGACTTTAACATGTTTAAGGTCTGGTTTCCTTCCATTCCATATCTCATATGGAGTGGTCTCAACAGATTTGCTGGGTACCTTGTTCAGGATATACATAGCCGAGCTAAGTGCATATCCCCATAAGGACACTGGTAATTTGGACATGCTCATCATGGATCGCACCATTTCCATTAATGTGCGATTTCTCCTTTCTGATACACCATTCATTTGAGGTGTATAAGGAGGTGTAAGCTGAGAAAGGATACCATTATCCTTTAAGTATTTAATGAACTCAGTACTCAAGTATTCACCACCTCGATCAGATCGGATGGTTTTTATACTCTTTCCTGTTTGTTTTTCTACTTCATTCTTAAATTCTCTGAATTTCTCAAAGGCTTCAGATTTATACTTCAATAAGTATATATATCCAAACCTTGAGTAATCATCAGTGAATGTAATGAAGTATGAGAAACCACCAATGGCTTGGGTTGACATAGGACCACATACATCTGAATGTATGAGTTCTAATATGCCTTTGGCTCGTTCTCCAGTTCCACTAAATGGAGACTTAGCCATTTTACCCATTAAACATGACTCACAGGTTGCATATGATTCATAATCAAATGGATCCAAATATCCATCTTTATGCAACCTTTGGAGTCTGTTTTCACCAATGTGTCCAAGCCTACAATGCCATAAGTAGGCTTTGTTCATTTCATACTTACTTCTCTTAATCGAAGAACCGATATGTAAATTATTATGAGACATATTCAATAGATACAATCCATTGGACAAAATAGCAGAAGCTATTAATTTATTTCTGAAATAAATTGAACAACTATTGTTCCCAAAATTTAAATTGTATCCAATTCTATCTAAACATGAAATAGAAATGATGTTCCTTATTATGCTAGGTACATAATAACAATCATCTAATAAAAATGTGTCTCCGGATGGTAGCTTGAGCTTCACTGTCCCCACAGCGATCGCCGCAACTCTTGCGCCGTTACCTAGCCTCAGCTCCACCTCTCCGGTCCTCAGCTTACGTCTTCTTGTCAGTGCCTGCACAGAATTGCATATATGAGATACACATCCAGTATCTAATACCCATGATGTACAATCTCTTATTGACAAGTTTACATCTATCATATAGATACCTGAAGCGTCCTGCTGCTTCACAGTTCCTTGAGCCTTGTCCTTGAGGTATTCCTTGCAATTCCTCTTCCAATGCCCTTTCTGGTGACAGTAGAAGCAATCACCTTTCTCAGCATTTTTACCCTTGTCTTTCTTGACAACCTTTGCCTTTCTCTGAACCTGGTTCTTATTCTTTCGAAAAGCTTGGACTGCAAGTCTTTTTCTGTTGGTCTTACCAACCATTAGGACTTGGGGTTTATCCTTCACAAGGTTTCCCTCAGCAGTTTTTAACATGTTCAGCAGTTCAGCTAAGGTCGCCTGGATCTTGTTCATGTTGAAATTGACAATGAACTGAGCATATGAAGGTGGAAGTGAAGACAACACAAGGTCTGTGTGCATCTCCTTGGGAAGTGTAACCCCAAGAGCATCCAGCCTCTCCACCCACTCAATCATCTTCAGCACATGATTCTGTACTGAAGTTCCCTCTGCCATCTGAGCTTTGAACAGATTCTTCGATATCTCATATCGTTCGATTCTGCTCTGCTCACCAAAGAGCTCCTTCAAATGGAGCATGATGGATCTAGCATCCATCTCTTCATGTTGCCTCTGCAACTCATTGCTCATAGAGGCTAACATGTAGCATTGGGCCATGGTGGAATCCTCCTTCCATTTCTCATACGCTATCATTTCCGCCTCTGGAGCATCCAATGCTGGTTCAGCAAGAGGTTCAGTATCCAAGACGTAGGCAATCTGCTCAGACCTGAGGACTATCTTCAGGTTTCTGAGCCAGTCTGAGTAATTGGTGCCTGTCAAACGGTTGGCATCAAGTATGCCTCGCAACGGGTTATGGTGCGACATTCTCGCCTACAGGAGATAATTAATTGATAATTAGCAGATATTCAGATTATCTAAAACAAGATATGGTCTTTTATTATCTAGTTTTACTCCCACTAATTTTCGACGGACTGTATAACCTTCAGATATACAGAACGGGAGACGCCGACTGTCTCCTAGTGGGGATCAGAATCTCCAAGCATCACAGTGTGACCTCGGGTAAACACATAGTATCATACTGCTATCTCAGAGCAATCATCTCATGATAATTGCAACTCCTTGCAATATCCGATCGTACTTCGGCTCCTAAGTTTAATGGTCCCGGGTAACACAGTAGACCATTATCCCCGGTCTAAGCTTTACCATCAATATGTGACAGAGTAAAGTAGAAACATAGTTCCCGGGTAAACACGTGGATGACTATATCGTTCCTCTACTCTTATCCAAAGGCATCTTATGCCATGATCAACAGTCCTCTCATAAGTTAATGGCAGACCTCGGGTAAACACATAGTATCTGCCACCACCGAATTAAGTTCTATCAATCATATTGATGGAGAGCCACGCGGTACATTCTCAATGACTCGCGCTACGGCTTAGAGTTTGTAACGAAGGTTTTACTTATTTAATTTGGTCTCAACCTAGGTGATAGTATTAAATATATCGAATATATTTATTAATACTAATAACCTAGCAAATATAAAGCACACGCATCACATACATGTCATTAGTGTGGTCATGGACGGCACTGCGGTTTGACTTGAGCCAGACAGTCAAACGCACACATACACACAATATAACAACTTATATCATGAGTCTGCAAACCCATGAATGCAATGAACTCCTTCATTTTCATCTGGTCAGCAGTAGTGGATCATCCTCGCTCCGCGTGCATCCACCTCGATCAAATTACATCGTAATTCCCAATTACATGATAATTCAGAAGAGGAAGCCTTATGGCGATTACATCAAGGAGGAAGGTAGAAGTACAATGGAATATGAGAGGGAGAGGTTCGCAGACCTCTATTTATTAATACACAATAAACCACACAATCACATTCCACATCCACAAGTAATGCCCGTCCATGACCACCATGTGTTTTATTAAACAAACCACACATGAATAGCGCATCAAATGGCTAAATTAAAATTTTCGAAAATAATAATAATTTTGGTTTCATAAAACCAGGGACCAAACAAAATTTGGATTATTTGGAATTTTCGAAAACTTTAGTATTTATTGCAAGCATGCTAATTTAAATCCAATTTAAACAAGCAAATCAATAACACATCAAAAATGCATTAAAATCTAAAATTAACGGCTTCAGAAATATTCCATGCTCAATTTGAACAATTCAAATATTTATGGGGTTAATCTAACAATTAGATTGCATAAGGTTTAATCTAACATTTAGAATTAATTTAATTAACAACCTTTTTGTTAATTAATAAACCTTAATAAGGGCCCAATCAAAATTGAATTTAATAAAAACAGTAAAATCATATTTTACAGATAATTATTAAACCAATTTTATAACTAGAATTTTAAAAACTAAAAATTTTAATCAACTGGCCCCCCTTTAAAGGGCTCAGCCCTGCTGAGCCCCTGGCTCGGGCCAGGGCCGAGCCAGGGCGCAGCCAGGGCTCGGACCCAGGTCCGAACCCTGCTGCGCCTGGCTCGGGCCGCCTGGCACGAGCCAGGGCCCAGCCGGGCCGGTTCGGTCGGCGGCTAGGGAAACCCTAGCCGCCCGGCCGAACCGCCCGAGAGTTCCCTGCGTTGCAGGGAACCCGACGGCGCCGTGCCCTTTTGGGCTTCCTCTCCGGCGCCGGTACCGGCGGCGACCGGGGACCGGACCTTGTCGCCGGCGAAGCCCATACCACCGGCGAGCTTCGGTGACCGGTGGTAGCCACGGAGGTGCCCCGGAAAAGGGGTTTATTCGCCCCCCTTTATCTCCCAAAAAATCTGTTTTTGCAGGTTTCTCAAACCCGTGGGGAGGAAGAAGAAGGTTCATGGCCGCTCTTCCACGGCTACCCATGCCACCAACAACTCGACCAGGGTCATTGGGCATGATCTACAGCGATTAGAACCCCTTAAAATCCATCTCTATGGATCCGACCACATCAAAAACGCCCCGTTCTTCGTCCAACGAAGAACACGACGAAAAACCCCCAAAAATAAATTTTTCTTCAGATTTAAATCACGATCTCATCGCAGTAATCATCTAATGATTATAAATCTTTCAAGAACATAAATCTAAGCATGGAATAAATTCAAAAACCATAAATTTTAGAGACCGAAACGGCGAAAACACAGTGGAACCTGGCTCTGATACCACTGTTGGGATCACTGTGTCGGGATCCGATCCTAAAACGCAGCGGAATAAAAAAGTTCGGGATCGGATCTGTCCCGTTTCGGTCGTTAAAACTAAAACCGATGTAGATCGATTTACCTTGCGCGGAATCGAATCCGCGTCCGTTTTCCGGTTCCTTCGGAGCGATGCCGCAAGTCGCGCAGATGCCCGACCTCTAGCGGTATCCACGCGGTTCTCCTCGCGATGGATCGTCCTCGCTTCCTCGCTCGCTGCGGCTGCCCAGAGGAGAGAGAAAGTGGGAAGAACGAATGACGGCTAGGTCAGGGTTGCTGGCCCCGGACGTAGAATCCGTTCTTTTATAAAAAGTCAGTTTGCAGTTTTTCACAAAAACCCAGACTTATCCGAAATCCTGTCGGATTATCCATCGACTTGAAAACCATTTGCGTGTGACCCTCTAGGCCCAATTACCAGTCCAGTTAATAGCCCATTAAGTCCAGTAACCCTTTACTGACCCACTGAATTAATTAATATCCTTATATTCAATTAATCAGCCGAATTTAATGTCCCACAATAAATTCGGACGGACTGCCGATCACGTTGGATGCCAAGCAACATCGCGTGATCCTGGATGGAACTGGGGTTATCGCAACCCTCTATTGGAACCTTTCTGTCATCGGTTAGTGCGCGGATATAATCCTTCATCCGTACAATGTTCCCGAATCGACCTAGGGCATGGTTTACTGTTAAACCCTATTTGGTCGATTCACTTGAATCAGATGCTGCTAATCTGAATCCGATAACTCCTTATCGATTACAGAGTCCGCCCTGTCCAGGGACTTTAAGCGCATCATTCCCGGAACATTCTCTCTCAAACAACCGAGAGCGGATGATCCCGTATTGAACACACAATTACCTTCGAGGGCAATTTCCTGAACCCGATCACTTGACTTATTGATATCCCATGGTTAGGGATTCGTTCGTCAAGGTCAAAGCTCAGAAACCTACCAACAAGGTATCCTTGGAGTCTCAGGTCCAAGGATCATCCACGCAACCGTGACAATTGAATCGACCTGGTTAACAGTGAGGTGATTACCATCCAGCGATTCATAGTCGGATCAGTTCAGTGAACTCATTCACCAATGAGCACCTATAGGTTCAGCATAGTGTCTCCACACAAGTGACTTATGGGATCAGTCACCCTCATCATATGAGCTGAAGTAACCTATACTAGTCTATCCGGATGTTCGATGTCCTATCTCAAACATCCTATGACTAGGAACAATTAAAAACATGTGTTTATAAGTCTTCGGTCCCGTAATTATGATCTCATCATAATCCAAAGACTATTGCACATGTTCATGGTCTTCATCGTGATACGATAAACACAGATCGAATTAATTACACACAATGAATTATTGCCATTTATTAATAATCTGAATATGTACACAGTATCGGATTGGCTTTGAGACCATCTAATACTAACACTAACTACCAGCATAAAAATCTCTAAGCGGCGGTTGCAGGTGGTGATGCAACGCTGCCGCCGGCCGGCGTCGCCCCAGCGCCGGCAACGTGCCCAGCCCAGTAGGACTGCCGGCGGCGGCCCAAGGCTGCTGTCCGAGCCTTCTATTCCCCTTTATGTCTGGTTTTTCTCAAAAACTAAAAGGGTAAGAATAGCCCCTTATCCGGCCACCTAGTGCAGCTCACCGGCGCCGGCCACCAGCTCTGTTAATGACCAGAGAGATCCCTGGTTACACCAGGATCTCCAGCCATCACCCCATAGCATGGCAAGGCCCGATTAAAGCCGCACAAACTTGTCGTTCTTCGTCCCACGAAGAACACGAAAAAACCCCAAATAAAATCCGATCTTACATAAAAATAATCTAATTATTTCGTATTCATCACATGAACACGATCCCAGCAACATAATCGAATTTGTGCATGGAATTACTCATGAAAAAATTAATTTCGGAGATCGAAACGGGACGAGAAACAGCGGAACCTGGCTCTGATACCACTGTTGGTTTTTCTCGGGTTTCTCCGGATCGCTCACGCAGCGGAAAATAAAATATTCAACAGCAACCCGTTGCCGTTTCGAAAAACCGAAAACTACGATTATCGGATAATCGATTCTCATCGTGTGCGGATTCGAATCCGCAACCGTTCGGTTCCGTCGGTGCGACACTGCAAGCCGCGCAAGTGCCCAGCCTCTAGCGAAGTCCACGCGATCCTTCTCGCGACGGATATCCTCACGTTCCTCGTTCTTCGCAGCCCATGAAACCTCCGCCGGTCGCCGCAACGATCGCCGCAACGCGCGGATGATTTCCCGTTGAACGGGATTCGAAGAAGCGGCGGAGCAAATCTGGATCTGTCTGGACGTCAGAGAGAGAGAGAAACAGACGAGGGGCGGCTAGGGTTAGCAGCAGCTTGGCCTGCTCAGCTCATTCGCTATGTTTTATATTAACCGCGCGGTTTTTCATAAAAACCCCCGGTTTATATAAAACCCACTTATTTATCCATCGCCTTGAGAATCATGTGCGTGTGACCCTCTAGGCCCAAGTACCAGTCCAGTTAATGGCCCAACAAGCCCAGTGACTCCTCACTGGCTTTATTAATCAATTAATAACCCTTTATTAATTAATTAATCAATCGAATTGATGTCCCACATCGAATTCGACCGGGCCTCCGATCACGTTGGGTGTCAAGCAACACCGCGTGAACCCGGAAGGTATTGGGGTTAAGTAACTCACTCTTGGAACCTTTCCGTCGACAGTTACCGCGTGGGTATAATCCTTCATTCGTACAATGCTCTCGAGTCAACTCAACGCATGGTGAGCTGTCAAATCCTAACCGGTCGACTCACTTGGATTGGATGTCGCTGATGAATATCGGAAAACTCCTTTCCCGATATTATCGTCCGCCCTGGCCAGGGACTTTCGCGTATCCTTCCTAGAGCATTCTCTCTCTAAGTACCGAGAGCGAATGATTCCTTATTGACACACAATTCCCTTCGACGGTATTCCGCTGTACCCAATCCTTGGCGTATTAGAATCCCGTGGCTAGAGATTCGTAAACCAAGGTCAAAGCACAGAAGTCCACCGGCAAGGTGTCCTTGGTGTCTCAGGTCCGAGGACCATCCACGCAACTGCGACAATAGAATCAAGCTGGTTGACAGTGAGGTACAATACCATCCAGCGATTCAGTCAAATCAGTTCAGTTAACTCATTCTCCAATGAGCACCTACAGATTCGCCTTAGTGTCTCCACACAAGTGACTTATGAGACCAGTCACCCTCATCATATGAGCTGGAGTAATCTGTACTAGTATAACCGGATATCCGATGTCCTTCTCGGATATCCTCCGACTAGGAACAATTAAGAATATGTGTGTTTAAGTGATCAGTCTCATTAGTATGATCTCATCATAACCTGATCACTATAGCACATATTCACGCACTTCGTTATGAAACGAGAATTAATGAGATTTACACATAATGAATATTATGCCATTAATAAAATGAACGAGATTTACATATTCAGATTGGCTTGTAGGCCACCTAAACTAACATCATGTGTGTGTACCTGAACAGATTCAGGAACTGATATCTCATCTGATGATAATGCAGCTATTTGGGTATTCCTTTTCCAGGAAGACAACTTTCCTGGCGACAAACACCTTTTGTTCACTAGGATGGAAAAAATAGTATCCAAAGGTTTCCTTTGGATATCCCACAAACCTGCATTTATCAGTTCATGATTCCAGCTTGTCTGGATCATGCCTCTTTACATAAGCAGGACAACCCCAGACTTTAACATGTTTAAATTCTGGTTCTCCTACCTTTCCATATCTCATATGGAGTAGAGGCCACAGACTTCCTGGGTACTCTGTTCAGTAGGTATGCTGCTGACTCTAGAGCATACCCCCAGAGGGACACTGGTAATCCCGAAAAGCTCATCATGGATCACACCATGTCCAACAAGGTGCGATTCCTCCTTTCTGATACACCATTCACCTGTAGTGTATATGGAGGGGTTAGCTAGAAAAGGATACCATTATCCTTTAAGAATTGTGTGAAATTGATACTCAAGTATTCTCCTCCTCGATCTGATCGAAGAGCTTTAATACTCTTTCCTAACTGCTTCTCTACCTCATTCTTGAACTCCTTGAACTTCTCAAATGCTTCCGACTTGTACTTCGTTTTGTACACATAGCTAAATCTTGAGAAGTCATCGGTGAACGTGATGAAGTATGAGTAGCCACCTTTGGCTTGGGTGGACTTGGGACCACATACATCCGAATGCATTAGTTCCAGAATGTCCTTGGCACGTTCTCCATGTCTAGTAAATGGAGATCCCGCCATCTTTTCCATAAGGCAAGATTCACATGTCGCAAACAATTCATAATCGAATGCAGTTAAGTAACCATGCTTGTGCAACTTTTACAACTTGCTTTCGCCAATGTGCCCAAGTCTACAATGCCACATGTAGGCTTGATTCACACAATTCTTACTCTTCTTAAGAGCATTATCAATTTGAAGATTGTAATAGGAAACATCTAATAGATATAGACCGTTGACTAAAGATGCTGAAGCTATTGATTTATTACCATAATAAATCGAACAACTTCTATTCTCAATAGTCAACCTATATCCTATCTTGTCCAAACAAGATATTGATATGATGTTCTTTATTATGCTAGGAACATAATAACAATCTTCTAATAGTAAGGCGTCTCCCAATGGAAGCCTGAGGTTTGTTGTCCCAACAGCAATCGCCGCAACTTTTGCGCCGTTTTCTTGCCTCAATTCCACCTCACCTTATCTCAGCTTGCGCTTGCTTATCAGCATCTGCACATGATGGCAGATATGAGAAGCACATCCGGTATCCAATACCCAAGATATGGAATCTCTTTCTGACAAGTTGATATCTATCATATAGATATCTGAAGCTTCAGATAGATTCACCTTTCTATGAGCTTTATCGTTGAGGAACTCCTTGCAGTTCCTCTTCCAATGACCATACTGCTTATAGTAGAAGCGGTCACCCTTCACTACTCTTTTGCCTTTGTCTTTTGATCTTTTATCGTTAGCTATCATCTCTGCTTTAGGGGCATCTAATGCCGATTCAGCAGGAGGATCAGCTCTAGGGACAAATTCAATGTGCTTATATCTGAAGACATTCTTCAGGTTTCTGAACCAATCCGAGTAGATCAGGTAAGTCAAAAGGGCATCAAGTATGCCACGGAGTGGGTTATTCGACGACATAATTCCCTACAGGAGATAAGTAAAATCTATTTAGCAGATGTTCAATTATTAAAATTTAAAACAAGACATGGTCTTTTGTTCAAGTTTAACTCCCATTAATTTTCGACGGACTGTATAACCCTTAGTTATACAGAACGGGAGACGCCGACATTCTCCTAGTGGGGATCAGAATCTCAAGACTTGCATTACAGCCTTGTAAATAGCACAACAAACTGTAATACAATCAAGGAGTACCCAACTCATGGGACTTGCAACTCCTTGCAATATCTGATCATAGCTTCGGTCCCCAAAGATTTAATGGCCTTGTGGATAGTACAACAAACCACTAATTCTGGTCTAAGCTAACCATCGTTACGTGGCGAGTATAGATTTGCATGCAGTCCTTGTGGATAGCACAACAAAGCTACATGGTTCCTCTACCCCGGTCATATAGGCATCTAATGCCATAGCCACAGTTTCTCCTCCCAATTAAGCAGGCCTTGTGGATAGCACAACAAACCTACCTAAAGTGATTCGAATCCTATGACTATAACGATGGTGGACTACGCGGTAAGTTCTTAACTACTCGCGTTAGGGCTTAGAGTTTATCTGAGGGTATTTAGATAACTTTTATTTTGGTCTCTCCTAGGTGATGGTATAAAAATATATCGTATATATTTATTAAATACCATACCTGCTTTGATTCATAATCAAAAGAAAAACAATGCATCACATACATGTCTAGTGTGGTCATGGATAGCACAGTGGGTTTGACTGGAGCCAACAGTCAAACGCACACACAATCTAACATAACATTTACATTAGATAAACCTGCAAACACATAGGCAAAGGATCTTCATCTTTTCGCCTTCCTGGTTGCAACTGTGGATCGTCCTCGCTCCTTCCTCGGTTCCCTCGATCATATTACAATAAATTCTAAAATTTACAGGTAAATTGAAGAAGGCCTTATGGCGAGTACAAGAGTGAGGGAGGTAGAAATACATCAGAGAATGAGAGAGGGAGAGATACGCAGATCTCTATTTATTAACAATTAATAAACATTCATCATTCATCTACGATCCACACAAACACATCATTCATCACATGAACAATTAAATAAGTGCATATCCATGACCACGGTGTGTTTTAAACATCTCACATATGATTCAGTGCATCACATGGCTAAAATAAAAGAGTTTTCAAAATAGATAATTTTGGCTTTCAAAAAGCTGGGATCCAATCAAAATTGGTATTTGAATTTCGAAAAAAACTTTTATTAACTTAGCATGCAATTAAATCAAAATTTAAAAGTAATAAACACACATCACATGTGCACACACTCCAAATTAATAATCCATATTATTCCATGCCAATTTGAACGATTCTAATAATCTAACACTTAGATTTAAAACCCCATTAATAATCTAAAAATTAGACTATTAATATCTAATCTAACTCTTAGACTAGTCCATCAAAGTTAATTAACAATTTAACACTTAAATTATTAATTAACTCTAATTATTAATTAACTACTAATCTAACTCTTAGATTAGTTAATTTAAAATCAATTATTAACGTAACACTTAAATTAATAATTAACTTTAATTAATTAATAATTACCAATCTAACAATTAGATTAGTTAATTAATGTTAATTATTAATTTAACCCTTAAATTAATAACTAACAATTAATCATTAAAGACTACTAATTTAACATTTAAATCAATCATTTATGTTAATTATTAATTTAACTCTTAAATTAACAACTAACTTACATATAAATTAACAATTAGTTGAAATAATAATTAATAATCTAACTATTAGACTAATAATTATTAATTACTAATTTAACCATTAAATTAGTTTTATTAAGATTAATTATTAGTTTAACCATTAAACTAACAATTAATATTAATCAAATTAACAACTAAATGTTAATCAAAATAGATTCAAAAAGTCATTAATAAGCCCATTTAAATAATATTGAATAATAATTTTAGTTTTTCAAAACAATTTTGAATTTCCAAAATTTGAAATCAAATTTCAACCAAATTTTAAATGGGCAATATGGGGATTTAATGGGGTTAAATTGGGTAAAAGGGGTTTAAGATGCAAACGGGCTAAAGGGGTTCATCCCCATGGCCGAGCCATGGCTCGGCCCCTGTTGAGCCATGGCTCGGGTCAGGGTGCAGCCTAGACCAGGCGCCCCTGGCCCGGCTCGGCCGGACCTGGTCCGCCCTCGGGGCCGGTCCACCCTCAAGCCCCCTCCCCCTCTGCAACCCTAACCGAGGCCCTCTATTGCAGGTTAAGGAGGCGGCTTCCGGCACCGCCGGCCCGGCCGGCGATGCCTCCGGTGCCGGCAGGGCCGCCGGCGGTGGCCAAACAAGTTAACGGCCAAGCTCCTTCAAACCAAAAAAAATCTGATTTTTCATGATTTAAATCCAATTTGGGGCTCGATTTTGTAGCTCTTCATGGCCACTCTGGCGCCGGCTATCATGCCCTGTGGGTAGTGGTGACTATCACCAAGAAATCTGGGCATCCGGGCCGCCATCCCAACGCTTGGGAATCACTTACGAAGCCGCCGAAAAGCCCCAGTTCATAATCTCATGAAGAACACTATAACATCCCAAATAAAATCCGAAAAATCATAGAAAAATAATCCAATTATTTGTGTTCATCTTATGAACACTGTTTTTTCATTTTAATCGGATTAAACACAAGGAATAACTCATGGAAAAATTAATTTGGAGATCGAAACGGGACGAGAAACAGTCGAACCTGGCTCTGATACCACTATTAGGATTTCTCGGGTTTCTCCGGATCGCTCACGTAGCGGAAAATAAAATATTAAAACAGCGATCCGTTCTCGTTTCGAATAACAAAAATCGATTATCGGATAATCGAAGTTCTCACCGTGTATGGATTCAAATCCGCAACCGTTCGGTTCCGTCGGTGCGACACCGCAAGCCGCGCAAGCGCCCGGCCTCTAGCGAAGTCCACACGATCCTCCTCACGACGGATATCATCACGTTCCTCGTTCTTCGCAGCACACAAAACCTCCGCCGGCGCCGTAACGATCGCCGCAACGCGCGGACGATTTCCCGTCGAACGGGATTCGGAAAAGCAACAGAGCAGATCTGGATCTGTTTGGACGTCAGAGAGAGAGAGAAACAGAGGAGGGGCGGCTAGGGTTAGTAGCAGCTTGGCCTGCTCATCCCGTTCGCTATGTTTTATACTAACTGCACGGTTTTTCATAAAAACCCTCAGCTTATATAAAACCCACTTATTCATCCATCGCCTTGAGAATCATTTGCGTGTGACCTCTAGGCCTAAGTACCAGTCCAGTTAATGGCCCAACAAGCCCAGTGACTCCTCACTGGCTTTATTAATCAATTAATAACCCTTTATTAATTAATTAATCAATCGAATTGATGTCGCACATCGAATTCGACCGGGACTTCGATCACGTTGGGTGCGAAGCAACACCACGTGAACCCGGAAGATATTGGGGTTATGTAACCCACTCTTGGAACATTTCCGCCGACAGTTACCGCGTGGATATAATCCTTCATTCGTACAATGCTCTCGAGTCAACTCAGGGTATGGCGAGCTGTCAAACCCTAACCGGTCGACTCACTTGGATTGGATGCCGCTGATGAATATCGAAAAACTCCTTTCCCGATATTATCGTCCGCCTTGGCCAGGGACTTCCGTGCATCCTTCCTAGAGTATTCTCTCTCTAAGTACCGAGAGCGAATGATTCCTTATTGACACACAATTCCCTTCGACGATATTCTGCTGTACCCAATCCTTGGCGTATTAGAATCCCGTGGCTAGAGATTCGTAAACCAAGGTCAAAGCACAGAAGTCCACCGACAAGGTGTCCTTGGTGTCTCAGGTCCGAGGACCATCCACGCAACTGCAATAATAGAATCAAGCTAGTTGACAGTGAGGTAGAATACCATCCAGCGATTCAGTCTGATCAGTTCAGTGAACTCATTCTCCAATGAGCACCTATAGATTCGCCTTAGTGTGTCCACACAAGTGACTTATGAGATCAGTCACCTTCATCATATGAGCAGGAGTAATCTGTACTAGTCTAACCGGATATCCGATGTCCTTCTCTGATATCCTCCGACTAGGAACAATTAAGAATATGTGTGTTTAAGTGATCAGTCTCATTAGTATGATCTCATCAAAATCTGATCACTATAGCACATATTCACGGACTTCATTATGAAACGAGAATTAATGCGATTAACACATAATGAATATTATGCCATTAATAAAATAAATGAACGAGATTTACATAGTTAGATTGGCTTGTAGGCCACCTAAAACTAACAATCTCCCACTTGGACTAAAGCCAATCACCTTTATGCAATAAGCCTGTAGACTCTAGGTGACGCTCAAACACAATTTGAGCCAACGGCTTTGTCAGTGGATCTGCTACATTGTCGACGGATGGAACTCTTTCCACTACTACATCTGCTCTAGATAAGATGAAAGTGCGTCAGAACATCTTTGAATTTCTAATGAGACCACGGCTCTTTCACTTGTGCAATAGTCCCATTGTTGTCGCACAATAGCAGAACATGATCAAGGATACCGGGAACTTTGTCAAGGTAGGTGATGAACTTCTTCAACCACACTATTTCCTTGAAAACTTCAGCTGCAGCGACGTGCTCAGCTTCAGTCGTCGAATCTGCAGTGGTTACTTGCTTAGAACTCTTCCAGCACACTGCACCTCCCTTTAATGTAAACACAAATCCAGATTTAGACTTGCTATCATCTAGATCTGACTGGAAACTCAAGTCAGTAAAGTCTTGCAGTTTCAAGTCACCTCCTCCATAGACAAGAAACATATCCTTAGTTCTTCTCAAGTACTTAAGAATACATTTCATTGCCTACCAGTGCTCTTCGTCTGGATCAGCCTGAAATCTGCTCGTCACACTTAGAGCAAATACAACATCAGGCCGTGTACATAGCATGGCATACATGATAGATCCTATGGTAGAGGCATAGGGTATTCTATCCATGAATGCCCTCTCATCAACAGTCTTAGGACACTGCTTGTAACGACCCGCCACCCTATAATCGGGGATCCGATTACTAAATGGGTACCGAATCATTAATTTGGAACCAAACCAGCATCTAGTAAGTCTGGGAAATAAATAATAAACTAAGCTAAACATCCACATCGCATTGAATTGAAATGAAAGTGCAGGAAATTAAAATTATTACAATGCGACTCGATTACAGCAAATAATTACATACTCCAGCTGAAAGGAAATAATTAAACATACAGGCCAGAAATAAATAACAACTACATCGGGGCATACCCCGGAACGACTGCCGAAGACGTACACCACACGGCTGCACACACCGCTCTAAGTCTGCTGGGAGTCCTCACCTGAAAACCGCAGGGGTGAGTCTCAAGAACAAGACTCAGTAGGGATCCTTCGATCCCCACTGCCCACGCACACACCCACAAGTGTAAAGTACAGCTAACGGTGAAGCAATAAGTGTAGTGGCAGGTACAATTCCTAATTCTCTACGTGAGAATACATGCAATTGCAATTATAATAATCATGCACACTCTAAACCAGCCGTTAGAAAGTCTACAACCGTCATCTCGATAGAACCCGCCGACCGTGCAAACAACGGTGGGAAAACCTCGACCCGCTGAGACCAAGGAGTAGCCCCTCGGATAGCACGCTCGCTACTCCGGCCCAACTGGCTCAGGTGACTACCCCTTCCCCCAGCATGAGTGACTCTCCGAATGTACCACTCCGACACCGGTACTAGCTGACCCCGGGGTTCACCAGGTGACCCTCTCTCGCTAGGCGTCACCCCGCCCACGCCCCCACCGGCGCTGTGCTCACGCCCCCACCAGCACAGGGTGATAAAGTGCTACAATGTCACTCCAGGTCCACAGTAACTGAAAACCCAACACAGTGCGATCCGGTCACGTGAAAAGCTCGCGATCGCATAACACACATAGAACCATCCGATCTTGAGGAATCCATCTCTTTCGGGTGCACTAAGACATGTGCTAACCATCTATCTAGCAGTATGAACACGTTTTACAGGCATGCATTAGTGAGATTCTGTCTTGAATTGCGTCGACCAAGGTCGACGCCATTCAAGCTCCAAGTACAGGTTTATATAAATCAGTCCTCAGATTCTGGCCTTAAAAGGCGTCGACACCAGTAGTCGCCTTTTAAAAGGCGTCGACATCCCTAGACGCCATTCAACACGAAAATCCGGAATTTCCAAGAGCTTTACTCAGGGAATTTCTGTGGTTAAAACGCGTCATGGACGCCTGACGCCATTCAAAAATGCGTCGTTTACCCATGACGCCATTTAGCCACAGAATCCCCGACCGGGCAATCTGCCTGTCAGTCGATTCCTGTCTAAAAGGCGTCGTGATGGCCCGACGCCCTTCAAAAAGGCGTCGTCCATGCACGACGTCTTTCAACCCCAGGAACCAGGAACGCCCTAAACCCGAGGGCTCCCTTTCTAACCCCAAATAACCCCAAAAATCATTCAAACTGGAGGGGAAACGGAGAGCAAGGCAATTCATAAGCAAATACCCCCATAGAAAACCTAAACATGCTCATTCTAACCCCCAAAACCGAAGTTCTACCACATGCATCTCGAGGAAAACATGATCTTAAACACAACGCTACGGGGAACGTCACCCTACCGAACACTCGAACTCCTCCAAGCTTCACGCCGTCCACCCTTCTTGCCCCACGCCGCCGCCGGTACCGCCGTGGTCGTCCCTGCTCCACCGTGACGTCGGCCGCCGTCCGGAGAGTAGAACGCCGCAGTGGAAGTGGAGGTGGTAGTGGTGTGAGTTAGGTAGAGGATGGAGTGGAGGGAGAGGCGAAATGGTGGGAGGAAAAGAGGGAGGAGGAGGTGGCCGCCGCCGGTCGCCGGAGGAGGAGGAGAGAAGGAGAGTAGGAGAAAATGAGGGAAAGAAGGAGGCTCACGGGGTTAACCAGAAACTGGCTAAAACGCGTCGACATCTACGGACGCCAATCAGGTGATGTGACGGCCGCTCTGACAAGATTCTGAAACGCGTCGTCCTACACAGACGCCAATCGGACAATTTGTCAGGGCCGTACTCTGACACACCCAGAGTCGCAGTCTGAAAGGCGTCGTCCTCCGCAGACGCCGTTCAGACGACCTGACAGGGCCGTACACACGCGGCCCAAGGCCAACCCCCGTGGCACCCACGTGGCAGCACCTGAAAATGCGTCTGCCAAGGTGGACGCCGTTTAAAACGCGTCGCCAGGTCCTGACGCGATTCAACACAGAACTTCCACCCCCCCCCAAGGGTTAGAACAACAGGTTCTGACCCGAAAACCGGATCCGAAAGTCTCGATCCTTACATTCTTCCCCCCTTAAAGAAATTTCGTCCTCGAAATTGACTGCTAGAATTAACAAGGTCAAAACAAGGATACAAGTTTACAATAAGACTCACGAGAAGAGGTAAGGGAACTGCTCCCGCATCTCATCTTCTCGCTCCCAGGTTGCCTCACCTCCGGAGCGGTACTGCCAAATCACCTTGACCAGCGGTACGACCTTGTTCCGCAAGACCTGCTCTCTGCCATCCTCAATACGAACCGGGTACTCTGGAAATGACAGGTCCTCAGCGACCTCCAACTCTGAAAAGTCCAACACATGGGACGGATCCTGAACATACTTTCTCAATAAGGACACATGGAACACATCGTGCACTCCTGCCAGACTGGGCTGCAAGGCCAACTGATACGCGGTTTCCCCGATTCGAGCAAGAATGGGAAAAGGTCCAATATATCGCGGACTCAGCTTGCCTCGCTTCCCGAATCTCATCACACCCTTGGAGGGTGAGACTCGGAGAAACACGTGGTCCCCAATCTCAAACTCAAGTGGTCTCCGTCGGATGTCGGCATAACTCTTCTGTCTACTCTGAGCTGCGGTCAACCTCTGCCGAACTGTCCTGGCGACCTCAGCACACTGCTGTACCAACTCGGGTCCTGCAATCTGCCTCTCACCGATCTCAGACCAACACACCGGTGATCGACACGGCCGCCCATACAAAGCCTCATAAGGCGCCATGCCGATGCTAGAATGGTAGCTGTTGTTGTAGGCAAATTCCACAGTGGACAAATGTTGCACCCAAGAACCTCCCCAGTCTAGACAACAAGCTCTGAGCATATCTTCCAATGTCTGAATAGTTCTTTCCGACTGCCCGTCAGTCTCGGGATGGTAAGATGAGCTGAAAGCCAACTGAGTCCCCAATGCCTGCTGAAAGCTCTTCCAGAATCTGGAAGTAAACCTCGGATCTCGATCTGATACAATGGACAAGGGGACCCCGTGCAGAGAGATGATCCAGTCTACAAACAATTTTGCCAACTTGCCGACCGACCAGTCCTTCCTAATAGCTAGGAAGTGTGCCGACTTGGTCAGCCGATCTACGATGACCCAGATAGCATCTCTCCTGCTAGGAGATGTAGGCAATCCCATCACGAAGTCCATAGTCACATGCTCCCATTTCCACTCTGGGATCGGCAAAGGCTGTAGCAATCCACCAGGTCTCTGATGCTCGGCCTTGACCTACTGACAAGTCATGCATCTGGCCACATACTCAGCCACATCTCTCTTCATACCGGGCCACCAGAAGTGCCTCCTCAAACAGTGATACATCTTTGTTGTCCCGGGATGCACTGCGTACCTCGATCGGTGCGCCTCATCAAGAACACATCTGCGCACATCTTCCTCAGTCGGGACATAGAGTCTGCCTCTGAATCTGACGGTACCATCATCCCATAACTCAACCTCAGACCTCTGGAGAATCTGGGGTAACTCCGCATCTGCCCTCTGAGCCTCAATAACTGCATGATACACTGCTGGTCTCACAGTCAAACTGACCAGCACAGCTCTGTCACCTTCACGTGGAACCCTAAAGGAAGATTCTACCACTTGCTCGAATAATTTCCACTCCTGAATCATGAGGTATGACATGACCGTCTTCCGACTCAAAGCGTCTGCCACCACATTCGCTTTGCCCGGATGATAAGAAAGGTCAAAGTCATAGTCTTTAATGAACTCCATCCATCTTCGCTGCCTCAAATTCAGATCCCTCTGTGTGAACACATATTTCAAGCTCTTGTGATCTGTAAAAACCTGAAATTTCTCCCCATACAGGTAATGCCTCCAAATCTTTAGTGCAAACACCACAGCCGCAAGCTCCAAATCATGAGTGGGATAGTTTTCTTCATGCTTCTTCAGCTGCCGAGAAGCATAAGCAACTACCCTGCCATGCTGCATAAGGACTGCTCCCAAACCTCGACGGGACGCATCCGAGTAAACCACAAATCCTCCTGACCCAGATGGAAGCACCAGTACTGGGGCTGACGTGAGACGAGTTTTTAGCTCGGTAAAACTCTGCTCACAATCCTCTGTCCACACAAAACGAACTCCCTTTCGAGTCAGCCTCGACAAGGGGATCGCTATCGAAGAGAATCCTTGAACAAACCGTCTGTAATACCCAGCAAGCCCCAGAAAGCTCCTGATCTCGGTCACTGAAGTCGGCCTGTTCCAGTCCATCACTGCCTCTATCTTCGCTGGGTCTACTGCGATACCTTCACCAGAAATAACGTGCCCAAGAAAGTGCACCTCGCTCAGCCAAAATTCACATTTGCTGAACTTGGCATAGAGTCGATGCTCCCTCAGGACCTGCAATACTGCCCGAAGATGGGCGGTATGCTCTTCCTCAGAAGAAGAATAGATCAGGATATCATCTATAAACACAACCACAAACTGGTCCAGATAAGTCCTGAAGACTCGGTTCATTAGCTCCATAAAGGCCGCCGGAGCATTGGTCAGGCCAAAGGGCATAACCAAAAACTCATAATGTCCATACCGAGTTCTGAAAGCCGTCTTGCTGACATCCACATCCCGGATCCTCACCTGATAATATCCGGATCTCAAGTCGATCTTGGAAAATACCCTCGCGGACTGCAGCTGATCCATCAAATCATCAATTCTTGGAAGTGGGTATTTATTCTTTATTGTAACATGGTTCAGCTGCCTATAATCAATGCACAACCTCAGAGAACCATCTTTCTTTCTAACGAATAGGACTGGAGCACCCCATGGAGATGTGCTGGGGCGAATGAAACCCTTATTCAACAGCTCCTGCAACTGTGCCTTCAACTCGGCGAGTTCGGCTGGCGCCATCCGATACGGGGCCTTAGACAAGGGCGCCGTACCTGGTGCAAGCTCGATGGTGAATTCGACCTCTCGCTGAGGAGGAAGGCCAGGCAGCTCCTCAGGAAAAACATCAATGAATTCACACACAACAGGTACCTCCTCAGGGCTGAGACTAACCCGGACATCGGAGACAACAACAGAGGCAAGGAAAGCCTCACAGCCACCATCAAGCAACCTTCGTGCCTTACAGGCAGAAATAAGAATACCTCGGGAAGAAAGCCTAATACCTTGGAAGAAGAAGGTCGGGATGCCCGGAATGGAGAATCGCACCCTCTTCTTGTGGCAGTCCACCTCTGCATAAAAGGCTTCCAACCAATCCATACCCAGGATGACATCAAAGTCTCGAATGGCAAGCACAACCAACCGGGCAGGGAGCACTTGACCCTCAATGGTCAAGGGAACATTCCTCAAGCAGTTATAAGATATCATATAGTCTCCAGAAGGAACCTCCACCATCAAACCATCAGATAATTCAACAACAGGCGCAGAAATGATATCTAAGAACTACTCAGAAATAAAAGAGTGCGAAGCTCCTGAATCAATCAATACGTAAGCAGAGTTCCCAAGGACAGAAAGTGTACCTTCCACCAAGTTGGACGCGCGAGCCTCCCTCCTGGTGATAGCTAACACTCTCCCCTGGGTCCTCGGCTTCTCCTGCTCGCCTGAACCATGACCCTGACCATACCCCTGCGGGCACTGCCTCGCCAAGTGGCCCTGCTGGCCGCAAGCGAAACATCTCCTGGGAAGAGTGGGACACTGAGTCCCACCATGGGTACCACCACACTGCTGACAAACTGCCGGAAGCCTCTGAGCTGGCTCCTGCCGTGCACTGGACACTGTCTGACTTTGCTGCCCCTGTCTGGGCTGGCTGCCGCCGCTGCTGCCACTACTGCTGCCACCACCCCTGAAGAACCTCCTGAATCGGGAGCCGAGAGAGGACGATCCCGATCCGACTGAAGGAGCCGGTGCCGCTGCTTTACCCCTGCCCCGAGATGGCCCCTGGACAGTCTGCCCTCTCTCCCGGGCCGACTGGATCTGCTGAGCCTCTACAGCTGCTGCACGCCTAACTGCTGACGCCAAGTCTGTACAACAATGGGACGCCACGAAGTTCCTCAAACTGAGCCTAAGCCCATCCACAAACCTCTCCGCGCGACGTTCCTCGTCCTGAGATATGAAAGGCACGAATCGTCCCAGCAAAACAAACTTCGCCTCGTATTCAAGTACTGTCATGCTCCCCTGTGTCAGATCCATGAACTCCCTCTCCTTGGCCCTCTGGACATGTCTAGGGAAATACTGTGCATTAAACTCCGTGACAAAGGTCTCCAAAGATATCTCCCTAAGACTCCTGTCCCCATAGGACAAACTCTTCAAGGTGGTCCACCAGTCGTAGGCGCTATCCTTCAGCATGAAGGTAGCTAACGGGGTCCGTTCTACTGTAGCACAATCCATAGTGTCAAAGGTCTTCTCTATCTCTCTAAGCCAATGGATGGCCTCGTCAGGGTCGGGACGACCGGTGAAGTGAGGTGGCCTCAGCTTCAGAAACCGCTCAAGTGTAGCGGTGGACCCTCCCCGCGCACTGGAACCCTCACTAGGGTCTCGTGTCTGATAACGAGCCATAGTGTCCATCATCGCCTCCATGAACTGCTCAACACTCGGCCTCCCGGCCTCGGACCCACTAGGGACATCTCCCTGCTCTCGGATAACTGGCATCCTCCTTCTGGGAGCCATCTACTCGCCTACAATTACAAAATCAAAGAGTTCTAATTAGAATCCGAAAACCTATGCTACCGACGTGCCTGTACGGGATAATGTATTTATTTGCCGAATTTACAATATTTAACCTAGTTATTTATTTATTTGCCAGACCGTATGCTCTGATACCAACTGTAACGACCCGCCACCCTATAATCGGGGATCCGATTACTAAATGGGTACCGAATCATTAATTTGGAACCAAACCAGGATCTAGTAAGTCTGGGAAATAAATAATAAACTAAGCTAAACATCCACATCGCATTGAATTGAAATGAAAGTGCAGGAAATTAAAATTATTACAATGCGACTCGATTACAGCAAATAATTACATACTCCAGCTGAAAGGAAATAATTAAACATACAGGCCAGAAATAAATAACAACTACATCGGGGCATATCCCGGAACGACTGCCGAAGACGTACACCACACGGCTGCACACACCGCTCTAAGTCTGCTGGGAGTCCTCACCTGAAAACCGCAGGGGTGAGTCTCAAGAACAAGACTCAGTAGGGATCCTTCGATCCCCACTACCCACGCACACACCCACAAGTGTAAAGTACAGCTAACGGTGAAGCAATAAGTGTAGTGGCAGGTACAATTCCTAATTCTCTACGTAAGAATACATGCAATTGCAATTATAATAATCATGCACACTCTAAACCAGCCGTTAGAAAGTCTACAACCGTCATCTCGATAGAACCCGCCGACCGTGCAAACAACGGTGGGAAAACATCGACCCGCTGAGACCAAGGAGTAGCCCCTCGGATAGCACGCTCGCTACTCCGGCCCAACTGGCTCAGGTGACTACCCCTTCCCCCAGCATGAGTGACTCTCCGAATGTACCACTCCGACACCGGTACTAGCTGACCCCGGGGTTCACTAGGTGACCCTCTCTCGCTAGGCGTCACCCCGCCCACGCCCCCACCGGCGCTGTGCTCACGCCCCCACCAGCACAGGGTGATAAAGTGCTACAATGTCACTCCAGGTCCACAGTAACTGAAAACCCAACACAGTGCGATCCGGTCACGTGAAAAGCTCGCGATCGCATAACACACATAGAACCATCCGATCTTGAGGAATCCATCTCTTTCGGGTGCACTAAGACATGTGCTAACCGTCTATCTAGCAGTATGAACACGTTTTACAGGCATGCATTAGTGAGATTCTGTCTTGAATTGCGTCGACCAAGGTCGACGCCATTCAAGCTCCAAGTACAGGTTTATATAAATCAGTCCTCAGATTCTGGCCTTAAAAGGCGTCGACACCAGTAGTCGCCTTTTAAAAGGCGTCGACATCCCTAGACGCCATTCAACACGAAAATCCGGAATTTCCAAGAGCTTTACTCAGGGAATTTCTGTGGTTAAAACGTGTCATGGACGCCTGACGCCATTCAAAAATGCGTCGTTTACCCATGACGCCAATTAGCCACAGAATCCCCGACCGGGCAATCTACCTGTCAGTCGATTCCTGTCTAAAAGGCGTCGTGATGGCCCGACGCCCTTCAAAAAGACGTCGTCCATGCACGACGTCTTTCAACCCCAGGAACCAGGAACGCCCTAAACCCGAGGGCTCCCTTTCTAACCCCAAATAACCCCAAAAATCATTCAAACTGGAGGGGAAACGGAGAGCAAGGCAATTCATAAGCAAATACCCCCATAGAAAACCTAAACATGCTCATTCTAACCCCCAAAACCGAAGTTCTACCACATGCATCTCGAGGAAAACATGATCTTAAACACAACGCTACGGGGAACGTCACCCTACCGAACACTCGAACTCCTCCAAGCTTCACGCCGTCCACCCTTCTTGCCCCACGCCGCCGCCGGTACCGCCGTGGTCGTCCCTGCTCCACCGTGACGTCGGCCGCCGTCCGGAGAGTAGAACGCCGCAGTGGAAGTGGAGGTGGTAGTGGTGTGAGTTAGGTAGAGGATGGAGTGGAGGGAGAGGCGAAATGGTGGGAGGAAAAGAGGGAGGAGGAGGTGGCCGCCGCTGGTCGCCGGAGGAGGAGGAGAGAAGGAGAGTAGGAGAAAATGAGGGAAAGAAGGAGGGCTCACGGGGTTAACCAGAAACTGGCTAAAACGCGTCGACATCTACGGACGCCAATCAGGTGATGTGACGGCCGCTCTGACAAGATTCTGAAACGCGTCGTCCTACACAGACGCCAATCGGACAATTTGTCAGGGCCGTACTCTGACACACCCAGAGTCGCAGTCTGAAAGGCGTCGTCCTCCGCAGACGCCGTTCAGACGACCTGACAGGGCCGTACACACGCGGCCCAAGGCCAACCCCCGTGGCACCCACGTGGCAGCACCTGAAAATGCGTCTGCCAAGGTGGACGCCGTTTAAAACGCGTCGCCAGGTCCTGACGCGATTCAACACAGAACTTCCACCCCCCCCCCCCCCCCCCAAGGGTTAGAACAACAGGTTCTGACCCGAAAACCGGATCCGAAAGTCTCGATCCTTACACTGCTCCTTTGAGAGACTAATCCCATGTCTCATCGGTATGAGACCTCTCTTGGAATTTTCCATGCCAAACCTTTTTGACTATGGTATCTATGTACAAGAATTGGGTCATTCCAAGCATCCTCTTTGATCTATCTCTATAGATCTGTATTCGCAATATGTAGGATGCTTCTCCCAAACCCTTCATAGAGAAGTTTTTCGACAGCCAGATCTTTACTGATGACATCATAGCTACATCATTCCCAATGAGTAGTATGTCATCCACGTAAAGAACTAGAAAAGTGACTGCACTCCCACTGGTCTTCTTGTACACACAAGGCTCATCTTCATTCTTAATGAAGTCATAAGACTTGACGGCCTCGTCAAATCTTATGTTCCAGCTCTGGGAAGCCTGCTTTAGTCCATAAATGTACGTCTGAAGCTTGCACAATTTATCTAGAGACTCTTTGGATGTGAAACCTTCTGGTTGTATCATATATACCTCTTCCTGAAGGTTACCATTGAGGAAGGCAGTCTTCACATCCATCTGCCAGATTTCATAATCAAAATGTACAGCAATGGCGAGTAGAACTCTGATCGACTTTATCATGGCAACAAGTAAGAAAGTCTCGTCAAAGTCAATTACTTGCGTTTGACGATATCCCTTTGCCACCAACCTTGCCTTATAAGTGTCGATCCGTCCATCAGCACCGATCTTTCTCTTAAAGATCCACTTGCAACCGATGGGTACAAATCCCTCAGGCAAGTCCTCCAAGTTCCAAACTTGGTTGGTGTGCATGGACTGGATTTCTGAGTTCGTGGCTTCTCGCCATTTCCCGGATTCTGGGCCTTCTATGGTCTCCTGGTAGGTTTTAGGATCATCATCCTCATTATATTCTACCTTAGACTCATCTGTGGTGTATATAGAGGGGTCAGCTGAGAAAGGATACCATTATCCTTTAAGAATTGTGTGAAATTAGTACTCAAGTATTCTCCTCCTCGATCTGATCGAAGAGCTTTCATAATGTTTCCTAACTGCTTCTCTACCTCATTCTTGAACTCCTTGAACTTCTCAAATGCGTCCGACTTGTACTTCATTAAGTACACATAGCCGAATCTTGAGAAGTCATCGGTGAATGTGATGAAGTATGAGTAGCCACGTTTGGCTTGGGTGGACATGGGACCACATACATCCGAATGTATTAGTTCCAGAATGTCCTTGGCACGTTCTCCATGTCCAGTAAATGGAGATCCCGCCATCTTTCACATAAGGCAGGATTCACATGTCGCAAACGATTCATAATCGAATGCAGTTAATTAACTATGCTTGTGCAACTTTTGCAACCTGCTTTCGCCAATGTGCCCAAGTCTACAATGCCACATGTAGTCTTGGTTCACACAATTCTTGCTCTTCTTAAGAGCATTATCAATTTGAAGATTGTAAAAAGAAACATCTAATAGATATAGACCGTTGACTAAAGATGCTGAAGTTATTGATTTATTACCATAATGAATCGAACAACTTCTATTCTCAATAGTCAACCTATATCCTATCTTGTCCAAACAAGATATTGATATGATATTCTTTATTATGCTAGGAACATAATAACAATCTTCTAATAGTAAGGCGTCTCCCGATGGAAGCCTGAGGTTTGCTGTCCCAACAACAATCGCCGCAACTTTTGCGTCGTTTCCTAGCCCCAATTCCACCTCACCTTGTCTCAACTTGCACTTACTTATCAGCATCTACACATCATGGCAGATATGAGAAGCACATTCGGTATCTAATACCCAAGATGTGGAATCTCTTACTGACAAGTTGATATCTATCATATAGATATCTGAAGCTTTAGACAGCTTCACCTTTCTATGAGCTTTATCGTTGAGGAACTCCTTGCAGTTCCTCTTCCAATGACCATACTGCTTATAGTAGAAGCAGTCACCCTTCACTACTCTTTTGCCTTTCTCCTTCGATCTTTTATCGTTACCTATCATCTCTGCTTCAGGGGCATCCAATGCCGATTCAGCAGGAGGATCAGCTCTAGGGACAAATTCAATGTGCTCAGATCTGAAGACATTCTTCAGGTTTCTGAACCAATCCGAGTAGATCAGGTAAGTCAAAAGGGCATCAAATATGCCACGGAGTGGGTTATTCAACGACATATTTCCCTACAGGAGATAAGTAAAATCTATTTAGCAGATGTTTAATTATTAAAATTTAAAACAAGACATGGTCTTTTCTTCAAGTTTAACTCCCACTAATTTTCGACGGACTGTATAACCCTCTGTTATACAGAATGGGAGACGCCGACAGTCTCCTAGTAGGGATCAGAATCTCAATGACTTGCACTACAACCTTGTGGATAGCACGACAAACTGTGATACAATCAAAGAGCACCCAACTCATGGGACTTGCAACTCCTTGCAATATCTGATCATGGCTTCGGTCCCCAGAGATTTAATGGCCTTGTGGATAGCACAACAAACCATTAATTCTTGTCTAAGCTTACCATCGTTACGCGACGAGCATAGATTTGCATGCAGCCCTTGCGGATAGCACAACAAAGCTACATGGTTCCTCTACCCCGATCATATAGGCATCTAATGCCATAGCCACAGTTTCTCCTCCCAATTAAGCAGGCCTTATGGATAGCATAACAAACCTGCCTAAAGTGATTCGAATCCTATGACTATAACGATGGTGGACCACGCGGTAAGTTCTCAACTACTCGCGTTATGGCTTAGAGTTTATCTGAGGGTATTTAGATAACTTTTATCTTGGTCTCTCCTAAGTGATAGTATATAAATATATCGTATATATTTACTAAATACTATACCTGCTTTGATTCATAATCAAAAGAAAAACAATGCATCTCATACATGTCTAGTGTGGTCATGGATAGCACAGTGGGTTTGACTGGAGCCAATAGTTAAACGCACACACAGTCTAACACAACAATTATATTAGAAAACATGCAAATACATAGGCATGAAATCTCCATCTTTTCGCCTTCCTGGTTGCAGCTGTGGATCGTCCTTGCTCCTTCCTCGGTTGCCTCGATCATATTACACAATAAATTCTAGAATTTACAGGTAAATTGAAGAAGGCCTTATGGCGAGTACAAGAGTGAGGGAGGTAGAAATACATCAGAGAATGAGAGAGGGAGAGATACGCAGATCTCTATTTATTAACAATTAATAAACATCCATCATTCATCTACGATCCACACAAACACATCATTCATCACATGAACAATTAAATAAGTGCATATCCATGACCATGATGTGTTTTAAACATCCCACACATGATTCAGCGCATCACATGGCTAAAATAAAAGAGTTTTCAAAATAAATAATTTTGGCAACCGTTCGGTTCCGTCGGTGCGACACCGCAAGCCGTGCAAGCGCCCGGCCTCTAGCGAAGTGCACGCGATCCTCCTCGCGACGGATATCATCACGTTCCTCGTTCTTCGCAGCCCACGAAACCTCCGCCGGTCGCCGTAATGATTGCCGCAACGCGCGGACGATTTCCCGTCGAATGCGATTCAGAGAAGCGGCAGAGCAGATTTGGATCTGTCTGGACGTCAGAGAGAGAGAGAAACAAAGGAGGGGCGGCTAGGGTTAGCAGCAGCTTGGCCTGCTCAGCCCGTTCGCTATGTTTTATACTAACAGCGCAGTTTGTTCATAAAACCCCCCGGTTTGCATAAAACCCACTTATTTATCCATCGCCTTGAGAATCATTTGCGTGTGACCCTCTAGGCTCAAGTACCAGTCCAGTTAATGGCCCAACAAGCCCAGTGACTCCTCACTGGCTTTATTAATCAATTAATAACCCTTAATTAATCAATCGAATTGATGTCGCACATCGAATTCGACCGGGCCTCCGATCACGTTGGGTGCCAAGCAACACCGTGTGAACCCGGAAGATATTGGGGTTAAGTAACCCACTCTTGGAACCTTTCTGCCGACAATTACCGCGTGGATATAATATTTCATTCGTACAATGCTCTCAAGTCAACTCACGGTATGGCGAGCTGTCAAACCCTAACCGGTCGACTCACTTCGATTGGATACCGCTGATGAATATCGAAAAACTCCTTTCCCGATATTATCGTCCGCCCTGGCCAGGGACTTCCGCGCATCCTTCCTAAAGCATTATCTCTCTAAGTAACGAGAGCAAATGATTCCTTATTGACACACAATTCCCTTCGTCGGTATTCCGCTGTACCCAATCCTTGGCGTATTAGAATCCCGTGGCTAGAGATTCATAAACCAAGGTCAAAGCACAGAAGTCCACCGACAAGGTGTCCTTGGTGTCTCAGGTCCGAGGGCCATCCACGCAACTGCGACAATAGAATCAAGCTGGTTGATAGTGAAGTACAATACCATCCAGCGATTCAGTCGGATCAGTTCAGTGAACTCATTCTCCAATGAGCACCTACAGATTCGCCTTAGTGTCTCCACACAAGTGACTTATGAGATCAGTCACCCTCATCATATGAGTGGGAGTAATCTGTACTAGTCTAACCGGATGTCCGATGTCCTTATCGGATATCCTCCGACTATGAACAATTAAGAATATGTGTGTTTAAGTGATCAGTCTCATTAGTATGATCTCATCATATTCTGATCACTATAGCACATATTCACGGACTTCATTATGAAACGATAATTAATGCGATTTACATATGATGAATATTATGCCATTATATTAATAAATGAACGAGATTTACATAGTCAGATTGGCTTGTAGGCCACCTAAAGCTAACCGTATCTTATCTCATGATTCGGTAGTGGAGGTTATATGAACAGATTGTGGAATCTTCCTTTAGAATTCCCCGAGAGTCTGACAGAGCTGTGTTGGCCAGCTTGACTGTGAGGCCAGCAGTGTACCATTATGTGATCGAGGCTCAGAGGGCAGATACAGAGTTACCACAGATTCTCCAAATATTAGAGGTAGTGTTGTGGGATGACGACACTGTCAGATTTATGGACCGACTATGTTCTAACTGAGGATGAGGTGCGCAGGAGTGTCCTAGATGAGGCGCACCGTTCTAGATATGCAGTGCATCTCGTAACGACTAAGATGTATCATTGTTTGAGAAGGCACTTTTGGTGGCCTGGCATGAAGAAGGATGTGGCTGAGTATGTAGCAAGGTGCCTGATAGAACATCAGGGACCAAGATTATTGTTGTAGCCATTACCGATCCTGGTGTGGAAATGGTAACATGTGACTATGGACTTTGTGATGGGATTGCCTGTGTCACCCGGCATAAGAGATGCGATCTGGGTTATTGTTGATCGATTGATCAAGTCAGCCCACTTTCTAGCTATTAGGAAGGACTGGTCGGTCGGCAAGTTGGCTAGGTTGTTTGTGGACCGGATCATCTCTCTACATGGGGTGCCCTTGTCCATTGTATCATATCGGGATCCGAGGTTTACTTCTAGATTCTGGAGGAGTTTCCAAAAGGCCTTGGGTACGCAGTTAGCCTTCAGCTCAGCTTACCATCCCATGACTGATGGGCAGTCAGAGAGGACCATTCAGACATTGGAGGATATGTTGAGGGCTTGTTGCCTAGATTGGGGAGGTTCTTAGGAGCAGCACTTATCCACGGTGGAGTTTGCTTACAACAATAGTTATCATTCTAGTATCGTCATGGCGTCATATGAGGCTTTGTACGGGCGGCCGTGTCAATCTCCTGCGAGCTGGTCTGAGAATGGTGAGAGGCAGATAGCAGGGCCATAATTGGTACAACAGTGTGCAGAGGTTGCCAGAATGGTGCAACAGAGGTTGACTACAGCTCAGTGTCGACAGAAGAGTTATGCAAATATTCGCAGGAGATCGCTTGAGTTGGAGGTTAGGGACCATGTGTTTCTTCGAGTCTCACCTTCCAAGGGTGTGATGAGATCCGGGAAGTGAGGTAAGCTGAGTCCGTGATATATTGGGTCTTTTCCCATTCCTGCTCGAATTGGGAAAACGGCGTATCAACTAGTCTTGCCACCCAGTTTTGCAGGAGTGCACGATGGGTTCTATGTTTCTTTGCTAAGAAAGTATGTCCAGGATCCGTCATATGACTTCGACTTTTCGGAATTGGAAGTCGCTGAGGACTTGTCCTTTCCAGAGTACCTAGTGCGTATTGAGGATCGCAGAGAGCAGGTCCTTCGGAACAACATTGTTCCCTTAGTGAAGGTGATTTGGCAGCATCGCTCCAAAGACGAGGCGACCTGGGAGCGAGAGGATGAGATCCTAGAGCAGTTTCCTTACCTTTTCTTGTAAGTTCCTTTTTAAGCTTGTGCTATCTTGTCGTTGGTGCTAGTTCTGTTGCAGCGATTTCGGGGATGAAATTCTTTTTAGGGGGGGAGAATGTAAGGACTGAGGTTTCGGATCCGGTTATCGGGTCGATTTTGGTGTCGAACCCTTTGGTTTGGGCCCCTGTGGGGCTGTGGTATGGGCTTTAGCTCGACGCGATTTTGAACAGCGTCAGCCTAGGGGGACGCCATTTTGGAGCTTTGCAGGGGTGCCGCGTGGGCGAGCGTTGGGGTGCGAGTGTACGGCCCTGGTCTGATCGTCTGAATGGCGTCGGTCATGCAAGACGCCATTCAGAGATCTGCCAGTGTACGACCCGTGTCCTGTCGTCTAAATAACGTCTTCCTAGAATAACGCCATTCACATGATAATTTTGGAAACAACATTAGACTGGTAGGGGAGGATGGCAAGAACGCATTAGCCGATGAGGTGAAGATGTAGCAACTCTAACTCCTCTTGATGTTGCCGTTGCTGGTGCTCATCTGGATGTGGGATGCACCCAGCTCCATCCCTAGCGTCTTTGTTGTTCTCATCCTCATCAACTGGAAGAGAGACAAGAGGGGTACCAGTTGGGATCGTCAGTAGGGGCAAGCAGGTCCATCTCTGCAAGTAGATCCAATCTGCAGTCAGGAGTCCAAGGCTTGCAGTGGCTGGTTCCCATCAGATGGAGAAGGTATACAAATAGCCAAATCCCCCATAGTGGGTGACTGTGCCAGCACCACTGCATATTGTTGCTTGATGGCCACCCATGAAGCTGACGAGGTGGTGGTGAATCCAGCTTCGAAGAGGGCAAGGTGGCAGGTGAGGGTGAATCTGGTGGTGGCGGGAGCAGGATGATGTGCAAGCGCAGATCAGGCGAGGAAGGATCTGGTGAATCTAGTGGTGGTGGGGCGGGACGATGTGCAAGGACAGATCAAGCGAGGAAGAATGCAGTGAATCTGGCGGCGATTTGGGGGGGGGAGGGGGGGGAGCATGCGACAGTGGATCTACCGGCAGTTGGGAGGAAGGATCCAAAGCAACGAAGGTAGGCAAGTAGGTTGGGGGAGACATGGTCAAGGGGGAGGGTTGACTTCATCTATCCATCACAAAAAATGAAATAGGATATACCCTCTTTTTATTTTTATCTTTGATGTAGCCGAAGCTATCACTGATGGATTCCGAGAGCAGAATCCGAATACCAGCCGAGAGACCAGTTGCCGAGAGGGATCCGGACGGAGAGATTGGCCGAGAGCGAGGTCGAAGCTCCTGCGGGAGGAAGATACCAGTCAGTGAAGGTCCTGGGTTTCGGCCCAGGAGAACCCCGTCCGATGGTAAAGTCAGTCTCAGTAAAAGACTAATTAGAAGGAAGGAAGAAGAAGCTTGAGTGCTTATGGTGTACCGTTTTCGTAGTGAGCAACATTCTTTTTATAGCAGGGGATGAGGGTTCTTTTCTGATTGCGGCCGATGTAGGACTATTTAGAGGTTTGACAAGAAATTGCCGAAATACCCCGTTAATAGGCTGATGGCTGGATAGTAGTTATCTGGAATGGGCCGGGCCTGCTTCAGCTCTTTATTCGCTATGATGGGGCCAAATATGGTCGCTTATTGAGCCCAACGCTTGGGCCGATCCTGCACTATTTCAATAAGGTGCCTGGGCCGCTTCTATTTGATTAACTTTGTGGGCCGAGTGTTCTTCGGCCCTTTCTCCTATTTAGGCTGGCCCCCTAGTGCTTGGCCCAGTTGGATTCTCTCCCATCAATCTTGTTTTGTGAGTTAGTGTCCTTTCAAAATATATTTTGATAGTGTCTACTAAACACCGATTTTAATATACTTTCATTGTAAAAAATATATATTTGTAATAAAAGGTTACATTGTAATGCAAACCAAACATCCCATTGGACATTGAAGTTGTATGGCTGATCAAGACTTTGTAAATTTGGTTATGTAACTAGGCAGTGGTGGTCCGTTTGCTACACTGCCATCCCCTTCCAACTTCTTGGCATGTGAATCTCATAGGTAGGGGTGTCAATGGAGCGGATTCGGGTCGTGTCAAGAGGGATCCGAAATAAGTTTCGAAATGTAAGATCCGGATCCGATTCTATAAGGCCTTTCGGATCTAAATTTGGACGTGATCCGCATTTTAGGAACGGGTTTCGGATCTTATCCGAAATCTCATATGTGGAACTTATTTTGGCCACTGGATGGATCCGGATCCAGATCTAACATGGGTTTCCCAATGTGGATGCTTATCCACACGTTTAACATCTCCCACATAGACACATTGGACATATCACAATTGTATCTCCTCTCATAACTCTACCTTTCATATGGAGAAATAGTGTGTGCGACCGAACGAGAAGGATATGTAAGTGAGGAGTGTTATATTAAGTCATCACCATACTAGCATAACACTGCAACTCCAAATCTTGTCTCATACCCCAAATCCCAAGCTCACACCTGATGGATATAGGTGTTAGGTTTAGGTGGCCTACAAGCCAATCTGACTATGTAAATCTCGTTCATTTATTAATATATTGGCATAATATTCATTATGTGTAAATCGCATTAATTATCGTTTTATAATGAAGTCCGTGAATATGTGCTATAGTGATCAGATTATGATGAGATCATACTAATGATACTGATCACTTAAACACACATATTCTTAAATTGTTCCTAGTCGGAGGATATCCGAGAAGGACATCGGATATCCAGTTAGACTAGTACAGATTACTCCTGCTCATATGATGAGGGTGACTGATCTCATAAGTCACTTGTCTGGAGACACTAAGGCGAATATGTAGGTGCTCATTCGAGAATGAGTTCACTGAACTGATCCGACTGAATCGTTGAATGGTATTGTACCTCACTGTCAACCAGCTTGATTTTATTGTCGCAGTTGCGTGGATGTGTTAGAATTGGGTGACCTCAAAGCCAATCATTGTACATTCTAGTTCAAATTATTAATAAAGGCAATTATTTCTTCATTTATAGTTCTCGCAAATTAACTATCGTAATGAAGGTCCATAGACAAATGTATGGGATATTGAATCATGATGAGATCATGATAGTGAGATCAATATCCTCAGTCAATTGTCTTAAACAGTTCTCGATCATAGGATATTTGAGATGGACATTAAATATCCGATAAGATCGACACAAGTTATGTCTGCTCATGTGATGAGGGTGAATGATCTCACATTCACTCGTGTGGTGACACTAATACAAACAAGTGGGTGCTCATTAGAGAATGAGTTCACTGAACAGACCCAAATAAGAATTCCTGGATGGTAATTATACCTATTAGTCAACCAAGGAATTGAATCGTTACAGTAGCACAGTTGGTCCTTTGACCTGAGTCACCAATGATACCTTATTTGTGGACCATTGTATCTTGATTCTCTGACTAGTGAACTTTAACCATTAAGTCCACGATAGTCGGTCCCTCAGATACAGTGGAAAGCTTGCGAAGGTAATTGAGTGAACAAGGGATCACTCACTCTTGGTATAAGACTGGAGAGAGAATGTCCTATGGATGTGTACACAGAAATCCCTGGCCAGGGTCAATTGAAAGAGATGTCTTTCTAGATATTAACTGAGTACTGGAATCCATTTGGATAATGCGATAGAGGGTTTGACTATAAAACCATACCCTTGTGTTATTAGGACATTGCATGAGTGAAGGATTATATCTGTGCGGTATCTGTAGACGAAAATGTTCAATTAAAGGGAACAGTATCCCTTATATCTTCTGGGATTATGAGGTAGTGTTTGGTGTTGTTCATGATCAGAAGGCCAAGTGAATTAATCAACAGATGATAATTCACTTGTTTATTAAATTAATCATTTAACATATGACGTTTAAATGTTAATCAATAACTATTAAACTCTAGAAACAGTTCTAAGTTTAATGGGCCTGCAACCGGACTGATATATGGGCCTAGAGGGTCACACACATAAGAGTTCTAGTCAGACGGTGAGAGACGTTAAATTTCATGCTTATCTGGGTTTTTATGAAAAGCTGCAGTATAAACATGAAGATTTAATGGAGAATTATCCAAGGCCAAACTCTTGGATAATCATGAGGATTAATCCTTGTCCTTATCCTTATTTCTATATAAGGAGGGCCAAGGGGGAGGGGTAAAAAGTTAGTTGGACGATTTTTCACCCCAGATTCTCTTTCTCATCTCTCTCTCTCCTTCTCTCTCTCTTGGAGTAGATCTGTCTCTCTCCGCGCATGGTGGATTTGAGATCTGGTCGGAGCACTCAAGTCAAGGAGGAAATCGCGTCTGCTGCGGGAACTCGTGTGGATACCTCTAGAGATCGTGCGCGTGCGCGATTACCGAGTCGGCATCATCCACGGGAGATTTGAAACCCCGCAAAGGTGAAGAACGGTTCTTCCTATATTTATTTTAATGTCCGTTTTACGATCCCAGCAGCCGATACATAGGAATCGTTTTTATTCTCCGCTGCGTTCTCGCCGATTCCTTACAGTGGTATCAGAGCCAGGTTGCTGGTTCGGTCGTAAAACGGCATCGTTTTGCGTGATTTTCTCGTTATGCGTGAAGAACCCGTATTGTACGTGTTCTTGGGCTAAAAATTATTTTAATAATCTAGGAATCGTTCCCACGTTTTTAGAAGGTCTAAAACTTGTTGGGATTTGATCCCGGATTTTTTTTTGGGGATTTTCGGAGTTCTTCATGTGATGATGAACCGGGGCTTTTCGGCGACTTCGTACTCGCTTCCCAAGCGTTGGGATGGCCGGCCGAATCTCTAGATCTCTTGGTGATAGTCACCACTTCACGTTGGGCATGATGATCGGCGCCGGAGTGCCCTTGGAGGTCCTAAAAATCGAGCCCAAACTCGGGTTTTTGAAACCTGAAAAATCAGATTTTTTTTTGGGTTTTTGGGGCTTGGTTTGCTCCCCATCGCCGGTCACCGGCGGCCCTGCCGGCGCCGGGCACGTCGCCGGCGCCGGGGCAACGCCGGCAGGGGCCTGGCGGCGCCGGTCGCCGGCCGGCGGCGGCGCTGCCACCCTTCCTTCTAGCCGCAGGTTCTGCATAAAGGCAAGGGTTTATGGTTGCAGGAACCAGCTAGGCCGGCCGGTCCCGAGCCGGTTTGGACCGGCTCGGCCGGACCTGGCTAGGGCTAGGACCTGGCTGAGCCAGGTCCGGTGCCTGGCTTGAGCCAGGGTTCGACCCTAGCCGAGCCAGAGCCCCTGGCCGAGCCAGGGCTCGACCCTGGCCGAACGAGGGCCCAGGTCAGGGCCAATTGGGCCCTAATGGGCTAGGCCCATTTCAGATAATTATTAAAATTGTTTTTAATGACTGTTAAACCCCCTTTAAACCCATTATTAGCCCATTTTAGCCATTTTTCAACCCGTTTTAAAATTGTTTTAAAATAGAATAATTATAGGAATAATTAATAATTGTTATTAATTATTTTTATGATTATTAACAGCTTATTAAACTGTTTAATAACTGTTATTCATTTAAAGTGCTTTATTGTTAATAGGATGTTAGTTAATTATTTAAAATTGTTTTAGATAATTAATTTCCCTGTTAAATCAATTAGTTTAAAAATGTTTTAAACTGATTTTATGCATAACTTGATTATATTTTACTGTTCAAATTATTTGAATAAGTATTTAGATTAATTGAATAGTTTAGTTATTTAATTTGTCAATAATGCTTTGAATATTATTGATAATGTTGAAATAAATGTTATTTCGAAAACTAATTGGTATTATAATTTTATATTTATAAAATTTCATACCAAACTGCAATTATGTGATGATTGTGATGCATGTGATGTGTTTTATGGTGGGATGATCATGGACTTAGTATTTTCATGTGATGAATGATGTGGATGAATGCGATGCTTATTTCATTGGGTATTTTAAATAGGACCCGCGTGTCCTCCTCTCTCTTAATCCAAGTATACTTTCTACCTTTCTATAAGATTGTACTCCCCTTGATAAGATCAAGGTTTCTTAGTGTTTAAATGTACATTTGTGGACCTGCGAGTCCTGAATTTCATATTTAAATGTATCGGATTAAGCTAAGAGGATGGGATCTTCTGAAGACACCTCTGGAGGAAGGACTCGCATCAAATGGAACCAGTGTTGCTGTTTTCACATTAGGATCCTATTATGGATCATCGTTTGGCTCCGATGATTCCATAGTAGCTTTAGCAGTCCACGATCATCCCCATTTAATTTTTCTGCATATATGTGATATTTATGGACTATGCTATCATATATATATATATTTCTATTAAGTATAATGATATTTCAAATTGAAATACTATTGATAGCACGATTTTTACAAATCAAATAAAAAACCCTCTTTTAAAATTTAAGTTGTAAACGTGAGATATTCAAAATAATCCATGTAACCCACCATCATTATAGATCTTAGGATAATTCTTATCTCAAATGGATTTGTTGTGCTACCACAAGATCTATTTGATTTAGAAATTAACCTAGGTCTACGACATGTGATGTCATTAAGATGAATGGACAAATAGTGTAGTTTTGTTGTGATACCACAAGGATTGCACTATGAATTCATGTCATCTCAGTAATGATGGATAAACTTAACTGAATCATTTGATTTGTTGTGCTACCACAAGGTCATTTTGATTCAGGGGTTAAATCGATCGGATATTGCAAATGTTGCAACTGTCAAGAGTTGACTGCCTAAGGGACTTGATGTGATTTGTTGTGCTACCACAAGGTCACATGCATGTTGCCCGAAGGATTCTGATCCCCACTAGGAGATCACCGGAATCTCCCGTTCTGTATATTAGAGGGTCATACAGATCATCGAAAAATAGTGGGAGCCTAAATCTAGATTAAAAGTCCTAAATCAGATTTTAAGAACTATCTGCTCATTTTAATATATATTTCCCTGTAGGTCGCTATGTCGTCACCTAACCCCCTCCGTTGCATACTTGATGCAAACAAACTCACGGGACCTAATTACATTGATTGGTTACGCAACATGAAGATTGTCCTCAGGTGTGAAAAGCTAGCCTATGTCCTGGATCAACCAGATGCAGTGCAACCCAGTGAAAATGCTAACGAAGATGAATTAATTTTAAAAACTGGAAGGAGGACTCTGTCAAAGTCCAGTGTTACATGCTTGGTTCAATGAACAATGAACTGCAACGACAGCATGATAACATGGAACCTAAGACCATTCTGAATCACCTACAAGAGTTATTTGGTGAACAATCCAGAACAGAAAGATATGAGATATCTAAGAAATTGTTCAAGACCAGAATGAGCGAGGGCACATCTGTGCAAACTCATGTGCTCAAGATGATAGAGTGGATTGAGAGGCTTGCAGTGCTCGGCTTTGTTATGAACAATGACCTAAGCATTGACTTAATCCTACAGTCCCTTCCAGATTCATTTTCACAATTCATTATCAACTTCAATATGAACAAAATTGAAGTTAAACTGACTGAGCTGCTCAACATGTTGAAAACAGCAGAAGGCACTATCCAGAAAGATAAGTCAAATGTAATGCTTGTTGGTAAGACCAACAAGAAAAGAAAAGCTGGACAGACCTTTAAGAAAGGTAAGCCTAAAAAGCTAGTGAAAAGCAAACCGGCGGTTCAAAAGGACAAAGCTAAAGTCAATGATAAAGGTCAGAGTTTCTACTGCCATAAAGAAGGTCATTGGAAGAGAAACTGCAAGATTTATCTAGCAGAAAAAGCAAAGGAGAAGCTTGGTGAAGCTTCAGGTATTCTCATGATCGATCTTAACTTGTCTTATAGAGAATCAACATCTTGGGTATTAGATACTGGATGTGTTTCTCATATCTGCAATAACTTGCAGTTGCTAACAAGTAAAAGAAGATTGAATCGCGGAGACGTGGATCTGAGGCTCGGGAATGGAGCAAAAGTTGCTGCGTTAGCTGTGGGGACAGCAAGACTTCAGATGCCGTCAGGAGACTCATTGGAACTGATAGATTGTTATTATGTTCCGACCATTATTAGGAATATCATATCTATTTCATGTTTAGATAGACAAGGATATTCTATGAAACTAGAGAATAAAGGTTGTTCCATTTATCAAGGAGACAAATTGTTTGCTTCCGGATATTTATTGAATGGATTATATTTACTTGATATTTCATATGATGTTTGTTTGGTAAATAAATCTCTTGAACGATTAGATAAGGATGAGAATAATTCGTACCTATGGCATTGTAGGCTAGGTCATATAAATGAGAACAGGATCATAAGGTTGCAAAAGAATGGATATCTTGATCCATTTGATTATGAATCATTTGCAACCTGTGAAGCTTGTCTCATGGGAAAAATGACCAAAGCTCCATTCCCAGGACATGGAGAAAGAGCTAAGGACTTATTGGAACTAATACATAGTGATGTATGTGGTCCAATGTCCACTCATGCTATGGGTGGTTACTCATACTTTGTTTCATTTACAGATGATTTCTCAAGATATGACTACATATATTTAATGAAATATAAGTCAGAAGTCTTTGAGAAATTTAAAGAGTTTAAAAATGAAGTTGAGAACCAGACTGGAAAGAGTATCAAAACTCTTCGATCAGATCGAGGGGGTGAATACTTAAGTACAAAATTCACAGAATATCTTAAGAATAATAGTATTTTGTCTCAGTGGACTCCTCCCTATACACCACAATTAAATGGTGTATCGGAAAGGAGAAATCGTACTCTATTAGATATGGTACGATCAATGATGAGTTATGCCAAACTTCCAATCTCTTTATGGGGATATGCACTGTTGACTACTACATATCTATTGAACAAAGTTCCCAGTAAGTCAGTATCTTCCACTCCATATGAGATATGGAAAGGAAAGAAACCAGACTTTAAGCATGTTAGAGTCTGGGGATGTCCTGCACATGTCAAAAGACATGATCCAGACAAACTGGATTCCAGGACAGAGAAATGTAGATTTGTGGGATATCCAAAAGAGACTTTTGGATATTATTTCTATCAGCCTAGCGATCAAAAGGTGTTTGTCGCAAAAAGAGCTATCTTCTTAGAGAAAGAATATCTTTCAAAAGAAACAGTGGGAGCAAGATAGAACTGGAAGAAATTCTAGACTCACAAATCAACACTAGTTCATCTACTGAACCATTGACTCAAGAACTTGTTCAAGATGATACACAAAAGGTTCGCAGATCAGGTAGAGTGCCTAAGCAGCCTGAAAGATATGTTGGACATATCGATGATGCCAAGCCAAAAGTGCACTTAAATGAGGATGATGATCCTCAAACCTACCTAGAAGCCATAAATAGTCAAGAATCAGAAAAATGGCAAGAGGCAGTGAATTCTGAAATTCAGTCCATGTATGCCAACCAAGTTTGGAACTTGGTTGATCTGCCGGAAGGTATAGTACCTATTGGCAGTAAATGGATCTTTAAAAGAAAGATCGGGGCAGATGGACAGATTGACACATACAAGGCAAGGCTGGTAGCAAAAGGATATCGTCAGAGGCAAGGCATTGACTATGACGAAACCTTTTCTCCAGTTGCCATGATTAAGTCAATCAGAATACTTCTTTCTATCGCCGCATTCTATGATTATGAAATATGGCAAATGGATGTGAAAACAGCATTCCTTAACGGGAACCTTCAAGAAAAGGTGTATATGATACAACTTGAAGGATTCACTTCCATAGAGCATTCAAGCAAGGTATGCAAGCTGCAAAGATCCATTTATGGATTAAAGCAGGCATCCCGAACTTGAAACTTAAGATTTGATGAAGCAATCAAATCTTATGACTTCATTAAGAATGAAGATGAACCTTGTGTATACAAAAAGGCTAGTGGGAGCGCAGTAACCTTTTTAGTACTTTACGTTGATGACATTCTACTCATTGAGAATGATGTAGGAATGTTGTCATCAGTAAAGACTTGGTTATCCAAAAACTTCTCCATGAAAGATTTGGGAGAAGCATCCTATATTCTGGGAATAAGGATCTATAGAGATAGGTCCAAAAGGATGCTTGGCTTATCCCAATCTATGTACATAGATACCATAGTCAAAAGGTTTGGCATGGAAAATTCCAAGAGAGGCCTCGTTCCAATGAGGCATGGAATTTATCTCTCTAAAGAAATGCCTCCCAAGACACCTGAAGAGAGAGCGTACATGGATAGAGTTCCTTATGCCTCGGCAATAGGATCTATCATGTATGCAATGCTATGTACTAGGCTTGATGTGGCACACCCACTAAGTGTCACTAGTAGATATCAGGCTGATCCAGGTGAGGAACACTGGAAGGCGGTGAAACGTATCCTTAGATACTTGAGAAGGACTAAGGATCTATTTCTCGTTTATGGAGGAAACGACTTGGAACTTCGAGGATTTACTGACTCGAGTTTCCAGTCGGATATGGGTGATAGCAAATCCATGTCTGGATTTGTGTTCATGTTAAATGGAGGTGCAGTAAGTTGGAAAAGTTCCAAACAAGAAAGAACTGCAGATTCGACGACCGAAGCAGAATACATTGCTGCAGCTGAAGCAGCCAAGGAGGCAGTTTGGATGAAGAAGTTCATCTCGGCACTTGGAGTAGTTCCAAGCATTTCAAATCTTGTTCCATTGTTGTGTGACAACAATGGGGCAATAGATCAAGCGAAGGAGCCAAGATCACATCAGAAGTCAAAGCACATTCTGAGACGATTTCATCTGATTCGTGAAATCATCGCCCGAGGAGATATAGTAGTTGAGAAAGTCTCATCTGAAGATAATGTAGCAGATCCCTTGACTAAGCCATTGTCTCAAAACAATTTAGAACGTCACCTTAAGTCTATGGGACTTAGACACATGGGTGATTGGCTATAGTCCAAGTGGGAGAATGTTAGAATTGGGTGGCCTCAAAGCCAATCATTGTACATTCTAGTTCAAATTATTAATAAAGGCAATTATTTCTTCATTTATAGTTCTCGCAAATTAACTGTCGTAATGAAGGTCCATAGACAAATGTATGTGTAAGGATCGAGACTTTCGGATCCGGTTTTCGGGGTCGGACCCTGTAGTTCTGGCCCTAGTGGGGACTGAGGTCCTGTGACGATTCGTGTCAGGACCTCGAGACGCGTTTTGAACGGCGTCCACCGATGCAGACGCGTTTCAGGTTCTGCCACGTGGGTGCCACGTGGGCTGGCTTTGGGCCGCGAGAGTACGGCCCTGTCGTGTCGTCTGAACGGCGTCCGCGTGGGACGACGCCTTTCAGACTGCGACTCTGGGATTGTCAGAGTACGGCCCTGACATGTGGCCTGAACGGCGTCTGCGTAGGACGACGTGTTTCAGAGTCTTGTCAGAGCGACCGTCACGTCACCTGATAGACGTCCGTGGATGTCGACGCGTTTTAGCCAGTCTCTGGTTAACCCCGCGAGCCCTCCTTCTTTTCCTCACTTTTCTTCCTTCTCTCTTTCTCTCCTTCCCTTCCGGCGAACTCGGCGGCGATTCCTCCGCCTCCCTCTTTTCCTCCCACCATTTCATCTCTCCCTCCACTCCATCCTCTACCTAGCTCCTACCACTACCACCTCCACTTCCACTGCGGCGTTCCACTCTCCGGACGGCGGCCGACGTCACGGTGGAGTAAGGACGACCACGGCGGTACCGGCGGCAGCGTGGGGCGAGACGGGTGGACGGCTTGAAGCTTGGAGGAGTTCAAGTATCCGGTAGGGTGACGGTTCCCATAGCATCGTGTTTAAGCCATGTTTCCCCTGTTTAAGCATATTATGGATCTTTGGTTTTGGGGGGTAGAACAAGCATGTTTAGGAGTTCTTTTTGATGATATGGGGAATTTTTATGAATGTGATTTCCTGTTGATTGAATTGCTCCTCTTTCTCCTCCGTTTTTGGGTGATTGTGGGGCTGTTTGGGTTGAAAAGGGAGCCCTCGGGCTCATGGCAGACTGGTTCCTGGAGTTGAAAGACGTCGTGCATGGACGACGCCTTTTTGAAGGGCGTCGGGCCATCACGACGCCTTTTAGGCAGGAATCGCCTTTCTGAGAGTCTGCCAGTTCGGGGATTCTGGGACTAAAAGACGTCATGGGTGGGCGACGCGATTTGAATAGCGTCGGGTAGCCATGACGCCTTTTAAGGCAGAAATCCCCTGAGTAATGTTTTCTGGAATTCCTGAATTTCTGTGCTAAATGGCGTCTGAGAATGTCGACGCCTTTCAAAAAGGCGACCACTGGTGTCGACGCCTTTTAAAAAGGCGACCACTGGTGTCGACGCCTTTTAGGCCTGATTCTGAAGACAGTGTTTTACATAAACCAGTACATGGAGCTTGAATGGCGTCGACCTTGGGCGACGCGATTCAAGACAGAATCTCACTAATACATGCCAGTAAAATGTGTTCATACTGCTAGATAGTTGGTTAGTGCATGCTTTAGTGTACTCGGTAGAAATGGATTCTTCATGACCGGATGGCACTGCGTTGTGTGTCGTGCGATCGCGGGCTTTTCACGTGACCGGATCGTACTGTGCCGGGTTCTGGTGTTTTGTGTTACTGTGGACCTGGAGTGACATTGTAGCGCTTTATCACCCTGTGCTGGTGGGGGCGTGAGCACAGCACCGGTAGGGGCGTGGGCGGGGTGACGCCTAGTGAGAGAGGGTCACCTGGTGAACCACGGGGTCAGCTAGTACCGGTGTCGGAGTGGTACATTCGGAGAGTCACTCGTGCTGAGGGAAGGAGTAACCACCTGAGCCAGTTGGGCCGGAGTAGCTAGAGTGCTATCCGAGGGGTTACTGCTTGGTCTCAGCGGGTCGAGGTTTTTCCCACCGTTGTTTGTGTGGTTGACGTGTTCTATCGAGGCGGCAATTGTGGGTTCCCTTGTCGGTTAGTTTAGAAATATGCATGTTTAATACACTTCGACTGCATGTGATTTCACGTTGAGAATTAGGAATTGTACCTACTACTGTGCTTGTTACTTTACCGTTAGCTGTATTTTGCACTTGTGGGTGTGTGCGTGGGCAGTGGGGATCGAAGGATCCCTACTGAGTCTTGTCTTGAGACTCACCCCTGCGGTTTTCAGGTGAGGACTCCCAGCAGACCTAGTGCGGCGTGTGCGGCCGTGTGTTGAGCGTCTTCAGCGGTTGTTCCGGGGTATGCCCCGATGTAGTTGTTATTTATTTCTGGCCTGTATGTTTAATTATTTCTTTTCAGTTGGAGTATGTAATTATTTGCTGTATCGAGTCGCATTGTAATAATTTTAATTCCTGCACTTTCATTTCAATTCAATGCGATGTGAATATTTAGCTTAGTTTATTATTTATTTCCCAGACTTACTAGATCCTGGTTTGGTTCCAAATTAATGATTCGGTACCCATTTAGTAATCGGATCTCCGATTATAGGGTGGCGGGTCCTTACAGTATGGGATATTGAATCATGATGAGATCATGATAGTGAGATCAATATCCTCAGTCAATTGTCTTAAACAGTTCTCGATCATAGGATATTTGAGATGGACATTAAATATCCGATAAGATCGACACAAGTTATGTCTGCTCATGTGATGAGGGTGAATGATCTCACATTCACTCGTGTGGTGACACTAAGACAAACAAGTGGGTGCTCATTAGAGAATGAGTTCACTGAACAGATCCAAATAAGAATTCCTGGATGGTAATTATACCTATTAGTCAACCAGGGAATTGAATCGTTTCAGTAGCACAGTTGGTCCTTTGACCTGAGTCACCAATGATACCTTATTTGTGGACCATTGTATCTTGATTCTCTGACTAGTGAACTTTAACCATTAAGTCCATGATAGTCGGTCTCTCAAATACAGTGGAAAGCTTGCGAAGGTAATTGAGTGAACAAGGGATCACTCACTCTTGGTATAAGACTGGAGAGAGAATGTCCTATGGATGTGTACACAGAAATCTCTGGCCAGGGTCAATTGAAAGAGATGTCTTTCTAGATATTAACTGAGTACTGGAATCCATCTGGATAATGCGATAGAGGGTTTGACTATAAAACCATACCCTTGCGTTATTGAGACATTGCATGAGTGAAGGATTATACCTATGCGATATCTGCACACAGAAAGGTTCAATTAAAGGGGACAGTATCCCTTATATCTTCTGGGATCATGAGGTAGTGTTTGGTGCTGTTCATGATCAGAAGGCCAAGTAAATTAATCATCAGATGATAATTCACTTGTTTATTAAATTAATCATTTAACATATGATGTTTAAATGTTAATCAATAAATATTAAACTCTAGAAACAGTTCTAAGTTTAATGGGCCTGCAACCGGACTGATATATGGGCCTAGAAGGTCACACACATAAGAGTTCTCTTCAGACGGTTAGAGACGTTAAATTTCATGCTTATCTGGGTTTTTATGAAAAGCTGCAGGATAAACATGAAGATTTAATGGAGAATTATCCAAGGCCAAACTCTTGGATAATCATGAGGATTAATCCTTGTGCTTATCCTTATTTCTATATAAGGAGGGACAAGGGGGAGGGGTAAAAAGTTAGTTGGACAATTTTTCACCCCAGATTCTCTTTCTCCTCTCTCTCTCTCCTTCTCTCTCTCTTGGAGTAGATCTGTCTCTCTCCGCGCACGGTGGATTTGAGATCTGGTCGGAGCACTAAAGTCGAGGAGGAAATCGCGTCTGCTGTGGGAACTCGTGTGGATACCTCTAGAGATCGTGCGCGTGCGCGATTACCGAGTCGGCATCATCCACGGGAGATTCGAAACCCCGCAAAGGTGAAGAACCGTTCTTCCCGCGTTTATTTTAATGTCCGTTTTACGATCTCAGCAGCCGATACATAGGAATCGATTTTATTTTCCGCTGTGTTCTAGACGATTCCTTACAGGATGGTCCTCGGACCTGAGACACCAAGGACACCTTGTCGGTGGACTTCTCTGCTTTGACCTTGGTTTACGAATCTCTAGCCACGGGATTCTAAAACGCCAAGGATTGGGTACAGCGGAATACCGTCGAAGGGAATTGTGTGTCAATAAGGAATCATTCGCTCTCGGTACTCAGAGAGAGAATGCTCTAGGAAGGATGCGCGGAAGTCCTTGGCCAGGGCGGACGATAATATCGGGAAAGGAGTTTTCCGATATTCATCAGCGGCGTCCAATCCAAGTTAGTCGACCGGTTAGGGTTTGACAGCTCGCCATGCCCTGAGTTGACTCAAGAGCATTATACGAATGAAGGATTATATCTACGAGGTAACTGTCGGCGGAAAGGTTCCAAGAGTAGGTTACTTAACCCCAATACCTTCCGGGTTCACGTGGTGTTGCTTGGCACCCAACGTGATCGGAGGCCCGGTCGAATTCGATGTGAGACATCAATTTGATTGATTAATTAATTAATAAAGGGTTATTAATTGATTAATAAAGCCAGTGAAGAGTCACTGAGCTTGTTGGGCCATTAACTGGACTGGTACTTGGGCCTAGAGGGTCACACGCAAATGATTCGCAAGGTGATGGATAAATAAGTGGGTTTTATATAAACCGTGGGTTTTTGTGAAAAACCGCGCGGTTAGTATAAAATATAGCGAACGGGCTGAGCAGGCCAAGCTGCTGCTAACCCTAGCCGCTCCTCCTCAGTTTCTCTCTCTCTCTGGCGTCCAGACATATCCAGATCTGCTCCCCCGCTTCTCCGAATCCCGTTCGACGGGAAATCGTCCGCGCGCTGCGACGATCATTGCGGCAACCGGCGGAGGTTTCATGGGCTGCGTAGAACGAGGATCGTGAGGAGGATCGCGTGGACTTCACTAGAGGCCGGGCACTTGCGCGGCTTGCGGTGTCGCACCGACGGAACCGAACGGTTGCGGATTCGAATCCGCACACGGTGAGAACTTCGATTATCCGATAATCGATTTTTGAAACGGGAACGGATCGCTGTTTTAATATTTTATTTTCCGCTGCGTGAGCGATCCGGAGAAACCCGAGAAATCCCAACAGTGGTATCAGAGCCAGGTTCCACTGTTTCTCGTCCCGTTTCGATCTCCAAATTAATTTTTTCATGAGTTATTCCATGCGTTTAATCTGATTATAATGACGAAATAGTGTTCATAAGATGAACACAAATAATTAGATTATTTTTATGTGATTTTTTGGATTTTATTTTGGGTGCTTTGTGTTCTTCGTGGGACGATGAACGGGGAGTTTTCGGCGGCTTCGTAAGCGATTCCCAAGCGTTGGGATGGCGGCCCGGATGCCCGGATCTCTAGAGGATAGTCACCACTGCACATCTGATATCTTTGTCGGTGCCGGAGTGCCATTGGAGGGCTGCAAATTCAAGCCTCAAATTCGGGTTTTGACACCCTGAAAATCCGATTTATTGGGACTTTAAAGGGGCTATCACTGCATCTAGAGAGGGCCCTCGCCGGCTCCGGTGGGCCTGTCGGCACCGGGGACGTCGCCGGCGAGGCCGGGCGGTGTCGGGCCGGCCGCCAGCGGCATCCCATCCGCCGCCGCCTAACCTGCAAACGCAGGTTAGGGTTTCTGTGAAAGGGAAGGGGGGTCTCGGGCTGCGGATGGGGGAGGGGCCGGTCTGGCGAACCGGGCGGGCCGGTTGGACCCTGGCTCGGTCCAGGGTGCCCCGGGTCCGGGCCCCTGGCCGAGCCCCTAGGTCGAACCAGTGGACCAGGTTCCCATCCTGGCTGAGCCCATTTGGGCCTTCCTTATTTTGAATCTTAAAACCCCAATGCCCATTTATAAAAAATTGAAATTGAAAATAAGTTTTAAAATTCAAAACAGTTTTGAAAATTAAATTTATTTTTCAATTATTTTATTTAAATGGACTTAAAATGATTTTGAATCATTACCAAAATATATTAACAATTGGATTAATTATTAGTTGTTAATTAATTAGGGTTAATATTAATTTAAATGTTAAATTGATTATTAACCTCAATTTAACTAATTTAAATGTTAAATTAGTTATTAATAGTTATTAGTCTAATTGTTAGATTATTAACTATTGTTTCATCTAATTGTTAATTAATATTTAAGTTAATTATTAATTTAATTGTTAAATTAATAATTAATTTAAATAACTGATTTAAATGTTAAATTGGTAGTCCTTAATTAATTATTGTTAGTCATTAATTTAATAGTTAAATTAATGATAACTTTAATTATTTAATCTAAGAGTTAGATTAATTAGTTATTAATTACTTAGTGTTAATTATTAGTTTAATAGTTAAATTAAAAATTAACATTAATTAACTAATCTAAATGTTAGGTTAGTAGTTAATAATTAATTGGGTTGATTATTAATTTAAGTGTTAAATTATTAATTGACTTTATTAGATTAATCTAAGAGTTAGATTAGTCTTTAATAGTCTAATTGTTAGATTATTAATGGGATTTAATCTAAATGTTAGATTATTAGAATTGTTCTAATTAGCATGAAATAATATGGAATTATTAATTTGGATTGTGTGCACATGTGATGTGTGTTTTTTATGCTTTTAAATTTGATTTGATTGTATGATAAGTTAATTAAAAGTACTTTCGAAATTCAAATACCAATTTTGATTGGATCCCAGCTTTTTGAAAGCCAAAATTATATATTTTGAAAACTCTTTTATTTTAGCCATGTGATGCGCAGAATCATGTGTGGAATGTTTAAAACACACCGTGGTCATGGATATGCACTTATTTAATTGTTCATGTGATGAATGATGTGTTTGTGTGGATCATGGATGAATGATGGATGTTTATTAATTGTTAATAAATAGAGATCTACGTATCTCTCCCTCTCTCATTCTCTGATGTATTTTTACCTCCCTCACTCTTGTACTCGCCATAAGGCCTTCTTCAATTTACCTGTAAATTCTAGAATTTATTGTAATATGATCGAGGCAACCAAGGAAGGAGCGAGGACGATCCACAGCTGCAACCAAGAAGGCGAAAAGATGAAGATCCTTTGCCTATGTGTTTGCAGGTTTATCTAATGAAAATGTTATGTTAGATTGTGTGTGCGTTTGACTGTTGGCTCCAGTCAAACCCACTGTGCTATCCATGACCACACTAGACATGTATATGATGCATTGTTTTTCTTTTGATTATGAATCAAAGCAGGTATAGTATTTAGTAAATATATATAATATATTTATATACTATCACCTAGAAGAGACCAAGATAAAAGTTATCTAAATACCCTCAGATAAACTCTAAGCCGTAACGCGAGTAGTTAAGAACTTACCGCATGATCCACCATCGTTATAGTCATATGATTCGAATCACTTTAGGCAGGTTTGTTGTGCTATCCACAAGGCATGCTTAATTGGGAGGAGAAACTGTGGCTATGGCATTAGATGCCTATATGATCGGGGTAGAGGAACTATGTAGCTTTGTTGTGCTATCCACAAGGGCTGCATGCAAATCTATGCTCGTCGCGTAACGATGGTTAGTTTAGACCTGAATTAATAGTTTGTTATGCTATCCACAAGGTCATTAAATCTCTGGGGACCGAAGCCATGATCAGATATTGCAAAGAGTTGCAAGTCCCATGAGTTGGGTGCTCTTTGATTGTATTACAGTTTGTTGTGCTATCTACAAGGCTGTAGTGCAAGTCATTCAGATTCTGATCCCCACTAGGAGATTGTCGGCGTCTCCCGCTCTGTATAACTGAGGGTTATACAGTCCGTCGAAAATTAGTGGGAGTTAAACTTGAACAAAAGACCATGTCTTGTTTTAAATTTTAATAATTGAACATCTGCTAAATAGATTTTACATATCTCCTATAGGGAATTATGTCGTCGAATCACCCACTTTGTGGCATACTTGATGCCCTTTTGACTTACCTGATCTACTCGGATTGATTCAGAAACCTGAAGAATGTCTTCAGATCTGAGCACAATAACTTTGTCCCTGGAGCTGATCCTCCTGCTGAATCGGCATTGGATGCCCCTGAAGTAGAGAAGATAGCTAACGATAAAAGATCGAAGGACAAAAACGAAAGAGTAGTAAAGGGTGACTGCTTCTACTATAAGCAGTATGGTCACTGGAAGAGGAACTGCAAGGAGTTCCTTAACGACAAAGCTCATAGAAAGGTGAAGCTGTCTGAAGCTTCAGATATCTATATGATAGATATCAACTTGTCAGTTAAAGATTCCACATCTTAGGTATTAGATACCGGATGTGCTTCTCATATCTGCCATGCTGTGCAGATGCTGACAAGTAAGCGCAAGCTGAGACAAGGCGAGATGGAATTGAGGCTAGGGAACGGCGCAAAAGTTGCGGCGATTGCTGTTGGGACAGCAAACCTCAGGCTTCCATCAGGAGACGCCTTACCATTAGAAGATTGTTATTATGTTCCTACCATAATAAAGAACATCATATCAATATCTTGTTTGGACAAGATAGGATATAGGTTGACTATTGAGAATAGAAGTTATTCGATTTATTATGGTAATAAATCAATAGCTTCAGCATCTTTAGTCAACGGTCTATATCTATTAGATGTTCTTATTACAATCTTCAAATTGATAATGCTCTTAAGAAGGGCAAGAATTGTGTGAACCAAGCCTACATGTGGCATTGTACACTTGGGCATATTGGCGAAACTAGGTTGCAAAAGTTGCACAAGCATGGTTATTTAACAACATTCGATTATGAATCGTTTGAAACATGTGAATCCTGCCTTATGGGAAAGATGGCAAGATATCCATTTACTGGACATGGAGAACGTGCCAAGGACGTTTTGGAACTAATACATTCGGATGTATGTGGTCCCATGTCCACCCAAGCCAAAGGTGGCTACTCATACTTCATCACGTTCACCGATGACTTCTCAAGATTCGGCTATGTGTACTTAATGAAGTACAAGTCGGAAGCATTTGAGAAGTTCAAGGAGTTCAAGAATGAGGTAGAGAAGCAGTTAGGAAAGAGTATTAAAGCTCTTTGATCAGATCGAGGAGGAGAATACTTTAGTACTAATTTCACACAATTCTTAAGGGATAATGGTATCCTTTCTCAGCTAAGCCCTCCATATATAACACAGATGAATGGTGTATCAGAATGGAGGAATCGCACCTTGTTAGACATGGTGCGATCCATGATGAGCTTTTCGAAATTACCGGTGTCCCTCTGGGAGTATGCTCTAGAGTCAACAACATACCTTCTGAACAGAGTACCCAGCAAGTCTGTGGTCTCTACTCCATATGAGATATGGAAAGACAGGAAACCAAAATTTAAACATGTTAAAGTCTGGGGTTGTCCTGCTCATGTAAAGAGGCATGATCCAGACAAGCTGGAATCACGAACTGATAAATGCAGGTTTGTGGGATATCCAAAGGAAACCTTTGGATACTATTTTTACCATCCTGGTGAACAAAAGGTGTTTGTCGCCAGGAAAGCTGTCTTCTTGGAAGAGGAATACCTTCTCCAGGAGAACAGTGGGAGTAAAGTAGTACTGGAAGAGGCTCCAGATCCCCAAACAGCTGCATTATCATCAGATGAGATATCAGTTCCTGAATCTGCTCAGGTACACACACATGAGCCTCGTAGATCTGGTAGATTACCTAGACTACCCGAACGATATGTGGGACATATCGCTGTAGGTGAGTCTAAGGTAGAATATAATGAGGATGATGATCATAAAACCTACCCGGAGGCCATAGAAGGCCCAGAAGCCGAGAAATGGCGAGAAGCCATGAACTCAGAAATCCAGTCCATGTACACCAACCAAGTTTGGAACTTGAAGGACTTGCCCCAGGGTATTGTACCCATCGGTTGCAAGTGGATCTTTAAGAGAAAGATCGATGCTGATGGACGGATCGACACTTATAAGGCAAGGTTGGTGGCAAAGGGATATCGTCAAAGGCAAGGAATTGACTTTGACGAGACTTTCTCACCAGTTGCCATGATAAAGTCGATCAGTAAAGACCTAGCTGTCGAAAAACTTCTCCATGAAAGATTTGGGAGAAGCATCCTACGTATTGGGAATATGGATCTATAGAGATAAATCAAAGAGGATGCTTGGAATGACCCAATCCTTGTATATAGATACCATAGTCAAAAGGTTTGGCATGGAAAATTCCAAAAGAGGTCTCATACCGATGAGACATGGAATTAATCTCTTAAAAGAGCAGTCTCCTAAGACTCCTAATGAGAGGGCGTTCATGGATAGAATACCTTATGCCCCTGCCATAGGATCTATCATGTATGCCATGCTATGTACACGGCCTGACGTTGCATTTGCTCTAAGTGTTACGAGTAGATTTCAAGCTGATCTAGGCAAAGAGCACTGGAAGGCAGTGAATTGTATCCTTAAGTACTTGAGAAGAACTAAGGATATGTTTCTTGTCTAAGGAGAAGGTGACTTGAAACTGCGAGGCTTTACTGACTCGAGTTTCCAATCGGATCCAGATGATAGCAAGTCTACATTTGGATTCGTGTTTACTTTGAAAGGAGGCGTAGTGTGCTGGAAGAGTTCCAAGCAAGTAACCACTGCAGATTCGACAACTGAAGCCGAGTACATCGCTGCAGCTGAAGCCGCCAAGGAAGCAGTGTGGTTGAAGAAATTCATCACCGACCTCGACGTAGTTCCCAGCATCTCTGAGCCTGTTCCTCTGTTGTACGACAACAATGGAGCGATTGCGCAAGCGGAAGAGCCACCGTCTCATCAGAAATCGAAGCATATTCTGAGGCGCTTTCATCTTATCAGAGAGATCATATCTAGAGGAGATGTAGTAGTGGAAAGAGTTCCATCCGTCGACAATGTAGCAGATCCAATGACAAAGCCGTTGGCTCAAATTGTGTTTGAGCGTCACCTAGAGTCTATAGGCTTATTGTATAAAGATGATTGGCTTTAGTTCAAGTGGGAGATTGTTAGGTTTAGGTGGCCTACAAGCCAATCTGACTATGTAAATCTCGTTCATTTATTAATATAATGGCATAATATTCATTATGTGTAAATCGCATTAATTATCGTTTCGTAATGAAGTCCGTGAATATGTGCTATAGTGATCAGATTATGATGAGATCATACTAATGAGACTGATCACTTAAACACACATATTCTTAAATCGTTCCTAGTCGGAGGATATCCGAGAAGGACATCGGATATCCGGTTAGACTAGTACATATTACTCCTGCTCATATGATGAGGGTGACTGATCTAATAAGTCACTTGTATGGAGACACTAAGGCGAATCTGTAGGTGCTCATTGGAGAATGAGTTCACTGAACTGATCTGACTGAATCGCTGGATGGTATTGTACCTCAATGTCAACCAGCTTGATTTTATTGTCGCAGTTGCGTGGATGGTCCTCAGACCTGAGACACCAAGGACACCTTGTCGGTGGACTTCTGTGCTTTGACCTTGGTTTACGAATCTCTAGCCACGGGATTCTAAAACGCCAAGGATTGAGTACAGCGGAATACCGTCGAAGGGAATTGTGTGTCAATAAGGAATCATTCGCTCTCGGTACTTAGAGAGAGAATGCTCTAAGAAGGATGCGCGGAAGTCCCTGGCCAGGGCGGACGATAATATCGGGAAAGGAGTTTTCCGATGTTCATCAGCGGCATCCAATCCAAGTGAGTCGACCGGTTAGGGTTTGACAGCTCGCCATGCCCTGAGTTGACTCGAGAGCATTGTACGAATGAAGGATTATATCCACGCGGTAACTGTCGGCGGAAAGGTTCCAAGAGTGGGTTACTTAACCCCAATACCTTTTGGGTTCACGCGGTGTTGCTTGGCACTCAACGTGATCGGAGGCCCGGTCGAATTCGATGTGCGACATCAATTCGATTGATTAATTAATTAATAAAGTATTATTAATTGATTAATAAAGCCAGTGAGGAGTCACTAGGCTTGTTGGGCCATTAACTGGACTGGTACTTTGGCCTAGAGGGTCACACGCAAATGATTATCAAGGTGATGGATAAATAAGTGGGTTTTATATAAACCGGGGGTTTTTGTGAAAAAACGCGCGGTTAGTATAAAACATAGCGAACGGGCTGAGCAGGCCAAGCTGCTGCTAACCCTAGCCGCCCCTCCTCAGTTTCTCTCTCTCTCTGGCGTCCAGACAGATCCAGATCTGCTCCGCCGCTTCTCGGAATCCCGTTCGACGGGAAATCGTCCGCGCGCTGTGGCGATCATTGCGGCGACCGGTGGAGGTTTCGTGGACTGTGAAGAACGAGGAACGTGAGGATATCCATCATGAGGAGGATCGCGTGGACTTCGCTAGAGGCCGGGCACTTGCGCGGCTTGCGGTGTCGCACCGACGGAACCGAACGGTTGCGGATTCGAATCCATACACAGTAAGAACTTCGATTATCCGATAATCGATTTTTTGATTTTCAAAATGGGTACGGATCGCTGTTTTAATATTTTATTTTCCGCTGCGTGAGCGATCCAGGGAAACCCGAGAAATCCCAACAATAGGTGTCCTCTAAGCCAATCATAAGGTACCTATTTCAATCTGGTTCACTAATAAATGGCATTAAATTCATTATGTAAATTGGCATATTTATAATTGCGCATAATGAAGTCCATGAATATATGCAATAGTCATCAGATTATGATGAGATCATAATAATGAGATTGATGACTTATAAACACATATTCTTAAGTGCTCCTAGTCGTAGGATGTTTGAGAAGGACATCAAACATCCGGTAAGACTAGTATAGGTTTTTCCAACTCATATGATGAGGGTGACTGATCTCGTTAGTTACTCGTGTGGAGACACAATGGTAAACCTGTAGGTGCTCATTGGGGAATGAGTTCACTGAACTGATCCGACATGAATCGTCGAATGTTAATTTACCTGACTGTCAATCGGCTTGATTCATCATCAGAGTGGCATTGTTGATCCTTGGACTTGAGACACCAAAGATACCTTGTCAGTGGACTTCTGGACTTTGACCTTGACCTACGAATCCCTATCCACGGGATCTCTAATAGTCAAGGATTGGGTCCAGCGGAAGACCTTCAAAGGTGATTGTGTGTTCAATATAGGATCGTTCGCTCTCAGGTAGCTGGATAGACAATGCTCTAGAATAAATCCGCAGGAGTCTTTGGCCAGAGCAGAAACAATATCAGAAAAGAGGTTTTCGGATATTGTACAGCGGAGTCTGATTCAAGTGAGTTGACCATCTAGGATTTGACAGTTGACCATACCCTAGCTTAACTCGAGAGCATTGTGCGAACAAAGGATTATAGCCACGCGGTAACTATGGACAGACAGGTTCCATGACTGGATTGCTGAACCCCGTTACCTTCCGGGATCATGCGGTGTTGCTTGGCACCCAACTTGATCGAAAGTCCTTCCAAATTTGCATTCGTTGTTAATTCGGCTAAGTAATTAGTTAATATCTAGATATTAATTAATTACAATAAGTCAATAACTAGTTATTGGACTTAACGGGCTGAAAATCGGACTGGTAAATGGGCCTAGAGGGTAACACGCAATAAGATTCTCAGTCGGTGGTACATAAGTGGGATTTATATTAACTCGGGGACTTTTGTGAAAAGTCACGCCGACTTAATATATATATATATGCTCTGTTGTGATACCCTGGGCCAAGCTCTATAGTTTCCCCATGCTGGTCGTCATCCCTCCTTTCTCTCTCCTTCTCTGGGCACCCCGTTCGAGGTGCCCGAACAATCTCCGTCTCTGCCGCATATGATTCCCGAAAGTCAGGAATTCCCATCGGCGGGTTTTCGGCAATCGTTGCGGCGACGGATCTTCAACGAGCAAGCTGATACGGACGAGGGAGCGAGGACGAACCACCGCAGAGGATCGCATGGATACCGCTGGAGGCCGGATGCTTGTGCGGCTCGCGGCATCGCCTCGACGGAACCGAGACGGTTGCAGATTCACATCCGCGCAGGATAATCAGATTACGACCCGTTAGTTTTTGGTTTTAGTTTTTCGTTCCGAATCGGATCAGTGGGCATCTGGCGGGATATTTTATTCATCGTTTCCTCTGCGTTCTTCGTGTCCCGCCCAGATCCTAACAACACCAAGTTAAGGGGATCTGATCCCTTTGAGATCTCCACCTTAACCTTTCATAAACTGTGTTTATGTACTCATAATTATGTTCGACACATCCATCATAACTGCTGGCCAACAACGAGTCAGAACGACATCAGTGTGATACAGGTCGATTTTTCCTACGCCACACATGTTAATCTGCTTCGACTTAACTGCTTTCTTAGACATGCTCCGTTAGGCCGCATGTATCATGGTCTATGGAAAACATGCTAAAGTAGCATCATCAAGTGTTCACTTCATGACAAGGTGCATAGTATCAAAGGGCATAATAAAAAGGCAGAAGCTTCACACAGTGACGAAGTAGGGATCCATTCAGTCACTCCTCTGAAGGTCGTAAGAATAGCATATAAAGTATGATCAGTATGCTATGGTGGAGCTCTCAGTAGGAACGGCCATGCTCATGCACCATATAAACCTATAACCCTACGCTTCACTAAGCGCATCCAGGTTGCCCATATGACTCTCATCAGATTCAACTATCAACAGGCTACATAAAGGAGTCCATGTCCGACTATTTTCAATCAGTCTCATCTTACCTATCTGCTAAGGCGATTTAGACTCTTATTACGCTCCCACTAAACGTAATATATATACACTCCCACCGAGTGTCAAGACTACAGAGTCTATCTCATCATGCTCGCTCTCATAGCGACATGGCGATCGTCCATGTGAGTGGACCGATGAATACCTGGTGGTCAACACATTTACATTCACAAATATAAGTGCACTAATAATGCAAAGGAAATACTCGTATTTTATTGCATAAAATGGTGTCCTTGTATAAAAACAACTAGATCCTTCATAGTCCTAAACCTCCAACATGTTTGAGAAACGCAATTCTCACAAGAGGTTTTGTGAAAGGATCTGCAAGCATCTCACTAGTAGAGATATATCTAAGGACCACCAACTCTTGCGCAATGATGTCTCTGATAAAGTGGTAACGAGTGTCAATATGCTTTGACTTTCCGTGATACTTGGGGTCCTTCGTGTAGGCTATCGTGGCCATATTGTCGCAATAGACCACAACAACATCTTCTACATATGTTATGACATCCAAGTTCACCAAGAATCGCCTCAACCAAATGGCTTCCTAGACCGCAGCAGTGCAAGCAACGTACTTAGACTCCATTGTAGACAAGGAGACACATGCTTGCTTCTTGCTGCACCAAGAAATAGCTCCTCCTCCAAGTACGAATGCATATCCCGAAGTGGATTTACACTCATCTCTGTCAGCTGATCCATCGGCATCCGAGTATCCAGTCAACCTAAGGCTCCCACCATGATAGCACAGAGCGAGGTTCTCAGTACCTCGCAGATATCTGAAAATCCTTTTCACTGCTAGCCAATGCACAGTTCTAGGATTACTTTGATATCTACTAACCATGCCAACTGCAAAGCAAATGTCGGGACGAGTGCACATCATGGCATACATGAGGCAACCGACTGCATTGGCATAAGGGACATTCTTCATTCGTTCTTTCTCTTCCTTTGTATTGGGACATTGCTCAATGCTAAGAACTGAGCCCCTCTCCATTGGAGTATCCATAGGCTTGGCTTTATGCATCCGGAAGCGCTCTAAGATTTTCTTGATGTAAGTCTCTTAATACAAATTTAGAAGTCTCTTGGATCGATCCCTTTGGATCTTTACTCCCAGTATATAATCAGCCTCACCTAAATCCTTCATCTCAAATGTAGAGGACAACCACTCTTGAGTGGTTTTGATTAACTCCATGTCATTCCCGGCTAGCAATATATCGTCAACATATAAAGAGAGAATGAGAACACTTTTCTTAACTCTCTTGACATAGACTCAGTGGTCCTCTTCGGTCATTCTGATGCCAATCGAAATGATTGCTTGGTGGTACCGATAATACCACTGTCTAGACGAGTGCTTGAGACCATATATAGAACGTTTTACGCCGCACACTTTCCGCTCTTGTCCTTCAGTTTCAAAGCCCATAGGCTGGGCCATATAGATCTCTTCGTCTAATTCTCCATTGAGAAAAACTGTCTTTACATCCATCTAGAACAATTCCCAGTCTAGATGAGCGACGATAGCCAGGATGAGGCGAATAGAGGCAAATCTCACCATTGGGGAGAATGTCTCTTCGTAGTCTATTCCCTCTAATTGGGTATAACCTTTCGCCACGAGTCGGGCTTTATACTTGTCAATTGACCCATCAACCTTACACTTGACTTTAAGAACCCACTTGATCCAAATAGTCTTGCGTCTAGGTGGTAGATCAACAAACTCCCATACTTCGTTCTTAGCTATTAAATTCATTTCTTCCCTCATTGTAGTTATCAACTTTTCTAAGTCAGGTGTGGTCATAGCTTCTTCGTAGGATGCAGGCTCATCAGCATCCACAGAAGTACACATGTATGATTCCCCTTCAATCGTGAAATGACGTCAAGGGATATGTCCACGTTGACTTCTATGAGGTAAAGTATTAAGTGGTTCACTCCCACTGTCCATTGGAACACTCCAACTATCTTCGGCAACTTCTAGGTTGAGACTAATTCCCCCCGTGCCGAACGACATAGTATTATCATCAGGATCTTGCATCTCATATAGTTGCATGTCTTGTCTGACCTCTCCTAAAGATGGGTAATCTCCCTCAAGGAAGACCACATCACGGACCTCTTTCTCAGTCATTCCTCCATCTGGATGTTCACCATACATCACATAGCCCTTAGATTGCTCAGGGTACCTGATGAACACATGTTTGCTAGCTCTAGGACCCAACTTCCCATACTTATGAGAAGTACTGTGAACATATCCAGCTAATCCCCACGGGCGTAAGTCCTCCAAGTAGGACTTTTTGCCTGTCCATAGTTCGTAGGGAGTTGAATGTATTGACTTAGAAGGCACTCGGTTCAAGATATAGACAGCAATCAATAGTGCATCTCTCCAGAAATTTATTGAGGGGTTAGCTTGTGCCATTATCGACCGAACCATTTCTATAAGAGTACGATTCCTTCTCTCTACAACACCATTTTGTTGCGGAGTATAAGGACTAGTAATGTAAGGACTGAGGTTTCGGGTTAAGTTTTCGGATCGGTTTCGGATCGGATCCCCTGAGTCGGACCTTGAAGGGTCTGGAGAGTTTCTTCTGAATGACGTCTACACTACACGACGCCTTTCAAACGGTGTCTTGATAGGTGGACGCCATTTAGACGTTTTGCTGTTGTGCCACGTGGGCGCCACGTGGGGGGGTTGCGGGCCGCGAGAGAACGGCCCCTGTCTCGTCGTCTGAACGGCGTCCATGATGGACGACGCGATTCAGACTGCCACCCTGCGATGTCAGTGTACGGTGCCTGACATGACAGCTAAACAGCGTCCGTGGTGGTCGACGCGTTTCAGACAGCTGTCAGTACGGCCCGTCCTGTCATCTGATAGGCGTACTTCTCGCTCGACACGTTTTAGGCAGTTCTTGATTGACCCCGCGAGCCCTCCTTTCTTTCCCTCATTTCTCACCCTTCACTCTCTCTCCTCTCCCTCTCCGCCTCCTCCGATCCCACTTTTCCCCTTTCCCTTCCTCTTCTTCCTTTTCCACCACTCCAACGCCTCCCTACCTCTCACCTCTGCCACCACCACTTCCTTCGCGGCGTTCCATTCTCCGGACGGCGGCCGACGTCCCGACAGAGTGGCGGCGTCCTCGAGGGTACCGGCGGCGGTCTGCGGTGCGGCGGTTCGGCGACACGGAGTCAGGAGGAGTTCAAGTATCCGGTAGGGGGACGAACCTTGTATGTGTTGCTCGTGTTTTCTTAGGCGTGTTGTGATGTATTTTGGGCTAGATTGAGCATGTTTAGGGGGTATTCTTGTGGGTATGGCCGTGTTCGTAAATATGGTTTTGTAGCATGTTTGTGTGGATCAACTTCTCTTCCTCCCCTTTTCCGTTTTGGGGCTTCTTCGGGGTAATTGGGGTCAAGGGAGGAGCCCTCGGTTCGAACCAGGGAACCAGGTTTCTGGCGCTAAACGGGGTCGTGCCTGGTCGACGCCTTTCAGAAGGACGTCAGGGCAGTACGACGCCTTTTAGGGCAGAAACCACTCTGTTCGAAGTCTCACGAGTTAGTGATTTCTGGCGCTAAATGACGTCATGGATGGACGACGCCTTTCAGAAGGACGTCGGGCCATCATGACGCCATTTAGGCAAGAAATCACCCCGACTAAGGGTCCGTCAGTTCGGGGATTCTGAGCCTAAAAGACGTCATGGGTGGGCGACACAATTTGAATAAGCGTCGGGTAGCCATGACGCCTTTTAAGGCAGAAATCCCCTAAGTAATGTTTTCCTGAAATTCCTGGATTTCTTAGCTGAATGGCGTCGGAGGATGTCGACGCCTTTCAAAAGGCGACCGCTGGTGTCGACGCCTTTTAGGCCAGAGTTCGTGGCCGGAGTTTTATGAACCAGCTTAGGGAGCTTGAATGGCGTCGGCCTCGGGCGACGCGATTCAAGACAGAATAACACTAATTCATGCCAGTAAAATGTGTTCATACTGCTAGATATTCGGTTAGTGCATGCTTTAGTGTACTCGGATTCTTCGGGACCGGATGGCACTGCGTTGTGTGCCGTGCGATCGCGGGCTTTTCACGTGACCGGATCGTACTGTGCCGGGTTTTGGTGGTTTTGTGTTACTGTGGACCTGGAGTGACATTGTAGCGCTTTATCACCCTGTGCTGGTGGGGGCGTGAGCACAGCGCCGGTGGGGGCGTGGGCGGGGTGATGCCTAGTGAGAGAGGGTCACCTGGTGAACCCCGGGGTCATCTAGTACCGGTGTCGGAGTGGTACATTCGGAGAGTCACTCATGCTGAGGGAAGGAGTAACCACCTGAACCAGTTGGGCCGGAGTAGCCAGCGTGCTGTCCGAGGGTTACTGTTTGGTCTCAGCGGGTCGGTGTTTCCCACTTTCGGTTGTGTGGGCGGTGTTTCCTACATGCGGCTGTGTAGTTGGTGTGTTTCCCCCTTTCGGAGGAGTGGTTGGCATGTTTTGCCGAGACGTGAGTTGTAGGCTTCTTGATAGAATGATTTTAGAAATATGCATGTTACATTTCGAATGCATATGGTTCATATTGAGATTTTAGGAGTAGTGTGCTACAGCTTTACTTGCCTTATTACCTGTACCTTTATTACTGCACTTGTGGGTGTGTGTGTGGGAGGCAGGGGATCGGATGATCCCTACTGAGCCCAATTCTGGTGTGGCTCACTCCCTGCGTTTTCAGGTGTGGTCCTTGTGGCATGTAACGGCGCGTGGCGTTCTCCTTGGTGTGCGGACCAGCAGCTATCTTAGTTTCCGGGGTATGCCCCGACGTTGTTGTACCGTATTTTTACCTGTACTTAATTAATTTGTTTGACATGTAATTATTGTTGGACTGTGTACGGACATTATTATTTTACTTCCTGCGCACTGTACCCCTTGTAGTCTGTGTGAATGTTATATTTAATCTTGTTTAACGCTTACTCCTGCAGATGTATGTATAAGATCCGGGTATGAACCTACAGTTAATGGGCCGACATCCATTTAGTGGCCGGGTCTCCGGTCATAGGATGGCGGGTCGTTACAGTTGGTATCAGAGCTCAGTCTGGTCGAGTAAGTGGTAAACTGGGTTAAATATCGTAGTCCAACAATAAGTACGAGTCTGTACAGGCGATGGCTGCTGGTGTAGAGTGATAGGTTTTGACGTGTTTTTGTTGATTTTTTTTGCGTTCGTGAGGTAGTGATGGCGCCGAGGAAGAGAGTTTCGTTGGCTCGTAGTACGAGATCAGACGATGGTAGTTCGGGGGCAGAAGGGCATAATGTGGATCGTTTCGTGGAGGCTATGATTGGAGCTATGGGTAGATACCAGCAGGGAGACGGTAGCGAGGGATCCAATTCCCGAGGTGACCAGTTCACGGTATTAGAGCGGTTTTTGAGGTTGGAGACCCCTTCTTTCACAGGTCGACCAGTCCCAGACCAGGCAGCTCGTTGGATTAAGGAAGTGGAGAAGGCGTTTGACGTTCTTGAATGTGCTGAGAATGATAAGACCTTGTTGGCAACCTATTTGTTGAAGGATAATGCATACGAGTGGTGGGTTACCGTCAAGACAAGGATGTTTACAAATAGATCTTTGAGAGAGATCCCTTGGGAGGTATTTGTGAGAGAGTTCAGTAGACAGTACTTTTCGAGGCTCGTCCAGGAGGCCAAGGAAAGAGAATTTATGGAATTGGTGCAGAATGACATGTCAGTTCTAGATTATCATGCGAAGTTTGTGGCTCTTGGAGGATACGTTCCACACTTATTTGAGCAGGAGAGATATAGAACCGAGAGATTTGTAGATGGACTCCGATATGATCTAAGGACAATGGTGGCACCTCAGTGTTGTAGAGATCTGGCGTCAGCGGTTCGATGCGCGGCAGCGGTGGAGACTCAATTTCAGCAAATGGCAAAAGAGTTGGAGCGATCGGTACGGGGGAAGCAGCAAGGCAAGAGCAAATCAACGGTCCTTTCGTCAGGCGGTTCGAGTTCCTTTGAGTTCGGGTCCCAAGGGACGTCACGTGATGAAGATGAGGACGGTTCGGCCCAACAGATGCAGACTGAGGCTAGCAGGCAGCAGGAAAAGAGACATGATGCGGCAGATTATTGTCCCCGTTGTGGTAGGTATCACGGCAACCGGGTGTGTCCATTGGTCGCGGGTAACTGTTTTGGCTGTGGCAGGAGGGGACATCTCGCGAGGAACTGTCCCCAGAAGAATAAGGCAAGTCAGGGGCCGAGTGGTCAGTAGGAGCCGGTACCTTATATAGTGTTGTGTGTTCTTTCTGTGGAGATTCGAGATGCGGAGATAGATGGACACTCTTATCTTGTCTTATGAGGTAGTAGTTGTGAACTCTTATGGCACTCTTTATGCATTTGGGTTGTGGTGGTGATTTGGTATTGTAATGTGTACTTTGTAAGGTTATTATATAATGATGTTGGTCTATCAATTTTGGTGGAATCATGGAACATATTTAATTTGGTATTGAGCTGTTTGACTGATTGTGTGTGGGGAGCCCCGTGTAAGGGTGTGATCGGTGAGGGCATTAGCAGGATTTTACCGATGGTTGGTCCAGGGGTTTTCTTCGATAGCAACCCCCCCTTGTTGAGGTTGACTCGTAGGGGAGTTCGTCTCACTTGGACCGAGGAGTGTGAGCGGAGTTTCATTAAGTTGAAGACTCGCCTCACTTGGGCTCCAGTGTTGGTACTTCTATTAGGTTCCAGTGGATTTGTGGGGTATTCAGTTGCATCACATCGAGGTTTGGGTGCGTTTCTGATGCAACTTGGTAAGATTGTGGCCTATAGGAAGTTGAAGAAGCTTGAGGAGAACTATCCATCTATGACTCAGAGTTGGCAGCCGTGGTGTTTGCACTATAGATCTAGAGGCATTGTTTGTGTGGGGATTATTTGAGCAGACTGTGGAAACTCCCTTTTGGATTCCACGTGAGGCTGATGGAGCCAGGTTGGCCAGCAGTGTACCATACCGTAATTAAGATTTAGAGGGCAGATGCAGAGTAACCGCAGGTTCTCCAGAGTTCAGAGGTGGAATTGTGGGGCAGTAGTACAGTCAGGATTGAGGTAGACTTTGTGATTTGACCGTGAAGGACGTGCGCAGGTGTCCCTTTTTAAGGCACACTGTTCTAGATAAATGATGCTTCCCAGATCAAGTAAGACGTATCATTGTTAAGGTGGTCTAGTAGGACGGAGGACAGAGTTGACTTTGTAATTGAATGCTTGAATTGTTGGCAGGTTAGTGTGGAATATCAGAGTGGCGCAGCGGTAGCGTGGTGGCAGTCCTTGCCGATCCCGGTGTGGAGACGGGAGCTTGCGACTTGAGGCATGTATTAGGATTGTTTTATTCCCTGGTGGAGGGAGCGTGATCTGAATTACCATTGAGCAACTGACTACGTCAGCACACTTCCTGGCTATCAGGAAGGACTGGTCAGTCGGTAAGTTGGCTGAGTTGTTTGTGAGTCAGATCATCTCTTTCTACTCGATGTGCCCTTATCCATCATGTCGGATCGGGCTTTGAGATTTACTTCTTAATTGTGGGAAGAGTCTTTGGAAGACTTTGAGTACGCGGTTAACCTTCAGCCCGGCCTATCATCCCGAGGCTGATGAGCGGTCAAAGGGGGGCCATTCGGATTTTAGAAGTTTTGCTCGTGGCATGTTGCCTAGACTGAGGTGGTTTTTGGGGGCAACATTGGTTTCAGTGGGGTTGTGTGTACCATAGCAGTTGCCACTCTAGCTGAAAAGACCCGCCATCCTATGACCGGAGACCCGGTCACTAAATGGATGTCGGCCCATTAACTGCGGGTTCACACCCGGATCTCACACAACACATCTGGAGGAGTAAGTGCTAAACAAGGCTAAATATGACAATCACACGGACTACAAAGGTAAACGAGTGCGCAGGAAGGAAAATAACAATATCCGTATACAGTCCAACAATAATTACATGTCCAACATTATAAATAAGTACAGGCAGAAGGAAAGTACAACAACATCGGGGCATACCCCGGAACAGAGATAGCTGCTGGTCCGCACACCAAGAAGGCACCACACGCCTCCACACGCCGCGAGGTCCACACCTGAAACCGCAGGGAGTGAGCCACACCAAAATTGGGCTCAGTAGGGATCATCCGATCCCCTGCCTCCCACTCACACACCCACAAGTGCAATAACAGGAACATATGGCAATCAAGTAAAGCAGTAAACATAGCACCCAACTCTGACATGAAACGTACGATAAGCAGTGTAGCAAGAACCATTCTAGCAACCCGAAGAACCCAACACAGAGTCACGTCTCACAGTCAAAGTCCACGAAGCGACTGAACCACACTGTCGGCCGCAGTCAAACATCGCCTCCCAACACTACCACGACTGCTCACGCCTGTCCACCCCTACAGTGTTCCGGGGCACTGTAGGGTGAGGCAGTGATTCAAACTAGGACTAGCTGGAACCAGTGTACCGCCACTGCCAGCTACGTGTGCACACAAGCAGTCTAGACTGCTGTCCTACCGTCCGGATTGCCTCCACGCTAGGCCTCAGCGCTTCAGGAGGGCCCTGGGGACCGGCGAACCCCCGTCAAGCCGAAGCTACAGGAACTACCCACAACCCTAACCTCCCGGGCTGCGTCAGGCCAAAGGGCTAAGGGTACCACTCGTAACCTTGATCAAAGGTCACATCAGGCCCAGTGGCTACAGGGGTAAAACAACTACAACAGTACCACACCCAGCTCCACAGCAAGAAACGCGCCGGAAGCTGCTACGACAAACAGGGAAACCCGACCCACTGAGGCCAACCAGCAACCCCTCGGATAGCGCACCAGCTACTCCGGCCCGACGGGCTCAAGGTGGTTCTGCTTCCCTCAGCTAAAGGTAAACCACAACATGTACCCCTTCTCCCACCGGTACGGCACAATGCCTCACAGACACCATGACCCTGTCCCCATCGGTCCATGGTGACAACGTTAACCACAGTTAATCCAATCCACAATCGCTTTTACATATAACATGATGTAATTCCATTCACGCAGAAGTCCTCAGTCTCAGTGTACAACGTGAAACATGCATTTGAGTCGCCCCACAGTGAAAACACATGATAAAACCAGGATTACACAGTTCTGTCTTGAATCGCGTCGACCTAGGTCGACGCCATTCAAGCCCCTCAGACAGGTTCCTTTAACAACCAGATTATTCCTTGAAACAAGTCGTCATAGGGAGTCGCCTATTTAAAACGCGTCTAGGTCCACAGACGCCATTTACACCGAAATTCCAGATTCACATACCCTCACTCGGGGTGATTTCCTGCCTAAATGGCGTCATGAGGGCCCGACGTCCTTCCGAAAGGCGTCGTCCATCCATGACGTCATTTAGCGCCAGAACCCCTACTCGTAAAACCTCGAACAGGGAGGTTTCTGCCCTAAAAGGCGTCGTACTGCCATGACGCCCTTCTGAAAGGCGTCGACCAGGCACGACGCCGTTTAGCGCCAGAAACCTGGTTCCCTGGTTCGTTGCGAGGGTTTCTCCCTTAACCCCAAACACCCCGAAAAGACCCAAAATAGAAGGGGAATTCAACCACCACAAGCATGCTACAAATCCACGTTCACGAGCACGGCCATACCCACAAGAACACCCCCTAAACATGCTCAATCTAGCCCAAAACACAACATGCCACGCCAAGGAAACCACGAGCAACACATTCACAATCCATGCAAGGTTCGTCCCCCTACCGGTTCTTGAACTCCTCCAAGCTCCTCGCCGCCGACCCGCCGCACCGCAGACCGCCGCCGGTACCCTCGAGGACGCCGCCACTCCGCCGGGACGTCGACCGCCGTCCGGAGAATGGAACGCCGCGAAGGAGGTGGTGGGGGTAGAGGTGAGAGGTAAGAAGGCTATGGAGTGATGGAAGAGGAAGAAGAGGAAGGGAAGGGGAAAAGAGAGTCGGAGAGGGCGAGGAGAGAGTGAGTGAAGGCGAGAATGAGGGAAAGAAGGGGAGGCTCGCGGGGTCAATCTGAATCCAGTTAAAACGCGTCGATCGAAGTAGACACCTATCAGTCTGACAAGACAAGCCGTACTGACAGCGGTCTGAAACGCGTCGCCCACCGCGGACGCCGTTCAAACGACAGGACAGGCCGTACTGATACGCTCTGGCGCCGTACCCTGACATCGCAGAGGTCACAGTCTGAATCGCGTCGACCAACATGGACGCCGTTCAGACGATGTGACCGGGGCCGTACTCTCGCGGCACGAAACCCGCCCACGTGGCGCACACGTGGCACAACAACCTGCAGACCTAAATGGCGTCCACACAACCTGACGCCTTTTGAAAGGCGTCGAGCAGTGCTGACGCCATTCAGCCAGGAATCTCAAGACCCCACAGGGTCCAAACCAATGGATCCGGCGCGAACCCGACCCGAATACAGAACCCAAAACCTCAGTCCTTACATTCTCCCCCCCTTAAAAGAATTTCGTCCACGAAATTGCAACCGCTCAACGCTCAACTCGGCTAACCATCACACGCCGATACACACCAATAACAACAATCATTCTCACCAATCACCCACACAGGGTTCCAACACATTCACGCCAAGTTAACTAAGATTCTCAATTCTGACAAAAGCTGATAGATCAAAATATCCACACACTAGCAAGGCACATACTACAAAACCGATTTCTCCGCCAAACCCAAATACTTACAAGTGCCACACGAGTTCACAACCACCTCTGAAAAAGACAAGATAAAAGTGCTCTTCTAGCACAACCTCTCGAACCTCCACAAGGAGACGCGGCTCCAATCACGTCTCGAACACTCACTAACCGCTAGGTTCCTGACCTGCCTGGTTCTTCTGGGGACAGTTCCTCGCGAGATGTCCCTTCCGACCACAGGCGAAACAGCTACCAGTGATCAAGGGACATATCTGGTTGCCATGAAATCTGCTACATCGGGGACAACGATCCGCAGCGTCCCGCCTCGCCTCCTGCTGCCAGCTGACCTCCGTCTGCATCTGCTGAACCGAACCATCCTCATCCTCGTCATAAGGTACCTCCTAGAACTCGACCCCAAAGGAACTCGAACCTCCTGACGAAAAGACCGCTGATCCATCCCTGCTATGCTGCTTCCCCTGTGCTGAACGCTCCGATTCCTTTGCCGCGTGTTGGAATTGCATCTCCACCACTGCCGCGCATCGAACTGCTGACACCAGGTCCTTACAACAATGAGCTGCCACAAACTCCCTCAGATCATGCCGAAGTCCATCCACAAATTTCTCCGTCCTCAGATCCTCACGCTCAGATATGTGTGGAGCGAATCTTCCCAGAGCTACAAATTTCATCTGATACTCAAGAACTGACATACCATCCTGCACCAATTCCATAAACCCCCTTTCCTTGGCCCTACGAACGTGCCTCGGAAAGTACTGTCCACTAAACTCTCTCACGAAGCCTTCCCAAGGAATCTCTCTCAAAGGCCTATCTGGAAACATCAACCCCTTGATGGTAACCCACCAATCATAAGCATCGCCCTTCAGCAAGTAGGTTGCCAACAAGGTCTTGTCACTCTCAGCACATTCTAGGACATCAAACACCTTCTCCACCTCCTTAACCCACTGAGCTGCCGCATCTGGAACAGGTTGACCCGTGAAAGAAGGGGGATTCAGCTTCAAGAACCGCTCCACCACCGTGGATTGGCTACCTCGGGAACTGGACCCCTCACTTCCATCTCCCTGCTGGTATCTAGACATAGCCCCAATCATAGCTTCCATGAAACGGTCCACATTATGACCTTCTGCCCTCAAACCACCACCATCTGCTCTCGAACCACGAGCCAACGGAACTCTCCTCTTTGGCGCCATCACTACCCCACAAACACGAAAATCGAACCAAAACACGTCAAAACCTATCAATCTACACCAGCAGCCATCGCCTGTACAGACTCGTACTTATTGTTGGACTATAATATCTAACCCAGTTTATCACATACTCGACCAGACTGAGCTCTGATACCATCTGTAACGACCCGCCATCCTATGACCGGAGACCCGGTCACTAAATGGATGTCGGCCCATTAACTGCGGGTTCACACCCGGATCTCACACAACACATCTGGAGGAGTAAGTGCTAAACAAGGCTAAATATGACAATCACACGGACTACAAAGGTAAACGAGTGCGCAGGAAGGAAAATAACAATGTCCGTATACAGTCCAACAATAATTACATGTCCAACAATTTAAATAAGTACAGGCAGAAGGAAAGTATAACAACATCGGGGCATACCCCGGAACAGAGATAGCTGCTGGTCCGCACACCAAGAAGGTACCACACGCCTCCACACGCCGCGAGGTCCACACCTGAAACCGCAGGGAGTGAGCCACACCAAAATTGGGCTCAGTAGGGATCATCCGATCCCCTGCCTCCCACTCACACACCCACAAGTGCAATAACAGGAATATATGGCAATCAAGTAAAGCAGTAAACATAACACCCAACTCTGACATGAAACGTACGATAAGCAGTGTAGCAAGAACCATTCTAGCAACCCGAAGAACCCAACACAGAGTCACGTCTTACAGTCAAAGTCCACGAAGCGACTGAACCACACTGTCGACCGCAGTCAAACGTCGCCTCCCAACACTACCACCACTGCTCACGCCTGTCCACCCCTACAGTGTTCCGGGGCACTGTAGGGTGAGGCAGTGAGTCAAACTAGGACTAGCTGGAACCAGTGTACCGCCACTTCCAGCTACGTGTGCACACAAGCAGTCTAGACTACTGTCCTACCGTCCGGATTGCCTCCACGCTAGGCCTCAGCGCTTCAGGAGGGCCCTGGGGACCGGCGAACCCCCGTTAAGCCGAAGCTACAGGAACTACCGACAACCCTAACCTCCCGGGCTGCGTCAGGCCAAAGGGCTAAGGGTACCACTCGTAACCTTGATCAAAGGTCACATCAGGCCCAGTGGCTACAGGGGTAAAACAACTACAACAGTACCACACCCAGCTCCACAGCAAGAAACGCGCCGGAAGCTGCTACGACAAACAGGGAAACCCGACCCACTGAGGCCAAGCAGCAACCCCTCGGATAGCACACCAGCTACTCCGGCCCGACGGGCTCAAGGTGGTTCTGCTTCCCTCAGTTAAAGGTAAACCACAACATGTACCCCTTCTCCCACCGGTACGGCACAATGCCTCACAGACACCATGACCCTGTCCCCATCGGTCCATGGTGACAACGTAAACCACAGTTAATCCAATCCACAATCGCTTATACATATAACATGATGTAATTCCATTCGAGCAGAAGTCCTCAGTCTCAGTGTACAACGTGAAACATGCATTTGAGTCGCCCCACAGTGAAAACACATGATAAAACCAGGATTACACAGTTCTGTCTTGAATCGCGTCGACCTAGGTCGACGCCATTCAAGCCCCTCAGACAGGTTCCGTTAACAGTCAGATTATTCCTTGAAACAAGTCGTCATAGGGAGTCGCCTATTTAAAACGCGTCCAGGTCCACAGATGCCATTTACACCGAAATTCCAGATTCACATACCCTCACTCGGGGTGATTTCCTACCTAAATGGCGTCATGATGGCCCGACGTCCTTCCGAAAGGCGTCGTCCATCCATGACGTCATTTAGCGCCAGAACCCCTACTCGTAAACCTCGAACATGGAGGTTTCTGCCCTAAAAGGCGTCGTACTGTCCTGACGCCCTTCTGAAAGGCATCGACCAGGCACGACGCCGTTTAGCGCCAGAAACCTGGTTCCCTGGTTCGTTCCGAGGGGTTTCTCCCTTAACCCCAAACACCCCGAAAAGACCCAAAACAGAAGGGGAAGGAAGGGGAATTCAACCACCACAAGCATGCTACAAATCCACGTTCACGAGCACGGCCATACCCACAAGAACACCCCCTAAACATGCTCAATCTAGCCCAAAACACAACATGCCACGCCAAGGAAACCACGAGCAACACATTCACAATCCATGCAAGGTTCGTCCCCCTACCGGTTCTTGAACTCCTCCAAGCTCCTCGCCGCCGACCCTCCGCACCGCAGACCGCCGCCGGTACCCTCGAGGATGCCGCCACTCCGCCGGGACGTCGGCCGCCGTCCGGAGAATGGAACGCCGCGAAGGAGGTGGTGGATGTAGAGGTGAGAGGTAAGAAGGCTATGGAGTGATGGAAGAGGAAGAAGAGGAAGGGAAGGGGAAAAGAGAGTCGGAGAGGGCGGAGAGGGCGAGGAGAGAGAGAGTGAAGGCGAGAATGAGGGAAAGAAGGGGAGGCTCACGGGGTCAATCTGAATCCAGTTAAAACGCGTCGATCGAAGTAGACGCCTATCAGTCTGACAGGACGGGCCGTACTGACAGCGGTCTGAAACGCGTCGCCCACCGCGGACGCCGTTCAAACGACAGGACAGGCCGTACTGACACGCTCTGGCGCCGTACCCTGACATTGCAGAAGTCACAGTCTGAATCGCGTCGACCAACATGGACGTCGTTCAGACGATGTGACCGGGGCTGTACTCTCGCGGCCCGAAACCCGCCCACGTGGCGCACACGTGGCACAACAACCTACAGACCTAAATGGCGTCCACACAACCTGACGCCTTTTGAAAGGCGTCGAGCAGTGCTGACGCCATTCAGCCAGGAATCTCAAGACCCCACAGGGTCCAAACCAAGGGATCCGGCCCGAACCCGACCCGAATACAGAACCCAAAACCTCAGTCCTTACACTAGCATTGGCATGGAGCCTTATGAGGTATTGTTTAGATGGCTGTGTCGATTCCTTGTGATCTAGTCTGAGATTGGCAAGAGACAGTTAGTAGGGTCAGGGTTGGTATAGCGGTGTGCTTAGGTTGCCAGAGTTGTGCTATCATCGGTGAGAGACCGATTGAGTTTGAAATTGGGGACTTCGTGTTTTTCCCTCCATGGGTGCAAGGAGATTTGAGAAGCAAGGTAAGCGGGGTCCGCGCCGTGCTGGACCCTTCCCGTTCTTACTCGAATTGGGGAAGATCGCTAGCCAGCCCTGCCGTTCAATCTTGCGGGTGTACACGATGCGTTTCGTGTTTCGTTACAGAGGAATGTTCTGGATCCGCCCCAGGTGTTGGAATCTTCAGGACTTGAAGTCGCTGAGGACTTGTCCTTTCCAGTGTGTCTAATGCGTTTTGAGAATCATTAGTGACAGGTCCTCCGAAACAGAGTTATATCCTTGGGTTGAGTGTGTTGACAGTATCGCTCCGCGCGCGAGGCGACCTGGGGGCGCGTGATTGAGATGCTGAGAAGCAGTTCCTTACCTTTTCTGGTAAGTTCCCATGCGGGTAGGCAGTAGAGGCATTTCGCCCTCGTCACTTATAGCAGGCTAGTTATGTGGAGCCCTGTGTGTGTGATTGGTGAGGATGAGTGCTGTGATCTGTGTTTCCGGCATATGTTGGTTAGCCGTGATTATCGTGTGAGCAGTTGCAATTTCTAGGACGAAATTCTTTTAAGGGGGGGAGAATGTAAGGACTGAGGTTTCGGGTTAAGTTTTCGGGTCGGTTTCGGACCGGATCCCCTGAGTCGGACCTTGAAGGGTCTGGAGAGTTTCTTCTGAATGACGTCTACACTACACGACGCCTTTCAAATGGCGTCTTGATAGGTGGACGCCATTTAGACGTTTTGCTGTTGTGCCACGTGGGCGGGTTGCGGGCCGCGAGAGTACGGCCCCTGTCTCGTCGTCTGAACGGCGTCCATGATGGACGACGCGATTCAGACTGCCACCCTGCGATGTCAGTGTACGGTGCCTGACATGACAGCTAAACGGCGTCCGTGGTGGTCGACGCGTTTCAGACAGCTGTCAGTACGGCCCGTCCTGTCATCTGATAGGCGTCCTTCTCGCTCGACGCGTTTTAGGCAGTTCTTGATTGACCCCGCGAGCCCTCCTTTCTTTCCCTCATTTCTCACCCTTCACTCTCTCTCCTCTCCCTCTCCGCCTCCTCCGATCCCACTTTTCCCCTTTCCCTTCCTCTTCTTCCTCTTCCACCACTCCAACGCCTCCCTACCTCTCACCTCTGCCACCACCACTTCCTTCGCGGCGTTCCATTCTCCGGACAGCGGCCGACGTCCCGGCAGAGTGGCGGCGTCCTCGAGGGTACCGGCGGCGGTCTGCGGTGCGGCGGTTCGGCGACACGGAGCCAGGAGGAGTTCAAGTATCCGGTAGGGGGACGAACCTTGTATGTGTTGCTCGTGTTTTCTTAGGCGTGTTGTGATGTATTTTGGGCTAGATTGAGCATGTTTAGGGGGTATTCTTGTGGGTATGGCCGTGTTCGTGAATATGGTTTTGTAGCATGTTTGTGTGGATCAACTTCTCTTCCTCCCCTTTTCCGTTTTGGGGCTTCTTCGGGGTAATTGGGGTCAAGGGAGGAGCCCTCGGTTCGAACCAGGGAACCAGGTTTCTGACGCTAAACGGCGTCGTGCCTGGTCGACGCCTTTCAGAAGGACGTCAGGGCAGTACGACGCCTTTTAGTGCAGAAACCTCCATGTTCGAAGTCTCACGAGTTAGTGATTTCTGGCGCTAAATGACGTCATGGATGGACGACGCCTTTCAGAAGGACGTCGGGCCATCATGACGCCATTTAGGCAGGAAATCACCCCGACTGAGGGTCCGTCAGTTCGGGGATTCTGAGCCTAAAAGACGTCATGGGTGGGCGACGCAATTTGAATAAGCGTCGGGTAGCCATGACGCCTTTTAAGGCAGAAATCCCCTAAGTAATGTTTTCCTGAAATTCCTGGATTTCTTAGCTGAATGGCGTCGGAGGATGTCGACGCCTTTCAAAAGGCGACCACTGGTGTCGACGCCTTTTAGGCCAGAGTTCGTGGCCGGAGTTTTATGAACCAGCTTAGGGAGCTTGAATGGCGTCGGCCTCGGACGACGCGATTCAAGACAGAATAACACTAATTCATGCCAGTAAAATGTGTTCATACTGCTAGATATTCGGTTAGTGCATGCTTTAGTGTACTCGGGTTCTTCGGGACCGGATGGCACTGCGTTGTGTGCCGTGCGATCGCGGGCTTTTCACGTGACCGGATCGTACTGTGCCGGGTTTTGGTGGTTTTGTGTTACTGTGGACCTGGAGTGACATTGTAGCGCTTTATCACCCTGTGCTGGTGGGGGCGTGAGCACAGCGCCGGTGGGGGCGTGGGCGGGGTGACGCCTAGTGAGAGAGGGTCACCTGGTGAACCCCGGGGTCAGCTAGTACCGGTGTCGGAGTGGTACATTCGGAGAGTCACTCATGCTGAGGGAAGGAGTAACCACCTGAGCCAGTTGGGCCAGAGTAGTCAGCGTGCTGTCCGAGGGGTTACTGTTTGGTCTCAGCGGGTCGGTGTTTCCCACTTTCGGTTGTGTGGGCGGTGTTTCCTACTTGCGGCTGTGTGGTTGGTGTGTTTCCCCCTTTCGGAGGAGTGGTTGGCGTGTTTTGCCGAGACGTGAGTTGTAGGCTTCTTTATAGAATGATTTTAGAAATATGCATGTTACATTTCGAATGCATATGGTTCATATTGAGATTTTAGGAGTAGTGTGCTACAGCTTTACTTGCCTTATTACCTGTACCTTTGTTACTGCACTTGTGGGTGTGTGTGTGGGAGGCAGGGGATCGGATGATCCCTACTGAGCCCAATTCTGGTGTGGCTCACTCCCTGCGTTTTCAGGTGTGGTCCTTGTGGCGTGTGACGGCGCGTTGCGTTCTCCTTGGTGTGCGGACCAGCAGCTATCTTAGTTTACGGGGTATGCCCCGACGTTGTTGTACCTTATTTCTGCCTGTACTTAATTAATTTGTTGGACATGTAATTATTGTTGGACTGTGTACGGACATTATTATTTTACTTCCTGCGCACTGTACCCCTTGTAGTCCGTGTGATTGTTATATTTAATCTTGTTCAACGCTTACTCCTCCAGATGTGTGTATAAGATCCGGGTATGAACCTACAGTTAATGGGCCGACATCCATTTAGTGACCGGGTCTCCGGTCATAGGATGGCGGGTCGTTACAAGTAAGCTGTCTACGAATTCCTTTTTCTTCACATAACTCTCTGAATTGATCTGAGAGATATTCTATGCCCCTATCAGTGCGAAGAGCCTTAATGCTCTTCTCTTTATCATTCTCTACCTCAGCTAGAAAATGCTTAAAACAAGTTAAGGCCTCTGAGCGATGGGTGAGAAGATATACTAAACCATAACGAGAATAGTCATCTATAAAAGTGATGAAATAGGATTCGCCGTGACATGCCTTCACATTTAAGGGTCCACATATGTCAGAGTGGATTAGCTCTAATGGGCAAGAGGCCCTCTTGGCCTTTCCAAATAGCTTTCTACAGGCTTTTCCTGCCAAACATAGCTCACAGACAGAGAGATTCACTTTAGTGAGAGACCCCAATAGGCCCTCTCGAGCCAATTGGCTCATTATCTCCTGTCCTATGTGTCCCAATCTTGCATGTCCTGATACAGAATCAAAAATGATATCAGAAGAAGATGCGATTAAAGAAATATAATTATTATTTTCTAAATCCATCACAAACAAATTGTCCCTCAAATGACCAAGACCATAAAGACTCTTATTGTAATAAAGAGATACTGAGGTCCTTAAAACTTGAAAGAATAACCCAAACGTAAAAGTGTTATAACTGAAAATAGATTACATCGAACACCAAGTGCATAAAACACATCATGTAAAAGAAGAGTGCGTCCAGTTCGCATCTTCAGTTGGTACAAGTCAACTCCAAGGACTTCTTCCTAAGCGCCATTCCCCATGGTGACATGTTGGCTGCCAGTTGATATTCGACGATAATCTAAGAACCTGGCTTGCTCACGAGCTATATGGCTTGTTGCTCCTGAGTCTACAATCCATTGAGAGACCGTATGAGCAATGTAGACATTAAAGCACACATAAACAGGATTTCTAGGGACGAGACAAACCTTCTTTGGCTCAGTGCAATCACAGGCATACTGTCCCATCTTCTGACAATTAAAACATTTGACTTTGCTCAGGTTTTTCTTTCCTCGCTTGCCACGCTTACTCTTTTGGTTATTTTGTTGTCCCCACTTCTTTTCAGCCTTTTGCTGAAAATTGTTGTTCTTCTTGATCTAGTTTCGTCTGGACCTCTTTGCCTTAGGCCTCTTTGCATCAGCCACCAATGCGCTATGACAGGTCGCCTCTTTGCGCTCCACCTCCAACTCTAGGTGACGTGAAACGTCACTGTAAGTCTTGATGCTTTCGTTGTGAGTAAGCACCAATTTAATATACTCCCAAAAAGAATCGGGAAGGGACCTCAGCACGGCAAGTATCTACTGCTCATCTGAAAGTTCAGTGCCAGTTGTCTTCAATTCTCTAATCATCGAAGACATCACTCTCAGGTACTCTACCATAGAATGCTTTGGGTCCATCATGTACTGATTGAACTTCAAAGTTAAAGCCCTCAGCCTCGTTGTTGATGTGCCTCCATATTAGAGCTGCAATTGCCCCCACATTTCTTTGGCAGTTTTGTAACTCAAATTATTTAAGAAGGTCATCGTGCGTACAACTCAACATAGTGTAGCGCGCACTCATGTCCTTATTCAAACACTTATCATAAGCTTGCTTGTCACGATTGATTTGCGCAAGTGGCCCATCATCAGATGGTGGCAACATCACGTTGGTCAAGGTCTCAAGTACCTCCTTCTCATTCAGGAGATACTGAATCTTTCTGTGCCACATGTCATAATTTTCGCCCTTTAATTTATCTTGACCAGACAACTCGTGATATAAATCTTTAGGGGCCATCGTTACTTTCTACATTGCGCAAGAAAAATGATTAGGCACTTAAAAATTCCTTTTCTTAAAGTTAATTGATCATAAAGTTTATTTTACATATGTCAGTTCTAAAATTTTGCTAGGCTCGTGATCATCACCTTCATATATGTTACAAACTACATTTCCAATTAAAATAAGAGTGGAAAAAAATAGAACATTTAAGAGACTCATTCCTTAATTTTTAAATCCACATGATTTAAAAAAAATATCAAATATTTTGTTTTAAAATGCATGATAAGTATAGGTAACGCATTCCCTAAATATAGCATGCATCTACAGTTGGGATATATTGATCGCATTACGAAGCAAAATTTTAATTTTAATGCTACCACAGATCAATATAATAATCACATACAGGCAATTCATTAATTATCAAAAAATGAACTACCCCCTCCCTTAAGTTATAACAAGTGTGTCTGATAAAAAAAATGGATAGCCAGTGTCCCGGTTAGTCCATCATCCAAAAATATCGACCACATTAAAAATCTAAAGTCCATAGTCCAATATTACATTACATAAATTGTACAACTCGGGACCGATTCAGACCGGCCCCTTAAAATTACAAAAAATTCTTCCATATAAAGATGGATCTTCCATGGTCTCCAATGAGTCCCTAAAAAATAAAATTTGGGACACTGGCCATCTGTCTTCACAATCACACAATCATGCAATTTTTATTGATTTGTATGTAATTAATTATCCCCCATTATGAGAAAAATTAAATTTTAGACATGATAAAATAGCATGACATTCTTAAGATTTGCGTAAACAAATTTAGGCCCATCTCAAAACTCCAAACCAATTTTTTTTTTTTTTAAAGAAGTATAGGCCATCCAAACAAAACAAACAAACAAAAAATGAAAAAAATAGCATGAATAGTAACCCTACCGCGCACGCGGGCGCGGCCCCCCTGCACGCAACGTGCAGAGGCACGTGCTGCCCCCCTGCACGCGACCCGTAGGGGTGCATGCTGTCGGGTGCCCGTGGCCTCTTGTGTGGGTACCCCGTTGCCGGTTGGGCATGCAGTGGCTGTCGCCGGCCTCCGGCGGGACTATCCGACGAACTTCAACTATTCTGATACCAATGTTGGAAATTAATTACCTTTGTAGCGTGTACGACGTCGCAACGGTGTGGAACGGAAACATCTTATCGTTGGTGCAAAGCGGCTACCAGAGTCGTTCTCAGAATCCACACACCAGATCCCGAAAGTTTCAGGTGATTCTTCCAAGAGAGAGAGATGAGGAGATGGAGGAGTTTGTGAAAGAGAGAAGGAATTCTCACGTACAGGACGTCTCCTCTCTATATGCTCTCGATTATATAGGAAGGGACTCCTAAAGAGTCCCCACACATTGGGACTCTTATCCTCTAAAGCCCTTTTCCCGAATGAAAAAGGAATCCCAATGTGGATGCTTATCCACACATTTAACAAAAAACATTTAGTTCTTACTGCATACCATAATGATCACTATGCACAACATCAGGTATATACTTGATATTCCACAGCCTTTGCATCCAAGTAATCACATCATTAATTGCAAAAAGGAAAAGTATGACAACCAATTTGCCGCAGTCTGATTTGAGCATCAAACAGCGGAAATACGAGTGTCAAAACTATGTTAAAAGAAACAGCACCATAGCATTCCTCAACAAAATATACCTTCCTTGACTTTACACAATCTATGATCAGGTGAGTGACCTTTTTAATGAATACAAGGCTATGGGACAGTGGAGATTTCCAAAAGCTTGCCAGGATAAGATGCACAAATTTAGTATTGACAAAAGGGAGGAAGCGGCCATTGTGCAGATCCGAAGATCAGCTAAACATTTGTTATCTACTCATCCACTCTACTTTCAGGAATATTTCCAAGCCAAATGGCAGGCAGATAAAGCATGACAATCCTGAGAAAACTCGTTATCCTTCTTTCTTCTTCGTCAACTACAACGATAAAAGCTTTATTTCAATTCTATTTGTCAATGTTTCTCTCAGAGTACAGGAATCTAGAAGGAATGACAAAAAAGTTCCCTATTGTGGATTAATGTTTTCCATTTTTCTTACACGAATGGCATACTTATCTGTTTCTTTTCCTTAGTCCGACCAACTTATTGCCATGAATACCACATTAGTCCTTGGGTCACTTACTCTTCACCTGGGTAAGATCTCCATTGCTCCACTTGCAAATGCCAACCATTTTATTTAGCCACAGCTTGTCTGAATCATCTCCCATCAAATTCTTCCTCATTCTATTTGAAAGATCGTGGACTAACCCCAGATCACAAATATTTGGCACATGCAAGGACTCAAATCCTTGAATACAAGCGCATGGATTGTGAACAGTTTCTCCAATAAAGAATGTAATAACGTCATACATGAAATCACAGGCGATGATCACACCAATGACAAGTAATGGATCACCTGTTACACCACGGCATCTCATTTCCTTGCCACATGTTACACTGACATAGGAAAAACTGGCAGGCATACCCACTCTCAGGACATAACACACCTCAACATCAGGCAGTTGACAGCTATGCTTCGAATGTCCCAGACTGAAGAGAGATCCAAAACTTGATTCCTTGACGTATATAATGCCAAAGAAGATGTTCCGTAAGCCTGGTTACTAAATCATAGCTCTCCAGTTGAGAACAGAAGGGAAACTTCCCACATTCTATCAAGAACTGTATATAATGCCAAAAAAGATGTTTCGTAAGCCTGGTTGCTGAATCATAGCTCTCCGGTTGAGAACAGAAGGGAAACTTCCCACATTCTATCAAGAACTGTATTGATGAATGGAAGTTGTATCTGCGAAGCCCTGTAATTGGTGACCAAGAAAAATAATGACCTAATCTTTATGTGACATTGTGGCATTGAACTAGGGTGGCGCATATTCAGAGATATTCCTCTGCGAATGTTTAAATTGGAATGAAAGCATGCAGTGAAAGATAATAGTGCCAGTATTTTTCAGTTGACACCATCCTTTTCAGACATATCTCTTTGTTGGGCTTCGGTAACTTGGAATTGGACTCTAGGTATCCTATCGTTATGCAAAACTAAAGGATATACTAAAAAGATATAAGGAGGATTAAAAGAGGAAACTCTCCAACTCACTTAAGAAGACAACAAGTCGGAACACTTTAATAAATTCTTCTATTGTTGGTTTGACTTGCCTTGGACTTGGATACGAATGGTGAGAATGGCCTCTTTATATAGGCCTTGTACAAGAGTAACTCTTGGAGAGTTACTTATTTAATAAACCAAGGTTACAACCTCCTCTTGAAACTACTACAATTCCACAACGGATGGGAACCTACTTTGTAACCCATCTCCCCTTTATATAACCCACAAACTCCCACAACATTTATTAAAAGAACTAAAGAAGACAAACTCCCATATTCAAACTTGAATTGTCTTCATGCCAAGCATTTCTATAAGCTTTGTGAAAGTATTGGTAGGTAAGGGGTTCGTGAATATATCAACAACTTGATCCACAGTGCTGCAATATTCAAGCTTCACATTCTTTTCTTTTACATGATCTCTGATAAAGTGACACCTAGTGTCAATATGCTTACTTCGCCCATGCTCCACTGGATTCTTCGAGAGCTTTACTGCTGACTTGTTATCCACAAAAATAAATGTAGTTTCCATTTGTAGATAATGTAACTCCTTAAGCAGATTCCTCAGCCATAATGCTTTACACACAGTAGAGGATGCTGCAACATATTCCTCGCATGTTGATAAGGCCACCACACTTTGTTTCTTTGAACTCTATGAAAAAGTTGTTGGACCGAAGTAGAAAACATATCATGTGGTGCTCTTCCTTTCATCTAGATGACCACCCCAATCACTATCAGAATAGCCATAAAGTATAGCCTCTCCTCTATAAGGATAGAAGAGACCCAGCTCCAACGAACCTTCGATATACTTAAGAATTCTCTTCGCAGCAATCCAATGAGAATTCTTGGGCATTTCCATGTACCTGCTCACAAGGCCAACACTGTATACAATATCAGGCCTAGTAATAGTGAGGTACCTTGAACTGCTAACCAAACTCTTGAATAGAGTTGGTTCCACAATTTCTTCTTCTCCATCTCTTGTCAACTTCAAGCTCGTTGTTATAAGAATCCTGACAGCCTTGCAATTCTCAATTTTTAACTTTTGGAGAATCTCCTTTGCATATTTCCTCTGGGATATGAAAATCCCATCTTCTTGTTGCTTTACCTCTATGCCGAGGAAGTAAGACATAAGTCCACAATCTGTCATCTCGAACTCCTTGAACATGCACTGCTTGAATTCTTCAAACATCTTCTAGCTATTTCCTATGAACAGTAAGTCATCAACATAAAGACAAATAAAGAGTAATTCTCCATGGTTGCCTTTCTTCACATACGTAGCATGTTCATAAGGGCATTTGATGAAGCCATGTTCATGCAGATAGTTGTCAATGCATGAATTCCATGCCCTTGGTGCTTGCTTTAGCCCATAAAGTGCTTTCTTTAGGCGATACACCTTGTGCTCCTTACCTTCAATCACAAAACCTTGTGGTTGTTCCACGTATACTTCTTCTTTGAGAGGGCCATTTAGAAAAGCTGGCTTGACATCTAACTGATAAATTTTCCACCTATGATGAGCTGCAAGGGAAATCAATAGTCTTACAGTGTCAAGCCGGGCAACTAGGGCAAAGACTTCTTCATAGTCCACACCGTGCTTCTGTTTGTAACCTTTGGCTACAAGCCTTGCCTTATATCTCTTCACCTCTCCATCAGTGGTGTATTTGATCTTATAGACCCATTTCACACCTATAGCCTTATGACCTTTTGGGAGTGTAGCCAATTCCCATGTTTGGTTCTTCTTGATGGCATGGATTTCATCCTCTATAGTCGATTTTCAGCAATCTTCTTCCAAGGTCTCTTCAAAGGTAAGAGGCTTATAATCTGCATACAAACAAAAGAGATTTATCTCTCCATCTTCTTCTGTTTGTTCATAAATATCTCTCAAGCTTCTCATTTTGATTGAAGTTCACCTTGACGAGTTGGAGCCTTGTGATGTCAATGGAATATTTTGGAATGAAGCACTACTTCCTTCAATAGAAGGAGTTTGTGGAGGAGGTGGTGGTGTAGGCTGTGGCAAAGGTTGTTGTTGTTCAACCTCTGTTTCTTCCATTACCACTTGTTTGTCGTCTTCATTATTCTATCTCCATGCCTCTTCTTCGCTGAAAATAACATCTCTACTTTCCACTATTTTATTAGTAAGTGAATTATAGAGACGATAAGCTTTTGACTCACCACTGTAGCAAACAAAGATGCATTTTGTAAGGTTCGCTGTGTCGAGATTCGACCGAAAACGCAGCGGAATTAAATTTCTTGGGATCAGATCTATCCCGTTTCGATCATTAAAACTAATTCAGTAAATCTTATTTACCTTGCGCGGATTTGAATCCGCGTTCGAACGGCTCCGACGGTGTGATCCTGGAAGCCGCGCACGTGCCCGGCCTCTAGCGGTATCCATGCGGTCTTCCTCTTGATGGATTGTCCTCGCTTCCTCCCTCGTAGCAGCGTCCGCAGATCCCGACCAGCTTCGTGTGATTCTCCGTGACATCTAGAGACGATTTCCCGTTGGACGGGAAGACGAAGCTCAGGAATCGATGCAACTCTGTTGAAGGGCGCCAAGAGATGGGATGGCGCCAGAGAGAGAGGAGAGAGAGGTGGGGAGCGGCCAAGGTTAGGGTTGCTGGCCCCTGAGCATGATCGCTATCTTTTATAACAAGACCGTTTGCGATTTTTCAGAAAAGTCCGAACTTATCCAAAATCCTGTTAAAGATCCACCAACTTGAATACCATTTGCGTATGACCCTCTAGGCCCAAATACCAGTCCAGTTAATAGCCCATTAAGTCCAGTAACCTCTTACTGACCCACTAAATTAATTAAAATCCTTATATTAATTAATCAGCCGAATTTAATGTCACCACAATAAATTCGGACGGGCTTCCGATCACGTTGGGTGCCAAACAACACTTCGTGATCTTGGAAAGCATTGGGGTTAATCAAACCCACTATGGGAACCTTTCCATCAACGATTTCCGCGCGGATATAATCCTTCATCCGTGCAATGTTCCCGAATCGACCTAGGGTATGGTTTACTGTTAAACCCTAACCGGTCAATTCACTTGAATCAGATGCCGTTAATCTGAATCTGATAACTCCTTATCAGATACAGAGTCCACCCTGGCCAGGGACTTTAAGCGCATCATTCATGGAACATTCTCTCTGAAATTACCGAGAGCGGATGATCCCGTATTGAACACACAATTACCTTCGAGGGCATTTCCCTAAACCCGATCACTTAACTTATTGATAACCCATGGTTAGGGATTCGTTAGTCAAGGTCAAAGTTTAAAAATCTACCAACAAGATATCTTTGGCGCCTCAGGTCCAAGGATCATCTACGCAACCATGACAAAAGAATCGAGCTGGTTAACAGTGAGGTGTTTACCATCTAGTGATTTATAGTCGGATCAGTTCAATGAACTCATTCACTAATAAGCACCTACAGGTCCAGCATAGTGTCTCCACACAAGTGACTTATGGTATCAGTCACCCTCATCACATGAGCTGAAGAAACGTGGACTAGTCTATCTGGATGTTTGATGTCCTTCTCAAACATCCAATGACTAGGAACAATTAAGAACATGTGTTTATAAATCTTCGGTCCGTAATTATGATCTCATCATAATCCGAAGATCAACGCACATGTTCATGGACTTCATCGTGATTCGATAAGCAATGCTCAAATAAGATACACAATGAATAATATGCCATTATATTAATAATATGAATATTACACAGTGTCGGATTGGTTTGTGGGCCATCCAACACTAACAATCTCCCACTTGGACTAAAGCCAATCACTTTTATACAAAATATGCATATTCTTTAAGTGACGCTCAAAAACATTTTGAGACAAAGGCTTTGTCAGTGGATCTGCTATGTTGTCGGCTGAGGGAACTCTTTCCACAACGACATCTCCGCGAGCTAATCTCTTTAATCAGACGAAAGTGCCGCAGAATGTACTTCGACTTCTGATGAGACCTCGGCTCTTTCGCTTGAGCAATCGTCCCATTGTTGTCACACAATAGTGGACGGGATCAGATATGTTATCCACCACACCAAGTTCGCCGATGAATTTCTTCATCCATACAGCTTCCTTGGCGGCTTTAGCTGTAACGACCCGCCGCCCTATGATCAAAACCCCGATCACTAAATGGGTATCGAATCGTTATCCACAGTCTCACACCCGGATCTCATACACACGTCTGGAGGAATAAGCATTAAACAAGGCTAAATATAACAATCACACGGACTTCAAGGAAATTACAAGTGCGCAGGAAGGAATTTAATAATGTCTGTACACAGTCCAACAATAATTACATGGTCCAACGAATTAAATAAGTACAGGCAGAAGTAAAGTACAACAACATCGGGGCATACCCCGGAACTGAGATAGTTGCTAGTCCGCACACCAAGGAGAACACCACAAGCCGCCACTCGCTGAGAAGTCCGCACCTGAAACCGCAGGGAGTGAGCCACACCAGAATTGGGCTCAGTAGGGATCATCCGATCCCCCGCCTCCCACTCACACACCCACAAGTATAACAATACAGAATAAAGGCAATTAAGTAAAGCAGTAAACACAGCTCCAAAACCCGATATGGAACATACACATAAGTAATGCAACAGCACAGTTCTAAGCAACTCAAGTAGCCCCAACTCAATACCATAACTCATAACCAATGATACGACTAAACGATCAAATCACACTATCGATCGCAGACAAACGTCGCCTCACAACACCACCAACACTCACGCCTGTCCACCCTCACGGTGTTCCGGGTACCGTAGGGTAAGGCAGTGAGTCAAACTAGGACTAACTAGGACTAGTGAACCACCACTGCCCAGCTACGTGTGCACACAAGTAGTCTAGACTACTGTCCTATCGACCGGACTTCCCTCAACGCCAGGCCTCAGCGCTTCAAGAGGGCCCTGGGGACCGGTGAAACCCCCGTCAAGCCGAAGCTATAGGGACTACCCACAACCCTAATCTCCCGGGTTGCATCAGGCCAAAAAGCGAAGGGTACCACTCGTAACCTTGATATCACAGGTTACATCAGGCCCAGTGGCGAAAGGGTAAAAACTCCAACAGCACCACACCTAGCTCCACAGCAAGAAACACGCCGGAAGCTGTCACGACAAACTAGGAAAGCACCGACCCGCTGAGACCAAACAGTAACCCCTCGGATAGCACGCTAGCTACTCCGGCCAAACTGGCTCTAGGTGGTTCTGCTTCCCCCAGTCATAGGTGAAACACAACATGTACCCCTCCTACACCGGTACGGCAACAATGCCACACAGACACCATGGCCCTCCCACTTCGGCACAAGGTGACAAACGTAAACCACAGCTGTTCCAATTCCACAATCGCATAAGCACACACACATATGATACGATTCCACTCACACAGAAATCCTCGGCCTCGATGTACGATCTAAAGCATGCGTTGATTGAACTATCTAACAGTGGAAACGCACATATTAATAGCATGAATTAATGTGATTCTGTCTTGAATCACGTCGCCCAAGGCCGACGCCGTTCAAGCCTCCTAAACTAGTTCATTTAAACTCGGCCTCAGAATATGGACTAAAAGGCGTTGTGCCTAGTAGTCGTCTTTTAAAAACGTGTCGCTGTCCCTAGTCGCCGTATAGCGAAAGAAACAGAGACTGACTACGGTAATTCACTTTAAAATGCGTCGTCCTGGGAAGCCGTCTTTTGAAAAGGCGTCGCTGTCCCTGGACGCCATTCACAACAGAAGTCCACTTTGACAGAAACCGCTACCGGGACAATTTCTGCCTAAATGGCGTCGTGCTGGCCCATCGCCAATCTGAATGGTGTCGTCCTAGCGCGACGTCATTTAGCGCCAGAAACCTGATTTCTGCACTCTGCCCGAAGGTCCCCCTATTCACCCCAAACACCCCAAAACACTCCAAAACAGGAATGGAAGAGGGGAAGCCAAATCACTATGTGAAACCCACAATTTCTTGTTCGTAGAAATGGCTAATCCACTAAGAAACCCCCTTAACATGCTCATTCTACCCCTAACGCATCATGCTTCACAATGGGAACCACGGATAAAACAACCACATTTCATGTAAGGTTCGTCCCCCTACTAGATACTTGAACTCCTCCTGGCTCCGTGCCGCCGAACCGCCGCACCACAAACCGCCGCCGGTACCTCCGAGGACGTCGTCACTACGCCGGGACGTCGGCCGCCGCCCGGAGAATGAAACGCCGCGAAGGAAGTGGTGGTGGTAGTGGTGAGAGGTAGAGAGGTGTTGGAGTGGTGGAAGATGAAGAAACGGAAGGGGAAAGGAAAAGAGAGATCAGAGGGGGCGGAGAGAGGGAAGAGAGAGAAAGAGAGGGAGAGAATGAGGGAAAGAAGGGAAGGCTCGCGGGGTCAATATGGAATAGAGAAAAATGCGTCGTGCGACACAGACGCCTATCAGATGACAGGACGGGCGGTACTGACAGAGTCTCTGAAATGCGTCGCCAATCCAAGACGCCGTTCAGACGACAAGACCGGCGCCGTACACTGACAACCCAGGGTCATACTCTGAATGGCATCGTCCATCAAGGACGCCGTTTAGACGACACGACAGGGGCCGTACTCTCACGGCCCGAAACCTGCCCACGTGGCACAACAACAACTCAACTAAATGGCGTCCACGCAGCAAAACACCGTTCAAAAGGCGTCGTGCATCCTAGACGCCATTTAGGAAGCACTCCCCAGACCCATCAGGGCCCAAACCAGGGGATCCAGCCCGAAACCGACCCGAAAACTGAACCCGAATCCTCAATCCTTACATACTCCCCCCCTTAAAAGAATTTCGTCTTCGAAATTGCAACCGCTCACACGATAATCACAACCAACCATTCCACGCCGGTAACACAGGTCACAATAATCATCCTCACTGATCACACTCTTACACGGGGCTCCGTATAACTAGTCAATCAAATCAACACTAAGCTAACTATGATCCTCGATTCTGCAAAAAGTTGATAGACCGAAATAACCATACATTAACCTTACAAGGCACATATTACAAAACTGATTCTCCATCGTGTCCAAAATACATAAAAAGTGCCATAAGAGTTCACACTACTACCTAATAAGACAAGATAAAAGTGTTCATCTAGCCCAGCATCTCGGACCTCTACTAAGAGAACACACAACACCACTCAAGGTCCTGGGCTTCTACTGACCGCTCGGCTCCTGACCTGTCTTATTCTTCTGGGGACAGTTCCTCACAAGATGTCCCTTCTTACCACAGCCAAAACAGCTACCAGTGACCAAAGGACATATCTGATTGCCATGATACCTGCCACAACGCGGACAATAATCCGCCGTGTCCTGTATCGCTTCCTGCTTTCTGCTAGCCACAGTCTGCATCTGCTGAACCGAACCGTCTTCATTCTCATCGCAAAGCATCTCTTGGAACCCGAACTCAAAGGAACTCGAACCGCTTGATGAAAAGACCGCTTATTTGTTCTCGCCTTGCTGCTACCCTCGTGCTGATCGCTCCAACTCTTTCGCCATTTGTTGGAACTGAGTCTCCACCGCTGCCGCGCACCGAACTGCTGACGCCAGATCTCTACAACAATGAGATGCCACCATTACCCTCAGATCATGCCGAAGTCCATCCACAAATCTCTCCGTTCGACGCTCCTCATGCTCAGATATGTGTGGAACAAATCTTCCAAGAGCCACAAACTTCATCTGATAATCTAGAACTGACATACCATTCTGCACCAATTCCATAAACTCCCTTTCCTTGGCCTTCCGAACGTGCCTCGGAAAGTACTGTCCACTAAACTCTCTCACAAATGCCTCCCAAGGGATCTCTCTCAAGGACCTATCTGCAAACATCATTCTCTTGATAGTAACCCACCAATCATAAGCATCGTCTTTCAACAAGTAGGTTGCCAACAAGGTCTTGTCATTCTCAGCACATTCAAGAACATCAAATGCCTTCTCCACTTCCTTTATCCAATGAGCTGCCTCGTCTGGGACTGGTTGACCTGTGAAAGAAGGGGCCTTCAACTTCAAGAACAGTTCCATCACCGTGGACTGACCACCTTGGGAATTGGATCCCTCACCACCATCTCCCTATTGGTATCTAGACATAGCCCCAATCATAGCTTCCATGAAATGATCCACAATATGCCCATTTGCCCCCGAACTGCCATCGTCTGCTCCCGTACTACGAGCCAACGGAACTCGCCTCTTCGGCGCCATTACTACCCCACAAACGCAAAAATCGAAACAAACACGTCAAAACCTATCAATCTATGCCAGCAGCCATCGCCTATACAGACTCGTACTTATTGTTGGACTATGATATCTAACCTAGTTTACCACATACTCGACCAGACTTAGCTCTGATACCATCTGTAACGACCCGCCGCCCTATGATCGGAAACCCGATCACTAAATGGGTATCGAATCGTTATCCACTGTCTCACACCCGGATCTCATACACACGTATGGAGGAGTAAGCGTTAAACAAAGCTAAATATAACAATCGCACGGACTTCAAGGAAATTACAAGTGCGCAAGAAAGAATTTAATAATGTCCGTACACAGTCCAACAATAATTACATGGTCCAACGAATTAAATAAGTACAGGCAGAAGTAAAGTACAACAACATCGGGGCATACCCCGGAACTGAGATAGCTGCTGGTCCGCACACCAAGGAGAACACCACAAGCCGCCACTCGCTGAGAAGTCCGCACCTGAAACCGCAGGGAGTGAGCCACACCAGAATTGGGCTCAGTAGGGATCATCCGTTCCCCCGCCTCCCACTCACACACCCACAAGTATAACAATACAGAATAAAGGCAATTAAGTAAAGCAGTAAACATAGCTCCAAAACCCGATATGGAACATACGCATAAGTAAAGCAACAGCACAGTTCTAAGCAACTCAAGTAGACCCAACTCAATACCATAACTCATAACCAATGATCCGGCTAAACGATCAAATCACACTATCGATTGCAGACAAACGTCGCCTCACAACACCACCAACGCTCACGCCTGTCCACCCTTACGGTGTTCCGGGCACCGTAGGGTGAGGCAGTGAGTCAAACTAGGACTAACTAGGACTAGTGAACCACCACTGCCCAGCTACGTGTGCACACAAGTAGTCTAGACTACTGTCCTATCGACCGGACTTCCCTCAACGCCAGGCCTCGGCGCTTCAAGAGGGCCCTAGAGACCGGCGAAACCCCCGTCAAGCCGAAGCTATAGGGACTACCCACAACCCTAACCCCCCGGGTTGCATCAGGCCAAAAAGCGAAGGGTACCACTCGTAACCTTGATATCACAGGTTACATCAGGCCCAGTGGCGAAAGGGTAAAAACTCCAACAGCACCACACCTCGCTCCACAGCAAGAAACACGCTGGAAGCTGTCACGACAAACTAGGAAAGCACCGACCCGCTGAGACCAAACAGTAACCCCTCGGATAGCACGCTAGCTACTCCGGCCAAACTGGCTCTAGGTGGTTCTGCTTCCCCCAGCCATAGGTGAAACACAACATGTACCCCTCCTACACCGGTACGGCAACAATGCCACACAGACACCATGGCCCTCCCACTTCGGCACAAGGTGACAAACGTAAACCACAGTTGTTCCAATTCCACAATCGCATAAGCACACACACATATGATACGATTCCACTCACACAGAAATCCTCGGCCTCGATGTACGATCTAAAGCATGCGTTGATTGAACTATCTAACAGTGGAAACGCACATATTAATAGCATGAATTAATGTGATTCTGTCTTGAATCACGTCGCCCAAGGCCGACGCCGTTCAAGCCTCCTAAACTAGTTCATTTAAACTCGGCCTCAGAATATGGCCTAAAAGGCGTCGTGCCTAGTAGTCGTCTTTTAAAAACGTGTCGCTGTCCCTAGTCGCCGTATAGCGACAGAAACAGAGACTGACTATGGTAATTCACTTTAAAACGCGTCGTCCTGGGAAGCCGTCTTTTGAAAAGGCGTCGTTGTACCTGGACGCCAACCACAACAGAAGTCCACTCTGACAGAAACCGCTATCGGAACAATTTCAGCCTAAATGGCGTCGTGCTGACCCGTCGCCAATCTGAATGGCGTCGTCCTAGCGCGACGTCATTTAGCGCCAGAAACCTGGTTTTTGCACTCTGCCCGAGGGTCCCCCTTTTCACCCCAAACACTCCAAAACAGGAATGGAAGAGGGGAAACCAAATCACTATGTGAAACCCACAATTTCTTGTTCGTAGAAACGGCTAATCCACTAAGAAACCCCCTTAACATGCTCATTCTACCCCTAACGCATCATACTTCACAACGGGAACCACGGATAAAATAACCACATTCCATACAAGGTTCGTCTCCCTACCGGATACTTGAACTCCTCCTGGCTCCGTGCCGCCGAACCGCCGCACCACAGACCGCCGCCGGTACCTCCGAGGACGTCGTCACTCCGCCGGGACGTTGGCTGCCGCCCGGAGAATGAAACGCCGCGAAGGAAGTGGTGGTGGTAGTGGTGAGAGGTAGAGAGGTGTTGGAGTGGTGGAAGAGGAAGAGAGGGAAGGGGAAAGGAAAAGAGAGATCGGAGGGGGCGGAGAGAGGGAAGAGAGAGAAAGAGAGGGAGAGAATGAGGGAAAAAAGGGAAGGCTCGCGGGGTCAATCTGGAATAGGGAAAAACGCGTCGTGCGACATAGACGCCTATCAGATGACAGAACGGGCCGTCCTGACAGAGTCTCTGAAACGCGTCGCCAATCCAAGACGTCGTTCAGACGACAAGACCGGCGCCGTACACTGACAACGCAGAGTCGTACTCTGAATGCCGTCGTCCATCAAGGACGCCGTTCAGACGACACGACAGGGGCTGTACTCTCGCGGCCCGAAACCCGCCCACGTGGGACAACAGCAACTCAACTAAATGGCGTCCACGCAGCAAGACGCCGTTCGAAAGGCGTCGTGCATCCTAGACGCCATTTAGGAAGCACTCCCCAGACCCATCAGGGCCCAAACCAGGAGATCCAGCCTAAAACTGACCCAAAAACTAAACCCGAATCCTGAATCCTTACATTAGCAGCAGCAATATACTCGGCTTCCGTTGTCGAATCAGCAGTGGTTTCCCGCTTGGAACTTTTCCAACTCACTGCTCCCCCGTTGAGTGTAAAGACAAAACCTAATGTTGACTTACTATCATCAGGATTAGACTGAAAACTCGAGTCAGTATATCCTTGCAACTTTAAGTCTCCTCCTCCATAGACTAGAAATTGATCCTTAGTTCTTCTCAAGTACTTAAGGATGCATTTCACAGCCTTCCAGTGATCATCACCTAGATCCGCCTGATGTCTTGTACATAGCATGACATACATGATGGAGCCTATGGCAGAAGCATAGGGGACCTTATCCATCACAGTCCTCTCTTCAGGTGTCTTGGGAGACTGACCTTTAGAAAATGAAATTATATGTCTCATCGGTATGAGACCTCTCTTTGAATTTTTCATGCCAAACCTCTTGACAATGGTTTCTATGTACATAGATTGGATTAAAGCAAGCATCTTCTTTGATCTATCTCTATAGATCCGTATTCCTAATACGTAAGATGCTTCTCCCAAATCCTTCATGGACAAGTTCTTTGACAGCCAAATCCTTACTGATGATCATTCCCACATCATTCCCAATGAGTAGAATGTCGTCAACGTAAAGAATCAGAAACATGATTGCGCTCCCACTATTTTTCTTGTACACACAAGGCTCATCTTCATTCTTAATGAAGCCATAAGATTTGATTGCCTCATCAAACCTTATGTTCTACCTTCGGGAAGCTTACTTCAGTCCATAAATAGACCTCTATAGCTTGCATACCATGTCTGGAGATTTCTTGGATGTGAATCCTTCTTGTTGTATCATATACACCTCCTCCTCAGGGTTTCCATTGAAGAAGGCAGTCTTCACATCCATCTGCCAGATTTCATAATCATGGTAGGCAGTAATGGCGAGAAGAATTATGATAGACTTAATCATGGCAACGGGTGAGAAGGTTTCTTCATAGTCAACACCTTGTCTTTGACGATAGCCTTTCGCAACCAATCTTGCCTTATAAGTCTCAATACGTCCATCTGCACCAATCTTTCTTTTAAAGATCCATTTGCAGCCAATGGGTACTATGCCCTCAGGTAAATATTCCAAGTTTCAAACTTTGTTGATGTACATAGATTGTATTTCAGAATTCATGGCTGCCTGCCATTTCCCGGCCTCTAGACTTTCAATAGCCTCCTGGTAAGTCTTAGGATCATCATCCTCATTATAGACTTTTCTAGAATCTTCCAAATTAATATGGCCCACATATCTTTCTGGTGGTTTAGGTACTCTTTCAGACCTACGAGATTCTTGTGTACTATTTTGAACAGGTTCAGAAACTGACAGTTCATCCGATGAGCCATTACCAGATTGTGGGTTTAAAATTTCTTCCAAAGTTATTTTACTCTCACTGTCCTTCTGAAAAATATAATCTTCTTCCAGAAAGACAGCTCTCCTGACCACAAACACTTTTTGTTCGCCAGGATGATAAAAGTAATATCCATAAGTTTCCTTTGGATATCCCACAAATCTGCATTTGTCAGTTCTAGACTCCAACTTATCTGCGTCATGTCTTTTAACATGAGCAGGACATCCCAAGACTTTAACATGTTTAAGGTCTGGTTTCCTTCCATTCCATATCTAATATGGAGTGGTTTCAACATATTTGTTAGATACCTTGTTCAAGATATACATAGCTGAGCTAAGTGCATATCCCCATAAGGACACTGGTAATTTGGACATGTTCATCATTGATCGCACCATTTACATTAATGTGCGATTTCTCCTTTCTGATATACCATTCATCTGAGGTGTATAAAGAGGTATCAGTTGAGAAAGGATACCATTATCCTTCAAGTATTTAATGAACTCTGTACTCAAGTATCCACCACCCCGATCGGATCGGATGGTTTTTATATTCTTTCCAGTTTGTTTCTCTACTTTATTCTTAAATTCTCTGAATTTCTCAAAAGCTTCAAATTTATACTTCAATAAATATATGTATCCAAACCTTGAGTAATCATCAGCGAATGGAATGAAGTATGAGAAACCACCAATGGCTTGGGTAGACATAGGACCACATACATCTGAATGTATAAGTTTCAATATGTCTTTGGCTCGTTCTCCAATTCCACTAAATGGAGATTTAGCCATTTTACCCATTAAACATGACTCACAGGTTGTATATGATTTATAATCAATTGGATCTAAGTATCCATCTTTATGCATCCTTTGAACTCTATTTTCGTCAATGTGGCCAAGCCTACAATACCATAAGTAGGCTTTGTTCATTTCATACTTGCTTCTTTTAATTAAAGAATCAATGTGTAAATTTTCATGAGACACATTTAATAGATACAAACCATTGGATAAGATAGCAGAAGCTATTAATTTATTTCCAAAATAAATTGAACAACAATTGTTCCCAACAATTAAATTGTATCCAATTCTATCTAAACATGAAATAGAAATAATGTTTCTTATTATGCTAGGTACATAATAACATTCTCAGCTCCACCTCGCCAATCCTCAGCTTACGTCGTCTTGTCAGTGCCTGCACATAATTGCAAATATGAGATACACATCCAGTATCTAATACCCATGATGTACAATCTCTTATTGATAAGTTTACATCTATCATATAGATACCTGAAGCGTCATGCCGCTTCACAGTTCCTTGAGCCTTGTCTTTTAGGTATTCTTTGCAATTCCTCTTCCAGTGGCCTTTTTGGTGACAGTAGAAGCAATCACCTTTCTCAGTACTCTTACCTTTGTCTTTCTTGACAACCTTTTGCTTTCTCTGAACTTTGTTCTTACCTTTCTTAAAGGCTTGGACTGCAAGCCTCTTCCTATTGGTCTTACCAACCATGAGGATTTGGGGTTTATCTTTCACAAGGTTCCTCTCTGTAGTCTTCAACATGTTCAGTAGTTCAGCTAAGGTGGTATGGATCTTGTTCATATTAAGGTTAACGATGAACTGAGCATATGATTGTGGAAGGGAAGATAACACGAGGTCAGTATGCATCTGCTTAGGAAGTGTAACCCCAAGAGCATCCAGCCTCTCCACCCATTCAATCATCTTCAGTACATGAGTATGTACTGAAGTTCCCTCTGCCATTTGAGCTTTGAACAGATTCTTAAATATCTCATATCATTCGATTCTGCTCTGCTCACCAAACAGCTCCTTTAAATGGAGTATAATGGGTCTAGCATCCATCTCCTCATGTTACCTCTGCAACTTATTGTTCATAGAGGCTGACATGTAGCATTGGGCTATGGTGGAGTCTTCCTTCCATTTTTCGTATGCAATCATTTCCTCCTCTGGGGCATCTAATGTTGGTTCAGTAGGAGGTTCATTATCCAAGACATAGGCAATCTGCTCAAACCTGAGGACAATCTTCAAGTACTGAGCCAGTCTGAGTAATTGCTGCCTGTCAAACGGTTTGCATCGAGTATGCCTCGCAATGGGTTATGGTGCGACATTCTAGCCTACAGGAGATAATCAAATTATAATTAGCAGGTATTCAGATTAACTAAAACAAGATATTGTCGTTTATTATCTAGTTTTACTCCCATTAATTTTCGTCGACTTGCATAACCTTCAGATATACAGAACGGCAGACGCCGACTGCCTCCTAGTGGGGATCAGAATCTCCAAGCATCACAGTATGACCTCGGGTAAACGCATAGGATCATACTGCTATCTCAGACCAATCATTTCATGATAATTGCAACTCTTTGCAATATCTGATCATATTTTGGCTCCAGATCTATTAATGGTCCCGGGTAAACATAGTAGACCATTAAATCTGTTCTAAGCATTGCCATCAATACGTGATTGAGTAGAGTAGGATTATAGCCCCTGAGTAAACACGTGGATAGCTATATTGTTCCTCTATTCCAATCTCTAGGCATCCAATGCCATAGTCAATAGACCTCTCATCAGATGATGGCACATCTTGGGTAAACACGAAGAATATGCCACCAATGAATCGAGATTTAATAACTATATTGATGGAGAGCCACGCGGTATATTCTAAATGACTCGTGCTACAGCTTAGATTTTAAAACGAAGGTTTTAGATTATTTATTTGGTCTCATCCTAGGTGATAGTATATATATATATATTTATATATATATATATATACTAATAACCTAGTTAATATGATTCATAGTCAAAGAATAAACACACACACATCACATACATGTCGAGTGGTGGTCATGGACAGCATAGTTGTTTGACTTGAGCCATACAGTCAAACGCACACACGCACACATAATACAACGTTTATATTATGAGTCTGCAAACTCATAGGCTTAAGGAACTCTTTCTTATCCTTCTTGGTTGCAGTTGTGGATCATCCTCGCTCCACGCTCAGCCGCCTCGATCATAATTCACAATTACATGATAATTTAAAAGGAGGAAGCCTTAAGGCGAATACAAAGGGAGGGAAGTAGAAATACAATGGAATATGAGAAGGAGAGGTTCGCAGACCTCTATTTATTAATAAATAATAAACCACACAATCGCATCTACATCCACAATAATTAAAGTGCTAATCCATGACCACCGTGCAATTTTTAGATTATAACAAACCACACAAGAAATAGCTCATCAAATGGCTAAATAAAATTTTCGAAAATAAATATTTTTGGTTTCATAAAACCAGTAACCAATCATAATTGGATTTATATTTTTCGAAAAGATTTTTAATTAAGCATGCTAATTTAAATCGAGATTTAAACAAGCAATAATAGCACATCAAATGCGCATGTCAACCAAATAGATCAAATCCTTTTAATATTCCATGCCATAACCTTGCGTGAAATTAATGTAATTAATTTAACATTTAAATTAATATGCATTAACATCATCATATCTAACAATTTAGATAATCAAATAATCAACAACTAATTTGTCAATTAGAAATAGATTCTTAATCTAAATGGGCCAAATAAATATCAAGGACATAATTTAATTAAATTTTAAAAAAAATTCAAAATTTAAATTCTGGGAAAAACAATTTTTCAAAATTATTTGTTTTAATTGGGTCAAAATAGGGGGAAAAAAATAGGCTTGGTCCAATGGACCAGGAAGACCCAACCCATTGCAGGAAGACCCCCCCCCCTTTACTGTTATAATTGAAACCCCCCCCTCTTCCTTAACCGAAGAAGAAGATGGAGAGATATGGATGGCTGGCGGCTCGATCCGATGTCGATCATCATGCCGACGATCTCCAGCGACCCTCCGGGTAGGATTTGTGTCGCCGATGAGCCACTCCCAAACGTTTTGCGATGTTCGTGGGGATCAAAACACATATCCGTTCTTCGTCCCACGAAGAACACAAAATATCCCACAAAGAAATTTTTCTTGGCAGAATAAAAATTCTTATTAAAGTGTTCATCGGATGAACAATATTCTTGCAAAGAAAAATTAATTAACAGCAATAAACAGCATGGAATATTTTTCTTTAAAGAACGATCTATTTGTCGATCGAAACGACGAAAAACACAGTGGAACCTAGCTTTGATACCACTGTAAGGTTCACTGTGTCGAGATCCTACTGAAAACGCAGCAGAATAAAATTTCTCGGGATCGTATCTATCCCGTTTCGATCATTAAAACTAATTCAGTAAATCTTATTGACCTTGCGCGGATTCGAATCCGCGTCCGAACGGTTCCGACGGTGTGATCCCGCAAGGTGCGCACGTGCCCGACCTCTAGCGGTATCCACGCGGTCTTCCTCTTGATGGATCGTCCTCGCTCGTAGCAGTGTCTGCGGATCTCAACTAGCTTCGTGTGATGCTCCATAACATCCGGAGACGATTTCCCGTCGGACGGGAAGACAAAGCTTGGGAATTTGATGCAGCTCTGCTGAGGGGTGCCCAGAGATGGGATGGCGCCAGAGAGAGAGGTGGGGAGCGGCGAGGGTTAGGGTTGCTTGCCCCTGAGCCTGATCGCAATCTTTTATAACAAGACCGTTCATAGTTTTTCATAAAAACCCGAACTTATCCAAAATCCTGTTAAAGATACACCAACTTGAAAACCATTTGCGTGTGACCTCTTACTGACCAACTGAATTAATTAATATCCTTATATTAATTAATCAGCCGAATTTAATGTCACCACAATAAATTCGTACAGGCTTCCGATCACGTTGGGTGCCAAGCAACACTGCGTGATCTTGGAAAGCATTGGGGTTAATCAAACCCACTAGGGAACCTTTCCGTCAACGGTTACCACGCGGATATAATCCTTCATCCGTACAATGTTCCCGAATCAACCTAGGATATGGTTTACTGTTAAACCCTAACCGGTCAATTCACTTGAATCAGATGCCGCTAATCTGAATCCGATAACTCTTTATCAGATACAGAGTCCACCCTGTCAAGGGGCTTTAAGCGCATCATTCATGGAACATTCTCTCTCAAATTATCGAGAGGGGATGATCCCGTATTGAACACACAATTACCTTCGAGGGCATTTCAATGAACTCGATCACTTGACTTATTGATAACCCATGGTTAGGGATTCGTTAGTCAAGGTCAAAGTTCAGAAATCTACCAACAAGATATCTTTGGCATCTTAGGTCCAAGGATCATTTACGCAACCGTGACAAAAGAATCGAGTTGGTTAACAGTGAGGTGTTTACCATCCAGCGATTCATAGTCGAATCTGTTCAGTAAACTCAATCACCAATGAGCACCTATAGGTCCAGCATAGTGTCTCCACACAAGTGACTTATGGGATCAATCACCCTCATCACATGAGCTGAAGAAACCTATACTAGTCTATGCGAATGTTTGATGTCCTTCTCAAACATCCTATGACTAGGAACAATTAAGAACATGTCTTTATAAATCTTCAGTCCCATAATTATGATCTCATCATAATCCGAAGATCAACGCACATGTTCATGGACTTCATCGTGATTCGATAAGCAATGCTCAAATAAGATATACAATGAATAATATGCCATTATATTAATAATCTGAATATTACACAGTGTCGGATTGGCTTGTGGGCCATCCAATACTAACACATTTGTCTCCACGATCATCTAGCTTCTTCCTCTTCTCTTCAGGTACTCGTGCATATGCGATACACCCAAAAATGTGTAGGTGATTCACATCTGGCTTCTTCCCGCTCCAAGCTTCTTATGGAGTCATATCTATCAAGGCTTTTGTTGGACTTCGATTGAGAAGATAACTTGTACATGCAGGAGCTTCAGCCCAAAATGACTTAGGCATATCTTTCTCCTTCATAATGGTCCTCACCATCTCTAGAATGGTATAGTTCTTCCTCTCAGCAACGCCATTCTGCTGTGGTGTGAATACAGTTGTAAACTACTGCCTGATGACTTCCTGTCTACAATAGTTCTTAAAACATATTTGAGGTGTACTCCCCACCTCGGTCATATCTAAGAACTTTTAATTTACAGCCACTCTCTCGCTCAACACGAGCCTTAAAGTGTTTAAATACATCAAAGGCAGCAGACTTTTGTTTGATAAAATACACCCAGATCTTCCTACTAAAATCATCAATAAAGGTAATGAAATAACGATTACCTCTAAGAGATATAGGTTCCAATGAACCACAAATATCTGTATGCACCAACTCTAGTCGATTGGATGCTCTTATGGATACAGCCTTCGGAATGGGATGTTGATGTTGCTTTCCGAGAGTGCATGCTTCATATCGATGTTTTGGATCTTCAATGTTGGGCAATCCTTTTACGATGCCCCTTGCTGCTAACTGTCTCAAGTTGTGAAAGTTGAGATGCCCATATCGAAGATGCCACTTCCATGACTCATTTTCTATGAGTCCATAGAAACATTTATGTACCTCAGTCTTCAAATGGAGGGGAAACATCCGATTCTTTGCCATCTAGACTTGTGCGATTTGCCTCCCCTTTTTATCTGTCAAACTTAACTTGCAATTTTCCATGTATATTGTGTACTCCTTTTCTAGGAGCTGCCCAATACTGAGGATATTGCTTTTCATTTTAGGCACATAGTACACATTGGAAATGTATTGAGGCATACCATCTTTTTGGAAAAATATGACTTTTCCTTCGCCTTCTACAGCAAGCTTTGACGAATCTCCAAGGCTAACAGTGTTGTGAGTATGGCTGGAAAGCTCTACAAAGAGCTCATTTCTTCTGCACATGTGGTTACTTGCTCCCGAATCAAGGAACCACACGTTTTGCTGGTTGAGTGCCTCTTCCCGTACAAGCAGAAGAGTTGGATCCTCATTAATATTTGAAGCATCTGCAAAGTTAGATTGCTCATCTTGATTTGACTTTTTGCTCCAACATTCTGATACATAGTGTCCATATTTGTGGCAATTGTAGCACTTGATGTTTCTACGGCTACTTTTGGACATGTCCCGACTTCATCCGTGATCCACGTTCTTTTGTGGAGATTCATCGTGCTTTTATCGTTTTCCATGACCATGACCATGACCACGACCTCTTCCGCAGTTGTTAACTCCACCATGGCCTTTCTGTTGATCACCAAGAGTCAATTTAGACTATAATGCGTACTCAACCACTGTGGACTGGGACATCTTTTGGATTCGTTGCTCATGGACTTGCAACGATCCTACGAGCTCTTCAAGCGAGAGAGCCTCCAAGTCCTTGGACTCTTCGATGGCGACGACCACGTGCTCGAACTTCGATGTGAGAGACCGAAGCATCTTCTCGATGACGTGAACGTCCTCGAGTTTTTCGCCATTCCGCTTCATTTGATTCACGAGTACAAGTAACCGTGAATAATAGTTAGAGATGCTTTCATCCTCCTTCATGCGAGCAACTTCAAATTTGGCCCTCAAAGTTTGAAGGCGAATTCGCTTCACCCGATCCACACCTTTGTAGATCGTGCCTAGGATATCCCAGGCTTGCTTGCTCGATGTCGCCTCAGCGATCTTCTCAAAGGTCGCTTCATCCAACCCTTAGTAGAGTAGGAATAAGGCCTTCTTATCCTTCTTCCGTTGGTCCTTTAGTGCACTCCTTTGCTCTGGAGTGTAACCAGCCTCATGTTCGGGAGTGGGTTCCACACCCATCAGAGACAATCTCCAACAGATCTTGCGACCCGAACAAAGCCTTGAATTGGATGCACCAATTCTCATAGTTGTCTTTCGCCAGCTTGGGAATTTGAGGTTGCACCAAACTGGACGCCATCTTGACAACTAAAGGATAACAAAAGGATAACCTAGAGGAACCTTTTTGGCTCTGATACCACTTTGTTAGGCTTCGGTAACTTGGAATTGGGCTCTAGGTATCCTATCGTTATGCAAAACTAAAGGATATACTAAAAGGATATAAGGAGGATTAAAAGAGGAAACTCTCCAACTCACTTAACAACTCACACAAGACAACAAGTGGGAACACTTTAATAAATTCTTCTATTGTTGACTTGACTTGCCTTGGACTTGGATACGAATGGTGAGAATGGCCTCTTTATATAGGCCTTGTACAAGAGTAACTCTTGGAGAGTTACTTATTTAATAAACCAAGGTTACAACCTCCTCTTGAAACTACTACAATTCCACAACGGATGGGAACCTACCTTGTAACCCATCTCCCCTTTATATAACCCACAAACTCCTACAACATTTATTAAAAGAACTAAAGAAGACAAACTCCCATATTCAAGTTTGTTAACTCCAACAATCTGTTCTCATGGTTTAACTAATGAACTACGTACAAAGTAGAGACTTCAGAAAGGTTGTAGGACATCCGAAGCAAAAGTGCTGGGATAACAAACTACTATTTTGCAACTGCATCTTAAAAAGTAGCTAGTATCACTTATTCATTAGGCCTATTTTGATAACTGGATTGCTAGTACCACTTGGAGTGTTTAAAAAAAATAGTCAAAGTAGCTAGTACCACTTGTTCTGTAAGGAAGATACAGAACAAAAAACTCTAGACAAAATACCAAGGTCATGTCTCTGTTAATCAGCCATCCCCAAGAAAGCAAAATAGAAGAGTTAAAACTATTACTATATCAAAGATTTAATCGAACCCGCTCCACTTTCTTTCTGAGGTCAAGGTGCAGGATTCCTTTTGCAAACCCCAGGCTGTCACTAACTTATGTTGGTACCGATATTAGGTATTTGGTTGTGCACTATCAATCTTGCTACTCATATAAAAATGTTATAAATCGCATTTTGAGAGTAAAGATTGGCAAAAAGAGACGATTCCTGTTTATGTCCTCATACAGCTGCATTGGAACATGGAATGTATGATAATCTCTTATTGGCTAGATATCAAATAAGTCATCAAAAGTTGTCACCCACTTACTAACTAGATGCCAAAGACCTTACACATGATTGATAGGATAGGACCCCGGGAGAGAGGATGACATGTAAGAAAATTGATTTCTTCAAGCATACTGTTGTTGACACTAAAATATGAGGTCAAAATTGTGGAACATGCATACCCTTCAAGCATGTATATATATGTGAGTCCTTGATTGCACTGATAAACTCCGATTGTCATGTGATAATTCCTTGATTGCACTCCGGTTGAGTGTTAAAAAATCGAGATGACTAAAATATCTCAAATACAAGATGATTGAGGAACTTCATTCATGGGTTATGAAGTTCGTGCCTATCTAATATATTATCCTGTATGATACTAGGTTTCTGAAAAATGTTTGGCAGCAAATCTGAGAAATTGTTTTTGAATGGCATGTCTAATTAGGTCAACCAAAATTTGAATATTCAAATTGGTTTATGAAAGTATGCAATAATCCTAACAGGTGTGCATATATGAAATAAATTATAAAATGGGTCCATTGATAGAGTGGCTTGATTTGGAGATGAACTTATTGCTTGCAAGCAACAATTTGCAGTGCACATGCTAGTGTATCCAACTAAACAATAAATTGAAAATGGAACAATCTAGTTACAAGGGAGTAAACTGTGCACAAGCTAGTGTATCCAACTAAACAATTTGCCCGCGAGTTTTAGGGCCGAACCTTAAAGCGTGGGCCAAATGGAGCCTTCGGCCTTTGGGGTGGAACCCCTGGCAACAAAGGAGGCCGGGCATGGCTGTGGCATTGGGGACTATTAGGCCAAGCTCCGATGTTGAGGACGACGGAGCTCTTGTGGCCGGCGGATCCCCTGGCAGCGGAGGAGGCTGGGCTGGCATTGGGGACAGGCCCCAACAACGGCGGAGACCCTGGTGGCTGTGGCGCTGGGGCCGGACAGCAGAGCCTAGTGACTATGGCGTTGGGACCCGGGATCCCTTGGCAGCTATGGTGTTGGGGATGGCCGGCCGGCGGACCCTTGGAAGCAGAGGAGGAGGCGAGGCATGCTTTGGAGTCAGCGGAGCCCTGCCTGGCTGGGCTGTGGCATTTTGGACCTCAGGCTTGGAGGCGACCGGAAGAAGAGGAAGAGGAAAGAGTCGGGAGAGAAAGGTAGATTTGCGACTAGATGCCCTAGGTGAGCACCGCTGCTGCAAGAAGATGGACGGTGGAGGAGCAGAGCAGTGCTGCAGCTACAAGCAGGTGCACGGTGGGCTGCACCCTTTGCACGGCTGACGATCCAAACCCAGCAGAAGGGACTCTACCGGAATACCTCGAGCTATGGTGGCCACCTTGGAAGGAACAGAAGAGCTTGGGAAGAACCAGAAAAGGAAGAAGATGAACAGTAGATGGAGCTGGTTCTCATTGCTACTTATAATTGTCATTTACAGAAGTTCGGATCAAACAGATCAAAACAGAAAACAAAACAACTCTGGATTGGCCGTTGAGATGTTTCAAGTGGCCGTTATGGCCGTTAGCTATAGTAAGTTTTTAGAAAACTTCTAACAAATTCCTCCCCCCCTTATGAGATGACCTTGTCCCCAAGGTCAAAGTCTGGGTACTTTTTAAGGAATTCATAATAATCCATCCACGAAGCATCCGCAACATCCTTGTCTTTCCACTGGATGAGGACCTGTGGCACTGGCAGATTGTTTCGTTTAAATAACCTGCGTCCTATTAAAATATCTGGTTCTGGTGTTGGAAATGGCATGGAGTTGGGAAGAGGTTCTCCAGGGACTATTGCCAGTCCAATTGCCTTCTTCAGCTGGGAGATGTGGAAGACATTATGGATTTTGCAGTCATCGGGCAGAGCTAAACGATATGCAACTAGACCAATCCGTGCAACAATTTCATAAGTGCCATAATACTTTGCAGCTAGCTTGTTATTTACCCTGTGGACCACGGATCCTTGTCTGTATGGCTAGAGCTTCAGATAGACAAAATCCCCCACAGAATATTCCTTATCAGTTCTATGTGCATCAGCTAAACGTTTCGTGCGTTCCTGTGCTTTGGACAAGTGGAGTTCGAGTTCATTAAGTAATTGGTCCCAGGTTAGAAGAGCATCAACCACATTTTGTACCTTCCTGTACCTGGCACATAAGATAACAGTGAAGGAGGTGGAATGCCATAAACTGCTTGAAAGGGTGTCATGCCAATGGAGGAATGCTGAGATGTATTATAAGAAAACTCTGCTCAAGGTAACCAATCAACCCATTTATGTTGTTGTTGTCCACAAAAACATCCTAAATATGTTTCCATGCAACGATTGAGTACTTCATGCAATGCTCATCTTAAGTTGAACTCCTTGTAAATCGAACAATTCCTTCCAAAAGGCACTTGTAAAGACAGTGTCCCTGTCTGAAACTATAGATTGTGGTATCCCATGCAATTTAACAATATTAGACATGAATTCTGTCACTGCTGAATATGGATGCTTGAGAGGTAAGAAGTGGGCATACTTTGAAAGTCTGTCCACCACCACCAGGATTATTATCTTGAATTGAGAAACAGGTAATCCTTCAATAAAGTCCATGGCAATATCAGTCCAAATCTGATCTGGAATTGGTAAGGGTTGAAGTAGACCAGCAGGAGATTGGGAAAGTGATTTATATCTTTGACAGGTATCACAATTTTGGATGTAAGTTTTCACATCTTTATTGATACCTATCCAGTGGAAACTCTGCTTGATTTTTTTCAAGGTTTTATGGTAGCCGAAATGGCCCACTTAAGGAGAATCATGACAAGCCTGCAGTACCTGGGCTGTGAGGTAACAACTAGAATGTAAAAGTATCCTTTTTTTTGTAACACAATATGCCTCCCTTACATGAGTATAAATCTGTGTTTAAATGTCCAGCATCCCATTGGGATATTAGTTCTTGGAACCTTGGATCAGTCTCATAAGCATTGAACAATTCAGAGACCCAGGTAGGCTGTAATACTAATATATTGAATTGATTGACTGCCTTTGGAAGTCTAGATAAGGCATCTGCAACTTTATTATTTTGTCCAGCTTTGTATTGCAGTTCAAAGTCATACCCCAATAGTTTTGATAGCCATGTATGCTGTGCTCTAACCTGTTGCTTAATTAGATGCCTTAAACTTTGATGGTCAGTTCTAATGACAAACCTTTTACCAATCAAGTATGATTCCCACTTCTTGACTGCAAAGATTATTGCCTCCATTTCTTTATCATAAACTGAGAGGCCTTGTTGTTTTGATGAAAAAGCATGACTTACATAAGCAATTGGGCGACCCCCTTGCATCAGAACTGCACCAAGTCCCAGACCACTGGCATCACATTCCAGAACAAAGGGCTCATCAAAGTTGGGTAAGGCTAAAACTGGAGCTGTAGTCATTTCCTGCTTTAAGGAATCAAAAGCATGTTGTGTAGCATCACCCCATTCAAAACTATCCTTCTTAAGCAGTTGGGTTAATGGGGCAACAAGTAAGCCATAACCTTTTATAAATTTCCTATAGTATCTTGTTAATCCTAGAAATCCTCTTAAACCTTTTGTGGATTTTGGGATTGGCCAATCTAGTATACTTTGAATCTTTGAGTTCTCCATAGAGACCCCATTCTCAGAAATAATATATCCCAGGTAGTCAATGCTTGTGACTCCAAATTCACACTTTCCTTGATGAAGAACTGATTTTGTCTTAAAGTGGAGAGTACTGTGTGTAGGTGCTGTAGGTGAGCAGACCATGTTCTGTTGTACACTTATATGTCATCAAAGAAGACAAGGACAAATTTTCTGAGGAAAGGCCTAAAGGTATTGATGGGGCAGAATCCGATTCGGCCCATTAAGCAGCCCAATACCAACAGCCCAACAGCAGCAGTTCAACAATAGCGGCCCACTGGCAACCTTCGGCCCATCAGCGGCCCAGCAGCATTCGGCCCACCGGCGGCCCTCAGCCCAATTGGCTTCGGCCCAGCTAGCGGCCTACAGCCCAGTTGGATTCGGCCCACTACACAGCATTCGGCCCAACAGCGGCCCCCAACCTTTGGCCCAGTAGCGGTATCCAGCCCACTCCGGTGGGAGGGTTAGGCACTATGGCGGTTTACCAGTAAACCAAAACATAGTCCTATATCGGCTGCCACGGTTGAGTAACCTCTATCATCCGTTATAAATACAAGGCTATTTATTACCAAAGGTATGTCTTCTTGACCAAGGACAACAATCCAAAAGCATTAAAGCTACCTCCTCTTCCTTCCCTTTTGAATCGAATCTTCTTCAGAAGCTGACTTAGCCGTCGGAGGGGGTTTTCTTAGGCCGAAGCCCGGGACCCCTACTGACTGGTTCTTCTTCTTCTTCTTCTTATAGGGGCCTCGGTTTGAATCTTCGCTGACCTCTCCGAGTCGGCCTCGGCCACCGACCTCGGGTTTTCTCCCTCCGGTCTCGGCGTCGCCCTTCGCCGGTCGGGTCCGCTTCGACCCTGCGGAGTCCGCTTCGCCCTCAGCCTCGCTCTTCGCCGCGTCGGTCCTCATCGGCCGAAGAAGTCTCGGCTTAACTCCCGGCACGTCTTCGCCCGGGTGCATCTCGGCCATGGAGCCTCGGCCCACGCTTCGCCCTCGTCTCGGTCCGGATCCCTATCGGTCTTCTTCTTCAATCTTCTATCCCGGATTCTAATCTTGGAATCCGATCGTGATAGCTTCGGCTACATCACGTGGCGCCGTCTGTGGGAATCCAACGAGAAGTCATGTCTCATCGTTCGGTGACCAGACGATCCGGACAAGACGAGGCAGAGACGTGGGCGACTCCTGCGCAGACACTCCATTCCGAAGGTGCTCCGTCCGTTCTTCCACAAGGTTCTACCCTTCCTATTATACCGGAGTCCATCGCTCCTAGAGACGACCGGGTGGAAGAGCTTCAGCAGCAAGTGGCGACGCTGGCCGCCACTGTCACCTCCTTGGCGCCCTTGCGGGATATGGTGTCTGCCATCGCCCAGCATATGGGATTACTGGGTCAGCCCCCGCAACAGGTACCACATCCTCCATTCTGTCCTGCTCAAGCTGCGAGGCTACTGCCGACACCCTCGCGGGCATCCCACGACGAAGCGGTTTCGGCACACAGCGAGCCACTCGGGCCGCAGGGCCAAATTTCTCGCGCTAGTTATATTCTAACGGAGCCAAACTATGCTTCGTCCGGATTTCATCCAACTAAAACCGAAGGACGTTCGGTCACAACTTCAACTACCCCGGATCTGGATCGGCGACTGACAGAAATGAGGAAGGAAATACAGCAAATAGTATCTCGACCCTATGGAGCGTCTCTCGCAAGCACCATTCTAGAGCAGACTCTTTTCTCTCCAGAACTTCTGGCCATCGAGGTACCTCCTAACTTTAAACTGTCGAAAGGCCCTCTTTTTGATGGAATGACAGATCTAGTCTACCACTTCCAGAGATTTAATTCCTACCTCTCCGTCCGGGGAGTTTTCGAGGCAGTCCGCTGCCGTCTCTTCCCCCTCACCCTCGAAAAAATAGCCCTAACTTGGTTCGAGACGTTGGCCCCCAATTCTATCCATTCTCTAGTACAGCTAGGCCAACTGTTCATCGACCAATTCTACGATGCCACTCGGCAATGTAAAACCTCGGCCAGTCTACTAGCCATTTGGCAAGGACCTACCGAGACCCTTCAGGAGTATTTCACTAAGTTTCGGGCCGAAGCCGCCCAAATTCCGAACCTGGATAGTTCGATCGCGGTCTCGGCCGTAATCAGTGGGTGCACGGACGAAGGGCTTCTCAGCTCTATTGGGAAGCGTCATCCCCTCACCTTCTAGGACCTAGTGGCTCGGGCCCATAAATACATTAATCGGGAAGCCCTGATGATGTCCAAGGGCAAAAGTACTGTCGAGGCACCATCGGCGGCTACCCCTCCTGTTCGTCCTCGCCCAAAAGATCAGAAGCCGTCTAGCAAGCGATACCAGAGGGAAGAATGGGACTGAGAAAAGCACCGGGATCCGCAGCAGCGGTATCTGCCACTACCTGCTCCACCCTCTCGGATGCTCATGGAAGTAAAAGGTATGCTTCGCCAACCCAAGCGTATCAAGACTGATCCTCGCCGAAGGGACCCCAATAAATATTGCGAGTATCATCGGGAAACTGGCCATTCTACTGACGAATGTCGGCACCTTCGGGAGGAGATTGATCGCCTCATTCGGGAAGGCCGTTTACCGCAGTATCGGCGAGAGAAACCTCAACAGCGGTAGAACCGGGAAGTCCCCGAAGCAGCAAGACAACGACAACTCTCGGATAAAGAAGCCCCACCTCAGCCGAAGGTGACTTCGGCCCCGGCAGAAGCATCACACCAACGACCCAGTGTCGGGTCGATTATGATGATATCCGGAGGACCGGGAGAAGGAGTAAGGCGTCGTCGACTCAGCGCTACAGCAGTAGCAGCAGTCAACATCGAGCCGAAGCGGTCTCGGCAAGAAGACATCATCTTCAGCTAGGAGGATCTGACCGACGTTCAGGTTCCTCACGACGACGCCTTAGTTGTAAACGCTGTAATGAAAAGTTACGATGTTCATCGTATCTTTGTTGATAATGGAAGTGCCCCAAATGTACTTTTTTATGATTGTTTTGTAAAAATTTGTTTGAATAAGACTGATATGAAGCCTCACCGGGAGCCTCTATTCGGCTTTAATGGTTCACCATACCAAGTAGAAGGTATCGTCCGGCTATATGTAACCCTAGGTACAACTCCTCGGCAATTAACCATTGAAACGGATTTTGCCGTCGTAAAACTCGATTCGGCCTACAACGTCATCTTTGGCCGAAGGCTGATCGGAGGAATTGGAGCTGTATCTTCGTCTTTTCATCAAAAGCTAAAATTCCGTACCGGCTATGGAATCGGCGAAGCTAAGGAAAATCAGGAAGCTGCCCGGCAATGTTATATGATTTCGGTCAAAGGGAAGGCTGCGGCCGAATCCCTTTCGATCGAATCTTCGGCCGAAGCATCCCCAGGAGAGGAACTTACAACTATTCCAGTTCTGGGAGGAGAAGGCCGAACATTAATGATAGGTTCCGGCCTCGAGAAGACTGAAGCCGAGAAACTTATTGAATTCCTGAAGGAAAACCTCGATGTCTTCGCCTGGTCACCTTCGGACATGACCGGAGCCGACCCGGAGGTGGCGGAGCATCGACTACACATCAATCCAAACCAGCCTCCGGTCAAGTAGAAGCGGCGCACCTTCAATCAAGAAAGGAGGATGGCCATCCAGGCTGAAGTACAAAAGGGGTTAAATGCGGGACATCTCCGAGAGGTGCATCACCCCGAATGGATTGCTAATGTAGTGATGGTGCCCAAAAATGATGGAAAATGGCGAATGTGTGTGGACAGTTTCCCGCTGCCTCGGATAGACCAGATAGTGGACGCTACATCCGGCCATGAATTGCTCAGCTTCCTCGACGCCTATTCAGGCTATCACCAAATCCGAATGCATTCGGACGACGAGGACAAGACAAGTTTTACAACGGACCTCGGCTTATACTGTTATACCCGGATGCCATTCGGCCTAAAGAATGCCGGAGCGACTTATCAACGTCTCGTCAACAAGATGTTCGCTCCACAGCTCGGCCGCAATATGGAAGTTTACATCGACGACATGCTGGTGAAAAGCCATATTGCTGTGGACCATATGGCCGATTTGGCTGAGACATTCTCCACCTTACGCAGGTATAAAATGAAACTGAATCTTGCCAAGTGCGCCTTCGGCATGGCCTCCGGGAAGTTTCTTGGCTACATGGTCACCCGCCGAGGAGTGGAAGCAAATCCTGCAAAGGTTGCGGCTATTATCCAAATGCGCCCTCCGGCCAACGTCTGAGAGGTTCAGAAGCTAAGCGGAAGGATTGCCGCATTAAGCCGCTTCATGTCAAGAGCGGCAGATCACTGTTTTCCCTTCTTCAAACTGCTGAAGAAGACTAGCAACTTCTCCAAGACGGACGAGTGTCAATCGGCCTTCGATCAGCTGAAAGCTTATCTCTCAAATGTTCCCGTATTGTCTAAACCGGTCCGAGGAGAGCAGTTGTTCGTTTATCTTGCCGCATCTGAAGCAACTATCAGTGTCGTCCTCGTCCGAGAAGAAGATGGCATACAGAAGCCAGTTTATTATATAAGTCGAGCCCTCCACGAAGCAGAGTCTCGGTATCCGGCCCTAGAAAAGTTGGCCTTGGCCCTCGTCGCTTCCGCAAGGAGGCTTCGACCCTATTTCCTCGCACATTCAATAAAGGTCTTCACAGATCAACCTTTGAAGCAAGTCCTCTCTCGGTCAGAAGTGTCCGGGAGGCTAGCTAAATGGGTAATCGAACTAGGAGAGTTCGACAACTCTTATGGGCCTCGGACCGCAATAAAAGCTCAAGCTTTGGCCGATTTTATTGCCGAGCTCACTCCTGAAGCATCCTCGGCACTTCAACCGGAAGTCAGAGCTACTCCTGAAGCCAAATCCTCTTCGGCTCCTTCGTCAGCGAATGAATGGCAGCTATACGTTGATGGGTCCGCATGCTCTTCGGGCAGTGGTGCCGGGTGGATCTTAGCATCTCCAGAAGGGGTCATCACGGAGTATGCACTTCGCTTCTCCTTCCCGGCTACCAATAACGCCGCCGAGTATGAAGCTCTTATATCAGGCCTTCGGACTGCCAGAAGGCTCGACGCACAAAGGATAAGGGCGTTCAGCGATTCGCAGCTCATCGCCAATCAAATCACCGGGGAATACGAGGCCCGGGACGCATTAATGACGTCCTACCTCCAGGTAACCCGCAAAATCTTAGCTGAATTTGTTTCTTTTGAGATTGTGCGAATCCCTCGGGCCGAAAATGCTCAAGCCGACGCTCTTTCCCGGCTAGCATCAACTCAGGACGGGGGAGGAGGCCGGATGGTCCTGGTAGAAGAACTGTCTGAGCCAAGTCTCAACGAATCCGAGGTCATGCAAGTAAATGAATCCGAAGCAGAGACCTGGATGACTCCCCTAGTAGCTTTTCTCCTCCGAGAGGAGGTCTCGTCCTATCCGAAGGAAGCAAGGTGTGTCCGGCAACGCTCTTCCCACTTCCTTATTCTGGAGGGTGTACTGTATAAGAAGTCCTTCGGCCGGCCACTCATACTATGTCTCGGCCCGGCCGAAGCTGATTATGCCCTTCGGGAAGTACATGAAGGGATCTGCGGAGCACACGCAGGAGGGAGGGTCTTGATCCACAAACTCTTGAGGCAAGGGTACTGGTGGCCAACGCTCTGAGAGGATGCGGCCGCTCTCGTCCGCTGCTGTGACCAATACCAGAGATTCAGCTCCCTCATTCACCAGTCGGCGACCCTCCTGACTCCTCTGTCAGATCCCTGGCCTTTCGCCCAGTGGGGGATTGATCTCTTAGGACCCTTTTCCATGGCCACCGGCTAGAGGAAATTCCTTATTGTGGCAGTGGATTACTTCACCAAGTGGGTCGAAGCCGAACCCCTCACGTCTATAATCGATAGCAACGCGTGGAACTTTGTATGGAAGTCCATCATTTGCCGATACGGCATCCCTCGGGCAATCATCTTAGATAATGGCAAATAGTTTGACAGCCATCGGTTTAAAGACAACTGCGCAAGCTTCGGCATTCTCCATAAGTTCGCTTCAGTAGCACACCCTCGAACGAATGGCCAAGTCGAGGTCACTAACCAAAGTCTATTGCGAGGACTGAAGACTCGCCTCGGTAAGGCCAAGGGCCGATGGGTCGAAGAGCTGCCAAGCATTCTATGGGCATATCGGACAACAAGCCGAACCCCTACCGGTGAAACCCCATTTCAAATGGCCTACAGGGTAGAGACAGTTATTCCTATTGAAGTCGGCTTGCCATCATCGAGGGTTCTTACTTATGATCTGGAAGCTAATGATGAAGCCCTGAGAGATCACCTCGATCTCATAGAAGAGACGAGGGATCAAGCTCGCATTCGGCTGGCGGCTTATCAACAGCGCATGGCGAGATACCACAATACTCGAGTGACGCCCCGAACCTTTGAAGCCGGGAACCTCGTGTTGCGGAACGCCCACGCATCCAAGCCAGCCGAAGCTGCAGGAAAGTTTTCTCCAAACTGGGAAGGCCCTTATCGCATAAGGGAAGTGATCCGACGAGGGGCCTTTCGGCTGGAGACCCTTTCGGGCCAGCCTCTCTCTCGTACATGGAATGTGGAGCGCCTTCGGCGCTACTTTATGTAAGTCATTTCCCCCGGAGTTTAGCCAGAAGTCATGAATATATTATTCTTTTTCTGAAGTGTTGTGTCCGGCATTATTCTCTAAGTCCGTGTAAACAGTACCGGGAGTGGCTTCGGCCATGCAAACCGTATCGAGAGCGGCATTATTCTCCAAGTCCGTGTAAACCGTACCGAGAGTGGCCTCAGCCATGCAAACCGTATCGGGAGCGGCATTATTCTCCTAAGTCCGTGTAAACCGTATCGGGAGCGGCATTATTCTCATAAGTCCGTGTAAACCGTACCGGGAGTGGCTTCGGCCATGCAAACCATATCGGGAGTGGCATTATTCTCTAAGTCTGTGTAAACAGTACCGGGAGTGGCTTCGGCCATGCAAACCGTATCGAGAGCGGCATTATTCTCCTAAGTCCGTGTAAACCATACCGGGAGTGGTTTCGGCCATACAAATCGTATCGGGAGCGGCATTATTCTCTAAGTCCGTGTAAACCGTACCGGGAGTGGCTTCGGCCATGCAAACCGTATCGGGAGCGGCATGGCTTCGGCCACACGCAGGATCAAACTCGGCTATCTATTCAGACATACCATGAAGCAAGCATAAGCAAAATGCCTTCTATATAAACACAAGTACAAAAGCAGGCCGTATGCTTGGCCTCGACATCTTGAAAAAACAAAAATGACTGGGACAAGCCCCCGGACTAATTCTCGGCGTCCTCGCCATCCACATCGACAGGGGTTTGGCCGGGAGACGCCAGAGGGGAAGCCTGGACCGGTTCAGCCGCAGCACCTTTCGGAGAAGCCGGAGTTCTTTCGGCCTTGAGCTCTCGCCACCAGGCCAAGATTTCCTCACCCTCTTCATCTGTTGGGTAGCCGAAGCCGGTCAAATCTGTGTCCGGACACGCCTTTTGGGCAATGGCCATCCCCAAATCAAACATGGTACAAGCCGCCTTAGCTCTGGCCTCCATCATCTCCTCGGCATACTCAGGGCCTTCCTTGTAGCTCGCCAGGCTGTGCGAGCAACGTCATCGACTTCCTTGGCCCTGGCCTCCAGGTCAGCCTTCAGAGCCTAAACCTCTTCGGCGTGAAGGTGGCGCTCCTCTTCCCGCTCCTTGGCCTTGTCCTGGATCTCGGCCTTCAAGGACGCGATCTCGGCCCGGGCCCGCTCCAGCTCCTTCTCGGCCTTCTTCTTGGCCTATAAGGTGGTGCGGATCACCTCCTTCTGCTCATCCCGATCGGACCGCAGTTGCGCATTCGCCCCAATAAGGACGTCGATGCTGGCCTCGAGATCGCGTCGCACCGAGGCCACTTTGCCCGAGGCCAGCTGATCCGAGACCTGGTCGATGTCTTGGAGCTTCTGCTGGATGGCGGCCTGGCGGCGAGCAAGGGCCCCGCACATGACCGCGGCCTGCAGCCGAAAGCAAGAAAGAAAAAATAAGCTTTAAGCAGCTAAGCGAAACAATGAGCAAGGACGAAGACGAAGGAGATCTCACCTAAACGGCATACCGGACGCATTGCAAGGATAAGCCTTCCGAAGAAAGCTCTTTGACCTCGTCCCTGGCCATCGGGAAGGTCCAGCCGTCAACCAGACGAAGACACGTCCGGGAGTCTTCCAGACTCTCGTCTGCAAAGACCTCCGTGTCCGGGTGCCAGGGCTCATGCCCGTACTCCCGGGACATGTGCGTCCCGGCCGCCCCGAAGGGATAGGAGAGTGTCTCCGCGCCGGCCCCGATGGCCGAAGGAGAATCGCCCCCCTCCGGTTGAGGAGGCGATGAAAGCGGGGCGCCCCGTGCCGCCACCGGCCTCTTGGACACCGGGACAGATTTCCTCTCGGCAGGATCATCCGCCCGGCTCCTCTTCTCCGGCCGACCGCTCCCTCCGGCGACCGCCTTCCCTTTCTACTACTGCTCCCTCTCAAGAGCGGCAGCAGCAGCGCGGCCTTCGGCAGAAGCCGCAGTCTGCCTTGTACTCCGGACGCCGGGGGCCGGAACCCCTCCATCCGTCCTACCTTCCGCGGGCCGCAGCTGGGACGATCGAGAGTGACCGGACTGCTTCGAAATCCGGCTGATCAATCCCCGAAGACCAGACATCTCTGCAAGCAGAAAAAAGAGTTAGCAACAGTTCAAAAGGCAACTTTTTTGACTCAAGACCGACTTACCCCCGGCCGCAGCTTCGGCGCCCTCTTCAGACGAACGGGCTTCGGCCGGAGACCCGGTCGCGGAAGTTCTCTCCTCAACCTCTCCCGGGGTATCTTCAAGAGGAAGATAAGGGAAGACCCGAGGAGGAGAGAACGTTGGGTCCGGCCAGGCCCCCATCTCTATAAGCCTGCCCTCATCCTCGAAGAGCTCCGCAATCTTGTACGGAGCCTCGTCCTCGAAGAGATGCACGTCGGCGAGCTACTCGGGGCTGAGAGAGGGTGGGTCAGAAAGGCCCTCGGCCAAAGGTGCCCATTCGGTGGGGAAGGGCCACACACTCTTCTCCTTCTCCGGGACAGAGATGAAAAAGAATCCCTCCTTCCAATGATGAATGGACGAGGGCTTCTCGGAGAAGATCCTTCGGCCGAAGCGGGGGACGAAGCAATACCAAGAAGACTTCTCCTGAGGCTTAATCTTGAAAAGATAGCGGAAAAGATTTACCGAAGGGTTGAAGTCGAGATAGGAGTTCAAGGCCAGAAAGGCGTAGACTGTCCGCCAGGAGTTCGGAAAGAGTTGGGACGGGGCCAATCCGTAAAAACTCAGAAGATTTATGACGAAGGAATGAAGAGGAAGGTGAAAGCCCGCCCGGAAGCTGTGCTCATAAATCGAAAAGCTACCCGGCCGAACGGTGTTAGCTCTTGTATGCTTCCCGGGCTGAATGGGAACTGTAAGGATTGAAGTTTTCGGATCTGGTTATTGGGTCAGTTTTCGGAGTCGGATCCCATAGTTCAGGCCTTGATAGGGCTGGGACTCTGTTTTGTTTCGCGTCGAGCCTGCTCGACGCGGTTTAAACGGCATCCAGCAATGTAGACGCGTTTTAGGCTGTGCCACGTGGGCGCCATGTGGGCTGGCCTTGGATCGCGAGAGTACGGCCTCGGTCATATCGTCTGAATGGCGTCTTGAATGGACGACGCCTTTCAGAGTACGACCCTGGGTTGTCAGTGTACGGTGCCGGTCTTGTCATCTGAACGGCGTCTTGGGTAGGCGACGCGATTCAGAGTCTCTGTCAGTACGGCCCGTCATGTCAACTGATAGGCGTCTGTATAGCGCGACGCGTTTTACCCAGCTTCTAGTTGACCCTGCGAACCCTCCTTCCTTTCCCTCATTTCCTCCTCCCTTCTCTCTTTCCTCTCTCCCCCGGCGGCTCCGGCGATCCCTCTTCCCCCTCCTTTTCCTCCCACCATTTCATCTCTCCCTCCACTCCATCGACCTCCTAACTCCCACCACTACCACCACCACCTCCTCCGCGGCGTTTTCTCTCCGGACGGCGGCCGACGTCCCGGTGGAGTAACGACGTCCTCGGCGGTACCAGCTGCGGCGTTGGGCGAGACGGGTTGGCAGCTCGAAGCTTGGAGGAGTTCAAGTAACCGGTAGTGTAAGGACTGAGGTTTCGGGTTCGGTTTTCGGGTCGGTTTCGGGCCAGATCCCCTAGGTCGGACCTTGCGGGGTCTGGAGAATTTCCTCTGAATGGCGTCGGAGGATCACGACGCCTTTCAAACGGCGTCTTGATAGGTGGACGCCATTTAGGCGAATTGCTGTTGTGCCACGTGGGTGCCACGTGGGCGGGTTTCGGGCCGCGAGAGTACGGCCCCTGTCTTGTCGTCTGAACGGCGTCCATGATGGACGACGCGATTCAGACTGCCACCCTGCGATGTCAGTGTACGGTGCCTGACATGTCAGCTGAACGGCGTCCATGGTGGTCGACGCGTTTCAGACAGCTGTCAGTACGGCCCGTCCTGTGATCTGATAGGCGTCCTTCTCGCTCGACGCGTTTTAGGTAGTTTCTGATGACCCCCGCGAGCCCTTCTTTCTTTCCCTCATTTCTCACCTCTCACTCTCTCTCCTCTCCCTCTCCGCCTCCTCCGATCCCACTCTCCACCATTCCCTTTCTCTTCTTCCTCTTCCACCACTCCAACGCCTCCCTACCTCTCACCTCTGCCACCACCACTCCCTTCGCGGCGTTCCATTCTCCGGACGGCGGCCGACGTCCCGGCGGAGTGGCGACGTTCTCGGGGGTACCGGCGGCGGTCTGCGGCGCGGCGGTTGGGCGACACGGAGCCAGGAGGAGTTCAAGTATCCGGTAGGGGGACGAACCTTGTATGTGTCGCTCGTGCTTTCCTAGGCGTGTTTTGATGTGTTTTGGGCTAGATTGAGCATGTTTAGGGGGTGTCCTTGTGGGTATGGCCGCGTTTGTAAATGGGGTTTCGTAGTATATTTGTGGTGGATCAACTGCTCTTTTCCCCCCTTTTCGTTTTGGGGCTTTTCGGGGCATTTGGGGTTAAGGGAGAAACTCTCGGTTCGAACCAGAGAACCAGGTTTCTGACGCTAAACGGCGTCGTACCTGGTCGACGCCTTTTAGAAGGACGTCGGGGCAGTACGACGCGTTTTAGGGCAGAAACCTCCCCTGTTCGAGATTTAACAGGCTAGGGGTTCTGGCGCTAAATGACGTCATGGGTGGTCGACGCCTTTCAGAAGGACGTCGAGCCACCATGACGCCATTTAGGCAGGAAATCACCCCGACTGAGGGTCCGTCAGCTCGGGATTCTGGGACTAAAAGACGTCATGGTAGGGCGACGCGATTCAAATGGCGTCGGGAGACCATGACGCCTTTTAAGGCAGAAATCCCCTGGGTACTGTTTTCCTGAAATTCTGGATTTATCAGCTGAATGGCGTCGTAGGATGCCGACACGTTTCAAAAGGCGACCACTTGGGTCGACGCCTTTTAGGCCAGATTTCCGTGGCCTCTGTTTTATGAACCAGTTTAGGGAGACTAAATGGCGTCGACCTTGGGCGACGCGATTCAAGACAGAACAATACTAATTCATGCCAGTAAAACGTGTTCATACTGCTAGATAGTTAGTTAGTGCATGCCTTAGTGTACTCGGATTCTGCATGACCGGATGGCACTGCGTTGTGTGCCATGCGATCGCGGGCTTTTCACGTGACCGGATCGTACTGTGCCGGGTTTTGGTGGTTTTGTGTTACTGTGGACCTGAAGTGACATTGTAGCGCTTTATCACCCTGTGCTGGTGGGGGCGTGAGCACAGCGCCGGTGGGGGCGTGGGCGGGGTGACGCCTAGTGAGAGAGGGTCACCTGGTGAACCCCGGGGTCAGCTAGTACCGGTGTCGGAGTGGTACATTCGGAGAGTCACTCATGCTGAGGGAAGGAGTAACCACCTGAGCCAGTTGGGCCGGAGTAGCTAGCGTGCTATCCGAGGGGTTACTGTTTGGTCTCAGCGGGTCGGTGTTTCCTACTTGTGCTTGTGTGGACGATGTTTCCCACTTACGGCTGTGTGGTTGGTGTTTCCCACTTTCGGAGGAGTGGTTGACGTGTTTTGCCGAGACGGGAGTTGTAGGCTCCCTGATAGTATGATTTTAGAAATATGCATGTTACATTCCGAAGGCACATAGTTCATATCGAGATTTTAGGAGTAGTGTGTTACAGCTTTACTTGCCCTATTACCTGTATCTTTGTTACTGCACTTGTGGGTGTGTGTGTGGGAGGCAGGGGATCGGATGATCCCTACTGAGCCCAATTTTGGTGTGGCTCACTCCCTGCGTTTTCAGGTGTAGACCTTGTGGCGTGTGGCGGCGCGTGGCGTCCTCCTTGGTGTACGGACCAGCAGCTATCTCAGTTTCCGGGGTATGCCCCGATGTTGTTGTACTTTATTTCTGCCTGTACTTAATTAATTTGTTGGACATGTAATTATTGTTGGACTGTGTACGGACATTATTATTTTACTTCCTGCGCACTGTACCCCTTGTAGTCCGTGTGAATGTTATATTTAATCTTGTTTAACGCTTACTCCTCCAGATGTGCGATTAGGATCCTGGTATGAACCTACAGTTAATGGGCCGACATCCATTTAGTGACCGTGTCTCCGGTCATAGGATGGCGGGTCGTTACAGTTGGTATCAGAGCATAGTCTGGTCGAGTAAGTGGTAAACTGGGTTAGATATCGTAGTCCAACAATAAGTACGAGTCTGTACAGACGATGGCTGCTGGTGTAGAATGATAGGTTTTGACGTGTTTGTGTTGATTTTCGTGTTCGTGAGGTAGTGATGGCGCCGAGGAAGAGAATTTCGTTGGCTCGTGGTACGAGATCAGATGATGGTAGTTCGGGGGCAGAAGGGCATAATGTGGATCGTTTCGTAGAGGCTATGATTGGAGCTATGGGTAGATACCAGCAAGGAGACGGTAGTAAGGGATCCAATTCCCGAGGTGACCAGTTCACGGTGTTAGAGCGGCTTTTGAGGTTGGAGACCCCTTCTTTCACAGGTCGACCAGTCCCAGACGAGGCAGCTCGTTGGATTAAGGAGATGGAGAAGGCGTTTGACGTTCTTGAATGTGCTGAGAATGACAAGACCTTGTTGGCGACCTATTTGTTGAAGGATAATGCATACGAATGGTGGGTTACCATCAAGACAAGGATGTTTGCAAATAGATCTTTGAGAGAGATCCCTTGGGAGGCATTTGTGAGAGAGTTTAGTGGACAGTACTTTCCGAGGCACGTCCAGGAGGCTAAGGAAAGAGAGTTCATGGAATTGGTGCAAAATGACATGTCAGTTCTAGATTATCATGCAAAGTTTGTGGCTCTTGGAGGATTCGTTCCACACTTATCTGAGCATGAGAGATATAGAACCGAGAGATTTGTAGATGGACTCCGATATGATCTAAGGACAATGGTGGCACCTCAGGGTTGTAGAGATCTGGCGTCAGCGGTTCGATGCGCGGCAGCGGTGGAGACTCAATTTCAGCAAATGGCAAAAGAGTTGGAGCGATCGGTACGAGGGAAGCAGCAAGGCAGGAGCAAATCAACGGTCCCTTCGTCAGGCGGTTCGAGCTCCTTTGAGTTCGGGTCCCAAGGGACGTCACGTGATGAAGATGAGGACGGTTCGGCCTAACAGATGCAGATTGAGGCTAGCAGGCAGCAGGGAAAGAGTCATGATGCGGCAGATTATTGTCTCCGTTATGGTAGGTATCACGGCAACCGGGTGTGTCCATTGGTCGCTGGTAGCTGTTTTGGCTGTGGCAGGAGGGGACATCTCGCGAGGAACTGTCCCCAGAAGAATAAGACGAGTCAGGGGCCGAGTGGTCAGTAGGAGCCCGGTACCTTATGTAGTGTGGTGTGCCCTTCTTGTGGAGATCCGAGGTGCGGGGATAGATGAACACTCTTATCTTGTCTTATGTGGTAGTAATTGTGAACTTTTGTAGTACTCTTTATGTAGTTTGGGTCGTGGTCGTGATTTGGTATTGTAATGTGTGCTTTGTAAGGTTATTATATAATGATGTTGGCATGTCAATTTTTGTGGAATCATGGCACATAATTAGTTTAATAGTGATTTGATTGATGGATTGCGTGTGGGGAGCCCCGTGTAAGAGTGTGATCGTCGAGAGCATTAGCAGGATTTTACCGATGGTTGGTCCAGGAGTTTTCTTCGATAGCAACCCCCCCTTGTTGAGGTTGACTCGTAGGGGAGTTCGTCTCACGTAGATTGGGGAGTGTGGGCGGAGTTTCATTAAGATGAAGACTCGCCTCACTTGGGCTCCAGTGTTGGTACTTTTATCAGGTTCCGGTGAATTTGTGGGATATTCAGTTACATCACATCGAGATTTGGGCGCGTTTCTGATGCAACTTGGTAAGATTGTGGCCTATAGGCAGTTGAAGAAGCGTGAGGAGAACTATTCATCTATGACTCCGAGTTGGCAGCTGTGATGTTTGCACCATAGATCTAAAGGCATTGTTTGTATGGGGATTATTTGAGCAACTGTGGAATCTCCCTTTCGGATTCCACGTGAGGCTGATGGAGCCAGGTTGGCCAGCAGTGTACCATACCGTAATTAAGACTTAGAGGACAGATGCAGTGTTACCGCAGATTCTCCAGAGTTCAGAGGTGGAATTAAGGGCCGTAGTACAGTTAGGTTAGAGGTAGACTTTGTGATTTGACCGTGAAGAACGTGCGCAGGTGTCCCTTTTGAAGGCGCACTGTTCTAGAATAAATGATGCTTTCTGGATCGAGTAAGGCGTATCATTGTTGAGGTGGTCTAGTAAGAAGGAGGACAGGGGTGATTCTGTGAATGTATGCTTGAATTGTCGGCAGGTTAGGGTGGAATGTCAGAGTGGCGCAGCGGTAGCGTGGTTGCAGTCCTTGCCGATCCCGGTGTGGAAATGGGAGCTTGCGACTTGAGGCTTGTGTTAGGATTGTTTTATTCCCTGGTGGAGGGAGCGTGATTTGGATTACCATTGAACTACTGACTACGTCAGTACACTTCCTGGTTATCAGGAAGGACTGGTCAGTCGGTAAGTTGACTGAGTTATTTGTGAGTCGGATCATCTCTTTCTGCTCGATGTGCCCTTGTCCATCACGTCGGATCGGGCTTGAGATTTACCTCTTAATTGTGGGGAGAGTCTTTGGAAGACTTTGAGTACGCGGTTAGCCTTCAACCCAGCCTATCATCCCGAGGCTGATGGGCGGTCAGAGGGGGGCCATTCGGATTTGAGAGGTTTTGCTCGTGACATGTTGCCTAGACTGAGGAGGTTTTTGGGAGCAGCGTTTGTTTTCAGTGGGGTCTTGTGTACCATGGCAGTTACCACTCTAGCATTGGCATGGCGCCTTATGAGACATTGTTTAGATGGCTGTGTCGATCCCCTGTGATCTGGTCTGAGATTGGCAAGAGGCAGTAAGCAGGATCAGGGTTGGTATGGCAGTGTGCTTAGGTTGCCAGAGTAGCGCTATCATCGGTAAGAGACCGATTGGGTTTGAAGTCGGGGACCTCGTGTCTTTCCAAGTCTCGCCCTCCATGGGTGTGAAGAGATTTGAGAAGCAAGGTAAGCTGGGTCCGTGCCGTGCTGGGCCTCTTCCCGTTCTTGCTCGAATTGAGGAAGGTTACCAGCCAGCCTTGCCGTTCAGTCTCGCGGGAGCGCACGATGCGATTCGTGTTTCGTTGCAGAGGAGTGTTCTGGATCCACCCCAGGTGCTAGAACTTTCAGGACTTGAGGTCGCTGAGGATTTGTCCTTTCCTGAGTGTCTAGTGAGTTTTGAGAATCACTAGTGGCAGGTCCTTCGGAACAAGGTTGCATATGTGGACTGAGTATTTTGACAGTATCGCTCCGGGAGCGAGGCGACCTGGGGGCGTGTGATTGAGATGTCGGGAAGCAGTTCCCTATCCTTTTTGATAAGTTCCCATGCGAGTTGGCAGTGGAGGTGTTTTCACCCTCGTTACTTGTAGTAGGCAATTTCGGGGACGAAATTCTTTTAAGGGGGGGAGAATGTAAGGACTGAGGTTTCGGGTTCGGTTTTCGGGTCGGTTTCGGGCCGGATCCCCTGGGTCGGACCTTGCGGGGTCTGGAGAATTTCCTCTGAATGGCGTCGGAGGATCACGACGCCTTTCAAACGGCGTCTTGATAGGTGGACGCCATTTAGGCGAATTGCTGTTGTGCCACGTGGGTGCCACGTGGGCGGGTTTCGGGCCGCGAGAGTACGGCCCCTGTCTTGTCGTCTGAACGGCGTCCATGATGGACGACGCGATTCAGACTGTCACCCTGCGATGTCAGTGTACGGTGCCTGACATGTCAGCTGAACGGCGTCCATGGTGGTCGACGCGTTTCAGACAGCTGTCAGTACGGCCCGTCCTGTGATCTGATAGGCGTCCTTCTCGCTCAACGCGTTTTAGGTAGTTTCTGATGACCCCTGCGAGCCCTCCTTTCTTTCCCTCATTTCTCACCTCTCACTCTCTCTCCTCTCCCTCTCCGCCTCCTCCGATCCCACTCTCCACCATTCCCTTTCTCTTCTTCCTCTTCCACCACTCCAACGCCTCCCTACCTCTCACCTCTGCCACCACCACTTCCTTCGCGGCGTTCCATTCTCCGGACGGCGGCCGACGTCCCGGCGGAGTGGCGACGTTCTCGGGGGTACCGGCGGCGGTCTGCGGCGCGGCGGTTGGGCGACACGGAGCCAGGAGGAGTTCAAGTATCCGGTAGGGGGACGAACCTTGTATGTGTCGCTCGTGCTTTCCTAGGCGTGTTTTGATGTGTTTTGGGCTAGATTGAGCATGTTTAGGGGGTGTCCTTGTGGGTATGGCCGCGTTTGTAAATGGGGTTTCGTAGTATATTTGTGGTGGATCAACTGCTCTTTTCCCCCCTTTTCGTTTTGGGGCTTTTCGGGGCATTTAGGGTTAAGGGAGAAACTCTCGGTTCGAACCAGAGAACCAGATTTCTGGCGCTAAACGGCGTCGTACCTGGTCGACGCCTTTTAGAAGGACGTCGGGGCAGTACGACGCGTTTTAGGGAAGAAACCTCCCATGTTCGAGATTTAACAGGCTAGGGCTTCTGGCGCTAAATGACGTCATGGGTGGTCGACGCCTTTCAGAAGGATGTCGAGCCACCATGACGCCATTTAGGCAGGAAATCACCCCGACTGAGGGTCCGTCAGCTCGGGATTCTGGGACTAAAAGACCTCATGGTAGGGCGACGCGATTCAAATGGCGTCGGGAGACCATGACGCCTTTTAAGGCAGAAATCCCCTGGGTACTGTTTTCCTGAAATTCTGGATTTATCAGCTGAATGGCGTCGTAGGATGCCGACGCGTTTCAAAAGGCGACCACTTGGGTCGACGCCTTTTAGGCCAGATTTCCGTGGCCTCTGTTTTATGAACCAGTTTAGGGAGACTGAATGGCGTCAACCTTGGGCGACGCGATTCAAGACAGAACAACACTAATTCATGCCAGTAAAACGTGTTCATACTGCTAGATAATTAGTTAGTGCATGCCTTAGTGTACTCGGATTCTGCATGACCGGATGGCACTGCGTTGTGTGCCATGCGATCGTGGGCTTTTCACGTGACCAGATCGTACTGTGCCGGGTTTTGGTGGTTTTGTGTTACTGTGGACCTGGAGTGACATTGTAGCGCTTTATCACCCTGTGCTGGTGGGGGCGTGAGCACAGCGCCGGTGGGGGCGTGGGCGGGGTGACGCCTAGTGAGAGAGGGTCACCTGGTGAACCCCGGGGTCAGCTAGTACCGGTGTCGGAGTGGTACATTCGGAGAGTCACTCATGCTGAGGGAAGGAGTAACCACCTGAGCCAGTTGAGCCGGAGTAGCTAGCGTGCTATCCGAGGGGTTACTGTTTGGTCTCAGCGGGTCGGTGTTTCCTACTTGTGCTTGTGTGGACGATGTTTCCCACTTACGGCTGTGTGGTTGGTGTTTCCCACTTTCGGAGGAGTGGTTGACGTGTTTTGCCGAGACGGGAGTTGTAGGCTCCCTGATAGTATGATTTTAGAAATATGCATGTTACATTCCGAAGGCACATAGTTCATATCGAGATTTTAGGAGTAGTGTGTTACAGCTTTACTTGCCCTATTACCTGTATCTTTGTTACTGCACTTGTGGGTGTGTGTGTGGGAGGCAGGGGATCGGATGATCCCTACTGAGCCCAATTTTGGTGTGGCTCACTCCCTGCGTTTTCAGGTGTAGACCTTGTGGCGTGTGGCGGCGCGTGGCGTCCTCCTTGGTGTACGGACCAGCAGCTATCTCAGTTTCCGGGGTATGCCCCGATGTTGTTGTACTTTATTTCTGCCTGTACTTAATTAATTTGTTGGACATGTAATTATTGTTGGACTGTGTACGGACATTATTATTTTACTTCCTGCGCACTGTACCCCTTGTAGTCCGTGTGAATGTTATATTTAATCTTGTTTAACGCTTACTCCTCCAGATGTGCGATTAGGATCCTGGTATGAACCTACAGTTAATGGGCCGACATCCATTTAGTGACCGTGTCTCCGGTCATAGGATGGCGGGTCGTTACAGGTAGGGTGACGATTCCCGTGGTATTTTAACTTAAAACCATGTTTTCCCGCTTTGAAGCATGATGCATGTATGGGGTTTTTGGGTAGAATAAGCATGTTTAGGGGCTTTCTTGATGAATATGGTGGTTTTTATCAAATGTGGATTCATAGGTTTTCCTATGATGAATTGGTTTCCCTCTTCGTTTTCCCCTTCTTGGGTGTTTTTGGGGCGAATTTGGAGTTAAAGGGGACCCTCGGGTCGAGCTGCAGAAACCTGGTTTCTGGCCCTAAATGACGTCGTGCTAAGACGACGCCATTCAGAATGGCGACGGGCCAACACGATGCCATTTAGGCAGAAATCGTCCCGGTAACGGTTTCTGTCAGAATGGACTTCTGTTGTGAATGGCGTCCATGGGCAGTGACGCGTTTTAAAAGACGACGACTGGGCACGACGCGTTTTGGGCCATATTCTGAGGCCGAGATTTCATGAACCAGTTTAGGAGGCTTGAATGGCGTCGGTCTTGGGCGACGCGATTCAAGATAAATCACATTAATTCATGCTATTAACATATCTTCACACTGTTAGCTAGTTTGGTTAACTGCATGTTTGACATCGTACTCGAGGATAAGGATTTTTATGTGATCGGATCGCATGGTGTTGTGTTTCGTACGACCGTGGACCTAAAGTGACAGTTGTAGCGCTTGTCACCCTGTGTCGGTGTGGGAGGGACACAGTGCCAGTGTGGGAGTGGTGGGGTGACGCCTAGAGAGAGGGTCACCTGGTGTACCCCGGGGTTAGCTAGTACCGGTGTAAGAGTGGTACCTATGGAGTGTCACTCGTGCTGAGGGAAGGAGTAACCACCTGAGCCAGTTGGGCCAGAGTAGTTAGCGTGCTATCCGAGGGGTTACTATTTGGTCTCAGCGGGTCGGTGTTTCCCACGTTTGGTTGTGTGGTTGGCGTGTTTTGCCGAGACGTTGGTTGTAGGTTCCCTGGTAGAATGGTTTCTGAGATATGCATGTTACATTTCGAATGCACGTGGTTTATATCGAGAATTAGGAGTAGTAATTACTGTTTTACTTGCTTACTTTACCTTTATCTGTGCTACTACTCTTCTGGGTGCGTGAGTGGGCGGTGGGGATCGAAGGATTCCTACTGAGCCTTTTCGTTGAGACTTACCCCTGCGGTTTTTAGGTGAGGGTTCCAGGCAGGCTTAGCGAGGAGAGTGCTGCAAAGAGTTACGCGCCAGCTGCTGTTGTTCCGGGGTATGCCCCGACGTAGTTGTTATTTTGTTTCTGGCCTGTACGCTTAATTATTTCTTTTCTGTTGGAGTATGTAATCATTTGTTGTGTCCAGTCGCATTGTAATAACTTTTAATTCTTGCACTTCCTTTTCAATTCAATGCGATGTGAATGTTTAACTTAGTTAAGTATTTATTTCCCAGACTTATCTAGATCCTGATTTGGTTCCAAAATAATGATTCGGTACCCATTTAGTAATCGGATCCCCGATGGGTGGCGGGTCGTTACAGGAACCATCCAAGACGGAATCTGGTAGTAGTTAGTGATAACCTTGACAACTTCGACATCAAGGACACTAGCTACATCCGAAACTGTCTCGGTCGAGCGACGGCCGGAAGTGGAAGGCTCGGCAGCAGCCGGAACCGGTTCTGCCTCGTCCGCCATAACGGAAAGAAAAGAGTTCGAAGAGAAGGGAGATGATAGAGAAGACTGGGGTGGTCTGGACGAGGAGCAAGAAGAACGGCCTTCGGCCAAAGAGTTACTCTCGGCCGAAGGGGAGCTACTGGACATGAATCACAAAAGGGAGAAGGCGGAAGCTGAGGCTTACCCTCAGGATAGAATCTCCCCGGTGGCTAAGAGTCTCCCCGGCGATAAAATGCCTTCCCGGCGACAAAGGACTTCCCGGCGACGACTCCCAGTGACAAAGAGCTCCCCGGCGATGGACAAGGCATCCTCAAAACACCCACAGTGGCACGCTCGCTGCCGGAGAAACAAGGGCGCTCGCAGAAGCCGCTCGCAGGGATGTACAGGCGCAGAGGAAGAAGAAAGCAGAAGAACAGTAGCCAGGGAGGGGGTTGATATTTATAGGGGAACTTGAGGGGGTCCGGTGCTGAACCAACGGCCGAGATCTTCCCCCTCCTCGGCTCCACTCTGCTTGGATGTGCGACACGTGTCCCGTCCTTCGCCATAATGACGAGCGGGCTGCCGGATCGAGAGAAGGCAATCAACGGCCGAATGCGGCCTGACCCTTCGGCTGTTTGTCCGGATGCTCGTCATGTGTCCCGATCCTCGTACCGAAGGCTGGAGAGGCGGCGATCCAGGTGAAGTCTTGGGCAGAGAGCCGAAGTGACACGCGATCCGGGTGATCACTATTAAACGGCTGAGATCTTTTTGTGCTTTCGGCGGATCGGCCGGATGCGCAACATGTGTCCTGTGTTTGTTATGACGCGACCGTGAAGGCGGGAATCCCGAGGTCTTTCCCGCCCTTGCCTGGTGTCCCGATATACTGAGAACTCGCCCTTTCGCGACTGGGGACGAAGGCATTTGTCACCAAGTCTCGGCCTGAGACGAAGGTGTCTACGACAGGGTCCCGGCTTGAGACGAGGCTGTTTGTCACCAGCCCTCGGCCGACCTAAGGCGAAGACTTGCCTCCCAATTTCTGAAACATGTAGTAACAGTTTCGGACGAAGTACGAATCATGTTTTTTCCGTAAGGGCTTCAGATTTTACTCTCGGCGTTTCATGGAATTGAGAACGACAAGAGTAGGGGGCCATGTGATGGGGCAGAATCCGATTCGGCCCATTAAGCAACCCAATACCAATAGCCCAACAGCAGCAGTTTAACAATAGCGGCCCACTGGCAGCCTTTCGGCCCATCAGCGGCCCAGCAGCATTCGGCCCACCAGCGGCCCTCAGCCCAATTGGCTTCGGCCCAGCTAGCAGTCTACATCCCAGTTGGCTTCGGCCCACTAAACGGCATTCGGCCCAACAGCGGCCCCCAACCTTCGGCCCAGTGGCCGTATCCGGCCCACTCCGGTGGGAGGGTTAGGCACTATGGCGGTTTACTAGTAAACCAAAACATAGTCCTATATCGGCTGCCACGGTTGAGTAACCTCTATCCTCCGTTATAAATACAAGGCTATTTATTACCAAAGGTATGTCTTCTTGACCAAGGACAACAGTGCAAAAGCATTAAAGCTACCTCTTCTTCCTTCCCTTCTGAATCGAATCTTCTTCAGAAGCTGACTTAGCCGTCGGAGGGGGTTATCTTGGGCCGAAGCCCGGGACCCCTACTGACTGGTTCTTCTTCTTCTTCTTCTTACAGGGGCCTCGGTTTGAATCTTCGCTGACCTCTCCGAGTCGGCCTCGGCCACCGACCTTGGGTTTTCTCCCTCCGGTCTCGGCGTCGCCCTGCGCCGGTCGGGTCCGCTTCGACCCTGCGGAGTCCGCTTCGCCCTCGGCCTCGCTCTTTGCCGCGTGGGTCCTCATCTGCCGAAGAAGTCTCGGCTTAGCTCCCGCCACGTCTTCACCCGGGTGCATCTCGGCCACGGAGCCTCGGCCCACGCTTCGCCCTCGTCTCGGTCCAGATCCCTATCGGTCTTCTTCTTCGATCTTTTGTCCCAGATTCTAATCCTGGAATCCGATCGTGATAGCTTCGGCTACATCAGGTATGGTTCATAATGCTTTGGAATGTGGAGGGGGCATTGGTAAGCCCGAAGGGAATAACCATGAATTCATAATGTCCTTCATGTGGTCTGAAGGCAGTTTTGTGAATGTCCTCTTCAGCCATTCTTATCTGGTGATAACATGAGCGCAAGTCCAACTTAGAGAGAAACTTTGCACCTTGAAGCTCATCCAGCAAGTCATCAACAAGAGGAATGGAAAATGTGTCCTTAATAGTGTTCTGATTTAGGGCCCTATAATCAATACACATTCTCCATGCCCCATCTTTTTTTTCGAACAAGTAGGACAGGAGCTGAAAATGGACTAGTGCTCACTCTGCATAGTCCAGAACTGAGTAAATCCTTGACTTGTTGTTCCATGATAGTTTTGTGATGGGAAGGGTGTCTATAAGGGGGAATAACAATAGTCTTAGATTCATCCATCAGCTTGATCTTATGATCTAAATTTCTAACTGGGGTCAATCCCTTAGGATCCGAAAAGATATCTGAGTAAGAGTGCAACAAGTCAAGCATATCTTGGGATATGTCAGTGGAAAGCTGAAAATAGGTAGGTAACTTCCAATAAGGGTCTCTGTACTTGGATAGCATAGATGGTCTTTGCCCCTCTAAGTTGTTTTCGTATGTGATTACCAAATATTAATTGCACTTGATCATCTTGTACGGAGGAAAAACAATAGGGAGTGTCATTTAGTGTGAACTGCATGGCCATCTTGTCCACATTCAAGGTGATGTACCCCAGAGTTCGCAGCCATGTGGCCCCCAAAACAAGGTCAAAACCCCCCAATGGGAGCAGTAACAAATCTAAATTTATGACCAGAGACTGAATTTTTAGTTTTACATTATAGCAAATACCTTGAGAGCTTAATTGGATTCCAGAAGCCACCTTGACTGGCACCTAAACATTGGTATTAACTTTGAGACCCAACCTTTGAGCTACTGTAGGATCCAGAAAATTGTATGTACTTCCACTGTCACTCAGAATCAATACATTTAAACTGTTAATGAGACCCATCACACGCAATGTACTATGTGACTCTAAATCAGTGGTAGCATTGGAAGACATGGTGTGTTTGAAAAAATTTAATTCCAAGGAGTCAATATGATCATGCAATTCTCGTGAAACATGGTTATCATCCAGTTCTTCCGGTATAACATGGAGAAGAAATAACTTCTGAGCCTTGCACACATGTCCCTTAACCCATTTGTCATCACAGTTGTAATAAAGGCCTTTCAGCCTTCTCTCCTACAATTGTTGGGGTGTCATCTTCCTGACAAGGGTAGGTGAGCTAGCTGGTGTAAGTAATAGAGGGGGTTGATAATTGGTAGATGGGTGCCATGAAGAAGTATGAGGCACAAATTTCTTTTTAGATAGATACTTGGCTTCTTGGATGCGTGCAATCTCCATATCTTGCAGCAATGTATTAGGCCTGAAAGATCTAACCTCTCAGGAGAGATCATCTCGTAAACCACTCAAGAATGTGCCCAGTAAGTGTTCCTCATAAACTCCAAAGATTTTATTTGATAGGCACTCAAAATCTCTTTGATAATCCAAAACTGACCTTAATTGCTTCAGTTTGCTCAATGATCCGTGAGCATCTAAAGAAGATATGGGACCAAACCTGACCTCCAAGCCATTAACTAGCTCGTTCCAAGTAATAGAAGATTTACTACTTGTAAAATGCCAAAACCACTGTAATGCCTCTCCATCTAGATAGTAAGATGTAGTAGAAACCTTATGTATTTCAAAGATGTTGTGAAAGCTTAAGTATTGGTTGGCTTTGTAATGCCAGATTACTGGATCTGTGGATCCATCATATGAAGGGAAATCAAATCTTTTCGGAAGAAAGAGATTAGAAGCAAAATTGAAATCCTCCGAGGGAGAGCGCAATTCCTGGCGATGCAACATTGATTCAAGACTAGAAATATGGTCGATCATACCAGAAAATTGTTGCTGGATCGTGGTGAAGATAGTCTTGAAGGATCCCAGATCTTCTGGTGCCATTGCGACAGATTCTACTGCACTGCTACTCGAGGAGGGCTCAGACACCAAATTGTTGTGCCCTTTGCGCGGCTCACGATCTAGACCCGGCAGAAGGGACTCCGCCGGAATACCTCGAGCTCTGGTGGCCGCCTTGGAAGGAACAGAGGAGCTTGGGAAGAACCAAAAAAGGAAGAAGATGAACAGTAGGTAGAGCTGGAAGAAGAAGACAGAACATAGTAGGGGATACGGGAATGAGAAAGATGAATAGCCAACCAATAACCTGCTCTCATTGAGCTTCTCATTGCTACTTATAATTGTCATTTACAGAAGTTCGGATCAAACAGATCAAAACAGAAAACAAAACAACTCTCGACTAGCCGTTGAGCTGTTTCAAGTGGCCGTTATGGCCGTTAGCTACAGTATTTTTTTTAAAACTCCTAACAACGGTGGAAGAGAGTCCCGCTGCCGTTAGAAGATGCACAATGGAGGAGGAGGAGCGCCGCCGCCAAGAGCAGATACACTGGAGAGCGCCACCGCCGGAGGATGCCGCTGTTGTGAGTAGATGTGGAGTAGACCGAGCAGATGAGATGCGGGAGGAGGAGCGTGCGCGACGAGAGCCGAGAGGAACCCTAGGGCCGATCCAAGATCCCGCATTCTGGAGTTGGGATGTTGAGAGTCCGAAATCCGCTCCAAAATAACATTGTTCGGGCGTCACCCGAAGCATAAATCGTCTCTTTTCGGATCAACAGTTTGTGACCCGAATCCGGTTCTTGTTACGGATCCGGATCGGGTTTTCGGATCCCGCAGACCCGTTGACACCCCTACTCATAGGAATGGAAGATTGATGAGTTTTGTTTGTTTTGCATTATCTGTTGGGAATCATGTAGGTCATCAAGTCTCTTCACTACTTGCTGCTAAAGCTTTTACTCTTTGCTGGAGATTTCTTTTTTCAGTTTTCTATGGAATTGTTTGTCGACGAGTTTGGTTGACCATTCTCTCAGCTGTTGTTCTGTAATGTGTGGGTGCGTGGTTACCATGTAAACTAGTGCCATCCTTGATAAATAGTAAGCATGTAAGAAAGTTACAGGATACCAAACAAGTGATTCTCTGGTCAATCTTTGAACGGCTTTTATGGCTTTTCCTCTCTGTGTTTCACTCGGTCCATTTGATTGCACGTAAAACTTGATCATAGAGAAAATATTTTTGACGGAACAAGTTTTTCAGGAAAAAAATGAATGAAAATATAATGTCATTTGGTACGCCTGCAAATCAGTGAAATCATCTCTTGAATTTAAGTGTATAGACATAAATAACTGTAATATTAAATAGATATAAATAAACATGTTAACAAGTAGTATATTAAAAATAACTTTTAATGTTCGAGTCCCAATTAAATTCATGAAGGTACACTTCGTGTACTGGAGAAGGGAAGGGGAAGACTTGCAGAAAATGGCCTCCACACTCTCTTAAGGAATGCAAAAATCCTGATTTTAGGGAGTCAAGGGATCAGGTTTTCAGTGGCTGAGATATTTGCAAGTATCCGAACAAATTGGTCGGGAACTTTTCCCGAATTCCTGCACACACATGCCACTTTACGGCAAAACAAGTGGACACTCGTTTTGCCATCATTCCCACTTGAAACTGCTCCCTTTTCTTGTTACTGTTCTTGTGCTTACAGAGAGATGGTAAATTAGAAGGTCGCCTTCCGTGAGTGTGCTGTTACTCCTAAGATTTTTCACCTCTACAATCAGGGGGTACAAGAAGAGTTGCTGATGTAGCCGAAGCTATCACGACCGGATTCCGAAGTTGGAATCCGAAGTTGAGATCCGAAGCTGGATCGGATCGAAGAAGAGGCCCGATGGGGATCCGGAACGCGGCGAGGGCGGAGACGAGGCCAAAGATCCGAAGCTGAGGGTCGCCCGGTCGGATGTGGGCTAGCCTGCGGAAGGCGCGGCCGAAGCTCCTCCGGTTGAGGGACAGCTGGTGCGGGACGGAGCCGAAGCACCTTTAGGCGAGGACCAGCCAGCGAATGGCGTCGAGACCGGAGGAAGAAGTCTGAGGTCGGTGGCCGAGACCGACTCGGGGAGGTCGGCGAAGATTCAAACCGAGCCCCTGCAGGAGGGAAAGAAGAAGAAAAACCAGTCAGCAGGAGTCCCGGGCTTCGGCCCTTAGGAACCCCCTCCGACGGTTAAGTTAGCTTCTGAAGATGATTCGATTCAGAAGTCAGAGATTGAAGAAGCAGCTTTAATACTTTTTGGACTGTAGTCCTTAAAGGTCACGAAGACCTACCTTTGGTAATAAATAGTCGGGTATTTATAGCGGAGGATAGAGGATGCTTAACGGTGGCAGCCGATATAGGACTATGTTCTTGGTTTATTGGTAAACCGTCATAGTGCCTAACCCTCCCACCGGAGTGGGCCGGATACGGCTATTGGGCCGAAGGGGGTAGGGCCGCTGACGGGCCAGATGCCGTTTAGTGGGCTGGAGCCTACTGGGCCTAGGGCTGTTGAGCCGCTAACGGGCCGAAGGCTATCGGGCCGCTAATGGGCCGAAGGGTGCTGGGCCGCAGACGGGCCGAAGACCACTAGACTGCTTATTGGGCCGAGGGCTGCTGGGCCGCTAACGGGCCGAAGGCCGCCAGGGGGCTTCTTACTGCTGTTGTTGGACTGATCTGTGTTTGGCCTGTTTTAATGGGGCGAATCGGATTTTGCCTCATCAGTTGCCAAATAAGTTCCTCTCAATCTTTGCCGAAATTACAAGGATAGGACGAATTCTATACTTGTTCAATCGTTATTTAGGATAGAACAAAGACGGGTAACTCGTTTGAGCATTTCCTTCCATATCTTTGTCACAAACGGTTCCTTTAAGATTCGTTCGTCATGCTTGGTAGAGGTATACCGAGAAAGAATTTGTTCGGGCATGGACTCTTCTACTTAAAGGGGAGGATGACATTTTAGCCTCCATACTGCAGCAACGTTACGGAAGTTTCTTTTTTTTTTTCTTTTTTGGGTAGGACTCGGTGGCCAAGTCTGTACAACTATTTACATGCGACCGGAGTTCAATCGGAACCCGAGATTTCCTCTAAGGAGATAATTCCGGCCGGGTCGAAGGATCCGCCTAATTAGGCGATAATTCCAGGTCTGCCAGATTTCTGGGAAAGTAATCCCACAGACCAGGGAATAAATATCCCTATAGCACTGAGGCCATATAGTTGAGGGATTTTTAGACCCCAACTGAGAATCGAACCTGAGACCTCCTTTTTGCAAGGGAGGTGGGTGAACCAACTCCACTAGGCAGCTGGTTCGTTACGGAAGTTTCTTTTCTCTCTATGGAAGCAACTCGCCAAATCTTTGCATTTCTCCTATCTGTCGGCTAATTTTCAAATACATGTTGCTAAGAGTAGATTATAGGATAAAATAAGTAGTTTACTGAAAAGGTTTGACATTTTAATCTCCATTAACTCAACTGTACTCATGCTTTGACATCCCAATTATTTGGAGAAATTATACGAGCATGTAGGAACGACAGCATGCTTTGACATCCTTGTGAGATCTGGTGCTGCACCAAGGTATATGCTCTGAGAGAATTCAACTTTGAGCTACATAACTGTTCGTCTAGTGAATACTTTATCACAATTCACAAGCAACTACAATCTCACAAGAAACTTTACTAGCCACAATCGATGCAAGAAAGAGCAACTCTTAAGAATCATTGAGTGCCGCTGCCATTAACAACCGCATAATTCATGATAACGAAACAAGCAACTACTATTGTTTCATTGATATCATCGTATATATATATATATATATATATATATGTGCAGTTGCATAATTTTCTTTTGGATGAGAAGGCATTCTCTTCAAGAGACGAATGATTCATATTGTTATAGCACACCCATATCAGGAGGCATTCTCTTTAAAAGGATAGGAAATATTCACAAATGAATCTACTACTTGGACCCCCAAATAAGGAGGCACTTTATTTCAGAAAAAGGGCTCCAATGTATTATTCAACCATTCATCCCTAACCAAAGTCAGCAACTAAGCATCACAATGAAGCAATAAAAAGATTCAACCAAAATGCCAGCAAACTGATAGCAGAAGGTTCAATAAATCCCATGATACATAATCTGCATATCATATCCATTATTCAAGAATGTAATCTGCCGATAGGGCCTTATTGCTGAACCATCCAAACATCACAGATGTAACAAGCATGAACACACTAAAGTGTGCTCAAAGATTGCCCTCACTTCGGCTTCTCCTTATGGTGTTGATAGTTTGCAAGCTGCTCAACAGTTTATTGTTGCTAGTTCTTGGCAGTTGGTAAGCTTTTGAATCAGGAGTAGGTAGATGTGCATGCTGGGCCCGGTGCCTGGGCAGCTTTGGCAAGGGACCTGTAGCTTGACCTACCCTAAAATGGTCAGATGAAGGTACAGCCTTATGAGAGGAGGTCGAGGTGTGTCCTCTTCGGGAGTGCTTGTGGTCCGATCTCATGCCACGATCATACTGACGAGAAGTGGCAGAGCGAGTGGGACGGTCGGATCCCTCCTTCGTCAAACTGGCTCTTATGATGTGCTTGTTGAAGTAAACAAGACGTGGAAGAAGGCTGTGTAGATACCTCTTCAGCTGATCATCACCCATATTTCTTTGTGCTGGATTGCCTTCCAGGTTAATGGCTTGCAAAGAACCATAATTAGCTGCAAGTTGTCCAAGAGATTTGACTGTAGAGATTTTGTTGAACTGCAGGTCGAGGACATTTAGCTTGAGCAGACGGTGGAGGCCTTCTACCTCACTGATTCTGTTGCCAGCTAAATACAGCTCCTTCAGAGATGAACAAGCAGCTAGTCCTTCAGAGATGACAGCAAAAAGGTGCATTAATTTTGATCATCATGTCATCAGTATAGCACATGAAACCCAACATTAGACTATATGGAGTCTTGGATTGAAAAATGCGTAAGAATTATGTCTCAAGCTTACTTTTATAGCACATAATAAATGTTGAAAGGGTAAACCTAGGGTAATAGCTCTGTGATTTTACTATATCGCTTCATAGTAGAAGGATTTAAAGGCACACGACTAATGTCACCAAGTCTAGATTCAGGAAAAAATCGACTTGAGGAAAAACGTCAAGATAGTGATCAAATCTGAAGACTTGGTGAAAAAAATCATGAAAGAAACCCTAATCTTTTAAATATAGAATATAATTTTAAGATATAATATAAAAATCTAAGGGTACCTAGGATAAAAATGAGCAAGTTCCATTTAGAAAGGTATAGTTTTTCTAAAAAAAGATGTGATTAAATTTGTACTTTTGGCATTTATAAAGATTTTAAAAATTCTCTCACAGAATTTTTATTTATTTGTGAAAATAGATTAAAATGAAAAAGTGTGATTAAATCATGATTTTTTAAAAATTATTTATTTTACACTGCACTTGCTGATGTCAAGATCTTCCAATCCATCACCTTAGAAAATCCGAAATGTATGATCAATCAGAACACATGTTAAACAGTCGCTAATGTTCATAACAGAATAAATGAAATAGATGTCTCTTTCTAGGAAAATTATCCTTCTAATCTCGATGTGATATTTATTAGATTCATGATCTGACACCTAAAACAAGGTCATAATCACACACCTGCTCTCTAACATCTTTATCTACTCCCTAACATCTCTCTTTCCATCTCTCATAGTTTTTCCTCTTTCTTTCTGCAGATTAGAGAGAGGAAGAACAGAGGCCGAGAGAAACGGAGGTGGAGGAGGCTGCAACCTAATCTCCCAACCTAAAAGAGCCGGCTGTAGGCCTCTTTCCACATTTATATTACTAGGACAAACTTAAATAAAGTACATGACAGTTTTACCCCTGTCTAACATGTAAAACACTGAGGGTAAATAAATAAAGTGAAAAAATATGCAAAAGATAAAATTGCTCTTCACTATTTGTGGCGCAAGTTATTACACTCCCCCTCAAGCTGAGCATGTATATTAATCAGCTTGCGAATGGCATCCATAAATTGCTCTCGAGGCAGACCTTTAGCCAAAACATCAGCCAACTATTGATCTGAACTGACATAAGGCACAGACAACTCCCCAAGGCTATGTTATCAAAGGCAATCGCCTCGCTCGCCTAGGCAATGAAGTAGGCTGAGGTGAGCCAAAACGTCTCGCCTTGCCTCATGTTCGCCACACTCACCTAAGCACTTGCCTATGATGTCTATGCCATATGCTTGTTTCTTTTCAAGTTATATGGTACTCTTTTTTCTTATTTTTAATTACACCAAAGTGACTAATGCCTATTTTAACAATGTCTAGTGTCTTTCTTCTCTTACATTCTATCACATTTTTTCTTATTTTTTATGACTCTAAGAGTATCCACTACTTATATGAGTAGTGGAGTTTTAGGACATTACATGTTAGGCATGATTACCGCTTCTCAGAGTCTTACATATGATTATAATGGATGTTTTCTTTATTTTCTTTGCATTGTCTCCTACTTACTAGTTTATAAGAGAACACATCGCGTCATCGCCTCAAATGCCTAGGCAACTCCCTAAGAACTAATCCTAAGTTCTCAAAATCCAAACTAAAACAAATAAAATAAATAAGATCAACAAAAGATTTTTTCTTTCTCTTAAAAATTGAAGAGAAAACATTCCCCACAGATGGCACGCCCGATAGGATCTCTCCTTCCCTTCATCTCTCCGTCTGGGGACACCCACACCATAACATCACTAATGTTGCATTGTTTTGTGTAGGCACATGAAATCTCAAAAAAAGAACATCAATGGCCACAAAAGTGACTTAGAGTCCACTTGTGGTTGCCACCCATGCTCAATATGTGTATCTAACTACACTGACATGTAATAGGATCCCTGTACTTCTTGGGAGTTGTTGCAGCACCAGAGCCCGCTCTTAAAACAAAGAAGAAGCAGCGTGCTTCCTGCGCCCAGAAGAACACCGATGGTAGACCCGCGCGGGTCCTTATCGTGAACATTGTCCATCTCTCACCCTCCTCCTCTTCCAACAGGAGGTAGAAGAAGAAAATCCCAGCATGAAGCCCGTCTAACGCGAAAGACTATCCTGGTGGGCAATCTCCGCGTCTGTCTAGATGGCGGGAGCCTATCATCCCTAAGGTTCGCCACGTCCCAACGGTCCCCATTCACAATTGTTTCGGGATACTACCAAAGGTCTGCCAAGAGAAGGCAGTCTTCAAGAAGAAGATCCACAAAATCTCTGTCCAAAGGTAAAGATAAGAAAAGAAGTCTACCGCACCCCATACTAGGGGCAATCCAGTGGAGGATAAGAACCTCCACCTGAAGAAGATGTGGGTCACTAAAGAGGAAGCCCGCAAGATACACCAGGCCAGGACCACACTAGCAAAGCAAACATCATATCAGCCCTCGAGGTAGGAAGAACAGGCGGTAGGGCCAGTAATCCAACCCCGGTCTCCGCGAGGCCAGAAAAGGAAGGGTGCCTACAGGTCGAAGAAGCAAATACCCTAAAGAATTTCTGTTTTTGAGCGGTTGGGCGCCCCTACTCATTCCACTTAGAAGAAAAGAAGAGTCACGAGAGTGACAAAAGACGGCATTCAGGTCTATACCTATTATGCTTCCGGCACCAATAACCAACAACCCTCTTTGCTAGAAGACCCAAATGAAATTGCCAACTTAGCTCAACAGGATGGGCCCCTGACCTGCCAGATAGAGTAAGCCAGGTGTTGGCTGAACCAAAGGAACTTGGAAACAGATCAGCCCCAGGATGATGGTGCTAACACCATAGAAGGAGTTGGAGAAGACGGGGTGAATGCCTAAGGTAACAGGCACGACCCTGAACAACAAAACCAAGGCCAGCCTCAGACGCTGGGGGAGATAAGGAAGGCAAATCAGCAACTCAAAGCCTTACTCTCGGCTTCATGCAGAAGTGAGAAGAGCAACAGAGGACCGCTCAAGCCCCACAAGTGTATGCACCTCTCCTACAGGTAGTTCCCATCCCGGCAATGATAAAAGCTCAAGCCTTTGGAGCCGACGAAGTGCTGGAAAATCGGGGCGAGGAACCAAACCAGAATGTCCAACAATCTCATGCCTCTGCAGAAGATGTTGTAGCACCCCAGAAGCATTTGATTGAATAAATTGTAGAAGCCAAGATTGTCGAGCAAGGCAATGGGAGAAGCACTTTCGACCTGTACAAAGTGCCATTTCCAGTCCACCATTTATTCAAAAACCTACCCCCAAATCACACCAAGTGCTCCAAGTTTACAAGATATAATGGAGAAGGCTCTACCCAGGAGCATATTGTGCATTACGTGAGCGACCTAGGGGAGTTGGCTACTGATGAGGCATACCTCCTTAGGTTCTTCTCGACCTCACTTACAGGCACAACATTTCAATAGTATGCAAAATTGAAACCCAATTCCATCAGTAGTTAGAAGGAAATGCAAATAAAGTTCCTTGACCGCTTCAAGGTATCGGAGTGCAAAGTCGCCATCACTAAGCTGGTGGCATGAAAACACGGCAAGAATGAATCTGCCATAAACTACATTAAGAAATGGCAGAATCTCAACATGAAATGTGAGAACCTGCCAGTTTATGAAGATGCGGTAAAGCTCTTGAAGAGAGGTTTGAAGCTCGAAATCAATAAAAAGCTGATCAAGGAGAATGTCAGAAATTTTGATCAGCTGAATAACATCGTGCCAAAAATCGAGATGTTCTTTACTAATAATCCGACAATAGCATTGAACAAGGGGAAGGCTCCTTCCTAGAGAGCGGACATCTAATGTGAAGGAAGTTAATGCCATTGAATTTGCCTCGGTAGTAAAGAAAGCAAGGGACAAAGCTAATGTGAATGCCTCCACATCCAATGCAATAGGGAATGGGAGGATGTCGTCCTTGTCCCTCAACGAGAAGATGAAAAGACCATACTCCTTCACCAGAGAACACACCAGGAAGTTGTTTGATACATGTACTCGAGCAAATCTCCTGGTACTCCCACAACCAAAGACGCCGACAGAGGTCGAAAAGACAAATGACCCCAACTATTGTATGTACCATCGCATACTGAGTCATGTGGTGGAAGATTGTTATCTTTACAAGGATGAGATTGAGAAACTCATCCAAGAAGGGGTGATAGAAATGGGAGAATCCCTGATGAGTCCACCCCAGCCACACCAGAAGCCAAAATAGATGTTCGCAGCAAACGTCATCCATATGAGTGAAGACTCATCATAGGATGATCCTGAAGAAGACACGAACTCCGCTCCGGAGAGGAAGGCAAAACCAACCTATACTCCAGCAACACCCTCGACGGAAGGATCCATCAGGGACATGTTTGAGGAGATCCAAGCCAGTGTAGGGCAACTATTCTAACAACAAGCGCTATTGACATACACAATGGAAAACCTCTCAGAACAATTGACAGAAGCTATGGCGGAGAAAAGGATTCACCAATCCATCCCTTTTGAAAAGTCTGGATTGGAATTCAAGCGCCCCTCAGCAAGAAATGATAAACAAGTCATTGACATGAACAACCCTGAGACACAACACAGCGAGTGGATAGTCCTAAAAAGGAGGAGTTATAATGACAATAACTATAGAAGTATGATGCAGGTGGATGAAAATGCTCGAGGAAACCAAGTTATCAGCGAGGGAAAGGCTGGAATAAGTTTTGAAGGCTTCGACTCCCTGGCAGAAAAATTTAACAAGTCATATTCCTTTCTAGAGGAGAAGACTCGGGAGCTATTTAGGTTATGCATGAGCAAGAGGGCAATCATTTTACGAAAACCAAGAAGAAGAGAACAGATGTATAGGATAGATGTGCCTCATTACTGTCCACACCATCACTTCATCAGCCACCCTATTGAATAATATTTTACAAGGATGAGGTAGAAAGGCTGATCCAAGAAGGCAAGATAAACATGGGCAAATACTTGGTGGATCTCCCACAACCACATGACAGGGATGTAATCATTTATACAACGAACGTGTTGCACACAAATGCCAGAAGGTTTGTAGAGGTACCAGTTCATGAAATGGTCAGGCCCGAGCTCGAAGAAGTGTCCCTACACCAGTATGGAGGAGTAGCACTAGACAGACCTCTTACTCCTCGTACCAAGGCCACTATTGACACTGTGGCAGCTGTCGCAAGAGACAAGGAAAGGCGAAGCCTAGAGCGACAACAAAAAGCCCTAGGGGAAGAAGAAGCGAAAGCTAATTCCTCTAAGAATGATCAGAAGAGGATATTCGACGAATACCAGATAATGTCGGATTATGTGGTCGAACAAGCTATGAAAGCAACTTTTGACTGCAATCAATCAGAGCAACAATGGACCCAAGTCCAAAAGAAGATGTCAACCTGAACTCATGTACCGGAGGTGAATGTTAAAAAGGGAAAAGCAGTCATTAGGACTACTCCACATCTAAAAATGTCAGCTCAATCTCGCCTCATCAGGGAGGCGGCCAAGAAAAAGAAGCAAGAGAGGAATAGAAAAAAGAATGAGAAAAGAAAACTGAAGAAGAAGGAAGCCCTAACTAGTGTCTCTACTATGCCAAAATAAGAAATAATACCTCTACAGAGATTATAGAGGATCATCGATGAGTTGGAAGATATCAGCCGCAAAAGCCCACAAGAGATCTTCCTGTGGACAAATACATGTCATTAGAAGAATTTGAGAGGAAGGCTCGTCTGAAGGCTTGATTGCGGGAGCTCTAAGGGTGCATGCAAGGCTGAAGATGACGGATTCTCCATAACAGATGACGCCAGTGTATTCTAAGGGGGAGGACCTAACAATGAAAAAATTGGAGCGGCAGTCCCAGTTACTCTCTTGTAACATAGTTTCGGTACAGTTTCAAGGTGGGAAAGACACCGCGGATGATGAGATCAGATGTGTCTCGCCCGAGTCCCAAAGACCTTTGGCAACTCACCGAAGAAGAAATGATTGGCAAGGCCGAGAAGAGGACGAGGATGAGGTCGAGGACGCGATGGCAGCCGCTGCGGAGTAGAAGTACATCAAATCAAAAGGTAATCTACTTCAAGAGAGAAGCACCAAAGTCAGTGCTAGAACCGGAGGTTAGGGGAAATGTTTATTTCTATCTCTCGTCTGGTAAAGAAAATCATTCTCAACTGCCAGAGAAAGCAAGTCCTTCAGCAAATTCTAAGGAAGTGGGCGCTTCAGTTCAGCCTGACCCCACAAAAGATGCCGACGTCCTCGTCAACCTATTCAGGGAAAGTTTAAAAGTTGACTCCGAAGAGAAAGAAGTCGCAGCAAAAGAAGCTCCGAAAGAGTCCAAACAACAGAAGGCACTCAAGGAGACTCTTAAGAGCATAGCTGAGGTAATGTTAGCCATTAAAAAGGCCCGTGCTAGAGTGGATAGAAAAGTTTTACAAACTATGAAAAGAATGCCAACAGGCCTCAACATCTGGGAGGTTGTAGCTCTAAGAACTAAGGTTGGCGTTGATTGCCATCCTCCAAGATCCTGAAGCGTATAAGGTCTATATGGCGGAGATCAGGGCTCAAGTTTATGAAGTGTATGAGGGCACAGTGAGATTCACCGATGAAGACATGTTATTGCCATCAAAACTGGATCGGATCTTGATAGATTGGGGTCAGCAATAACCATCTTGCCCTTCAAAACTTTCCAAGTCCTATACCTTACTCCTTACATGAAGAAAGTACAGGGAATCACAATATCAGGTTTTAACTATGATGCAGAAGAAACTCTAAAGAGAGTAGATGTGGAGTTGACTTTGGATGATTGGGTGATCCAAATGTTATTCCTCATCGTAGACTCCAATACATCATTCAAGGCACTGCTAGGAAGATCCTGGCTGCACAAGAATTGGGTCATTCCTTCCACTCTACATCAATGTATTAAATATACCAAGGATGGCGAGCAATATCGGATCTTTGCTAATAAGGAGCCACTCAAGCCTGTGATTGTCATTATGCCAATGTACTGTTATATTTTGCAAAGCAATGGACTTGGTCACTGGTGGAAGCCGTTGCAAAGGAAAACAGGTTGTGGAGGAACTTTCCAATGAGGAAGGAGACATAACCATCAGTAAGACCAAAGTTGCGAAATTCAAGTAGAAGTCAAGGTCCGCTGCTCCTAGTCAGAAGCCTGCTAAATACAAAAGACCTGCCATCAATATGGAAGCAAACACCATTAGTGGAGAAGTGGGGGCCAGTGTGCACCTACCTCCCAATCTCGTAAAGTTGGTCTCCCAAAGAGAAGTTCACACAGTCGAGGAATTAAAAACCTTTATCGTACCTCATGAAGAGGGCTAATGGATTGCCTTCTATAAAGGAGATCTGGTACCAAATAACCCTCCCGAAGATGATTTCGGATTGAAAGTCCCTCAACAGAAGGTCAAAGAAGAAATCAAAGAACTGGATGATATGCCACAATACATCAAGAAGATGTGCAAGCATCAGAAGATCCCAAGGAAACAAAGTACAGCCAGGAACACATTCTTCCAAGAATTATGGTATCCTGCTGAAATAAGGGAGCAACCTCCCTTCTCTTAACAAGATTGGAGGGGCCTAGGTTATAAACGGCGTCATGGGCCCTCTGTTCATTATGTTGTCAATATGGTGAGCTCATTGCCACCTGAAGCTGAAGAGTTGACCTTAAAAGTAAGATTCAATAGCTCGAGTAAGGAAGGCAAAGAGATTCTCTTTCCTCAGAAGTCAAACATGATTGGCTCAAGATCCACCTTCGAGCAGGATCCTCTCGAGAGAAGTCCCCTTAAGCTCTGCAAGCAAAGGAATGAGTCTTTCCGGAAGAAGAACCTCTACAGCCAATCTCCCAAGTAGACCCTAATCCTTTGGAAAAGGAACCTCTATAGCTAGCCTCCCCGATGGACCCTAATCCTGTAGAAGAAGAGTCTATCTAGCATAAGGTTTATGTGGCCGATACTGACAAAGAAGAAGATTTTATTGATCTCCGACCAGTCCCTCAGGAGATGGAAGATAGAGGATAGGCCACTGTTAATGAACTAATTGAGGTCAATCTGGGCAGTCAAAAGACCATCGCCCAATCTTCATCAGTGCACTCCTAAAGGAGGAAGAAAGACAGGTGTACACAAAGCTTCTCCTAGAATTCAAAGACTGTATTGCATGGAATTACAAAGAGATGCCCAGTTTTGACCCCTCCTTGGCGGAACATGAACTATCCATTCTACCCTACGCTAAGCCTGTGAAGCAACCCTAAAGGCGAATGCGTCTAGAATTAGAAATGAAGGTTAATGCCGAAGTCGACAAGATGCGTAATGTTGACTTCATAGAAGAATGCATGTACCCTATATGGCTGGAAATATTGTGTCGGTAAAGAAAAAAAATGAACAAGTTCGGATATGCATTGACTTTCAAGACCTAAATAGAGCGTGCCCCAAAGATGATTTCCTACTGTCGATGAGAGAAACTATGGTGGATGTCACCACAGGGTTCGAAGCGTTGTCTTTCATGGATAGGTCATCGAGTTACAACCGAATCAGGATGGCCATCAAAGACAAGAATCATACAACCTTCCAAACTCCAAAAGGGATCTTCAACTATACTAGAATCCCCTTTGGTCTCAAAAATGCGAGTGCCACGTACCAAAGGGACATAACAAAGATGTTTGATGAAATGCTCCACAACCTAATTGAGTGCTATATTGACGATCTAGTCGTAAAATCTAAAAGCATATAAGATCACTTGTCTGATTTGCAAAAGGTGTTTGAAAGATTGCGACAATATCAATTGAACATGAATCCCATGAAGTGTGCCTTCAGAGTGTCCAGCAGCAAATTCCTTGGCTTCATCATCAGATATCGAGGGATTGAAATCGACTCCGACAAGATAAAAGCCATCAGGGAATTACCTCCACCCAAGAACTTGACCGAATTTAGATCCTTGCAAGGTAGGTTGGCCTACATCAGAAGATTCATCTCCAACCTATTTGGAAGGTGTCAACCCTTTTCAAAGCTAACAAAAATAGGGACTCCTTTCATATGGGATGAAGGATGTCAAAATGCCTTAGACAAGATCAAGGAATATATCTCCTCAAGCCTCCGGTGTTGGGGGCACTTATAAAAGGCAGACCCCTGATCCTTTACATCGCAGCCCTGAATACTTTCCTCGGGACATTACTGATACAAGAAAATGAAGAGGGCAAGGAGCAACCACTATATTATCTCAGTAAGATGCTGGTGGGTCCTGAGCACTATTACTCTCCCATGGAGAAAATGTACTTGGCTTTAGTATTCGCCGTCAAGAAATTGAGGCATTACTTGCTTGCACAAAAAGTCCAACTCATATCGCGGTTTGACCTGGTAAACTTCTTGCTTCGACAATCTATACTTTCAGGAAGACTAGGGAAGTAGGCTTTACTCATGAAGTTTGACATCACATTTGTACCCCAGAAAGCAATAAAGAGGCAAAGTATGGCTGAATTCCTAGCAACTCATCCAATACTTGAAGATTGTCCACTAAATAGTGACCTGCCAGATGAAGAAGTGTTGCCAACACAGGAAACCTTTGAAGTGTAACAAATAGAAGTCAAAGTGTGGCAGTTATACTTTGATGGGACATCAAGAACTGTCACAAGCTCAGATGGCACGTCAACAACTCGAGCCGGGGTAGGGCTCGTCTTTGTTATTCCTGACGGTGGCATATTACATCACTTATGTGCTCTGGTTGAATCACTAACCAACAATGAAGCAGAATATGAAGCCCAAATTGTGGGATTAGAAGTTGCCCTAGCAAGTGATGTCCGATGCATCCAAGTTTATAGGGATTCCCTCCTAGTCATCTGGCAGGTTCTAGGCATATTTGAAGTTAGAAAGACGGAGTTGGTGGTATATCATGCTGCCGCTATAAAATTGAGTAAAAAATTTTTACTTTCAAGATCGAGCATGCTCAAAGAGGCCAAAATGCACAGGTTGATGCTCTAGCCAAATTAGCAACTGCTCTGAAGTTACCTCCGGAAGGAGAAGCAAAAATCGTCGTAAGAGACAGAAGATTATTTCCCAGCTCTATGAATAAAGGGAATGGCCTAATAGTATTTAAAGTCAATGCACTGGAAGAATGATGCGGGACAAAGGGAAAGAGGGGGGGGGATGGGATAGGGGTCCTCGGCCTCGCACCAGAGGATGGGGAAATTTCCGACGTCACACCAGGGTAGCCTCCGACGTCGCACCGGAGCTAAGGGGGAAGTCTCTCTCGCAGAGACCAAAAATGCACACTCAGGTAAAAAAAACTCATATTTTCTTCATTCCATTTCTTCTCTATCCTTTTCTGAAAAAGAAACATACATATTTAAGGAGTTTAGAAGAGTAACTCCTGACTCTTAGACTCCCTCCCTGACTCTAGGACTTCCTATATGTTATCCATGTTTTTATAATTCCTAGAAAATTAAAAACAACATAATGGACCATAAACGGTCCTAATAAAGGCAAATAAGAGAGACTCCAAGCATGCATCGTCTCTTGCATCAATCTCCCCTGGTTCGAGAAAATTCGTCTTCGAATTTTGAAGTGCGCCAGTATAATAAGCAGACGACAAGATTGTCTGTGGAAGTCTTCAAGTAGAGAATCATATCGAGAATCTCAAACTGGTCAGCTATATGCAAATCACAGAAGGTCTGCCATATCATATCCATCGGAGACTGTAGCAAATCATACATATCCTCGTGCAGGGTAGTTATCATCACGTCTTTAGTAAGTGTTAGATGATGTAACTCTGCCTCAACAAATAAGTCATGATCCTATGAGATAATAGAAACTGGTGCATAATCAAGTAGATCTGCGCAAAACACATCATCAGAGATGCGATCCAATCATGACCGTCTAAACAATGCGTGATCCCAACTGTGACCCACCCATGAGGCATCAACTTCAAACACTGTATCATCAATCAAATGTAGTCCAGAAGTAATGAATAAGATATGATCCCAACCAGTAATAGATGAGGGTGCCACTTTAGCGAAACAAGCTAAATATAACTATTGAAGTTTCTCTCAAATATGATAAGTGGAATTGAGAATACGAAAGGATGCCTGATATCCCTCGGGTCGTAAAAGACAATCCCGCCCAGTGGGATCAATTACAATTTGTCGCACGTCCATCCATTCTTTGCCCAAGCTAATATATGAATCATGTGGTGTAACCTTGCACCATGCATGATCATAATATCTGACAGACCGAGAAATACCTTTGCCCTTTAGAAGATGAGAAAACTGCACACAAGCTCGGTCTCCAAAGACAACCATGTAGTATGTATGGGATAGAGAATCAACAATAGATTGCGAAATAAAATTACCGAGCGGACTGGCAATAAGAAATACCCTAACTTGCATAGAATCGGGTAGGTCCACCTCAAACGTAAAATCCATGGTAAGGAAGTGTACCTAAGATTCCAACTTGTAAGACAAATAGGTCCGAATAGAGCAGATAGCGTGCAGATCAATGCACCACTGGCTGAAGAAGCACTGGACGAGGTCTGCCTCGCTGCAAGGATGCCAACAGTTCGATCGGCGCGTAAAACAGGGTACAAACGATGACCTCGATATACGTGCAGAAGTGGCACGCAAATCTATGCAAATCGTGTCTGATGTGTGCTGCAATTGGATGGGCCTTGCTGACACGAGACCAACGCTGCTGACGGCGCTCAAATCGGAGTCCAGGACGACCTTAAACGATGAGCACAAGTGACCTCGTAAAGCGTGTAAGTGCAGCACACAAAACGAGGCAAGTCGGGACGCTGGCCGCTACGAAATCAATGTGGGATTGAGCCTATAATGTGGCAGGTTGGGCAAAGTGGACCCCGGAACGAGATCAATCGCATGTCGTTTGCAGCGGCGTTAGGGCCTGCGGCAATGGCGGCGAAGATAGCTTCACCTCTCCCCTCTTCTTCGTCTTCTCCTTCTTTCTACTCCTTGACCGAGGGAAAACCGAGAGAGAGGGGGAAGGGGCGGTGGCACGATGGCAGTGGCCGAGCGGGATGGCGGCGAGCGTGGCGGAGTGGAGGCGACAGTGGTGGCCAGTGGACGGGGGGCTGCGGCTAGCTCTGGTCCTGAGGGGAAAAGCGATGACGGTTGGTGGAGGGAGAAGCGGCAACAATCGCGCCGGAGGGAGGCGGCGACAGCACCGGCGGGCTTGGCTGAAGGGCGACAGCGGCCGCGCCGGAGGTCAGCGACAGCGGCCGCGCCGGGGACCCGCGACGGAGCGGCAGCGCAGTGAGGATCGAGGTAGGCTCTAATACCAAAGTTTAATGCGGGACAAAGGGAAAGAGGGGGGGGGGGGGGGGAATGGGATAGGGGTCCTCGGCCTCGCGCCAAAGGATGAGGAAATTTCCGACGTTGCACCGAGGTAGCCTCCGACGTCGCACCGAAGCTAGGAGGGGGGAGGGGGGGAATTCTCTCTCGCAGAGACCAAAAACGCACACTCAGGTAAAAAAAACTCATATTTTCTTCATTCCATTTCTTCTCTATCCCTTTCTGAAAAAGAAACATATATATTTAAGGAGTTTAGAAGAGTAACTCTTGACTCTTAGACTCCCTCCCTGACTCTAGGACTTCCTATATGTTATCCACATTTTCATAATTCCTAGAAAATTAAAAACAACATAATGGACCATAAATGGTCCTAATAAAGGCAAATAAGAGAGACTCCAAGCATACATCGTCTCTTGCATCAACGAAGGTGTAGCAGAAGAGGATGATTGGCATGTCGCGCTCATCAAAATCAAAAATGGCTGGCTTCCAAATGATGAAGCCGAAAGGATTAAACTGTTGCATAGGACGGCTTCTTATAGGTTGATCGATGGTGTCGTATATCAGTTGGTGCCCAATGACAAGAACTCAGTTCTCTTGCGATGCCTTTCTCCTAAGGAAGCCCGGAAGGTGATGAAGGAAGTCCATTCTAGAGTTTGTGGAGCTTATCAATCCGGCCCGAAGATGAAAATCAACATCAAGACTAAAGACTTCTTTTGGCTCACAATGTTCGCAAACTGCGAGAAAGTGGCAAGAAGTTACCCCCAGTACCAAGCCTTTGGACCAATTCCTAGGAGGCCTCCCAATCAGCTACACCCTACGATCCCTACATGGCCATTTGCTCACTAGGGCATGGATATGGTAGGCCCTTCTACGCTTTCCTCGCGAGGGTGTAAGTATATCTTAACTGTAATAGAATATTTCACACACTAGGCAGAAGTCGTCCTCCTGAAGGAAGTCACGGGTAGGGGTGTTCACTATTTGATTTGAACCAAAAAACCAAACGAAACCAAACCGAAATTTCGGTTTGGTTCGAGTTGAGAGACAATTCGATTTGGTTCGATTTCTATAAGTCTTAAATCGCACAAACCAAATCTAACCGTTCAAAGTAAATTATAAAATATGTCTTATTAATTGTTAATAAATTAACTACTGTTGTTTCATTTCTTATCTTTTGCACTTTAAGCTAGCTTGGCTATGGGCCAAGGCCCAAGCACCCAGTTGACCATGGGCTACCCAATTGGGCTGGTGAAGGATGCGAATGGTGTCCGTGCATGGTTTTATAGATCTTTTCTGGTTAAACTCTGATCGTTTTTTTGATATCGGACAAAAGAGGAGCACTGACACTACAACAAATCGAGCATGCTCACCCAAAAACTCAACGGCGGCATCAAGCACAGCCCTACCACGATTCTTTCCGAAGGCTTCCACAATCTAGAGTACAAGCATGATGCGGCTACTTCACCCAGGTGTGATTGCGGTAGGTGGAATCCGCCAGAGCTGGAGAAGATAGCAGTGGCCTGTAGAAAAGTTAGAGGGACCGCAGCATTGGCGAAGCAGTAGTAGCAGCCGCAGAGTTGCCACTGGCGGGGACTCCTCTCAGAGCAAACAGTGCTGAAGCGACTCTTGCCACAATGGTGGAGACAACACTGGATGTGTAACTTGCCACTCTTCCATGACCACGTCACCCAATCCTCCACTGTCCTCAAGCCAATGGCATGGTTGAAGCATTCAACAAAACACCCTGCAAGCTCCTGGTGAAGATCAGTGAAGGACAAAAGCGGAATTGGGACAAAAAGGTGCATGAAGCATTGTGGGCCTATCGCATAGTCTACAAAACTCCAACTAGGTGTTCTCCATACTCTCTGATCTATGGGGCAGAGGTCGTTGTCCCTGTTGAAATTGAACTCTTATCCTAACGGGTGGCCTTGCACTATGATTTACAAGAAGGTGACATGAGTGTAATCCAAAGGCGATACGAGGAGCTTTCTGAACTCGAAGGCGAAAGATTGGTAGCTTATCAACGCCTACAAGTTTACCAAGCCAGAATGTCACGGGCCTTCGACAAGTTGCTAAAAGAGAGGACTTTCAAGAAAGGAGATCTAGTCATGGTCAAGTAAAAGGACGTGATGACATCCCGTTCTAAGAACAAATTCAAGCTAAATTAGATAGGACCTTTCGTAGTCAACAAAGTCTACGAAGGAGGTGCCTATAAGATGTTAGATGAAAAAGGAAACTTGGCTTTTTCTCCATTAAACGATCGATATATGAAGTTGTATCATGCTCCGAAGCAAGAATTTGTCCAGAATCGCCAACAAGAGTAATGAATTCCAAAAAAAAAAAAAAAGCGCTTAAAAATAAGGTGCCCCGACAAAGACTTGGTCGACTCTAAAAGCCGATTAAGGGCAAAAAGGTCTTGAAATCTGATTGAGATGAAAATCCACAAGGACGCCTCAGACAAAAATAGAAAATTCTGATGTGTGAAAACCCACAAGGATGCACAGGCAAAAGTAAGAAGGGGCAAGCTTTGATGAAAACCCGAAAAGACACTGAAGTTAGTTGAAAAAAAAAGGGGGAATGCCATCAGACTGAAATTCTTTGTCTCACTAGAAGATCTACCCCAAAATTCACAAAAAAGAAATCCTTAACCTCGGGAGCCATTATATCCCAAAGTTCACCAAAATCCTTGGCCTCGGGAGCCATTATATCTCAAAGTTCACTAAAATCTTTGGCCTCGGAGCCATTATATCCTAAAGTTCACCAAAATTCTTAGCCTCGGGAACCGTTGTATCCAAAAGTTCACCAAAAAAACTTTTGGCCTCGGGAGCCATTGTATCCCAAAGTTCACTAGAATCCTTAGCCTCGGGAGCCATTGTATCCCAAAGTTCACCAAAGTCTTTAGCCTCAGGAGCTGTTATATCCCAAAGTTTACCAAAATTAATTTCGGTAGCCGTTGTATCCCAAAGTTCTAAAAAAAAAAAAAAAAAACTTTAGCCTCGGGAGCCATTGTAACCCAAAGTTCACCAAGATCATTGGCCTCAGGAGCCGTTGCTCACCAAAACCCCTGGTTCTTAGAAGCTATTATATCCCCTTACACAACTCAAATTCCTTGGCTTCTTAAGGGCCATTATTCCCTTAAGAAGGAAAAACAACCCAAAGCTCTAGTCCCGCAAGAGTCATTACAGTTACTGGAAACTCTGTTATACTTAATTTCGCATGAAGCCTTCTGCAACTAACTACCAACTTGGCCCTTAGGGAAGCAATAATTCCCTACCGACCTAAAAGGAACAAAGCATAGCCATTATTTCAAAAAAAAAAAAGGAAAAGAAAAAAGGGACTTAAAAACAAGGTGCCCTGACGGATTTAGTCGGCTCTTTCCTCAGGATAAGCCAATTAAGGGTAAAAAGGTCTTGAATCCAACTGAGGTGGAAACCCATAAGGGCGCCTTAAGTAAAAATGAAAAAATCATGCTGCACGAAAACCCACAAGGGCGCACAGACAAAAATAAGGGGCTAACTTTGGTGAAAATATGAAAGGGCGTTGAAGTTAATTTTAAAAAAAAAAATCAACTCATCGAGACATGACTCATAGAAGGGCTTCTACGCCAAAAATGCTCAAAAAGGGTGAAGAGAAAAGAAGATACAAAGGAAGGAAGAGAAAAAAAAAAAAAAGAGAGAAGATAAAGAAAAAAGCACCTCAGTTAGGGAAAGCTCTCTCGGTCTATCTCAGGAAGACATCGAGTTTTTCCACATCTTTATTCAGAGAGGATGTCAAAGTCATCAATGACGAGAAATCCTTATGTCACTCTACGTAGGTAGGTGACACAAAAAGAATCTTTCGACAAAGGACTACAATTGAGGCAATGATGATGACATCTTCCCAACTCGGTAAAGGAGTGGGAAAACCTAGTTTCTCACCTAGTAAGGTCCAAAAGCGCGAAATACTCCCCAGTCAAAATCCTTCGTCCCACCAGAAAATTTTCATCAGCAAAGCCTAAGAGTTCCTAACTTCTAGAGGCCGTTGTATCCCTTGAAGAACTCAAGACCTTATGATCCTGCAGCCTACAAATCCAAAAGCTTGTGGCCTTTAGAAGCCATTGTGTCTTTGAAAATCCAAAGAAAATCCTAGTCCCATCGGAGTCGTGCCTCTCAACAACTCATAGGCTGGGAGCGCATTAAGAGCCTTTTGTATCATGGGACACTCAAAGTAGTGACGGCTCAGAATTCAGGTCTCTTTGAAGAATACTTAAAGTCTCCCACTAAATTTGGCCTACAAAGGAGTTGTAGTTCCCTACTAAAAAAAGGAAGAAATTACGCTTTCATTACTCTGGCGACGAGAAGGACCGGAGGAAAATATTCAATATATAGTAAAGAGTTTGTACCATCAAACTTAGGATTGATCTTTAGAAGAATATTTGTAACATATTAAAACAATAGGAGAGCTCGAGCGAAGCCCTCAAGGTAGCTCAAATTTGCCAAAGGTATAAAATCAATCCTGAGGCGATGGTGATGTCATCCCTACAGAAGGTGACTCGAAGTCATCTACTAAGAGCTGAAGGATTGCAATCTTATGAAGAAACGTGAAGCATCTACTAAGAGCCGAAGGATTGCAATCTTATGAAGAAACGTAAAGTCTTACGTATGGAGCTCGCCCAGGTGCTGATTAAGACTGGGGAAGAAATGAGTTTCTTCAAAGCTACATTTGGAGGCGCAAGGCGGCCAAGCGAGACCTCTTCTCTTCCAGGCTAGAAGAGACAACATCAATGACGGACCTACTCGCCGCCAAAGAAGCTCTCGTCTCGGTCAAAGCAGCAATTTCATTTCGGACTAGTACCATCCTGAGGGCAGATGCTTCGGGAGAAGCCTCGACCTTCTCACCTGCTAGAAAGTGGAAAGCCGTCACAAGGATGTCAAAGGAAAGAAAGAGATAACCGAGTAAATTAGCAATAAGACCACCAATCGGGTGTAGAAGCCGTAGGAGCAACTGAAGTAGGGGGTCCCAGGATCCTCAGCAGTCCTAAGGGAAAGAGGCAGTGGCAGCGTGCCTATGGAAACTTTCGAGCTCGAGGAAGACAGAGACAATAAGACAGTGCATATAGAATCCTCATAAGCAACTAGGGAAGGTACTCTGTCATCAACATCCTTCGATACTGGGAAAATAGGTGTCACCGATCCCTGGCAAAGCTCTCGCAAGGCAGAAGTAGGGCTGCTGCCAGGGTCATATTCGCTGGTAGAAGAGGATAGCACAACAGTACGCATCGAGTCCTCAGAAAGGGTAGGTGAACACGCCTTTTCGATCTCCAACATGCCAAAGATAGGAGACTCATGCGCATCTGCGACATGCTCTGTAAATCAATCACCCCAGGATTAGAAGCCAAGCAACAAGCAAAATTAAGTAATAAAAAGAAGAGAAGCGAGAAGGGGTAATGAGGTATCTTACGAAGTATAGGGGAAATCCCTGAAAGACCATCTAGTTCAAAAGTGGTAGGACCAGCTACCGCCTCATCTTGAACCACAGGAGCAATGGGCAGGCAGGGAATCTCCAAAGGGGCTGTCAGAATCTCACCTACAAGGCCGTCAGGCACTAGCAAATTCCCCTGCAGGAAGGGTCAAAACATCAGTCACTACCTCTTGTACCACAAAGGCATCAGGTAGACCCACCGCTGCCAAACAAATAAAGGCGTGAAGGATAATACCAAGTACAGAATAGTAAAAAAGGAGGAGGTGGGTAATAGAAAGAGAGCGCGGGTCCTACCAGCATCAGCTAGGGCACTAACAGCTGAAGTGGGAGCCACGCCACTTGGGACCTCATCAGTAGGGGGATCAACCACATATGCAAAGGCAAATTGGGCAATGTCCTCCATGGTCAAATCTACAAAAAAAGAGGAGGGAAGAACATAGCCATTTCAGCAACCACGGAATTAAGAAAGAAAGAGTAGAGGAAGGGGCAAAGAGCCATACGAAGACAAAGCTCGTCGTCAAAAAGGATGCCATTCCCCATGGTCTCTTAGTACCCTGGTCAAAGAGTGGGAGATCCGATCATTGTGGATCTCATCATGAGTCAGGAATGGCATCTGTCATTGTGGATGTCAGCAAAATTCTCACAAAACGACATGTAGCAAGCAAGCAGAACATGAGAAAAGAGTTTGCATAGGCTATTCGAAGGAGCAACAGCTGGAGCATCCAAGGAAGGGGCAGGCACACCGAAAATCAAGAAATGAGTGGTCAAGGTATATGAAACAAAAAAAGAGAAGGGGGAAGGTGACTGGACAAGTTGCTGAAGTTTCGTTTCATACCATTATGACCATGTAACTCTGGAGGAGTCGGGGAGGCACATTCTGGGAAGAGATCCCAAATTCGACTTCCCTCTCTCCTGTAAAAAAAAAAGGAGAGAAATTCATGTAATAAAAAAAAAAATATATATATATATATATATAAACAGCAGAAAAGGAGACAAAAAAAGGAGAAGAAGAAGAAGAGTCGTTACTTCATCGTAACCCGGAGGGTGAGAAGAAACGATGGGACTCGGGGATCGGGGAAGGTCGAGACGATGTCTAACGGCCCAATGATTCTCTTCTTCCTCTAACATTCGCTTCTTTTGCCGTGCGGCCTCTTTAGCGGCAACCACCAATGTCTGCAATTCACTTGGAGTCGCCATAGAAGTAGAAGCATCTGGAACAGTGGGCTCAAGAACATGAGCCTGGGCAGGAGCCGGTGCAGGAACTAAGACCCTGGGTGCGGAGGCAAAAAGTGGTACATCCCCTAAAGAAGAAAGAGAAGAGAAAAGAGAAGAATACCATTAGAAACGGGAACGTGCAAAAAAATATATATATCAAGCAGAAAAAAAGGAGACACACTATTTGGCTGGGTAAAAGGAGCAGGAAGTTCGGGAATCAATGTCTAGAAGGGCATGCCCAGCAAAGTGGTAGTGTTGGCCCTCAGAGACCTAAAGGCCTCACGGCGGGGCCCAAGGTGGTATAGTGTCCGACTAATGTACTTGAGCCAGTCTCGGGTAGGATCACTGTTGAAGCTCCAAAGAGGCAATAAAGTGTCCATAGAAGGCTTTGGCGAAAGACCATAATCGGCGAGAAATTTGGAAGTCCAAAAGTAGCCGGGGACTGGCGGCATATAAAAGTCTTCCTCTGCGGAAGATCGTTGCTTCCCTTACGACTTCTTAGGGGATAAAGCATTATGCCCCTTATAAGTGTGCCGAGTAGAAACCTTTCCCGATCCCGCACATGCCTGGGACACACCTAGCATGTCATCTTGAAGAGAAGAAGAAGTTCCATGGTCCCGACGAGAAGACTCGGACTTACGTATGGACTTGGAACACTGCTGAACATTACCTCCACACTTGTGCCACTAGTTGGCATAGGTCACAGTCATTCCACCCTCCTTGGTGGGGGGAGGTATTTGGGCCCTTTCTGAAGTACTCGTATGCTGAAAACTATTCCACCAAAGTCGCGCCACCAAATGTCCATTACGGATCTTATAAACTCGGGGAAGACTAGTGAATGTAAGGCTTGGAGGCACCATTTGATCATAGCCGAAATTCCATGCAAAACGGTGGGGATAGTAGGGCTCAAAGATAACATTGTTCCCTTTCTTCAATACCAGCATGCCCGGCCTCATGCTCTAAGTCCACCTATCAAACACAGCTATATTATGCCCCATCTCGCCAAGCCACGAGTTGAACCATACACGATCAATAGCTCCTCTTCTTGTCAAGAAATGGCCTGAAATCGCAAGGAATGATTAATGTCTATCTTCCTTGGCTCATTATAGGGAACTAATCCTAGGACATCTCGCGCATAAGTGAGCTGACATGCTCCATCTCCTTTCAACTGTCCAGCAAAGCGAAGAATAGTAGGGAAGGCACTACCCACCTGGCCTCCTATAAGACATAGGCCAGGAAGTAGTAAACTAACCCAAGCGCTCACGTAGTGTGTCACCATTACAACCGAGCAAGACTGGGAGTTAGCTGAACTGCACAAGGCACCGAAGGAATGGTATATACTCTCCAAGGCAGCGGGAGTAATAGCTAGACAAGTCCCAGTAGTTAGGCGGCAAGCAGCAAGAAGAACCTCGGGCCGTAGTACACCCTCACTCCCATAGGGAACAGCAAAAGTAAATAGCTAATATGCCAAGTACGCCGCTACGTAAATGGCGTCATCCAACCCCCAAGGGTTCTTAATCTGCAACTCGGGCTCTACAATGAAACTGTAGCAGGGAAGCTCATCTCGGTGAATCTCCTACAATTTCTTCATGCCTGACGTGCCACCGTAAAAGTAGCGGACCGATGCAAAAATGAAAACTTGACCATGTCCCCTCCTACCTCCCTCCTTTGAAGACAAATGCTTCTTGGCCTTGGACAAATCTCGCCATACCAAGCAGGTACCGGTAGCAATATGGGGTACTATAGTGACCAGCCCCATCAGTAATGCTCCTGTAATACTCATCGAAGACTACCTTCTCATATGGCTCCCCCACTATAGGGAGTCCAAAGATATGGTGAAGGGCCCACAAGTTAATCAAAGTCTCTCCCTCTGTATTGGCAATGGTATTAGTCTCATAGACATCCCTCTAGGCAAGTGCCTATACAAAACCAGAATAGTAAGGATAATCAAACTACGTTGCCGCCATGGCCTGGAAGATGCCAACCCTCTCCAATAAGTAACCCTGGTTTGCCAAAATAAACTCCAACCACTTAGTGGCCCGTGGGTGGTAAATATGTGAAGCCCTCACTTTCAAATGCCCATGCCAGCCGAGACGACGCCCTAATATAATGTCCAAAAGCAATAGTTGTGGCTCAAAAGGCTCGTGTGGTGAAGCCTCAGCTGCCAAAGTAAAGAAGAGACCCCAAGTACCCGCAGACCGGGTAGAAGGAATGCCACCAACTAATATCCACATGGCATGCTGATAGACACGAAAAATATTGTCGGCTCGCATCAGAGAGTGCAATAGGCCAATCTGATGTAGAGAAGGAAACTCTGGAACACGGGTAGTGCACGGCGGAAAAGAGGGATATGAGTAAGCTACCATCCGCTCCATATTATCCCGCTCCAAGTCACAACGAGCATCCAGTGTCAAAGCCTTCTCAATGCCATCCTCTATATAAGTAAAACGATCCAGGAGCTCATGGATCGAGGAACCTAAAGGAAGGTGCTACCCCACTCAGGGAAAAGTAGAAGCCCTCATGAACTGCAATATGGCCTCAATGAATCGAAGAGGAGTCCTCCACAGTGACTCTCAGATGAGGCCGAGCCACCCAAGTGTAACCCTCATCATATGCAAGCAATAGAATAGTGGACTCCTTAGGGTGGCCAAGCTCTTCATAATCCTCGTTATGCACACTAGCAAAAAGATCTCCCATCTCAGCCATGACACCAAGAGAAAGAAGTTGCAACGAAAGAGAGGAACAAGAGAGTCAAATACAAGTCAAAAAGATGAGAAAGAAGATTCAAAAGTATGAGACATCCAAGAGTAATAAGCAAGAATTCACAAGTCACAAAACAATATGGCCCGACATGAGTCAAGGCCCAGGCCAGTTCAGAGCACTATGGGGGTGCCTGAAAAAGCCAAAGACAAGGTTACTCACATCCTAAAAGGGAGCAAAAGTCGAAGAAGATGCAAAGACAACTGCCCCAAACAATTTCCAGTCAAGAAGACTCGAAGACCCAAGTGAACATGGTTCTCTCTTAATGCCACCAGAGAACCGAAGAGGAGTATAGGGTACTCCAAAACTCATCCAAAGACACAAATATAGGGAATGATTGAACAGTTTTGATTGCACCAGGAACGTGAAAAAAGGGTCATCTAAAGGCCCGAAGGAGTCAAACGTCTCGTAGGACCAATGACAATAAGCAGTCACAAGGATTAACCACTCATGACAAACGTAGGAAAGACTGGACAGATTTATTAGCCCTCAAGTTGATGTGCGTAAGGGTCAAGCTAATGAAGTTATCAAGGGCCACTACGCATGTGCCGTGTAAGGGCTGCAATGCCAAGTAGTCTAGAAGGGAATAAGTGGCTCAGAGGCTTCAAGTAATCAAACCAAGAGGCTTCAGGAAACAAAGACACGAACATGTGTTAATGGGACAAAGAATCAACGCGGACAAAAGGACCGGCACAAAAAGCATGAAAGGTTGCTAAAAGCACGGGGCACTTGTCTTCGTCCTCGCCTCTGACACCCGCCCCGTGGGGGGGCATTTGTTTGACATGTTTTTAGTCCAAAAAAAAAAACACTAGGATTTCTTCCTAGTAGGAGTAAAAGAAAAAAACATGCATGCATGAGTTAAAATAAATGCATGTGCATGCATTAAAGAGAGGGGCTTAGGCTTTTTACCTTGGCTTCGTTTTGCCTCCAAGACGCAGCACAATAACACTGGAAAGCAGCAGTTGCAGCAAGAAGCCACAACAGCCACACCACAGGGGAGAGAGGGGCTGAGGTTAGAGAGAGAGAGGCTGCAGTTGGTGAGAAAGAGAGAGAGAGAGAGGGAGCTGCGGTTGGTGAGAAAGAGAGAAAAAGAGAGAGATAAAGGTGCAGTTGGAGAGAGAGAGAGAGAGAGAAAAAAAAAAAGAAGAAGAGAGAGGGATAGGGGAGCCACCGGTGCCCCCCCCCCCAAGCCCCCCACCAGTTGGGGGGGGGCACCGATGGGAGCCACTGAGTGACCCTTTGGTCCCTTTGTTTGAAACCATAAATTTAATTTGATGTAAAACTTTAAAAAAAAGGGCTATGTTCATTTCTATGGTTGGAATGACCTAAGTTTGTTGTATGGTTCACTCATATAGTCTGAGTGACCCTTTGGTCCATTCATATGGTTTGAATGGACAATTATTTGGTTCATTTGTATTGTTCAAATGAGCAATTCTTGGCTCGTTCACATCATATGAACGGCCATCATTTCTTAACTGTTGATTAAATGGGCGGCCATTGTACCCATTAATATAAGTTTGTCATAATGCACTTGAGGAATAAAGAATGTCTATTTAAGTTTTCGTGGTGCATGGATTTTTCAACTTGATACGTGAAGGACACTAAAGATTCCGTTAAAGGATTTCTTTTAGGATACTTAAAGGGAGATCATTCAAAACATGTCCTTTAAAGAAATCATACCCCGATAAAGTATCCTTTGAGATTCCTTTAAGGAGTCTTTGCTCAAAAGACTAATTCTAAGTACCCTTTAAAAGGATTTAAAGGACATGTTTTTTAAGATCCCTCTATAATGTACCTTGAATAATCCTTGGAGAAACATTATCCCCATTGAAAAGTCATCCCTCTAAGGACCCTTCAATGACTCTATCCTCTAAGAACTTCATAAAGGGTACCAAGAGAGGTCAAATTGCATGTCTTCAGAGGACCTTTAAATATATGGTTGTATATTCCTAAAATCTTTGACAGTATCTTTGCAAGTCACCTAAATTTGTTAGCATGTGGTCATTAACTGGCATCATCAGACGGTTAATCAAGGGTCGCTGATCATTGATTGGCATAATTAACACTGACCAAGGTCAGTAGGGAGAGGTCAAATTCACGGATCCATGCTTGATCCGCACACTGTAGGACTCTCCGATAGCTAACCCTAAGTTATCAAAGTCTAAACTAAAACAAATATAATAAATGAGATCAACAAAATTTAGAGTTTTTTCCATGTGATTTCAGGTTTCATAGTACTTTCCACCTTGAAAATGTGACGACATTGCATATACTAACCGGACAAGTTACAATCAAATATATATGTAAGAGAACATAATAAATAGAGAAAGAATACTCTGCCTTGAGAATGTGACTATGTTTTCTGAACAATGAACTAAAGAAAATACAACTGAAGATATGAAATAATATCTTAATTGATGATAGGGCTAATGAATGATGTGAACAGTCTGTCAAAAAATACAGTCAATTATAAATGATGGGAATTAGCAGTGGCACACTTGGTGGGAAAGCAGAAATACTAAATACGTTCTGTCATGGAGTCATAGATTGAAATGAAGGAACAAAGAAACCATATGCTGTCGAAAGAGAAAGCCGAAAACTAGCATGAGTAAAGCCAACGAAAGGGACTATGTGATTCACGCCACACAACCTCCATTCAATCCAAATCTGGGAAAAATGGAAGGAAACAAGAAATGGCCACCGATCTTTTGTGGAGACAATCAAAGGGTAGATCATAGGCACAGCCTACAAGTAGGCCAAAGTTTTTGAGAGAAAAAGCGTACAATTATTCAAACAACGAATGTAATTGAGAATGAAAACAAAAGATGCTGTTCCCGCAGGCACCTCATAAAAGTAGTGGAATATAAAGTCACATGTTTCAAGTTGGACAAAAAAAAAACGAAAAAGAAACACAAAGTCTTCCCACATGATATTTTCACCTTTAAAGTGAGTGCAGGCCTCCTGCAGTCAAACAGTTGGTGAGTAATAAGGGTGACCTTGATATGTGTATACTGAATTTTAGGATGTGCCTGGCTGGTCGGCAGTACTGTTTGAGCTAAAGTTCGATCATGGGTATGCAAACAAGTCAAAGCAGACGATCACAATATCTGGTCACAGAAAACTACATCAATTCTATTATTAGTAACAGAAATTAGTGACACACCATGTACAGTTCTAAGTCTGAGTTATTTTATAATGGAAGATAAATATTATACAGGTCATACAAATGTAAGTTCCATCCACTGTTAATGATTGCCGGAACTAAAACAGATGTAAATCAAAGGCGATGCAAATGAAAACTTGAAGAGTGTGCAACCATGCAGCATACCATGACCAATTCTAAAAATTCTGTTGCAGCTCAGGTCCAATACACGGAGGCGTGTCAGTTCTCGAAGACCTTCCATGATTGAGATGTTGTTTCTTGACAAATTTAGCACATGAAGACCTCTTGGAAGAGCTCCAGAAGTGATTCTTACTGGACAAAGGATGCAAAAATTAGAAAGATAGCTTCATGCTAGATTCATACACTTGAAAAAAGAAAAGAAGACTCAGAACATATTTCAGAAAAACAATTAATTGTTAAATAATTGCTTACCTATCGCATTGCCTGATAGATTAAGTACTCTTAAACTAGAGAATGCACTAAGAAATGGGATGACAACCAACCCAAGGCTTGCCATCTGAGCTGATGTAGATGCAGGAGTCAATGAAGAGATATAATTGTCAGCTGCTTTTACTCCACCACCTCCCCTAATGTTTGGCTTGGAAGTATTGGCACCACCTATCAGACGGAAATCCCTTTTCATATTGGGAATGTCATTAGAACTTTCCCCGACCTCTTGCACAACACTATCATCAATGTCAATTTGGTGAATCCATTCTTTAATGCGTTTCATGTTGAAATCCTCACTATCCAGCTCGTGCCACGGTTCAATCAAAGATTCTTGAATATTTCCGTATCTTGGGCCATCTATTTCAGGTTCTTTCCAGTCATTCACAGAAGTCATGAAGTTGTGGGGAGTGTTCTCATCATTGAACTTAGTGACACAATCATGATGTTCTTTTCTTGTCATCAAGTCTTTTTCTTTATCTGCCATTTCCGTGTAATGCCCAGCTGTGCTGAAGGCGACACATTGTTCTCCAAAATCTGTTTCAGCATGCAGTCTTTTCTCAATCGCAGCAGATGCTTGTGACATATCATGGAAAGATGATGCTTCCTTGTACTGGTGAAATGAAGCTCTGGAGTTACATCCATCTTGCCCGTCGAAAAGTCCAGTTTTCACTTTTGCATCACATAGATTCCCGGCGGATCTTGATCGAAGCCCTGGGGTCCTACTAGTGAGAGATGATTTGTATGCCCCCACCTTAGGCAAAGAACATGATTTCAAAAAAGTATGTGAAGTATGTACGTGGCCCAATTCAAGAACATCATTGTAAGGTAATTCTTCACCATGATAATCATAGAAATCATTATCAAGCTTTACTTCTCCAATGGAGAAAATGCACTGATTGAATACTGGATCAGTGCTTATTTCAAACATACTTTCCCAATTCCGGTTGAGCAAGTCAATTCCAGGATCATCGAAACCACAGATTTCTGCTGCACTTGAATTATCAAATGAATTGACTATTCCTTCAAATCTCTTATCTTTGGGGTTATCCAGTGGTAATCTTTGATCAATTTCATCATCCGTGTTCACATCACAGGAAGAACTTCCTTCTCTATTAAGTCCACTACCCAGGGATTGGCTTTTTTTAAGGCTCATGCTCCCAAGAATTTCATTTTCATCTCCAAAGTAATAGATGGCATTCAAATCTTCGGACCTTGTGCAGCATTCAAAGGAAGAGGTACTTGTAACTTGTTCTGTAGTTGTACTCGGAAGGATGCTATTATCCTTCAAAACCGAGGGTGTTGGGAGAGGAACTGCATTTAGAGTCACATCAGTGGAAATTTCTGAAGAATCTTTGCGCATTTCTTGGGAACAATTTTCCTGTACACAATGTTGGACAACTTTCTGCAAACATGATTAAAAGATCCCAGTAAGTACACAAGGATATGCTTTGATACATGATAAAAATGTTCAGCACCCTTGCATACCTTTGGTCTGTGGGAGTGCATGTGAGTTGGGAAGCAAGAAAACCTAACCATTGAGAGAATAGAATCAAGCAATTCTTTAATTACATGTTACTTAATGCATTGAAAATATTAAACCTAATAGCTAAAACAACCTCCAGTCATTCTGATGAACCCATAAATGAAATTACTCCATTGATCATGTTCACAAATGGCCTTAGCCATAGTCAAGAGACAAGCCCTCCAAAACACGGCACAGCCTCCAAATGTGTGATGGACTTGCTTGCCGCAGCAACCACAGATTGATCACCCACTCATAATTACCCCACACCCACTTATAGGTGTGAGAAGAAAATAATCTTTTTGCAGCGGCCAGAGTGAAAGAAACACTATATCACCATGGAAGATCCAATTCCTAATACATAAAGAGAACCTGCAAAAAAATTTAGACAGGAGTACAACATAAAAACAAAGGAATAACATAAAACAACATTCGACTCTAACATCAAGTATTAGCCATGCATAACAGATATGACTTGGTAGAACATGCACATGTAGATAAAAGAGTAAAAACTGCAGGCACGCTATCAAAGTTAAAAAGCAGATATTGCCTTGCGTTAAATGTGTAGCATGACCACAGGCAAGTCCTAGGGGAACAGAAATCCAGATGTCTGCATCCAAGACATTGTATTTGTATCTAATCAGATTAAATTTGGGGGCAATTTGATACACACCCTGGACCTGGAATGTTTTTCTAATTGTCCTGCAGAAGCTTCCTTTTCGGTTAAATTTTATCCATGGAGACAGACCCAAAAGGAAAAGATGACCAACAAGGCACTAGAGTAAGTAACAAGAATAGAGAACATCTTATGAACCTTATATCAAATGAACAGAGTAAAAATCCTACGTTAGGCTTAAATAAGCTTCATCATCAGTTATAGTGAAGGCTAACCTCTCGCATACGTAAACTTCACAAACTATGTTTCACCTCTTAATTCTTATATCCCATGTCCTCGTCTTTCTTTCACTTCCCATTTATAATGCTTAAAACATCGACCATGGATGGATTGCTAGTGCCATCTTCTCCTATTGTGCATAGTGGTGCATAGCCTAAATCTGACCACAAATTTCATCTGAGGAAAGCATCTGACAATGACTTTCATATTTTCTTGTGACTTGATGGATGGCATCCTTCTAAGTTTCATTATAATCTCCTCTTAAGACTAATGTGGAATCTAAGCTAACATGATTCGTTGCTCCATACTCTCCATTAGAAAAATAAAAATAAAAATCCAGCAACTAATTCCAGCTTGTTCTGTTACCACCAACCTCTGCTTCAGAATTTACCTGCCATCATTATATTCCCACATGCCAATCTCTAACTCAAGAATTTGGAGAGCCCAACAGAACTTCCCCACATCACAAGAAGCAGAAATTCTACAACTTTCCATTAATTAGAGAAGGCATCACGAGTTAGTAATAAGCAAACATTGAAACACAGAGCGAAAACCCAAGGCATCAGAAGAAGCCCACGGGAGAAGGCAGAACAAAACCAGCAGGAAACCCAGATTCAAATAGAGTACAATCCGTAACAAGAACGCGAGATTAAACAATACGAATCAGCAGGAAGGGAAAGTTGAAGGGCACCCCCACAAAAAGAAAAAGAATCCGACCTTTGCTCCGCCACATTGGAACAGCAATCCGAGAGCCACCCTGCGAACAGGGCCTCGTTACTTGCGCAAGGAATTAGATAGCCAGCAGACGAAGAGGAGGAAAAGAACGGATCTTTGGTCTGCTCGGCGAGAGAGCCATATGATATCTCAATATAGAGCGAAGGTGAAGAGAAGGAGAAAGAAAACAAATTTCTTCTCTTTGAACAGGGGCATGGCCGATAATTTTATAGACTCAAGAGGAATGCCGAATCCAAGGCCGACCACTCTTCTTTCTCCCTTCCTCCTTCCCAGTGGTATATTTGGGCTTTTGTTTGCCAAATCCATTGTCCTTTAATAATGAATTTTCTTTTTTGGAATTTTTCACGGTACTTCTTTTTTTTTGAAGGAAACTAATTACAACTCCATGTCAGGATCCTAATTTTCCATTCCCTATCAAATCAACTTTCTTTCTTTTTTGTTTTTTTACCTTCTCCCACAGACTCTTTAATATTTAACATGCTAACAGTGACAATTCAACATGTTCTTGTGTACCGGTGTTAACCGCATTAACAAAGTGGATATATTATTATGTTAATACTATCATTGTAATACTTTAACATTTAACACTAGCATGTTAATGGATTAAAATATTAACATGTTACAATTGTAAAGAGGAAAAAAAAATAAGAGTTTAAAATTAGAACTTAACAGAAAAAGAAAGTAGCAACTAATTACGAGAGTGGAAAAGTTTCCATAAAGTAGGCACCCGACGGCTTTAACTGAAAATGGGCATAAATCGGAAAATAATGTAGAACTCTGAGATCAGACTGTAATTAATTATTCCTAGATTTTAAAGGTAGCCGTTAAAATCAATTGGTGTTAATATATTGTGCAGCTCACAACTAGGGATATTTTATCCGGGGATATCTCTGTAAGAAAGTAGAAAGAAAGACTATGATAGAGGACATTGGCTACTGAGGGAACAATTTGTTAGTAAGGGTTTAAAATGCATTCAAGGAAAATCTAACTACTTTCTTAATTGCATCTCAGGTTCTCTACCTCTGATCCACACCTACCTCTTTCCTATTCTAATAAATTACACATTAAAAGAGCCCAGTCTGGCCCATTAACAGAGTGGGCCGGCCCGTAAAGAGGCGTCCTGGCCCCTTGTCAGGGCGGTTGGACCTTTCAGCCAGCGGACAATTGCGCTCAAGCTCCAACGAAAAGCCCTCTAATCTAAAACGGAACCAATGTCCTGCGGATGTGGGAAGACTTCCTGCCAAAAGAAGTCTCCTCCGAATCAAGTTTAGAGCCTCAGATAAAGGAAAGTAGAACCAGATACGGAAGCAAGAGTCTCGTCCCACCTGGAGATCGAACTGAGCTCCCTCGATACATCCTCTACTCGGACTCAACTATTACCTCAGATCCATCCTTATAAAAGGGGACCCCCTTGGTACCTTCGGAAGGTACGTTCTTTGGCCTGAGTCTTTACTCTCTCTCTCTCCGCCCTTGCATACTCTGACTTAGGCATCGGAGGGGATTCCTCCGAATCGCAATTGGGATCTCCTCTAACCTGGTGTCTGTCTTACAGGAGCGTGGGGAGCTTTCTGCGATTTGGAGGAGTCCCAGTTGTCCGATTCCGATCAAATGAATCTCTGACCCAACATCTTGTTGGCGTTGTCTATGGGAAAGCAACAAAAAGCCATCGCCAGAAGGAACAGCAACCGCTCTCAACGTGGTCTTCCTACCGATCCACCCGCCCTTCCAATTGATGTCCAACCGGTTCCTCCCCCGGTCGCCTTTCCCACGGCAGCCTCGGCCGCCTTTCCTTCCGTTCCTCCAACTATCCAAGCTCATGATGTTCATCTCCCAGTCGTCCAGGCCAACATACCCCTGGCACCTACTGCCGCACCCACTGGGGTCGAACACCTACCCCCACAGGAGGATCTCTAGCGAGGAGGGCTTCCGATCGTGACAACGTTGCAGCAATGGCTGGAGGAGGAGCTCGATCGCGTAGAGGGTCTCCAAGCAGGCGACCCTGTGCTGACTAGACCGCAATGAGAACTCCAACTAGCTGCTCCCCTATGTTCTCAGGCTTCGTAAGGACGCCGAGGACCTCATCAAGAAGACCAGCAGCCAAGGAAGTGCCAGCCAACCCACCAGACAAGCCGAGGACGATCACAACAGAGGTCGGAGAAGTGTCGGCACCAACGCTGACAGTCTTCAACTTCCTCCAACGGCTCTACTACGGTGTCCTTGGAGCACTGCTCTTGTCCCAGTAGGGGGAGAGGCTCTTCTTATAGGAGGTCATCCGACCATTCATCGGGATCGTCTACTTCATAGAATCGGCGAACTTCTAGAAGTGATCTCCAAGGTCTCGGGCATCCTACCAGCAAAGATTGCATTTAGAAGTTGGAAGAGCGCGTAGAAATGCTGCTCCAACATAATTATAATACTAGGCTAGATGATGGAGACGGTGCCCGATAATGCTTTACTAGGAATGTACTGACGGTGCCCCTACTGCACCGTTTCTAGATGTAAGGACGTACAAGATTACAGTTATATGCCAACATATACATAATTATAAAAATGGCATATTGCAAAAATTTAAAAAGTATAAACGTAATTTCGAAAAGTTCATGTCCTATGATGCAATAGATGATTTTCATATGGTCTTAAAGACTTCTAGAAGTGTCCTCAAATTATTAAAAATGAGTTAAATTCGATGAAGAAGTACTGAATGAGGATATAAAGTCAATTATAAAAGATACAGGAACTTAAATATAAAACTGCTAAAGGATAAGGATACTAGTAAAGGATAATAGTAAGGTTTCTTGGCCCCCAAGAAACCATGCCACCTCACTATGCCACTTGTCTCCATCCAAACAACCCTTATCTCTTTAGGACACATGTCCCAAATCCAAGAGAGACCTTAAGGGACACTTGTCTCCATCCTAGACCATGACCACCCCTATAAATAGGAGGGAAACCCCTCTCATTCTCCCGATTCCTCCCCTTCCTCCTTGCCCACGTTTAGAGAGAGAAAGTGAGAGAGAAAGAGAGGAAGGAAGAAAGAGAGGAAGGAAGAAAAAGAGGAAGAAAGGAAGAGAGAAAGATTTAGAGCGGGAACAGGAGCTGTTCGGGGTTCTTCGCATGTGTAGGAGGAGGAGATTCTTGTTGTGTCCAAGAGAGCTTATGGTTTAAAGGCAAGTATATGGTTCTATCTCTATGATTATTTTCCTATAGCAAATGGCATATTTTCAAATATGTATTTTCCTACAAATTTAATTAGACACTACTAAGCTGTTATATTGCTAAAATGACTTAAGAACCTAAATGGACTCCCAACCCATGCCTAAATCCCATGCTATAAGTCTTCCATGTTAAAATCGAATATGCTTACGGACAGTGCCACCTTAGGAGTCCATGCGTTCGAATCATATAAGCATCCTTGTGAGGCGGACATTAATTAAAATACATAATTCAAGGCAAACGAGTAAATCATGGGTACGGTTCTCCCGGTCCAGGTGGGCCGGGTAGGTCCCCCTGTTGTGTAGTGGAAGCGCTAATGGGCATTTGCCTTACCACTAGCAGCATGTCATGCCAACCTCCTCATGTTGTGGTTTGGATGCATGTCCGTTAAACAAGTGGAAAGATTCATGCTATGCCATGCTATGTTGCCATGCCATGATTCTATACCATGCCCCTATTATGCTTGTAATTATGCCATGCCATGACGCTATGCCATGATCAAGCCAAACCATGCCCTAATGCTATGCCATAATCAAGCCAAATCATCCTATGATGCTATGCAAGATCAAGTCAAGCCACACTATGATGCCATGATGCGAAATCACTTCGGTTCGTAGTAAGCCAGCATGACTGAACTGGCCGACAGGGGGTCGTTACGCTAGATGTCGTTGCTGAAGAGATATGACGGCATCCGAGATCCTGACGACCACTTGCAAGCCTTTGAAAGCACTTTCTACCAGCTGAACATGCCTGATGTCATTCGTATCATGCCTTCCCCACGACCTTAGAGGGGCTTACCCGACGGTGGTCTGTTCAACTCAAGCTGGGCTCCACCGATAGCTTATCCGAGTTAAGGAGAGCCTTCATAAGTAACTTTGCGGCTAGTCAGTGTATGTCGGCCATGACCTCTATGCAGTCCTCCATAAGGTGGGGGAAGGATGAGACCCTGCGCAAGTTTTGGACCCGTTTTCATGAAGCAGCCCTCAAGATCCCCAACTTGGACATACCAAACGCAAACCTGGAAGGGCTACTGTTGCCTCATAATGACGCATTAGTGATAGAGCCCAAGATCACAGACTTCAAAGTAAAAAGAGTGTTTGTTGACAATGGCAGCTCTCTTGACATCATTTTTCTTGACTGCTTTAAACATATTGACCTGAAGATAAAAAGATTAAGGAGGGTTCGAACATCCATATATGGCTTCAGCGGTCAACCTATTATAGCCGAACCATCATCACCCTCCCCTTGACTCTAGGGACATCGCCGAAGTCTCTTATCCGAGATTGAATTCACAGTGGTTGATGTGTCATCGACTTACAACAACATCCTGGGGAAGGAGTCCCTGGGCAAGTTCTTCGTCGTGCCATCATCCCTGCATCATAAGCTCAAATTTCCAACTCCTGACAGGGTCGGAGAGGAGCGAGGGAGCCGAACGTCTCTAGGCAGATGTACCTAACTTCTACCAACACTTAGCTAAAGAAGCCGGTGATGATCATAAGAGAGGTTGCAAAACATCCGGAGAGAAATGCACAACCCTTTGAAGAGCTGGCCACCATCAAAGTAGGTCCAACAGCAGGTAGGGGCTTCATTGCCCGAGCAGCAGAAGCTTGAATATCAAGAGTTCCTGTGTCGGAACTTGGATGTATTTGCCTGGGAGGGGACCCCTCTACCGAGGGTACCTCCGGGGTTGTTGTGCACTTCCTCAATCTAGACCCTAGTCACCCTCTCATACAGCAAAGGAAGAGGCGCTAGCTCCTGATCGGCAAGAGGTAGTTAAGGAGCAAGTCAATCAAGTCCTCGAGACGGGCATAATCAAACATGCCTAATACCCTATGTGGGTCGCCAATGTAGTGCAGTAAAGAAGGCCAACGGGAAGTGGCTCATGTGTGTGGACTTCACTGACCTCAATAAAGCTACTCCAAAAGACTGCTTCCCCTTGCCGAATGTGGACCAGTTGATTGACGCCACCGTTGGTCATGAACGCCTGAGCTTCCTCGATGCCTTCTCTGGCTATCACCAGATCCAAATGAACAAGGCTGACGAAGAACGCATCGCCTTTGTCGCAGAGGCAAAGCTATACTGTTATATCCAGATGCCCTTTGGGTTGAAGAATGCAAGGACAACATATCAAAGGCTGGTGAATCAAATGTTCGATCGGCTGATCGGATGTAATATGGAGGTGTATGTGGACGATATGCTAGTCAAATCCACTAAGGCGGCCAACCACCTGGAGGACCTCATGGAGACCTTCGACACACTGAAAAGGTATAGCATAAAGCTGAACTCCGCTAAGTGTGCTTTCGGGGTTACAGCAGGGAAGTTTCTGGGTTCTATGGTGACCCAATGGGGAATTGAAGCTAACCCCAACAAAATATCGGCCATCCTTTCCATGCACCCGCCGACCTGCCTCAACGACATTTAGAGACTTACAGGAAGACTGGCGGCGCTAAGCAGATTCCTCTCTAGGGAGGCCGAGCACTACTTCCCTTCCTTCAAGCTGTTGAGGGTAAGGGAGAACCCTCCAGACAAGCGAGGCAATATTACATAGTCACCGGAGTACCAGAAGGCATTTGAGGAGCTCAAAGAATACCTCAGGAGTCCTCCAGTGCTCTCCAAGTCGGCCACAGGTGAACAACTTCTGGTTTACTTATCATTAACCCCCTCCACCATTAGCTCCGTTCTTGTTAGAGAGGACGGTGGAAAACAAATGCCGGTCTACTATGTTAGCAGGTTCTCCAAGGACTGGAGGCGTGATATCAGGCGGCAGAGAAAACTACCCTCACCTTGGTGACGGCGGCAAGGAAGTTGAGGCTTTATTTTCAAGCCCATCCGATCGAGGTGGTCACCGATTGCCCTCTTCAACAACTACTGTAGCAGCCAAATGCTTCTGGCCGCATGATTAAGTGGGCGATCGAGCTGTCAGAGTTCAAGATCACATACTGACCGAGGACAGCCATCAAGGTGTAGGCCCTTGCCAACTTTGTGGCCGAGGGTACACTGCCAACAGAAGAACAGGAGGTCGGGCTGGGTGAGGGACCTGCCTGGCAGATCCCTACAGACGGATCGGCCTAAGTCGCAAGTTGCGAGGCCGGTCCCATTCTAATGCCTCTCGGTTCCCAGGAGGAGGAGAGCCTCCAGTTCTCATTGAAATTCCAGTTCCCAACTACTAACAATGAGGCAAAATAGGAGGCCCTCATCTTCGGAATTTGAATGGCCAAGCAGTTGGGAGCAACGTAGATTCAGGCAGATTCAAACTCCTAGCTCCTGATGAAGCAGGTCAAAGGGGAGTATGAGGTGAAAAAGCCTTCTATGAAAAAATACAGAGATGTGGTAAACCATTTAATCTCCTCTCTTGAGGGGTTTGAGATCCTCCACATCCCGAGGGAACAGAACTAAAGGGCAGATGAGTTAGCCAAGCTAGCTTCCTCGACCCAGTCGATCCGCCGATCAGTCTTCGTTGAAGAAGTCTTGAAGCCCGCAATCATCCCGGCTAACCCGGTGGAGGTCTCCCAGGTCGACCATGAAGAAAGTTGGATGACCGCTATCATTGAGTATCTCCAAAGTGGTCAGTTAGCCACTGATCGGGTAGATGCAAGAAGGATTCAATACCAAGCTCCCAAGTTCATGCTGATCGGCGGAGATCTCTATCGGAGGTCGCTGACTACCCCTCTTCTCCGATGCCTAGCATCGGAGGAGGCATCCCAAGCCATCATAGAAGTCCATGAGGGAATATGCGGCAATCATGTTGGACCACGCGCCTTGGCTTGCACCCTCCTCCTCCACGGCTTCTAGTGGCCGACCCTTGCCCACGATTGTGTGGAATATACTAGAAGATGCCTAGGCTACCAGATCAATGTCTCGATCCCCAGGCTGCCAACGAACGAATTACAAAATGTTGCCGAACCTTGTCCATTCGCCATGGGGGGTCGACATCCTGAGGCCTTTCTCCAAGATGCTGGACAGCGGCAGTTTGTGGTGGTTCCATCGACTATTTCACCAAGTGACCTCAGGCTGAGCCCTTAGTGAACATTAGAGACGACATTGGATGGAAGTTCTTTTTGCATAATGTCATTTTTAGGTTTGGCATCCCCAGGATACTTATCACCGACAACGGTCGGCAGTTCACCAGCTTCTGATTCGCCGACCACTACAAGGGCTTCAATATATAGCATCGGTTCTCCTCGGTGGCGCACCCACAAGCTAATGGGTTGGTGGAGAACGCAAATAGAACCATCATGAAAGACATCAAGATCTATTTGCAAAAAGGGGGAAATTGGCTGGAAGCCCTCCCGAAGATTTTGTGGTCCTTCCGAACCACAGCCAGAACTGCTACAGGGGAGATCCCGTACCATTTGGCCTATGGGTCGGACGCTATCATCTCCCTAGAGATCGGCCTACCAGCTGTTAGAATAGAAGTATTTGAGGAAGCAAGCAACAATCAAAAGTTGCGGGAGAACATGAATATGATTAAAGAAGCGAGGGAAGCAGTTCGGGTACAGGCGATCAACTACCAGCGAGCGGTCGCATGCTAGTACAACTCCAAAGTCTGACCAAAGGTCTTCCATCTTGGAAATTTGGTTCTATAGAGTATGCAAGCATCCCAGCCACTCGAAGCAGAAAGAAAGCTCATGCCCAACTGGGAGGGGCCATACAAAATCGCCAAAAGCTATGGTAATGGAGCGTATAGACTTGCTCGTCTTGACGGCCGGTTGATTGAAAATAAATGGAAAGCAGAACATTTGCATCTTTTTTTTCAATTAAATTTGTCTTATTGATTATGATATTGATTATCAATAGAAAGCAAACATGTCTTTTTCAATTGTCTAGCTGATCATGCAAAAAGACGAGGACACTCACAAAGATCATCCGATCTCCCTAGCGATTCGCACCACATGAAAGGGGCTCCCCACCCTAAGATGGGATAAAACTCGTCTGATCCTCCTGACGGTCCGCACCATAGGGAAATGACTCCCCACCCTAAGAGGGGATAAAACGTGTCGGTTCCCCCTGGTGGTCCGCACCATAGGGAAGGGGCTCCCCACCTTAAGATGGGATAAAACTCGTCTGAGCCCCTACTGGTCGCCACCATAGGGAAGGGGCTTCTCACCCTAAGATGTGATAAAACTCGTTCGAAGCATACAACATCGCCAAAGTCACAACCGAGCCTAAACTAACAGATGTTGGTTTAGCCTGCGTGGTTGGGAGAAGAAGGGGAGATAGTAAGAACAACGATCAACAAAGCAAGGATTACAAAGGCATGCATTCAAGCAAGGACTACAGAGGTTTCTCTCAACCTAACCCCCTGGATAACTGTTGGGTTCTCGGGTTTCTCCGGATCGCAAACACAGCGGAAATTAAGAAATAAAATTTTGCAATCCGTTTCCCATTTTGAATATTAAAATTGATTATCAGATAATCATTTCTTACCGCGCGCGGATTCGAATCCGCGTCCAAATGGCTCTGTCGGTGTGACACCACTAGTCGCGCAAATGCCCGGCCTCTAGCGAAGTCCACGCGATCCTCCTCGCGGTGGATTTCCTCTCATTCCTCGTTCCTCGCAGCCCACGAACGGTTCGCCGATCGTCGCAACGACCACCGCAATGCACGATCGAATTCCCGTCAAACGGGAGTTGGAGAAGACGGCGAAGCAGACCCACAGTGACGGGTCTTGGGGAGCCAGAGAGAGAGGGAGAGAGGAGGGGTGGCCAGGGTTGAGCAGTAGCTTGGCCTGCTCAGCATGTTCACTACATTTTATATTAACTGCGCAGTTTTTCATAAAAATCCTCGATTTATATAAAATCAACTTTTTAATCCATCACCTTGAGAATCATTTGTGTGTGACCCTCTAGGTCCAATTACCAGTCCGGTTAATGGCCCAATAAGCCCAGTGACTCCTCACTGACTTGATTAATCAATTAATAACTCATATTAATTAATTAACCAACCGAATCAACGTTGCACATCAAATTCGGTCATGCCTCCGATCATGTTGGGTGCGAAGCAACAACACGTGAACTCGGAAGGTATTGGGGTTAAGCAACCCACTCTTGCAACCTTTCTGTCAACAGTTACCGCGTGGATATAATCCTTCATTCGTACAATGCTCTCGAGTCAACTCAAGATATGGTGTACTGTCAAACCCTAACCGGTCAACTCACTTGGATTGGATGCTGCTGAATAATATCGGAAAACTCCTTTCCGGATATTATCGTCTTCCCTGGCCAGAGACTTCCACGCATGTATCCTAGAGCATTCTCTCTCTAAGTACCGAGAGCAAATGATTCCTTATTGACACTCAATTGCCTTCGACGGTATTCCATTGTACCCAATCCTTGGCTATTTAGGATCCGTGAATAGAGATTCATAAACCAAGGTCAAAACACATAAGTCCACCGACAAGGTGTCCTTGGTGTCTCAGGTCCGAGGACCATCCATGCAACTATGACAATAGAATCAAACTGGTTGACAGTGAGGTACTATACCATCCAGCGAGTCAGTCGGATCAGTTTAGTGAACTCATTCTCTAATGAGCACCTACATATTCGCCTTAGTGTCTCCACACAAGTGACTATAAGATCAGTTACCCTCATCGTATGAGAAGGAGTAATATGTACTAGTCTAACCGGATATCCAATGTCCTTCTCAAATATCCTCTGACTAGGAACTATTAAGAATATGCATGTTAAAGTAATCAGTCTCACTAGTATGATCTCATTACAATCTGATCACTATCACATATATTCACGGACTTCATTATGAAACGATAACAACATGAATTTACACATAATGAAATGATGCCATTTTATTAATAAATGAACGAAATTTACATAGTCAGATTGGCTTGTAGGCCACCTAACACTAACAATCTCCCACTTGGACTATACAATAAGCCTATAGACTCTAGGTGACGCTCAAACACATTTTGAGCTAGGGGCTTTGTTAGTGGATCTGCTACATTATCGGCGGATGGAACTCATTCCACCACTACATCTCCTCTAGAAATTCTCTCTCTGATTAGATGAAAGCGCCTCATAATACGCTTCAATTTCTGATGAGACCGTGGCTCTTTTGCGTATGCAATGGCTCCATTATTGTCGCACAACAGTGGAACTGGTTCAAAGATGCTGGGAACTACGCCGAGGTCGGGGATGAATTTCTTCAACCACACTGCTTCCTTGGTGGCTTCAGCTGCAGTGATGTACTCAGCTTCAGTCGTAGAATCTGCTGTGGTTTCCTGCTTTGAACTCTTTCAGCACACTATGCCTCCGTTTAGAGTAAACACAAATCCAGATGTAGACTTGTTATCATCTGGATCTGACTGAAAACTCGATTAACCAAAGCCTTGCAATTTCAAGTCACCTCTTCTATAGATAAGAAACATATCCTTAGTTCTTCTCAAGTACTTAAAGATATATTTCACTGCCTTCTAGTGCTCTTCACCTAGATCAGCCTGAAATATACTCTACATATGCCACATCAGGCCGTGTACTTAGCATGACATACATGATATATCTTATGGCAGAGGCATAGGGTACTCTATCCATGAATGCCCTCTCATTAGGAGTCTTAGGAGACTGCTCCTTTGATAGATAAATTCCATGTCTCATCGGTATGAGACCTCTTTTGGAATTTTTCATGCCAAACCTTTTGATAATGGTATCTATGTACATGGATTGAGTCATTCCGAACATCCTCTTTGATCTATCTCTATAGATCCGTATTCCCAATACGTAGGATGCTTCTCTCAAATCTTTCATGGAGAAGTTTTTCGATAGCTAGATCTTTACCGATGACATCACAGCTACATCATTCTCAATAAGTAGTATGTCATCTAAGTAAAGAACTAAGAAGATGATTGCACTCCCACTGGTATTCTTGTACACACAAGGCTCATCTTCATTCTTAATGAAGTCATAAGACTTGACAGCCTCGTCAAATCTTATGTTCCAGCTCCGGAAAGCTTGCTTCAGTCCATAAATAGATCTCTGAACCTTGCACACTCTAGCTGGAAACTTTTTGGATGTGAAACCTTCAAGTTGTATCATATGCACCTCTTCCTCAAGGTTACCGTTGAGGAAGACAGTCTTCACATCCATCTGTTAGATTTCGTAATCAAAGTATACAGCAATGGCGAGTAGAACTTTGATCGACTTTATCATGGCAACTGGTGAGAAAGTCGTATCATAGTCAATTCTTTGCCTTTGACGATACTCCTTTGCCACCAACCTTGTTTTATAAGTGTCAATCCGTCCATCAGCACCGATCTTTCTCTTAAATATCCACTTGCACCCAATGGGTATAATACCTTCGGGCAAGTCCTCCAAGTTCCAAACTTAGTTGGTGTATATGGACTGGATTTCAAAGTTTATGGCTTCTCGCCATTTCCTGGCTTCTGGGCCTTCTATGGCCTCGTGGTAGGTTTTAGGATCATCATCCTCATTACATTCTACCTTAGACTTACCTTCATCGATATGTTCCACATATCGTTCGGGTAGTTTAGGTATCCTACCAGATCTACGAGGCTTATCTATATGTACCTGAACAGATTCAGGAACTGATATTTCATCTGATGATAATGCAGTTGTTTGGAGATCTGGAACTCCTTCCAGTACTATTTTACTCTCACTATCCTCCTGGAGAAGGTATTCCTCTTCCAGGAAGATAGTTTTCCTAACGACAAACATCTTTTGTTCACCAGGATGGTAAAAGTAGTATCCAAAGATTTCATTTGGATATCCCACAAACCTGCATTTATTAGTTCGTGATTCCAGCTTGTCTGGATCATGCCTCTTTATATGCGCAGGACAACCTCAGACTTTAACATGTTTAAATTATAGTTTCTTGCCTTTCTATATCTCATATAGAGTAGAGGTCACAGACTTGCTAGGTACTCTGTTTAGTAGGTATACTGCTGACTCTAGAATATACCCCCAGAGGGACACTGGTAATCCCGAAAAGCTCATTATGGATCGCACCATGTCTAACAAGGTACGATTCCTCCTTTTAGATACACCATTCATCTGTGGTGTATATAGAGGGGTCAACTGAGAAAAGATATCATTATCTTTTAAAAATTGTGTGAAATTAGTACTCAAGTATTCTCCCCCTCAACCTGATCGAAGAGTTTTAATACTCTTTCATGTCTGCTTCTCTACTTATTCTTGAACTCCTTAAACTTTTCAAATACTTCCGACTTGTACTTCATTAAGTACACATAGCCAAATCTCGAGAAGTCGTTGGTGAACGTGAGAAAGTATGAGAAGCCACCGTTAACTTGGATGGACACGAGACCACATATATCCGAATGTATTAGTTCCAAAATGTCCTTCGCACGTTCTACATGTCCAGTAAATGGAGATTTTGCCATCTTTCCCATAAGGCAGGACTCACATGTCGCAAACGATTCATAATAGAATGCATTTAAATAACCATGTTGGTAGCTTTCACCAAAGTATCCAAGTCTACAATGCCACATGTAGGCTTGGTTCACACAATTGTTGCTCTTCTTAAGAGCGTTATCAATGTGAAGATTGTAATAAGAAACATCTAAAAGATATAGACCGTTGACTAAAGGTGTCGAAGTTATGGATTTATTACCATGGTAAATCGAACAACTTTTATTTTCAATAGTCAACCTATATCCTATCTTGTTCAAAAAAGATACTGATATGATGTTCTTTATTATGCTAAGAACATAATAACAATCTTCCAATGATAAGACATCTTCCAATGGAAGCCTGAGGTTTGTTGTCCCAACAGTAACCGCCGCAACTTTGGCGCTTGATGTAGCCGAAGCTATCACGGTCGGATTCCAAGACTAGAATCTGAGAATGTCGAAGAAGTAGACCGACAGGGATTCAGACCGAGACGGGAGCAAAGCGGGGCCGAGGCTCCGAAATCGAAGGACACCTAGACGAAGATTTGCCGATGGCGAAGCGGAATCTACAGGGCCGAAAGGAACCCGATTGGCGAAGGGCGATGCTGAGACCGGAGGAAGAAGACCGAGATCGGTGGCCGAGGCCGACTCGGAGAGGTCGGCGAAGATTCAAACCGAAACCCCTACAAGAAGAAGAACCGGTCAGTGAGGGTCCTGGGCTTCGGCCTAAGAGAACCCCCTCCGATGGCTAAATCAGCTTCTGAAGAAGATTTGATTCAGAAGGGAAGGAAGAAGAGGAAGCTTTAATGCTTTTGGACTGTTGTCCTTGGTCAAAAAGACATACCTTTTGTAATAAATAGCCGTCTATTTATAAGGGAGGATAGAGGTTACTTGGTGGTGGCAGCCGATATAAGACTATATTTGGGTTATTGGTAAACCGCCATAGTGCCTAACCCTCCCACCGGACTGGGCCGGATGTGGCTATTGGGCCGAAGGTTGAGTGCCGCTGTTGGGTCGAATGCCGCTAGTGGGCTGAAGCCAATTGGGCTAAAGGCTACTTGCTGGGCCGAATGCCAATTGAGTTGAGGGCCGTTTGTGGGCCGAGTGTTGCTAGGCTGTTGACGGGCCGAAGGCAGTTGGGCTCAGGGCCACTTGTTGGACCAAAGGCCGCTGTTGAGCTGTTAATGGGCCGAATCAGATTCTGCCCTATCACATGGCCCCCTACTCTTGTCGTTCTAAATTTCATGAAACGCCGAGAGTAAAATACGAAACCCTTATGGAAAAGTTACAAAGACTTCACGTTAGGTTGGCCGAGGGCTGGTGATAAACAGCCTCGTCTTAAGCCGGGACCCTGTCGTAGACACCTTCGTCTCAGGCCGAGACTTGGTGACGAATGCCTTCGTCTCCAGCTGCGAAAGAGTGAGGTTGTCAAGTACAACAGAACACCAGGCAATGAGCGGGAAAGATCTTGAGTCTCCCGCCTTCACGGTCGCGTCACAACAAACATAGGACACGTGTCTGTCATCCGACCGGGCTGCCGAAAGCACAAAAGGATCTCGGCCGTTAATTGGCGATCACTCGGATCGCGGTCACTTCGGCTCTCTGCCCAAGACTTCACTTGGATCACCGCCTCTCCAGCCTTCGGCACAAGGATCGGGACACGTGGCGAGCATCCGGATGAATAGCCGAAGGGTCAGGCCGCATCCGGCCGTTGATCGCCTTCTCTCGATCCGGCAGCCCGCTCGTCATCATGGCAAAGGACGGGACACGTGTCAAGCATCTAAGCAGGGCGGAGCCAAGGGGTGGGAGGATCTCGGCCGTCGATTCAGCACCGGACCCCCTCAAGTCCCACTATAAATACCAACTCCTCTCTCCCTGGCCACTGTTCTTTTGCCTTCTCCTTCCTCTGCGCCTGTGCATCCCTACGAGCAACTTCTGCGAACGCCTTTGCTTCTCCGGCAGTGAGTGCACTATTGATTTGGGGATGCCTTGTCCATCGCCGGAGAGCTCCTTGTCGCCGGGAGTCGTCGCCAGGAAGTCCTTTGTCGCTGGGGAGGCTCTTTTCTGCCGGGGAGATCCTAGTCTGAGGGTAAGCCTCAGCTCCAGCCCTCTCTTTTTCGATTCATGTCCAGTACCTCTTCTTCAGCCGAGAGTAACTTTTCGGCCGAAAACGGCTCATCTTGTTCCTCGTCTAGACCTGCTCCCTAGTCTTCTTTGTCATCCCCTTTTTCTTCGAACTCCTTTCTTTCCGTTATGGCGGACGAGGCAGAACCGGTTCCGGCTGCTGCTGAGCCTACCACTTCGGGCCGTCGTCAGGCCGAGATGGTTTCGGATGTAGCTAGTGTTCTTGATGTCAAGAGCATCAAGACCATAACTAACTACTATCAGATTCCTTCTTGGATGACTCCCATCCGGCCCGGGAGGCACACCAGAGCCAACACCGTTCGGCCGGGCAGCTTCTCAATCTATGAGCATAGATTCCGGGCGGGCTTCCGCCTTCCTCTTCATTCTTTTGTTATAAATCTTTTGAGTTTTTACGGACTGGCCCCGTCCCAATTCTTTCCGAATTCCTGGCGGATAGTCTATGCTTTCATGGCCCAGAGCTCTCATCTTGACTTCAACCCCTCTGTAAATATTTTCCGCTATCTTTTCAAGATTAAACCTCAGGGGAAGTCTTCTTGGTATAGCTTCGTCCCTTGCTTCGGCCGGGTGTAGACACGCTAATTTTGACGTCATTTCGAGTAAATTTCATATCATATAATAATGCCTCAGAATGGTCTGATATTTAATCATTGATTAATTTTTATTGATCTTTTTGAGTGTCGGGTTTAATAGACATATTTAAGTTAATCAATTGAATTGATTTTAGCTCAAATTTCAGTAAAAATATGAAGAAGTCTAAAAGACGTCGACCTGTGTGGACGCCATTCAGAGTTTATTCCTATTTTAACGTTTAAATTTGAATTTTAATCAGTTGATTAATTAGCTAAAAGGCGTCTGTGAGTCTTGACGCGATTTAGGTTTCCTAAGCTATTTTAACTTCTCTTCCGGATGTTTATCCTTATCTTAATTAGTTTAAAAGACGTCTACATATGTAGACGCGTTTTAGCTAATAAAGATAAAGATAAGTTTTCCGGATATTTATCCTTATCTTAATTAATCTGAAAGGCGTCAGACATGGTAGACGCGTTTTAGATAATTACAGATAAAGATGAATTAATCTGTATTTATCTGTCGGTTAAGATGGATAAATCCTAGATTTTTCTATGTTAATCACGGACGCAGAAAAGGTCTATAAATACTTTACATGTTGAAGAGTAAAAAAGTTAAGCGTGATCTTGAGTGAAGCGTAATCTTGAGTTAATTGAGCGATAGCAAGTTGAAGATCGGAGCAACGACGTCCAAACACTGAAGCGCTGCTGTTTCCAGAAGTCGGCGTCCATTCTTCATCCAATTCAAGGCTTCATCCAGTCGGCATAAGTGTTTCATTTCTGCATTTTCATTTTTACATCTTCATTAATCTCATTCTTCATCATCATTCTATGCAACACACACCACAACATCATTTCTTTTCTTTTTAAAAACCTATTTGATAAAGGGGTTTCAAAAGCCATCCCAACAAGTAAGTTTGATGGTTAGTTGCATGTTCAATACCATGATTAGAATAGATACTATTTTTGCTTAAGTTCTCATCACTTCTTTATTCCTCTTTCTATATTTTCTGCTGTACTCAACAACAAGAGAATCAAGGAAGTCAAGTACTCAACACAAGAATCTCTGGACGATCCTCAAATCCTCAACTCCAACTCCAAATTCAACAGCAAGAACAAAGAACAAAGAAAGGGCTCTCTTTCTTCAGCCGGCTGAAGGAGGGGAATCAAGAGCTCGATATCTTCCGCGTTTAAACAGGTAGGCGATCAATATCTCTTTTGAAACTTTTAAGTCAAAAGTTTCTGGCGATCATTTCACGTAGTTGCTGTTTTTAATAGGTTTATTTTGCACCTAAACAACATAGGATTTTTCATGTTAATCACACTGTCATTCTAAGCACCTACAGCTTTTTTGGCGATCACGGTGGGACTTGGTCTCGCCATCTTTTAGTTTTTTGTTCTTGCTATCATCAATCGGGCACCCACGGTGCACCATTTGTGTCTCTCGACACGTCCTCACCAATTGGTGAGTGTTTTAGTTTAGTTAATTTCCCTTGTGCACTACGTGCACACCCCAGTGGCAAGATCTTGCCCTCCCCTTGATTAGTTTAAAAAGCTGTTTTTGTGATGAAAATGATGTGTGATTGATTGATTTTCTAGTTGTTTAGTTAGTAAATCATCATGTTAAAATCTGGAACTAAAAAAAAATATGCATGAGTTGATTATTTACTACTTTTACCCTGTTTGAGGAGGATTCAACCCAGAAAATCCTCCTGCAAAACTGTTTCTGCGAACTGAAAAGCGTCCAGGAGCACTGACGCGTTTCAAACCGCGTCAATACACCTCGACGCCTTTCAGTCTTCATATCTTCTCTGCTGTCTGCATCTGTTTCTGCGAAAAAATTAAGTTCTGTTTTGAATAGCGTCGACTAACATCGACGCGATTAAGACAGTTTCTTAGTTATTTTTCAGTTTTCAGATTTTTGTGGCTTGAGTGCTAGCTACCCATTATTATTAAGCATTAGAGGCCATCCAGGCCGCAGGACATACGCATTGAGGCGAATACCCTCCTTTTCTTAGGAACACACTACTTGACGTCAGCAACTCTCTCTGATTGGGTTGGTCCCTTGATCAGACTAGAGAAGTTGACGTTAAGGCCTCCATAAGTCCCCAAAATGAAGGTATTCCTCCTTGATCATCGGGCTGGTTGTACCAATTGAAGTCCCGGCTAGATTCCAAAAGCGTTGTGAGAGAAAGCCCTAGAGAATAACGGTGGAAATTGAACTGAAACTAGGATCCTTTCCCTGAGCGAATTTGTGGTTTAATCCAATTCAAATAACTCAACAAGGAACCTTAAAATCACGTTAAGCATCCACTTGATTGATTAATCTCTGTGCAACTTGTTTGTCAAATCTTTGAAAAAAGAATCTAACATCATGCTGCTGCGATCAGGCAGGGACTTGAGTATGGCTCAAGACGCCATCATCAACTACGAGGTAGATGCTAATGCCCCTCGCGATTCGGACTACAACTATGAGAACGGAAGAGATGCTGATGCCTCCCGTAATTCTACCCCCATTCCATATCGACAAGATGGGAATGTCCGGACACCTCTCTTTCATCCCCATGATCGATATCCTGATCTTCCCCCGCATGAATATGCGATTCCTAATCCCGATCTTGAGGGGGACATGAATCAAAATGATCCCTCATCCTCTGATCCTGTGGATCTCGTCAACGCTTTGGGAGTTCTTGCCTCCCGTCTGGACCCTCAGCAGTTCGAGGCGATCCAGTCGATTCTGAAGGGGAAGGCACCCGTGCAGCCTGCTGAGCCGAACCCTGTGGCTCCCCCTATGGTTACTCAACAACCTCCTCTTCCTCCTCCTTACATCCATCAGGCCATGGAGGGCCTTCATATCACTTCTCGGCCAGCTGGGCCGCAACTTTCATCCTCTAGGCAACTGGCTAGACCGCAAACGCCTGTTTATCAAAATGCCCTCGGGCATGGCGGAAGCTCTGCCGGACCTCCCCTTTATTTTCCCCCCTGTCCAACGTACTCTAGGCAGCAGGCCTATCAAGTACCTCCGCCTCCTCCTCCTCCCCAGGCAGATCTGACCACGCAAGCGTTGCTGGCCAAGATGGAGCGCATGGATGAGCAGTTTAACAACCTCCAGAAGATGATGGGGGTTAAAGCTGCGCCAGAGATCAATTTGCCGAGCCTGCCAGTATTCCACCTACTACCCTCTAAGATGCCAGTGTACCGGAAGTACAACGGTGCTGGTAACCCCTTCACACATCTGAAGGAGTTTATGTACGATTTGTCTTTCTAGCAGAATGACAAGAGGTCGTTGGCTTTTTTGTTCAGGAGATCTCTAGAGGGACCAGCCCTCGAGTGGTTCTTCTCTCTGGAACCCTCCGAAGTAGAGGATTACGGTATCGTTTCACGCAAATTTATCTAATGATACCAGGACAGAGTTGCACCCTCCTTGTCCATCACTGACCTCATTGCAGAAAAGATGAAACCTGATGAGGAGTTTGTCAGTTTTGCTGACAGGTGGCGGGGCCTGGCTGAAAAGGTGAAAGATCACTTGTCCGAGTCCGAGCAAGTGAAGATGTTAATTTCCAACGCCACGCCCCAATTCAAGTTAGTCCTCTCCTTGAACAATCTGACCAACATGGCAGAGCTCTATGAAAGAGCGCGGTACTGCCAGAATGCCTTCAAGGACGCTACGTTCTCTAGTGTCTTTGATCCTCACAGACCTAGCAGGCCTCCACCTCGGAAGCCTGCAGTGCCAAACTCTCCTAGCACAGGTCCGACTACTGAGGGCACGCTCTCTCACGAGCAAGTCAGTAGCATGAACAATAATTCGCCCCAGTTCGTGAGGAACCAGCAGCAGTACCAGAGGCCACCGCAGCCAAACCAACAGGGGTACATGCAGCAGCAGAACCCCCATTATCAGCAACAGTATCAGCGGCCCCAGCAGCTGAACCCGAACCAGAACCAGAACCAGCAACCGCTACAACAGCATCTGCAACGGCAACAGCAGTACCAGCCCCAACAGCAGCAGTATCAGCAACAGCTACAGTATCAGCCGCGCGCACCGCCGGCATACCATAATGTCCCTCCTCCTGCTGACTATAATCAGCAAAGAAGACCTCCAGGCCCTAAAAGGGCAGAATACCCGGCCCTCCCAGAATCCTTGGCAGATATCTTCAGTGCTATAATGGCAGCTAATGCCTTAGTTTTGCCAAGGGAAAAGGCCGTCTGGCCTCAAAATGCCGACACGTCCAGGTATTGCTACTTCCATCGGCAACCTGGGCATACCATCGAAACCTGCTTCCAGTTCAGAGATTATATTCATGATCTCAACGAGCAGGGCGGCATAGACTGGGAGGAGATGAAAAAGTATATATCAGCCTTGAAGGCGAGAAGACCACAGCAGCAGCAGCAGCAGCAAGCAAGACCACCAGTACAAGCAGCACCACCACCCAATATGGGCATAGTGCAGAATCCACTCCCGGAGCATCAGAACCAAAACCAAGTTGCTCCCATTATGACGAACAGCCAGTCTGAGGTTGGTCGTGGGCAACAGTGGAGAATAGAGGACTCTTCCTCTCTTTATTCAACGGGTCACTTTCAGAGTACCGCAGAACGACCACCACGCCGCACCATCCACATACCTAGGCCACAACCCGTTACCATCACCCCTCTACCGACACCCACATATCACTCGCCCACACCCAATAACCCATTACCACCACCCGCCTTCCTTAAGCCCATCACGCCACGCACCACTACACTGCTACCATATAATCCCCCGCAAACCAATCACGCGCCCCTCCTACCATCCAGGCCATTACTCCGCGTACCATTCCCTACTTCACCCGCTACCACTACCACCTACCCAGATACCCCCTTACCATCCAGACCGCTATTACGCGTGCCATTCCCCACTTCACCAACCACTTACCCATCCACCATCCAACCATCTAGGCCTCTAATCCGCACCGCGCCATCGCCACCTAGCCCTACGCCATCACCTACATACCAACCCTCTACATCATCCGCACCATCCAACCCTGCGGTACTTAAGGTGTCACCCGGATCCTCCACGGTCGAGGAACATGCGCTCCAGAGTGGAAGAATTTTCAACAAGGTTTTTCCTCAGTCCACAGTTAGAGACGGCCCATCACAGCTGACTGAGGAAGCCCATAATGAAGAGAGTGCACCAGGCACTCAATATGACTTGTTGAAACATCTGGACAGAACACCGGCACGGATCACTGTACTTGAATTGATCAAAAGGTCCAAGATTCACCAAGAAGCCTTAATGGAATATCTACAGAAGGTGATGGTCAATGAGGACGTGCCGGTAGAAAAAATTGCAGCACTACTAGTTCCTCAGGGGGATCAGCCCTCCATTACATTTCACACATCTGAACTAGCACCGCCAGCAGCCAGAAGCATGGCTCTGAGCATTACGGTCAACATCTGCAAGAAGGCCGTGGATGCATGCCTGGTTGACACAGGGGCTTCGATCAATGTTTTACCTCCGAAGACCCTGGAGCTGTGCGGTGTGCCCAAAGAAAAATGGCTGCCTAGCCCCATCTCTGTGACAGCATACGACAATTCTACCCGTTCCCCTCTGGGAATGGTCTATTTGAAGGTGGAGCTAGGCCCTGTGAGTCATGCAGAGGTCGAATTTCACATTCTGGAGATCGACCCTTCTATAAATACCATTTTGGGTCGTCCTTATATTAAAACTCTTGAGGCGATTCCCTCTACGAATCACCAATGCCTCAAATTCCCTTTCAAAGGACAAATTATTAAAGTGACGAGCATGCCGATCCTTGCTGTTGCTCATACCTTGAATATTAAATCTGCTGCTTTACCTGGCCGACAATCTTTTCTGTCGGTATTACAGGTCTACCATCCAGTGGCTGATCCTTTGAAAGCCGCCACTATTTCTCCATACCCGTTAGATGCCATAAAAAGGGGGAAGTGCATGAGTACCCCAGGATGGAGAATTATGATGAAAAACGGCTACGAGCCTGGGAGAGGTCTGGGCACACAGTTGCAAGGCAGGACCACTCATGTTAAAGATCATCGAACAACACCTGGAAGTGGTCTGGGCTACAGGCCAAGAAGACTGAAACAAGATCTGGTTCAACAAGCAGAGATTGAAGAAGGTCGAAAAATCTGGGAGACAATGTCTACACCACCCAAGGAAGCCCGAGATCCCCTAACATGGACCCTGTATACACACTTTGTGAAGGGGCCCATACTTAGCCACGACAACACGGTGGTCATTACTTCGTGTTTTGACTTCCATGACATATATGGGAGGGACTTGGCCAGGCATTGCTCAGAACTACTTACGTACCAATCCTTGGAGGCTCTGCGGCCTATGAAAAGGAGAAAATTCCATGATCCTGAATGCGAATGGTACAGGTGGTTCGATCTGAGAGACCTTTACATAGCACTGAACAGATTGTTCTTAGATCCTGCAGAACCCAAGTGGCCGCCGCAGATTGATGAGCTGATTGAAAGCCCTGGTGCCATCTTTGATAAGCGGATATTGCTGTCTGAAGAGACCGACGAAGGGGAGCCAGATGACCCCTATGAAGCTGGTTACACTACCGATCTGCTCTGGAGGGGGACATATCCTTCACATGTCTTCATGCTCCATACTCTGTTTCGCACACTGCTCTTGACCCCGACTTGGTCGCGGGTCATTATTGAAGATATTCCACGGGCTCTGCCCGTTATGATTACTCTGTCCCCTCGGGACCTTATTCTACAACCTCCTCTCGATCTAGAGAGGATGTATGACTTGATCTGGGACATATTGCTATATGATCCCCCCAACCCTCTGGCCTTGGTGCCACTTCCCCCATCTGATTCTCCTTCTATCTGTATTCATTCCTGTTTCATGTTTAATTCCTCTGATATCCAAAAAAAAATGCCAATTTTACAACAAATTCTTCTCAGATCCTTATCGAGGAAACTTCTTACTTGTCCGATCACACCCCATCGCGTGGGTCCTTCGGTCAAGATTCTCTCTTAGATCTACTCTGTCCCTCCCCTCGGGAAAATTCCCCTGTATTTCCACTTGTATCCCAGGATTTCTATCATGCTTCATCTTCATTAGGTTATAATAGGGAGTTTAGTGAAGTTAGGCAGTCTAGTTTTAAGCAGGTTAGTCAAGTTAGGAAGTCTAGGAAGTCTAAGGGTAGGCAAATTCCAGATAGATACCTCCAGGATTTAGCTGATAAATGCTTTTCTTGTTCTTTAATCCCTCAGTTTTTAGAAAATCCAATTCAGATGCCAGAAGATTGTATGAATGATGAGTCACTCAATGATGGGTACGGGGTATATGAGTTAGTGCATGAAAAGGACCCCATTGTTGAGAATGAGGAAGATGACGAGGACGCAGCCGAGGCATATGCCAGTGGAGTGAAGAGATTCGATGAACCCTCAGCTGCCGTAGAAGAGCCCACCAAAGAAATCAATTTAGGGACTGAAGATGAACCTAAGGTTGTCCTCGTCAGCAAAAATCTTTCTACAGAGGATGAGAAGGCAATGGTACAAGTACTTAAGGACTATAAGGACACTTTCGCCTGGAGTTATGAAGATATGCCAGGGTTAGGCTCATCCTTAGTTGAACACAGGTTGACATTAAAGGATGGAGCTAGCCCGGTCAAGCAGAAATTAAGGCGATTCCACCCACAAATGGCTCTAAAGATGAAGGAAGAGGTCGACAAACTGCATAAAGCCAAATTTATTAGAGTTGTCCTTTATCCACAATGGGTGGCCAACATAGTCCCGGTTATGAAGAAAGACGAAAAGGTCAGAATTTGCATTGACTTCCGCGATCTGAACCGGGCGTGTCCTAAAGATGATTTTCCATTGCCTCATATTGATGTACTCATTGATAATACCGCTGGCTATGAAACTTTATCGTTTATGGATGGATTTTCAGGATACAATCAGATTAAGCTGGCAGAAGAAGATCAAGAGAAAACGTCATTCACTACACCTTGGGGAACATACTATTATGTCGTCATGTCATTTGGATTAAAGAATGCTTGAGCCACTTAATAGAGGGCCATGATGGCAATTTTTCATGACATGATGCACATAGATTTGGAAGTGTATGTGGATGATTTATTGGTTAAATCTAAGACAAAGGCTGAGCACGCCAAAGTTTTGGCAAGGGTATTAGAGAGATCGAGAGAATATCGGTTAAAGATGAACCCCAAGAAATATGTATTCGGGGTATCTTCAGGAAAATTGCTTGGATTTATCGTCAGCAAACGGGGAATTGAGATCGATCCCAACAAGGCGAAGGCTATCAGAGAAATGCCACCTCCCAAAAACTTGAAAGAGTTGAGAGGATTAATCGGGAGGTTACAATTTATTCGCCGCTTTGTCTCCCAGCATTCACAAAGGTGTAAGCCGTTTTACGAGCTTACCAAGCCGGGAGTCAAATTTGATTGGGACGATAAGTGTCAGGAGGCATTCGATGGATTAAAGAACTATTTAGCAAGTCCTCCTGTTTTGAGACCACCATCTCCAGGCAAACCATTAATACTTTACATTTCAGTCCTGGATGATGCAGTGGGGGCTGTCCTAGCACAAGAGGATGAAGAAGGAAAAGAGAGGGCAGCCTACTATCTCTCTAAACTTCTCAACCCCGCTGAACAGAGATATACAGCGATGGAGAAAACATGTGCAGCATTAGTTTGGGTTGTGCAGAAATTGAAGCATTATTTTCTGGCCCATGAAGTCCATCTCATCGCTAGGATGAATCCGATCAAATTCCTCCTGGAGAACTGTTCTCACTGATAGGTTAGCGCGATGGCAAAGCTTTCTATCTCAATTCGATATCACTTATATTCAGCAGAAAGCGATCAAAGGCTATGCCATAGCAGAACATCTTGCTCATCATCCCCTTCCTCGATTTGATCCAGTCCGATCAGAGTTTCCGGATGAGGAACTGATGTCCGTAAATCAAATCAAAGATGATATGTGGACTCTGGATTTTGACGGAGCTCTGAATTCTAATGGAAAAGGGATCGGTATTGTTCTGTTATCACCTGAAGGTGTCACCATTCCACAAGCCTTTCAGCTTGATTTTCCAGTCACCAACAATATAGCTGAATACGAGGCACTCCTTGCTGGCCTCGAGGCTGCTCATTTCCATGGTGCCACCAAACTCAGGATTGTAGGTGATAGCCAACTGATTCTTCACCAAGTGCTGACCAAGTATCGAACTCTTGATCCTAAGCTCAAGCCTTATCAAGAGCTTACTTCTGCTTACTCAAAACTTTTGACGAAATTGATCTTTGTCCATGTCCCTAGGAATCAAAACATCTTAGCTGACGCTCTAGCTTCACTTGCATCTTCTCTTGATTTTCCAATCAGCAAACAATCCGAATCAATCATAGTTCATAGGTGTCTTTCACCCGCCGTGAAAGATCCTTCATTCCTTAGAATTAAGGAGAAGTTGCTGAAGAAAATCAGAGACGGAAACATTGTAGAAAAGAGAGAAATCATGTTAATGGAGCTGTCGGAAGAGATGGATGATGAACAGAAGCCATGGTATTATGAAATTGCAAAATATTGTGAAGATCAATCGTATCCTGAGGAAGCTACAACTGAGGAGAAGAGAGCTATCAGGAGAGTTGCTCAACGATACACCCTAGTTGGAGGAGCATTGTACAAGAGAGGTTTTGATGGAGTTCTTCTGAAATGTCTAGACGAAGATGAGCTTTAGAAGGTTATGGAAGGAGCTCATAGTGGAGTTTGTAGTGGCCATGTCAATGGACAGATGCTAGCAAAGAAGATCCTTAGACAAGGATTTTATTGGCCAACCATGGAAGAAGACTGCGTAGGATATGTCCGTAGGTGTGCTAAGTGTCAACTTCACGCCGACAAAATTCATTCTCTTGCATCTTCACTCCATCCTGTTTCTTCCCCATGGCCTTTCTCCATGTAGGCTTTCGACATTATTGGACCCCTTGGTAATCCAGATTCCGGCATCAAGCAAAATCTTTCATTCTCACGGCAACGGAATACTTCACCAAGTGGGCAGAAGCCGAAGCATACGTGGAGATCAAAAGCATCAACCGTCTGCAAATTCATCATGAAGAACATCATCACCCGATTTGGAATTCCAAGCACCATCGTCACCGACAACGGACCGCAGTTCGTGTCACAGGAATTGAAGGATCTCTGCAACAGGTATAGAATTGCATTGCATCATTCATCTCCTTATTATCCGCAAGGCAATGGCCAAGCAGAGGCAACAAATAAGACTTTGATAAAAATCATCAAAAAGACGTGCAAATCTAACAAATTCGCAGACTGGCCAGAAAAATTGGTTGATGCTCTATGGGCCTATCGAACTTCAATCCGCACGCCCACTGGGCAAACTCCTTATTCCTTAACATTTGGAATGGAGGCGGTAGTTCCATATGAGATCCTCATACCGTCATTAAGAGTACAATTGAATAAGGAATTTTCCATTGATGAACATCGTTCAGCACTCCTTGCTCAATTGGAACTTTTAGACGAGAAAAGATGGTCAGCTGCTAATTATGCAAAAGTTTATCAAAATAGACTAGCACGTTTTTATCAAAAGAAAGTCATTGAACGAAAGTTCAAAGTTGGTGAAATGGTCGTAAAAAGGATTTTTGTAAAACCTGGTGGTCCGCGTTCTAAGCTCCAACCCAACTGGGAAGGACCTTATGTTGTATCGCACGCTTTTCCTGGTAATGCTTATCGTCTTGTTAATGCAGAAGGAGAAGAGATAAATCATCCCTGGAATGGCTTACATCTTAAGAAATACTACCCTTAGGTTAAAGAGTCGATCAGTATGGTACAAAGACCAGTGGAATCAGAAAGTTTATAAACTCAAATTTCTTTGTTAGTCTGGATAACTTAACTTCAAATACATTATTACACACACTGACACGTTTGATTCGTGAGTAACAAGAGATGCCAAGTCCTAAAGAATATCAAAAGCTTGACCGAAAGGGTAAAGTACAAATCATTCGTTTTAAAGCAAAAATTCTGTTTTATACTCAGCCCATGATGTCGGAACGAGGCTTAGAATAGACTACCAAGAATACCCGCCATCTTAGTAGGAGGCCGTCATAAAAAAAGGGGGAGATCCGTCCCGGAAAAGAGAAAAAAAATAGAAAAGCAAAAGCAAAAGGCAAAATCCAAATGTCAAATCAAAAGGCCATTACATTACAAACGTTACATCAAGGCCATGAAATGAAATGAAAGGGAACGCAAGGTCGATAAATACCCCGGAATGAAATGACTGAACCCCAACGGTCGAGAATATTGCCGCTCCCGATACGATTTGCATGGCCGAAGCCACTCCCGGTACGGTTTACACGGACTTAGAGAATATTGCCGCTCCCGATACGGTTTGCATGGCCGAAGCCACTCCCAGTACGGTTTATACTGACTTAGAGAATATTGCCGCTCCCGATACGGTTTGCATGGCCGAAGCCACTTCCGGTACGGTTTACACGGACTTAGAGAATATTGCCGCTCCCGATACGGTTTGCATGGCCGAAGCCACTCCCGATACGGTTTACACGGACTTAGAGAATATTGCCACTCCCGATACGGTTTGCATGGCCGAAGCCACTCCCAGTACGGTTTATAAGGACTTAGAGAATATTGCCGCTCCCGATACGGTTTGCATGGCCGAAGCCACTCCCGATACGGTTACACGGACTTAGAGAATATTGCCGCTCCCAATACTTTGGAACAAATAATATATTCATGGTATTCGGCCGAACCCCGGGAGAATAACTTACATAAAATAACGCCGAAGGTGCTCCACATTGCAAGTACGAGGGAGAGGCTAGCCCGAAAGGGTCTCCAGCCGATAAGCCCCTCGTCGGATTACTTCCCTCACGCAATAAGGGCCTTCCCAATTCGGAGAAAGCTTCCCTGCGGCTTCAGCTGGCTTGGATGCGTGGGCGTTTCGCAACACGAGGTCTCCGGCTTCAAAGCTTCGGGGCTTCACTCGAGCGTTGTGGTATCTCGCCATGTGTTACTGATATGCTGCCAGCCGAATGCGAGCCTAATCCCTTGTTTCTTCTATAAAATCAAGGTGATCTCTCAGGGCTTCATCATTAGCCTCCGGATCGTAAGTAAGAACCCTTGGCGACGACAAGCCGATTTCGATGGGAATAACCGCTTCCACCCTGTAGGCCATTCGGAATGGAGTTTCTCCGGTAGGGGTTCGGCTTGTTGTCCGATAGGCCCATAGAACACTTGGCAGCTCTTCGACCCATCGACCTTTAGCCTTGCCGAGGCGAGTCTTCAGTCCTCGTAATAGGCTTCGGTTAGTGACTTCGACTTGACCATTTGTTCGAGGGTGTGTTACCGAGGCGAACTTATGTAGAATACCGAAGCTTGCGCAATTGTCTTTGAACCAGTGGCTGTCAAATTGCTTGCCATTGTCTGAGATGATTGCCCGAGGGAGGCCGTAGTGGCAAATAATAGACTTCTATACAAAGTTCCAAGCATTACTGTCGGTTATAGATGCGAGGGGTTCGGCTTCGACCCACTTGGTGAAGTAATCCACCGCCACAATAAGAAATTTCCTCTGGCCGGTGGCCATGGGAAAAGGTCCCAAGATATCAATTCCCCATTGGGCGAAAGGCTAAGGATCTGACAGAGGTGTTAGGAGGGTCGCCGACTGATGAATGAGGGAACTAAACCTTTGACATTGATCACAGCAGTGGACGAGAGCAATTGCGTCTTCTCGGAGTGTCGGCCACCAATACCCTTGCCTTAAGAGTTTATGGGGCAAGGCCCTTCCTCCTGCGTGTGCTCCGCAGATTCCTTCATGTACTTCTCGGAGGGCATAATCGGCTTCGGCCGGGCCGAGACATCGAAGGAGTGGCCGGCCGAAGGATTTCTTGTACAGTATACCGTCCAGAATTAAAAAATGAGAAGAGCACTGCCGGCGCGCTTTGCTTCCTTTGGATCGGACAGGACCTCCCCTCGGAGGAGAAAGGCGATCAAGGGAGTCATTCAGGTCTCTTCTTCGGATTCATTCACTTGCATGACCTTGGATTCCGCGAGACTTGGCTCAGATAGTTCTTCTACCAAGACCATTCGGCTTCCTCCCCCATCCTGAGTTGATGCTAGCCGGGAAAGAGCATCGGCTCGAGCATTCTCGGTCCGAGGGATCCGTACGAACTCAAAAGAATTAAATTCAGCTAAGATCTTGTGGGTTACCTAGAGATAGGACGTCACTAATGCGTCTCGAGCTTCATACTCCCCGGTGACTTGGTTGGCGATAAGTTGAGAATCGCTGAACGCCCTTATCTTTTGCGCGCTGAGCTTTCTAGCGGCCCGAAGACCTGATGTAAGGGCTTCGTACTCAGCGACATTATTGGTAGCCGGGAAGGAGAAGCGTAGCGCATACTCTGTGACGACTCATTATGGAGATGCCAAGATCCATCCGGCGCCACTGCCTGAAGAGCATGCGGATCCGTCGATGTATAGTTGCCATTCATCCGCCGAGGACGAAGGAACTGAAGCGGATTCGGCTTCAAGAGTAGCTCTGACTTCCGGCTGATATATCGAGGATGCTTCGGGAGTGAGCTTGACAGTGAAGTCAACCAAAGCTTGAGCTTTTATTGCGGTCCGAGGCCCATAAGAGACGTCAAATTCTCCTAGTTCGATCGCCTATTTTGCTAGCCTCCCGGACACTTCCGGCCGGGAGAGGACTTGCCTCAAAGGTTGATCTGTGAAGACCTTTATTGAATGCGCGAGGAAATATGGCCGGAGCCTCCTCGCAGAAGCGACAAGGGCCAAAGCCAACTTTTCGAGAGCTGGATACCAAAGCTCTGCTCTGTAGAGGGCTCGGCTTATATAATAAACCGGCTTCTGAACACTATCTTCTTCCTGGACAAGGACGACACTAATAGCTGCTTCAGATGCGGTGCGATAAACGAACAACTGCTCTCCTTGAACCGGTTTAGACAAGACGGGAACATCGGAGAGATAAGCTTTCAGTTGATCGAAGGCCGATTGACACTCGTCCGTCCAAGAGAAATTGCTAGTCTTCTTCAGCAGCTTGAAGAAGGGAAAACAGTAATCCGCCGCCCTTGACATGAAGCAGTTTAATGCGGCAATCCTTCCACTTAATTTTTGAACCTCTCGGACATTGGCCGGAGGGCGCATCTGGATAATAGCTGCAACCTTCGCAGGATTAGCCTCTACCCCTCGACGGGTGACCATGTAACCGAGGAACTTCCCGGAGGCCACGCCGATGGCGCACTTGGTAGGATTCAGCTTCATTTTATACCTGCGCAAGGTGGAGAATGTCTCGGCTAAATCGGACAGATGGTCCACAGCAATGCGGCTTTTTACCAGCATGTCGCCGATCTGCGGAGCGAACATCCTGTTAACGAGACACTGATAAGTCGCTCCAGCATTCTTAAGACCGAATGGCATCCGGGTGTAGCAGTATAAGCTGAGGTCCGTTGTAAAGCTTGTTTTGTCTTCGTCGTCCGGATGCATTCAAATTTGGTGATAGCCTGAATAGGCGTCGAGGAAGCTGAGCAATTCGTGGCCGGAAGTGGCGTCCACCACCTGATCTATCCGAGGCAGCGAAAAGCTGTCCATCGGACAGGCCTTATTGAGGTTGGTGAAGTCTACACACATTTGCCACTTGCCATCTTTTTTGGGCACCATCACTACATTAGCGATCCATTCGGGATGGTGCACCTCTCGGAGATGTCCTGCGTTCAGCCCCCTTTGTACTTCAGCCTGGATGGCCATCCTCCTTTCTTGATTGAAGGTACGCCTCTTCTGCTTGACTGGAGGCTGGTTTGGGTTGACGTACAGCCGATGCTCCGCCACCTCCGGGTTGACTCCGGGCGTATCAGAAGGAGACCAGGCGAAGACGTCGAGGTTTTCCTTCAGGAATTCGATAAGTCTCTCGGCTTCAGTCTTCTTGAGGCCGGAACCTATCATTAGTGTTCAGCCTTCTCCTTTCGGAACTGGAACGGTTATAAGTTCCTCTCTTGGGGATGCTTCGGCCGAAAATTCGATTGAAAGGGATTTGGCCGCAGCCTTCCCTTTGACCGAAATCATATAACATTGCCGGGCAGCTTCCTGATTTCCCTTGGTTTCGCCGATTCCATGGCCGGTGCGGAACTTCAGCTTCTGATGGAAAGACGAAGGGACAGCTCCAATTCCGCCGATCAGCCTTCGGCCAAAGATAGCGTTGTAAGCCGAATCGACCTTTACAACGGCAAAATCCATTTCAACGGTCAATTGCCGAGGGGCTGTACCTAGGGTTACAAGTAGTTGAACGATGCCTTCTACTCGGCAAGGTGAACCATTAAAGCCGAATAGAGGCCCCCGGTGAGGCTTCATATCAGCCTCATTCAAACCCATTTTTAAGAAACAATCATAAAAAAGTACATTGTGAGCACTTCCATTATCAACAAAGATACGATGAACATCGTAACTTTTTAATACAACATTTACAACGAGGGCGTCGTCGTGAGGAACCTGAATGTCGGTCAGATCCTCCTGGCCGAAGACGATGTCTTCTTGACGAGACCGCTTTGGATCGGCATTGACTGATGGTACCTCCGCTGCAGCATCGGCTTGACGACGCCTTGCTCCCTCTCCCGGTCCTCCGGATATCATCATAATCGACCCGGCACTAGGTCGTTGGTGCGATGCTTCTGCCGGGGCCGGAGTTACCTTTGGTTGAGGTGGGGTTTCTTTGTCCGGGAGCTGCCGTTGCCTTGCTGCGTCAGGGATGTTCCGGTCCTGTTGCTGTTGAGGCTGCGCTCGTTGGTATTGTAGCAGACGGCCTTCCTGGATGAGGCGATCAATCTCCTCCCGAAGGTGCCGGCATTCGTCAATCGAATGGCCGGTCTCCTGATGGTACTCGCAGTATTTGCGGGAGTTCTTTCGGCGGGGATCAATCTTGATGTGCTCAGGCTGCCGAAGCATACCTTTTACCTCCATAAGCATCCGGGAGGGTGGAGCAAGTAGTGGCATATACCGCTGTTGTGGATCCCGGCGCTTCTCTCGGTCCCATTCTTCCCTTCGATATCGCTTGCAAGAAGGCTCATCTTCTGGGCGAGGACGAACTGGAGGGGTAGCCGTCGATGGTGTCACAACAGTACTCTTGCCCTTGGACATCATCAGGGCTTCCCGGTTGATATATTTATGGGCCCGAGCCACTAGGTCCTGGAAGGTGGGGGGATGGCGCTTCCCGATAGAGCTGAGAAACCCTTCATCTGTACACCCACTAATAACGGCCGAGACCGCGATCGAACTGTCCAGGTTTGGAATTTGGGCAGCTTCTGCCCGAAACTTGGTGAAATACTCTTGAAGGGTCTCGGTTGGTCCTTGCTGAATGGCTAGCAGACTGGCCGAGGTTTTACATTGCCTAGTGGCATCATAGAATTGGTCGATAAACAGTTGGCTTAACTGTACTAGAGAGTGAATGGAATTGGGGGCCAACGTCTCAAACCAAGTCATGGCTGTTTTTTCTAGGGTGAGGGGGAAGAGACGACAGCGAACTGCCTCAGAAACCCCTCGGACGGAGAGGTAGGAATTGAATCTCTGGAAGTGGCAGACCGGATCTGTCATTCCATCATACAGAGGGCCTTTCGGCAGTTTAAAGTTGGGAGGTACCTCGATGGCCAGAAGCTCTGGAGAGAAAGGAGTCTGCTCCAAGATGGTGCTGGCGAGAGGTGCTCCATACGGCCGAGATACCATTTGCTGCATTTCCTTCCTCATCGCAGTCAGCCGCCGATCCAGATCCGGGGTGGTTGAAGTGGTGACCAAACGTCTTTCGGCCTTGGTTGGATGAAAATCAGATGAAGCATAATCCGGTTCTGTCAGGATATGGCTGGCGTGAGGAACTCGGCCAGGCAGCGCGAACGGCTCGCTATGTGCCGAAACCGCTTTGTCGTGGAATGCACGCGAGGGTGTTGGCTGTATCCTCGTAGCTTGAACAGGACAGAATTGAGGAGGAGGTGGTACCTGCTGCGGGGGCTGATTCAGCAATCCCATATTGAAACGCGTCGTGTCGAGACGACGCCATTAAGTTCATTAAAAACACGTCGTTGTTCAACGACGCCATTTTAGTCGCAGAAACAGCTTCTGGCTGTGTTCAATCCGGATTCCAACTCTTTCCATGCACATCCCTTCTCCAATCCGGAAAAGGCTCTTCAACTTCGCAAATCTCTCTATATAAGGTTCCTTAACTTGTATTAAGGAAAATCCAACCCTAATCTAGAGATCAAGATAGAGAATTCTCTCCAACGTTCAAGAACAATCAAGGTTTTCAAGGTTTCAAGGGGGAAAACACTCAAGGACAAGATGGATTCTTCAAGTAAGAAGATGAAGAAGATGCTAGAGAAGCTTTCCGACGTAAAAGATCATCTTAGTGGGAGAGATCCTAATTTCCATGTAACGACCCGCCACCTTATAATCGGGGATCCGATTACTAAATGGGTATCGAATTATTAAAATTTGGAGCCAAGCCAAGATCTCGATAAGTTTGGGAAATAAATGATAAACTAAGCTAAACATCCACATCACATTGAATTGTAAAGGAAGTGCATGAATTAAAAATTATTACAATTCAACTTGACTCAACAAATAATTACATATTCCAACTAAAAAGAAGTAATTAAGCATACAGGCCTGAAAAGAAATAACAACTACATCGGGGCATACCCCGGAACGATGGCTGCTGGCGCGCAACCTGAGACAAACCCCTCCTCGCTACGTTTGCCTGGAACCCTCACCTGAAAACTGTAGGGGGTGAGTCTCATCGAAAAAGACTAAGTAGGGATCCTTCGATCCCCACCACCCACTCATGCACCCACAAGGGCAACAACATGAATAAAGGCAATTTAAATAAATAAAGCAGAAAACACAACTCTGAAACTACTCCGCTACAGAGTCCACAACCAATCCTGGTTTGGCTACAAATTAATGATTCGGTACCCATTTAGTAATCGGATCCCCAATTATAGGGTGGCGGGTCATTATAGTTGGTATCAGAGCATTCGGTCTGGCAAATAAATGAATAACTAAGTTAAATATCGTAATTTCGGCAAATAATTACATTATTCCGTACATGCACAACGGTAGTGTAGGTTTTAGGACTCTAATTAGAGATTTTCGATTTCTGTGATTGTAGGCGATTAGATGGCTTTGAGGAAGAGGATGCCAGTCATTAGAGAGTGGGGAGATGTCCCTAGTGGATATGAGGCCGGTATGCCGAGTATGGAGCGTTTAATGGAGGCTATGATGGACATGATGGCTAGATACCAAACCCGAGACCCTAGTGAGAGTTCTAGTGCTCGGGGAGGGCCTTCAGCTGCTCTGGAGAGATTCCTGAAGCTGAAGCCGCCTCATTTTACCGGTCGTCCCAACCCTGATGAGGCTGTTCATTAGTTGAGGGAGACAGAGAAGACTTTTGATACCATGGATTATGCGGCGGTTGAGAGGACTCCGTTGGCTACCTTCATGTTGAAGGATGATGCCTATGACTGGTGGACTACTTTGAAGAGTTTGTCATATGCAGATAGGAATCTCAGGGAGATCCCATAGGAGACTTTCGTGAAGGAATTCAACGCGCAGTACTTCTATAGGCATGTCCAGAGGGCCAAGGAGAGGGAATTTATGGAATTGACCCAAGGAAGCATGACAGTACTTGAGTACCATATGAAGTTTGTTTCACTTGGGAGGTTTGTGCCTTTTATCTCAGGAGACGAGGAGCGTCGGACTAAGGGGTTTGTGGATGGACTGAGGTCCATTTTGAGGAGTTTTGTGGCATCCCATTGTTGTACAGATTTGGCATCGGCGGTTTGGTGTGCCGCAGCAGTAGAGGCACAGCATGAGCTGTCAGCTCGAGAGAGGGGACTGACTACTCAGGGGCCAGTTCATGGCAGGGGAAAGACAACAGCAGCAGCAGCTCCTTCGTCCGGATCAGGATAGTCTTCACTCGGCTCCAGATTCAGGAGGTTCTTTCAAGGTGGTGGCAGCAGTAGCGGTAGTAGCAGACCCAGGCAGAGCCAGCAGAGTCAGTCGGTGTCCAGTGCTCAGCAGGAGGCAGCTTAGAGGCTTCTGGCAGCTTGTCGACATTGCGGTGGTACTCATGGTGGGACTCAGTGTCCTGCATATTCTGAGAGGTGTTACACTTGTGGCCAGCAGGGCCATTTGGCGAGGTATTGCCTGCAGGGGCATGGTCAGGGGCAAGGACCAGGTGATCAGAAGAAGCCGTGGACCCAGGGGAGAGTTCTAGCTATCACCAGGAAGGAGGCCCGTGCGTCCAACTTGGTGGAAGGTACACTTTCTATCCTTGGGAACTCTACGCATGTGTTAATTGATTCGTGTGCTTCGCATTCTTTTATTTCTGAGCAGTTCATAGATATTCTTTCTGCACCCGTTGATGAGATGTCTGATGGACTGATGGTAGAGGTTCCTTCTGGGGATTTCATATTGTCTTATAATTGTTTGAGTGAGGTTCCGTTGACCACTAAGGGCCATGAGTTGCCTGCCCAGTTAGTTGTGCTTGCCATTCGCGACTTTGATGTCATCTTGGGCATGGACTGGTTGGAGGCTTATTATGCCGAGGTGGATTGCCATAGGAAGATGGTGTATTTCTCTATTCCGGACATCCTGACCTTCTACTTCCAAGGTATTAGGCTCTCTTCTCGTGGTATTCTTATTTTTGCCTTTAAGGCTCAGAGATTGCTTGTTGGTGGTTGTGAGGCTTTCCTGGCCTCTGTTGTTTTAGCTGATGTTAGCAGTAGTTCCGGTCCTTCGGAGGTGCCTGTAGTTTATGACTTTGTTGATGTGTTTCCTGAGGAGTTGTCTGGCCTTCCTCCTCACTGAGAGGTTGAGTTTACTATCAAGTTTGCACCTGGTACGGCGCCCTTGTCTAAGGCCCCGTATCGGATGGCTCCGGCCGAACTCGCTGAGTTGAAGGCACAGTTACATGAATTGCTGGATAAGGATTTTATTCGTCCCAGTACTTCTCCGTGGGGTGCTCCAGTTCTATTTGTCAGGAAGAAGGATGGTTCTCTGAAGTTGTGTATTGATTATAGACAGCTGAACTAGGTGACGATAAAGAACAAGTACCCATTTCCGAGGATCGATGATCTGATGGATCAGTTGCAGTCGGCGAAGGTGTTTTCAAAGATTGACTTGAGATCAGGGTATTATCAGATGAGGATCCGTGAGGTTTATGTTAGTAAGTCGGCCTTTAGGACTCGGTATGGACATTATGAGTTTTTGGTTATGCCTTTTGGCTTGACCAATGCTCCGGCGGCTTTTATGGATTTGATGAACCGGGTCTTCATGGCTTATCTGGATCAGTTTGTGGTGGTATTTGTAGATGATATTTTGGTATACTCTTCTTCTAAGGAAGAGCATGCCACACATCTTCAGGTGGTGTTTCAGGTTCTGAGAGAGCACCAACTCTATGCCAAGTTTAGTAAGTGTGAATTATGGCTAGATAAGGTGCACTTCTTGGGGCATGTCATTTCTGGAGATGGCATTGCAGTGGATCCAGCCAAGATTGAGGCAGTGATAGACTGGTGTAGACCGAAAATAGTAACTGAGATCAGGAGCTTCTTGGGGTTAGCAGGATATTACAAACGGTTTGTCCAGGGTTTTTCTTCGATAGCGACCCCCTTGTCGAGGTTGACTCGTAAGGGAGTTCGTTTCGTGTGGACCGAGGAATGTGAGCGGAGTTTCATTGAGTTGAAGACTCGCCTCACTTCGGCTCCAGTGCTGGTGCTTCCATCAGATTCCGGTGGATTTGTGGTTTATTTAGATGCATCTCGTCGAGGTTTGGGTGCGGTTCTGATGCAGCATGGTAAGGTCGTGGCTTATGCTTCTAGGCAGCTGAAGAAGTATGAGGAGAACTATCCCGCTCATGACTTAGAGTTGGCAGCTGTGGTGTTTGTACTAAAGATCTGATGGCACTATTTATATGGAGAGAAATTCCATGTTTTTACCGATCACAAGAGCCTGAAGTATGTGTTCACACAAAAGGATCTGAACTTAAGACAGCGCAGGTGAATGGAGTTCATCAAAGATTATGATCTCGACCTTTTGTATCATCCGGGCAAGGCAAATGTGGTCGCAGACGCCTTGAGTCGGAAGACGGTCGTGTCATATCTTATGGTTCAAGAATGGAGGTTATTTGAGCAGGTTGTGGAATCTTCCTTTCGGGTTCCGCGAGAGACTCATAGAGCTGTGTTGGCCAGCTTAACTGTGAGGCCAACAGTGTACCATGCTGTAATCGAGGCTCAGAGGGCAGATGCAGAGTTACCACAGGTTCTCCAGACACCAGAGGTGGAGTTGTGGGATGATGGTACAGTTAGATTTAGAGGCAGACTCTATGTCTCAACTGAGGAAGACGTGCGCAGGAGTGTCCTGGATGAGGCGCACCGTTCTAGATATGCAGTGCATCCCGGAACGACTAAGATGTATCATTATTTGAGGAGGCACTTTTGGTGGCCTGGTATGAAGAAGGATGTGGTTGATTATGTGGCAAGGTGCCTGACTTGCCAGCAGGTTAAGGCAGAACACCAGAGACCAGGAGGATTGTTGTAGCCTTTGCCGATCCCGAAATGGAAATGGGAACACGTGACTATGGACTTTGTGATGGGATTACCTGTGTCCCCTAGCAGAAGAGACGCGATCTGGGTCATTGCTGATCAATTGACCAAGTCGGCACATTTTTTGACTATTAGGAAAGACTGGTCAGTCGGTAAGTTGGCTAAGTTGTTTGTGGACCGGATCATCTCTCTGCACGGGGTGCCCTTATCCATCGTGCCAGACCGGGATCCGAGATTTACTTCTAGATTCTGGAGGAGTTTTCAAAAAGCCTTGGGCACGCAATTAGCCTTCAGCTTGGCTTACCATCCCGAGACTGATGGGCAGTCGGAGAGGACCATCCAGACACTAGAGGATATGCTCAGGGCATGTTGCCTAGACTGGGGAGGTTCTTGGGAGAAGCACTTGTCTACAGTGGAGTTTGCCTACAACAACAGTTATCATTCTAGTATCGGCATGGCGCCTTATGAGGCATTGTACGGGCGGCCGTGTCGATCTCCTACGAATTGGTCTGAGATTGGCGAGAGGCAGATAGCAGGGCCAGAGTTGGTTCAGCAGTGTGCTGAGGTTGCCAGAGTGGTGCAGCAGAGGTTGACTACAGCTCAGAGCAGACAGAAGAGTTATGCAGACGTCCATAGGAGACCGCTTGAGTTTGAGGTTGGGGACCACGTGTTTCTCCGAGTCTCACCCTCCAAGGGTGTGATGAGATTCGGGAAGTGAGGTAAGCTGAGTCCGTGATATGTTGGGCCTTTTCCCATTCTTGCTCGAATTGGGGAAACGACGTATCAGCTAGCCTTGCCGCCCAGTCTTGCAGGAGTGCATAATGTGTTCCATGTTTCTTTGCTGAGGAAATATGTTCAGGATCCATCTTATGTGTTTGACTTTACGGAGTTGGTGGTCGCTGAGGACTTGTCCTTTCCATAATTTCCAATACGTATTGAGGATCGCAGGGAACAAGTCCTGCGAAACAAGGTTGTTCCTATGGTTAAGGTGATTTGGCAGCATCGCTCCGGAGGCGAGGCTACCTGGGAGCGAGAGGATGAAATGTGGGAGTAGTTTCCCTACCTTTTCCCGTAAGTTTTCTGGTGAGCTTGTACCATTATTTTTCGATCTTGTTACTTGTAGCAGCAATTTTGGGGACGGAATTCTTTTAAGGGGGGGAGAATGTAAGGATTGAGGTTTCGGATCCGGTTATCGGGTCAGTTTTCGGGGTCAGATCCCTTAGTTTGGGCTATGGTGGGGCTGAGACTTAGTTTCCTTTTCGCGTCGAACTTGCGAGACGCGGTTTAAACGGCGTCCATCAATGTGGACGTATTTTAAGTTGTGCCACGTGGGCACCACGTGGGCTGGCCTTGGGGCGCAAGAGTACGGCCCCGGTCTTATCGTCTGAATGGCGTCTTGTATGGACGACGCCATTTAGAATACGACCCTGTTTTGTCAGAGTACGGCCCGGTCTTGTCATCTGAATGACGTTGGGCTTGGACGACGCATTTTTTTCAGCTTCTGTTTGACCCCACGAATACTCCCTCCTTTCCCTCACTCTCTCCTTTCTCTTCTCTCTCCTCTCCTCCCTCCAACCTCCGGCGAATCCCTTCCCCCTCTCCTTGCTTTCCTCTCCCCATTCCTCCTCTCCCACCACTCCAGTAACTTCCTAACTTCCTCCACTACCACCACCACTTCCTCCGCGACACATTTCTCTCCAGACGGCGGCCGACCTCCCGGTGGAGTAACGACGTCCACAGCGGTATCGGCGGCGGCGTGTGGTGAGGCGGGTTGGCGGCTTGGGGCTAGGAGGAGTTCGAGAAACCGGTAGGGTGACGATCCCCGTTGTATTTCGTTTAAAAATCATGTTTTTCCCGCTTTGGAGCATGTTTAGGGATTTTCTTGAGGTGAAAATACTAATTGCATGTAATGAGAATTTGGTTGTTTTAATGGGTATTTAGGTTGTTCTCCTCATTCTCCACATTTTTTGTGTTTTTAAATGATTTGGGAGAGGAAATCCCACCCCGTGGATTGGGAGATGGTGGAGGAAGAACTTGTCTGTGAGGGTTAAATGGCGTCGGGGGATAGCGATGCCTTTTACAAAGGCAGCTACCACCTGGGACGTGATTTAGCCCAAATAACAGACTCTGTCTCTGGACTGATGAGCGTCCAGAGACAGCGACGCCTTTTGAACGGCGACTTCCATGCCCAACACGCTTTAAAGTGAAATCACCCGTGGTCCGTCTCTATTTCTGTCATTATCAGGCGACTAGGGACAGCGATGCCTTTCAAAAGGCGGCTACATATGACGACGCATTTTAGGCCATTTTCCGAGGCCTGTTTTTATATGAACCAGTTTAGGAAGCTTGAATGACGTCGGCCTTGGGCGACGCGATTCAAGCCATAATTCCATTAATCTCTGCAATTAACACGTGTTCACATTGTTAGATAGTTTAGTTAATTGCATGCTTAGAAATGTACTCGATGACGATGGGTTCTATGTGATCGGAACACACTGTATTGTGTTTTGTGCGATCGTGGGCCTAGAGTGACAGTTGTTAGCGCTTAGGCACCCTGTGTTGGTGTGGGAGTGACACGGCGCCGGTGTGGGAGTGGCGGGGTGACGCCTAGAGAGCGGGTCACCTAGTGTACCCCGGGGTATAGCTAGTACCGGTGTGGGAGTGGTACATTCGGAGTGTCACTCGTACTGAGGGAAGCAGAACCACCTAGAGCCTGTCAGGCCGGAGTAGCCAACGCGCTATCCGAGGGGTCGCTGTTTGGTCTCAACAGGTCGGAGTTTCTCGCGTTCGGCCGTGTGGTTGGCGTGTTTTGCCGATACACTGGTTGTGGGCTCTGTGGTAGAATAGTTTTCAGAATTGTGCATGTTATATTTCGAATGCATGTGTTTTATATCGAAATCTAGGAATTATGTTTAATGCTTTACTTGCTTAAATTATCTATATTTGTGTTGTTGCACTTGTGGGTGGGTGAGTAGGCGGTGGGGATCGAAGGATCCCTACTGAGTCTTTTCAATGAGACTCGCCCCTGCGGTTTTCAGGTGAGGGTTCCAAGCAGGTGTAGCGAGGAGAGTGTTGCTTTGGGTCGCGCGCCAGCAGCTGTTGTTTCGGGGTATGCCCCGATGTAGTTGTCATTTTATTTTCTGGCCTGTATACTTAATTATTTCCTTTCTGTTAGAGTATGTATTTATTTGCTGAGTCGAGTCGCATTGTAATAATTTTTAATTCATGCATTTCCTTTTTAATTCAATGCGATGTGAATGTTTAGCTTAGTTTATCATTTATTTTCCAGACTTATCAAGATCCTGGTTTGGCTCCAAATTAATTATTCGATACCCATTTAGTAATCGGATCCCCGATTATAGGGTGGCGGGTCGTTACACTTTCAATGGACGTCGCCTTAGTCCGACGCCATTCAAAAGAATTTTTTTTTATTAGAATAGAAAATAAGTTTAAATGGCGTCAAATGGACGCCTTTCAATGGGTGTCCACCATGTTCGACGCCATTTAGTTAGAATATTTTATTGATTTTTAATTTCCACTGACTGATAAAATTTTCTTGAATTTATTTGTAGGGGATGTTCAGGGCCCGCATATCATGGGACTTGGTGGTATGAGCCTATAGAGGACTCCTGGACTTCGAGAAGGCGTGCCTGCAGGCGCTGTGGGAGAGGTGGGTTCGCGAAGATCCTAGAGATCGAGCCTGCTACGTCCTCTAAGCTGGGTTCGCGAAGATCCTAGAGATCGAGCCTTTCTGGCTCGATTTGGTACTCCTGCAGGCGCTGTGGGAGAGGTGGCATGCGGAAAGCAGGGCTTTCCTAATGTCCTGGGGACATATGGTCCCCAGCTTAGAGGACGTAGCTAGGATTACCGGCCTCCGGGTAGAGGGTTGAGCAGTGAGTGGGGTGACCTTCCCTGATTATTTAGGATTAGTAGAGAGTCTCCTAGGGATAGAGGTCTCTGGAGGGCTGGGTAGAGAGTTCAGGACCGTGCCTAGAGTAGAGGTAGAGGCTGCCTTAGGATTGGTAGAGCCCCGGTGTAGATTAGATGAGACCCAGGAAGAGTTTAGGAGTAGATTAGCCGAGTCTTCCTCTGCCATTTATTGTAGAGACCCTAGCCAGATAGAGGAGGCAGATCGACAATTGAGAGTCTTTCTTATTTTTTTCTTTGGTCGGTTGCTCTTCGGTACGAAGGGCGACAATATCCACTGTAGATTCCTTTCTTTGTTAGGTGATTTAGAGAGTCTTCATGAGTATGCCTGGGGTGCGACCCTCTTGGCCCACCTCTTTGCCGATCTCTCTACGGTCATGCCGGACCGTGAGACGACTGTCAGTGGCTTCTCGATGTTTCTCCAGGTATTAAGTCATTTTAATTGTTTTGTTTATGTAATGAAATGATATAATATGATACTTTCTAACCTATATGTTCATGTGTGCAGGTTTGGAGTTATCATTATTTCCCGCTCGGCCGAGCGAGGATCGTGAGACCGGGTGCTGTTCTGTTGGCTCGCCATTGGCAGCCAGTTGTGGACACCGCCCCACAGCACCATCAACTGACGTCCCTCCGCCGTCAGTTCCTCGATTACCCAGAGCTCCTAGTAAGTTGTTAAATGTTTATTATTTAAATTTAATATTTCATTAATTAAATGCAATTTATTCATATGAATGCATCTACCCTGTATGTAGGTGATCTGGCGCCCATATATGGGCATGGGCGAGGAGGGTCAGCCGTGGGTGACGGCTGGCCGGAGGCAGTTCGGGAGACAGATGTGGGTACACTGTCTCAACGAGATTGAGCCGCTTCGCCTCCGCCTCGTCATGAGGACGCTGGGCCTTCACCAGGAATGGGTGGATGAGGAGGTCCCGGAGGGCGTTGGGAGGAGTATGAGGGGCAAGCAAGCCCTCACGGATTGGCGTGCCAAGTTCCCTGAACAATAAGAGGATTGGCACCGCCGCGGCGTACGGGTGGAGTCCCATGCGGAGGATAGCATTGCCTACCTCCAGCAGTACCGGACCTACTATGCCGACTAGTTGCGGCTCCTTCGTCCACTCGATGTAAGTATGCATTTATGTTTTTTTCATTTTATTATTATCTTAACTTATATTTGTGAATGAATGTATATGTATGATGTGCAGGATGCACGAGATGCTGTGATCATCGACCTCCGGGCCCGCCTTCAGGATGTCAAGGCCCAGCTGGAATAGGTCCAAAAGGAGTTTTTTGACCTGGTATGTATGCATGTATGAATGTTCATTTTGATTAATTAGTTTGTTTTGACGATTAGCCACTGACAGTTGTTTTTTTGGTGCAGTGAGCAGTCTACACCTAGGTGGCTCCTCCTCCCTTCTCTTCTGGCGCTTCGTCCTCTGCCCTGCCTACTGCTTATGAGGTCCTAGTGATGGATCTACAAGATCAATTAGCACAGGCTATCCGGCGGGCTACCCAGGCGGAGGATGACGCGATGACCCGGGTAAGTTGCCGACTTATTTTACCTCTATACAATGCATCTGATTGAATTTGATTGGTTGACCTGACTGCGATTACTTCTATTGTAGGTTCAGGAGCTCCAGGAGGCTCTCGAGCATAGGGATGGGCAGCTAGCACAAGCTCGGAGTTTAGCTGCTCGTATTGCTGAGTTGGAGGCTCAGGTTGCCCGCCTCTCCACTGGTGATGTCACACGACTCCAGGTTCGCCTAGAGATCTTGACTGAGGAGAGGGATCGCGACTGCCTTCGGCTGGAGAGTCTTCAGGGTCGCCTCTCTGTTGTAGAGCATGAGCGCCGGACGGTGAATGAGCGATATCAGCGAGCCCGCTAGCGGGCTATTGATCGTGGTCAGCGAGTGCTTTCACGGCTAGCATCGCCATATCGTCCGGCTAGGCTGGGCCGAGTGCGATGGGACCACCTCCACCTTTGACTCGTAGGCCAGAGAGACCTGATGAGGTGCAGAGCCAGTATGAAGGGGCTGGAGAGAGTCAACCTTGATGGATGTTTATGTACTTTTCCTTTTCTTGTGTGAGTCCTGTACAAAACACCTTTTGATATATATATATATATATATATATATATATATATATATATATATATATGAAACTTTTGCCTTCACCTTTTGTGCCTTGTGTCTTTAACCTTGTGCCCTGTACATGACTTAGCAAACATGTTAAGTATCTGTTTAGGCTTAGCCCCTTGCCCAGTTAAGTAACTGGCTACTCGATCTTATCCTTGGTAGAAGGGTCAAGGGGCATAGCCTTTATTAACAAAGATAATGATAATAGTGGAACTAAAGGAAATAAAGGAGTAAGATGCAACATACAAGCATGCAGATGTTCGCTGAAAATAAAGGAATGAAGCACACCAAATGCTACAAGTAGATGCTAATTGAAATATTTTTGATTTTTGAAATATTCATTTTGTTTGAGTTTTGGAACATATATTTTTTTTTTTGGATTTTGACATATCTATATTTTTGGATTTTCAAAATATTTATTTTTTTTGGATTTTAAAATATATACTTTTTTTTTTGGATTTTGAGATATATATACCTTTTTTTTTAAATTTTGAAATGTCTATTTTTTTTTAATTTTGAGATATGTACTTTTTTTTTGATTTTGAGATACGTACTTTTTATTATTATTTTGAAATATCTTTTTTTTTTTTTTTTTGGAAATAATGTGCAAACTAAAAGACCAACATGGTACTAAGATCAAAAGAACCTATTCATTTATTAACTTAATTATCAAATTATTCTTCAATAATCTAACTTAGACTCATCGTGCTTGAACTTGTGTTTTCATTTGTGATACCATTCGATGGTCTGACCCTTAGTCAAGCTAGGCTATTCCTTAAGCTTGGAGTACGCATCTTCAAACAGAATGGAAGAATTTGTTTAGAAAGCCCACGAGAAGGTTTCAGATACCCAAAAAGATATCCCTTTCTTACCCTAATATCTGTTGGGGTTCGATCATTTTCTTTTCCGGGGTATTTATCGACCTTGCGTTCCCCTTTCATTTGATTTCATGGCTTTGGTGTAACGTTTGTAATGTAATGGCCTTTTGATTGGCTTTTGCCTTTTGCTTTTTCTTTTTCTTCTCATGGGACAGATCTCCCCTTTTTTTTTATGACGGCCTCCTACTAAGATGGCGGGCATTCTTAGTAGTTTATTCTAAATCTCGTTCCACCATCGTGGGCCGAGTATAAAAAACAGAATTTTTGTTTAAAAAGAATGAATTGTACTTTACGCCCTTAGTCAAGCTTTCGGTATTCCTTCGGACTTCTCATCTCTTGTTACTCACGAATCAAACGTATCAGTATGTGTAGTAATGTGTTTGAATTAAATTATCTAGATTGATAAGGGAATTTGAGTTTCTAAATTTTCTGATTCCATTGGTCTTTGTACTATGCTGATCGACTGTTTGACCTAAGGGTAATATTTCTCAAGATACAGACTGTTCTAGGGGTGAGTTAATTCTTGCTCTTTTTCATTAATTAGACGGTAAGCGTTATCAGGAAAAGTATGCGATATGACATATGGTCCTTCTCAATTGGGTTGGAGCTTAGAACGCGGATCACTAGGTTTTACAAAGATTCTTTTGACGACCATTTCACCAACTTTAAACTTACGTTCGATGACTTTCTTTTGATAAAAACATACTAATCTATTTTGATATACTCTTGCATGATTAGCAGCTGACCATCTTTTTTCGTTTAAGAGTTCCAATTGAGCGAGGAGTGCTGAGCGGTGCTCATCAATAGAGAATTCCTTATTCAATTGTACTTTTAATGACAGTATGAGGATTTCATATGGAACTACCGCCTTAATTCCAAATGTTAAGGAATAAGGAGTCTGCCCAATAGGCGTGCAGATTGAAGTTCGTTATGCCCACAGAGCCTCAATCAATTTTTCTGGCCAATCTGTGAATTTATTAGACTTGGACATCTTTTTGATGATTTTTATCAAAGTCTTGTTAGTTGCCTCTGCTTGGCCATTGCCTCGCAGATAATATGGTGATGAATGATGCAATGCAATTTTATACCTGTTGCAGAGGTCCTTCAGCTCTTGTAACACGAACTACGGTCCATTGTCGGTGACGATGATGCTTGGAATTCCGAATCTTGTGACACGAACTGCGGTCCATTGTTCTTCATGATGAACTTGCAGACAGTTGATGCTTTGACTTCTGTGTATGCTTTGGCTTCCACCCACTTGGTGAAGTATTCCGTTGCCGTAAGAATGAAGGACTTCTGCTTAATGTCGGAATCAGGATTGCCAAGGGGTCCAATGACGTCGAAAGCCCACATGGAGAAAGGCCATGGGGAGGAAATAGGATGGAGTGAAGATGCAGGAGAATGGATCTTGTCGGCGTGAAGTTGACACTTGGCACACCTACGGACATATCCTACACAATCTTCTTTCATGGTTGGCCAATATAATCCTTGTCTAAGGATCTTCTTTGCTAGCATTTGTCCGTTAACATGGCCACCATAAACTCCAGTATGAGCTCCTTCCATGATCTTCCAAAGCTCATCTTCGTCTAAACATCTTAAAAGAACTCCATCAAAATCTCTTTTGTATAGTGCTCCTTTAACAAGGGTGTACCTTTGAGCAACTCTCCTGATAGCCCTTTTCCCCTCAGCTATGGCTTCTTCAGGATATGATTGATCTTCACAATATTTGGCAATTTCATAGTACCATGGTTTCTCTTCATCATTCATCTCTTCTTGTAATTCCAATAACATTATCTCTCGCCTTTCCATAATATCTCAATCTCTGACGTTCTTCAGCAGCTTCTCCTTAGTCCTAAGGAATGAAGGGTCTTTTACGGTAGGTGAAAGACACCCATGAACAATGATTGATTCGGATTGTCTGCTGATTGGAAAATTGAGGGAAGATGCGAGGGAAGCTAGAGCGTCAGCTAAGATGTTCTGATTTCAAGGAACATGGATGAAGATCAATTTAGTGAAAAGCTTACATAAGCAGAAGTAAGTTCTTGATAAGGCTTGAGCTTGGGATCAAGAGTCTAATATTTGGTTAGCACCTGGCGAAGAATTAGTTGACTATCACCCACAATTCTGAGTTTGGTGGCACTATGGAGATGAGCAGCCTCGAGGCTAGCAAGGAGTGCCTCGTATTCGACTATATTGTTAGTGACTGGAAAGTCAAGCTGAAAGGCTTGTGGAACGGTGACACCTTCAGGTGATAACAGAACAATGCCGATACCCTTACCGTGGGAATTCAGAGCTCCATCAAAATGCAGAGTCCACATATCATCTTTGATTATGTCTATGGACATCAGTTCCTCATCTGGAAACTCCGATCGGACTGGATCAAAACGAGGAAGGGGATGATGAGCGAGATGTTCTGCTATGGCATAGCCTTTGATCGCTTTCTGCTGAATGTAAGTGATATCAAATTGAGATAGAAAGCTTTGCCATCGTGCTAACCTATCAGTAAGGACATATTTCTCAAGAAGAAACTTAATCGGATTCATTCTAGCGATAAGATGAACTTCATGGGCTAGAAAGTAATTCTTCAGTTTCTAAACCACCCATACAAGTGCTGCACATGTTTTCTCCATCACTGTGTATCTCTGTTGAGCGAAGTTGAGAAGTTTAGAGAGATAGTAGGCTGCCCTCTCCTTTCCTTCCTCATCCTCTTGTGCTAGGACAGCCCCCACCGCATCATCCATGACTAAAATGTATAGAATCAAAGGTTTGCCTGGAGATGGTGGTCTCAAAACAGGAGGACATGCCAGACAATTCTTCAATCCATCAAATGCCTCTTGACACTTATGGTCTCAATCGAATTTGACTCCTGGCTTGGTAAGCTCGTAAAACGGCTTACACCTTTGTGAGTGCTGGGAGACAAATTGGCGAATAAACTGTAACCTCCCGATCAATCCTCTTAACTCTTTCAAGTTCTTGGGAGGTGGCATTTCTCTGATAGCTTTTGCCTTGTTGGGATTGATCTCAAATCCCCATTTACTGACAATGAATCCATGTAATTTCCCTGAGGATACCCCGAATACACATTTCTTGGGGTTCATCTTCAACTGATATTCTCTTGATCTTTCTAACACTCTTGCCAAAACTTTGGCATGCTCAGCCTTAGTCTTAGATTTCACTAATAAATCATCCACATACACTTCTAGATCTATATCCATCATGTCATGAAATATTGCCATCATAGCCCTCTGATAAGTGGCTCCAGCGTTCTTTAATCCAAAAGGCATCACGACATAGCAATATGTTCCCCAAGGTGTAGTGAATGATGTATTTTCTTGATCTTCTTCTGCTAATTTGATTTGATTATATCCTGAGAATCCATCCATAAATGATAAAGTTTCATAGCCAGCTGTATTATCGACGAGTATATCAATGTAAGGCAGTGGAAAGTCATCCTTAGGACATGCCCGGTTCAAATCTCGAAAGTCAATACAGATTCTGACCTTCCCATCCTTCTTCATATCCAGGACTATGTTGGCCACCCATTGTGGATAGAGGACAACTATAATAAACTTGGCTTTATGCAACTTATCGACCTCTTCTTTCATCTTCAAAGCCATTTGTGGGTGGAATCGCTTTAACGTCTGTTTAACCGGACTAGCTCCATCCTTTAATGTCAATTGATGTTCCACTTGTGATAAGTCTAACCCCGGCATATCCTTATAACTCTAGGCGAAAGTGTCCTTATAATCCTTGAGAACTTGGACCACTGCCTTCTCATCTATTTCAGAAAGATTTTTGTTGATGAGGACAACCTTAGGTTCGTCTTCAGTCCCTAGATTAATCTCTTTGGTGGGCTCTTCTACGGCAGCTGAGGGTTCGTCAAATCTTTTTACTCCACTGGCATATACCCCAGCTGCGTCCTCGTCATCTTCCTCATCTTCAACAATGGGGTCTTTCTCGTGTATCGATTCATACACCCCATATCCATCATTGACCGACTCATTATCTACACAATCTTCTGGCATCTGAATAGGATTATCTAATAGCTGAGGGATCATAGAGCAAGAAAGACATTTAAATGCTAGATCCTGGAGATATCTATTTGGAATTCTTCTACCCTTAGATTTCCTAGACTTCCTAACCTGATTAACCTGCCTAGAACTAGACTTCCTGACTTCACTAGACTACCTATCCTGACCTAATGAGGATGAAGAAGGATAAAAATTATGGGATACAGAATATGATACAGGGGAATCCTCCTGAGAGGACGGGTAGAGTAGATCTAGAAGAGAATCTTGACCGAATGACCCGCGCGATGAGGTACAATCGGACAAATAGGAAGTTTCCTCAACGAGGATCTGGGAGAAAGAAGTTGCCAAATTAGCATTTTTTTTTTGGAGAAAAGATGAATTAATCATGAAACAAGAATGGATATGAATAGGAGGAGAATGGAATGAAGGAAGCGGCACCAAGGCCAAAGGATTGGGGGGATCATACAATAGCATGCCCCAGATTAAATCATAAATCCTCTCCAGATCGAAAGGAGGTTGAGGGATAAAGTCCCGTGGGGGCAGAGTGATCATGATGAGCAGAGCCCGTAGAATATCTTCAGTGATGACCCACGACCAAGTTGGGTCAGAAGCAAAGTACGGAATAAAGTATGAAGTGTGAAAATGCGAGAGGGATAGGTTCCCCTCTAAAGAAAATCAATTGTGTGACCAGCTTCATAGGGGTCATCTGGCTCCCCTTCATCTATTTTCTTGGACAGCAGAATTCTCTTGTCAAAAATGGCGCCAGGCCCTTCAATAAGTTTGTCTATCAATGGTGGCTACTTCAGCTCTGAGGGATCAATAAATAATCTGTTTAATGCAATGTACAGATCCCTTAGGTCGAACCATCGGTACCATTTACACTCTAGATCTTGAAATTTCCTCCTTTTCATCGGCCGCAGAGCCTCCAAGGACTGGTACGTCAGCAATTCTGAGCAGTGTCTGGCCAGGTCCCTTCCATATATGTCATGCAGATCGAACTGAGACGTGATTAGCACTGTATTATCATTATCATGACTGATTATGGGTCCCTTGACAAAATGTGTATGCAGGGTCCATGTCAGGGGATCCCGACCTTCTTTACATGGTGTAGTCATTGTTTTCCAGGCCTTCTGGCCGTCTTCATCTTCTTGCTGCTGCACAATGTTATGCCTGACTCTTCTTGGTCTATAGCCCAGGCCATTACCAGGTGTCATTCGGCTGTCTTTAATGGGCGTAGTTCTGCCCCGCAATTGTGTGCCTAGGCCCTTTCCAGGCTGATAGCCACCTTTCATCATGATTTTCCAACCAGGGGTACTCATGCACTTCCCCCGCTTCATGGCATCAATCAGATTAGGACTAAGTGTGGCAGCTTTCAAGGGATCAGCCACAGGACGGTAAACTAGTAATACTGACAACAGAGGTTGTTGGCCAGGTAAAGAAGTCGGCCTGATATTCAAAGAATGAGTGGTAGCAAGAATCGGCATATTGGTAACTTTAATGATACGTCCCTTGTATGAAAACTTGAGGCACTGATGATTTGTAGAAGGAATTGCCTCAAGGGACTTAATATAAGGGCGGCCAAGGATACCCTTCAAAGATGGATCGATTTCAAAGATGTGGAACTCGACTTCATTGTGACAAACAGGGCATAATTTTACCTTCAAATAAATCATTCCCAGAGGGGAACGGGTAAAATTGTCGTAGGCTGTAACAGAAATAGGGGAAGGCAGCCACTTCTCCCTGGGTATACCACACAGTTCAAGGGTCTTCGGTGATAGAACATTGATTGAGGCCCCTGTGTCAACCAGGCATGCGTCTACGGCCTTCTTGCAGATGTTGACCGTAATGCTCAAAGCTAAGCTTTTGGTTGTTGGTGGTGCTAGTTCTGAAGTATGAAATGTAATAGAGGTCTAGTCCCCCTGAGGAACTAACAGTGTGGTGATATTTTCCACCGGCACATCTTTGTTGACCATAACCTTCTGTAGATACTCCATCAGAGCCTCCTGATGGGTTTTGGATCTCTTGATCAACTCGAGAACGGAGATTCGTGCGGGTGTTCTGTCTAACTATTTCAACAGGTAGTATTGAGTGCCTGGTGTACTCTCTTCATTATGAACTTCCTCTGGCGGCTGTAATGGGCCGTCTCTGACAGTGGACTGAGGAAAGACCTTGTTGAATATCCTCCCGCTCCAGAGCGTATGCTCTTCAATGGTGGAAGGTGTAGGTTACAATTTGAGCACCACGGGGTTAGTGGGTGGTTTAGGTGGTGTGGTGGGTTGGTAAACGGGTGATGGCGCGGGGTTATTTGGTGGAGGCGTGGTGCGGATGAGGGGTTTAGATGGCTGGATGGTGGAGGGGTAAGTGGTTGGTGCGGGTGAAGTGGGGAATGGCATATGGAGTAGCGGTTTGGATGGCTGTATGTCACTGGGGTAAGTGGTTGTGGTAGATGATGTGGGAAATGACATGCGGAGTAATGGTTTGGACGGCAGTAAGGGCGCATAATTGGCTTGCGGACGGTTGTTTAATGGTGGCGTGGTAATGGATGGTATAATGGGTGTGGGTAGAAGGTATGCGGGTGTTGGTACAGGTGTATAACGGGTTGCGGTTTGGGTATGCGAAGAATGCGGCGTGGTGGTTGGTCGGCGGTGCTCGGTTGATGGCCTGTTGAGTAAATAGAGGAAGAATCCTCTACCTTCCACTGCTGCCCTCGATTAGCCTCAGACTGGCTATTTGTCAAGATGGGGGCAATCTGATTTTGATGCTGATGCTCTGGAAGTGGGTTTTGTACTATACTCATGTTTGGAGGTGCTGCCGCCTGTGCTGGCGCTCTCTGTTGTTGTTGTTGTTGTTGCTGTTGTGGTTGTTGTTGTTGTTGTTGAAGTCTTCTTGCCTTCAAGGCAGATATGTATTTTCTCATCTCCTCCCAGTTAATGCCTCCTTGATCATTGAGATCATAGATATAATCTCGAAATTGGAAACAAGTATCTATTGTATGTCCAGGTTGCCTGTGAAAGGCGCAATACCTGGAAGCGTCGGCATTCTGGGGCCAGACTATCTTTTCCCTGGGCAAGACTAAGGCATTGGTTGCCATCAGGGTGTTGAAAATGTCCAACAAAGATTCTGGGAGTGTTGAATATGTCACCCTTTTAGGGCCTGGAGGCTTCTTCTGCTGGTTGTAATTACTTGGGGGAGGTACATTATGGTACGTCGGCGGTGCGCGCGGTTGGTACTGCTGCTAGTTCTGCTGCTGGTACTGGGGCTGTTGATACTGCTGCTGGTTCGAGGGCTACTGCTGTGGCTGGTACTGTGGTTGTTAATACTACTGTTGTTGAGGTCTGTAACCCTACTGGTTCGGAGGTCTATAACCTTACTGGTTTGAAGGTCTGCTGGCTTGGTGGTTGTTGGTTTCTTGTGAACTGGGGCTGGTTGTTGTTCATGGTGCTAACCTACTTATGAGAGAGCGTACCTTCGGTTGTCGGACTCGTGCTAGGAGGATTTGGCACGGCAGGCTTCCGAGGTAGAGGTCTGCTGGGTCGGTAAGGATCAAAGACATTGGAGAAAGTGGCATCTTTGAAGGCGTTCTGAGAGTAACGCGTCCTCTCGTAAAGTTCTGCCATGTTGGTCAGGTTGTTCAAAGCTAGGACCAGCTTGTACTGAGGGGTGGCATTAGAAATCAACATCTTGACTTGTTCATGTTCGGACATATAATCCTTAATCTTCTCCGCTCCTCCATCTATCAGCAAATGTGATGAAGTCCTCATCGGGCGTTATTTTCTCAACAACCAGATCAATGATGGACAGAGACGGTGCGACTCTGTCTTGGTATCGTTGAATAAATTTTTGGGATACAATACCGTAATCCTCCACCTCCGATGGTTCTAATGAGAAGAACCACTCGAGGGTTGGCCCCTCTAAAGATTTCCTGAACAGGAATGCCAACGACCTCTTGTCGTTCTGCCAGAAGGAGGATTCATATATAAACTCTTTCAAATGGGTGAAGGGGTTATCAATACCGTTGTATTTTCTGTACACTGGCATTTCTGAGGGCGGCAAATGAAACACGGGCAGACTCGGAAGACTGATCTCAGGTGCAGCCTTAGCTCCCATCATCTTCTGAAAATTGTTGAACTGTTCATCCATACACTCCATCTTCGCGAGCAGAGCATGAGTTGTTGGGTCAGTCTGGGAAGGAGGTGGTGGTGGTACATGATAGGCCTGCTGCCTAGAGTATGTGGGGCAAGGGGGACAATAGGGATGAGGTCCGACAGTGCTTCCGCCATGCCCGAGGGCATTTTGATAAGTCGGCGTTGTAGGCGTCCGGAACGTCCCCCGCCGCGGCTGCGGGCTTCGGGCGAGGGTTCCTCTCCGTTCGTCTTAGCACTGTGGCGATTTAAAGGGGGTTAGAAATAAATGATGTGATCGCCAGGAGCATTACCTTACGGTCCTTGTGCTTCGCAGGATGGTGGGGATGTGATCGCGTTTTGTGGGAGCGGAAGATGGTGGTTTCCCCTTCTCTTCCTCCGGCCGGCCAGAAGAGGAGAGCTCGGTAGTGCACACGCAGAATCTGGTAAGAGCCCCTGAAAAGAAAAGACAGACAAAGAAAAGACAATAAACCAATTAGAACTGTGACATGTAGGATCCGTTCATGCAAACATAAAAATTAACTAAAATTATAGGGAGACGCACCGGATGGGTGTTTGGGAGGGAAGGTGACCATATGTTATGGCCACCTACCTCCCGATTTTTGTTTGGAACCTCTGGGGGTAAAAGGTGCTAAGTCATTCTAGGATGTATGCATGCAGATAAGTGCTCGTGTGTGAAGAGTGAAATGATGTGTTGAAGGTAAAAGAGAGTGAAAGAGGGAGGATGTTACGGTATGGATGGAAATTGGAAATGCAATGAAGTGAAAAAGGTGAAAAGTAAAAGAGGGTTAGGAAGACAAGCCCATTTGGAGTGACGTTCCTCCTAAAACAGCCTTCTGACTCTTTGCCCGCTCGACTCCACAAAGCCGACCCACTCCGAGGAAGAAACTCCTTCTTAATCCCCTTCCCACCCCTCCGACCCCCTTGCTCGAGGGAACCCGGGGGGTTTAAATAGATGAAGGAAAAAGTAGGAGAAAATAGGAGTCTAAATCCCCGTAAATCAACCTTCAGCCAATAGGAAGTGGTCAAGGGTCGGAGGTGGTGCGCGCGGTAGTCGACGGAGTGGGGAGTGGTCGGAGTAGTGGGGGACGAGGGCGGCGAGTAGAGGAGATCGTGGGGAAGACGGAGTCAAAGGGGTGGTTAAGGAGTGGACGGCCAGGTGACATGCCTTCCATTCTTGTGGTGGAAGGCAGTCCGGCTGGCCTTCGAAGGTAGTGGAAGGCGAGGGGTGGCCTTCAAAGGAGGCGGAAGGCAAGGGGTGGCCTTCGAAGGAGGTGGAAGGCAAGGGGGCTGGCCTTCCACGAAAAGGTGGTAAAAAGTGAAAAAGGTGGCTAAAAAGGTGGAAGGCGAGGTGGCTGGTCTTCGAAGGGGGTAGAAGGCGGGGGGTGGCCTTCGAAGGCGGTGGAAGGCAAGGGGGCTGGCCTTCCACGAAAAGGTGAAAAAGGGTGGCCAAAAGGGTGGAAGGCAAGGTGGCTAGCCTTCGAAGGTGGTGGAAGGCGAGGGGTGGCCTTCGAAGGGGTTGGAAGGCGGACTGGCTGGCCTTCCACTAAAAAGGTGGCTAGAGTTGGGATTTGGTTAATGGGCCTGGCTGGTAGTGGGCTGAGATGGCTGAAATGAGGGGATTTTGGTGATGAAGGGCTAATGATGGATTGGGTTCATGACCAAAAGGGTGGTCCAAAATCGGTGTCTACAGGCGTGGGCGGCTTAGCCGGTTGCCTTGAGGAGGACAGTTGTAACGACCCGCCATCCTATGACCGGAGACCCGGTCACTAAATGGATGTCGGCCCATTAACTGCGGGTTCACACCCGGATCTCACACAACACATCTGGAGGAGTAAGTGTTAAACAAGGCTAAATATAACAATCTCATGGACTACAAAAGTAAGCAAGTGCGCAGGGAGAAAATAACAATGTCCGTATACAGTCCAACAATAATTACATGTCCAACAGATTAAATAAGTACAGGCAGAAGGAAAGTACAACAACATCGGGGCATACCCCGGAACAGAGACAGCTGCTGGTCCGCACACCAAGAAGGCACCACACGCCTCCACTCGCCGCGAAGTCCACGCCTAAAACCGCAGGGAGTGAGCCACACCAAAATTGGGCTTAGTAGGGATCATCCGATCCCCTGCCTCCCACTCACACACCCACAAGTGTAACAACAGGAATATATGGCAATTTAAGTAAAGCAGTAAACATAGTACCCAAATCTGATATGAAACGCACGATAAGCAGTGTAGTAAGGACCATCCTAAGCAACCCGAAGAACCCAACACAGAGTCACGTCTCATAACCAAAGTCCATGAAGCGACTGAACCACACTGTCGACCGAAGTCAAACGTCGCCTCCCAACACTACCACCACTGCTCACGCCTGTCCACCCCTACAGTGTTCCGGGGCACTGTAGGGTGAGGCAGTGAGTCAAACTAGGACTAGCTGGAACCAGTGTACCGCCACTGCCAGCTACATGTGCACACAAGCAGTCTAGACTACTGTCCTACCGTCCGGATTGCCTCCACGCTAGGCCTCAGCGCTTCAGGAGGGCCCTGGGGACCGGCGAACCCCCGTCAAGCCGAAGCTACAGGAACTACCCACAACCCTAACCTCCCGGGCTGCGTCAGGCCAAAGGGCTAAGGGTAGCACTCGAAACCTTGATCAAAGGTCACATCAGGCCCAGTGGCTATAGGGGGTAAAACAACTCCAACAGTACCACAACCAGCTTCACAGCAAGAAACACGCCGGAAGCTGTCACGACAAACAGGGAAACCCCGACCCGCTGAGGCCAAGCAGCAACCCCTCGGATAGCGCACCAGCTACTCCGGCCCGACGGGCTCAAGGTTGTTCTGCTTCCCTCAGCCTAAGGTAAAACACAACATGTACCAGTCCTCCCACCGGTACGGCACAATGCCTCACAGACACCATGAGCCTGTCCCCATCGGTCCATGGTGACAACGTAAACCACAGTTATTCCAATCCACAATCGCATAAGCACACACACACATATAACATGATGTAACTCCATTCACGCAGAAGTCCTCAGTCTCAGTGTACAACGTAAAGCATGCATTTGAAATCGTCCTACAGTGAAACACATGATAAAACCAGGATTATACAGTTCTGTCTTGAATCGCGTCGACCGAGGTCGACGCCATTCAAGCCCCTCAGACAGGTTCATTAAAGCTAGATTATTCCTTGAAACGCGTCGTCATAGAGAGTCGCCTATTTAAAACGCGTCCAGGTCCACAGACGCCATTCACACCGAAATTCCAGATTTACAGTCCCTCACTCGGGGTGATTTCCTGCCTAAATGGCGTCATGATGGCCCGACGTCCTTCCGAAAGGCGTCGTCCATCCATGACGTCATTTAGCGCCAGAATCCCCTATCTCGCGAAGCCTCGAACAGGGAAGTTTCTTCCCTAAAAGGCGTCGTACTGCCCTGACGCCCTTCTGAAAGGCGTCGACCAGGCACGACGCCGTTTAGCGCCAGAAACCTGGTTCCCTGGTTCGAACCGAGGGTTTCTCCCTTAACCCCAAACACCCCGAAAATCCCCAAAACAAGAAGGGGAGGAAGAGGAATTCAACCATCACAAGCATGCTACGAATCCACGATCACAAGCACAGCCATTCCCACAAGGAAACCCCCCCTAAACATGCTCAATCTAGCCCGAACACGTCATGTCACGCCAAGGAAAACACGAGCAACACATGCAAGGTTCGTCCCCCTACCGGTTCTTGAAATCCACCAAGCTCCGTGCTGCCAACCCGCCGCACCGCAGACCGCCGCCGGCACCCTCGAGGACGCCGCCACTCCGCCGGGACGTCGGCCGCCGTCCGGAGAATGGAACGCCGCGAAGGAGGTGGTGGAGGTAGAGGTGAGAGGTAAGGACGCTATGGAGTGATTTGAAGAGGAAGAAGAGGAAGGGAAGGGGAAAAAGGGAGTCGGAGAGGGCGGAGAGGGCGAGGAGAGAGAGAGAGTGAAGGCGAGGATGAGGGAAAGAAGGGGAGGCTCACGGGGTCAATCGGAATTCAGCTAAAACGCGTCGATCGAGGCAGACGCCTATCAGTCTGACAGGACGGCCGTACTGACAGTGGTCTGAAACGCGTCACTCTCCACGGACGCCGTTCAGACGACAGGACAGGCCGTACTGACAACGCTCTGGCGCCGTACCCTGACATCGCAGGTGTCACAGTCTGAATCGCGTTGGCCAACCTGGACGCCGTTCAGACGATGTGACAGGGGCCATACTCTCGCGGCCCGTAACCTGCCCACGTGGCGCACACGTGTCACAACAACCAGCAGACCTAAATGGCGTCCACACAACCTGACGGCTTTTGAAAGGCGTCGAGCAGTGCTGACGCCGTTCAGTCAGAAATCTCAAGACCCCACAGGGTCCAAACCAGGGGATCCGGCCCGAACCCGACCCGAATACAGAACCCGAAACCTCAGTCCTTACAACAGTTGCGGCCCAACTGGCCGAGAAGTGGAAACTTGAAGGCCTTCCATGTCCTGGTGAATGAAAGAAGTATGGTGGGGAGGTGGTTGAGGAACGGCAGGGGGAACCACAGGATTTGGTTCAGTTGACTGCACAGGCGTCTTCCCCTTTAAGATGGATTGGATTGTCTCGAGCTGTTGAGGATCCAAATGGGAGGCCAGAACTCTCAGAGCGTTGACTAGATCAGAGGGATTGGAAGATGAGGGCTCATTCGGGTTCATGGCTCCCTCAAAGACAGGATTAGACACCGCATGTACATGCGGCGGAAGATCAACGCCAGAATTATGCTGATCATGAGCAAAAGGAGGAAGGATTTGGTGGTTTCCCTCATGTTGAAATGAATAAGAATGGGGATCACGAGGGGCATTAGCATCTCCCCCGTTTTCATAGTGATAATCAGATTCAAGAGGGGCATTAGCATCTCCCTTGTAGTTGACTAGAGCATCTGAAGCCATGCTCAAATCCCTACCTGATCGAAGCAACATGGTATTAGATTTTTTTTTTTTCAACAAAGATTTGCAAACAAGTTGTGCAGAGATTAGACAAACAAGTGGATGTTTAACGTTGTTTTGGGATTCCTTGTTGGATTATTTGGATTTAGTTAATCACAAATTCACTCAACGGGTAGGATCCTAGTTTCAGTTCAGTTTCCACCATTATACTCTAAGGCCTTTTCTCGCAACGACATGAAAATCTAACCATGACTTCGATTGGTACAATCAGCCCGATGAATAAGGAGGAATACCTTGATTTTGGGGACTTACGGATGTCTTTAACGCCAACCACTCTAGTCTGATCGAGGGACCGACCCAATCAGAGAGAGGTGAAGACGCCAAGAAAGGTGTTCCTATGAGAAAAGGGGGGTGTTAGCCCCAGTGCGTATGACCTGTGGCCGGGATGGCCTCTAATGCTTAATATGTAATGGGTAGTAGCAATCAAGTCAGAAATCTGAGAACTGAAGAACAAAACAGAAAACTGCCTGAATCGCGTCGCTGTTCCTCGACGCTATTCAAACCAGAACCTTATTATGCTCGTAGAACCTCAGGCAACATACAACAGAGAAATTTTGCCTAAAAGGCGTCGGGGTATGGGGACACTGTATGAAACGCGTCGCTGTTCCTAGATGCTTTTCAAGTTGCAGAATCAACTATTAAGAGGGAATTTCTGGGTCAATTCCCCCTTCAAACTAATAGGGTAAAGCAGTAAATAATCAGCTCATGCGAATCTTTTTTTTTTTAATTTTTAACAGGATGATTTATCATGTAAACAACTAAAACATTCAATCAACCACACATTCTTCTTATCACAATCACAACTCTTCAATCAATCAAACGGGGAGGGCAAGATCTTGCCGCAAGGATGTGCACGTGGGAATAACAATTAAATTAAAAAAAAACTCACCGATCGGTGAGGGTGTGTCCGAGGGACACAGGTGGTGCACCGGGAGTGCCCAATTGATAAAAGTAAGAACAAAGATTCAAAAGATGGTGATGAGGTAGAATCCGATTCGGCCCATTGAAACAAGCCCAAACCCCGTTCAGCCCAACAGCAGCAGTTCCAGGCCCTCCGGGAGCCTTCGGCCCGCCAGCGGCCCACCAGTAGCCTTCGGCCCATAAGCGGCACCGTCGCTCCCGGCCCAACAGGCTTCAGCCCGTCAACGGCCCACTAGCCTACGGCCCGGGAGCAGCGCGGCAGCCCAGGGCCCAACAGGCTTCGGCCCAACAACGGCCCAACCCCCTTCGGCCCGGTAGCCGAATCCGGCCCACTCCGGTGGCGGATCGGGCACTATGGCGGTTTATCAGTAAACCATCATTTAGTCCTATATCGGCTGCCACCGTTAACCATCCGCTATCCTCTGCTATAAATACCCCGCTATTTATGGCCAAAGGTAGGCAACGGATGCATCCCTAAGCCTCCGAGACCCTTAAAGGACTTCTGTCCGAAAAGCATTAAAGCTACTCTCTCTTGCCTTCTGAATCGAATCTTCTTCAGGAGCTAACTTGACCGTCGGAGGGGGTTCCCCAGGGCTGACGCCCGGGACTCCTGCTGACTGGTTCTTCTTCTTCTTTCCCTCCTGCAGGGGCTCGGTTCGAATCATCGCCGACCTCCCCGAGTCGGTCTTGGCCGCCGACCTCGGATTCCTCTCCCTGGTCTCGACGCCGAACGCCGGCTGCCCCAAGACAGGAGATTCGGTCTCGCGCTGAAGGAGCCTTCGGGCTCACTATCCAAGCGATAGCCCGCTTCAAGAGGGCGGCAGGAGACTCGGTCTCGCGCTGAAGGAGCCTTCGGGCTCACTATCCAACAACAGACCCGCTCCGAGTCGCCTCCGGCATCGGACCCCCGGCTCCGCCTCTGCGTCCTTCGCCTTCCGGATCCCCGTCGGGCCCCCTCGAACACCGATCCGACCCAGCTCCGGATCCTCTTCTTTTCGGATTCCAGCTCTGGAATCCGGTCGTGATAGATCCAGTCTACATCACGTGGCGCCGTCTGTGGGAATCGAACAAAACAAGTCATGTCTCAGCGACCTGTGACCCGGCGATCCGGACAGAGCGAAGCAGAAGCGCGGGAGGCCTCGGCACAGATGCCGCCTTCCGAAGGCGCTCCTTCTGCCCCGCCGAACCTGCCTCTGCCGACCATACCGGAGTCTCTCGGCTCGGAAGATCGAGTGGGGGTGCTCCAGCAGCAGATGGCAACGCTGGCCGCTGCCGTCACGTCCCTAGCACCTCTTCAAGAGATGGTGTCCGCCATCGCCCAGCGCATGGGACTGACGGGGCAGCTTCCCCAGCAGGCGCCGCTCCCCCCACTCTACCCAGTACAAGACGCCCGGTTCCGGCCGGTGCCTGCGCCAGTTTCTCTCGACGAAACTGCGGCGGCGCGCAGCGAGCCCTCGGCGCTACCTGCCCGAGCTCCCCGCGCCGATCGTCTGACGGAGCAGGATTATGCTTCGTCAGAGTACCGTCCGGCCCGGACCGGAGGACAATCCGTCGCCACCTCAACTGCCCCAGACCTGGACCGGCGGCTGACGGCGATGCGCAAAGAGATGCAGCAGATGGTGTCCCGGCCTCACGGGGCGCCCCTCGCCAGCAGCATCCTGGAGCAGACCCCGTTCACGGCGGAGCTCCTAGCCACCGAGGTGGCCCCCAGCTTCAAGCTACCGAAGGGCCCTCTCTACGACGGGATGACAGATCCAGTCTGTCATTTCCAGAGATTCAACGCCTACCTCCGGGTCCGAGGGATCTCCGAGGCAGTCCGCTGCCGTCTTTTCCCCCTCACCCTTGAAAAAATCGCCCTCACCTGGTTCGAAACATTGGCCCCCAACTCCATCCACTCCCTAGTCCAGTTGGGCCAACTGTTCATCGACCAGTTCTATGATGCCACCCGGCAGTGTAAGACCTCCGCCAGCTTGCTGGCCATCCGCAAGGCCTCGCCGAGACTCTCCAGGAGTACTTTACCAGGTTCCGGACCGAGGCCGCCCAGATCCCGAACCTCGACAGCTCGATCGCGGTTTCGGCCGTGATCAGCGGGTGCCGGGACGAGGGGCTCCTCGGCTCCATTGGGAAGCGCCATCCCCCAACCTTCCAGGACCTCATGGCCCGGGCCCATAAGTACATCTACCGGGAGGCCCTGATGCTGTCCAGGGGTAAAGGCGCGGCTGAAGCCACCTCGGCGCCTGCTCCCCAGGTGGTCCGACCTCGGCCTGAAGACCAAGAGCCCTCCCGAAAGCGATTTCGCCGGGAGGACTGGGACAGGGAGAGGCGACGGGACCCGCAGTCGCGGTACCTACCCTTACCTGCTCCCCCTTCCCGGATGCTCATGGAGGTGAAGGGCACGCTCCGGCGGCCCGATTGCATCATGACCGATCCTCGCCGAAGGGATCCCAGCAGGTACTGTGAATACCACCGGGAGATCGGCCACACGACGGATGAGTGCCGGCAGCTCCGGGAGGAGATCGACCGCATCATCCAGGAGGGAAGACTGCCGCAGTACCGGCGGGAGCAGCCGCCGCAACAGAACCGGGACGTCCCTGCAGCGCCAAGGCAACAGCAGCCCCCGGCAATAGAAGCCGCTCCTCCGCCAAAAGCCACCTCAGCCCCGGTAGAATCGTCCCATCAAAGACCCAGTTCTGGGTCTATCATGATGATATCCGGAGGACCGGGGGAAGGGTCCAGGCCGCGGCAGCGCAACATAGTAGCAGCGGTTGAAGGCGAACCGAAGAAGCCTCGTCTGGAAGACATCACCTTCGGCGCCGAGGACCTGACTGATGTTCAGGTCCCTCATGACGACGCTCTCGTCGTCAATGCTGTAATAAATAACTATGATGTACATAGAATCTTTGTGGATAATAGAAGTGCCCCAAACATCTTGTTTTATGACTGTTTTGAGAAATTGGGATTGAGTGAGGCTAATATGAAGCCTCACCGGGGCCCCCTCTACGGTTTTAACGGCTCGCCCTGCCGAGTAGAGGGCATTGTCCGACTTCCTGTAACCTTAGGCTCCGCCCCTCGGCAATTAACCGTTGAAACGGACTTTGCCGTTGTAAAGATCGAGTCTGCCTACAACGCCATATTCGGCCGAATGCTCATCGGCGGAGTCGGAGCCGTGCCTTCGTCCTTCCATCAGAAGCTGAAGTTTCATACCAGCCATGGAATAGGCGAGGCCAAAGGGAACCAAGAAGCAGCCCGGCAGTGCTACATGATTTCGGTCAAGGGGAAGACAGCAGCCGAAACCCTAACGATCGAGTCATCAGCCGAGGCATCTCCGGGAGAAGCACTCCTCGCCGTCCCTATTCCGGGAGGCGAAGGACGAGTTTTGATGATAGGCTCCGGCCTGGAAAGGGGGGAAGCAGAGAAGCTTACCGAGTTCTTGAAAAAGAATCTCGACGTCTTCGCCTGGTCTCCGGCGGACATGCCCGGGGTTGACCCGGAGGTAGCAGAGCACCGACTCCATATCGACCCCGACCAGCCCCCGGTAAAGCAGAAGCGGCGCACCTTCAATCAGGAAAGGAGGGCCGCCATCCAAGCCGAAGTACAAAAGGGACTGGACGCCGGACACCTCCGAGAGGTGCACCACCCGGACTGGATTGCCAACGTGGTGATGGTGCCAAAGAAAGATGGCAAATGGCGTATGTGCGTGGACTTCACCAACCTCAACAAGGCCTGTCCGATGGACAGCTTTCCGCTGCCTCGGATAGACCAGGTGGTGGACGCGACTTCCGGCCATGAGCTTTTAAGCTTCCTCGATGCCTATTCAGGCTACCACCATATCTGGATGCATCCGGACGATGAAAGCAAGACCAGCTTCACGACCGACTTGGGCTTGTACTGCTACACCCGAATGCCTTTCGGTCTGAAGAACGTCGGCGCGACATATCAGCGCCTGGTCAACATAGTATTCGCCACACAGCTCGGCCGAAACATGGAGGTCTATATAGACGACATGTTGGTCAAGAGCCGCGTTGTTGCAGAGCATCTGGCCGACTTGGCCGAGACTTTCTCCGCCCTCAGGCGGTATAAGATGAAGCTGAACCCGGCCAAGTGCGCCTTCGAGGTAGCCTCCGGCAAGTTCCTCGGCTACATGGTCACTCACCGAGGGGTGGAGGCTAATCCCGAGAAGGTTTCGGCCATCATGCAGATGCGGCCCCCGGCAAACCTCCGAGAGGTACAGAAGTTGAACGGGAGGATCGCAGCCCTCAGCCGCTTCATGTCAAGGGCGGCCGACTACTGTTTCCCCTTCTTCAAGCAACTGAAGAAGGCCAACAACTTCGACTGGACGGAAGAGTGCCAGACAGCCTTCAATCAGCTGAAGGCCTACCTCTCCAAAGTCCCCATCTTGTCCAAGCCGATTCCCGGGGAGCCTCTGAGCTTGTACCTTGCAGTCTCCGAGACGGCTCTCAGCGCCGTCCTCGTCCGAGAACAGGAGGGCGTTCAGAAGCCGGTTTACTGATCGTTTCGAATTGTGCGTCGTTAAACACATGAAAACGTTCAATCTAAATTTATCTGGCTCACTCAAATCAAAATTTGGAAATTTATAGTGGTGAGTCCGAGTCGAACCACAGGGAGTTAAATTTTAATTTTGAAAACCTTAAATTTTAATTATATAAAAAAAATTAGAAATTTGAATTGGTTAATTAACTATCTAATTAAAGTAAACTAAACTTACGAATTAAACTACACTAATTTTTTTAAAAGCACAAATACAACTATATTTAAAATTGAGAAGAGATAGAAATTAACATGTTATAAAAACAACAAAATTTCTAAATTTAACTAATCAAATTTTATGCAACAAGAAATAATAAATAATAACATCTTCAACGTAACTAAACTAAAATAATCCAAACCAAATTAAAACATTGTGCAGCGGGAGTAGTGGAACTAAGAGGACAAGTGTGCTTGGAGAGAAGGTTTGAAGGGTGCAGTTGCTGCTGGCGTGTGGATGAGCAGCTGCTGGCTTGATGGTGTTTGGAAGCTGCTGGTGGAAGGAGGAAGCTGGTGGTGGAAGGAGGAAGCTGGGACAGTTGCTGCTGATGTGCTGGCCGGGTGCTTGCAGGAGCTGCTGCTGATGGAGAGGTGGCTGCCAACACGTGGAGGCAGGCGTGGGCTTCACCAAGCATGCATGCAAGCACGTGGAGGTGGCTGCTGCGTTTGCTGCTGGCTGCAGGAGGGGCTGGCATGGCGGCAAGTTCAGCAAGCTACTTGAAGCTCGGTTGGAGGCCGTGGAGAACGTGCATGCATGCTGGAGAACTCGCCTGCTGGGTGCGTTGGAGTGCAGGTGCATGGACGTCCGTAGGGGCCGGTTGCCGGTGGAGAACTCGCCGGGTGCTGGCTTCACCGCAGCTGGCGTTGAGATGCAGGCTTGCAGGCGGCTGCTGACTGCTGCGTGGGTGGGACAGCACGTGGATGACAGGAGGAAGGCCGGCTTCAGGCGCAGCGTGCTGCGCTGAGAGAGGAAGAGCCGGAGAGAGGGAGAACCTGGTGCGTGTGTGCTTCACCGCAGGGTGGAGAAAGGTTGGAGATGCGTGGTATGCAGCATGCATGCACGGCTGGTGCGTGTGTGCTGGGAGAGGCTGAGAGGGAGAAAGAAAATAAAAGAGAGATCTGTGTGGAGAGAAAGAGGGAGAATCCGAGGGAGAGAAGGAGGGAGAGGAAGAGAGGAGTGCGGGGTGAGAGTTGGAAAAGGAGGAGGAGAGGGCTGCCGGGAGAGAGTTTGAACTAGAGGGGAAGAAGGGATACCGAGAGAGAGAGGGTTGCTGGAGAGAAAGTTGGAATTAGAGGGGAAGAAGGGATACCGAGAGAGAGAGGGTTGCTGGAGAGAAACCGAGAGAGAGAGAAGTAGGATCCGGAGAGAGGGATAGGAAATAGAAGAGAGGGGGGGAAGAACTGACTGGGTTGAAGGTTAGAAAGAGAGGAGGAAAGGCTGCGGGTAGGTTGTTGGAATTTATAGGAGAAATTGGAAGAGGAGAAGGAACGTAGGAGGCTTGGAGAAGGGACAGGATTCGGATTTGGAGAGGAAGAGGAAACTAGAGAAGGAAGAGGATTCGAATTTCTAAAAAGAGAGCGAGAGGGTTTTTTAAAATAAAGAAAGGAAGGGATGTGGTTGGGACATTGGAGAGACGGAAGGAAATAGTGGGTTTTAGGAAACTCCAGCGAAGGAAGGAATCAAATTGCATTTTTACCCCTGTTTTAGTTGAAATCCGCACACTAGACCTCCCCTAAATTTCCGGAAACTCCACCAGCTGCACTGCATTATCGGCATGTCCTGTTCACACAAAATAAATATAATTTAGCGCATTATCATAAAAATATCATCATATTTATTCATTTCGTCTCGGTTTTGTCGAAAAACCACAAATGCGCTATACTCCTTTAATCACATGAAATGACGATGTTTTTAAGTCAGAATTTGACGAAATTGGTACCGTTGGACTTGTTACACAATTATCTATCATTTCATGCTATTTTGCAGATAAAAACATGAGTATGATGCATATGATTGCCCTTAAATGATTAATTTAACACTTTATCATTTACTACACCAGCCGAGCCCTTCAGGGAGCGGAACTCCGGTACCTTGCCCTGGAGAAGCTGGCTCTGGCCCTCGTCTCGTCCGCGAGGAGGCTCCGGCCCTACTTCCTAGCTCATCCCATATAGGTCCTCACCGACCAGCCCCTAAGGCAGATTCTTTCCCGGCCGGAGGTGTCCGGCAGGCTGGCGAAGTGGGCAATTGAGCTAGGGGAGTTCGACATCTCCTACGCCCCTCGGGTAGCAATAAAAGCCCAGGCGTTGGCAGACTTCATCGCCGAACTTACCCCCGGCGCCCCCGCAGCACCTCGGCCGGCACCCGACGCGGTCGAAGTCGAGGCTACTTCGGCTACTACGCCGGTGGACGAATGGCGACTCTTCGTGGACGGCTCCGCGTACTCCACGGGCAGCGGCGCCGGATGGATCCTGGCATCGCCCGAAGGGGTCGTCACGGAGTACGCCCTACGTTTTTCCTTCCCAGCAACCAACAACGCCGCCGAGTACGAAGCTCTCATCTCCGGCCTCCGGGCCGCGAAGAAGCTCGGCGCCCGGAACCTGAAAGCCTTCAGCGATTCCCAGTTGATCGCCGGCCACATCTCCGGGGAGTACGAGGCTCGGGACGCGGTGATGACGTCTTATCTCCAGGTAACTCGCAAGATCCTCACCCAATTCGATTCTTGTGAAATCGTGAGGATCCCGAGAGCCGAGAACACCCGAGCCGACGCTCTTTCCCGGCTGGCGTCAACACAAGACGGGGGTGGAGGCCGAATGATCCTTGTCGAGGAGCTTGCCGAACCAAGCCTCGGCGAAACCGAAGCCATGCAAGTCACTGAGGTCGAGGTTGAGACGTGGATGACCCCCCTCGTCGCTTTCCTTCTCCAAGGAGAAGTCCCGCCAGATCCGAAGGAGGCGAAGCACATTTGACAGCGCTCATCCCACTTCCTCCTTCTGGACGGGGTGCTATACAAGAAATCCTTCGGCCGACCACTGCTGCGGTGCCTCGGCCCGGCTGAAGCCGACTACGCCGCAAGAGAAGTCCATGAAGGGATATGCGGGGCGCATGAGGGAGGAAGGGCCCTGGCTCATAAGCTCCTGAGGCAAGGCTACTGGTGGCCAACACTCCGAGAGGACGCTTTAGCCCTCGTACGGCGCTGTGACCAGTGCCAGAGGTCCAGCTCCCTCATCCACCAGGCAGCCACCCTTCTGACCCCCTTGTCCGATCCCTGGCCTTTTGCCTAATGGGGAATCGACCTCCTGGGACCTTTTCCCGTCGCCACCGGCCAGAGAAAGTTCCTCATCGTGGCGGTCGACTACGTCACCAAGTGGGTCGAAGCCGAACCCCTCGCGTCAATAACCGATAGCAATGCTTGGAACTTCGTGTGGAAATCCATCATTTGCCGGTTCGGCATCCCTCGGGCCATCATCTCTGACAATGGAAAGCAATTTGACAGCCGACGGTTCAGCGACAACTGCGCGAGCTTCGGCATACTTCACAAATTCACTTCGGTGGCGCATCCTCGAGCAAACGGCCAAGCCGAAGTCACTAACCGAAGCCTCCTGCAGGGATTGAAAACCCGCCTCGGTGAGGCTAAAGGCCGATGGGTGGAGGAGCTGCCGAGCGTTCTGTGGGCTTATCGGACGACGAGCCGAACCCCCACCGGCGAAACTCCTTTTCGCATGGCCTATGGGATAGAGGCCGTTATTCCGGTGGAAATCGGCCTTCCTTCTCCCAGGGTCGTTGCTTACAGTCCGGAGGCCAACGAGGAAGGTTTGAAAGACCACTTGGACCTCATTGAAGAGACCCGAGATAAAGCTCGTATCCGGCTGGCGGCTTATCAACAGCGCATGGCCAAGTACCACAACACTCGAGTAAAGCCCCGAAGCTTTGAAGTGGGGAGCCTCGTGTTGAGGAATGCTCATGGTTCCAAGCCAGCCGAAGCCGCAGGAAAGCTTGCCCCCAACTGGGAGGGGCCCTATCGGGTCAGGGAGGTGATCAGGCGTGGAGCTTATCGGTTGGAGACCCTTTCAGGCCAACCCCTTCCTCGCACATGGAATGTAGAGCGCCTTCGGCGTTATTATATGTAAGTCACCTCTCCCCAGGCTTTCAGCCGGAGGGTATGAATAAAGAACTCTTTTGTTCAGGAAACTTGTCATGGTTTTCTCTAAGTCCGTGTAAACCGTATCGGGAGTGGCTTCGGCCATGCAAACCGTACCGGGAGCGGCATGGTTCTCTTAAAGTCCGCAGGTCCTTCGATCCGACGAATGGCTTCGGCCATGTAATCCGGATCAGGACATGGCATGGTTTTCTCTAAGTCCGTGTAAATCGTATCGGGAGTGGCTTCGGCCATGCAAACTGTACCGGGAGCGGCATGGTTCTCTTAAAGTCCGCAGGTCCTTCTATCCGACGAATGGCTTCGGCCATGTAATCCGGATCAGGACACGGCATGGTTTTCTCTAAGTCCGTGTAAACCGTATCGGGAGTGGCTTCGGCCATGCAAACCGTACCGGGAGCGGCATGGTTCTCTTAAAGTCCGCAGGTCCTTCGATCCGACGAATGGCTTCGGCCATGTAATCCGGATCAGGACACGGCATGGTTTTCTCTAAGTCCGTGTAAACCGTATCGGGAGTGGCTTCGGCCATGCAAACCGTACCGGGAGCGGCATGGTTCTCTTAAAGTCCGCAGGTCCTTCGATCCGACGAATGGCTTCGGCCATGTAATCCGGATCAGGACACGGCATGGTTTTCTCTAAGTCCGTGTAAACCGTATCGGGAGTGGCTTCGGCCATGCAAACCGTACCGGGAGCGGCATGGTTCTCTTAAAGTCCGCAGGTCCTTCGATCCGACGAATGGCTTCGGCCACGTAAATCCGGATCAGGATACGGCATGGTTTTCTCTAAGTCCATGCAAACCGTACCGGGAGCGGCATGGTTCTCTTAAAGTCTGCGAGTCCTGCGATCCGACGAATAGCTTCGGCCATGTAATCCGGATCGGGACGCGGCGGGTTATTTTCTAAGTCTGCATAAGACGAAGCGGGAGCGGCTTCGGCCACAGAAGCCGCATCTAAAGCAGCCTTATCTGCTGACGAGATTCTATCAACGACCTATCCGAACCTACATCGGGTCTCGGCTTCGCAAGCTATAGCGAACGACGAAAAGATCTCAGATTTCGGAAAGGCCAGATCCACTCGTCATACAGAAAACAATAAGGTAAAGCCCAAAAACATCCCTTGTATTCATAAACAGAAGGAAGTACAAGCTCGGCCATATGCCTGGCCGAAGGCTTACAAAAGCGGAAAAGCAAAAACCGAGGGGAACCCTCGTATCAGTCCTCGACGACCCTCTCCTCCTCCGCCTCGACGACATTTCGGCCAGGAGAGGGAGAGGGGGAGTCAACGATCTGCACCGCTTCAGGAGCAGCAGCCTCGGCGGGAGCCTCCTCGGCGGGAACCTCCTCTGCGGGAGCCTCCTCGGCGGGAGCCTCCTCGGCGGTCTCGACTTCATCCTCAGCAACTGGAGGCGAGGCCCTCTCAGCCATGAGGTCCTTCCACCAGGATAGGAGCTCCCTCGCTTCCTCGCCCAGCGGCAGAGCTTCCCCGGTCAGATCGACGCTCGGGCAGGCCCTCTGGGCGACAGCCAGTCCGAGGTCGAAAACCGAAGAAGACGCCAGCAGCTGGGCTTGGAGGATCTCTCGAGCGTAGTCACGCCCGGCCTTGTAATCGGCTACGGCCGACTCCGCCGCCTCTTCCAGTTCCTGCTTCAGGGCCGAGACCTCCTCGGCGTGGCGGCGCTTCTCCGAAGCCCGCTGGGACTCCTTGTCATGGATATGGGCCTTGAGGGTCCGGATCTCGGCCTGAGCCGCAGCAAGCTCGCCCTCGGCCTTCGCCTGCTCCCGCTCGGCCTTCGCCTTGGCCTCGGCGGCAGCACGGGCCTCTGCTGCCCTCTCCTCTAGCTGCGCCCGCGCCCGACCACTCACAGTAGTGAGCCTGTCAATCAACGACTCGATGTGGGGCGCCGCCGAGGTGCCTTCACCGGAACCGGCTGTAGGTGCTGAAAATTTGCTCGTGTGATTTATGTGAAAAAAACTATGTTGTTTATGGTAAATTAACCTATTAAAAAAAAATGCAACTAAGGTGCTGTGATCGCCAGAAACTTTTAACTAAAAAAGCTTCAAAAGAGTTTGATCGCCTACATGTTCGAATGCGGAAGATTGAGTCCTTGGTTCCCCTCCTTCAGCCGGCTGAAGAAAGAGAGCCTCTTCTTGTTCTTTTGTTCTTGCTGTTGAATGTTGAAGATCGTCCAGAAGTTCTCCTGGCTTCGTGCTTGATTTCCCTCTTTTGATTTCTTGTTGTTGTTGTTGAATGCAGCAGAGACAGAAACAGAAACAATAAAGAAGAAATATTGATGAGAATCTAAATGGAAATATCAAAGTTAACCATTATTAGAAACATGTTTAAACAGCAACTCACTTGTTTTAGATGGCTTTGAAACCCCTTAAGAACGGATGGTTTTGGAAAATTGATGTTGTTGTGGTGTGTGTTGCATGCAGTGAGTATGAGAGAATGAAACTAATGAATGTAAATGAAATTCAGATATGAAAAACTTATGCCCAGTCCAGTTGGTTGAAGCTTTGAAGAGATGAAGATCTTGAAGAAGGATGCTGACTTCTGGAAATGGCAGCGCTCCGGCGTGGTTGCTCCGATCTTCAAATCGCTATAACGCTGAGGCTCAATAATTCTCTCTCTCCTTTTTTTTTTTAACTCCTTGAGATGCAAGGTATTTATAGGCATTTTCTGCGTTCGCGATTAACATAGAAAAATCTCGGATTTATCTACCTTAATCGACAGATAAATATTGATTAATTCATCTTTATCTGTAATTATCTAAAACGCGTCCACCTTGGATGACGCCTTTCAGATTAAATTAAGATAAGGATAAATATCCGGGAAAACTTATCTTTATCTTTATTAGCTAAAACGCGTCCACGTGTGTAGACGTCTTTTACACTAATTAAGATAAGGATAAACATCCGGAAGAGAAGTTAAAACAGCTTAGGAAACTTAAATAGCGTCGACCTTCACAGACGCCTTTTAGCTAATAAATCAATTAATTAAAATTCAAATTTAAACGCTAAAATAGGAATAAACTTTAAATGGCGTCCACATGAATCGACGCCTTTTAGGATTTTTCATATTTTAACTGAAATTTGAGTTAAAATCAATTCAATTGACTAACTTAAACATGTCTGTTCGACCCGACACTCAAAAAGATTAATAAAAATTAATCAATGATTAATTATCAGACCATTCTGAGGCATTATTATATGATATGAAATTTACTCAAAATGACGTCAAAATTAGCGTGTCTACAGCTGCCTCACCTTGGCATCGTCTTTGCAAGGGAGTGAAATGGAATGGAATGTACTGAAAAGGTGATGCCAAGGTGTGATGAGACACGCTCTTAACATCACATGATTAGAATTTTCCTCAAAATCATCAATGAAGATAGTTCAATGAAATCAATGGAATTAATCCTGTCTGGATGAGGTAGACAAGGAAATAAAATAAGGTCGATCAACCTCCTCGGAGTGGGAAGTACCCCAGGTCATAGACACTGTAGGTTTCATCATGGGGAGCGTTTGCCAGCCAATGTGGACGTACTGCAGCCATGATGGATCTTAAAAGAAAAAATAAGAAATATTGGATAAAGAATCCAATCAAGGATAGAATTCCAATGATATCTTCAAGCGAACCTCAAAGATAATCAAGATACTCAATTCAGAATGGAATATTTCATATCATGTTTGAATTGTTTGATCTAATGGTCTGAAACTTAATCAATAATTAATCCTTATCACAATGATTTCAAAGTCCTACATGATGCATGCTGGGCTAAAAGAAAAATATAAAGTCAAATAAAATATAAAATAATCAAGGATAATATTGTTAAATTGTCATTAATGAGTCAAGATACCAATTCTTGTAATCCAGTGCTAAGCCGAAGCTCGTTTATCCACGCACCGTTTCACAAAAGTGGAACCATCGTCCTCACTAATTAACAATCCAACGGCCTATCCGTGCGATTAAGAATCCTCTGGAATTATCACTGTTTTTGTTGTAGGGGAACTCAAATTCCAGTTTCATCAAAACCACAAGGTCCTTGATATGCTCTAATAAATAATTAACATATAATAATGCGAATGAATTACGTGGAAGAATACAGGGGTAGAAGTAACCGTCTTTTTAGCCACGGTCAGGACTTCTTGACTCCCACAGTGGGATCTTCTCGATATTTTCCAGCTTTATTTAGGTTTTCTTTGAATTTTCTGCAATAAAAATCATTAGTAATTCCAAAATTCAATCAAAACATCAAAACCCATAGAATTTCGGATAAATCACATAAAGAGATGAAAACGCGTCGTGTCGTGAAGACGCCTTTTAAAGTTGAAACGCGTCGCTTATGCTCGACGCCTTTTACTCACAGAAACAGGTTTCTGGCTGTTCTCTATTCGAATTCCAACTCTATCAATGCACATCCCTTTTCCAATCCGGAAAAGTCTTCCTAGGATCGCAATGTGGTCTATATAAACACCCTTAGGTTGTTCCCAAGCAATCCCACTACAATCCAAAGATCAAAAGTAGAGTTTTCTTCAAGGTTTCTTCAAAGTTCCAAGGTTTCCAAGGTTCTCTAGCTTCAAAGAGGAGGAATTCCGAAAAAGGGAGTATGAATTCTTCAAGCAAGAAGATGAAGATGTCCTTGGAGCAGTTTTCAGATGTAGAGAATCATCTTAATGGAAGAAATCCCAATCTCCAAGTAAGTTCAATCAACTTCTTCTTCAATTCTCTTCATGTTCTTCACGTTCCTCATCATGTTCCTCGTCTTTTCTTTTGATTTTCAGAACTATCCCATGTTTCCTGGCCCTAGGAAGTTTACTTCCTTACCTTGGATCCGTAAACTTGCAAAAAGCATCAAGCTTTCCATGCAAGTATTCATATCCAAGTGGAATCTTCAAGGTCTTGTAGTGCTTGCCAAGCATTACAAGAGCGCGAACGTAGATTAGGCGGCTATGGGCGCCTTGATCGAGTGGTGGCATCCCCAAACTCACACGTTCTTCTTCCAAGATTTCGAGTGCACGATTCTTTTAGAGGAGGCGGAGCTTCTTTTGGGTCTCCCAAAGACTAAAGAGAATAAAGAGAAGATAGCTTTGATGAAGGAGAGAATCACCGGTCAACAATTGTTGACATCTATCATGAAAGATCCTTCAGAAGCCAAAGGATGTCTCACTAAGAAGGGGATCAATCTCACCAAGCTAACCGAGTGGACGCTGTACGAAATTGATGATCTAAGAGAGGATGAAGCGGAGGATGTAACAAAAGCCTTAGTTACATGCCTAGCCGGTGCCTTATTCTTCTCTGCGCAGGATAACATCTTAGAAGATGACCAAGTTAGTGCTATATGCGCAATCTTCGAAGGTAAATCCATTAGCACTGCACTCTTAGCATATCTTTATAGTGGGCTTTCTGCAGCGTCTGTGGGCCGTCCTCCTTACGGATGCATGCTTCTCTTCGCCTTATGGGTTGAACTTCACTTTAAGTTTGAGCACAGCAAGAAAAGGCCTCTGAATCCCTCTCAAATTTACTTGAATAGCCCAATTCATTGCATAGCTAATGTTGTAAAGTTCAATGAGTATATGGTTAACAAAGTTCCAAAACTCAAGACCCGAGCCGATTGGAGAGAATATTTAAAGCTCATAACGTCCGACATATTCGACTCGTCTCCACTTGCTCTGGTTGGAAAACCTGTGTGGGTGCGCCGTGCAGCAGGAGCAGACCTTAAGTTGATCGGAGCCACCGAGTTTGTGCTGTACAATCCACATCGGTGCCTTACTCAACTTAGCCTGGGCCGTCGTGAATTCCCCGAGTTCTCTCCCACACTTCCGATCAAGAAGCGCGACTTGGAATCCGACGAAGACTATGAAGCCGTACAAATCATTACCACTCTATGGAACCTTGGCTTCAGTTACCGTGTAAGATCCTCTAAAGATAGAGATAAATGATTGAAATTTCCATATCTTAAAGGTCTTCATGAAATCCTTCCTTGAAAGTCCCTTTCTCTTTTATTCATGATGTAATAAAGAATTTTATTGAATAAAGAAGTTTTTTTTTTTTTTTTTTATGCCTCAAAACCTTTCCTCAACTTTCTGTGAAGTGCACATGATTTTTCCTTTAGAGAAAACTTGATTTTTCCTGAAAATTCAACAGTTCGGGTTCTGTTTAATGCAAAACGCGTCCAGTCAGAAAGACGCTTTTCAATAATAAATTCAATGAAAAAGTTAAAACGCGTCTGCCTAACCTGACGCCTTTCAACCATAATTCTTTCCCAGAAATTCAATTTAATCCTAAACCCGATTTAAACGTTAAACATCGTCTGTACATCCTGACGCCTTTCAACCATAATTCTTTTCCAGAAATTCAATTTAATCCTAAAAAACCCGATTTAAACGTTAAACCGCGTCTGTACATCCTGACGCCTTTAAACTCTCTCTCCTACTTTTTCCAGGATTCTGTCATTAATTCCATGATTAATTCTCTTAAACGCGTCAATACAGTAAGACGCCTTTCATGATTTTCCTCTGTACGGTTCTGACAAAAATATTGAAACGCGTCTGCCTATATGGACTTCTTTCATTCAAATTCAAACCTCTGTCAGTGCCGCCTCAACTTTTGCGCCCTAAAACGCGTCATCCTGAGTAGACGCCTTTCAGCCTTTCGTTAACAGACCCGCGAAGACCCCCTTTCTTCCTCACTTTTCCAAAAAACTCTCCCCCTTCCTCTCCGGCGGCGATTTCCGAACTCCGACGATCTCTCCCTCAAATCTTCCTCTTCTCAAGCCATGGAGCGCGGTGAAGGTTCCGGGAAGACGAAGGTCATAGCCAAGAGGAGGCGGAGGCAAGAAGAAGCTCCCGAGGAGGTTCCGGCGGCTCTTGCGGAGGCGGCGGCGTTCTTGGAGGAAGAACTCCCTCCACCGGCACCCATGGTGGTAGAAGAAGAAGAGGAGGGCGACCTCCACACGGTAAGCTTCCTATGGGTGTGGTTGTATGAAGAAAAGAGAGAGAACGGGATTCTTGAAAGAATCCGAAATCTGGGCTTGAAAGGCGTCCAGACCAGGTGACGCCATTCAAAAGGCGTCGCCTAGGGTCGACGTCTTTCAAGATAAATTCCGGATTTTTAAATAGGAATAAAAATTTTGAATCGCGTCAAGGCACGTTGACGTGTTTTAAAAGACGTCCATGTAGGTTGACGCCTTTCAAAACAGAACTGATTTTCCTGTTTTTATTAATTACTGACCCCTTTTTATGTTTTTTATTTGCAGGGAGTGATGAGGGCTAGGATTTCATGGGACCTAGTGATAGGGGCTTACAGAGGGCTCCCGGATTTCCAGAAGGCGCGCCTGCGTCAGATGGGATTCGGTGAAGTGTTGGACATCGAGCCATTCTGGCTTGATCTAGTCCTCTTGCAGGTCTTGAGAGAGAGATGGCATGCGGAAAGTCGGGCATTCCTAATGCCATGGGGGCATATGATCCCCACCCTAGAGGATGTGACCAGGATTACCGGCCTCCGGGTAGAGGGCCGACCTGTGAGTGGGGTGACCTACCCCAACTACCAGGGATTGGCAGAGGCTTTATTAGGGATAGAGGTATCCAGCATAGGTAGAGAGTCTAGGATGGTCCCTAGGGTAGAGGTAGAGGCTGCACTAGGATTAGATGAGCCCCGGCGTCGGTCTGACAAGACCCAGGAGGAGTTTAGGATTAGACTAGCCGAGTCGTCCTCCTCAGTTTACTGCAGCGACCCTGATCAGGTAGAGGAGGTAGATAGACAGCTTAGAGTCTTCTTAGTTTTCTTTTTCGGTAGGTTGCTCTTCGGTACGAAGGGCGACCATATCCACTGTAGATTTCTTTACTTGTTAGATGACCGAGGTAGCCTAGGAGAGTATGCCTGGGGTGCAGCCCTTCTGGCTCACCTCTTTGCCGATCTATCCGCGGTCACGCCGGACCGTGAGACTACTATCAGTGGCTTCTCACCATTTCTTCAGGTATTAAAGTGTTTAATTACTTGTTATATGCAGTGTAATATGATATGATGCTTCTTCTAACCTATATGTTCATGAATGCAGGTGTGGAGCTACTACTATTTTCCGCTCGGCAGAGCGAGGATTATCCGTCCGAACACCGTCCCTTTCGCCTGCCGTTGGCAGCCGATTGTGGACACGGCTCCACAGCATCACCAGCTGACGGCCCTCCGCCGTCAGTTTCTGGATTATCCAGAACTCCTGGTAAACTTTTTAACTTGTTTAATCTTATTAAATGCAATCTTTTATTAAATGCAAGTTATTTATGAATGCATCTAACCTATATGCAGGTTATCTGGCGCCCATACTTGGGCATGAATGAGGAGGGTCAGCCGTGGGTGACGGCTGGCAGGAGGCGGTTCGGGAGGCAAATGTGGGTGCATTGCCTCAATGAGATCGAGCTCCTCCGCCTTCGGCTCGTGATGAGGACCCTGGGCCTCCACCAGGAATGGATTGACGAGGAGGTCCCGGAGGGCATCGGAAGGAGCATGAGGGGCAAGCAAGCCCTCACCGACTGGCGTGCCAAATTCCCGGAGCAGTACGAGGATTGGCACCGTCGGGGCGTACGGGTGGAGTCACGGGCGGTGAGTAGCGAGGCCTACCTCCAGCAGTACCGGGCCCACTACGCCGATCAGCTTCGGCTCCTCCGACCACTCGATGTAAGTATGCATTCATGCTTCTTTAATTTTATTATTATCTTGATTTGTATTTGTGAATGAATGTATGTATGACATGCAGGACGCGCGTGATGCGGTCATCGTTGACCTCCGGGCCCGCCTACATGATGCGGAGGCCCAGCTAGAACAAGTTCAGAAAGAACTATATGACTTGGTATGTATGAATGAATATGAATGCATGTTTTAATTAATTGATTGTTTTGGCGATTAACCACTGACAGTTATCTTTCGGTGCAGCGAGCCGTCTACACCCAGGCGGCTCCTCCTACTCATGGAGCTTCATCTTCCTCGTCCGCTCATGATGCTGCTATGGCTGACCTCCAGAGTCAGCTCGCCTGCGCTATCCACCGGGCTTCTCTCGCGGAGGAGGACCGTGCTGCTCAGGTAAGTTCTTCAATTTTTGAATTCTGAAATTGATTACCTGATTATTTTGACTGCCTTGGACTAACAAAATCTTCCTTTGCAGGTTGCTGAGCTTCAGGAAGCCCTTCAGAGGGCTGAAGCGGAGATAGAGCATGCCCGTGCTGCAGCGGCTCGTGCCGAGGCTGATGCAGAGCGGATCCGGGCTCTAGAGGAGCAGGTGGCCCTTCTTTCGACAGGAGATCTTGCACGCCTCCAGATTCGCCTGGAGGTTGTGATTGAGGAGAGAGACCGCGACCGCCTTCGACTGGAGGCTATGCAGGGCCGCTTGTCGGTTGCGGAGCATGAGCGCAAGATGGTGGAGGAACGGTTCCAGCGAGCTCGGCAGCGTGCCCATGAGCGTGGTCTGACCAGCGCCTTTACTGCTAGTGCTGCTGTATCTTCCGGACATGCAGGTCCGAGTGCGATGAGACCACCTCCACCTCCTAGTCGAGGGCCAGCACCGGATGCGCCTGACGAGGCCCAGAGCCAGTTGGACGAGGGCGGAGGGGAGAGCCAGCCTTGAGGGCTTATGTATCTTTTCTTTTTTCTTCATGTATCATGTACAAAAAACGCCTTCTGATAATATACATGAAACTTTTGGCTCCAATCTTGTGTTCCTGTATTTATCTTGCATCCTGTACACACTTAACAAACAGGTTAAGTATCTATTTAGGCTTAGCCCCTTGCCTGACCAAATAAATGGTCAATCAATCTTTTCTTCAATAAATGGTCAAGGGGCATAGCCTTTATTAACAAAGGTAATGAGAATAATCAAATTTAAGCAAAGTGCTACATACAAGCAAACAGATGCTCGCTAAAAATAAAAGGGATGAAACATACTAAATGCAACAAGCAGATGCTAATTGAAATGTTTTTTTGTTGTTTTGAAATATTCATTTTTGTTTGTGGTTTTGAAATATACGCTTTTTTTTGAATTTTGACATATGTATTTTTTTAAATTTTTGACATATGTATTTTTTTTGACTTTGACATATATATTTTTTTTGAATTTTTGACATATGTATTTTTTTTGTTTTTGTTGATTTCTGAAAACATGTATATTTTTTTTGGATTTTCGAAACATATGTATTTTTTTTCGATTTTTTGACATATGTATTTTTTTTTGTTTTTTTTGACTAAAAGATCAGCATGATACTTAGATCAAAAGATCATATTCATTTATTAACTTAATTCCCAAATTGTTCTTTAACAACTCAACTTAAACCCATCGTGTTTGAATTTGTGTTTCCATTCGTGATCCCATTTGATGATTTGACCCTTAGTCAATCTAAACCATTCCTTAAGTTTGAAGTACATCTCTTTAGAAAGAAAAGATGAATGAATTTAGAAAACCCATGAGAAGGTTCCGGAGACTTAAAAAGATGTCCCTTTCCTACCCTAATATCCGTTGGGGTTCGGTCATTTCTTTCCGGGGTATTTATCGACCTTGCGTTCCCTTTCATTTCATTTCATGGCCTTGATGTAACGTTTGTAATGTAATGGCCTTTTGATTTGACATTTGGCTTTTTGCCATGCTTTTCTTTTCTTTCTTTTCTGCTTCTTTTAGGACGGATCTCCCCCTTTTTTTTATGACGGCCTCGTACTAAGATGGCGGGTATTCTTGGTTGTCTATTCTAAGCCTCGTTCCGACATCATGGGCCGAGTATAAAACAGAATTTTGCTTTAAAAATGAATGATTTGTACTTTACACTTTCGGTCAAACTTTCGATATTCTTTAGGACTTGTCATCTCTTGTTACTCACGAATCAAACGTGTCAGTGTGTGTAGTAATAGGCTTGAAATTAAGTTATTCAGACTGATAAGGAAATTTGAGTTTATAAATTTTCTGATTCCACTGGTCTTTGTACCATACTGATCGACTCTTTAACCTAAGGGTAGTATTTCTTAAGATGTAAACCATTCCAAGGATGTTTTAGCTCCTCTCCTTCTGCATTAACAAGACGATAAGCATTACCAGGAAAAGCGTGCGATACAACATAAGGTCCTTCCCAGTTGGGTTGGAGCTTAGAACGCGGACCACCAGGTTTTATAAAAATTCTTTTAACAACCATTTCACCGACTTTGAACTTACGTTCAATGACTTTCTTTTGATAAAAACGTGCTAGTCTATTTTGATAAACTTTTGCATGATTAGCAGCTGACCATCTTTTCTCGTCTAAAAGTTCCAATTGAGCAAGGAGTGCTGAACGATGTTCATCAATGGAAAATTCCTTATTCAATTGTACTCTTAATGACGGTATGAGGATCTCATATGGAACTACCGCCTCCATTCCAAATGTTAAGGAATAAGGAGTTTGCCCAGTGGGCGTGCGGATTGATGTTCGGTAGGCCCATAAAGCCTCAACCAATTTTTCTGGCCAATCTGTGAATTTGTTAGATTTGCACGTCTTTTTGATGATTTTTATCAAAGTCTTATTTGTTGCCTCTGCTTGGCCATTGCCTTGCGGATAATAAGGAGATGAATGATGCAATGCAATTTTATACCTGTTACAAAGGTCCTTCAATTCTTGTGACACGAACTGCGGTCCGTTGTCGGTGACGATGGTGCTTGGAATTCCAAATCGGGTGATGATGTTCTTCATGATGAACTTGCAGACGGTTGATGCTTTGATCTCCACGTATGCTTCAGCTTCTGCCCACTTGGTGAAGTATTCCGTTGCCGTGAGAATGAAAGATTTTTGCTTGATGCCGGAATCGGGATTACCAAGAGGTCCAATGATGTCGAAGGCCCACATGGAGAAAGGCCATGGGGAAGAAACAGGATGGAGTGAAGATGCAGGAGAATGAATTTTGTCGGCATGAAGCTGACACTTAGCACACCTACGGACATATCCTACACAGTCTTCTTCCATGGTTGGCCAATAAAATCCTTGTCTAAGGATTTTCTTTGCTAACATCTGTCCATTGACATGACCACCACAAACTCCACTATGAGCTCCTTCCATAACCTTCCAAAGCTCATCTTCGTCTAGACATCTCAGAAGAACTCCATCAAAACCTCTCTTATACAGTGCTCCCCCAACTAAGGTGTATCGTTGAGCAACTCTCCTGATAGCTCTCTTCTCCTCAGTTGTAGCTTCCTCAGGATACGATTGATCTTCACAATATTTTGCAATTTCATAATACCATGGCTTCTGTTCATCATCCATCTCTTCTAACAGCTCTATTAACATGATTTCTCTTTTCTCAATGATATCTCCATCTCTGACTTTCTTCAGCAACTTCTCCTTAGTTCTAAGGAATGAAGGATCTTTCACGGCAGGTGAAAGACGCCTATGAACTATGATTGATTCAGATTGTTTGCTGATTGGAAAATCAAGAGAAGATGCAAGTGAAGCTAGAGCGTCAGCTAAGATGTTCTGATTCCTAGGGACATGGACAAAGATCAATTTCGTGAAAAGCTTTGAGTAAGCAGAAGTAAGTTCTTGATAAGGCTTGAGCTTGGGATCAAGAGTTCGATACTTGGTCAGCACTTGGCGAAGAATCAGTTGGCTATCACCTACGATCCTGAGTTTGGTAGCACCATGGAAATGAGCAGCTTCGAGGCCAGCAAGAAGTGCCTCGTATTCAGCTATATTGTTTGTGACTGGAAAATCAAGCTGAAAGGCTTGTGGAATGGTGATACCTTCAGGTGATAACAGAACAATACCGATCCCTCTTCCATGAGAATCCAGAGCTCCGTCAAAATGCAGAGTCCACATATCATCTCTGATTTGATTTACGGACATCAGTTCCTCATCCGGAAACTCTGATCGTACTGGATCAAATCGGGGAAGGGGATGATGAGCTAGATGTTCTGCTATGGCATAGCCCTTGATCGCTTTCTGTTGGATATAAGTGATATCGAATTGAGATAGAAAGCTTTGCCATCGCGCTAACCTATCAGTAAGAACATATTTCTCCAAGAGGAATTTGATCGGATTCATCCTAGTGATGAGATGGACTTCATGGGCCAGAAAATAATGCTTCAATTTCTGAACAACCCAAACCAATGCTGCACATGTTTTCTCCATCGCTGTATATCTCTGTTCAGCGGGGTTGAGAAGTTTAGAGAGATAGTAGGCTGCCCTCTCTTTTCCTTCTTCATCCTCTTGTGCTAAGACGGCCCCCACAGCATCATCCAGGACTGAAATGTAAAGTATCAATGATTTGCCTGGAGATGGTGGTCTCAAAACAGGAGGACTTGCTAAATAATTATTTAATCCATCGAATGCCTCCTGACACTTATCGTCCCAATCAAATTTGACTCCCGGCTTGGTAAGCTCGTAAAACGGCTTACACCTTTGTGAGTGCTGAGAGACAAAACGGCGAATAAATTGCAACCTCCCGATTAATCCTCTTAACTCTTTCAAGTTTTTAGGAGGTGGCATTTCTCTAATAGCCTTCGCCTTGTTAGGATCGATCTCAATTCCCCGTTTACTGACGATAAATCCAAGCAATTTTCCTGAAGATACCCCGAATACACATTTCTTGGGGTTCATCTTTAGCTGATATTCTCTCGATCTTTCTAATACCCTTGCCAAAACTTTGGCGTGCTCAGCCTTTGTTTTCGATTTAACCAATAAATCATCCACATACACTTCCAGATCTATGTGCATCATGTCATGAAATATTGCCATCATGGCCCTTTGATAAGTGGCTCCAGCATTCTTTAATCCAAATGGCATGACAACATAACAGTATGTTCCCCAAGGTGTAATGAATGATGTTTTCTCTTGATCTTCTTCTGCCAGCTTAATCTGATTATATCCTGAAAATCCGTCCATAAATGATAACGTCTCATAGCCAGCGGTATTATCGATGAGTACATCAATATGAGGCAATGGAAAATCATCGTTAGGACACGCCCGGTTCAAATCGCGGAAGTCAATGCAAATCCTGACCTTTCCGTCCTTCTTCATAACCGGAACTATATTGGCCACCCATTGTGGATAAAGGACAACTCTAATAAATTTGGCTTTATGCAACTTATCGACCTCTTCCTTCATCTTTAAAGCCATTTGTGGGTGGAATTGCCTCAATTTTTGCTTGACAGGGCTAGCTCCTTCCTTTAATGTCAGCCTGTGTTCAACTAAAGACGAGTCTAACCCCGGCATATCTTCATAATTCCAGGCGAAAGTGTCCTTATAGTCCTTGAGCACTTGTACCATTGCCTTCTCATCCTCTGTAGAAAGATTTTTACTGACGAGGACAACCTTAGGTTCGTCTTCAGTCCCTAAATTAATTTCTTTGGTGGGCTCTTCCACGGCAGCTGAGGGTTCATCAAATCTCTTCACTCCACTGGCATACGCCTCAGCCGCGTCCTCGTCATCTTCCTCTTCAACAATGGGGTCCTTTTCATGTACTAATTCATATACCCCGTACCCATCATTGACTGACTCATCGTCCATGCAATCTTCTGGCATCTGAATTGGATTTTCTAAAAGCTGAGGGATCAAAGAGCAAGAAGAGCATTTATCAACTAAGTCCTGGAGGTATCTATCTGGAATTTGCCTACCCTTAGGCTTCCTAGACTTACTAACATGACTAGACTGCCTAACTTCACTAAACTCACTATCATAGCCTAACGAAGACGAAGCAGGATGAAAATCCTGGGATACAAGTGGGAATACAAGAGAATCCTCCCGAGAGGAGGGGCAGAGTAAATCTAGAAGAGAGTCTTGACCGAAGGACCCGCGCGATGGGGTGCAATCGGACAAGTAAGATGTTTCCTCAATGAGGATTTGGGAAGAATTTGTTGCCAAATTGGCGTTTTTTTTTGGAAAGTGAAAGAATTAAACATAAAGCAAGAATGAATAAAAATGGGAGGAGAATCAGACGGAGGAAGTGGCACCAAGGCCAAAGGATTGGGGGGATCATATAGTAATATGTCCCAGATCAGATTATACAACCTCTCTAGATCGAGAGGAGGTTGTGGTATAATGTCCCGAAGGGACAGAGTAATCACGACGGGCGGAGCCCGTGGAATATCTTCAATTATGACCCGCGACCAAGTCGGGGTCAAGAGTAGTGTACGAAGAAGAGTATGGAGCATGAAGACATGTGAAGGATATGTCCCCCTCCAGAGCAGATCTGTTGTGTAACCAGCTTCATAGGGGTCATCTGGTTCCCCTTCGTCAGTCTCTTCAGATAGCAGTATCCGCTTGTCAAATATAGCACCAGGGCTTTCAATCAGTTCATCAATCTGCGGCGGCCACTTAGGTTCTGCAGGATCCAGGAACAGTCTGTTCAGTGCAATATACAGGTCTCTGAAGTCGAACCACCTGTACCATTCACATTCAGGGTCATGAAATTTCCTCCTTTTCATAGGCCGCAGAGCCTCCAAGGATTGGTACGTAAGTAATTCAGAGCAATGTCTGGCCAAGTCCCTCCCATAAATATCATGGAAGTCAAAACAGGAAGTAATGACCACCGTATTGTCGTAGCTAAGTATGGGCCCTTTTACAAAGTGTGTACACAGGGTCCATGTTAGGGGATCTCGACCTTCTTTGAGTGGCGTAGACATTGCCTCCCAGATTTTCGGGCCTTCTTTGATCTCTGTTTTCTGAACCGGATCTTGCTTCAGTTTTATTGGCCTATAGCCCAGACCACTTCCAGGTGCTGCTCGATGATTTCTGACAGGAGTGGTCCTGCCTTGCAACTGTGTGCCTAGACCTTTCCCAGGCTCGTAGCCGTTCTTCATCATGATCCTCCATCCTGGGGTACTCATGCACTTCCCCCTTTTGATAGCATTTAATGGATATGGAGAGATAGTAGCGGCTTTCAGAGGATCAGCCACTGGACGGTAGACCTGTAATACCGACAGAAAAGGTTGTCGGCCAGGTGAAACAACAGACTTAATGTTCAAGGAATGAGCAGCAGCAAGGATCGGCATGCTCGTTACTTTAATTATTCGTCCTTTGTAAGGAAATTTGAGGCATTGATGATTCGTAGAAGGAATCGCCTCGAGAGTTTTAATATAAGGACGACCTAAAATGGCATTTATGGAAGGGTCGATTTCCAAGATGTGAAATTCGACCTCTGCATGACTTACAGGGCCCAGCTCCACCTTTAAATAAACCATTCCCAGAGGGGAAAGGGTAGAATTGTCATATGCTGTTACTGATATGGGGCTGGGCAGCCATTTTTCTTTGGGCACACCGCATAACTCCAGGGTCTTCGGAGGTAAAACATTGATCGAAGCCCCTGTGTCGACCAGGCATGCATCCACGACCTTCTTACAGATGTTGACCGTGATACTCAGAGCCATGCTTCTGGCTGCTGGCGGTGCTAGTTCCGATGTATGAAATGTTATAGAGGGCTGATCCCCCTGAGGAACTAGTAGTGCTGCAATCTTCTCTTCCGGCACGTCTTCATTGACCATCACCTTCTGCAGATATTCCATTAAAGCTTCTTGGTGACTCTTGGATCTTTTGATCAGTTCGAGTATAGTGATCCGTGCCGGTGTCCGATCCAGGTGTTTCAACAGGTCGTATTGAGTGCCTGGTGCACTCTCTTCATTGTGGGCTTCCTCAGTCGGCTGTGATGGGCCATCTCTGACTGTGGACTGAGGAAAGACCTTGTTGAAAATCCTTCCACTCCGGAGCGCGTGTTCCTCAACCGTGGAGGATCCGGGTGACACCTTAAGTACCGCAGGGTTGGATGGTGCGGATGGCGTAGAGGGTTGGTAGGTAGGTGATGGCGTAGGGCTCGGCGTAGGGCTAGGTGGTGATGGCGCGGTGCGGATTAAAGGTCTAGAGGGTTGGATAGTGGATGGGTAAGTGGTTGGTGAAGTGGGGAATGGTACGCGTAATAGCGGTCTAGATGGTAAGGGCATATCTGGATAGGCGGTAGTGGTAGTGGGTGAAGTAGGAAATGGTATGCGTAATAATGGCCTAGATGGTAGGAGGGGCGCGTTGTTGGTTTGCGGGGGGTTATATGATGGAGGCGTAGTGGTGCGGGGCGTAATGGGTCTAAGGAAGGTGGGTAGCGGTAATGGGTTATTGGGTGTGGGCGAGTGGTATGTAGGTGTGGGTATGGGGGTAATGGTAACGGGTTGTGGCCTTGGTATGTGGATGGTGCGGCGTGGTGGTCGCTCTGCGGTACTTTGAACGTGACCCGTTGAACAAAGAGAGGAAGAGTCCTCTACTCTCCACTGCTGCCCACGACCAGCCTCAGACTGGCTGTTCGTCAAGATGGGAGCAACCTGGTTTTGGTTCTGATGCTCCGGGAGTGGATTCTGCACTATGCCCATGTTGGGTGGTGCTACTGCCTGTGCCGGTGGTCTTGCTTGCTGCTGCTGCTGCTGCGGTCTTCTTGCCTTCAGGGCTGTTATGTACTTCTTCATTTCCTCCCAGTCAATGCCGCCCTGCTCGTTGAGATCATGGATATAATCTCTGAATTGAAAGCAGGTGTCAATGGTATGCCCAGGTTGCCTGTGAAAGTAGCAATACCTAGACGTATCGGCATTTTGAGGCCAGACGGCCTTCTCCCTCGGCAAAACTAAGGCATTGGCTGCCATTAAAGCGCTGAAAATATCCGCCAAGGATTCTGGGAGGGCCGGGTACTCTGCCCTTTTCGGGCCTGGAGGTCTCCTTTGTTGGTTGTAGTCACCAGGAGGAGGGACATTGTGGTACGCCGGCGGTGCGCGCGGCTGGTACTGCGGCTGTTGCTGTTGCTGCTGATGTGGCTGCTGATACTGCTGTTGCTGTTGCGGCTGTTGCTGTAGTTGTTGCTGACTCGGCTGCTGGGGCCGCTGGTACTGTTGTTGGTAATGAGGGTTCTGCTGCTGCCTGTACCCCTGCTGACTCGGCTGTGGTGGCCTTTGGTACTGCTGATTCCTCACAAACTGGGGCGAGTTATTGTTCATGGTACTGACCTGCTCGTGAGAGAGCGTGCCCTCAGTAGTTGGACCTGAGCTAGGAAAATTCGGCACTGCAGGCTTCCGAGGTGGAGGCCTGTTAGGTCTATGAGGATCAAAGACGCTAGAGAACGTAGCGTCCTTGAAAGCATTCTGGCAGTACCGTGCCCTTTCATAGAGCTCTGCCATGTTCGTCAAATTGTTCAAGGAGAGGACTAGCTTGAACTGGGGCGTGGCGTTGGAAATCAACATTTTCACTTGTTCGGATTCGGATAAGTGATCTTTCACATTTTCAACCAGGCCCCGCCACCTGTCAGCAAAACTGACAAACTCCTCGTCCGGTTTCATCTTTTCTGCAATAAGATCCGTGATAGACAAGGAGGGTGCAACTCTGTCCTGGTATCGTTGGATAAATTTGCGTGAAACGATACCGTAATCCTCTACTTCTGAGGGTTCCAGAGAAAAGAACCACTCGAGGGCTGGTCCCTCTAGGGATCTCCTGAACAAGAAAGCCAATGACCTCTTATCATTCTGCCAAAAGGAGGATTCGTACATGAACTCCTTCAGGTGCGTGAAGGGGTTACCAGTACCGTTATACTTTCGATACACTGGCATTTCAGAGGGTGGCAGATGGAACACTGGCAGGCTCGGTAAGTTAATTTCTGGCACAGCTTTAACCCCCATCATCTTCTGAAGATTGTTGAACTGCTCGTCCATGCGCTCCATCTTGGCCAGCAACGTCTGCGTGGTCAGATCTGCCTGGGGAGGAGGAGGAGGAGGAAGTACCTGATAGGCCTGCTGCCTAGAGTACGTTGGACAAGAAGGGTAATAAGGATGAGGCCCGGCAGAGTTTCCGCCATGCCCGAGGGCATTTTGATAAATGGGCGTCTGCGGTCTAGCCGGTTGCCTGGATGACGAAAGTTGTGGCCCAGTTGGCCGAGAAGTAAGATGAAGGCCTTCCATGGCCGGTTGGATATAAGGAGGAGGAGGAGGTTGTTGAGGGACAACGGGGGGAGCCATAGGGTTCGGCTCAGCAGGCTGCATGGGTGCCTTCCCCTTCAAAATGGACTGGATCGCCTCGAACTGCTGAGGGTCCAGTCGGGAGGCAAGAACTCCCAGAGCATTGACGAGATCCATAGGATCGGAGGATGAGGGATCATGCTGATTCATGTCCCCCTCAAGGTCAGGATTGGGAATCGCATATTCATGCGGAGGAAGATCAGGATATCGATCCTGTGGATGAAAGAGTGGGGTCCGGACATTCCCATCTTGTCGATATGGAATGGGGATGGAATTATGGGAGGCATCAGCATCTCTCCCGTTCTCGTAGTTGAAATCAGAATTGCGAGGGGCATTAGCATCTCCCTCGTAGTTGATAATGGCGTCTTGGGCCATACTCAAATCTCTGCCTGATCGCAGCAACATTATATTAGATTCTCTTTTCAGAAAATTAATCAAACAAGTTGTGCAGAGATAAATCAAACAAGTGGATGCTTAACGTGATTTCAGGATTCCTTGTTGAGTTATTTGAATTGGATTAAACCATAATTTCGCTCAGGGAAGGATCCTAGTTTCAGTTTGATTTCCACCGTTATTCTCTAAGGTTCTCTCTCATAACGCTTTCGGAATCTAGCCGGGACTTCAATTGGTACAACCAGCCCGATGATCAAGGAGGAATACCTTGATTTTGGGGACTTATGGAGGTCTCAACGTCAACTTCTCTAGTCTGATCAAGGGAACAACCCAATCAGAGAGAGTTGCTAACGTCGAGTAATGTGTTCCTAAGAAAAGGAGGGTTTTAGCCTCAATGCGTATGCCCTGCGACCTGGATGGCCTCTAATGCTTAATAGAGTAATGGATAGCTAGCACTCAACACAGAAATCTGGAAACTGAAAAATAATTAAGAAACTGTCTGAATCGCGTCGATTATAGTCGACGCTATTCAGAACAGAATTTAATTCTTTCGCAGAGAACAGATGCAAACAGCAGAGAAAACCTGGAAAATAACTAAAAACTGTCTGAATCGCGTCGATTATGGTCGACGCTATTCAACACAGAACTTAATTATTTCACAGAAACAGATGTAAACGACAGAGATAATCTGGAGGCTAAAAGGCGTCCAGGTGTCCTGACGCGGTTTTGAAACGCGTCGTTGTTCCTGGACGTTTTTCAGTTCGCAGAAACAGATTTCCAGAAGGATTTTCTGGGTCGAATCCTCCTTAAACAGGGAAAAATGCAGTAAACAATCGACTCATGCAAAGATTTTTAGTTTCAGATTTTAAACAGGATGATTTACTATCTAAACAACTAAGAAATCACGCAATCACACAGCATTTTATCACAAAAAACAGCGTTTGAACTAATCAAGGGGAGGCAAGATCTTGCCACTGGGGTGTGCACGTGGTGCACGAGGGAAATTAAACAAACTAAACACTCACCAATTGGTGAGGACGTGTCGAAAGACACAAGTGGTGCACCGTGGGTGCCCGGTATGATAATAGCAAGAACAAAAGAAATTAAAAGACGGCGAGACCAAGTCCCACCGTGATCGCCAAAAGAGCTGTAGGTGCTGAAAATTTGCTCGTGTGATTTATGTGAAAAAAACTATGTTGTTTATGGTAAATTAACCTATTAAAAAAAAATGCAACTAAGGTGCTGTGATCGCCAGAAACTTTTAACTAAAAAAGCTTCAAAAGAGTTTGATCGCCTACCTGTTCGAATGCGGAAGATTGAGTCCTTGGTTCCCCTCCTTCAGCCGGCTGAAGAAAGAGAGCCTCTTCTTGTTCTTTTGTTCTTGCTGTTGAATGTTGAAGATCGTCCAGAAGTTCTCCTGGCTTCGTGCTTGATTTCCCTCTTTTGATTTCTTGTTGTTGTTGTTGAATGCAGCAGAGACAGAAACAGAAACAATAAAGAAGAAATATTGATGAGAATCTAAATGGAAATATCAAAGTTAACCATTATTAGAAACATGTTTAAACAGCAACTCACTTGTTTTAGATGGCTTTGAAACCCCTTAAGAACGGATGGTTTTGGAAAATTGATGTTGTTGTGGTGTGTGTTGCATGCAGTGAGTATGAGAGAATGAAACTAATGAATGTAAATGAAATTCAGATATGAAAAACTTATGCCCAGTCCAGTTGGTTGAAGCTTTGAAGAGATGAAGATCTTGAAGAAGGATGCTGACTTCTGGAAATGGCAGCGCTCCGGCGTGGTTGCTCCGATCTTCAAATCGCTATAACGCTGAGGCTCAATAATTCTCTCTCTCCTTTTTTTTTTTAACTCCTTGAGATGCAAGGTATTTATAGGCATTTTCTGCGTTCGCGATTAACATAGAAAAATCTCGGATTTATCTACCTTAATCGACAGATAAATATTGATTAATTCATCTTTATCTGTAATTATCTAAAACGCGTCCACCTTGGATGACGCCTTTCAGATTAAATTAAGATAAGGATAAATATCCGGGAAAACTTATCTTTATCTTTATTAGCTAAAACGCGTCCACGTGTGTAGACGTCTTTTACACTAATTAAGATAAGGATAAACATCCGGAAGAGAAGTTAAAACAGCTTAGGAAACTTAAATAGCGTCGACCTTCACAGACGCCTTTTAGCTAATAAATCAATTAATTAAAATTCAAATTTAAACGCTAAAATAGGAATAAACTTTAAATGGCGTCCACATGAATCGACGCCTTTTAGGATTTTTCATATTTTAACTGAAATTTGAGTTAAAATCAATTCAATTGACTAACTTAAACATGTCTGTTCGACCCGACACTCAAAAAGATTAATAAAAATTAATCAATGATTAATTATCAGACCATTCTGAGGCATTATTATATGATATGAAATTTACTCAAAATGACGTCAAAATTAGCGTGTCTACACTGGCGGGATCCCCCTCGGCCTCCAGAAGCTTGAGCCGGAGCAGCTCCTGTTGGTGCATCAGGACGCTACCCGTCATAGCAGCCTGCGGACCGAGAGCAGATCAGGGTCAGAGAATCAAGACAGCTAAGGAAGGCCAGGTTGAAGGATCTTCGGACTTCTTACCTGAACCGCCAACCGAGCGCTCATCGCCGCCAGGTCGGTAATCGAATGCTCCTTCAGCTCTTCGAAAGCTGAAGGGAGAGTGAGGCTACTGAGCAGACGAAGGCACGTCTGCGGGTCCTCCATACTCTCATCTTTGTACACCCCCGGCACGGGGTGCCACCATTCACGCTGCGCCCGGGGCGCCCGCGACCCAGCGCCTCCGTCACCGGCCCCTGCCGATACGGCCGGAGGGGAGTCGCCCCTCGACGCCTCGGGAGACGCCAGCCTTGCGGCCCTTCGGGCCCCGGCGCTCCTCCTGACCAGCGAAGCCACCTCCGCCTCTTCGGCCTCCTCTTCCCGGGGGCGCTTCGACGCTCGGCCGCCCCTTCGAGCGGCGAATTTTGTCTTCTACTCCCTCTCGAGAGCAGCGGCGGCAGCGCGACCCTCGGCGGAGGCCGCAGTCCTTGGGACCCCGCCTCGGGTCCTCGGAGCCCCAGCGCCTCGGCCAGACCTGCCTACCGCTTACGGGGCCGGCGCCCAGCCTGAACCGCGCTGGTCGGATATCAGGGCGAGGAGGTCGTCAAGATCGGCCATTGCTGCAAGCAAGAGTGACGCGTTAGAAACGAGACAGTGATCAAGTGCAAATGTAGAGCCGACTTACCCTCGGCCGAACTTCATCAGCATCCTCAGCCGGAAGAGCTTCGGCCAGAGGAGCGGCAGCCCTTCCTCCGCGGCCTTGCGGAGTCTCCCCGGGAGGAAGATAAGGGGAGGCCCGCGCCGGATCGGACTGAGGGTCCGGCCAGACCCCGGCGTTCACCAGCCGCTCCGACGCGCTGAGGAGCCCCGAGATGTCGTACGGGGCCTTAACCTGGACATGGCCCACGAGAGTGCTCTGCACAGGGGTCAGAGCAGGAGGGTCCGAGAGGCCTGCAGCCAGCGGCGCCCATTCGGTGGGGAAGGGCCACACGCCCTTCTCGTTCTCTGGCAGAGAGACGAAGATGAACTTCCTCTTCCAGCCGTGGATGGACGAGGGCTTCCCGGAGAAGATGCTTCGGCCGACCCGAGGGACGAAGCAGTACCACTCGGACTTCCCCTGCCTTTGGATTTTGAAGAGATAACGGAAGACATTGATGGAAGGGCGGATCTTCACATGAGCGAAGATGCTCAAAAATCCGTACACAGTACGCCAAGAATTGGGAAAGAACTGAGACGGGGCCAGCCCGTAGAAGCTAAGGAGATTAATGACGAAGGTAGGAAGAGGAAGACGGAAGCCTGCCGCAAAGCTATCAACATAGATGGAGAAGGAGCCCGGGCGGACAGTATTGGCCCTGGTGGCGGACTCGGGCCGATGGGGGGTCGTCCAAGAAGGAAGTTGAAAGTAAGAAACTAAGTTCCTCACCTCTACGTCCGAAAGGGCGCAGGTTGCTTCCGAAGCAATGTCCGGGAGACGGCGTCCCGAGGTGGAAGCCTGGCCTGGGTCCCGGACTTCCTGGGTAGCCTCGGCCTCGGAAGCCTCGGCACCGGAAGCCTCGGCCTCGGAAGCCTCGGCCCCAGAAATCTCGGCCTCGGAGACCTCCTCCCCAGAAGTCTCGGACTCCTCAGTCCCGAAGTTTTTAGGCTCCCCAGACATTGCGGAAGTAAGGGAACCCGAGGCGAGAGGATCTGACAGGGAAGACTTAAGAGAGTGGGAAGGAGTATACTCCTCGTCCGAAGGAGTAATCTCGCTGGAAGAGCTCCGGACCATAAGGCCGCGAGGGGGAAGAAGGAGGCCAAAGCTTACTCGCAGGAAGGGGGAGGGAGTCTCTCCTGAACCGAATGCTTCCCCAAGCCTCCAAGCTCCACCAGCGATGCGCTCTGAGGAACGGAGAGCCTCCCACGATGGCCGGCGAGCTCGGACGAAGCCTTCAGGAAGCTAGCCTTTCGCTGGAGAAGGAAGAAGAGCTCGGATGGTTGCAAGGGAAACGCAAGCGCAGCAGCAGGAAGAAGAACAGTGCCCTGCTGAGGGCTTGTATTTATAAGCCCATTCGAAGCGCCTCCCGCCGAAGCCAACGGCCGAGATCATCCCGCTCGTCCCCTTGCTCCTCCCGGATGCCCGCCACGTGCACCGTCCTTCGGCAATGATGACGGGCCGGCTCCGGGACTTGAAGCAGAGCGATCAACGGCCGAGAGCGCTCCGACCCTTCGGCTGATCACTCGGATGCCCGCCACGTGTCCCGATCCGCGTGAGACGAAGGGAACGGCGGCAATCCGAGTGGAGCCTCGGGCAGAGAGCCGAGGCGATCCGCGACCCGCGAGCGGTCAGGATCCGTTTGTGTGTTTGACGGAGCGGCTGGATGCGCGACGCGTGTCCCGTGCTTCCTCGCGAGGCGACGCGCCATCCTGTCTATTTAATGAAGCCTGACACGAGTCAGAGGGCTCGGCCCTTCGGCTTCTGAGCTCTGAGCCTTCGTCGCCACTCCGAGCAAAGACGAAGCAACCGCGTGGCCCTCGGCCGACCGAGGGCACCCTCTTCCCAGTGAAAAAAGAACAGACCTTCGGGTAAGACACCTGTTACAATATTCTTCTGACAGCTTTGGGCTATACTCTCGCCATCTCAGAACTGAGGAAGACAAGAGTGGGGGGCTATGTGATGAGGCAGAATCCGATTCGGCCCATTGAAACAAGCCCAAACCCCGTTCAGCCCAACAGCAGCAGTTCCAGGCCCTCCGGGAGCCTTCGGCCCGCCAGCGGCCCACCAGTAGCCTTCGGCCCATAAGTGGCACCGTCGCTCCCGGCCCAACAGGCTTCAGCCCGTCAGCAGCCCACTAGCCTACGGCCCGGGAGCAGCGCGGCAGCCCAGGGCCCAACAGGCTTCGGCCCATCAGCGGCCCAACCCCCTTCGGCCCGGTAGCCGAATCCGGCCCACTCCGGTGGCGGATCGGGCACTATGGCGGTTTATCAGTAAACCATCATTTAGTCCTATATCGGCTGCCACCGTTAACCATCCGCTATCCTCTGCTATAAATACCCCGCTATTTATGGCCAAAGGTAGGCAATGGATGCATCCCTAAGCCTCCGAGACCCTTAAAGGACTTCTGTCCGAAAAGCATTAAAGCTACTCTCTCTTGCCTTCTGAATCGAATCTTCTTCAGGAGCTAACTTGACCGTCGGAGGGGGTTCCCCAGGGCTGACGCCCGGGACTCCTGCTGACTGGTTCTTCTTCTTCTTTCCCTCCTGCAGGGGCTCGGTTCGAATCATCGCCGACCTCCCCGAGTCGGTCTCGGCCGCCGACCTCGGATTCCTCTCCCTGGTCTCGACGCCGAACGCCGGCTGCCCCAAGACAGGAGACTCGGTCTCGCGCTGAAGGAGCCTTCGGGCTCACTATCCAAGCGATAGCCCGCTTCAAGAGGGCGGCAGGAGACTCGGTCTCGCGCTGAAGGAGCCTTCGGGCTCACTATCCAACAACAGACCCGCTCCGAGTCGCCTCCGGCATCGGACCCCCGGCTCCGCCTCTGCGTCCTTTGCCTTCCGGATCCCCGTCGGGCCCCCTCGAACACCGATCCGACCCAGCTCCGGATCCTCTTCTTTTCGGATTCTAGCTCCGGAATCCGGTCGTTATAGATCCGGTCTACATCAGATGGTAAGACCAAGTCCCACCATGATCGCCAAAAAGCTGTGAGTGCTCAAATCTGATGTGTGATTATCATGAAAATTTGTTGATTATGTGACAAATAAACCTATTAAAAACTATGTGATCGTCAGAAACTTTTGACTAAAAAGTTTCAAAAGACAAAGATTGATCGCTTACCTGTTTTGGATATGGGAGATGTTGAAGTTCTTGATTCTCTTCCTTCAGCCGGCTGAAGAAAAAGAGTCCTTCTGACTTTGTTCTTGCTTTGAATGCTTATTGGACTTTGAAGATTGATAAAGTGTTAAATTGATCATTTAAGGGCAATCATATGCATCATACTCATATTTTTATCTGCAAAATAGCATGAAATGATAGATAATTGTGTACCAAATCCAACGGTACCAATTTCGTCAAATTCTGACTTAAAAATATCGTCATTTCATGTGATTAAAGGAGTATAGCGTATTTGCGGTTTTTCGACAAAACCGAGACGAAATAAATAAATATGATGATATTTTTATGATAATGTGCTAATTTATATTTATTTTATGTAAACAGGACATGCCGATGATGCAGTGCAGCTGGTGGAATTTTCGAAAATTTGGGGGAGGTCTAGTGTTCGGATTTCAATAAATTCGACTAAAGCAGGGGTAAAAATATAATTTGATGTCCTGATATTGCTCTGATTCCTTCTTTCTCTGGAGTTTCCCAAAACCCTTTATTTCCTTCTTTCTCTCCAATTTCCCAGCCACATCCCTTCCTTTCTTTATTTTAAAACTCTCTCTCTCTTTTTAAAGAAACCTCTCCAAATCCGAATCCGACTCCTTCTCCAAGCTTCTCCCACACGCTCTCTCTCTTCTCTCCCATATATTCCCCCTCTCTCTCCCAGATTCTTCTCTCTCCAGTTTTCCCCTGCTGGTAGCCTCATTATTCCTTCTTCCTCCTCCTTTTCCAACTCAACCCCGCAGCCCTCTATAGCCCTCTCTCTTCTCGATTTTCCTTCCTCTTTCTCTCGGTCTCTCTTTCTCTCCCACCAGCACACCTGCAAGCAACTTCTCCCCGCGCACGCTCTCCTCTTCTTCTCCTTTTCCAACTCCTCTCCAGCATCCTTCTCTCCCTCTCTCCGGTTCTCTCTCTCTCGGTTTCTCTCTTTCTCTCCCTCTGTTTTCTCTCTCTCAATTCCTCCTCTCCCGCAGCTTTCCTCTCTCTAGGTTTCTCTCCCCGTTTTCTCCTCGTCTTCTCAACCTCCCCACACATCTATCTCTCCCTCGGTTTCTCTCTGCATCCCGGTGAAGCCCACGCCGCACCTGCACGGCAAGCTCCAGCAGCAACAACATCCTCTAGCTCCACGCACTGTTGCATGCTGATCCTCCATACACTCCCCACGCGTTGTTCTGCATGCCAGAAGCCGCCGACGCTGCACATCCAAGCTTCGTTCCAGCAACATCCTCCTCGCGCCAGCATCCCACCGTCCAAGTCCATGCGCCGGCAAGGCCACCAGCTCCTCCACGCTGCATGCATGTAGCCACGTACCTCCCAGCGCCTCCACGTCAGGCTTCCACCAACCAACAGCTGCATGCACCTGAGGCTCTCCTCCACGCGCCACCAGTAGCCGGCCTTCTCTCGGTTCTTCCAGTGGTACTGCACCAGCAGCGGCTCCCTCCTGTTCTCCACGTCTCAGCTACGCAGTAGCCAGCTCTTCCAGCACCCCTTCAAGTTCCAAGCAGCAACCTCCTTCAAATCCACGCAGCAGCCATCAGGCTTCCTCCTGCCCAGCAAGCAATAGCAGCTGCCCAAGCAGTTGAAGCCGCTGGACTACTGCGCCACCCTCCTCTCCTTCGCGGTCAACTGCACCAGCCGGCAACACCCACAGATTACTGTTGTTTTGTTCTTTCTTTCCCCCTTTAGCATAGTGTTAGTTTAATTGTTTAGGATTAGTTATTTGGTATTTGATGTTTAGTTATTTAGTTTAAGGTTATTAAATCATAAATGTTGTAATTTGTTTCGTAATTTTTAGATAATTAATAATTTACACATAGTTAAATTTCAATGTCTTTGTTATACTTTTTTTAATTGTGCTTATTCTTCATTTGAAATTATGTTTAATTTTTAAAAAAGAAAAAAAAAAGGAATTTGTTTAGTTTACGCAATTATATTTTTAGGAAACATTAGTTAATTGAGTTTTATTTTAATTAAGTAATTAGTTCACTCAAATTCTCAACTTTTTAGATAACTAAATTCCAAAGTTTTCAAAGTTAAAAATTTAACTCCCTATGGATCGACTCGGACTCACCACTATTAATTTTCAAAATATGATTTGAGTGAGCCGGATAAATTTAGATTGAACGTTCTTATGAGTGTTTAACGACGCACAATTTGGACAGATCAAAGATCGTCCAGATTTCCTTGTTGATTCCTTCCTTTTGATCTTCTTTGTACCTTGCAAAAAAGTAGAAAGAAAAAATACTAATAAGAACTTAAATAGTGATAGTATCTATCCCAATAATAATTCTAATCATGTAACTCAAACAGGATGAACTCACTTGTTTTGTGGTCTTTGAAACCCCTTAATACGTAGGTTGGAAAATAATGCTAGTGAGTGTGTGATGAGAAATTATGAACTAATATGATGGAAATATAAAAAAGATGCAGAAATTGATTAGAAAGAACTAAGTTGGATGGCCCCTAGAAAACCTTGGTTCTTGAATGAATGAAGAAAGGACGAAGAGAAGACGAAGCTTGCTTCAAGACTCCTAGAAGTAATAACAGCGTCTCGATCCTTCAGCATTTGGACGTCGTCTCTTTCTCAGATTCTTCTTTAAGGATTTCCACTCGTTCTTCACTAAAATTATCACTAACCTTTCAAAAATTATCACTCTAATCTTTCAAAAATTATCACTCTAATAATCACTAGCTTTTCAATGGCCAAGGACTTGGGTATTTATAGGCTTAAGTTCGCGCGTCCGCGATTACTTATGGATTAACATGAAAGATTTTGAAGTCAATCCAACTAAGAAATAGATTAACACAGCTTAATTTATCATTATCTGTAATTACCTAAAACGCGTCGCCCATGAGAGACGTCTTTTAGCTTAATTAAGATAAGGATAAACATCGAGAAGAAGAAACATAAATACATTAGGAAACCTAAATGGCGTCGTGCACAGCATACGTCCTTTAGTTTATTAACAAATTAATTAAAAATCAGATTAAAAATCGAAATAAGAATAAACCCTAAAAGGCGTCTTCATAGGACGACGTCTTTTAGAATCCTTCATATTTGATTAAAAATATGAATTAAAATGAATTTCATTAATAAACTTAAATTATGTCTTTTTAACCCGATGTCATTTAGACAATTATTCCAGAAAAATAATAAAAATTAACCAATGATTAAATATCAGACCATTTTGAGACATTATTATATGATATAAAATTTACTTAAAATGATGTCAAAATTAGCGTGTTTACACCAGCGCCGGTGGGCTCGCTGGAAAAGCCCCATGGCTGTTGGCCGAGCTCTCTTTTTCCTCTTTTAATTTCTGGTTTTCATATTAAAAAAGGAAGAAGAAGACCCTCTATTCAGCCCCTGCAATGGTCTGTTCGGTGCTGACCTTGAAGCCCACAGTGATCGGCTAAAACCTAGGATCCTCTAAGATGATCCAATCATCTTTCAAGGCCACCTAGATCTTCAAAATGGCGCCGGCAAACACAGTTCTTCATCACATGAAGGACTCTGAAAAAACCCCAAAAATCCGATTTTGCAAGATTAAAATTAATCTAATTAATTTGTGTTCATCATATGAACATCCAGCAAATAAAAATCGAACTAGTGCATGGAATAATACATGGAAACATTAAATCGGAGACCTAAACGGGGTGAGAAACAGTGGAACCTGGCTCTGATACCACTGTTTGGTTCTTGGGTTTCTCCGGATTGCAACGCAACGAAAATTAAGAAATAAAATTTTGCGATCCGTTTGCCATTTTGAATATTAAAATCGATTATCGGATAATCGTTTCTTATTGCGCGTGGATTCGAATCTGCGTTTGAATGGCTCCAGTCGGTGTGACACCATCAGCCGCGCAAACGCCCGGCCTCTAGCGAAGTCCACGCGATCCTCCTCGCGGTGGATTTCCTCTCGTTCCTCATTCCTCGCAGCCCATAAATAGTTCACTGATCACCGCAATGACCGCCGCAATGTGCGGTTGAATTCCCGTCGAACGGGAGTCGGAGAAGACGGCGGAGCAGAACCACAGTGATGGGTTGGCCTGGGGCGCCAGAGAGAGAGAGAGGGAAAGAGGAGGGGCGGCCAGGGTTGAGCAACAGCTTGGCCTGCTAAGCACATTCGCTACATTTTATATTAACCGTGTGGTTTTTCATACAAACCCTCGATTTATATAAAACCCACTTTTTAATCTATCGCCTTGAGAATCATTTGCCTGTAACCCTCTAGGCCTAATTAACAGTCCGGTTAATGGCCCAATAAGCCCAGTGACTCCTCATTGACTCAATTAATCAATTAATAACTCATATTAATTAATTAATCAACCGAATCAATGTCGTACATCAAATTTGGTCGGGCCTTTGATCATGTTGGGTGCCAAGCAACACTGCATTGACCCGGAAGGTATTGAGGTTAAGCAACCCACTCTTGGAAACTTTTCGTCAACAGTTACCGCGCGGATATAATCCTTCATTTGTACAATGCTCTTGAGTCAACTCAAGATATGGTGTACTGTTAAACCCTAACCGGTCAACTCACTTTGATTAGATGTTACTGAATAATATCGGAAAACTACTTTCCCGATATTATCGTCCGCCTTGGCTAGGAACTTCCGTGCTTCCTTCCTAAAGCATTTTCTCTGTAAGTACTGAGAGTGAATGATTCCTTATTGACACTCAATTGTCTTCGACGGTATTCCGCTGTACCCGATCCTTGGCTATTTAGGATCCCGTAAATAGAGATTCATAAACCGAGGTCAAAACACAGAAGTCCACCGACAAGGTGTCCTCAGTGTCTCAGGTTTGAGGACCATCCACGCAACTATGACAATAGAATCAAGTTGGTTGACAGTGAGGTACTATACCATCCAACGATTCAGTCAGATCAGTTCAGTAAACTCATTCTCTAATGAGCACCTACAGATTGGCCTTAGTGTCTCTACACAAGTGACTATAAGATCAGTCACCCTCATTGTATGAGCAAGAGTAATCTGTACTAGTCTAATCGGATATCTGATGTCCTTTTCGGATATCCTCTGACTAGGAACTATTAAGAATATGTGTGTTTAAGTAATCAGTCTTACTAGTATGATCTCATCATAATTTGATCACTATCGCACATATTCACGGACTTCATTATAAGACGATAACAACATGAATTTTCACATATTGAAATGATGTCATTTTATTAACAAATGAACAAGATTTACATAGTCAGCTGGCTTTTAGGCCACCTAAGACTAACAATAACTACTCTCTCTCAATGACCATGTTGACCACCTCGCCGACCCCAACGTCCCCTTCCTCTAACGGGAAGCTGCACTTCAACATGAAGGCCTGATGGTGGAGCAAGACAAGTTGTCTGCAGAATGACATCAGTTAGAAGAAGGCTAATCTCGATAGGATCGTCTTCCCAGAGATCTATCACCAGCCGAGCATTATCTTCGGAAAGCCCTTGGCGCACCCTTCGGGTACATGATCGAGAGCAAACTCTTGCAAGATCGTGGGAAACGGCCACTCAACGTCGGCCGGGCAGTCGACCCAGAAGAAAGCTTCTTTCCATCCTTGCAGAGGAAAGCCAGGGGGGACAAAAAAGGGACCCTGGTCGCTGTGGCCGAGGAACTGAGGGAAGCCATGTGCACCAAGGATCGCGTAACGACGGACATTGACAATATAACAAAATACATCAACAAAAGCATCAACATAACCATAAAGCCGTACTAGGATGTTGAAGGCCACGGCCAAAAGCCACAAGTTCGGCAAGATCTGGGCAGGAGCTACAACAAAGAACTGCAATAGCTCTATGACAAAGGCAAAGACTGGTAGCCAGAAGCCTGCCTTGAACATGGCTTCAATGGCCATGAAGTGGCCAGGGTTGCTCGAGTAGAGGCGGTCTTGAGTCGAGGGTACGTGAAGCTGGAACTCGGCCGGGATCTGGAATCGATCCTTGATCCTATCGAGGGAGCCTACAGTAACCGAGGATGCCCTAAAGGCGGCTTGATCCGCGATCACTCCATGTGCATAATCGAGAGCCATCCCGATTGAACTAAGGCAAGAGAAGCTACAAAGGGAATAGCGCATGAACAACTGCGGATCGGCCCTTTCCCATGCCCGCCTCTTTATAGGTACGAGTCCGAGCACTCCACGCTCGTAACCGACTGGTAATATGTACGGGGAAACTGCAACATTTTTGACCAATCAAAAAGGAAAAGCTAAAGCTGCTAACTAAAAACGTAGGGGAAAGTACAAGGAAGTACATAAAACAACATTATATTCATTATTGACCAGATGACCGGTCAAGTAACCAAAAAGAGTTACAAAGGGAGGCTCTGACGAGTTGAAAAAAAAAAAAAAAGGCAAAGGGTTAAAACTAGGGTTAGGCCTTGTCGCCCTCCTCGGCGCCTTCCCCGGGCGCGGTCACCTGTTCATGCTAGGCCGCCTCGGCATCAACCACCCCCTTGTTATACCTCATTTGGTAAGCAAGGGTCGTGCTCTCGGCACCAAATCGTCGAGCATACTCGTCCAGCTCTCATTGGAACTCCCTAGAGGCCCTGAAAGCGACCGCCCCGGCGGCGAGGCCTTCTTCATGGGCAGCAACCACCCGATCATTAGTTTCTCGGTGCAGAGCATCTGCCTCTCGCTAGAGGCTCGCCAGGTCTTCTCCCATTTGTTTTGTCGAAGCTTCGACCTCTACCAACCGCCCTCGCAGTCAGAAGATCTCTGCTAAGGAGTCTGACAATTCTTTATGTAGGCCTCCGATCGGCGGACCTCCACCCACCAACGGTTGGACATTGTCGCCCCCTGGAAGACAACTCGAGACGTCAGGGAGGAAAGCCGCCCAGCTAGCACGTCACCAGGTGGGCTGTGGGGCTGAGAATCCCCCTCCGGCTCAAAAACAGGAGAGACCGAGTGTAAGGATCGTGACCTTCAGATCCGGTTTTCGGGATCGGACCTTGTAGTTCTAACCTTAGTGAGGGCGGAGGTTCTGAGTTGATTCGCGTCCGGACATCAAGACGCGTTTTAAATGGCGTCCACCGTCGCAGACGCATTTCAAGTTCTGCCACGTGGGTGCCACGTGGGCTGGTTTCGGGCCGCGAGGGTACGGCCCTGTCTTGTCGACCTGAACGGCGTCCACATGTGTCGACGCCTTTCAGACTGCGACTCTGGGTTTGTCAGAGTACGGCCCTGACATATCGTCTGAACGGCGTCTTCCTTGAACGACGCGTTTCAGAGTCTTGTCAGAGCAGCTGTCACATCAACTAAATGGCGTCTGCGGATGTCGACGCGTTTTAGCCAGTCTCTGGTTAACCCCGTGAGCCCTCCTTCCTTCCCTCATTTTCTCCTCTCTTCCTCTCTTTCCCCTTCCGGCGAACTCGGCGGCGATCCCTCCTCCTCCCTCTCTTCCTCCCACCGTTTCATCTCTCCCTCCACTCCATCCTCAACCTAGCTCCTACCACTACCACCTCCACTTCCACTGCGGCGTTCTACTCTCCGGACGGCGGCCGACGTCACGGAGGGGCGAGGACGACCACGGCGGTACCGGCGGCGGCGTGGGGCGAGTCGGGTGGACGGCTTGAAGCTCGGAGGCGTTCAAGTATCCGGTAGGGTGACGGTTCCTCTTAGCATCGCGTTTTAGACCATGTTTACCCCGTTTAAGCTTGTTTGGATCTTTGGTTTCGGGGGGGTAGAATAAGCATGTTTAGGAGTTCTTTTGATAACATGGGGGATCTCTATGAATGTGTTGCCTGTGGATAGCATTGCTCCTCTTTTTCCCTCCGTTTTTGGGTGAATTTGAGGTTGTTTGGGGTTGGATAGGGAGCCCTCGGGCTCAGGCGACTCTGGTTCCTGGGGCTGAAACACGTTGTGCATGGACGATGCCTTTTTGAAGGGCGTCGAGCCATCACGACGCCTTTTAGACAGGAATTGCCTGACAGAGTATCTGCCCGTTCGGGGATTATGGGACTAAAAGACGTCATGGGTGAACGACGCGTTTTCGAATGGCGTCGGTTAACCATGACGCCTTTTAAAGGCAGAAAACCCCTGAGTAAGGCCTTGGAATTTATGGATTTCTCTGTTAAATGGTGTCTGAGGATGTCGACGCCTTTTAAAAGGCGACCACTGGTGTCGACGCCTTTTATGGCCTGATTCTGAAGACGGTTTCACATAAACCTGTACATGGAGCCTAAATGGCGTCGACCTTGGGCGACGCGATTCAGGACAGAACAACACTAATTCATGCCAGTAAAACGTGTTCATACTGCTAGATATTCGGTTAGTGCATGCTTTAGTGTACATGGATTCTTCGGGACCGGATGGCACTGCGTTGTGTGCCGTGCGATCGCGGGCTTTTCACGTGACCGGGTCGTACTGTGCCGGGTTTTGGTGGTTTTGTGTTACTGTGGACCTGGAGTGACATTGTAGCGCTTTATCACCCTGTGCTGGTGGGGGCGTGAGCACAGCGCCGGTGGGGGCGTGGGCGGGGTGACGCCTAGTGAGAGAGGGTCACCTGGTGAACCCCGGGGTCAGCTAGTACCGGTGTCGGAGGGGTACATTCGGAGAGTCACTCATGCTGAGGGAAGGAGTAGCCACCTGAGCCGGTTGGGCCGGAGTAGCTAGTGTGCTATCCGAGGGGTTACTGTTTGGTCTCAGCGGGTCGAGGTTTCTCCATCGTTGTTGTGTGGTTGGTGAGTTCTATCGAGACGACAGTTGTGGATTTCCTAATCGGCTGGTTTAATATACGCATGTTTATTATATTACGATTGCATGTGATTTCACGTTAAGAATTAGGAATTGTACCTCTTGTGCTTATCACTTTACCGTTAGCTGTACCTTGCACTTGTGGGTGTGTGCGTGGGCAGTGGGGATCGAAGGATCCCTACTGAGTCTTGTCTTTGAGACTCACCCCTCCTGCGGTTTTCAGGTGAGGACTCTCAGCAGACCTAGAGAGGAGAGTGCGGCCGTGAGTTGAGCACCGTCAGTAGTTGTTCCGGGGTATGCCCCGACGTAGTTGTGATTTTTATTTCTGGCCTGTACGTTTAATTATTTCCTTTATGTTGGAAAATGTAATTATTTGCTGTATCGAGTCGCATTGTAATAATTTTAATTCCTGCACTTTTACTTCTGTTCAATGAGATGTGAATGTTTAGCTTAGTTTATTATTTATCTCCCAGACTTGATTAGATCCTGGTTTGGTTCCAAATTAATGATTCGGTACCCATTTAGTAATCGGATCCCCGATTATAGGGTGGCGGGTCATTACACCGAGCCTGTTGGATATAGGTGTCCTCAAGGCCAATCATAAGGCACCTATTACAATCTGGTTCACTGATAAATGACACTTATTTCATTATGAAGATTGGTGAGTTTATTATTGTGTATAATGAAGTCTTTGAATGTGTACAATAGTCATCGGATTATGATGAGATCATAATAATGAGACTGATGACTTATAAACATACGTTCTTAATTGTTCCTAGTCGTAGGATGTTTAAGAAGGACATCAAACATCCGGTGAGACTAGTACATATTATTCCAACTCATTTGATGAGGGTGACTTATCTCATTAGTCACTTGTGTGGAGACACTATGGTGAACCTGTAAGTACTCATTAGGGAATGAGTTCACTGAACTGATCTGAAATGAATCGCCAGATGGTAATTTATCTGACTGTTAGCCAACTTGATTCATCGTCACAGTGGCATAGTTGATCCTTGAACTTAAGACACCAAAGACATCTTGTCGGTGGACTTCTGGGCTTTGACTTGGCTTACGAATCCCTATCCACGAGATCTTTAATAGTCAAGGATCGGGTACAACGGGAGACCTTCGAAGGTTATTGTGTGTTTAATATAGGATCATTCGCTCCTAGGTAACTGGAGAGATAATGCTCTAGGATAGATCTGTAGGAGTCTCTAGCCAGAGTAGACACAATATCAGAAAAGGTGTTTTCTGATATTGTACAGCAAAGTCTGATCCAAGTGAGTTGACTATCTAGGGTTTGACAGCTGACCATACCCTAGGTTGACTCGAGAGCATTGTGCGAATGAAGGATTAAAGTCACGCAGTAACTGTGGATGGACATGTTCCATGAGTGGGTTGCTAAACCCCATTATCTTTCGGGATCATGTGGTGTTGCTTGGCACCCAACTTGATCGAAAGTCCGACCGAATTTACATGAGATGTTAACTCTGTTAAGTAATTAATTAATATGAGATTAATTAATTACTATAAGTCAATAAAGTGTTATTGGAATTAAAGGGCTGAAAACTAGACTGGTAAATAGGCCTACAGGGTCACACGAATAATGATTCTCAGTCGGTGGTGTTTTAGTGCATTTTATATTAATTCGGAGACTTTTATAAAAAGTCGCACCGACTTAATATATATACAGGCTATGTAGAAATCCTGGGCCAAGCTCCAGAAGTCTCTCCCAGCTGGCTGACCCGTTCTCTCTCCTCCTCCTCTGGGTGCCCCTTTCAGGGCGCCTGATAATTCAAGTCTCTACTGCGTACTTCCTGAAAGTCGGGAATTCCCCATTCGCGTGTTCCATACATCGTTTCGGCGAAGGATCATCAGCGAGCGTATTGATCTGGACGAGGGAGCGATGATGAAATGCCGTAAAGGATCGCATGGATATCGCTGGCAACTGGACGCTTGTGTGGCATCGCCTCGACGGAATCGACACGGACGTGGACTCGAATCTGCGAACGGTGATTTGATCATACAAATTTTCGGTTTTACTGTTTTTGTTCCGAAACAGATCGGAGGGCATGGGCGGGATAAATTTTATTGTCTGATTCCGCTGCATTCTTTACGACCCACTCGGATCCCAACAGGGCCGACATCCTTTTACTCAGTCGCGACCGGCTCCTCCCCAATAGCCGAGGCCAGAACCTCCCCAACGAGTGCCTTGCCTTGAGTAGCAGAGGAACCAGGGGAGATCCCCAACCTCTGAGGGGGTCGGGAGATTGGTCATAAAGCACGCACGGGGACCTTTAGGTGCCGCAGCCGCTGCAGATGAAACTGGAGAGCCCGAGCCTCGGCCTCGGCCACCATGGCCCCAAGGATGTCCCCGCCTTTTGCCGTTGGAGGAGGCTCTAGGGGGTGGGTGTCCTCGTCACCCCCTTTCTCAGGCTAAGGCCCTGTTGCCACCCGGGGTCTTACCAGAACGTCCGGTCCGCTCTCAACCATCGCCAACCCTTCAAGTTACACGATCGGGGGCTCAGTCGCCTGGCTCCTGGTTCTTCTCCAACCGCCATTTCTACAAACAAGAAGATTATCCCGAGGTCACTCAAATAGTTTACCTTCCGGCTAGACAAGTCAAATACATGTCCATGTTCACAAACGCACCTGCTAGCCGACTGCTTCGACAAAGCTTTTTCAACGGCAGGGGGCTCGGAGAAGGGTCTCTTCCGCCGAGGAAGAACATGTGGTCGTCCCCGAGGAGGTCCCTTCCTCTTCCATTTCTTCGTCGCCCACCCCGACCAAGGCGCCTTCCTCACCCCTGGTCTCCTCATCCTCTGTCTCTTCACTTCCCTCCTCACTGGACCCCGCTGAAGAGGCTGACGCCGTTCTTGTGAGCTGGACTCCCCCGAACCGTGTGCCTTCGGCTCTTCGGGCATTGCTCTTACCCACATCACCTGAGCCAGGAGGAGACTGGATTCAGGCGACCCCTCTTTTGCTTGAGGAACCGCTCGGGATGTTGTTAGGACGGCTGCAGCATCTTGGTTTCTCTTCCACCACCATTACTAGGGCTCGCCTGGACCAGCTTATGGCAGCAACACCTTCTTATAGCCTAGCCTAGGTCATGGGGGGCACAGAAAAGGGTCGGAGGTATCCAGCGGCCTGTCTGTCAACCCTACGCTTGCTCTGCCTCTCGATGTCGGGGCGGATAAATTCCTGAGCTCTCCTGGCCTTGGCTATTGTCACTTCTGCGGCTCCCCTCAGGTCCTGAAGGGGAACTGCGGCTGGGATCTCCCTCCTCACGGACTATGGAGGGCGAGCACCGACCCTTGAAATGCAGACAAGTTTACCAATCAATCGAAAAAAAAAGAGGAGACAGGTGGTAAAGCTAGAGCACACATTCAAAAATTACTTACTTGGGACCATTAGGCCACTCAAGCCTACTGCCGCCAACCTCTCCTCTGTCACCACATCGGCAATCTCAGGAGGAGGCTCCTGCTGAAGGGTCGTCACCACTTCAGCCTCACCCGGAAGCACCAACGTCAGAGGCAGATCCATAGAAGGCCTGGTGATGAGGTCCTTGAATTGGGAACGACCAGCGCTCCCCTTCCCACTCGGCCACCCAGAAGTAGCAGTCCTTCCAATGGGTGACTTTGCTGAAGCCCATTAGGAGAAACATGGCTTTTTCACGAGCCGCGAGTTGGACTAACCTACGGTTGCCAGCCTTTGCACCCCTCTTGGGCTGGAAGGCAAGGTGCATCATCTTTGGTGAGGGTTCCGCGCACCCAAGCTCCATCGCGCAGACAAAGAACCCCATAATGAGTTTCTAGGAGTTGGGCATGATTTGCCCTGGCGTCAAGTGGAAATAATTAAGAAACCTCTCCACACATGTCGAGATTGGCAAACGGAAGCCCGCATCAAACATGGATTCAAAAACCACGAACGAGCGGCTCCTCCTACTGTAGATGTGCTTGTCGCCATGAGGGACGCCAAGCTGGTACTTCTCTAGGATGTTAAACTTCACCCAGAGTTCCGCCAGGCGCCTCACTGAGCATGTGGAAGGCTGCATTGCCTGACGATCGGCCTCGACCCCTAGGGAGAAAGACACATCCTTGAATGCCTGTCCTAGATGACGGGTCATCGGGACTCAAGAACCAAGCAGGTTGGGGGGCTGAAGGAAGAAAGACAGAAGCAAGAAAATTTAGGCAGAAGGCTCTGTCCGAGATGGCCTGTAAGGACTGAGGTTTCGGGTTCAGTTTTCGGGTCGGTTTCGGGCCGTATCCACTGGTTTGGACCTTGAGGGGTCTTGAGAGTTTCTTTTGAATGACGTCGACACTTCACGACGCCTTTCAAACGACGTCCACTGGTGTCGACGCCATTTAGATGAATTGTTGTTGTGCCACGTGGGCGCCACGTGGGCGGGTTTCAGGCCGCGAGAGTACGGCCCCTGTCTTGTCGTCTGAACGGCGTCCATAATGGACGACGCGATTCAGACGGCCACCCTGCGGTGTCAGTGTACGGTGCCTGACATGTCAGCTGAACGGCGTCCGTGGTGGTCGACGCGTTTCAGACAGCTGTCAGTACGGCCCGTCCTGTCATCTGATAGGCGTCTTTCACGCTCGACGCGTTTTAGGCAGTTTCTGATTGACCCCACGAACCCTCCTTTCTTTCCCTCATTCTTGCCCTTCCACCCTCTCTCCTCTCCCTCTCCGCCTCCTCCGACCCCACTCTTCCCCTTTCCCTTCCTCTTCTTCCTCTTCCACCACTCCCACGCCTCCCTACCTCTCGCCTCTGCTACCACCACTTCCTTCGCGGCGTTCCATTCTCCGGACGGCGGCCGACGTCCCGGCGGAGTGGCGACGTTCTCGGGGGTACCGGCGGCGGTCTGCGGTGCGGCAGTTCGGCGACAAGGAGCCAGGAGGGGTTCAAGTAACCGGTAGGGGGACGAACCTTGCATGTGTTGCTCGTGTTTTCCTAGGCGTGATATGATGTGTTTTGGGCTAGATTGAGCATGTTTAGGGGGTGTTCTTGTGGGTATGGCCGTGCTCGTAAATGTGGGTTTGTAGCATGCTTGTGGTGGATGAACTTCTTTTCCTCCCCCTTCTGTTTTGGGGCTTTTTCGGGGTATTTGGGGTTAAGGGAGAAACCCTCGGATCGAACCAGGGAACCAGGTTTCTGGCGCTAAACGGCGTCGTGCCTGGTCGACGCCTTTCAGAAGGACGTCAGGGCAGTACGACGCCTTTTAGGGCAGAAACCTCCCTGTTCGAGGTCTCACGAGTTAGCGATTCTGGCGCTAAATGACGTCATGGATGGACGACGCCTTTCAGAAGGACGTCGGGCCATCATGACGCCATTTAGGCAGGAAATCACCCCGGCTGAGGGTCTGTCAATTCGGGGATTATGGACTAAAAGACGTCGTGGGTGGGCGACGCGATTCGTAAAAGCGTCGGGTGACCATGACGCCTTTTAAGGCAGAAATCCCCTGATTAATGTTTTCTGGAATTCCGGGATTTTCGGTGTGAATGGCGTCAGAGGATGTCGACGCCTTTTAAAAGGCGACCACTGGTGTCGACGCCTTTTAAGCCAGAGTTCGTGGCCGGAGTTTTATGAACCAGTTTAGGGAGCTTGAATGGCGTCGGCCTCGGGTGACGCGATTCAAGGCAGAACAACACTAATTCATGCCAGTAAAATGTGTTCATACTGCTAGATAATTGGTTAGTGCATGCTTTAGTGTACTCGGTAGAAATGGATTCTTCATGACTGGATGGCACTGCGTGTGTGTCGTGCGATCGCGGGCTTTTCACGTGACCGGATCGTACTGTGCCGGGTTTTGGTGTTTTGTGTTACTGCGGACTTGGAGTGACATTGTAGCGCTTTATCACCCTGTGTTGGTGGGGGCGTGAGCACAGCGCCGGTGGGGGCGTGGGCGGGGTGACGCCTAGTGAGAGAGGGTCACCTGGTGAACCCCGGGGTCAGCTAGTACCGGTGTCGGAGTGGTACATTCGGAGAGTCACTCATGCTGAGGGAAGGAGTAACCACCTGAGCCAGTTGGGCCGGAGTAGCTAGCGTGCTATCCGAGGGGTTACTGTTTGGTCTCAGCGGGTCGGTGTTTCCTACTTTCGGTTGTGTGGACGGTGTTTCCTACTTACGGCTGTGTGGTTGGTGTTTCCCACTTTCGGAGGCGTGGTTGGCGTGTTTTGCCGAGATGTGAGTTGTAGGCCCCTTGATAGAATGATTTTAGAGTTATGCATGTTACATTTCGAATGCACATGGTTCATATCGAGATTTTAGGAGTAGTATGTTACAGCTTTACTTGCTTTATCTCCTATATCTTTGTTATTGCACTTGTGGATGCGTGAGTGGGAGGCGAGGGATCGGATGATCCCTACTGAGCCCAATTCTGGTGTGGCTCACTCCCTGCGTTTTCAGGTGTGGACCTTGTGGCGTGTGGCGGTGCGTGGTGTTCCCCTTGGCGTGCGGACCAGCAGCTATCCCAGTTTCCGGGGTATGCCCCGAGGTTGTTGTACCTTATTTCTGCCTGTACTTAATTAATCTGTTGGACATGTAATTATTGTTGGACTGTGTACGGACATTATTACTTTACTTCCTGCGCACTGTACCTCCTTGTAGTCTGTGTGAATGTTATATTTAATCTTGTTTAACGCTTACTCCTCCAGATGTGTGTATAAGATCCGGGTGTGAACCTACAGTTAATGGGCCAACCTCCATTTAGTGACCGGGTCTCCGGTCATAGGATGGCGGGTCGTTACAGTTGGTATCAGAGCTCAGTCTGGTCGAGTATGTGGTAAACTGGGTTAGATATCGTAGTCCAACAATAAGTACGAGTCTGTACAGGCGATGGCTGCTGGTGTAGAGTGATAGGTTTTGACGTGTTTGTGTTGATTTTTGCGTTCGTGAAGTAGTGATGGCGCCGAGGAAGAGAGTTTCGTTGGCTCGTGGTACGAGATCAGACGATAGTAGTTCGGGGGCAGAAGGGCATAATGTGGATCGTTTCGTGGAGGCTATGATTGGAGCTATGGGTAGGTACCAGCAGGGAGACGATAGTGAGGGATCCAATTCCCGAGGTGACCAGTTCACGGTATTGGAACGGTTTTTGAGGTTGGAGACCCCTTCTTTCACAGGTCGACCAGTCCCAGACGAGGCAGCTCGTTGGATTAAGGAAGTGGAGAAGGCGTTTGACGTTCTTGAATGTGCTGAGAATGACAAGACCTTGTTGGCAACCTATTTGTTAAAGGATAATGCATACGAATGGTGGGTTACCATCAAGACAAGGATGTTTGCAAATAGACCCTTGAGAGAGATCCCTTGGGAGGTGTTTGTGAGAGAGTTCAGTGGACAGTTGTAAGGACTGAGGCTTTCGGATCCGGTTTTCGGGGTTGGACCCTGTACTTCAGGCTCCAGTGGGGCTGAGACTCTGGTCGGATTCGCGTCGAGCCCGCGAGACGCGGTTTAAACGGCGTCCAGCTATGCTGACGCGTTTTAGCCTGTGCCACGTGGGCTGGCTTTGGGTCGCGTGAGTACGGCCCTGACATGTCGTCTGAACGGCGTCTGCGAGGCACGACGCCTTTCAGACTGCGACTCTGGGTTGTCAGAGTACGGCGCCAGTCTTGTCGACTGAACGGCATCTTTCATGAACATCGACTGATAGGCGTCCGTACATCTCGACGCGTTTCAGCCAGTCTCTGGTTAACCCCGAGAGCCCTCCTTCTTTCTCTCATTTTGCTCCTCCTTCTCTCTTTCTCTCCTTCCTTCCGGCGACCCCGACATCGACCCTTCGTCCTTCCCTCCACTCCAACACTTCCCTACCTCTCACCTCTACCACCACCACTTCCTTCGCGGCGTACCACTCTCCGGACGGCGGCCGACGTCCCGGTGGAGTGGCGGCGTCCTCGAGGGTACCGGCGGCGGTCTACGGTGCGGCGGGTCGAAGGCACGGAGCTTGGAGGAGTTCAAGAACCGGTAGGGTGACGGTTCTCACAGTGTTGTGTTCTAAATCATGTTTTTCTCCGTTTTAAAGCATGCTATGGACCGATGGTTTTGGGGTAGAATGAGCATGTTAGGGGGTTTTTCCTTGATGGGAATGGGAGTTTCTGTGATGTGAATTATGGATACTTTGGTTGCCCTCTTTCCCCCTCTGTTTTTGGGGCTTTTTCGGGGTATTTGGGGCTATGGGAGGATCCCTCGGATCGAACCAGGGAACCAGGTTTCTGGCTCTAAACGGCGTCGTGCCTGGTCGACGCCTTTTAGAAGGACGTCGGGGCAGTACGACGCGTTTTAGGGCAGAAACCTCCCATGTTCGAGGTTTATCAGGCTAGGGGTTCTGGCGCTAAATGACGTCATGGTTGGTCGACGCCTTTCAGAAGGACGTCGAGCCACCATGACGCCATTTAGGCAGAAAATCACCCCGATAACGGGACTCAGTTTGAGGATTATGGGACTAAAAGACGTCATGGGTGGGCGACACGTTTTGAATAGCGTCGAGCCACCATGACGCCTTTTAGAGCAGTAATCCTTCCATTGTTGTTTTCTCGAATTCCTGGTTTTTCAGCGTGAACGGCGTCCGAGGATGTTGACGCCTTTTAAAAGGCGACCACTGGTGTCGACGCCTTTTAGGCCAGATTCTGAGGCCGGTATTTTCTGAACCAGTTTAGGGTGCTTGAATGGCGTCGGCCTCGGGCGACGCGATTCAAGCCAGAACTACACTAATCCATGCCAGTAAAATGTGTTTACACTACTAGATAGTCGGTTAATGCATACAGTTAGTATACTCGATGTAATGAGCTCTTCGTGTCCGGATGGCACTGCGTTGTGTGTCGTGCGACCGTGGACTTCCTCCGTGACCAGATCGCACCGTGCCGTGTTTTCTGTTTTCGGTGGACCTAGAGTGACAGTTGTAGCGTTCTACACCCTGTGTCGGTGCGGAGGGACACAGCGCTGACGGGAGCAGTGGCGGGGTGACGCCTAGTAGAGAGGGTCACCTGGTGAACCCCGGGGTTAGCTAGCTTGTACCGGTGTCGGAGAGGTACCGTTGGAGTGTCACTCGTGCTGGGGGAAGGAGTAACCACCTGAGCCAGTTGGGCCGGAGTAGCCAGCGTGCTATCCGAGGGGTTACTGTTTGGTCTCAGCGGGCCGGTGTTTGCTGAGGGAAGGAGTGACCGCTGAGGTGGCTCGTGAGCTATCCGAGGGGTTACTGTTTGGTCTCAGCGGGTCGTTGTGTTTCCCACTCTCGTTGTGGAATTGACATGTTTTAAGGATACGCCGAATTACGAGTTTCCTGATAGATTATAGTTATGCATGTTAGTTATTCTTTGAATGCATGTGATTCTTATTGAGATGTAGGCATGGAAATCATTGTCTCTTCATGGTTATTATATCCCTGCTGTACTTTCCACTTGTGGGTGTGTGTGTGTGGGCTGTGGGGATCGAAGGATCCCTACTGAGTCTTTTCGTTGAGACTCACCCCTGCGGCTTTCAGGTGAGGACTCCAGGCAGACCTAGCGAGGGTTGTGCGGCTGAGTGCTGAGCATCGTCGACTGTTGTTCCGGGGTATGCCCCGATGTAGTTGTTTTCTTTATTTCTGGCCTGTATGTATAATCATTTCTTTTCTGTTGGAGTATGTAATCATTTGCTGTATCGAGTCGCATTGTAATAACTTTTAATTTCTGCATTTTCCCTTCAATTCAATGCGATGTGAATGTTTAGCTTAGTTGATTATTTATTTCCCAGACTTATTCGGATCCTGGTTTGGTTACAAGTTAATGATTCGGTACCCATTTAGTAATCGGATCCCCGATTATAGGGTGGCGGGTCGTTACAACAGTACTTTCCAAGGCTCGTCCAGAAGACCGAGGAAAAAGAGTTTATGGAATTGGTGCAGAATGACATGTCAGTTCTAGATTATCATACGAAGTTTGTGGCTCTTGGAAGATTCGTTCCACATTTATCTGAGCAGGAGAGATATAGAACAGAGAGATTTGTAGGTGGACTCCGATATGATCTAAGGACAATGGTGGCACCTCAGTGTTGTAGAGATCTAGCGTCAGCGGTTCGATGCGCGGCAGCAGTGGAGACTCAATTTCAGCAGATGGCGAAGGAGTTGGAGCGATCGGCACGAGGGAAGCAGCAAGGCAAGAGTAAATCAACGGCCCTTCCGTCAGGCGGTTCGAGTTCTTTTGAGTTCGGGTTCCAAGAGACGTCACGTGATGAAGATGAGGACGATTCGGCCCAACAGATGCAGACTGTAGCTAGCAGGCAGCAGGGAAAGAGACATGATGCGGCAGATTATTGTCCCCGTTGTGGTAGGTATCACGGCAACCGGGTGTGTCCATTGGTCGCTGGTAGCTATTTTGGCTGTGGCAGGAGGGGACATCTCGCGAGAAACTGTCCCCAGAAGAATAAGACAAGTCAGGGGCCGAGTGGTCAGTAGGAGCCCGGTACCTTATGTAGTGTTGTGTGCCCTTGCTGTGGAGATCCGAGGTGCGGGGATAGATGAACACTCTTATCTTGTCTTATAAGTGGTAGTTGTGAACTCGTATGGCACTCTTTATGTATTTTGGATCATGGTGGTGATTTGGTAATGTAATGTGTACCTTGTAAGGTTATTATATTATAACGTTGATCTATCAATTCTGACGGAATCATAGAACATAGTTAATCTTGTATTGATCTGATTGACCGATTGCGTGTGGGGAGCCCAGTGTAAGAGTGTGATTCGGAGAGGGCATTAGCAGGATTTTACCGACGGTTGGTCCAGGGGTTTTCTTCGATAGCGACCCCCCTTTTTTGTTGAGGTTGACTCGTAGGGGAGTTCGTTCCTTGTGAACCGAGGAGTATGAGCGGAGTTTCATTAAGTTGAAGACTCGCCTCACTTTAGCTCCAGTTTTGGTACTTCTATTAGGTTCCGGTAGAACTGTGAGGCGATGGTGCAGTCAGATTAGAGGTAGATTCTGTGATTTGACCGTGGAGGACGTGCGCAGGTGTGTCCTTCTTGGAGGCGCACTGTTCTAGATAAATAGTGCTTCCCGGAACGAGTAAGGCGTATCATCGTTGAGGTGGTCTAGTAGGAGGGAGGACAGAGTTGATTTTGTAATTGAATGCTTGAATTATCGGCAGGTTAGGGTGGAATATCAGAGTGGCGCAGCGGTAGCGTGGTTGCAGTCCTTGCCGATCCCGGTGTGGAAACGGGAGCTTGTGACTTTGGACATGTATTAGGATTGATTTATTCCCTGGTGGAGGGAGCGTGATCTGGATTACCATTGAGCAACTGACTACGTCAGTATACTTCCTGGCTATCAGGAAGGACTGGTCAGTCGGTAGGTTGGCTGAGTTGTTTGTGAGTCGGATCATCTCTTTCTGCTCGATGTGCCCTTATCCATCATGTCGGATCGGGCTTTGAGATTTACTTCTTAGTTGTGGGAAGAGTTTTTGGAGGACTTTGAATACGTGGTTAGCCTTCAGCCCGGCCTATCATCCCGAGGCTGATGGGCGGTCTGAGAGGGCCATTCGGATTTTGAAGGTTTTGCTCATGGCATGTTGCCTAGACTGAGGAGGTTCTTGGGAGCAGCATTGGTTTACAGTGGGGTTTTGTGTACCATAGCAGTTACCACTCTAGCAGTGGCATGGCGCCTTATGAGGCATTGTTTAGATGGCTATAACGATCCCTTGTGATCTAGTCTGAGATTGGCTAGAGACTGTTAGCAGGATCAGGGTTGGTATCGCAGGGTGCTTAGGTTGCTAGAGTTGTGCTATCATCGGTAAGAGACCAATTGAGTTTGAAGTTGGGGACCTCGTGTTTTTCCAAGTCTCGCCCTCCATGGGTGTGAGGAGATTTGAGAAACAAGGTAAGCTGGGTTCGTGCCGTGCTGGGCTTCTTTCCGTTCTTGCTCGAATTGGGGAAGATTACCAGCCAGCCTTGCCGTTCAATCTTGCGGGAGTGCACGATGCGTTTCGTGTTTCGTTGCAGAGGAATGTTCTGGATCCGCCCCAGGTGTTAGAACTTTCAGGACTTGAAGTCGCTGAGGACTTGTCCTTTCCAGAGTGTCTAGTGCGTTTTGAGAATCACTAGTGACAGGTCCTCCGAAACAAGGTTATATCTGTGGACTGAGTATTTTGACAATATCGCTCCGGGAGCGAGGCGACCTGGTGGCGCGAGATTGAGATGCTGGGAAGCAGTTCCCTACCTTTTCTGGTAAGTTCCCATGAGAGTTAGCAGTGGAGGCATTTCGCCCTCGTTACTTGTAGCAGGCAATTTCGGAGACGAAATTCTTTTAAGGGGGGGAGAATGTAAGGACTGAGGTTTCGGGTTCAGTTTTCGGGTCGGTTTCGGGCCGGATCCCCTGGTTTGGACCTTGAGGGGTCTTGAGAGTTTCTTCTGAATGACGTCGACACTTCACGACACCTTTCAAACGGCGTCCACTGGTGTCGACGCCATTTAGATGAATTGCTGTTGTGCCACGTGGGCGGGTTTTGGGCCGCGAGAGTACGGCCCCTGTCTTGTCGTCTGAACGGCGTCCATGATGGACGACGCGATTCAGACTGCCACCCTGCGGTGTCAGTGTACGGTGACTGACATGTCAGCTGAACGGCGTCCGTGGTGGTCGACGCGTTTCAGACAACTGTCAGTACGGCCCGTCCTGTCATCTGATAGGCGTCTTTCACGCTCGACGCGTTTTAGGCAGTTTCTGATTGACCCCGCGAACCCTCCTTTCTTTCCCTCATTCTTCCCCTTCCACCCTCTCTCCTCTCCCTCTCCGCCTCCTCCGACCCCACTCTTCCCCTTTCCCTTCCTCTTCTTCCTCTTCCACCACTCCCACGCCTCCCTACCTCTCGCCTCTGCCACCACCACTTCCTTCGCGGCGTTCCATTCTCCGGACGGCGGCCGACGTCCCGACGGAGTGGCGACGTTCTCGGGGGTACCGGCGGCGGTCTGCGGTGCGGCGGTTCGGCGACACGGAGCCAGGAGTGGTTCAAGTAACCGGTAGGGGGACGAACCTTGCATGTGTTGCTCGTGTTTTCCTAGGCGTGATATGATGTGTTTTGGGCTAGATTGAGCATGTTTAGGGGGTGTTCTTGTGGGTATGGCCGTGCTCGTAAATGTGGGTTTGTAGCATGCTTGTGGTGGATGAACTTCTTTTCCTCCCCCTTCTGTTTTGGGGCTTTTTCGGGGTATTTGGGGTTAAGGGAGAAACCCTCGGATCGAACCAGGGAACCAGGTTTCTGGCGCTAAACGGCGTCGTGCCTGGTCGACGCCTTTCAGAAGGACGTCAGGGCAGTACGACGCCTTTTAGGGCAGAAACCTCCCTGTTCGAGGTCTCACGAGTTAGCGATTCTGGCGCTAAATGACGTCATGGATGGACGACGCCTTTCAGAAGGACGTCGGGCCATCATGACGCCATTTAGGCAGGAAATCACCCCGGCTGAGGGTCTGTCAATTCGGGGATTATGGACTAAAAGACGTCGTGGGTGGGCGACGCGATTCGTAAAAGCGTCGGGTGACTATGACGCCTTTTAAGGCAGAAATCCCCTGATTAATGTTTTCTGGAATTCCAGGATTTTCGGTGTGAATGACGTCAGAGGATGTCGACGCCTTTTAAAAGGGTGTCGACGCCTTTTAAGTCAGAGTTCGTGGCCGGAGTTTTATGAACCAGTTTAGGGAGCTTGAATGGCGTCGGCCTCGGGCGACGCGATTCAAGGCAGAACAACACTAATTCATGCCAGTAAAATGTGTTCATACTGCTAGATAATTGGTTAGTGCATGCTTTAGTGTACTCGGTAGAAATGGATTCTTCATGACCGGATGGCACTGCGTGTGTGTCGTGCGATCGCGGGCTTTTCACGTGACCGGATCGTACTGTGCCGGGTTTTGGTGTCTTGTGTTACTGTGGACCTGGAGTGACATTGTAGCGCTTTATCACCCTGTGCTGGTGGGGGCATGAGCACAGCGCCGGTGGGGGCGTGGGCGGGGTGACGCCTAGTGAGAGAGGGTCACCTGGTGAACCCCGGGGTCAGCTAGTACCGGTGTCGGAGTGGTACATTCGGAGAGTCACTCATGCTGAGGGAAGGAGTAACCACCTGAGCCAATTGGGCCGGAGTAGCTAGCGTGCTATCCGAGGGGTTACTGTTTGGTCTCAGCGGGTCGGTGTTTCCTACTTTCGGTTGTGTGGACGGTGTTTCCTACTTACGGCTGTGTGGTTGGTGTTTCCCACTTTCGGAGGCGTGGTTGGCGTGTTTTGCCGAGATGTGAGTTGTAGGCCCCTTGATAGAATGATTTTAGAGTTATGCATGTTACATTTCGAATGCACATGGTTCATATCGAGATTTTAGGAGTAGTATGTTACAAGTTTACTTGCTTTATCTCCTGTATCTTTGTTATTGCACTTGTGGGTGCGTGAGTGGGAGGCGAGGGATCGGATGATCCCTACTGAGCCCAATTCTGGTGTGGCTCACTCCCTGCGTTTTCAGGTGTGGACCTTGTGGCGTGTGGCGGTGCGTGGTGTTCCCCTTAGCGTGCGGACCAGCAGCTATCCCAGTTTCCGGGGTATGCCCCGACGTTGTTGTACCTTATTTCTGTCTGTACTTAATTAATCTGTTGGACATGTAATTATTGTTGGACTGTGTACGGACATTATTACTTTACTTCCTGCGCACTGTACCTCCTTGTAGTCTGTGTGAATGTTATATTTAATCTTGTTTAACGCTTACTCCTCCAGATGTGTGTATAAGATCCGGGTGTGAACCTACAGTTAATGGGCCGACATCCATTTAGTGACCGGGTCTCCGGTCATAGGATGGCGGGTCGTTACATGGCCTTTCGCCCTTGGTCTGGGGGGGTTAGCTCCCTCTAGTTCCTGCTGCAAGCGTCCGACGCTTCACCTCCCTTGATAAGCAAAAAGACGTCCGCCTTGGGTAGGCGCGATCGCCGAACCCAGTGCCCACGTACGAGTGTGACACGTGTATCATTTAAATCATAACCTCCTGCCCTAAGACGTAGGGGCGGGACTTTCCTGTCAGCATTTAATATGTCGGCCCATTTCCGTCTAACTGTTCTGAAGGCCGGGCCCCACCCTTCGGAGCAAGGGGGCTAGTGAGAGGGCCCAGTTTTGCTGGCCCATTAACAGTGTGGGCCGGACCATAAAGAAGCGCCCTGGCCCCTTGCCGTTGCGGTTGAGCCTTTTACCCAACGGGCCTGTGCGCTTAGGCTCCAACGGGGAGCCCTCTAATCCGAGACGGACTCCGATGTCCTGTGGATGCGGGAATACTTCCTGCCGAAGGAAGTCTCCTTTGAATCAAGTTCAGAGCCTCAGATAAAGGAAACCAAAACCAGATAAGGGAAGCCAGAGTCTCGTCCCGCCCGGGGATCGGACCGGGCTCCCTCGATACATCCTCTGCTCGGACTCAACTATTACTTCAGATCCGTATAAAAGGGGACCCCTTGGCACTCTTGGAAGGTACGTTCTCTGGCCCGAGTCTTTACTCTCTCTCTCCGCCCTTGCATACTTTCACTTAGGCATCGGAGGGAGTTCCCCTGGATCGCAATCGAGATCTCCTCTGACCTGGTGTTTGTCGTGCAGGAGCGTGGGGAGCTTTCTGTGATTTGGATGAGTCCCAACAGTCCGATTCCGATCAGACGAATCTCCAACCCAACACATATAATTTAACAAACAAATGGGTACAACTTAGAATATAACAAAGGTTTATATATCATGAGCTACCCACATTTCAGAAAAATAAATAAATAAATCCTTTTATGGTTTGTGAATCGGTAAGCATGAAGTCATAGTTGACCTATCCTTATTTAGGAACCGAGGAAGATGTCACCAACGACGACCAGTTGAATCTTTTTGCATGTTGAAGAATGTGTCCTCTTTTGAAATCTATATATATTTATACGAATACTTTATACATTTTACAGAATTGGCCTCCTCCCCAAAGGTTGTGTGTTTCACTGCTATCTCTGTCTTTCTAGAGGCCAAAACTTCAGTTCCCCTGCTTCCATCATGTGACAAACACAGTGTCTAGTGCACCTCCTTCTTGCTTCTTGGCTTTGCCTATTATTGAACAAGATTCCAACTTTTCAGGGGATCAAGGGTTGTGAACCTCAAGATGTTCACCGGGATTTTATTAACTGGCAGGGTGACTGTTAGCATCAACACTCTATGTTGATAAAAACATAATATCTCCATGCATCAAATGAACAAGCGGAAGCATGCACGGAGATGGATCGTAACGGAAAACGTACCTTAACGGCGACGTTCGTAGATGGACGGCGACGGCTCCGTGAGGACGAGAAGGAGAACCACGTGACGGGCTTCTCCACAAAAACCACACTGCAAATCCTAGGCCCTTGGTGATAGCCTCTTGGAGAACAACACTTAGAGAGGGAGAGAGAATGTGTAGAAAGGAGAGGAGTTTAGAGTGAGAAAGAGGGCTGCCCAAAGTGAGAGTTCTGCAGATTTTCCAAAAAGGTTAGTTCTCACGTAATGCCACTCAATCCCTTTTATATCTCTCTCCCCTACACTTTCAAATAAAGGGGGGAATGGTTATATCCAAGGGGTGCTTCAAAAGTGTGGGTAACTCCCCACAACCACTCCCTCAACCACTCCCCCTCATCTCCTATAACCAACTCTTGGCCCCTACGTGGGCATATGCATGGTAAGAACCATACTTTGGTTAACATCTCCCACTTGCCCACGGAGGGCAAAGATCAATAAACAATCTCTCAAACTGTCATACAGGAAATGCAGCGTGCGATCTCACGAGCATAACAGTAACAGGCGAGTAGTGATCCATTAAGTTATCACCAAAACTAATGGAACACAATACTCTAAAAAATCTCGTGGTACCCCAGACCATCTTATATTCACCTGATTTAACACTCCGGATCTCTCAGATAAATAACTGGCAGTGTTTAAATCCCAAATGTCATGTGATCATAACTCTGTCTGTACACAACTGACTGAGTTCCCCGGGGTATGATCCACATAACATGGTGCAATATATAGATGTCTTCCCCAAGCTCTCATGTCAATTCGATTAGTCTCGGCCGCTTTCCTAGTCATGTCCCGCTAGACTGTATCAACCTTAGTCCTAAGGATTATGCTAAAGTAGCGATGCCGAGCTTCCTCTTCATGACATAGTTCCTAGGTCACAAAGGGTACAAGTAGAATCAACAATATGATCCAAGAGCTCACACAATGATGAAGCAGAGATCCATTCATCATTCTCATTTATCGGTCGTGAATTGCACATGCGGTATGAGACGCATGTTATGGTGTTCTTCCACAAATGTGGGCGTGTCATTTATAGATTTATCATTTAAACACCATACGGATCTTAGTCTAATCACTCCCACTGCGATTAACCTGAGTCTCATGACCCAGTCGCTTCCACTCAGCGCCTTGTCTCAAGACTCACATCCGGCTTTTCCATACTATACAGGATGGGCACAATAATTCCTGTATTCGATCTTTAAAGATCTCATCTCGGCTCTTATCCGAGGCGACATAAATAAATATTTTAAGTGTATCTTGTTCGCTCTTCTAGCGCCATAGATACATAATGTCTCATCTTGCTCGCTATCTCAGCGCCAAGGCGAATTACCCGTGTGAGAGGGTCAATTCAAGTCTGGTGACACTCATTGATGTGTAAACAAGCATTCCATCAAAAACACTCAATAAGAGAATGCATCGAAGTCAACAATAACTGTTCTTTGCATTACAGTTTACATAAACCCATGGCTCTACTATGGGTCATGAAAGCCTCTCTAGTGATCTGTTTAGTTAGCGGGTCTGCTACCATACGATCGGTAGAAATATGCCGAAGGACCACTGCTTCTTTTGCTACAGATCTCGTATGAAGTGATATCTAATGTCAATGTGTTTGGTTTTACCATGGTACTTAGGGTCCTTGGCGTAGGCCAAAGCTGATGTACTATCAACATAGAGAAGTACACTCTCCTCCGCATGAGGAGTGACAGCTAATCGCCGCAGGAAACTCCTTAACCAAACTGCTTCTTGACAAGCTGCTGAACATGCCACATATTCCGATTCCATAGTGGATAGAGCAATGCACGTCTGTTTCTTGCTACACCAAGAAATGGCCGCGCCACCAAGTATGAACACATACCCTGACGTAGACTTTCTTTCGTCTTTGTCGCTGGCCCAATCAGCATCACTATAACCTTTCAACCTTAGATCACCTCCTTCGTAACATAAGGCAAGGTTCGTTGTTCCACGTAAATATCGGAATATTCTCTTGACTGCCTTCCAGTAAGCAGGACCAGGGTTACTTTGATAACGGCTAGCTAATCCGACTGCATAACTGATGTCGGGTCGAGTACACAACATAGCATACATCAGACTCCCAATAGCTGCCGCATATGGCACTTTATTCATTTGATTCTTCTCTTCTTCATTCTGTGGGCATTGGCTTACACTTAAAACACAACTTTTATCAACTGGAGTATCAATGGGCTTGGAGTGATTCATTCGGTATCGCTCTAGAATCTTATTAATGTAGGTTTCCTGAGACATACTCAAAAACCTTCTAGAGCGATCTCTGACTATTTTCACTCCTAACACATAGTTAGCTTCGCCCATATCTTTGGTCTCGAAGACGGAAGATAACCACTGCCTAGTGGCATTGATAAACTCCATATTATTCCCAGCCAGCAAAATGTCGTCAACATATAATGACAGAATTAGAATCTTCTCTTTCTTTCGTTTGACGTACACATAGTGGTCTTCCTCAATCGTCTCAAAACCGAATGAGGTGATTTCCTTATGAAATCTTAAATACCACTGTCTAGACGATTGTTTGAGGCCGTAAATGGAACGTTTTAGGCGGCAAACTTTGCGCTCTTGTTCCTTTACCTCAAAACCCTCTGGTTGGAACATGTAAATTTCCTCGTCTAGTTCTCCATTAAGAAATGCCGTCTTAACATCCATATGAAAGAGTTCTAAATCTAAATGTGCGACAATAGCTAGGATCAGGCGAATAGACGTAAATCTCACCACCGGGGAGAACGTCTCATCAAAATCAATACCCTCCTTCTGGGTATATCCTTTCGCCACTAGTCGTGCTTTGTATTTGTCAATTGATCCATCTGCCTTGCATTTAATTTTGAAAACCCATTTGTTTCCAATAGCTTTACGCCCAGGCGGAAGATCAACTAACTCCCAGACCTTATTCTTTTCCATTGAATCCATTTCGTCTAGCATAGCAGCTTCCCATTCTTTCTTTGATAATGATGAATATGCCTCTTTGACATTTCTCGGTTCTTCATCATCCGCAGGCTGACACATTAAAATCTCCTCTTCAATCTCAAACCGTCGACGAGGAGTGTGGCCGCGTTTACTTCGACGTACTTGGGTGTCGGCATCTTCCGATTCTAATGGAGTACTCCCACTCGGTAAATTAATAGGTATACTCCCACTAGTTTGATCATCTATACTATCTCCAGCGATGACATGGTCAGGAACTAATTCCCTCCCTTCGCTGGAAGATGGTAAGAGAGCTGTCTCATCCACTTCATGGAGATCAAAGTTTTTTCCGACATTGCCAAGTTTAGGGTATTCTTTCTCTAAGAATACAACGTCTCGAACCTCTTTCTCTGTCATTCCTCCATCATGATATTGTCCATACATGACATACCCTTGTGAGCTATCAGGATATCTTATGAAGATAAACTTTCTAGCTTTAGGGCCCAGTTTCCCATACTTGTGGGACGAGTCATGGACATATCCAGCTGATCCCCACGGGCGTAGGTTTCCCAAATACGGCTTTTGGCCACGCCACAACTCATAAGGGGTAGAAGGAACTGACTGTGAAGGCACACGGTTAAGTAAATAGGCAGCAGTCAACAAAGCATCCCCCCAGAAAGATATTGGGAGGTTGGCATGCGCCATCATAGACCTAACCATATCTAACAATGTAACGACCCGTCATCCTATGACCGGAGACCCGGTCACTAAATGGATGTCGACCCATTAACTACGGGCTCACACCCGGATCTCACACAACACGTCTGGAGGAGTAAGTGCTAAACAAGATTAAATATGACAATCTCACGGATTACAAAGATAAGCAAGCGCGCAGGAAGGAAAATAACAATGTCCGTATACAGTCCAACAATTAAATAAGTACAGGCAGAAGGAAGTACAACAACATCGGGGCATACCCCGGAACTAAGACAGCTGCTGGTCCGCACACCAAGAAGACACCACGCTCCCGCTCGCCTCGAGGTCCACACCTGAAACCGCAGGGAGTGAGCCACACCAGAATTGGGCTCAGTAGGGATCATCCGATCCCCTGCCTCCCACTCACACACCCACAAGTGCAACAACACAGATATATGATAATTAAACAAAGCAGTAAACGTAGCACCCAACCTGATATGAAACGTACGATAAGCAGTGTAACAAGAACCATTCTAAGTAACCCGAAGAACCCAACACAGAGTCACGACTCACAGTCAAAGTCCACGAAGCGACTAAACCACACTGTCGACCGAAGTCGAACGTCGCCTCTCAACACTACCACCACTACTCACGCCTGTCCACCCCTACAGTGTTCCGGGGCACTGTAGGGTGAGGCAGTGAGTCAAACTAGGACTAGCTGGACTCAGTGTACCGCCACTGCCAGCTACGTGTGCACACAAGCAGTCTAGACTACTGTCCTACCGACCGGATTTCCTCCACGCTAGGCCTCAGCGCTTCAGGAGGGCCCTGGGGACCGGCGAACCCCCGTCAAGCCGAAGCTACAGGAACTACCCACAAACCCAACTCTCCCGGGCTGCGTCAGGCCAAGGGCTATAGGTACCACTCGTAACCTTGATCAAAGGTCACATCAGGCCCACTGGCTAAAGGGTAAACCAACTCCCACCAGAAACACCACCAGCTCCACAGCAAGAAACACGCCGGAAGCTGTCACGACAACCAAGGGAAACCCCGACCCACCGAGACCAAACAGCAACCCCTCGGATAGCACACAGCTACTCCGGCCCGACGGGCTCAAGGTGGTTCTGCTTGTCTCAGCCAAGGGTGAAACACAACAAGCACCACTCCACAGTCACCATGACCCTGTCCCCACCGGTCCATGGTGACATACGTAAACCACAGTTAACCCGGTCCACATTCGCATAACACGAACACACATATAACATGATTCCAGTCGCACAGTAAACCTCCGTCTCAGTATATAGCTAAAGCACACATACACACACCTCGGTGATGTAATTCCACTCACACATAAGTCCTCGATCACAGTGTACCACATAAAACATGCCTCAGAACTTTTACAGTGAAACACATGTTAAAAACCAGCAATATAACACTTCTGGCTTGAATCGCGTCGACCGAGGTCGACGCCATTCAAGCCCCTCAGACAGGTTCAGTTAAACGTCAGATTATTGCTTAAAACGCGTCCACCGTTGAAGTCGCCTTTTAAAACGCGTCTGGGTGTCCCGACGCCATTCAATCCAGAAATCCAGATTTGCAGAACCCTTAAACGGGGGCATTTCTTGCCTAAATGGCGTCATGATGGCCCGACGTCTTTCTGAAAGGCGTCGTCCATCCATGACGTCATTTAGCACAGAACCCCTAACTCAGGAAACCTCACACAGGAAGGTTTCTACGCTAAAACGCGTCGTGCTGACCGGACGTCTTTCGGAAAAGCGTCGACCCAGCCCGACGCCATTTAGCGCCAGAAACCAGGTTTCCTGGTTCGACCCGAGGGCTTTACCCTTGAACCCCGGGCACCCCGAAAATCCCAAAATCAAAGGGGGAAGGAGAGAAGCTCGACCACACAATCCTGCTTACGAAAACACGATCACAGACACCGTCATCCCCACATGGAATCCCCCCTAAGCATGCTCAATCTATCCCCCAAACACCACGTCACGTCGAGATTCACACAAACATCACATGCAAGGTCCGTCCCCCTACCGGTTCTTGAACTCCTCCAAGCTCCTCGCCGCCGACCCGTCTCGCCCCACGCCGCCGCCGGTATCCTCGAGGACGCCGCCACTCCGCCGGGACGTCGGCCGCCGTCCGGAGAAGGGAACGCCGCGAGGAAGGTGGTGGAGGTAGAGGTGAGAGGTAGGGAAGCTACGGAGTAGTTGGAAGAGGAAGAAGAGGAAGGGAAGGGAGGAAAATCGCCGGAGAGGGCGGAGAGAGCGAAGAGAGAGAGAGTGAAGGTGAGAATGAGGGAAAGAAGGGGAGGCTCGCGGGGTCAACCAGAATTCCACTAAAACGCGTCGATCAAGGCAGACGCCAATCAATCTGACAGGACGGCCGTACTGACACCGCTCTGAAACGCGTCGCCCACCGCGGACGCCGTTCAGACGACAAGACAGGCCGTACTGACAACGCTCTGGCGCCGTACCCTGACACCGCAGGTGTCACAGTCTGAAACGCGTCGACCGAGCTGGACGCCGTTCAGACAAATCTGACAGGGGCCGTACTCTCGCGGCCCGGAACCCGCCCACGTGGCGCAACAACCAACAGACCCTAAATGGCGTCCACACAACCTGACGCCTTCTGGAAGGCGTCGAGCAGTGCCGACGCCATTTAGTCAGCAATCTCAAGACCCCTCCAGGGTCCAAACCAGGGAATCCGGCCCGAATACAGAACCCGAAATCTCAGTCATTACAAACAACGTTCTATTCCTTCTCTCGGCAACACCATTTTGTTGCGGAGTATATGGAATAGTGAGTTGTCTTTTAATTCCCTTTTCCTCACATAGAATTCTGAACTGATCAGATAAATATTCGCGTCCTCTGTCGGTGCGTAGAGCTTTTACACTCTTACCGGTCTGATTCTCAACCTCAGCTAGGAAGCGTTTGAAACAATCCAGTGCTTCATAGCGGTGAGCGATCAGATAAACATAACCGTATCGCGAATAATCATCTATAAATGTAAGGAAATATGATGCTCCATGTCGAGCCTTCACACTTAAAGGTCCGCAAATATCAGAATGTACAAGCTGCAATACATCAGTGGCCCTTCTGGCCTTTCCGAAAGGTTTTCGGCATGCCTTTCCAGCCAAACATGATTCACATAAAGGTAGAGTGACCTTAGCGAGTGAACCTAAAAGGCCTTCTCGAGCTAACCTGGTCATTCTATCCTGTCTTATGTGACCTAGGCGAGCATGCCATATTTCAGAACTAAGGTCTTTATCATCAGCCACATACGACACAGAAGAAGCATTGAAATCAACATCTAATTTAAACAAACCACCACTCAATAAAGCATGTCCATACAGCACATCATTTAAATAAATGTCAATACTAGTACCAATCATAACAAGAGCAAATCCTAGGGATAATAAAGATGAAGCTGACAAAAGATTATGCTGAATCCCTGGCGCATAAAGAACATCATGCAATGTCAATACACGACCAGTTCTAAGTTTGAGCTGGTACACTGAACTCCTAAAACTTCTTCACTGGTCCCATTGCCCATGTAAATTCTTTGCGTCCCTCTTGGAATTCGGCGGTAATCTTGGTACCCTTCTCGATCTCTAGTTACATGCTTGGTCGCTCCTGAATCCACAATCCACTCAGGATAAGTTCGGGCGACTAAGACATGAGAACAAACATACATAGAGAGAGAATCTGGGTTGAGGGATACCTTTTTCGGCTCAGCGCACTCGCGAGCGAAATGTCCCATCTTCTCACAATTGTAGCACTTCACCTTTGATTTGTCCCTTTTACCACCGCGCTTGCCTCTGTGGTGGCGCTTCGGTGTCCGCTCTGCCTTGTACTTAGAGCTGGATGCAGTTTCACGATCCTTTCGTTTGAAAAATTTCTTTGAGCCCTTCCTGCCTTGGTGTCTGCCTCCCTTGGCGACTAAGGCAGTGGCGCGTACAGCTTCTTCGCGCTCAGCCTCTAACTCCACATGACGAGAAATATCAGAAAAATTCTTGATATTCTCGTTGTGAGTAAGAATTTGCTTCATATGGACCCAAGAGTCCGGTAGTGATCGGATTACTGCAAGGACCTGCTGCTCGTCCGTGAGATCATGACCTGCCGACTTTAAATCCCTGATCATGCCCGACATAACCCTAAGGTGTTCGGTCATGGTCTGTCGTTGGTCTTTGCGGTAGGTCTCAAACTTAAGTACAAGAGCGCGCAACCGCGTAGTCGAAGTTCCACCAAATTGAAACTTTAATTGATCCCACATATCTTTGGCAGATTGGAATTTCTCAAATTCCCCAATAAGATCGTCTTGCATGCTGCTTAACATAGTAAAGCGCGCGCTTCGATCCTTATTGAACCATTGACGGTACGCATCTTGATCTCTACGATGTTGTGCTGTATTGCCATCCTCAGGCGGTGACATGACGGTGGTAAGATGTTCCAGTAATTCTTGCTCGTTTAGCAAGTATTGAATCTTACGGTGCCAAATGTCATAATTCATTCCCGTCAATTTGTCACCCTTGGTCAGATCAGCAATGACATTTTTCATGGCCATTTTAAATCACTACATAAATAAAATTTAGAGAGTCAAGTTGACATAGATTACACATCATAATTTGCTTCCAAAAATCCAGACTAATAAATATTAAGTTAACTTAATCATCGGAATCGAAATATAGATCTAGGATATTATAATCATCTTCCGATTAAATTAAGGTAACTTAATTCTAATAGAATGATTTTGAGCGAATTCACAACGAGAGAAACACTTTAAATCTCTCGTAATAGCCACTTATCCAACGTTTACAAGTTAAATTCGAATATCATGGAAGTGAATACTCACATAATTAAATTAATAGGAATAGCAAAGTCCATGATATTTCAATAACTTGATCAAATTTTTAGCCATCATAAATATTTACAAAAACACATGATCACGTAAATATATCAATTTTCAATTTCAACATGATCATTTTAAATGAAATGATAGCTAAGTGGCTGAATTTCAGTGTGCATAAATTGATCAATTCAAGACGTGCAGATTAACAAATTATCATTTAAAAATTAATCAATCGGCGCTACATGAGCATGCGCAATATTTAAATGATACGACAATTTTGCACGAATTAAATCAATTCAATTGGTAAATATACAATCATGCATATTTAAATCTAAGAACGTAAAATTCAATTGCCGCTAACCGATAAGCGCAATAATGTAACGATCTATAAATATGCATTTTACATAGTTGAATAATCGATTATTAGTGTCATTTTTCTTCATTGCACAAAAATTCATTTCAATTACACGCAAATACTGTTAAGGTCGATATCAGTGACCCAAAAATAATTATTAGCGTGACGAAATAAAACAATTCAATTTATTTCATTTTGCGCAACATAATATCAAGACAATCATCACATTTAAATAATTGACACTAATCAGGATAGTTCAACTATTAATCAAATAGACCATGGAAATCAAATTACATTAATTTGAACTAATAAGCCTACGATTCAAATTAAATTCTAATGCATCATCTAATCATAAATAAACAAACTAATACTCCCTAATTTCAAATTCAATTTCTCCGTTCATAATCATACGGAGAATTTGAAACGGGTCCATTCGAACAACCAACCGGCTCATTCCGGATCCGGCCCGATACGGTACATCGTGAGGTTCACGGCGACCCATGTGAGGCCACGTGCCACCAAACGGTCCGCCGTGGTGACGTCTGCGGGCCTCCCAGCGGCGGCGTCGTTGGGCTCGACCCGTCCTCACTAAGGACACGCCCGCTGGACCATGCGCGGCTGGTACGGCAGCCCCATGCATGGGCGTGGGAGCCCCCCTGCGCAGGGGCGAGAACGCCTCACCTGCGTGCGGGGAAGGCACCACGCCCGCATGCATGGGCAGGCCGCCCATGCAGGACGTGGGCGGCACGTCCACGCGGGACGTGAGCCCCACGCCCACGCAGGACGTGGGGACTCCGCCCACACGGGGCGTGAACGCCACGCCCGCGGGCGTGGCCGGCCCGTCTGCGCGCGGTGCGAGCGGCACGCCCGCGGGCGTGGCCGGCCCGCCCGCGCGCGGCGCCCGCGGGCGTGGCCTGCCCGCCCGCGCGCGGCGCGAGCGGCACGCCCGCGGGCGTGGCCTGCCCGCCCGCGCGCGGCGCGAGGGCCACGCCCGCGGGCGTGGCCGCTGCGCCCGTGCGCGGCGCGAGCGCCACGCCCGCGGGCGTGGCCGCTCCGCCCGCGCGGGGCGCGAGCGCCACGCCCGCGCTGGGCGTGGCCGCTCCGCCCGTGCTGGGCGCGAGCGTCACGGCCGCGCTGGGCCCGGGCGGTACGCCCGCCGGCGTGGCCGCCGCTGCGTTCGTCGGCTTGGGTCCTTCTCCGCGCAGGGACGTCGACCGTCGCGGCGGGCTTCCCTCGTCGTCCGCGTCACCGTTCGCATGGCCGCCGTTGCAGGCGCCGTCTTCATCCTCGTCGTGGCTGCCGTCACGTACTATCTCGGATGGTTGGTCGCGTCCAGAATGCGCGCCGCAGAACCCTCTGAGGTAGGCTAAATATTCCGGCGCTCTGAGTCTCCTTGGAGGAGAAGATGGGACGCGGTCGTCGCCGGATTCCTCCTCGGAATAGTCGGTCAGTTCATCGGGAACCCGTTCTGATTCCTCGTTACTGATAACCACCATGGGAGCCATTCGGCTCGACGAGGCCGCAACATCGGAACGGTCCTTTTTGATCGAAGACCACGCTGCCATGGTTCCGTAAACCTGGCTCTGATACCAATGTTGATAAAAACATAATATCTCCATGCATCAAATGAACAAGCGGAAGCATGCACGGAGATGGATCGTAACGGAAAACGTACCTTAACGGCGACGTTCGTAGATGGACGGCGACGGCTCCGTGAGGACGAGAAGGAGAACCACGTGACGGGCTTCTCCACAAAAACCACACTGCAAATCCTAGGCCCTTGGTGATAGCCTCTTGGAGAACAACACTTAGAGAGCGAGAGAGAATGTGTAGAAAGGAGAGGAGTCTAGAGTGAGAAAGAGGGCTGCCCAAAGTGAGAGTTCTGCAGATTTTCCAAAAAGGTAAGTTCTCACGTAATGCCACTCAATCCCTTTTATATCTCTCTCCCATACACTTTCAAATAAAGGGGGGAATGGTTATATCCAAGGGGTGCTTCAAAAGTGTGGGTAACTCCCCACAACCACTCCCCCTCATCTCCTATAACCAACTCTTGGCCCCTACGTGGGCATATGCATGGTAAGAACCATACTTTGGTTAACACTCTATAACAAAAATGCACCCAAGTAGTTGAGGTTAATGGCATCAGTAAAGCAGTTTTAGGGTTTACATTACGTTTTCATTAGAAGGAGATCTATATATCCCTCTCTGCAAGTGAACAGATACATGAACTTAATTGGGGAATCTAATAGGCCGGGAATGGATGATGGCACCAGTGTGGATGCAGTTTACAAATGTGAATTCTCATCATTTTTGTTAAACTGTGTATCCTTCTTGACGTGTATGTCCTCTTTTAACTTATTGGAGATAATCTCTGTCTAATTCGGCACATTTACAAAGCTATGCTTATCTTCCTCCACAAAATGCCTATACTGGACGAAATATATAGATTAAAGCACAAGTACGAAAGTTAGAGAAAATGTGTAAATACAAAGATAAAGTGTGCAATTCTAGACTAAGTAGAAGAGGTGTAGTGTACGTAGAATCAGTGTACAAGGGAAATAAAACATGTAAAAGCGTTTATAAATTGTAGAAACAGCTAGCGTACAAAGGAAACAAATTAAACATGTAATTCAACGAACTACATGTAATAGGGATACCCGATGTGTATAATGTTTAAAAATCTTCCCATTTTAATTATAAGAAGAACGTGTCCTAAAATACAGACAAGAAAGAAACATAAAATCTTTAATTTATATACTCTCAATCTTTTTCGTCATTTCCATGATTTGCACCAATTTACATACGTGCATTTGACATTATGTACTAATTAGTTCATCTAATACATGTGTTTAAGTACACACAGCCAATGTTTTTATTCTTCCATTTTATACGCTATACTCGCACATTTTAGCTTCCTACTTACACATTAATTTGTTCCTTGGCTTGTGTTTTCTTGCTCTAAGTTATACTTCTTTTGTCGAGCATATATATACATTCGTTTGTTTGTAAACATAGAGAAACGAGGTGTATTCTTGTAAATCTCTTAAAAGGGATCATATCCACATCATTCGATACGCACAACGCGAGTGAGCGATGGGTACGTACTGCGTACGTACATGGGTTACGTATTACTCTCTCATGCCAGTGAAGGAAGGAGTGGGCATTATATATATATATATATATATATATATATATAAAATGCAGGATTGAGAGTTATTCTCCCGGAATGGGATCACCTGGATCCTTTTCTTAAACCATTGCACTTAAATTCTATTAGTTGAAATTTATGCTTAAAATTATCATAAATGCAGTGAGTCTCTCACATGTGTAGAATCTCCAGCCAATATAATTTTAAGGCTCATGTAAAGGGTCCAGGAGATCGGAATCTTATTCTCCCATGCCTCTCACTCGCTCTTACTTTTTAATTCAATGGTCCAAACAAAAAGAGGTTTCTTTTCTGGCCCAGGTGGATTTCCACCGAATGGCCCCTCCTCCGGAGCCATAGACCGGAAGGACAGGAGACAGAGATCCTCTCACTCTCAGCCGTGGCACTGGCGATGAGTGTCCTTGGCATCTAATAAGAGGGAAGGAAGGATAGAGTGGGAGCTGAGGCTCTCTTCTCCTTGTTTCTCAAGGACGAATGAATATGTCTGTGGGCCCAAGTTTGCCCATATCTTTTAAGATTAATCATATGTCATGGCTTTTTTACGGGTCCAACCTCAATAAGCATATCTTTTAAGATTAACCACATGATCTTCAAAGAATTATTAAAAGGCCCTTTCCATTATTCATTTTGCCAAGTCGAACATAATACACATGCGTGGTTCGACATAAGCATTTGGTGCGTGTGTGCACGCACGCATATCTTTTACCCGTTGTCTATGTCAGTGAAAGCTGTGTTATGGACGTGGGGTACTAGTACCAGTGAAGCTATATTCTTATATTTGTCAAAATGTAGTAGAATATATTAGTTTTGAATGGCGACTTAGGTGAACCAGTGAAGCTCATATGGATGAAATTTTTATATATGTTAAATGCTCATGATGTCAACTCTTCATGATCCTACAAAAATGACAACCTTTAATTAAACTAGTTCCTTCACTGCTCATAGCCGAGTGAAACTTTGGAGCACATCCTCGTTTGTCGTCTTCTCCTTTGTACCTTTTCTTTTCTTTTTTTAATTTTATTTTGGTGGGTCCTGGGGGCTTTGGCGGCAGCAAGCGGTGCATGCATATTAATTCTATCAAGCTTGGCTTTTGTTAAAAATCTACTCTACTTTTGGATCAATTCCTTAACACTTGGTGAAGCCAAGAATTAGATGCTCGCGCGAATTTAGGAGTGTGAAGTCGTAGTACTGTTTCCCGTTGCCTTTTGGCTTCGCATGCATGCATATGATATGCTCTCCATGAAGTATATATAAATATATATTATCTATGATGGGGTAAGCCGAATGGGCCCAGTAGATGGGCTAAGAGACGGCCAGGAGGTCAGGTGGCCCAGTAGATGGGCTGAGTCCGAAGACAGTCGGGATGTAGGCTTTCGACTCAATAGATGAAGAAGAGTGCTTAGCATTTTGGGGATTTACGTTCTCACATATATGAATAGTCCCATATCGTTTGCCATGAGAAAAGTTCTCTCACCTACCCCCTATAAATAAAATACTGCTTGCATCAGAAAAGGTGAGTGACATAAGCCTCCAACTTCCTCTTAGTACATCATCCTCATCCTCTGCCGATTACTGACTTGACCGTCGGAGATGACTCCCTTGGGATGGTACCCAGGGCCCTTGCTGACAAAGCTTCTTCCTCCTGTTGGGTTTTCTCGGTTTCTCCGGATCGCTCACGCAGCGAAAAAATAAAATATTTACAGCGATCCGTTCCCGTTTCGAAATCTAAAATACAAGATAATCGGATTATCTTTTCTCACCGTGTGCGGATTTGAATACGCAACCGTTTGGTTCCGTCGGTGCGACACCGTAAGCTGCGCAAGCGCTCGGCCTCTAGCGAAGTCCACGCGATCCTCCCCGCGATGGATATCCTCGAGTTCCTCGTTCTTCGCAGCCCACGAAGCCTCCGCCGGTAGCCGCAATGATCGCCGCAATGCGCGGACGATTTCCCGTCGAACGGGATTCGGAGAAGCGGCGGAGTAGATCTGGATCTGCCTGGACACCAGAAGAAGACAGAAACTGAGGAGGGGCGGCTAGGGTTAGCAGCAGCTTGGCCTGCTCAGCCCGTTCGCTATGTTTTATACTAACTGCGCGATTTTTCATAAAAACCCCCGGTTTGTATAAAACCCACTTATTTATCCATCGCCTTGAGAATCATTTGCGTGTGACCCTCTAGGCCCAAGTACTATACCAGTTAATGGCCCAACAAGTCCAGTGACTCCTCACTAGCTTTATTAATTAATTAATAATCCTTTATTCAATTAATCAATCGAATTGATGTCGCACATCGAATTCGACCGGGCCTCCGATTACGTTGGGTGCCAAGCAACACCGCGTGAACCCAGAAGGTATTTGGGGTTAAGTAATCCACTCTTGGAACCTTTCTGCCGATAGTTACCGCGTGGATATAATCCTTCATTCGTACAATGCTCTCGAGTCAACTCAGGGTATGGCGAGCTGTCAAACCCTAACCGGTCGACTCACTTGGATTGGATGCCGCTGATGAATATCGGAAAACTCCTTTCCCGATATTATCGTCCGCCCTGGCCAGGGACTTTCTCGCATCCTTCCTAGAGAATTCTCTCTCTAAGTACCGAGAGCGAATGATTCCTTATTGACACACAATTCCCTTCGACGGTATTCCGCTGTACCCAATCATTGGCGTATTAGAATCCCATGGCTAGAGATTCGTAAACCAAGGTCAAAGCACAGAAGTCCACCGCTAAGGTGTCCTTGGTGTCTAAGGTCCGAGGACCATCCACGCAACTGCGACAATAGAATCAAGCTGGTTGACAGTGAGGTACAATACCATCCAGTGATTCAGTCGGATCAGTTCAGTGAACTCATTCTCCAATGAGCACTTACAGATTCGCCTTAGTGTCTCCACACAAGTGACTTATGAGACCAGTCACCCTCATCATATGAGCATGAGTAATCTATACTAGTCTAACCGGATATCCGATGTCCTTCTCGGATATCCTCCGATTAGGAACAATTAAGAATATGTGTGTTTAAGTGATCAGTCTCATTAGTATGATCTCATCATAATCTGATCACTATAGCACATATTCACGGACTTCATTATGAAACGATAATTAATGCGATTTACACACAATGAATATTATGCCATTATACTAATCAATGAACGAGATTTACATTGTTAGATTGGCTTGTAGGCCACCTTAAACTAACAATCTCCCACTTGGACTAAAGCCAATCACCTTTATACAATAAGCCCATAGACTCTAGGTGACACTCAAACACAATTTGAGCCAACAGCTTTGTCAGTGGATCTGCTATATTGTCGACAGATGGAACTCTTTCCACTACTACATCTCCTCTGGATATGATCTCTCTGATAAGGTGAAAGCGCCTCAGAATATGCTTCGATTTCTGATGAGACTGCGGCTCTTTCGCTTGCGCAATTGCTCCATTGTTGTCGCACAACAGTGGAAGAGGCTCAGAGATGCTGGGAACTACGCCGAGGTCGGTGATAAATTTCTTCAACCACACTGCTTCCTTGGCGGCTTCAGCTGCAGCGATGTACTCAGCTTCAGTCGTCGAATCTGCAGGGGTTACTTGTTTGGAACTCTTCCAGCACACTGCCCCTCCGTTCAATGTAAACACGAATCCATATGTTGACTTGCTATCATCTGGATATGACTGGAAACTCGAGTCAGTAAAGCCTCGCAGTTTCAAGTCATCTCCTCCATAGTCAAGAAACATATCCTTAGTTCTTTTCAAGTACTTAAGGATGCATTTCATTGCCTTCCAGTGCTCTTCGCCTGGATCAGCCTGAAATCTGCTCGTAACACTTAGAGCAAATGCAACATCAGGCCGTGTACATTGCATGGCATACATGATAGATCCTATGGCAGAGGCATAGGGTATTCCATCCATGAATGCCCTCTCATCAGGAGTCTTAGGAGACTGCTCCTTTGAGAGACTAATTCCATGTCTCATCGGTATGAAACCTCTCTTGGAATTTTCCATGCCAAACCTTTTGACTATGGTATCTATGTACAAGGATTGGGTCATTCCAAGCATCCTCTTTGATCTATCTTTATAGATCCGTATTCCTAATACGTAGGATGCTTCTCCCAAATCCTTCATGTAGAAGTTTTTCAACAGCCAGATCTTTACTGATGACATCATAGCTACATCATTCCCAATGAGTAGTATGTCATCTACATAAAGAACTAGAAAAGTGATTGCACTCCCACTGGTCTTCTTGTACACACAAGGCTCATCTTCATTCTTAATGAAGTCATAAGACTTGACAGCCTCATCAAATCTTATGTTCCAGCTCCGGGAAGCCTGCTTCAGTCCATAAATGGACCTCTGAAGCTTGTACACTTTATCTGGAGATTCTTTAGATGTGAAACCTTCTGGTTGTATCATATGCACCTCCTCCTCAAGGTTACCATTGAGGAAGACAGTCTTCACATCCATCTGCTAGATTTCATAATCAAAATGTGCAGCAATGGCGAGTAGAACTCTGATCGACTTTATCATGGCAACTAGTGAGAAAGTCTCATCATAGTCAATTCCTTGCCTTTGACGATATCCCTTTGCCACCAACCTTGCCTTATAAGTGTCGATCCGTCTATCAGCACTGATCTTCCTCTTAAAGATCCACTTGCAACCGATGGGTACAATACCCTCGGGCAAGTCCTCCAAGTTCCAAACTTGGTTAGTGTACATGGACTGGATTTCTGAGTTCATAGCTTCTCGCCATTTCCCGGCTTCTGGGCCTTCTATGGCCTCCTGGTAGGTTTTAGGATCATCATCCTCATTATATGCTACCTTAGACTCACCTTCAGCAATATGTCCCACATATCGTTCGGGTAGTCTAGATACTCTACCAGATCTACGAGGCTCATCTGTGTGTACCTGAACAGATTCAGAAACTGATATCTCATCTGATGATAATGTAGCTGTTTGGGGATCTGGAACCTCTTCCAGTACTATTTTATTCCCACTGTCCTCCTGGAGAAGGTATTCCTCTCCCAGGAAGACAGCTTTCCTGGCGACAAACACCTTTTGTTCATCAGGATGGAAAAAATAGTATCCAAAGGTTTCCTTTGGATATCCCACAAACCTAAATTTATCAGTTCGTGATTCTAGCTTGTCTGAATCATGCTTCTTTACATGAGCAGGACAACCCCAGACTTTAATATGTTTAAATTCTTGTTTCCTGCCTTTCCATATCTCATATGGAGTAGAGGCCACAGACTTGCTGGGTACTCTATGTTGGGATCCGGGCGGGACGCGAAGAACGCAGCGGAAACGAAGAACAAAATTAATCCCGCCCGATACCCGCTGATCCGATTCGGAACGAAAAACTCAAACCGAAAACTACGAGAAGTAATCCGATTACCGTGCGCGGATTCGAATCCGCTTCCGTCTCGGTTCCGTCGAGGTGATGCCGCAAGCCGCACAAGCGTCCGGCCTCCAGCGGTATCCACGCGATCCTCTGCGGTGATTCGTCCTCGATCCCTCGTCCGTTACAGCTCGCTCGCTGAAGATCCGTCGCCGCAACGGTTGCGGAAATCCCGCCGACGGGAATTCCCGACTTTCGGGAATCACACGCGGTGGAGACGAAACTGTCTCGGCGCCTTGAATGGGACGCCCAGAGAAGGAGAGAGAAAAGGGGGGGGTGACGGCCAGCAAGGGAAATCCTGGAGCTTGGCCCAGGGTTTCTCAACAGCGTGTATATATATTAAGTCGGCGCGACTTTTCACAAAAGTCCCCGAGTTAATATAAATCCCACTTATGTACCACCGACTGAGAATCTTATTGCGTGTGACCCTCTAGGCCCATTCACCAGTCCGGTTTTCAGCCCGTTAAGTCCAATAACTAGTTATTGACTTATTGTAATTAATTAATATCTAGATATTAACTAATTACTCAACCGAATTATCATCGCATGTAAATTCGGTCGGACTTCTGATCAAGTTGGGTGCCAAGCAACACCGCATGATCCCGGAAGGTAATGGGGTTCAGCAACCCACTCATGGAACCTGTCCGTCCACAGTTACCACGTGGCTATAATCCTTCGTTCGCACAATGCTCTCGAGTTAACCTAGGGTATGGTCAACTGTCAAACCCTAGATTGTCAACTCACTTGAATCAGACTCCGCTTTACAATATCCGAAAACCACTTTTTCTGATATTGTTTCTGCTCTGGCCAGAGACTCCTGCGGATCTACTCTAGAGCATTCTCTCTCCAGTTACCTGAGAGCGAACGATCCTCTATTGAACACACAATCACCTTCGAAGGTCTTCCGCTGGACCCGATCCTTGACTATTAGAGATCCCGTGGATAGGGATTCGTAGGTCAAGGTCAAAGTCCAGAAGTCCACCGACAAGGTGTCTTTGGTGTCTCAAGTCCAAGGATCAACCACGCTACTGTGACGATGAATCAAGCCGATTGACAGTCAGGTAAATTACCATTCGGCGATTCATGTCGGATCAGTTCAGTGAACTCATTCTCCAATGAGCACCTACAGGTTTACCATTGTGTCTCCACACTAGTAACTAACGAGATCAGTCACCCTCATCATATGAGCTGGAATAACCTGTACTAGTCTAACCGGATGTTTGATGTCCTTCTCAAACATCCTACGACTAGGAACAATTGAGAATATGTGTTTATAAGTCATCAGTCTCATTATTATGATCTCATCATAATCTGATGACTATTGCACATATTCATGGACTTCATTATGCGCAATTATAAATATGCCAATCTACATAATGAATTTAATGTCATTTATTAGTGAACCAGATTTAAATAGATGCCTTATGATTGGCTTAGAGGACACCTATATCCATCAATCTCCCACTTGGACTCAAGCCAATCACTTTCGCATTTGATCTCCATCAAATCTAGGTGATGCTCACAGAAAGTCTGTGACTAAGACTTGGTCAGGGATCTGCTAAATTATCTACAGATAGAATATTTCCATTACGTTATTTCCTCTTAATCTTTTGTCTCTAAACCTGTGAAAGAGCCTCAGAATGTTCTGCAACTTCTGAAGAGACCATGGCTCGATCATACAACTGATTGCTCCCACTGTTGTCCTACAACGATAGGATGGTATCAGAGACCTTTTAGAACTACATCTAGTTCAGGGATGAACCTTTTCATCCACACTATTCCAGTAACAGTATTACTTGTCTATGTCGTCATCTTAATATCGAGTTTTGGATTGGAACCATTCCAATCCATTCCTTTCTACCAGAAGGTTGAATCCATTATTTGACTTGAAATTTGAGTCAGTGTGACCTCATAGTTTCAAATCATCCTCTCCATATACGTGAATGCACCCTTAGCACTTCTCAAGCGCTTAATGATGCAATTCACTCATGTATCCTTTAAGGAATCTTTTCTTTAAAGGAGTAAATTCCATATCTCAACGATTGAGACTTGTTATGAAATTTATGCCAAACATCTTGACATACAGGTCAATATAATATCCCCACCAATCTATCTTAATAGATTCGTATTCCAATACGTGGGATATTATAACTAAATCCATTATGGAGGAAAACATGGTTAACAATGCTTTCACTAATAGTAACATCCTGAAGTCATTCTCAATGACTTTGATGTTATCATCATAAAGCATTATTAAAACGACCGTGCTCCCACTGTCCTTTCTGAACACACAGAATCCGTGATCATTCTTAACGATCACATAATATTTGACAATTAAGTCAAAAACTCTTATTACAACTTAGGAAGCTTCAGTTTGATTCAAAATAATTTTGAAATCATAACTTGCTTCCTGGACATTCTAAAAGTTTTAAAAGTGTATCATATACATATTTACCTCAATCACATTGAGTGGACGCTTTTAATATCCAACTGTCATCATCTCATGATAGGCAGTATTGACAAGTAGAATTCTGATAAACTTATCAATCTTAAAGTTGTAATGACATAGAGCATCATTATCATAGATTTTAGATCATAATCTATTTTGAGCTTCTCTCACCTTGCTAAATCAGATATGTCAAACATATCCTTCTAGTCACTGAGAGAATCTCAAAAATTTATGAAGCTCTTTGTATGTATGTCATGACCGGTTCCAAACAACTAAAGATTATCTAATAATCTTATGTTAACTTGTGAATCTAGAACATCTTCTAGTTTTATCAGCTCCCACTGTCTTCTTTGAGGACATTCTCCTCTTCACAGAAGACAGCTTTCAGGACGACAATTATCGCATGGCCAATAAATGTAATGTCCAAACTCTTTAGACATTCACAAATTCACATCACGATAATACCTGACTTTTAAATTATGTTTGTTCATAATTCACATCTCATATGAATTATTTGGTTTCCATATCTTATATGGACACACACTGACTAATTTGGAACCATATTTAAAGTATGGACATCTAATGTTCATACTATTGTTCAAAAAGACATGAATTAGGCAAATCTTATTGTATATTGCACCATATCTTAATAAGGTGCAATCCCTCATTCTATCATATTGCTATGATGCACAATGAGGATTAATCGAGTAAGGATACAATTATCCTCTTAATGATTTATGTGAATCATATACCTAAGTACTAGTTTCTTTGATCAAATCAAAAATTCTAATACTTCATATTGATCTTATACCTTAATCTCTCAGATGCATTCGACTTGTACTTCAATAAGTACATACAGTCGAATCATTCCAAGAGTAAACTATGAGGTATGTCAACAGTAGTGATTATCTTTTGGCCTTTGAGCTGTTTACATCAATATGTATCAGCATCAATAATTTCTTATTGTACAATCCTATGTACAATACCATAGATAATCAGGATTCACACAGTTCATTTCTATAGGAGACTTGTGAACATTCATCACACGAATGTCACTTCAAGAATCTATAGTGCATTGACTGATTCGAACAACTATTATTCTTCTCAATCAATGTTATTCTTGATTTCTCATGCAACTAAATAACAATTATTCAGTTTCATATTTGACTCCTATAGATATACAAAGATTTACTGTCTAACAGTAATCTATGAATATCATGAACAATGGTTGAGTCTAACTCAACACTTACATTTTCTCGATTTCCTTTTACTTGTCTAAGTCTGCACACTTGTCTAAGTTCTTTATTATACTAGGAACATAATAACAATCTTCTAATAGTAAGGTGTCTCCCGATGGAAGCTTGAGGTTTGCTGTCCTAACAGCAATCGCCGCAACTTTTGCGCCGTTTCCTAGCCTCAATTCCACCTCACCTTGTCTCAGCTTGCGCTTACTTGTCAGCATCTGCACATCATGGCAGATATGAGAAGCACATCCGGTATCTAATACCCAAGATGTGGAATCTCTAACTGATAAGTTGATATCTATCATACAGATATCTGAAGCTTCAGACAGCTTCACTCTTCCATGAGCTTTATCGTTAAGGAACTTCTTGCAGTTCCTCTTCCAGTGACCATACTGCTTATAGTAGAAGCAGTCACCCTTCACTACTCCTTTGCCTTTGTCCTTCGATCTTTTATCGTTAGCTATCATCTCTGCTTCAGGGGCATCTAATGCCGATTCAGCAGGAGGATCAGCTCCAGGGACGAAGTCAATGCGTTTAGATCTGAAGACATTCTTCAGGCTTCTGAACCAATCTGAGTAGATCAGGTAAGTCAAAACGACATCAAGTATGCCACGGAGTGAGTTATTCGACGACATAATTCCCTACAGGAGATAAGTAAAATCTATTTAGCAGATGTTCAATTATTAAATTTAAAACAAGACATGGTCTTTTGTTCAAGTTTAACTCCCACTAATTTTCGACGGACTGTATAACCCCCAGTTATAAAGAACGGGAGACGTCGACAGTCTCCTAGTGGGGATCAGAATCTCAATGACTTGCACTACAGCCTTGTGGATAGCACAACAAACTGTAATACAATTAGAGAGCACCCAACTCATGGGACTTGCAACTCCTTGCAATATCTGATCATAGCTTCGGTCCCCAGAGATTTAATGGCCTTGTGGATAGCACAACAAACCACTAATTCTGGTCTAAGCTGACCATCGTTACGCGACGAGCATAGATTTGCATGCAGCCCTTGTGGATAGCACAACAAAGCTACATGGTTCCTCTACCCCGATCTATAGGCATCTAATGCCATAGCCACAGTTTCTCCTCCCAATTAAGCAGGCCTTGTGGATAGCACAACAAACATGCCTAAAGTGATTCGAATCCTATGACTATAACGATGGTGGACCACGCGGTAAGTTCTCAACTACTCGCGTTACGGCTTAGAGTTTATCTGAGAGTATTTAGATAACTTTTATCTTGGTCTCTCCTAGGTGATAGTATAAATATATCGTATATATTTACTAAATACTATAACCTGCTTTGATTCATAATGAAAAGAAATCAATGCATCTCATACATGTCATTAGTGTGGTCATGGATAGCACAACAGGTTTGACTGGAGCCAACAGTCAAACGCACACACAATCTAACACAACAATTATATTAGATAACCTGCAAGCACATAGGCAAGAGATCTCCATCTTATCACCTTCCTGGTTGCAGTTGTGGATCGTCCTCGCTCCTTTGTCGGTTGCCTCGATCAGATTACATTAATTCTAGAATTACATGTAATTAGAAGAGGGCCTTATGGCGAGTACAAGAGAGAGAGGGAGGTAGAAATACATCGGAGTATGAGAGAGAGAGGGGTGCGTAGACCTCTATTTATTAACAATTAATAAACATCCATCATTCATCCACGATCCAAACAAACACATCATTCATCACATGAACAATTAAAAGTGCATATCCATGACCACGGTGTGTTTTAGACATCCACACATGATTCAGCGCATCACATGGCTAAAACAAATGAGTTTTTCAAAATAAATAACTTTTGGCTTTCAAAAAGCTGGGATCCAATCAAAATTGGTATTTGAATTTCGAAAACTCATTTATTAACTTAACATGCAATTAAATCTATATTTAAAAGCATTAAACATACATCACATGTGCACTCACTCCGAATTAATAATTCCAGATTATTCCATGCAAATTAGAACAATTCTAATAATCTAACACTTAGATTAAACCCCATTAATAATCTAACAATTAGACTATTTAAATACTAATCTAACTCTTAGATTAATCCAACAAAATTAATTATTAATTAACACTTAAATTAATAATCAATCAAATTAATTATTAACTACTAATCTTACATTTAGATTAGCCAATTAATGTTAATTATTAATTTAACTCTTAAACCAATAATTAACACCAACTAATTAATAATTAATTAATCTAACTCTTAGATTAAATAATTAAAGTTATCATTAATTTAACTATTAAATTAATGACTAACAATAATTAATTAAGAACTACTAATTTAACATTTAAATTAGTCATTTAAGTTAATTATTAATCTAACAATTAAATTAATAACTAACTCAAACTAATAATTAACAATTATATGTATTAATAATTAATAATCTAACAATTAGATTAAAAATTATTAATTACTAATTTTAACTCTTAAAATTAGATAAACTGAGGTCAATAATTAATTTAACACTTAAACTAACATTAACCTCAATTAATCCACAACTAACTGCTAATTAATAAATCCTTAATTACTAAATGATTCAAAATCATTAATGCCCAAATAATTAAAATTTTGATAATAATTAAGATCTCAAAACAATTTTGAAATCAAATTAAAATCTAATTTATTTATTAAATGGGCAAATGGGGTTTAAATGGGGTTAATTGGGGAAAAAAACAGAAGATGGCTCAGCCACAAGGGCAGAGCCTAAGGGCTCGGGCCCTGGACCCGGCTCGGCCGGTCCGACCGGCTCGGGACCGGGTCCAGCGGGGCGGTTCAGCCCCTTTCTCTCTTCCCAGAAACCCTAAACGACCCCCTGTGATACAGGTTGAGGAGGCGGCTACTGGCGCCGCCGCCGGCCAGCCCCCCGGCGCCGTCGGCCCCGGCTGGCCATACCTCCGGCGCCGGCGACATGCCCGGCGCCGGCAGGGTCGCCGGCGGTGGCCAAACAAGTTGCCGGCCAAGCCCCTTCAAACCAAAAAAAAATCTGATTTTTCATGATTGAAATCCGATTTGGGGCTCGATTTTAAAGACCTTCAAGGGCACTCCGGCGGCGATCTTGGTGACCGGTGGGTAGTGGTGACTATCACCTATGGATCCGGAGTCTCGGCCGGCCATCCCAACGCTTGGGAGGGTCGTATGAAGTCGCCGAAGTACCCCGGTTCATCATCTCATGAAGAACTCCGAAAACCCCCAAATAAAATCCGAAAAATCACATTAAGATAATCAAATTGTTTGTGTTCATCTTATGAACACTATTCCGTCATTTTAATCAGATTAAACGCATGGAATAATTCAAGAAAAATTAATTTCGGAAACCGAAATGGGACGAGAAACAGTGGAACCTGGCTCTGATACTACTGTTGGGTTTTCTCGGTTTCTCCGGATCGCTCACGCAGCGGAAAAACAAAATATTTACAGCGATCCATTCCCGTTTCGAAATCTAAAATACAAAATAATCGGATTATCTTTTCTCACCGTGTGCGGATTCGAATCCGCAGCCGTTTGGTTCCGTCGGTGCGACACCGCAAGCCGCGCAAGCGCCCGGCCTCTAGCGAAGTCCACACGATCCTCCCCGCGACGGATATCCTAGAGTTCCTCGTTCTTCGCAGCCCACGAAGCCTCCGCCGGTTGCCGCAATGATCGCCGCAATGCGCGGACGATTTCCCGTCGAACGGGATTCGGAGAAGCGGCGGAGCAGATCTGGATCTGCCTAGACGCCAGCGGAAGACAGAAACTGAGGCGGGGCGGCTAGGGTTAGCAGCAGCTTGGCCTGCTCAGCCCATTCGCTCTGTTTTATACTAACCGCGCGGTTTTTCATAAAAACCCCCGGTTTGTATAAAACCCACTTATTTATCCATCGCCTTGAGAATCATTTGCGTATGACCCTTTAGGCCCAAGTACCAGTCCAGTTAATGGCCCAACAAGCCCAGTGACTCCTCACTGACTTTATTAATTAATTAATAACCCTTTAATCAATTAATCAATCAAATTGATGTCGTACATCGAATTCGACCGGGCCTCCGATCACGTTGGGTGCTAAGCAACACCGCGTGAACCCGGAAGGTATTTGGGGTTAAGTAACCCACTCTTGGAGCCTTTCCGCCGACAGTTACCGCGTGGATATAATCTTTCATTCGTACAATGCTCTCGAGTCAACTCAGGGTATGGCGAGCTGTCAAATCCTAACCAGTCGACTCACTTAGATTGGATGCCGCTGATGAATATCGGAAAACTCCTTTCCCGATATTATCGTCCGCCCTGGCCAGGGACTTTCGCGCATCCTTCCTAGAGCATTCTCTCTCTAAGTACCGAGAGCGAATGATTCCTTATTGACACACAATTCCCTTCGACGGTATTCCGCTGTACCCAATCCTTGGCGTATTAGAATCCCATGGCTAGAGATTCGTAAACCAAGGTCAAAGCACAGAAGTCCACCGCCAAGGTGTCCTTGGTGTCTCAGGTCCGAGGACCATCCACGCAACTGCGACAATAGAATCAAGCTGGTTGACAGTGAGGTACAATACCATCCAGTGATTCAGTCGGATCGGTTCAATGAACTCATTCTCCAATGAGCACCTACAGATTCGCCTTAGTGTCTCCACACAAGTGACTTATGAGACTAGTCACCCTCATCATAGGAGCAGGAGTAATCTGTACTAGTCTAACCGGATATCCGATGTCCTTCTCGGATATCCTCCGACTAGGAACAATTAAGAATATGTGTGTTTAAGTGATCAGTCTCATTAGTATGATCTCATTATAATCTGATCACTATAGCACATATTCACGGACTTCATTATGAAACGATAATTAATGCGATTTACACACAATGAATATTATGCCATTATATTAATAAATGAACGAGATTTACATTGTTAGATTGGCTTGTAGGCCACCTTAAACTAACACCTCCTACATGCACCTTCTCACTCTCCGGATACCTCTCGGTCTCAGATCTCCCTCTCGGTCACGGATCCTCTTCAGGCTCTCGGATCAGACATCTGAGATCCTGTCCACGATTGCCTCGCTTCCATCACTTGGCACCATCTGTGGGAAAAACGATGCAGCCATAGTTCATCGACCAGTGACGAGAGGACGGTTCGGACATGAAGAGCTAGAATCAAGTCTTGCTCCATCACTCGGATATGTCGAAGGGGTGTCCATGAACCTGCCACAGGGGCCAGTGCTCCCAGTGGCACAAGATCCTACTCTTCCCAGGGAAGATAGGATAGAAGACCTCCCCCAATAGGTAGCCAATCTTACCACGACCGTTTCTTCATTCACCCCTTTGCGCAACATGGTGTCGGCCATCGCCCAACATATGGGTTTGCTAAACCCGCCGGCTAGGCCGGCTCTGCTGCAGCAACCTTAGTTCTACCCGCCTAATTAGTTCTTGACTGGGCAGCCGGGCAACTCTAGACGTTTTTCCCCCGAGGGGACCTTGGCCCGCAGTGATTCGTACGGACCCCAAGCCTAGATTCCGCATACCAGCCATCTGCCGACTGAGCCGGACATTGCTTCATCCGGCACTCATTCTACGGGGGCTGAGGGGCATTTGGCATCGACCACCACGACTACCCCGGAGCTCGATCGGAAGCTATCCTAGATGAGGAAGGAGATGCAGAAGATGGTGTCTCGGCCGTATGGAGAGCCCCTGGCCAGCACCACTCTTGAACAATCCCCATTCTCTCTTGAAAATGCTACCGAAGGGACCATTGTACGATGGGATGACCGATCCGGTCAATCATTTCCAGAGGTTCAATTCATACTTCTCGGTCCGCTGTCTGCTCTTCCCTCTTACGATTGAAAAAATAGCTTCTGCTTGGTTTGAAACCTTGGCTCAAAGTTCCACTCACTCTTTAATACAACTCGGTTAGTTATTTATTGACCAATTTTATGATGCCACTCGGCAATGTAAGACTTCAGCTAGCTTGCTTGCCATTCAGCAGGAACCGGTCGAGACCCTTCGAGACTATTTTGCCAGGTTCTGTGTCGAGGCCACACAGATTCCAAACTTGGACAGCTCCATCGCAATCTTGGCCATCATAAGCGGCTACACCGACATGGGACTGCTTAGTTCCATAGGGAAGAGACACCACCCGACGTTCTAGGATCTGGTGGCTCGGGCGCACAAGTACATCAACTGGGAGGAATTGATGTTGGCCAAAGAAAAGAAGGTTGTCGAGCCTCCTTCGGCGGTCACCCTACCTGCGAATCGCCAGTGCTCGGAAGACTTCTATCCCTCCTGAAAGAGGTTCAGGAAAGAAGAGGATTGGAATTGAGAGCATCGTCGTCCTCATCATCCTCATCATTTGCCTTTACCAACTCCTCCTTCAAGACTTCTTATATAGGTCAAGGGCATGCTCCACCGGCCAGAGACAGACCCTAAGCGGAGGGACCCCCGAAAGTACTACAAGTACCATCGGGAGACGGGCCATCCGATAGACGAGTGCCACCATCTCCGCCAGGAGACCGCTAGGAGATAGAGCACTCCATCTGTGAAGGGTGCTTGCCTCAGTACAGCTGGGACAGACAGCCGCAGCAGCAACAAACAAACTCATGTTCCTCGAGCAGCACCAAAGCAGCATCAGCTCTCGTCCAAGGATGGGCCTCAACCAAGGGTGACAATCGTCGCGCATGTTTTGATTGTTTTAAACTATGATTTCCCGCTTTGAAGCATGCTATGGATGTGTGGGTGATTTTACGCAGACTTGAGCATGTTTTAGGGGGGATTTTTGATTGAAAACGGTGTTTTGAAAATGGGAATAGCATGTTATTATGGTTCATGGATTTTCCTCCTATCTCTATTTTGTGTTTTCATGCATTTTGGGAGGAGAGGGACCCCGTGCTATGGCTCGGTGGAGACAGGACAGAAACTCGGTTTTGAGCGTAAAACGTGTCCACTTAGAGCGATGTGATTTGAAAGGCGTCACCCTAAGTCGATGCGAATTGCGGCCTGTGCCCTTGGGTCCCGAGGCTAAAGAGTGGGATAGGGTACTGAATGACGTCGGCCATGGGCGACGTGATTTAGGCCAGTGTCTCCGGGTCCCAAGGCTTGAGAGTGAGGAAAACCAATTTTAAAGCCAGTTTTAAGGCCGTTGAAAGGCATCGACCATAGTTGACGCGATTCAAGACAGAGCCCCATATTTCAATTAAATTCATGTATATTGTTAGAAGATCATGTTAAATGCATGCTTGAAATCATACATTGGGGCGGGGATTTTCCATGTGATCGGAATCACGTTGTGTTGTGTTTATGCGATCGTGGACCTAGCGTGACAGTTGTTAGCGTTTTACATCTTGTGTCGATGTAGGAGTGACGTAGTGTCGGTGTGGGAGTGACAAGGTGGTGCGTAAGGACTGGGGTTTTAGATCTAGTTATTGTTAGTTTAGGTGGCCTACAAGCCAATCTAACAATGTAAATCTCGTTCATTATTAATAAAATGGCATAATATTCCTTATGTGTAAATCGCGTTAATTATCGTTTCATAATGAAGTCCGTGAATATGTGCTATGGTGATCAGATTATGATGAGATCATACTAATGAGACTGATCACTTAAACACACATATTCTTAATCGTTCATAGTCGGAGGATATCCGAGAAGGACATTAGATATCTGGTTAGACTAGTACAGATTGCTCCTGCTCATATGATGAGGATGACTGGTCTCATAAGTCATTTGTGTGGAGACACTAAGGCGAATCTGTAGGTGCTCATTGGAGAATGAGTTCACTGAACTGATCCGACTGAATCGCTGGATGGTATTGTACCTCACTGTCAACCAGCTTGATTCTATTGTCGCAGTTGCGTGGATGGTCCTAGGACCTAAGACACCAAGGACACCTTGGCGGTGGACTTCTGTACTTTGACCTTGGTCTACGAATCTCTAGCCACGGGATTCTTATACGCCAAGGATTGGGTGCAGCGGAATACCGTCGAAGAGAATTGTGTGTCAATAAGGAATCATTCGCTCTCGGTACTTAGAGAGAGAATGCTCTAGGAAGGATGCGCGGAAGTCCCTAGCCAGGGCGGACGATAATATCGAAAAAGGAGTTTTCCGATATTCATCAGCGGCATCCAATCCAAGTGAGTCGACCGGCTAGGGTTTGACAGCTCGCCATGCCCTGAGTTGACTCGAGAGCGTTGTACGAATGAAGGATTATATCCACGCGGTAACTGTCGACAGAAAGGTTCCAAGAGTGGGTTACTTAACCCCAAATACCTTCCGGGTTCACGCGGTGTTGCTTGGCACCCAACGTCATCGGAGGCCCGGTCGAATTCGATGTGCGACATCAATTCGATTGATTAATTGATTAATAAAGGGTTATTAATTAATTAATAAAGCCAGTGAGGAGTCACTGGGCTTACTGGGCCATTAACTGGACTGGTACTTGGGCCTAGAGGGTCACACGCAAATGATTCTCAAGGCGATAGATAAATAAGTGGGTTTTATACAAACCGGGGGTTTTTATGAAAAACCGCGCGGTTAGTATAAAACATAGCGAACGGGCTGAGCAGGCCAAGCTGCTGCTAATCCTAGCCGCCCCTCCTCAGTTTCTGTCTCCCTATGGCGTCCAGGCAGATCCAGATCTACCCCGCCGCTTCTCCGAATCCCGTTCGACGGGAAATCGTCCGCGCACTGCGGCGATCATTGCGGCGACCAGCGGAGGCTTCGCGGGCTGCGAAGAACGACGAACTCGAGGTTATCCGTCGCGGGGAGGATCGCGTGGACTTCGCTAGAGGCCGGGCGCTTGCGCGGCTTGCGGTGTCACACCGACGGAACCGAACGGCTGCGGATTCGAATCCGCACACGGTGAGAACTTCGATAATCCGATTATCGTATTTTAGTTCCTCGAAACGGGAAACGGATCGCTGTAAAATGTTTATTTTCTGCTGCGTGAGCGATCCGGAGAAACAGAGAAAACCCAACAATGGTATCAGAGCCAGGTTCCACTGTTTCTCGTCCCGTTTCGGTCTCTGAAATTAATTTTTTCTATGATATATTCCATGCACTGGTTCGATTTTATTGCTGGATCTATGTTCATATGATGAACACTGATTATTAAAATAATTAGATTATTTTTTAATGCAATTTTTCGAATTTATTTTTGGGTTATATTGTTCTTCGTGAGACGATGAACTACGTTGTTCAGGCGAATTCCATCGGCCTCCCAAGTGTTGGGAAGGATGTCCGGCATCCCGGATTATTGAGGAAGAGTTGTCGGTCTACCCAGGCCTTGTTGCCGGCGTCGAGCTGGCCGGAGGAAACCCCCTTTTAATTTCTTCCACAGGTTTATGAAACCTGTAAAACATAACAAAAGGGGAGTTGGAGGAGCCCATCGGAGGGCCTGCCGGCGCCGGGGAGCCCGCCGGCGCAGGGCCCACGCCGGGCACCGGCCGCCGCCGGCACTGCCTCGCCCCCCGCCGCCTGCAACTAGGGTTGCAGGAAAAGGGGGGCTGTCGGGTTGCTGGGTGGAAGAAAGGGGGCCGGCCCGACCGGTTCGACCGGCCGGGTCGAGCCTGGGCCGGGCCCGAGCCCTGGGCCCTGGTCCAGGCGAGCCCTGGCGCACCTGGTTCGGGCCCAGCTGCGCCTGGCTCGAGCCCAGGCCAGGTTGCCCCTTAGGGCTGGGCCCATTTCCCATCCCATTAAACCCCAATTAAATCCTAAAACCCCATAAAATTTATTAAACCTACCCATTTAATGATTAAATTAGATTTTAGTTTGATTTCAAAATTGTTTTGAAATTTAAATTATTATCAAAATTTAATTATTTGGGCTTTTAATGATTTGGAATCATAATTAACAAAATGTTGTTAATTAATTAAGATTAGTTATTAATTTAAGAGTTAAATTAATAATTAATTTTAATTGATTAATTAAATGTTAAATTAGTTATCATTAGTTAATTGAAATTGATTATTAATTTAAGTGTTAAATTGATAGTTAATTTTGATTAAGTAATCTTAATGGTTTAATAAGGAGAAACTAGTCATTAGTTTAAAGAGTTAAACTAATAATTATTTTTTTTTCCTACTAATCTAAGAGTTAGATTAATGCTTAACTGTTAATTTGTGTTAATTATTAGTTTAATGGTTAAATTTGTGGTTAACACTTATTAATTATCTAATCTAATTGTTAGATTGATAATTAATAATAAATTAGAATTAATTATTAATTTATGTGATAAGTTAATGATTAATTTTGTTGGACTAGTCTAAGAGTTAGATTAGTTGTTAATAGTCTAATTGTTAGATTATTAATGAGGCTTAATCTAAGTGTTAGATTATTAGAATTCTTCTAATTTGCATGGAATAATCTGGAATTATTAATTCGGAGTGTGTGCGCATGTGATGCGTGTTTAATGCTTTTAAATTTAGATTTAATTGCATGTTAAGTGAATAAAATGAGTTTTCGAAATTCAAATACCAATTTTGATTGGATCCTAGCTTTTTGAAAGCCAAAACTTATTTATTTTGAAAAACTCATTTGTTTTAGCCATGTGATGCGTTGAATCATGTGTGGATGTTTAAAACACACCGTGGTCATGGATATACACTTATTTAATTGTTCATGTGATGAATGATGGATTGTATGGATCGTGGATGTATGATTTTATTAATTGTTAATAAATAGAGGTCTGCGCACCTCTCTCTCTCATACTCCGATGTATTTCTACCTCCCTCTCTCTCTTGTACTCGCCATAAGGCCTTCTTCAATTTACCTGTTAATTCTAGAATTAATATAATATGATCGAGGCAACCGAGGAAAGAACGAGGACGATCCACAACTGCAACCAGGAAGGCGAAAAGATGGAGATCTCTTGCCTGTGTTTGCAGGTTATCTAATGTAATTGTTGTGTTAGATTGTGTGTGCGTTTGACTGTTGGCTCCAGTCAAACCCACTGTGCTATCTATGACCACACTAATGACATGTATGAGATGCATTGATTTCTTTTGATTATGAATCAAAGCAGGTTATAGTATTAAGTAAATATATACGATATATTTATATACTATCACCTAGGAGAGACCAAGATAAAAGTTATCCAAATACCCTCAGATAAACTCTAAGCCGTAACGCGAGTAGTTAAGAACTTACCGCGTGGTCCACCATCGTTATAGTCATAGGATTCAAATCACTTTAGGCAGGTTTGTTGTGCTATCCACAAGGCCTGCTTAATTGGGAGGAGAAACTGTGGCTATGGCATTAGATGCCTATAGATCGGGGTAGAGGAACCATGTAGCTTTGTTGTGCTATCCACAAGGGCTGCATGCAAATCTATGCTCGTCGCGTAATGATGGTTAGCTTAGACCAGGATTAATGGTTTGTTGTGCTATCCACAAGGCCATTAAATCTCTGGGGACCGAAGCCAAGATCAGATATTGCAAGGAGTTGCAAGTCCCATGAGTTGGGTGCTCTTTGATTGTATTACAGTTTGTTGTGCTATCCACAAGGCTGTAGTGCAAGTCATTGAGATTCTGATCCCCACTAGGAGACTGTCGGCGTCTCCCGTTCTGTATAACTGAGGGTTATACAGTCCGTCGAAAATTAGTGGGAGTTAAACTTGAACAAAAGACCATGTCTTGTTTTAAACTTTAAATAATTGAACATCTGCTAAATAGATTTTACTCATCTCCTGTAGGGAATTATGTCGTCGAATAACTCACTCCGTGGCATACTTGATGCCGTTTTGACTTACCTGATCTACTCAGATTGGTTCAGAAGCCTGAAGAATGTCTTCAGATCTGAACGCAATAACTTTGTCCCTGGAGCTGATCCTCCTGCTGAATCGGCATTAGATGCCCCTGAAGCAGAGATGACAGCTAACGATAAAGGATCGAAGGACAAAGGTAAAAGAGTAGTGAAGGGTGACTGCTTCTATTATAAGTAGTATGGTCACTGGAAGAGGAACAGAAAGGAGTTCCTTCACGATAAAGCTCATGGAAGAGTGAAGCTGTCGGACGCTTCAGATATCTATATGATAGATATCAACTTATCAGTTAGATATTCCACATCTTGGGTATTAGATACCGGATGTGCTTCTCATATCTGCCATGATGTGCAGATCCTGACAAGTAAGCGCAAGCTGAGACAAGGTAAGGTGGAATTGAGGCTAGGAAACAGCGCAAAAGTTGCGGCGATTGCTGTTGGGACAGCAAACCTCAGGCTTCCATCGGGAGACACCTTACTATTGGAAGATTGTTATTATGTTCCTAGCATAATAAAGAACATCATATCAATATCTTGTTTGGACAAGATAGGATATAGGTTGACGATTGAGAATAGAAGTTGTTCGATTTATTATGGTAATAAATCAATAGCTTCGGCATCTTTAGTCAACGGTTTATATCTATTAGATGTTTCTTATTACAATCTTCAGATTGATAATGCTCTTAAGAAGAGCAAGAATTGTGTGAATCAGGCCTACATGTGGCATTGTAGACTTGGGCACATTGGCGAAAGCAGGTTGCAAAAGTTGCACAAGCATGGTTACTTAACAACATTCGATTATGAATCGTTTGCAACATGTGAATCCTGCCTTATGGGAAAGATGGCAAAATCTCCATTTAGTGGACATGGAGAACGTGCCAAGGACATTTTGGAACTAATACATTCGGATGTATGTGGTCCCATTTCCACCCAAGCCAAAGGTGATTTTTCTTACTTCATCACGTTCACCGATAACTTCTCAAGATTCGGCTATCTGTACTTATTGAAGTACAAGTCGGAAGCATTTGAGAAATTCAAGGAGTACAAGAATGAGGTGGAGAAGCAGTTAGGAAAGAGTATTAAAGCTCTTCGATCAGATCGAGGAGGAGAATACTTGAGTACTAATTTCACACAATTCTTAAAGGATAATGGTATCCTTTCTCAGCTAACCCCTCCATATACACCACAGATGAATGGTGTATCAGAAAGGAGGAATCGCACCTTGTTGGACATGGTGCGATCCATGATGAGCTTTTCGGGATTACCAGTGTCCCTCTGGGGGTATGCTCTAGAGTCAGCAGCATACTTACTGAACAGAGTACACAGCAAGTCTGTGGCCTCTACTCCATATGAGATATGGAAGGCAGGAAACCAGAATTTAAACATGTTAAAGTCTGGGGTTCTCCTGCTCATGTAAAGAGGGATGATCTGGAATCACGAACTGATAAATGCAGGTTTGTGGGATACCCAAAGGAAACCTTTGGATACTATTTTTACCATCCTGATGAACAAAAGGTGTTTGTTGCCAGGAAAGCTGTCTTCCTGGAAGAGGAATACCTTCTCCAGGAGGACAGTGGGAGTAAAATAGTACTGGAAGAGGTTCCAAATCCCCAAACAGCTACATTATCATCAGATGAGATATCAGTTTCTGAATCTGTTCAGGTACACACAGATGAGCCTCGTAGATCTGGTAGAGTATCTAGACTACCCGAACGATATGTGGGACATATTGCTGAAGGTGAGTCTAAGGTAGCATATAATGAGGATGATGATCCTAAAACCTACCAGGAGGCCATAGAAGGCCCAGAAGCCGGGAAATGGCGAGAAGCTATGAACTCAGAAATCCAGTCCATGTACACTAACCAAGTTTGGAACTTGGAGGACTTGCCCGAGGGTATTGTACCCATCGGTTGCAAGTGGATCTTTAAGAGAAAGATCGGTGCTGGTGGACGGATCGACACTTATAAGGCAAGGTTGGTGGCAAAGGGATATCGTCAAAGGCAAGGAATTGACTATGACGAAACTTTCTCACCAGTTGCCATGATAAAGTCGATCAGAGTTCTGCTCGCCATTGCTGCACATTTTGATTACGAAATCTAGCAGATGGATGTGAAGACTACCTTCCTCAATGGTAACCTTGAGGAAGAGGTGTATATGATACAACCAAAAGGTTTCACATCCAAAGAATATCCAGATAATGTGTGCAAGCTTCAGAGGTCCATTTATGGACTGAAGCAGGCTTCCCGGAGCTGGAACATAAGATTTGACGAGGCTGTCATGTCTTATGACTTCATTAAGAATGAAGATGAGCCTTGTGTGTACAAGAAGACCAGTGGGAGTGCAGTCACTTTTCTAGTTCTTTACGTAGATGACATACTACTCATTGGGAATGATGTAGCTATGATGTCATCAGTAAAGATCTGGCTGTCGAAGAACTTCTCAATGAAGGATTTGGGAGAAGCATCCTACGTATTGGGAATACGGATCTATAGAGATAGATCAAAGAGGATGTTTGGAATGACCCAATCCTTGTACATAGATACCATAGTCAAAAGGTTTGGCATGGAAAATTCCAAGAGAGGTTTCATACCGATGAGACATGGAATTAATCTCTCAAAGGAACAGTCTCCTAAGACTCTTGATGAGAGGGCATTCATGGATAGAATACCCTATGCCTCTGCCATAAGATCTATCATGTATGCCATGCTATGTACACGGCCTGATGTTGCATTTGCTCTAAGTGTTACGAGCAGATTTCAGGCTGATCCAGGCGAAGAGCACTGGAAGGCAGTGAAATGCATCCTTAAGTACTTGAGAAGAACTAAGGATATGTTTCTTGTCTATAGAGGAGGTGACTTGAAACTACGAGGCTTTACTGACTCGAGTTTCCAGTCAGATACAGATGATAGCAAGTCAACATCTGGATTCGTGTTTACATTGAACGGAGGGGCAGTGTGCTGGAAGAGTTCCAAGCAAGTAACCACTGCAGATTCGACGACTGAAGCTGAGTACATCGCCGCAGCTGAAGCCGCCAAGGAAGCAGTGTGGTTGAAGAAATTCATCACCGACCTCGGCGTAGTTCCCAGCATCTCTGAGCCTGTTCCACTGTTGTGCGACAACAATGGAGCGATTGCGCAAGCGAAAGAGCCACGGTCTCATCAGAAATCGAAGCATATTCTGAGGCGCTTTCACCTTATCAGAGAGATCATATCCAGAGGAGATGTAGTAGTGGAAAGAGTTCCATCCGTCGACAATGTAGCAGATCCACTGACAAAGCCGTTGGCTCAAATTGTGTTTGAGCGTCACCTAGAGTCTATGGGCTTATTGTATAAAGGTGATTGGCTTTAGTCCAAGTGGGAGATTGTTAGTTGAGGTTGCCTACAAGCCAATCTAACAATGTAAATCTCGTTCATTATTAATAAAATGGCATAATATTCATTATGTGTAGATCGCGTTAATTATCGTTTCATAATGAAGTCCGTGAATATGTGCTATGGTGATCAGATTATGATGAGATCATACTAATGAGACTGATCACTTAAATACACATATTCTTAATCGTTCCTGGTCGGAGGATATCCGAGAAGGACATTAGATATCCGGTTAGACTAGTACAGATTGCTCCTGCTCATATGATGAGGATGACTGGTCTCATAAGTCATTTGTGTGGAGACACTAAGGCGAATCCGTAGGTGCTCATTGGAGAATGAGTTCATTGAACTGATCCGACTGAATCGCTGGATGGTATTGTATCTCACTGTCAAACAGCTTGATTCTATTGTCGCAGTTGCGTGGATGGTCCTCAGACCTGAGACACCAAGGACACCTTGGCGGTGGACTTCTGTACTTTGACCTTGGTCTACGAATCTCTAGCCACGGGATTCTAATACGCCAAGGATTGGGTGCAGCGGAATACCGTCGAAGGGAATTGTGTGTCAATAAGGAATCATTCGCTCTCGGTACTTAGAGAGAGAATGCTCTAGGAAGGATGCGCGGAAGTCCCTGGCCAGGGCGGACGATAATATCGAAAAAGGAGTTTTACGATATTCATCAGCGGCATCCAATCCAAGTGAGTCGACCGGCTAGGGTTTGACAGCTCGCCATGCCCTGAGTTGACTCGAGAGCGTTGTACGAATGAAGGATTATATCCACGCGGTAACTGTCGACGGAAAGGTTCCAAGAGTGGGTTACTTAACCCCAAATACCTTCCGGGTTCACGCGGTGTTGCTTGGCACCCAACGTCATCGGAGGCCCGGTCGAATTCGATGTGCGACATCAATTCGATTGATTAATTGATTAATAAAGGGTTATTAATTAATTAATAAAGCCAGTGAGGAGTCACTGGGCTTACTGGGCCATTAACTGGACTGGTACTTGGGCCTAGAGGGTCACACGCAAATGATTCTCAAGGCGATGGATAAATAAGTGGGTTTTATACAAACCGGGGGTTTTTATGAAAAACCGCGCGGTTAGTATAAAACATAGCGAACGGGCTGAGCAGGCCAAGCTCCTGCTAACCCTAGCCGCCCCTCCTCAGTTTCTGTCTCCCTCTGGCGTCCAGGCAGATCCAGATCTGCCCCGCCGCTTCTCGGAATCCCGTTCGACGGGAAATCGTCCGCGCACTGCGGCGATCATTGAGGCGACCAGCGGAGGCTTGGCGGGCTGCGAAGAACGACGAACTTGAGGATATCCGTCGCGGGGAGGATCGCGTGGACTTCGCTAGAGGCCAGGCGCTTGCGCGGCTTGCGGTGTCACACCGACGGAACCGAACGGCTGCGGATTCGAATCCGCACACGGTGAGAACTTCGATAATCCGATTATCGTATTTTAGTTCCTCGAAACGGGAAACGGATCGCTGTAAAATTTTTATTTTCCGCTGCGTGAGCGATCCGGAGAAACAGAGAAAACCCAACAGTTATCGGGTCAATTTTGGTGTCGGACCCCTTGGTTTGTGCCCTTGTGGGCCTAACACATGGCCTCTTAATTGCGTTGAGCTTGCAAGACGCAATTTTGAATGGCGTCGGCCTAGGGGGATGCCATTTAGGAGCTTTGCAAGTGTGCTGTGTGGGCGGGCGTTAGGGCGCGTGTGTACGGCCTCGATCGTGTCGTCTGAATGACGTTGCGTATGGTCGATGCGATTCAGAGATCTGGTAGTGTACGACTCCGTCTTGTCGTCTGAATGACGACGTCTGGGAATGAGTCAATTTAGCGTGTTTCGGTTTGACGCTCCGAGCCCTCCCTCATTTCCCTCATTCTCTCCTTTCCTCTCTCTCTCTTCCCTCTTTCCGAATCCCTCTGTTCCCCTTTCTCTTCCACTTCCCTTCCTCTTCCCATTCTTCCTGTTCCACCACTCTAGTACCCTCCCACCTCTCACCACTACCATCTCTTCCATGGCACGCTGCTCTCCGGAGCACGGTCGACGTCCCGCTGGAGTGACAGCGTCTATGGTGGTACCAGCGGCGGCGGCTTGCGGTATATTGGATCGGCAGCAAAGAGTTAGGAGGAGTTCAAGTAACCGGTAAGGTGACGATCCTTACATGTAGTCACCCATGATTTTTCGTTTTGGAACATGCTATGGATATGTGGGTGATTTTGGGTATAGAATTGAGAATGTTCTAGGGGTTATTGATGGAAAAAAGGTGTTTTGGAAATGGGTTTTGACATGGTTAATGCAATTTATGTTTTTTTTCCCCTTACCACCGTTTGTGCTATTTTTACTCGTTTTGGGGGAGGGGTTTTCATGTTGGGACTTGGGGGAGGCTAGAGGACAGTTATGTTTTCGAGTGGTAAATGGCGTCGGGCCAGGGCGACGCGATTTGCAAATCGTGTTGGTCATGGGCGACACGATTTAGGCCCAGGTACCAGAGGGCAGTTTGATTTTCGAGCGGTGAAAGGCGTTGCGACCAGTTGACGCCATTTAAATGGTGTCGACCACGGGTGACATGATTTAGGCCTAGATCCCTCCCTATTTTTTGTGGGACCAATTTTAGGGCTTTGAATGGCGTCTAGCTCAGACGACGTGATTCAATCCAGAGCCCCATAATTCCTGAAATTAACATGTGTGTATATTGTCAGAAAATCCTGTTAAATGCATGCTTGAAGTCATAAATTGGGGGCGGGGATTTTTCATGTGATCGGAATCACATTGTGTTGTGTTTATGCGATCGTGGACCTAGAATGATAGTTGTTAGTGCTTGACACCCTGTGTTGGTGTGGGAGTGACAAGGTGACGCCTAGTAGGTGAGGGTCACCTGGTGTACCTCGGGGTAATAGCTTGTACCGGTGTGGGAGTGGTACACTTCGGAGTGTCACTCGTGGCTAGGGGGAGGCAGAACCACCTAGAGCTAGATAGGCTGGAGTAGCTAGCGTGCTATTCGAGGGGTTGCTGTTCCGTCCCAACGGGTCGGTGTTTTCCCAGTTGCCTTGGCAGTTCCAAGTGTGTTCCTTTTAGGTGGACGTATGATTCACTTACTGCTTTACTTACGCTTATATTGCCTTTAACCTTGTGTTATTGCGATTGTGGGTGCGTGTGTGAGAGGTGGGGAACGAAGATCCCTACTGAGTCCATTCTGGTGTGACTCACCCCCTGCAGTTTCAGGTGAGGGTTCTTGGCAGGCGTAGAGGTTGTGAACCTTCGTCTCAGATTGCGCGTCAGTAGCCACTGTACCGGGGTATGCCCCGATGTAGTTGTTCTTTCATTTTCTGACCTGTACGCATAATTACTCATTTTCAGTTGGATTATGTAATTGTTTGCTGAGTCAAATCGAATTGTAATAATTTTTAATTCCTGCACCTTCTTTATAATTCAATGTTGTGTGGATTGTTTAGCTTAGTTTATCATTTATTTCCCAGACTTACTTGAGATCCTGGTTTAGTCCCTAATTTTAATGATTCGGTACTCATTTAGTAATCGGATCCCTAACTATAGGGTGACGGGTCGTTACATGGTGCCTAAGAGGCGAGGGTCACCTGGTGTACCCCGGGATAATAGCTGGTACCGGTGTCGAGTGGTACACTTCAGAGTGTCACTCGTGGTTGGGAGGAGGCAAAACCACTAGTGTTAGACATGCTGGAGTAGCGTGCGTGCTATCCGAAGGGTTGTTGTTCCATCCTAGCGGGTAGGTGTTCTCCTGGTTGGCTTGGCAGTTTCTTGTGTGTTCCTTTCAGGGGATATGTGATTTATTTACTACTTTTCTTGTGCTTATCTTGCCTATATCCTTGTTGTGTTGCGATTGTGGGTATGTGTGTGGGAGGAGGGGATTGAGGGATCCCTACTAAGTCCATTCCGGTGTAACTCACTCCTTGCGATTTCAGGTGAGGGTTCTTGGCAAGCATAGCAGTTGTGGGGTTTTGTCACGGGTTGCGTGCCAACAACCATCGTTCCGGGGTAAGCCCCGATTGATAGAATTGGGTGGCCTCAAAGCCAATCATTGTACATTCTAGTTCATATTATTAATAAAGGCAATTATTTCTTCATTTATAGCTCTCGCAAATTAACTATCGTAATGAAGGTCCATAGACAAATGTATGGGATATTGAATCATAATGAGATTTGAGATCAATATTCTTAGTTACTTGTCTTAAATAGTTCTCGATCATAGGATATTTGAGATGGACATTAAATATCCGATAAGATCGACACAAGTTATTTCTACTCATGCGATGAGAGTGAATGATCTCACATTCACTCGTGTGGTGACACTAAGACAAACTTATAGGTGCTCATTAGAGAATGAGTTCACTGAACAGATCCGAATAAGAATTCCTGGATGGTAATTATACCTATTAGTCAACCAGGGAATTTAATCGTTACAGTAGCACAGTTGGTCCTTTGACCTGAGTCACCAATAATATCTTGTTTGTAGACCATTATGTCTTGATTCTCTGAGTTGTGAACTTTAACCATTAAGTCCATGATAGTCAGTCTCTCAGACACAGTGGGAAGCTTGCGAAGGTAATTGAGTGAACAACAGGGGATCACTCACTCTTGGTATAAGACTAGAGAGAGAATGTCCTATGGATGTGTACACAGAAATTCCTGACCAGGGTCAACTGAAAGAGATGTCTTTCTAGAAGTTAACTGAGTGCTGGAATCCATCTAAATAATGCGATAGAGGGTTTGACTGTACAACCATACCCTTGGGTTATTGGGACATTAGATGAGTGAAGGATTTTATCTGTGCAGTACCTGCAGACAGAAAGGTTCAAATAAAGGGAACAATATCCCTTATATCTTCTGAGATCATGAGGTAGTGTTTGGTGCCGTTCATGGTCAGAAGGCCAAGTGGATTAATCATCAGATGATAAATCACTTATTTATTGAATTAATTATTTAACATATGATGTTTAAATAATAATTAATAAATATTAAACTTTAGAATTAGTTCTAAGTTTAATGGGCCTGAACCAGACTGATGTATGGGCCTAGAGGGTCACACGCATACGAGTTCTCGTTAGACGGTGAGAGATGTTAAATATTATGGTTATCTGGGTTTTTATGAAGAGCCGCAGGATAAATATGAATATTTATTAGAGAATTATCCAAGGACAAACTCTTGGATAATCATGAGAATTAATCCTTGTGCTTATCCTTATTTCTTATATAAAGAGACCAAGGGGAGGGTTGGATAGAGTTGGACGTACACAACCACTTCTTGGAGTTTCTCTCTCCTTTCTCTCTCTCCTTCTCTCTCTTGAAGTAGACTTCTCTCTCTCCGTGCATGGTGGATTTGAGATCGGGTCGAAGTACTCAAGCCGAGAAGGGAATCACGTCTACATTGGGAGCTCGTGTGGATACCTCTGGAGATCGTGCGCGTGCGCGATTACCGTATCGGTCGAATCCACGGGAGATTTGAAACTCCGCAAAGGTGAAGAACTGTTTTTCCCACGTATTTTATTGTCCATTTTTTGATCCCAGCAACCAATACATTGGAATCGATTTATTTTTCCGCTACGTTTTAGGCGATTCCTAACAGTGGTATCAGAGCCAGGTTGCTGGTTCAATCGTAAACGACATCGTTTTGTGTGCTGTTTTATCGTTATGCGCGTTGAACATGTATTGTATATGTTATTGGGCTAAAATTACTTTAAATATCTGGGAATCGTTCCCATGTTTTTAGAATATCTAAAATTATTGGGATTTGATCTCGGATTTAAAAAGGAGTTTAGTTTTCAATGTGATCACTAGTGAAGGATAAAAATACGGGTTGAAATCTCATGGCATATTATTTTCTTGAGAAGAAACCCCTCTAACTGGATGGGCGATTTAGTTCCAGGATTGTCCTGGCCCCCTCTGATTTTGCATGGAGGTCCGGTGATGCTTATCCTTTGCCTCTGTTGTGAAAAAGCATAGGGCAGACAAGCATGGTTTTTTCTACGAGTATGAGTCTTCAATTTCTTTTCTGGTATGACCAAAATCATAACCTATGATGGACGAAATTATCTAGGATGTCTATGGAATAGTCTAGGGCCTGGACCTACCTGCAAGGGCCATGGTTATTCTTTTCTTCTTCCACGGACTGGAACTTAGAATAATTAGAGTTTGGGGACTAACAGGGATGGTCCCTAGATTCCAGTCGCTGCTTGGTACTACCAGTGGTCTTTGGTGATGCTGGGAGCTTCCCAAACACCTGCAACGACCGACGACATCCTCCCTTTCCTCCCACGGCCATGCGAACCAAGTCGCGTTGAGAATCAGCCATGCAGGCAGCTAGGGACGTTTGACAACGAGAACCGGCGCCGCCAGCAACGTCCAGCGGCGCCATGGGGGTCGGCCGGAGCCCCACCGTCGATCACTTGGGCCGGCGCCGGCCTTCCCCTGCCGGTCGGGGTCGAACCAGGCGGCGCCCCCTGCCAGAAACCTTAATCGGGCGGTGGGGGCGACTGGCGCTGGCCGGCCCGCCGGACCCGTGCTACCTGTGCCAGATCCGGCCGGGTCTGGACCTGGCCGACCCAGCACTTACCTGAGACCCTTTAAACCCCCCTTTTTGACCATTTTTAGCCCCACTTTAAACCCTTTTTTAGCCCATTTTAAAACTATTTTAAAATTTAAATTTTATAGGATAATTAATAACTGTTATTAATTATTATTAAACTGTGAATAACTGTTAATTTAATGAAAGGGTTTTTAATTGATTAAAGGGTATAGTTAATATTTTAAAATTGTTTTATATTATTAACTTCCCTGTTAATCAATAAAATTTAATAATGTTACAATGCATAACCTGTTTTTTATTCTATTGTTTAAATTGTTTGAGCATGTGTAAAGTTAACTCAAAAGTTAGTTAATTTAATTATCAATAATGTTGTGCGTGTTATGGATGTGCATGAGATAAATGTTATTTCAAAAAATTATGGTATTATTTTATTTATACATAAAATGATACCAACTATAATTTTCTGATAATTATATGCTGCATGTGATGTGTATGGTGGGATGATCATGGACTTAGGTTGATCATGTGATGATTATTGTATGTGAATGAATGTGATGCATGTTTCATTTGGTATTTTAAATTGGACCTGCGTGTCCTCCTCTACCTTAATCCAAGTGTACATTCTATCTTTCTCGAAGCTTGTACTCCCCTTGATAACATCAAGGTTTCTTATTATTAACTGTACATTTATGGACCTGCGAGTTCTAAATTCATATTTAAATATTGCGGATCAAGTTTTGAGGTCGGGCTCTTCTGAAGACACCTCTGGAGGAAGGACACACATCAAATGGAACCCATGTTGCTGAATTCACACTAGGATTTTATTATGGATCATCGCTTGGCTCTAATGATTCCATAATAGCTTAAGTCGTCCATGATCATCCTTATTTATCTTTCTGCATATATGTGATATCTGTGGAATATGCTGTTAAATAGATATTTCTATCTAGTATTATGATACTTCAAATCGAAATATTATTAATAGCACGATTTTTTATAAATCAACTTAAAACCCTCTTTTAAAATTTTAAGTTGTAAATGTGAGATATTCAGAATAATCCACGTAACCCACCATCATTATAGATCTAAGGATAATTCTTATTTCAAATGGATTTGTTGTGCTACCACAAGGTCTATTTGATTTAGAAATTAATCTAGGTCTACGACATGTGATGTCATTAAGATAGATGGACAAATAGTGTAGTTTTGTTATGCTACCACAAGGATTGCACTACGAATTCATGTTATCTAAGTAATGATGGATAAACTTAACTGAATCGTTTGATTTGTTGTGCTACCACAAGATCATTCTGATTCATAGGTTAAATTTGATCGGATATTGCAATTGTTGCAATTGTCAAGAGTTGACTGCCTAAGGGACTTGATGTTATTTGTTGTGCTACCACAAGATCACATGCATGATACCCGAAGGATTCTGATCCTCACTAGGAGATCACCGGAATCTCCCGTTCTGTATTAGAGAGTCATACAGATCGCCAAAAAATAGTGGGGGTATAAATCTAGATTAAAAGTCCTAATCTGATTTTAAGAACTATCTGCTTATTTTTTATATTTCCTTGTAGGTCGCTATGTCGTCACTTAGCCCTTTTCGTTGCATACTTGATGCAAACAAACTTCACGGGACCGAATTAGATTGACTGGTTACGCAACCTGGAGAGTGTTCTCAGGTGTGAAAAACTAGCCAATGTCCTGGATCAACCTGATCCAGAACAACCTGGTAAAAATGCTAACGAAGATGGATTAATGTTGTTTGAAAACTGTAAGGAAGACTCTGTTAAAGTTCAGTGTTATATACTTGGTTCAATGAACAATGAACTACAGCGACATCATGATAACATGGAAGCCAAGTCCATTCTGACTCACCTACAAGAGTTGTTTGGTGAACAATCGAGAACAGAAAGATATGAGATATCTAAGAAATGTTTAGGACCAGAATGAGCGAGGGCACATCCGTGCAAACTCATGTGCTCAAGATGATAGAATGGATTAAGAGACTTGTAGTGCTTGGTTTTGTTATGAACAATGACCTAAGAATCAACTTAATCTTACAGTCCCTACCAGATTCATTTTCACAATTCATCATCAACTTCAATATGAACAATATTGAGGTTACACTGGCTGAGCTGCTCAACATGTTGAAGACAGCTGAAGGCACTATCCAGAAAGATAAGCCACATGTTATGCTTGTTGGTAAGACCAATAAGAAAAGAAAAGTTGGACATACCTTTAAGAAAGGTAAGCCAAAGAAGCCAGTGAAAAGCAAACTAGCGGTTCAAAAGGACAAAGCTAAAGTCGATGATAAAGGTTAGTGTTTTCACTGCCATAAAGAAGGTCACTGGAAGAGAAACTGCAAGATTTATCTAGTAGAAAAAGTAAAGGAGAAGTTTGGTGAAGCTTCAGGTATACTCATGATTGATCTTAACTTGTCTTATAGAGAATCGACATCTTAGGTATTAGATACTGGATGTGTTTCTCATATCTGCAATTACTTGCAGGTGTTAACAAGTAAAAGAAGATTGAATCGCGGAGACGTGGATCTGAGACTTGAGAATCGAACAAAAGTTGCTGCGTTAGCTGTGGGGATAGCAATACTTCAAATGCCGTCCCGAGACTCATTGGAATTAATAAATTGTTATTATATTCCAACCATTATTAGGAATATCATATCTATTTCATATTTAGATAAACAAGGATATTCTATGAAACTTGAGAATAAAGGTTGTTCCATTTACCAAGGAGACAAATTGTTTGCTTCTGGATATTTATTGAATGGTTTATATTTACATGATATTGCATATGATATATGTCCAGTAAATAAGTCTCTTGAACGAATAGATAAAGATGTGAATAAATCATACCTATGACATTGTAGGTTATGTCATATAAATAAGAAAAGGATCATTACGTTGCAAAAGAATGGATATCTTGATCCATTTGATTATGAATCATTTGCAACTTGTGAAGCTTGTCTCATGGGAAAAATGACCAAAACTCCATTTTCAGGACATGGAGAAAGAGCTAAGGATTTATTGGAACTAATACATAGTGATGTATGTGGTCCAATGTCCACTCATACTATGGGTGGTTACTCATACTTCGTTTCATTTATAGATGATTTCTCAAGATATGGCTGCATATATTTAATGAAATATAAGCCAAAACTCTTTGAGAAATTTAAAGAATTTAAAAATGAAGTTGAGAACCAAACTGGAAAGAGTATCAAAACTCTTCGATCAGATCGAGGGGGTGAATACTTAAGTACATAATTCACACAATATCTTAAGAATAATGGTATTCTGTCTCAATGGACTCCTCCCTATACACTACAGTTAAATGGTGTATCGGAAATGAGAAATCGTACTATGTTAGATATGGTACGATCAATGATGAGTTATGCTAAACTTCCAATTTCTTTATGGGGATATGCACTATTGGCTGCTGCATATCTATTGAACAAAGTTCCTAGTAGGTCAATATCTTCGACTTCATATGAGATATAGAAAGGGAAAAAATCATACTTTAAGCATGTTAGAGTCTGGGGTTGTCCTGCACATGTCAAAAGACATGATCCAGACAAACTGGACTCCAGGACAGAGAAATGTAGATTTGTGGGATATCCAAAAGAGACTTTTGGATATTACTTCTATCAGCCCAGCGATCAAAGGGTGTTTGTCGCAAAAAGAGTTGTCTTCTTAGAGAAAGAATATCTTTCAAAAGAAGACAGTGGGAGCAAGATAGAACTGGAAGAAATTCCAGACTCACAAATCAATGCTGGCTCATCTACTGAGCCGTTGACTCAAGAACTTGTTCAAGACAATACATAAAAGGTTCGTAGATCTGGTAGAGTACCTAAGCAGCTTGAAAGATATGTTGGACATATTGATGACGACAAACCAATAGTGTACTTAAATGAGGATAATGATCTTCAAACCTACCAAGAAGCCATGAATAGTTAAGAATCAGTGAAATGGCAAGAGGCAATGGATTCAGAAATTCAGTCCATGTATGCCAACCAAGTTTGGAACTTGGTTAATCTGCCAGAAGGTATAGTACCTATTGGCAGTAAATTGATCTTTAAAAGAAATATCGGGATAGATAGACAGATTGACACATACAAAGCAAGGCTGGTTGCGAAAGGGTATCGTCAAAGACAAGACATTGATTATGACGAAACTTTTTCTCCAGTTGCCATGATTAAGTCAATCAGAATACTTCTTGCTGTCGCTGCATTCTATGATTATGAAATATGACAAATGGATGTGAAAACAACATTCCTTAACGAGAACCTTCAAGAAGAGGTGTATATGATACAACCTGAATGATTCACTTCCAAAGAGTATTCGAGTAAGGTATGCAAGCTGCAAAGATCCATTTATGGATTAAAGCAGGCATCCCGAACTTGTAACTTAAGATTTAATGAAGCGATCAAATCTTATGACTTCATTAAGAATGAAGATGAACTTTGTGTATACAAAAAGACTAATGGGAGCGCAGTTACCTTTTTGGTACTTTATGTTGATAACATTCTACTCATTGGGAATGATGTAGGAATGTTATCATCAGTAAAGATTTGGTTATCCAAAAACATCTCCATGAAAGATTTGGGAGAGGCATCCTACATTCTGGGAATTAGGATCTATAGAGATAGATCCAAAAGGATGCTTGAATTATCCCAATCCATGTACATAGACACCATAGTCAAAAGGTTTGACATGGAAAATTCTAAGAGAGGTTTCGTTCCGATGAGACATGGAATTTATCTCTCTAAAGGAATGTCTCCAAAGATACCTGAAGAGAAAGCATATATGGATAGAGTTCCTTATGCTTCGGTAATAGGATCTATCATGTACAATGCTATGTACTAGACCTGATGTAACACACCCACTAAGTGTCATTAGTAGATATTAGGCTAATTCAGGTGAGGAACACTGGAAGGCGGTGAAATGTATCATTAGATACTTCTGAAGGACTAAGGATCTATTTCTCATCTATGGAGGAAACGACTTGGAACTTCGAAGGTTTACTGACTCGAACATCCAGTCGGATATGGATGATAGCAAATCCATGTCTGGATTTGTGTTCATATTAAATGGAGGTGCAGTAAGTTGGAAAAGTTCCAAACAAGAAACAACTGCAGATTCGACGACCGAAGTAGAATACATTGCTGCAGCTGAAGCGGCTAAGGAGGCGGTTTGGATGAAGAAGTTCATCTCTGCACTTGGAGTAGTTCCAAGCATTTCAGATCCTGTTCCATTATTGTGTGACAACAATGGGGCAATAGCTCAAGCAAAGGAGCCAAGATCGCATCAGAAGTCGAAGCACATTTTGAGACGATTTCATCTGATTCGTGAGATTATCGCTCGAGGAGATATAATAGTTGAGAAAGTCTCATCTGAAGATAATGTAGCAGATCCCTTGACTAAGCCATTGTCTCAAAACAATTTAGAACATCACCTTAAGTCCATGGGACTTAGACACATGGGTGATTGGCCAGTCCAAGTGGGAGAACGATAGAATTGGGTGGCCTCAAAGCTAATCATTGTACATTCTAGTTTAGATTATTAATAAAGACAATTATTTCTTCATTCATAGTTCTCGCAAATTAACTATCGTAATGAAGGTCTATAGACAAATGTATGGGATATTGAATCATGATGAGATCATGATAGTGAGATCAATATTCTTAGTCACTTGTCTTAAACAGTTCTCGATCATAGGATATTTGAGATGGACATTAAATATCAGATAAGATCGATACAAGTTATTTCTGCTCATGCGATAAGAGTGATTGATCTCACATTCACTCGTGTGGTGACACTAAGACAAACTTGTGGGTGCTCATTAGAGAATGAGTTCACTGAACAGATCCAAATAAGAATTCCTGGATGGTAATTATACCTATTAGTCAATCAGGGAATTCAATCGTTGCAGTAGCACAGTTGGTCTTTTGATCTGAGTCACCAATGATACCTTGTTTGTAGACCATTATGTCTTGATTCTCTGACTTGTGGACTTTAACCATTAATTTCATGATAGTCAGTCTCTCAGACACAGTGGGAAGCTTGCGAAGGTAATTGAGTGAACAACAGGAGATCACTTACTCTTGGTATAAGACTGGAGAGAGAATGTCCTATGGACGTGTACACAGAAATCTCTGGCCAGGGTCAACTGAAAGAGATGTCTTTCTAGAAGTTAACTGAGTACTAGAATCCATCTAAATAATGCGATAGAGGGTTTGACTGTAAAACCATACCCTTGCATTATTGGGACATTGGACGAGTGAAGGATTTTATCTATGCGGTACCTGCAGACGGAAAGGTTCAAATAAAGGGAATAATATCCCTTATATCTTTTGGGATTATGAGGTAGTGTTTGGTGCGGTTCATGGTCAGAAGGCCAAGTGGATTAATCATCAGATGATAAATCACTTATTTATTGAATTAATTATTTAACATATGATGTTTAAATAATAATTAATAAACATTGAACTTTAGAATTATTTCTAAGTTTAATGGGCCTGAACCAGACTGATATATGGGCCTGGAGGGTCACACACATAAGAGTTCTCGTTAGACGGTGAGAGATGTTAAATATTATAGTTATCTGGGTTTTTATGAAAAGCCGCAGGATAAACATGAATATTTATTAGAGAATTATCCAAGGCCAAACTCTTGGATAATCATGAGAATTAATCCTTGTGCTTATCCTTATTTCTTATATAAGGAGGCCAAGGGGAGGGTTGGATAGCGTTGGACGTACACAACCACTTCTTAGAGTTTCTCTCTCCTCTCTCTCTCTCTCCTTCTCTCTCTTGAAGTAGACTTCTCTCTCTCTGCGCATGGTGGATTTGAGATCGGGTCGAAGTACTCAAGCCGAGAAGGGAATTCCGTATGCATCGGGAGCTCGTGTGGATACCTTTGGAGATCGTGCGCGTGCGCGATTACCGAATTGGTCGAATGCACGGGAGATTCGAAACCCCGCAAAGGTGAAGAACTGTTCTTCCCATGTATTTTATTGTCCGTTTTACGATCCCAGCAACCGATACATTGGAATCAATTTATTTTTTCGCTACATTTTAGGCGATTCTTAACACCGATGTAGTTGTACTTTTAATTCAGGCCTATACGCATAATTATTTCATCTCAGTTGTGATTTAATTGTTTCTTTACTCACACATATCTTGCCTTTATATATGTATCCTTGTTGTGATGCGATTGTGGCTGCTGGCGCGTAACTCGAGACAACACTCTCCTCGCTTGAAGTCCGTGAATATGTGCGATAGTGATCAGATTATGATGAGATCATACTAATGAGACTGATCACTTAAACACACATATTATTAATCGTTCATAGTCGGAGGATATCCGAGAAGGACATCGGATATCCTTTTAGACTAGTACAGATTACTCCTGCTCATATGATGAGGGTGACTGATCTCATAAGTCACTTGTGTGGAGACATTAAGGCGAATCTATAGGTGCTCATTGGAGAATGAGTTCACTGAACTGATCCGACTGAATCGCTGGATGGTATTGTACCTCACTGTCAACCAGCTTGATTCTATTGTCGCAGTTGCGTGGATGGTCCTCGGACCTGAGACACCACGGACACCTTGTCGGTGGACTTCTGTGCTTTGACCTTGGCTTACGAATCTCTACCACGGGATTCTAAAACGCCAAGGATTGGGTACAACGGAATACCGTCGAAGGGAATTGTGTGTCAATAAGGAATCATTCGTTCTCGGTACTTAGAGAGAGAATACTCTAGGAAGGATGCGCGGAAGTCCCTGGCCAGGGCGGACGATAATATCGGGAAAGGAGTTTTCCGATATTTATCAGTGGCATCCAATCCAAGTGAGTCGACTGGTTAGGGTTTGACAGCACGCCATACCCCGAGTTGACTCGAGAGCATTGTACGAATGAAGGATTATATCCACGCGGTAACTGTCAACGGAAAGGTTCCAAGAGTGGGTTACTTAACCCCGATACCTTCCGGGTTCACGTGGTGTTGCTTGGCACCCAACGTGATTGGAGGCCCGGTCGAATTCGATGTGCGACATCAATTTGATTGATTAATTAATTAATAAAGGGTTATTAATTGATTAATAAAGCCAGTGAGGAGTCACTGGGCTTATGATGCTATTAACTGGACTGGTAATTGGGCCTAAAGGGTCATACGCAAATGATTGTCAAGGCGATGGATAAATAAGTGGGTTTTATACAAACCGGAGGTTTTTATGAAAAACCGCGCGGTTAGTATAAAATATAGCGAACGGGCTGAACAGGCCAAGCTGCTGCTAACCCTAGCCGCCCCTGCTCTATTTCTCTCTCTCTCTGGCGTCCCAGACGGATCTGGATCTGCTCCGCGGCTTCTCCGAATCCCGTTCCACGGGAAATCGTCCGCGCGTTGCAGCGATCGTTGCGGCGACCGGCGGAGGTTTCGTGGGCTGCGAAGAACGAGGAACGTAAGGATATCTATCGCAAGGCGGATCGCATGGACTTCGCTAAAGGTAGGGCGCTTGCGCGGCTTGCGGTGTCGCACCGACGGAACCGAACGGTTGCGGATTCGAATCCGCATACTGTGAGAACTGATTATCCGATAATTTGGTTTTTCTGATTTTCGAAATGGAAACGGATCTCCGTTTTTATTGTATTTTCCACTACGCATGAGATACGGAGAAACCCGAGAATCCAACATGAGTCTCATCGAAATAGACTCAGTAGGGATCTTTTGATCCCCACCACCCACTCACACACCAAGTGCAATACACAAATATAGGCAATTTAACTAAATAAAGCAGTAAACATAACTCCCAGATTTCGATATAAAGCACATGCATTCATAACTGTAACATGCACGACTTTGAAACGACTCCACCACGGAGTCCACAACTAGCGTCTCGGCTGAACACACAAACCACGTGGCCGTACGCGGAAAACACCGACCCGCTGAGACCCAACAACAACCCTGTAGACACGCTAATTTTGACATCATTTTAAGTAAATTTTATGCCATATAATAATGTCTCAAAATGGTCTGATATTTAATCCTTAGTTAATTTTTATTGTCTTTCTGGCTTAATTATCTAAATGACATCGGTCAGACAGACATAATTTAAGTTCATTAAAGAAATTTATTTTAACTCAAATTTTTAATCAAATATGAAGGGGTCTAAAAGACATCGACCCGTAAAGACGCCATTTATGGTTTATTCTTATTTTGATTTTTAATCTGATTTTTAATTAATTTATTAATAAACTAAAAGACGTCTGCCATGCACGACGCCATTTAGGTTTCCTAAACTGATTCTGTTTCTTCTTTCTGATGTTTATCCTTATCTTAATTAACCTAAAAGACGTCTCCCATGGGCGACACGTTTTAGTTAATTATAGATAATGATGAATTAGGCTGTATTTATCTGTTTCTTGGTTGGATTGACTTCAAACTCGTTCATGTTAATCTTTAAGTAACCGCGGATGCGTGAACTTAAGTCTATAAATACCCAAGTCCTAGGCCATTAAAAAGTTAGTGATAATTGGTGATTATTGGAGCGATTCTTTGAGAGAGACGACGTCCAAACGCTGAAGGATCGAGGCGCTGCTACTACTTCTAGGAGTCTTGAAGCAAGCTTCATCCTTTCTTCGTCATTTCTTAGTCCTTTCAAGATCCATTCAAGAACCAAGGCTTTCCAGGGGCCATCCAACTCAATTCTTCTTAATTAATATTTTCATATTTTTAGCATATTAGCATCATAATCTCATCACATCACTCCATGCAACACACATTCACTAGCATATAATTTCCAATCTATGTTTTAAGGGGTTTCAAAGACCACAAACAAGTGAGTTTATTTGTTTAGTTGCATGATTAGAATTATTACTGGAATAGATACTACATCTATTTGAGTTCTTATTGTTCTTTCCCTCTTTCTTTCTATTTACTTTTTGCAAGGTACAAAAGAAAATCAAAAGGAAGGAATCAACAAGGAAATTTGGACGATCCTCAAAGTCCGATAAGCATTCAAAGGAAGAACAAAATCAAAAGGGCTCTTTTCCTTCAGCCAGCTGAAGGAGGAGGATCAAGGACTCCAACATCTCCCAATTCTGAAACAGGTAAGCGATCAATCTCTGTCTTTTGAAACTTTTTAGTCAAAAGTTTCTGGCGATCTCATTCACTTAGTTTTTAATAGGTTTATTTGTCATTTAATCAACAAAATTTTCATGATAATTACACATCACTAATTTGAGCACTCACAACTTTTTGGCGATCACGGTGCGACTTGGTCTCGCCATCTTTTAATCTTTGCTCTTGCTTTTTGTCAATCGGGCACTCACGGTGCACCACCTGTGTCTCTCGACACCCCCTCACCGATCGGTGAGTTTTTAGTTTAGTTGTTATTCCCACGTGCACCATGTGCATGATGGATATAGGTGTCCTCTAAGCCAATCATAAGACACCTATTTCAATCTGGTTCACTAATAAATGGCATTAAATTCATTATGTAGATTGGCATATTTGTATTTACGCATAATGAAGTCCATGAATATGTGCAATAGTCGTCAGATTATGATGAGATCATAATAATGAGACTAATGACTTATAAACACATATTCTCAATTGTTCCTAGTCGTAGGATGTTTGAGAAGGATATCAAACATCCGGTTAGACTAGTACAGGTTATTCCAGCTCATATGATGAGGGTAACTGATCTCGTTAGTTACTAGTGTGGAGACACAATGGTAAACCTGTAGGTGCTCATTGGAGAATGAGTTCACTGAACTGATCCGACATGAATCGCCGAATGGTAATTTACCTGACTGTCAATCGGCTTGATTCATCGTCACAGTAGCGTGGTTGATCCTTGGACTTGAGACACCAAAGACACCTTGTCGGTGGACTTCTGGACTTTGACCTTGACCTACGAATCCCTATCCACGGGATCTCTAATAGTCAAGGATCGGGTCCAGCGGAAGACCTTCGAAGGTGATTGTGTGTTCAATAAAGGATCGTTCGCTCTCAAGTAACTGGAGAGAGAATGCTCTAGAGTAGATCCGCAGGAGTCTCTGGCCAGAGCAGAAACAATATCAGAAAAGTGGTTTTCGGATATTGTACAGCGGAGTCTGATTCAAGTGAGTTGACCATCTAGGGTTTGACAGTTGACCATACCCTAGGTTAACTCGAGAGCATTGTGCGAACGAAGGATTATAGCCACGTGGTAATTGTGGACGGACAGGTTCCATGAGTGGGTTGCTGAACCCCATTACCTTCCGGGATCATGCGGTGTTGCTTGGCACCCAACTTGATCAGAAGTCCGACCGAATTTACATGCGATGATAATTCGGTTGAGTAATTAGTTAATATCTAGATATTAATTAATTACAATAAGTCAATAACTAGTTATTGGACTTAACGGGCTGAAAACCGGACTGGTAAATGGGCCTAGAGGGTCACACGCAATATGATTCTCAGTCGGTGGTACATAAGTGGGATTTATATTAACTCGGAGACTTTTGTGAAAAGTCGCGCCGACTTAATATATATACACGCTGTTGAGAAACCCTGGGCCAAGCTCCAGGATTTTCCTTGCTGGCCGTCACCCCCCCTTTCTCTCTCCTTCTCTGGGCGTCCCGTTCAAGGCGCCGAGACAGTTTCCATCTCCGCCACGTGTGATTCCCGAAAGTCGGGAATTCCCGTTGGCGGGATTTCTGCAATCGTTGCGGCGACGGATCTTCAGCGAGCGAGCTGAAGCGGACGAGGGATCGAGGACGAACCACTGCAGAGGATCGCGTGGATACCGCTGGAGGCCGGACGCTTGTGCGGCTTGCGGCATCACCTCAACGGAACCGAGACGGAAGCGGATTCGAATCCGCGCACGGTAATCGGATTACTTCTCGTAGTTTTCGGTTTGAGTTTTTCGTTCCGAATCGGATCAGCGGGTATCGGGCGGGTTTAATTTTTGTTCTTCGTTTCCGCTGCGTTCTTCGCGTCCCGCCCGGATCCCAACAGTGGTATCAGAGCCAGGTTCCGCTCTGATCCGCTCCGGAATGATAAAATTATTATTCTAAATTATTTCATGCATAAATTCGTTTTTCCTCATAGATATTGTTCATGGGATGAACTTAGAATTTCGAATTTAATTTTTCTGTGCGAAAAACGAAATTTTTTTGGGGGTTTCATCGCGTTCTTCATGGTGATGAAGAACCGGATTTGTGGGCTTCAAAAGGGGATTAATGATGGTTGGACCATCTCTGTGGGTTTGCTGGTATGACCAGCTACCCCTCGCCATCCCCGGAAAATTTCTATGGCGGCCGGTGGAGCTTTTCTTCCCATAATTTTCAAAAGTTGAAAAAGAATTGAGGAAAAGCTGAAATCTGCGAAACTGCACAAATCTCCAACTTTGGAGGTTCACCGGCGGCGAAGGAGTCGCCGTCCGGCCACCATCGGTGGGGGAAATGGAAGTGGTGACATCCCTCTGCGAATTCCGGCCACCCTCGCGGCTGGTGGCGGCGGCGGCGCCGCCCCAAACAGGCTTCAAACAGGGCTGAAAAACCCTAAAATCTGAACTGGTCGAACCTGCAGCAGATGGGCCTGGACCGGCCGGTCCCGAGCCGGTCCGAGCCGGTTCGGCCGGGCGGCCTGGGCCTGGCCCGGGCGCACCAGGCGCCCGACCTGGCTCGGCCAGGTCGCCCGAGCCAGGGCCCTGCCTGGTCGGAGCCAGGGCCGGACCAGGGGCTGGGCCAGGTTGCCCCAGCCCGAGCCAGACCAGGCCCTGGGCCCAATTTAATAGGCCAATTGGGCCTATTTAACCCCAGCCCATTTAATCTATTTAACCCCTTATTTAAACCCCTAAACCCCAACCCCTATTAACTGGAATTGAAGTTAAATAATTTAAAACTGTTTTAATATTATTTTTCCAGTTAATTATGAACTTATTGAGATTTGATCTTAATAGTCAATTGGGTTTAACTTATGTAAGATATGATCTTACATAAAGGGTTGACATGATTCCCTTTACCTTAAAATTAAAATAAATTTTATTTAAAAGTGTTTTATACTTAAATTTATAATTTTAAGTTTAAAAGGGGATTATGAGTTAATATGTGATCTTAATTTATAATTAACAAATGTTGTTATTTACATAAAATGGGATCTTAATTAATTATTAACAATTGTTGTTTTTAATGATTAAGATAATATTAACAAATGTTGTTAACTTATATTTAAGATGGGATCTTAAAATTTATTAACAATCGTTGTTAATTATTTAAGGGATTAGATAATTATCATGGTTTTAAAATTAATTGACAAATGTTGTTAACTTTATTTTAATTAACCAATTAGATAATTCTTTAGCAATTGTTGTTAGAGAATTATTTTAATAATTTGGAGACACTTAATAATAGTTGTTAAGTGATTAATTAACCTTTTTATAAATGTTATAATTAAGTTAATTAATTCTTGAGTAATGAATCTTAATAAAAGTTATTAAGTATTAATTAAGTCTTAATAATAGTTATTAAGATGATTAATTAGTTTACTCTTGAATCTCTTAATTATTGGTTTTAATGATCTAATCTACTTGGAATTTAATCTTTTATAAATGTTATTAAAGGATTAAATTGAGTCTAATTGTTAGACTATTTTAATTATAAATGTTCTAATTATTATTTCTTAATAATTGTTATTGAGAAATATGTTTTGATTGAGGGGTTTTAACAAGGAGTTGTTAAGGGGTTAATAATTGAATTAGAAATTCTTTTATAAGTGTTATTTAGGAATTTTTAATTCTATCTAAATGTTAGATTGTTTCGCATTAATAATTGTTATTAATGTGATTTAATATTAATCTAAATGTTAGATTAATTAATTTAGAAATGTTCTAAATTTTGCATGGAATATTTTAGAATTTTAATTTTAGCTTTGTGTGCACATGTTGATGTGTTTAATGCTTTAAATTGGATTTATTGCATGTTAGAAAATAAGATTTTCGAAAATTCAAATTATCCAATTTTGATTGGAACCCAGGTTTTAAGAAAGCCAAAATTATTATATTTTCAAAATTTTAGCCTTCATGTGATGTGCTCTATCATGTGTGGATGGTTAAAATTTGTGGGGGTCATGGACATGTACTTAGTTAAATTTCATATCATGTGATGGTGTGTGATATTGTGGATTGTTATGGAATGTGGATGTTTATTAATTAACTGTTAATTAATGAGGCTTGTGTACCTCCCTCTCTCCATTCCATTGTAATTCTATCCCCCTCCATTATTGTACTCGGCCATAAGGCTTTCTCTTACAATTTATTTGTATTTGAAATTGTTTCAAAATATATAATATTTGTATTTGATCGCGTCGGCCGAGAAGAGGCGAGGATGATCCACAAATGCAACCAGGAAGGCGACAGGAGATGAGATCCCCAGTGGCTATGTGTTTGCATGTTTAGATTATATAAATGTTATATAGTTTTGGTGATTAATTGTTTGGCTCCAGTTAATCACCGTACTGTCCATGACCACATAATGAACATGTATGGATGATGCATGCTTTTAGTTTTTGATTATGAATCGATTACTAATAACTAGGTATAGTTAAATATATATTCGATATATTTATAAATTATCACCTAGGATGAGACCAACTTAACATAAACAAAACCTTCAACATAAAGTCTAAGCCGGAGCGCGAGTCATTGAGAATGCACCGCGTGGCTCTCCATCAATATAGTTCTTAGAACTTGATTCAGTGATGACAGATACTACGTGTTTACCCGAGATCTATCACCATCTGATGAAAGGACTATTAACTATGGCATTATGATGCCTTGAGATTAGAATAGAGGAACGGTGTAGCTATCCTCGCGTTTACCCGGGAGCTGCATTCTTACTCTACTCTGTCGCGTATTGATGGTAAAGCTTAGACCAGGTATAATGGTCTACTGTGTTTACCCGGGACCATTAAAGACCTGGGAGCCAAAATAAGATCGGATATTGCAAGGAGTTGCAATTAACATGAGATGGTTGCTCTAAGATAATGGTATGATACTATGTGTTTACCCGAGGTCATACTGTGATTCTTGGAGATTCTGATCCTCACTAGAAGACCGTCGGAGTCTTCCGTTCTGTATACCTGAAGGTTATACAGTCCGTCGAAAAATAGTGGGAAATAATTCAAGACAAAAGACCATAATTGAATTATCAGAACTATCTGCTTAAATCGCGTTGTTTCCTTCGATCACTAATGTGTCGTCTATTCGAGATTTTGGCATGTTGGATGCCGATACTTTTCATACTCAGACTGACTAGAAAACTCTGAAGAATGTCTTCAGGGCCAAGTGAAAGTCACTATCCTAATCAGATATCATGAATCCTCTTACTTGGATAGACCAAGGTGAAGAGGTGCTCATGGTATGCCTTATAGAAAGGCAATGATTATCATGAAATATCTTATTTGGATAGACCAAGATGAAGAGATATTTATGATGTGCCTTTGAGAAAGGCAAGTGGTAAGATTTTAAACGATCGAATCCACTCCTGAAAAAGGATAAAGGAAAGTCAGCTGAGATAGAGAAGTAGCAGTTCTCCCACTGCTACCAATATAAGGATATTGGTAAAGGCAAAAAGGAATATGGAACTTGAAAGAAGTTTCATATATTCTTATTATCGTTTTTTGTATGTCTATTGGAGAATTAGTGTATCCAATATGAGATATTGGAAATGATTATCAGAGCTGCGATAGTGTGCAGACTTAGACAAGTAAAAGGAAATCGAGAAAATGTAAGTGTTGAGTTAGACTCAACTGTTGTTCATGATATTCATAGATTACTGTTAGACAGTAAATCTTTATATATCTATAGGAGTCAAATATGAAACTGAATAACTGTTATTTAGTTGCATATCAAGAATAACATTGATTGAGAAAGAATAATAGTTGTTCGAATCAGTCAATACACTATAGATTCTTGAAGTGACATTCATGTGATGAATGTTCACAAGTCTCCTATAGAAATGAACTGTGTGAATCCTGATTATCTATGGTATTGTACATAGGGTTGTACAATAAGAAATTATTGATGCTGATACATATTGATGTAAACAGCTCAAAGGCCAAAAGATAATCACTACTGTTGACTTACCTTATAGTTTACTCTTTGAATGATTCGACTGTATGTACTTATTGAAGTACAAGTTGAATGCATCTGAGAGATTAAGGTATAAGATCAATATGAAGTATTAGAATTTTTGATTTGATCAAAGAAACTAGTACTTAGGTATATGATTCACATAAATCATTAAGAGGATAATTGTATCCTTACTCGATTAATCCTCATTGTGCATCATAGCAATATGATAGAATGAGGGATTGCACCTTATTAAGATATGTTGCAATATACAATAAGATTTGCCTAATTCATGTCTTTTTGAACAATAGTATGAACATTAGATGTCCATACTTTAAAGATGGTTCCAAATTAGTCAGTGTGTGTCCATATAAGATATGGAAACCAAATAATTCATATGAGGTGTGAATTATGAACAAACCTGATTTAAAAGTCAGGTATTACCGTGATGTGAATTTGTAAATGTCTGAAGAGTTTGGACATTACATTTATTGGCCAGGCGATAATGAACTAATTATCGTTCTGAAAGCTGTCTTCTGTGAAAAGGAATATGTCTACAAAGAAGACAGTGGGAGCTGATAAAATTAGAAGATGTTCTAGATTCACAAGTTAACATAAGATTATTAGATAATCTTTAGTTGTTTGGAACCACTCATGACACATCAGAGAGCTTCATAGATTTTTTTGAGATTCTCTCAGTGACTAAAAGGATATGTTTGACATATCTGATTTAGCAAGATGAGAGGAGCTCAAAATAGATTATGATCTAAAATCTATGATAATGATGTTGTCTGTCATTACAACTTTGAGATTGATAAGTTTATTAGAGTTCTACTTGTCAATACTGCCTATCATGAGATGATGACAGTTGGATATTAAAAGCGTCAACTCAATGTGATTGAGGTAAAGATGTATATGATACACCTTTAAAGCTTTTAGAATGTCCAGGAAGCAAGTTATGATTTCAAAATTATTTTGAATCAAACTGAAACTTCCTAAGTTGTAATAAGAGTTTTTGACTTAATTGTCAAATATTATGTGATCATTAAGAATGATCACGGATTGTGTGTGTTCAGAAAGGACAGTGGGAGTACAGTCGCTTTAGTAATGCTTTATGATAATAACATCAAAGTCATTAAGAATGACTTTAGGATGTTACTATTAGTGAAAGCATTGTTAACCATGTTTTCCTCCATAATGGATTTAGTTATAATATCCCACGTATTGGAAATACGAATCTATTAAGATAGATTGGTGGGGATATTATACTGACCTGTATGTCAAGTTGTTTGGCATAAATTTCATGACAAGTCTCAATTGTTGAGATATGGAATTTATTCCTTTAAAGAAAAGGTTCCTTAAAGTATACAGGAGTGAATTGCATCATTAAGCGCTTGAGTAGTGTTAAGGATGCATTCGCTTATATGGAGAGGATGATTTGAAACTATGAGGTCACACTGACTCAAATTTCAAGTCAAATAATAGATTCAACCTTCTAGTAGAAAGGAATGGATTGGAATGGTTCCAATTCAAAACTCGATGTTAAGATGACGACATAGACAAGTGATACTGTTATTGGAACAGTATGGATAAAAAAGGTTCATCCCTGAACTAGATGTAGTTCTAAAAGGTCTCTGATACCATCCTATCATTGTAGGACAACAGTGGGAGCAATCAGTTGTATGATCGAGCCATGGTCTCTTCAGAAGTTGCAGAACATTCTGAGGCTCTTTCACAGGTTCAGAGACAAAGGATTAAGAGGAAATAACGTAATGGAAATATTCCATCTGTAGATAATTTAGCAGATCCCTGACCAAGTCTTAGTTACAGACTTTCTGTGAGCATCACCTAGATTTGATGGAGATCAAATGCGAAAGTGATTGGCTTGAGTCCAAATGGGAGATTGATGGATATAGGTGTCCTCTAAGCCAATCATAAGACACCTATTTCAATCTGGTTCACTAATAAATGGCATTAAATTCATTATGTAGATTGGCATATTTGTATTTACGCATAATGAAGTCCATGAATATGTGCAATAGTCGTCAGATTATGATGAGATCATAATAATGAGACTAATGACTTATAAACACATATTCTCAATTGTTCCTAGTCGTAGGATGTTTGAGAAGGATATCAAACATCCGGTTAGACTAGTACAGGTTATTCCAGCTCATATGATGAGGGTAACTGATCTCGTTAGTTACTAGTGTGGAGACACAATGGTAAACCTTAGGTGCTCATTGGAGAATGAGTTCACTGAACTGATCCGACATGAATCGCCGAATGGTAATTTACCTGACTGTCAATCGGCTTGATTCATCGTCACAGTAGCGTGGTTGATCCTTGGACTTGAGACACCAAAGACACCTTGTCGGTGGACTTCTGGATTTTGACCTTGACCTACGAATCCCTATCCACGGGATCTCTAATAGTCAAGGATCGGGTCCAGCGGAAGACCTTCGAAGGTGATTGTGTGTTCAATAAAGGATCGTTCGCTCTCAGGTAACTGGAGAGAGAATGCTCTAGAGTAGATCCGCAGGAGTCTCTGGCCAGAGCAGAAACAATATCAGAAAAGTGGTTTTCGGATATTGTACAGCGGAGTCTGATTCAAGTGAGTTGACCATCTAGGGTTTGACAGTTGACCATACCCTAGGTTAACTCGAGAGCATTGTGCGAACGAAGGATTATAGTCACGTGGTAACTGTGGACGGACAGGTTCCATGAGTGGGTTGCTGAACCCCATTACCTTCCGGGATCATGCGGTGTTGCTTGGCACCCAACTTGATCAGAAGTCCGACCGAATTTACATGCGATGATAATTCGGTTGAGTAATTAGTTAATATCTAGATATTAATTAATTACAATAAGTCAATAACTAGTTATTGGACTTAACGGGCTGAAAACCGGACTGGTAAATGGGCCTAGAGGGTCACACGCAATATGATTCTCAGTCGGTGGTACATAAGTGGGATTTATATTAACTCGGGGACTTTTGTGAAAAGTCGCGCCGACTTAATATATATACACGCTGTTGAGAAACACTGGGCCAAGCTCCAGGATTTCCCTTGCTGGCCGTCACCCCCCCTTTCTCTCTCCTTCTCTGGGCGTCCCGTTCGAGGCGCCGAGACAGTTTCCGTCTCCGCCACGTGTGATTCCCGAAAGTCGGGAATTCCCGTTGGCGGGATTTCTGCAATCGTTGCGGCGACGGATCTTCAGCGAGCGAGCTGAAGCAGACGAGGGATCGAGGACGAACCACTGCAGAGGATCGCGTGGATACCGCTGGAGGCCGGACGCTTGTGCGGCTTGCGGCATCACCTCGACGGAACCGAGACGGAAGCGGATTCGAATCCGCGCACGGTAATCGGATTACTTATCGTAGTTTTCGGTTTGAGTTTTTCGTTCCGAATCGGATCAGCGGGTATCGGGCGGGTTTAATTTTTGTTCTTCGTTTCCGCTGCGTTCTTCGCGTCCCGCCCGGATCCCAACAGTGCACACCCTTGCGGCAAGATCTTACCCTCCCTGTTTGATTGATTGAGAAGTTGTGATTGTGATAAAGAGAATGTGTGATTGATTGATATTTTAGTTATTTACAAATTATCCTGTTAAAAAATTAATAAAAAAAAAGATTCGCATGAGCTGATTATTTACTGCTTTATCCTGCTAGTTTGAGGAGGAATTGATCTAGAAATTCCTTCTAAATTGTTGATTCTGCGACCTGAAAAGCGTCCAGGAACAACGACGTGTTTCATAAAGCGTTGCCCTACCCAGACGCCGTTTAGGCGAAATTCCCTGTTGTTTACTGCATGAGCTTCTGCGAGCAGAATAAAGTTCTAGTTTGAATAGCGTCGAGGAACAACGATGCGATTCAAGCAGTCTCTTGTTTTGTTCTTCAGTCCTCATATTTTTGATCTGATTGCTATTACACATTACATATTAAGCATTAGAGGTCATCTCGGCCACAGGTCATACGCACTGGGGCTAACACCCCGCTTTTCTCATAAGAACACACTTTCTTGACGTCTTCACCTCTCTCTGATTGGGTCGGTCCCTCGATCAGACTAGAGTGCTTGGCGTTAAAGACCTCCGTAAGTCCCCAAAATCAAGGTATTCCTCCTTGTTCATCGGGCTGGTTGTACCAATCGATATCCTGGTTAGATTTTCATAACGTTGTGAGAGAAAGTCATAGAGTATAACGGTGGAAATTTAACTGAAACTAGGATCTTACCCGTTGAGTGAACTTGTGATTAACTGAATCCAAATAACCCAACAAGGAATCCCAAAACAACGTTAAACATCCACTTGTTTGCTTAATCTCTGTACAACTTGTTTGCAAATCTTTGAAAAAAATATCTAATACCATGTTACTTCGATCAGGTAGAGATTTGAGCATGGCTTCGGGAGCTATGGTCCACTATGAGGGAGATGCTAATGCCCCTCTTGAAGCTAATTATCACTATGAAAATGGGGGAGATGCTAATGCCCCCCATGATCCTAATTCTTATCCATCTGAACATGAGGGAATTTTCATATCCCTCCTCCTTTTGTCCATGATCAACACAATTCTGGTGTTGATCTTCTTCCGCACGTGCATGCGGTTTCTAATCCTATCTTTGAGGGCATCATGAACCCAAATGAACCCTCATCATCCAATCCCTCCGATCTAGTCAATGCTCTGGGAGTTCTGGCCTCCCATCTGGATTCCGCACCAGCCCGAGGCGATCCAGTCTATTTTGAAGGGGAAGATGTTGGGATCCGGGCGGGACGCGAAGAACGCAGTGGAAACTAAGAACAAAATTAAATCTCGCCCGATGCCCGCTGATCTGTTTCGGAACGAAAAACGCTAACCGAAAAAAACCAGGTTGGAATCTGATTACCGTGCGCGGATTCGAATCCGCTTCTGTTTCGGTTCCGTGGAGGCGATGCCGCGAGCCGCACAAGCGTCCGGCCTCCAGCGGTATCCACGCGATCCTCCGCGGTGGTTTGTCCTCGATCCCTCGTCCGTATCAGCTCGCTCGCTGAAGATCCGTCGCCGCAACGATTGCTGAAATCCTGCCGACGGGAATTCCCGACTTTCGGGAATCACACGCGGCAGAGATGGAAACTGTTCTGGCGCCTCGAACGGGGCGCCCAGAGGAGGAGAGAGAAAGGGAGGATGACAGCCAGCAAGGTAAATCTTGGAGCTTGTGTTGGGTTTTCTCGGTTTCTCCGGATCGCTCACGCAGCGGAAAAATAAAATATTTAGAGCGATCCGTTCCCGTTTCGAAAACTAAAATACGATAATCGGATTATCGAAGTTCAAACCGTGTGCGGATTCGAATCCGCAGCCGTTCGGTTTCGTCGGTGTGACACCGCAAGCCGCGCAAACGTCTGGCCTCTAGCGAAGTCCACGCGATCCTCCCTGCGACGGATATCCTCGAGTCCCTCGTTCTTCGCAGCCCACGAAGCCTCCACTGGTCGCCGCAACGTGCAGACGATTTCCCGTCGAACGAGATTAAGAGAAGCGGCGGAGCAGATCTGGATCTGCCTGGATGCCAGAGAAAGATAGAAACTGAGGAGGGGTGGCAAGGGTTAGCAGCAGCTTGGCCTGCTCAGCCCGTTCGCTATGTTTTATACTAACCGCGTGGTTTTTCATAAAAACCCCCAGTTTATATAAAACCCACTTATTTATCCATCGCCTTGAGAATCATGTGCGTGTGACCCTCTAGGCCCAAGTACCAGTCCAGTTAATGGCCCAACAAGCCCAGTGACTCCTCACTGGCTTTATTAATTAATTAATAACCCTTTATTAATCAATTAATCAATCGAATTGATGTCGCATATCGAATTCGACCGGGCCTCCGATCACGTTGGGTGCCAAGCAACACCGCGTGAACTCGAAAGGTATTTGGGGTTAAGTAACCCACTCTTGGAACCTTTCCGCCGACAGTTACCGCGTGGATATAATCCTTCATTCGTACAATGCTCTCGAGTCAACTCAGGGTATGGCGAGCTGTCAAAGCCTAACCGATCGACTCACTTGGATTAGATGCCGCTGATGAATATCGGAAAACTCCTTTCCCAATATTATCGTCCGCCCTGGCCAGGGACTTTCGCGCATCCTTCCTAGAGCATTCTTTCTCTAAGTACTGAGAGCGAATGATTCCTTATTGACACACAATTCCCTTCGACGGTATTCCGCTTTCCCAATCCTTGGCGTATTAGAATCCCATAGCTAGAGATTCGTAAACCAAGGTCAAAGCACAGAAGTCCACCGACAAGGTGTCCTTGGTGTCTCAGGTCCGAGGACCATCCACGCAACTGCGACAATAGAATCAAGCTGGTTGACAGTGAGATACAATACCATCCAGCGATTCAGTCGGATCAGTTCAGTGAACTCATTCTCCAATGAGCACCTACAGATTCGCCTTAGTGTCTCCACACAAGTGACTTATGAGATCAGTCACCCTTATCATATGAGTAGGAGTAATCTGTACTAGTCTAACCGGATATCCGATGTCCTTCTCGGATATCCTCCGACTAGGAACGATTAAGAATATGTGTGTTTAAGTGATCAGTCTCATTAGTATGATCTCATCATAATCTGATCACCATAGCACATATTCACGGACTTCATTATGAAACGATAATTAACGCAATTTACACATAATGAATATTATGCCATTATATTAATAAATGAACGAGATTTACATTGTTAGATTAGCTTGTAGGCCACCTAAAACTAACAATCTCCCACTTGGACTAAAGCCAATCACCTTTATACAATAAGTCTATAGACTCTAGGTGACGCTCAAACACAATTTGAGCCAACGGCTTTGTCAGTGGATCTGCTACATGGTCGACGGGTGGAACTCTTTCCACTACTAAATCTCCTCTGGATAATATGAAAGCGCCTCAGAACATCTTTTGATTTCTGATGAGACCACGGCTCTTTCACTTGTGCAATAGTCCCATTGTTGACGCACAACAGCAGAACATGATCAAGGATACCTGGAACTATGTCAAGGTCGGTGATGAACATCTTCAACCACACTATTTCCTTGAAAGCTTCGGCTGCAGCGATGTACTCAGCTTCAGTCGTCGAATTTGCAGTGGTTACTTGCTTGGAACTCTTCCAGCACACTGCCCCTCCGATCAAAGTAAACACGAATCCAGATGTAGACTTGCTATCATCTGGATCCGACTGGAAACTCGAGTCAGTAAAGCCTCGTAGTTTCAAGTCACCTCCTCCATAGACAAGGAACATATCCTTAGTTCTTTTCAACTACTTAAGGATACATTTCACTGCCTTTCAGTGCTCTTCGCCTCGATCAGCCTGAAATCTGCTCGTAAGACTTAGAGAAAATGCAACATCAGGCCATGTACATAGCATCGCATACATGATAGATCCTATGGCAGAGGCATAGGGTATTCTATCCATGAATATCCTCTCATCAGGAGTCTTAGGAGACTGCTCCTTTGAGAGACTAATTCCATGTCTCATCGGTATGAGACCTCTCTTGGAATTTTCCATGCCAAACCTTTTGACTATGGTATCTATATACAAGGATTGGGTCATTCCAAGCATCCTCTTTGATCTATCTCCATAGATCCGTATTCCCAACACATAGGATGCTTCTCCCAAAACCTTCATAGAGAAGTTTTTCGACAGCCAGATCTTTACTGATGACATCATAGCTACATCATTCCCAATGAGTAGTATGTCATCTACGTAAAGAACTAGAAAAGTGACTGCACTCCCACTGGTCTTCTTGTACACACAAGGCACATCTTCATTCTTAATGAAGTCATAAGACTTGACAGCCTCGTCAAATCTTATGTTCCAGCTCCGGGAAGCCTGCTTCAGTCCATAAATGGACCTCTGAAGCTTGCACACATTATCTGGAGATTCTTTGGATGTGAAACCTTCTGGTTGTATCATATACACCTCCTCCTCAAGCTTACCATTGAGGAAGGCAGTCTTTACATCCATCTGCCAGATTTCATAATCAAAATGTGCAGCAATGGCGAGCACAACTCTGATCGACTTTATCATGGCAACTGGTGAGAAAGTCTCGTCATAGTCAATTCCTTGCCTTTAACGATATCCTTTTGCCACCAACCTTGCCTTATAACTGTAGATCCGTCCATCAGCACCGATCTTTCTCTTAAAGATCCACTTGCAACCGATGGGTACAATACCCTCGGGCAAGTCCTCCAAGTTCCAAACTTGGTTGGTGTACATGGACTAGATTTCTGAGTTCATGGCTTCTCGCCATTTCCCGACTTCTGGGCCTTCTATGGCCTCTGGGTAGGTTTTATGATCATCATCCTCATTATATTGTACCTTAGACTCACCTTCAGCAATATGTTCCACATATCGTTCGGGTAGTCTAGGTACTCTACTAGATCTACGAGGCTCATCTGTGTGTACCTGAACAGATTCAGGAACTAATATCTCATCTGATGATAATGCAGCTGTTTGGGGATTTGGAACCTCTTCCAGTACTATTTTACTCCCACTGTTCTCCTGGATAAGGTATTCCTCTTCCAGAAAGACAGCTTTCCTGGCGACAAACACCTTTTGTTCACCAGGATGATAAAAATAGTATCCAAAGGTTTCCTTTGGATATCCCACAAACCTACATTTATCAGTTCGTGATTCCAGCTTGTCTGGATCATGCCTCTTTACATGAGAAGGACAACCCCAGACTTTAACATGTTTAAATTCTGGTTTCCTGCCTTTCCATATCTCATATGGAGTAGAGGCCACAGAGTTGCTGGGTACTCTGTTCAGTAGGTATGCTGCTGACTCTAGAGCATACCCCCCGAGGTACACTGGTAATCTTGAAAAGCTCATCATGGATCGCACCATGTCCAACAAGGTGCGATTCCTCCTTTCTGATACACCATTCATCTGTGGTGTATATGGAGGGGTCAGCTGAGAAAGGATACCATTATCCTTTAGGAATTGTGTGAAATTAGTACTCAAGTATTCTCCTCCTCGATCTGATCGAAGAGCTTTAATACTCTTTCGACTTATACTTCATTAAGTACACATAGCCGAATCTTGAGAAGTCATCGGTGAACGTGATGAAGTATGAAAAGCCACCTTTGGCTTGGGTAGACATGGGACCACATACATCTGAATGTATTAGTTCCAGAATATCCTTGGCACGTTCTCCATGTCCAGTAAATGGAGATTTTGTCATCTTTCCCATAAGGCAAGATTTGCATGTTGCAAACGATTCATAATCGAATGCTGTTAAATAACCATGCTTGTGCAACTTTTGCAACCTGCTTTCGCCAATGTGCCCGTCTACAATGCCACATGTAGGCTTGGTTCACACAATTCTTGCTCTTCTTAAGAGCTTTGTCAATCTGAAGATTGTAATGAGAAACATCTAATAGATATAGACCGTTGACTAAAGATGTTGTAGCTATTAATTTATTACCATAATAAATCGAACAACTTCTATTCTCAATAGTCAACCTATATCCTATCTTGTCCAAACAAGATATTGATATGATGTTCTTTATTATGCTAGGAACATTATAACAATCTTCTAATAATAAGGTGTCTCCCGATGGAAGCTTGAGCTTTGCTGTCCCAACAGCAATCGCCGCAACTTTTGCGCCGTTTCCTAACCTCAATTCCACCTCACCTTGTCTCAGCTTGCACTTACTTGTCAGCATCTGCACATCATGGCAGATATGAGAAGCACTTCCGGTATCTAATACCCACGATGTGGAATCTCCAACTGATAAGTTGATATCTATCATATAGATATCTAAAGCTTCAGACAGCTTCACTCTTCCATGAGCTTTATCATGAAGGAACTCCTTGCAGTTCCTTTTCCAGTGACCATACTGCTTATAGTAGAAGCAGTCACCTTTCACTACTCTTTTACCTTTGTCCTTCGATCCTTTATCGTTAGCTGTCATCTCTGCTTCAGGGGCATCCAATGCCGATTCAGCAGGAGGATCAGCTCTAGGAACAAAGTCAATGTGCTCAGATCTGAAGACATTCTTCAGGTTTCTGAACCAATCCGAGTAGATCAGGTAAGTCAAAAGGGCATCAAGTATGCCACGGAGTGGGTTATTCGACGACATAATTCCCTACAGGAGATAAGTAAAATCTATTTAGCAGATGTTCAATTATTAAAATTTAAAACAAGACATGGTCTTTTGTTTGTAAGGAATCGCCATGAATGCAGCGAAAATAAAAATGATTCAATTGTATCGGTTGCTGGGGTCGTAAAACGGACATTAAAATATAAGCGGGAAGAACAGTTCTTCACCTTTGCGGGGTTTCGAATCTCCCGTGGATGATGCCGACTCGGTAATTGCGCACGCGCACGATCTCTAGAGGTATCCACACGAGTTCCCGCAGCAGACGCGATTTCCTCCTCGACTTGAGTGCTCCGACCAGATCTCAAATCCACCATGCGCGGAGAGAGACAGATCCACTCCAAGAGAGAGAGAAGGAGAGAGAGAGAGGAGAGAGAGAATCTGGGGAGTAAAATTCGTCCAACTAACTTTTTACCCCTCCCCTTTGGCCCTCCTTATATAGAAATAAGGATAAGCACAAGAGTTAATCCTCATGATTATCCAAGAGTTTGGCCTTGGATAATTCTCCATTAAATCTTCATGTTTATCCTGCAGCTTTTCACAAAAACCCAGATAAGCATGAAATTTAACATCTCTCACCGTCTGACGAGAACTCTTATGTGTGTGACCCTCTAGGCCCATATATCAGTCCGGTTGCAGGCCCATTAAACTTAGAACTGTTTCTTGAGTTTAATATTTATTAATTAACATTTAAACATCATATGTTAAATGATTAATTTAATAAACAAGTGAATTATCATCTGATGATCAAATCACTTGGCCTTATGATCATGAACAGCACCAAACACTACCTCATGATCCCAGAAGATATAAGAGATACTGTTCCCTTCAATTGAACCTTTCCGTCTGCAGATACCGCACAGATATAATCCTTCACTCATGTAGTGTCCCAATAACGTAAGGTTATGGTTTTATAGTCAAACCCTCTATCGCATTATCCAGATGGATTCCAGTACACAGTTAATATCTAGAAAGACATCTCTTTCATTTGACCCTGGCCAGGGATTTCTGTGTACACATCCATAGGACATTCTCTCTCCAGTCTTATACCAAGAGTGAGTGATCCCTTGTTGTTCACTCAATTACCTTTGCAAGCTTTCCACTGTATCTGAAAGACCGATTATGGTGGACTTAATGGTTAAAGTCCACGAGTCAGAGAATCAAGATACAATGGTCCACAAACAAGGTATCATTGGTGACTCAGGTCAAAGGACCAACCGTGCTACTGCAACGATTGAATTCCCTGGTTGACTAATAAGTATAATTACCATCCAGGAATTCTTATTTGGGTATGTTCAGTGAACTCATTCTCTAATGAGCACCCACTTGTTTGTCTTAGTGTCACCACACGAGTGAATGTGAGATCATTCACCCTCATCATATGAGCAGACATAACTTGTGTCGATCTTATCGGATATTTAATGTCCATCTCAAATATCCTATGATCGAGAACTATTTAAGACAATTGCCTTAGGATATTGATCTCACTATCATGATCTCATCATGATTCAATATCCCATACATTTGTCTATGGACCTTCATTACGATAGTTAATTGCGAGAACTATTAAATGAAGAAATGATTGCCTTTATTAATAATCTGAACTAGAATGTACAATGATTAGCTTTGAGGCCACCCAATTCTAACATTCTCCCACTTGGACTATAGCCAATCACCCATGTGTCTAAGTCCCATAGACATAAGGTGACGTTCTAAATTGTTTTGAGACAATGGCTTAGTCAAGGGATCTGCTATATTATCTTCAGATGAGACTTTCTCAACTACTATATCTCCTCGGGCGATGATCTCACGAATCAGATGAAATCGTCTCACAATGTGCTTTGACTTCTGATGTGATCTTGGCTCCTTCGCTTGAGCTATTGCCCCATTGTTGTCACACAATAATGGAACATGATCTGAAATGCTTGGAACTACTCCAAGTGCAGAGATGAACTTCTTCATCCAAACCGCCTCCTTGGCCGCTTCAGCTGCAGCAATGTATTCTGCTTCGGTCGTCGAATCTGCAGTTGTTTCCTGTTTGGAACTCTTCCAACTTACTGCACCTCCATTTAACATGAACACAAATCCAGACATGGATTTGCTGTCATCCATATCCGACTGGAAACTCGAGTCAGTAAATCCTCGAAGTTCCAAGTCGTTTCCTCCATAAACGAGAAATAGATCCTTAGTCCTTCTCAAGTATCTAAGGATACATTTCACCGCCTTCTAGTGTTCCTCACCTGGATCAGCCTGATATCTACTAGTGACACTTAGTGGGTGTGCCACATCAAGCCTAGTACATAGCATTGCATACATGATAGATCCTATTGCCGAGGCATAAGGAACTCTATCCATGTATGCTCTCTCTTCAGGTGTCTTGGGAGACATTTCTTTAGAGAGATAAATTCCATGCCTCATAGGAACGAGGCCTCTCTTGGAATTTTCCATGCCAAACCTTTTGACTATGGTATCTATGTACATAGATTGGGACAAGCCAAGCATCCTTTTGGACCTATCTTGATAGATCCTTATTCCCAGAATATAGGATGCTTCTCCCAAATCTTTCATGGAGAAGTTTTTGGATAACCAAGCCTTTACCGATGACAACATTCCTACATCATTCCCAATGAGTAGAATGTCATCAACATAAAGTACCAAAAAGGTAACTGCGCTCCCACTAGCCTTTTTGTATACACAAGGTTCATCTTCATTCTTAATGAAGTCATAAGATTTGATTGCTTCATCAAATCTTAAGTTCTAAGTTCGGGATGCCTGTTTTAATCCATAGATGGATCTTTGCAGCTTGCATACCTTGCTTGAATGCTCTTTGGAAGTGAATCCTTCAGGTTGTATCATATACACCTCTTCTTGAAGGTTCCCGTTAAGGAATGCTGTTTTCACATCCATTTGCCATATTTCATAATCATATAATGCAGCGATAGCAAGAAGTATTCTGATTGACTTAATCATGGCAACTGGAGAAAAGGTTTCGTCATAGTCAATGCCTTGCCTTTGACGATATCCTTTTGCTACCAGCCTTGCCTTGTATGTGTCAATCTGTCCATCTGCCCCGATCTTTCTTTTAAAGATCCATTTACTGCCAATAGGTATCATACCTTCTGGCAGATCAACCAAGTTCCAAACTTGGTTGGCATATATGGACTGAATTTCAAAATCCATTGCCTCTTGCCATTTTTCTGATTCTTGACTATTTATGGCTTCTAGGTAGGTTTGAGGATCATCATCCTCATTTAAGTGCACTTTTGGCTTGCCATCATCGATATGTCCAACATATCTTTCAGGCTGCTTAGGCACTCTACCTGATCTGTGAGCCTTTTGTGTATCATCTTGAACAAGTTCTTGAGTCAATGGTTCAGTAGATGAACCAGTGTTGATTTGTGAGTCTAGAATTTCTTCCAGTTCTATCTAGCTCCCACTGTCTTCTTTTGAAAGATATTCTTTCTCTAAGAAGACAGCTCTTTTTGCGACAAACACCCTTTGATCGCCGGGCTGATAGAAATAATATCCAAAAGTCTCTTTTGGATATCCCACAAATCTACATTTCTCTGTCCTGGAATCCAGTTTGTCTGGATCATGTCTTTTGACATGTGCATGACAACCCCAGACTCTAACATGCTTAAAGTCTGGTTTCTTTCCTTTCCATATCTCATATGGAGTGGAAGGTACTGACTTACTGGGAACTTTGTTCAACAGATATGCAGCAGTCAACAGTGCATATCCCCATAAAGAGATTGGAAGTTTGGCATAACCCATCATGGATCGTACCATATCTAATAGAGTACGATTTCTCCTTTCCGATACACCATTTAACTGAGGTGTATAGGGAGGAGTCCACTGAGACAAAATACCATTATCCTTAAGATATTCTGTGAATTCTGTACTTAAGTATTCACCCCCTCGATCTGATCGAAGAGTTTTAATACTCTTTCCAGTCTAGTTCTCAACTTCATTTTTAAACTCTTTAAATTTCTCAAAGACTTCTGACTTATATTTCATTAAATATATGTAGCCATATCTTGAGAAATCATCTGTAAATGAAACAAAGTATGAGTAACCACCCATAACATGAGTGGACATTGGACCACATACATCACTATGTATTAGTTCCAATAAGTCCTTAGCTCTTTCTCCATGTCCTGAGAATGGAGCTTTGGTCATCTTTCCCATGAGACAAGCTTCACAGGTTGCAAATGATTCATAATCAAATGGATCAAGATATCCATTCTTTTGCAACCTTATGATCCTGTTCTCATTTATATGACCTAGCCTACAATGCCATAGGTACGATTTATTCACATCCTTATCTAAGCGTTCAAGAAAATTATTTACCAGACAAACATCATATGAAATATCAAGTAAATATAATCCATTCAATAAATATCCGGAAGCAAACAATTTGTCTCCTTGATAAATTGAACAACCTTTATTCTCTAGTTTCATAGAATATCCTTGTCTATCTAAACATGAAATATATATGATATTTCTAATAATGGTTGGAACATAATAACAATCTATCAGTTCCAAAGAGTCTCCTGAAGGCATCTGAAGTCTTACTGTCCCCACAGCTAACGCAGCAACTTTTGCTCCATTTCCGAGCCTTAGATCCACGTCTCCGCGGTTCAATCTTCTTTTACTTGTTAACACCTGCAAGTTATTGCAGATATGAGAAACACATCCAGTATCTAATACCCAGGATGTTGATTCTCTATAAGACAAGTTAAGATCGATCATGAGAATACCTGAAGCTTCACCAAGCTTTTCCTTTGCTTTTTCTGCAAGATAAATCTTGCAGTTTCTCTTCCAATGACCTTCTTTATGACAGTGGAAACACTGACCTTTATCATTGACTTTAGTTTTGTCCTTTTGAGCTCCCGGTTTGCTTTTCACTAGCTTCTTAGGCTTACCTTTCTTAAAGGTCTGTCCAGCTTTCATTTTCTTGTTGGTCTTACCAACAAGCATTACATTTGGCTTATCTTTCTGGATAGTGCCTTATGCTGTCTTCAACATGTTGAGCAGCTCAGCCAGTGAAACTTCAATTTTGTTCATATTGAAGTTGATAATGAATTGTGAAAATGAATCTGGAAGGGACTGTAGGATTAAGTCGATGCTTAGGTCATTGTTCATAACAAAGTCCAGCACAACAAGCCTCTCAATCCACTCAATCATCTTGAGCACATGAGTTTGCACAGATGTGCCCTCGCTCATTCTGGTCCTGAACAATTTCTTAGATATCTCATATCTTTCTGTTCTGGATTGTTCACCAAACAACTCTTGTAGGTGATTTAGAATGGTCTTAGGTTCCATGTTATCATGTTGTCGCTGCAGTTCATTGTTTATTGAACCAAGCATATAACACTGGACCTTGACAGAGTCCTCCTTCCAATTTTCATACATCATTAATTCATCTTCATTAGCATTATCACCGGGTTGTATTAGATCTGGTTGATCCAGGACATAGGCTAGCTTTTCACACCTGAGGACAATCTTCAGGTTGCGTAACCAGTCAATGTAATTTGGTCCCGTGAGTTTGTTTGCATCAAGTATGCAACGGAGGGGGTTAGGTGACGACATAGCGACCTACATGGAAATATATAAAATGAGCAGATAGTTCTTAAAATCAGATTTAGGACTTTTAATCTAGATTTATGCTCCCACTATTGTTCGGCGATCTGTATGACCCTCTAAGATACAGAACGGGAGATTCTGGGGATCTCCTAGTGGGGATCAGAATCCTTCGGGCAACATGCATGTGACCTTGTGGTAGCACAACAAATCACATCAAGTTCCTTAGGCAGTCAACTCTTGACAGTTGCAACGTTTGCAATATCCGATCGATTTAACCCCTGAATCAGAATGACCTTATGGTAGCACAACAAATCAATTTGATTCAGTTAAGTTTATCCATCATTACTTAGATGACATGAATTCATAGTGCAATCCTTGTGGTAGCACAACAAAACTACACTATTTGTCCATTCATCTTAATGACATCACATGTCGTAGACCTAGTTTAATTTCTAAATCAAACAGACCTTGTGGTAGCACAACAAATCCGCTTGAGATAAGAATTATCCTAAGATCTATAATGATGGTGGGTTACATGGATTATTTTGAATATCTCACGTTTACAACTTAAATTTTAAAAGAGGGTTTTTTATTTTGATTTATAAAAATCGTGCTATCAATAGTATTTCAATTTGAAGTATCAATATACTTAATAGAAATATATATATATGATAGCATAGTCCACAAATATCACATATATGCAGAAAAATTAAATGGGGATGATCATGGACTGCTAAAGCCACTATGGAATCATCGGAGCCAAACGATGATCCATAATAGGATCCTAATGTGAAAACAACAACACTGGTTCCATTTGATGCGAGTCCTCCCTCCAGAGGTGTCTTCAGAAGATCCCGTCCTCTTAGCTTAATCCGATACATTTAAATATGAAATTCAGGACTCGCAGGTCCATAAATGTACATTTAAACATTTAGAAACCTTGATCTTATCAAGGGGAGTACAATCTTATAGGAAGGTAGAAAGTACACTTGGATTAAGAGAGAGGAAGACACGCAGGTCCTATTTAAAATACCAAATGAAATAAGCATCACATTCATCCACATCATTCATCACATGAAAAATCTAAGTCCATGATCATCCCACCATTTAACACATCACATGCATCACAATCATCACATAATTGCAGTTTGGTATTAAATTTTATAAATATAAAATTATAATACCAATTAGTTTTCGAAATAACATTTATTTCAGCATAATCAATAATATTCAAAACATTATTGACAAAATAACTAACTAAACTATTCAGTTTATCTAAATACTAATTCAAACAATTTGAACAGTAAAAGTAATCAAGTTATGCATGAAATCAGTTTAAAACAATTTTAAACTAATTAATTTAACAGGGAAATTAATTATCTAAAACAATTTTAAATAATTAACTAACACCCATTAATTATAAACACTTTAATAAGTTGTTAATAATCATAAAAATAATTAATAACATTTATTAATTATTCCTATAATTATTCTGTTTTAAAACAATTTTAAAACAGACTTAAATGGGCTAATATAGGGTTTAAAGGGGGTTAAACAGGCATTAAAAAACAATTTTTAAAAAACCAGAAAAATGGGCCCAGCCCATTAGGGCCCAAATGGCCCGGACCCGTACCCTGGCTGGACCAGGGTCGAGCCCTGGCTCAGCCAGGGTCGAACCCTGGCTCGGCCAGGGGCTCTGGCTCGGCCAGGGTCGAGCCCTGGCTCAGCCAGGGTCGAACCCTGGTCGAGCTAGGCACCGGACTTGGCCCAGCCAGGTCCTGGCGCTAGCCGGGTCCGGCTGAGCCGGTCCGAACCGGCTCGGGACCGGCCGGTTCGCTGGTTCCTGCAACCCTAAACTCCAGCCTTTCTGCAGAACATGCGGCTAGAAGGAAGGGTTGCAGCGCCGCCGCCGGCCGGCGACCGGCGCCGCCAGGCCCCTGCCGGCGTTGCCCCGGCGCCGGCGACGTGCCCGGCGCCGGCAGGGCCGCCGGCGGTGGCCAAATGGCCCTTGGATCGAGCCCTAAACTCCCCCTTAAAATCTGATTTTTCAGGTTTAAAAACCCGAGTTTGGGCTCGATTTTTAGGACCTCCAAGGGCACTCCGGCCCCGATCTTCATGCCCAATCCGTAGAGGTGACTATCACTAGAAGATCTGGACATCCTGGCCGCCATCCCAACACTTGGGAATCGGGTACGAAGCCGCTAAAGTACCCCATTCGTCGTCCCACGAAGAACTCCGAAAAACCCAAATAAAATTCGAAAAATTACAGAAAAATAATCAAATTATTTGTGTTCATCATATGAACACGATTCTGTCATTTTAATCAGATTAAACACATGAATACGTACAATACGGGTTCTTCACGCATAACAAGAAAATCATGCAAAACGATGCCGTTTTACGACCGAACCAGCAAACCTAGCTCTGATACCACTGTAAGGAATCGCCATGAACGCAGCGGAAATAAAAATGATTCCATTGTATCGGTTGCTGGGGTCGTAAAACGGACATTAAAATCTAAGCGGGAAGAACAGTTCTTCACCTTTGCGGGGTTTCGAATCTCCCGTGGATGATGCCGACTCGGTAATCGCGCACACGCATGATCTCTAGAGGTATCCACACGAGTTCCCGCAGCATACGCGATTTCCTCCTCGACTTGAGTGCTCCGACCAGATCTCAAATCCACCATGCGCGGAGAGAGACAGATCCACTCCAAGAGAGAGAGAAGGAGAGAGAGAGAGGAGAGAGAGAATCTGGAGAGTAAAATTCGTCCAACTAACTTTTTACCCCTCCCCTTTGGCCCTCCTTATATAGAAATAAGGATAAGCACAAGAGTTAATCCTCATGATTATCCAAGAGTTTGGCCTTGGATAATTCTCCATTAAATCTTCATGTTTATCCTGCAGCTTTTCACAAAAACCCAGATAAGCATGAAATTTAACATCTCTCACCGTCTGACGAGAACTCTTATGTGTGTGACCCTCTAGGCCCATATATCAGTCCGGTTGCAGGCCCATTAAATTTAGAACTATTTCTTGAGTTTAATATTTATTAATTAACATTTAAACATCATATGTTAAATGATTAATTTAATAAACAAGTGAATTATCATCTGATGATCAAATCACTTGGCCTTCTGATCATGAACAGCACCAAACACTACCTCATGGTCCCAGAAGATATAAGGGATAATGTTCCCTTCAATTGAACCTTTCTGTCTGCAGATACCGCACAGATATAATCCTTCACTCATGCAATGTCCCAATAACGCAAGGGTATGGTTTTATAGTCAAACCCTCTATCGCATTATCCAGATGGATTCCAGTACACAGTTAATATCTAGAAAGACATCTCTTTCATTTGACCCTGACCAGGGATTTCTGTGTACACATCCATAGGACATTCTCTCTCCAGTCTTATACCAAAAGTGAGTGATCCCTTGTTGTTCTCTCAATTGCCTTCGCAAGCTTTCCACTGTATCTGAAAGACCGATTATGGTGGACTTAATGGTTAAAGTCCACGAGTCAGAGAATCAAGATACAATGGTCCACAAACAAGGTATCATTGGTGACTCAGGTCAAAAGACCAACCGTGCTACTGCAACGATTGAATTCCCTGGTTGACTAATAGGTATAATTACCATCCAGGAATTCTTATTTGGGTCTGTTCAGTGAACTCATTCTCTAATGAGCACCCACTTGTTTGTCTTAGTGTCACTACACGAGTGAATGTGAGATCATTCACCCTCATCATATGAGCAGACATAACTTGTGTCGATCTTATCGGATATTTAATGTCCATCTCAAATATCCTATGATCGAGAACTATTTAAGCCTTAGGATATTAATCTCACTATCATGATCTCATCATGATTCAATATCCCATACATTTGTCTATGGACCTTCATTACGATAGTTAATTGCGAGAACTATTAAATGAAGAAATGATTGCCTTTATTAATAATCTGAACTAGAATGTACAATGATTGGCTTTGAGGCCATCAAATTCTAACATTGTTTAAGTTTAACTCCCACAAATTTTCGACGGACTGTATAACCTTCAGTTATACAGAACGGGAGACGCCGACAGTCTCCTAGTGGGGATCAGAATCTCAATGACTTGCAGTACAGCCTTGTGGATAGCACAACAAACTGTAATACAATCAGAGAGCACCCAACTCATGGGACTTGCAACTCCTTGCAATATCTGATCTTAGTTTCGGTCCCCAGAGATTTAATGGCCTTGTGGATAGCACAACAAACCATTAATCCTGGTCTAAGCTAACCATCATTACGCGACGAGCATAGATTTGCATGCAGCCCTTGTGGATAGCACAACAAAGCTATATGGTTCCTCTACCCCGATCTTTAGGCATCTAATGCCATAGCCACAGTTTCTCCTCCCAATTAAGCAGGCCTTGTGGATAGCACAACAAACCTGCCTAAAGTGATTCGAATCCTATGACTATAATGATGGTAGACCACGCGGTAAGTTCTTAACTATTCACGTTACGACTTAGAGTTTATCTGAGGGTATTTTGATAACTTTTATCTTGGTCTCTCCTAGGTGATAGTATATAAATATATCGTATATATTTACAAAATACTATAACCTACTTTGATTCATAATCAAAAGAAAATAATGCATCTCATACATGTCATTAGTGTGGTCATGGATAGCACAGTGGGTTTGACTAGAGCCAACAGTCAAACGCACACACAATCTAATCATAACATTTACATTAGATATCCTTGCAATCACATAGGCAAGAGATCTCCATCTTTTCGCCTTCCTGGTGCAGCTGTGGATCGTCCTCGCTCCTTCTTCGGTTGCCTCGATCAGATTACATTTAAAATCTAGAATTTACAAGTAAATTGAAGAAGGCCTTATGGCGAGTACAAGAGAGAGTGGGAAGTAGAAATACATCGGAGTATGAGAGAGAGAGGTGCGCAGACCTCTATTTATTAACAATTAATAATCAATCATACATCCACGATCCACACAATCCATTCATCACATGAATAATAAATTAAGTGCATATCCATGACCACGGTGTGTTTTAAACATCCCACACATGATTCAGCGCATCACATAGCTAAAACAAATGACTTTTCAAAATAAATAATTTTGGCTTTCAAAAAACTGGGATCCAATCAAAATTGGTATTTGAATTTCGAAAAACTCATTTATTATCTTAACATGCAATTAAATCAAATTAAAAAGCAATAAACACACATCACATGCGCACACACTCCGAATTAATAATTCCAGAGTATTCCATGCAAATTAGAACATTTCTAATAATCTAACACTTAGATTAAACCCTATTAACAATCTACCAATTAGACTATTTAAAGACTAATCTAACTCTTAGATTAATCCATCAAAGTTATTAATAATTTAACACTTAAATTAATAATCAACCAAATTAATTATTAACTACTAATCTAACACTTAGATTAGCCAATTAATGTTAATTATTAATTTAACTCTTAGATTAATAATTAACACTAACTAATTAATAATTAATTAATCTAACTCTTAGATTAGTTAATTAAAGTTATCATTAATCTAACTATTAAATTAATGACTAACAGTAATTAATCAAGGACTACTAATTTAACATTTAAATCAGACATTAGAATTAATTATTAATTTAACTCTTAAATTAATAACTAACTCTAAATAATTAACAATTAGATATGTTAATAACTAATAATCTAACAATTAGATTAATAATCATCAACCACTAATTTTAACTCTTAAAATTAGATAACTTAAGTTAATTATTAAATTAACACTTAAGTCAATAATTAACCCTAATTGTTAAGATCTAATATTTAATCAAATATTGATTCATAATCATAATTAGCCCAATAAAATAAGATTGAATAAAAATTTAAATTTTCAATTAAAATCCAATCTCATTAAATCATTTGGGCTAATAAGGAATTAGGGGTTTAATAGGACATAGGAGGTTTTAGTAAAGGGAAACAGGGCTCAGCCCCTCATGCTGAGCCAGGGCTCGGCTGTGGCTCGAACCAGATCGAGCCGGGGCCCGAGCCCCTGGCTCAGGTGGCCCAAGGCCGCTCAGGGCTGCACGGATTGGCCGGTCCGACCGGCTCGGGCCGGCCAGCCTCTTCCTTCAACCCGACGCCCTATCCTCAATGCCCTAACCTGCAACAGTTGCAGGTGAAGCCCGACGGCGGCGCCCGGCGGCTGCCCCCTTTCCCGGCGGCACCCAGCCCCGCCGGCGATGCCTCCGGCGCCGGTGGGATCGCCGGCGGTGGCCGGATCTAATCCAAGGCAGGCCGAGCCCCTTTAGAAGGCCAATAAAATCAGATTTTTCACGGTTCAAAACCCAAACTTAGGGCTTGAATACGGAGCCCTCCAAGGCGACTCCGGCGCCGGCAAGGGTTCCCAATGGATAGTGGTGACTATCCACTCGGGATCCGGCGTCCCTACTCGCCCTCCCAACGTTTGGGAAGCAAGTATGAACCAGCCGAAAACCCCCAAGACATCATCTTATGAAGAACACTAAATATCCCCAAAAAATTCGATTTTGCAGAAATAAAATAATCATATTATCCTTAAATATTTGTGTTCATCTCATGAACACGGATCCAGCAAACAGATCGAATTCGCACATGGAATAATACATGAAAATATTAAATTCGGAGACCGAAACGGGACGAGAAACAGTGGAACCTGGCTCAGATACCACTGCTGGGTTTTCTCGGTTTCTCCGGATCGCTCACGCAGTGGAAAAATAAAATATTTACAGCGATCCGTTCCCGTTTCGAAAACTAAAATACGATAATCGGATTATCGAAGTTCTCACCGTGTGCGGATTCGAATCCGCAGCCGTTCGGTTCCGTCGGTGTGACACTGCAAGCCGCGCAAACGCCCGGCCTCTAGCGAAGTCCACGCGATCCTCCCCGCGATGGATATCCTCGAGTTCCTTGTTCTTCGCAGCCCACGAAGCCTCCACTGGTCGACGCAACGATCGCCGCAACGTGCGGACGATTTCCCGTCGAACGGGATTCGGAGAAGCGGCGGAGCAGATCTGGATCTGCCTGGACGCCAGAGAAAGACGGAAACTGAGGAGGGGTGGCTAGGGTTAGCAGCAGCTTGGCCTGCTCAACCCGTTCGCTATGTTTTATACTAACCGTGCGGTTTTTCATAAAAACCCCCGGTTTATATAAAACCCACTTATTTATCCATCGCCTTGAGAATCATATGCGTGTGACCCTCTAGGCCCAAGTACTAGTCCAGTTAATGGACCAACAAGCCCAGTGACCCCTCACTGGCTTTATTAATTAATTAATAACCCTTTATTAATCAATTAATCAATCGAATTGATGTCGCACATCGAATTCGACCGGGCCTCCGATCACGTTGGGTGCCAAGCAACACCGCGTGAACCTGGAAGGTATTTGGGGTTAAGTAACCCACTCTTGGAACCTTTCCGCCGACAGTTACTGCGTGGATATAATCCTTCATTCGTACAATGCTCTCGAGTCAACTCAGGGTATGGCGAGCTGTCAAACCCTAACCGATCGACTCACTTGGATTAGATGCCGCTGATGAATATCGGAAAACTCCTTTCCCGATATTATTGTCCGCCCTGGCCAGGGACTTTCGCGCATCCTTCCTAGAGCATTCTCTCTCTAAGTACCGAGAGCGAATGATTCCTTATTGACACACAATTCCCTTCGACGGTATTCCGCTGTACCCAATCCTTGGCGTATTAGAAACCCATACCTAGAGATTCGTAAACCAAGGTCAAAGCACAGAAGTCCACCGACAAGGTGTCCTTGGTGTCTTAGGTCTGAGGACCATCCACGCAACTGCGACAATAGAATCAAGCTGGTTGACAGTGAGGTACAATACCATCCAGCGATTCAGTCGGATCAGTTCAGTGAACTCATTCTCCAATGAGCACCTACAGATTCGCTTTAGTGTCTCCACACAAGTGACTTATGAGATCAGTCACCCTCATCATATGAGTACGGGTAATCTGTACTAGTCTAACCGGATATCCGATGTCTTTCTCGGATATCCTCCGACTAGGAACGATTAAGAATATGTGTGTTTAAGTGATCAGTCTCATTAGTATGATCTCATCATAATCTGATCACCATAGCACATATTCACGGACTTCATTACGAAACGATAATTAACGCGATTTACACATAATGAATATTATGCCATTATATTAATAAATGAACGAGATTTACATTGTTAGATTAGCTTGTAGGCCACCTAAAACTAACAGCTTGGCCCAGGGTTTCTCAACAGCGCGTATATATATTAAGTCAGCGCGACTTTTCACAAAAGTCCCCGTGTTAATATAAATCCCACTTATGTACCACCGATTGAGAATCTTATTGCGTGTGACCCTCTAGGCCCATTTACCAGTCCAGTTTTCAGCCCATTAAGTCCAATAACTAGTTATTGACTTATTGTAATTAATTAATATCTAGATATTAACTAATTACTTAACCGAATTATCATCGCATGTAAATTCGGTCGGACTTCCGATCAAGTTGGGTGCCAAGCAACACCGCATGATCCCGGAAGGTAAATGGGTTCAGCAACCCACTCATGGAACCTGTCCGTCCACAATTACCACGTGGCTATAATCCTTCGTTCACACAATGCTCTCGAGTTAACCTAGGGTGTGGTCAACTGTCAAATCCTAGATTGTCAGCTCACTTGAATCTGATATTGTTTTTGCTCTGGCCAGAGACTCCTGCGGATCCATTCTAGAGCATTCTCTCTCCAGTTACCTGAGAGCGAACGATCCTATATTGAACACACAATCACTTTCGAAGGTTTTCCGCTGGACCCGATCCTTGACTATTAGAGATCTCGTGGATAGGGATTCGTAGGTCAAGGTCAAAGTCCAGAAGTCCACCGAGAAGGTGTCTTTGGTGTCTCAAGTCCAAGGATCAACCACGCCACTGTGACGATGAATCAAGCCGATTGACAGTCAGGTAAATTACCATTCGGCGATTCATGTCGGATCAGTTCAGTGAACTCATTCCCCAATGAGCACCTACAGGTTTACCATTGTGTCTCCACACTAGTAACTAACAAGATCAGTCACCCTCATCATATGAGCTGGAATAACCTGTACTAGTCTAACCGGATGTTTAATGTCCTTCTCAAACATCCTACGACTAGGAACAATTAAGAATATGTGTTTATAAGTTATCAGTCTCATTATTATGATCTCATCATAATCTGATGACTATTGCACATATTCATGGACTTCATTATGCGCAAATATAAATATGCCAATCTACATAATGAATTTAATGCCATTTATTAGTGAACCAGATCGAAATAGGTGCCTTATGATTGGCTTAGAGGACACTTATATCCATCAATCTCCCACTTGGACTCAAGCCAATCACTTTCGCATTTGATCTCTATCAAATCTAAGTGATGCTCACATAAAGTCTCTGACTAAGACTTGGTCAGGGATCTGCTAAATTATCTATAGATATATTTTCCATTACGTTATTTCCTCTTAATCCTTTGTCTCTGAACCTGTGAAAGAACCTTAGAATGTTCTGCAACTTCTGATGAGACCATGGCTCGATCACACAATTGTTTGCTCCCACTGTTGTCCTACAACGATAGGATGGTATCAGAGACCTTTTAGAACTACATCTAGTTCAGGGATGAACCTTTTCATCCATACTGTTCTAATAATAGTATTACTTATTTATGTAGTCACCTTAATATCGAGTTCTGGATTGGAACCATTCCAATCCATTCCTTTCTTCTAGAAGGTTGAATCAATTATTTGACTTGAAATTTGAGTCAGTGTGACTTCATAGTTTCAAATCATCCTCTTCATATACGTGAATGCATCCTTAGCACTTCTCAAGCGCTTAATGATTTATTTCACTCCTGTATCCTTTAAGGAATCTTTCCTTTAAAGGAATAAATTTCATATCTCAACAATTGAGATTTGTTATGAAATTTATGTCAAACATCTTGACATACAGGTCAATATAATATCCCCACCAATCTATCTTAATAGATTCGTATTTCCAATACGTGGGATATTATAACTAAACTTATTATGGAGGAAAACATGGTCAACAATGCTTTTACTAATAGTAACATCCTGAAGTCATTCTTAATGACTTTGATGTTATTATCATAAAGCATTACTAAAGCGATCGTGCTCCCACTGTCCTCTTTGAACACACACAATCTGTGATCATTCTTAATGATCACATAATATTTGACCATTTAAGTCAAAACTTTTATTACAACTTAGGAAACTTCAGTTTGATTCAAAATGATCTTTGAAATCATAACTTGCTTCCTGGACATTCTAAAAGCTTTAAAGGTGTATCATATACATCTTTACCTCAATCACATTGAGAGCATGCTTTTAATATCCAACTGTCATCATCATCTCATTATAATGATAGGCACAATATTGACAAGTAGAATTCTAATAAACTTATCAATCTCAAAGTTGTAATGTCAGAGAGAATCATTTTCATAGATTTTAGATCATAATCTATTTAGAGCTCCTCTCACCTTGCTAAATCAGATACGTCAAACATATCCTTCTAGTCACTGAGAGAATCTCAAAAATCTATGAAGCTCTCTGATGTGTGTCATGAGTGGTTCCAAACAACTAAAGATTATCTAATAATCTTACGTTAACTTGTGAATCTAGAACATCTTCTAGTTTTATCAGCTCCCATTGTCTTCTTTGAGGACATATTCCTCTTCACAAAAGACAGCTTTCAGGACGACAATTATTTCATTATCGTCTGGCCAATAACTGTAATGTCCAAACTCTTTAGACATTCACAAATTCACACCACGATAATACCTGACTTTTAAATCAAGTTTGTTCATAATTCACATCTCATATGAATTATTTGGTTTCCATATCTTATATGGACACACACTGACTTATTTGGAAACTTCTTTAAAGTATGGACATCTAATGTTCATACTCATGTTCAAAAGGATAAGAATTAGGCAAATCTTATTATGTATTGCACCATATCTTAATCAGGTGCAATTCCTCATTCTATCATATTGCTATGATGCACAATGAGGATCAATCGAGCGAGGATACAATTATCCTCTTAATGATTTATGTGAATCATATACCTAAGTATTAGTTTCTTTGATCAAATCAAAAATTCTAATACTTCATATTGATCTTATACCTTAATCTTTCAGATGCATTCGTCTTGTACTTCAGTAAGTACATACAGTCGAATCATTCTAAGAGTAAACTATAAGGTAAGTCAATAGTAATAATTATCTTTGGCCTTTGAGCTGTTTACATCAATATGCATCAACATCAATAATTTCTTATTGTACAACCCTATGTACAATACTATAGATAATCAAGATTCACACAGTTCATTTCTATAGGAGAGTTGTGAACATTCATCACATGAAATGTCACTTCAAGAATCCATAGTGCATTGACTGATTCGAACAACTATTATTCTTTCTCAATCAATGTTATTCTTGATATGCAACTAAATAACAATTATTCAGTATCATATTTGACTCCTATAGATATACAAAGATTTACTGTCTAACAGTAACCTATGAATATCATGAACAATAGTTGAGTCTAACTCAACACTTGCATTTCCTCGATTTCCTTTTACTTGTCTAAGTCTGTACACTATCGTAGCTCTGAGAATCATTTCCAATATCTCATATTGGATACGCTAATTCTCCAATATACATGCAAAAGTTGATAACAAGAATGTATGAGACTTCTTTCAAGTTTCATATTCATTTTGCCTTTACCAGTATCCTTATATTGGTTGCAGTGGGAGAACTGCTACTTCTCTATCTCAGCTGACTTTTCTTTATCCTTTTCAGGTGTAGTTTCGATCGTTTAAAATCTTACCACTTGTCTTTCTCAAAGGTACATCATAAATATCTCTTCATCTTGGTCTATCCAAATAAGAGATTTCATGACAATCATTGCCTTTCAATAAGGCATACCATGAGTACTTCTTTACCTTGGTCTATCCAAGTAAGAGGATTCATGATATCTGATTAGGATAGTGACTTTCACTTGGCCCTGAAGACATTCTTCAGAGTTTTCTAGTCAGTCTGAATATGAGAAGTATTGGCATCCAATATGCCAACTTCTCGAATAGACGACATTTTAGTTAATCGAAGGAAATAACGTGATTTAAGTAGATAGTTCTGATAATTCAATTATGGTATTTTACGTTGAATTATTTCCCACTATTTGACGGGCTGTATAACCTTCAGGTATACAGAACTGAAGACTCCGATGGTCTTCTAGTGAGGATCAGAATCTCCAAGAATCACAGTATGACCTCGGGTAAACACATAGTATCATACCATTATCTTATAGCAACCATCTCATGGTAATTGCAACTACTTGCAATATTCGATCTTATTTCGGCTCCCAGGTCTTTAATGGTCCCAGGTAAACACAGTAGACCATTATACCTGGTCTAAGCTTTACCATCAATACGTGACAGAGTAGAGTAAGAATACAACTCCCGGATAAACGCGAGGATAGCTACACCGTTCCTCTATTCCAATCTCAAGGCATCATAATGCCATAGTTAATAGTCCTTTCATCAGATGGTAGCAGATCTCGGGTAAACACGTAGAAACTGTCATCACTGAATCAAGTTCTAAGAACTATATTGATGGAGAGCCGCGCGGTACATTCTCAATGACTCGCGCTCCGGCTTAGACTTAATGTTGAAGATTTTGTTTATGTTAAGCTGGTCTCATCCTAGGTGATAGTTTATAAATATATCGAATATATATTTAACTATACCTAGATATTAGCAATCGATTCATAATCAATAACTAAAAGCATGCATCATCCATACATGTTCATTATGTGGTCATGGACAGTACGGTGATTAACTAGAGCCAAATAATTAATCACCAAAACTATATAACATTTATATAATCTAAACATGCAAACACATAGCCACTGGTGATCTCATCTCCTGTCGCCTTCTTGGTTGCATTTGTGGATCATCCTCGCCTTTCCTCGGCCGGCACGATCAATTACAAATAACACTAATTTTGAAACGATTTCAAATACAAATAAATTGTAAGAGAAAGCCTTATGTCCAAGTACAATAATGGAGGGAGATAGAATTATAATGGAATGGGAGAGAGAGGGAGGCACACAAGCCTCATTAATTAACATTTAATTAATGAACATCACATTCCATAACAATCTATAAAATCACACACCATCACATGATATGAAATTTAACTAAGTGCATGTCCATGACCACCACAAATTTTAACCATCCACACATGATAAAACACATCACATGAAGGCTAAAATTTTGAAATTATAATAATTTTGGCTTTCTTAAAACCTGGGTACCAATCAAAATTGGATAATTTGAATTTTCGAAATTTTATTTTCTAACATGCAACAAATCTAATTTAAAGCATTAAACACATCAATATGTGCACACATAGCTAAAATTAAAATTCTAAAATATTCCATGCAAAATTTAGAACAATTTTAAATTAATTAATCTAACACTTAGATTAATATTAATTCACATTAATAACAATTATTAATGTGAAACAATCTAACATTTAGAAAGAATTAAAAATTCCTAAATAACATTTATAAAAGAATTTTCAATTCATATTATTAACCCCTTAACAACTCCTTGTTAAAACCCCTTAATTAATTCATATTTCTCAATAACAATTATTAAGAAATAATAATTAGAACATTTCTAATTAAAAATAGTCTAACATCTTAGACTTAATTTAATCTTTTAATAACATTTATAAAAGATTAAATTCCAAGTAGATTAGATCATTAAAACCAATAATTAAGAGATACTTGAGTAAACTAATTAATAATCTTAATAACTATTATTAAGACTTAATTAATCCTTAATAACTTTTATTAAGGTTTATTACTCAAGAAATAATCAACTTAATTATAACTATTATAATTAGTTAATTAATCACTTAACAACCATTATTAAGTGTCTCTAAATTATTAAAATAATTTCCTAACAACAATTGCGAAGAAATTATTAATATTAATCTAATCACTTAACTAAGAGTAAATAACAACATTTGTTATTTAATACTAAGGTCATATCTTAACAATTAATTAACAACACATGTTAATATTAATTTAAGATCACATCTTAAATATAAATTAACAATAGTTGTTAATGATGATCTAAGATCATATCTTAATTAAGACCTTTAATCTCTTAGTTAAAAGAGAATTAACATTAAGATCATATCTTAAATTGACCCTCCAATTACTTATATTAAAAATATTAAATTAACAACAATTGTTAATTCAATTAAGATCACATATGAAACAACCCTCTAATTATTTTATTAAGAGGATTTAACAACACTTGTTAAATCTTATTAAGATCATATCTTAATAATAACACTTATTTAACTGGAAATTGTAAATTAAAGTCTAAAACATATTTTAAACTTTATTTAAAATAATTTCCAGTTAATTAGAGGTGGGTTGTTAACATTAATAAAACTTTTGGAGGGTTAAATGGGGTTTTAGGGGTTAAAGGGGCTAGGCCCAATGGGCCTGGGCTCGGGTCTAGCCAAAACCAGGCCAGGCTAGGACCCTGGCACCTGGGCTCGAGCCAGGCACCACCTGGCTCAGCCAGGTCTGGTGCCTGGCGCGTCGGCCTGGGCCCAGCCCCCGACCCCGGTCGGGCCGGCTCGGGACCGCCGGTCCAGGGCCCCAGGCCCAGCTTCGGCCGGCCCGCAGGGTTAGGGTCCCCCCCCCCCCTTTCTTGCTTTGTTTGCAGGTAGAAGGGGGGGGGCAGCGCCGCCGCCGCCGACGGCTGCAGAGGTGGCCGGAGCCGGCAAAGGGGGGGTGGCCCCCATCATGCCCGACACTGGCGGTGGCCGGCCGGCGTGCCACGGCCGCCAGTTGCCCCCTTTTATCACCATCCGGCGCCTTCCTTCATCATCCCCGATGCTGGCAAGAGGAACCAGGGTGGCAGAGGCCCTCCTCCGGAGCCAGCAAGGGGCCAATGAGCCTAGCCGACGAGCCCGAAGCCGCCGGAGGCCCTCACAGCCGACAATGGGGCTGGTTGCTAGGATCCGAAGACCCCCTTTTCCATCTGTTCCAACATTAGAAAAACAGATTTTTGGGAGGCTCCACCGTCGGCAACCGGGCACAAAAGGAATAACTGGGGGCTGGCTGGGATACCTGGTCAAAATAGTGGTGGCCGACCACCATAAAACCACCTACAAAGCCCTCAATGTCCAGTTCTTCATCCCCATAAAGAACCCTACGGAAAACCCAAAAACTTGATTTTACCCTCCCCCAAAAATAATCTACATTATTTCACGTCCATCCCATGAACAAATTTCATGAGCTAAAATAAAAACGCATGGAATTAAATTTTAGAACATTAATTTTATCGTTCCGGAGCAGATCTGAGCGGAACCTGGCTCTGATACCACTGTTGGGATCCGGGCGGGACGCGAAGAACGCAGCGGAAACGAAGAACAAAATTAAATCCCGCTCGATGCCCACTGATCCGTTTCGGAACGAAAAACGCTAACCGAAAAAAATAGGGTTGGAATTTGATTACCGTGCGTGGATTTGAATCCACTTCCGTTTCGGTTCCGTCGATGCGATGCCGCGAGCCGCACAAGCATCCGGCCTCCAGCGGTATCCACGCGATCCTCCGCGGTGGTTCGTCCTCGATCCCTCATCCGTATCAGCTCGCTCGCTGAAGATCCGTCGCCGCAACGATTGTTGAAATCCCGCCGACGGGAATTCCCGACTTTCGGGAATCATACGCGGCGGAGACGAAAACTGTTCTGGCGCGTCGAACGGGACGCCCAGAGGAGGAGAGAGAAAGGGGGGATGACGGCCAGCAAGGGAAATCTTGGAGCTTGGCCCAGGGTTTCTCAACAGCGCGTATATATATTAAGTCGGCACGACTTTTCACCAAAGTCCCCGAGTTAATATAAATCCCACTTATGTACCACCGACTGAGAATCTTATTGCGTGTGACCCTCTAGGCCCATTTACCAGTCCGGTTTTCAGCCCGTTAAGTCCAATAACTAGTTATTGACTTATTGTAATTAATTAATATCTAGATATTAACTAATTACTTAACCGAATTATCATCGCATGTAAATTCGGTCGGACTTCCGATCAAGTTGGATGCCAAGCAACACCGCATGATCCCGGAAGGGAATGGGGTTCAGCAACCCACTCATGGAACCTGTCCGTCCACAGTTACCACGTGGCTATAATCCTTCGTTCACACAATGCTCTTGAGTTAACCTAGGGTATGGTCAACTGTCAAACCCTAGATTGTCAGCTCACTTGAATCAGACTCCGCTTTATAATATCCGAAAACCACTTTTCGGATATTGTTTCTGCTCTGGCCAAAGACTCCTGTGGGTCCATTCTAGAGCAGTCTCTCTCCAGTTACCTGAGAGCGAACGATCCTATATTGAACACACAATCACCTTCGAAGGTCTTCCGCTGGACTTGATCCTTGACTATTAGAGATCCCGTGGATAGGGATTCGTAGGTCAATGTCAAAGTCCAGAAGTCCACCGAGAAGGTGTCTTTGGTGTCTCAAGTCCAAGGATCAACCACGCCACTGTGACGATGAATCAAGCCGATTGACAGTCAGGTAAATTACCATTCGGCGATTCATGTCGGATCAGTTCAGTGAACTCATTCCCCATTGAGCACCTACAGGTTTACCATTGTGTCTCCACACTAGTAACTAACAAGATCAGTCACCCTCATCATATGAGCTGGAATAACATGTACTAGTATAACCGGATGTTTGATGTCCTTCTCAAACATCCTACGACTAGGAACAATTAAGAGTATGTGTTTATAAGTCATCAGTCTCATTATTATGATCTCATCATAATCTGATGACTATTGCACATATTCATGGAGTTCATTATGCGCAAATATAAATATGCCAATCTACATAATGAATTTAATGCCATTTATTAGTGAACCAGATCAAAATAGGTTCCTTATGATTGGCTTAGAGGACACCTATATCCATCAGAAGACGCCCATGTAGTCTGCCGAGCCAAATCCTGCGGCTCCCCCTGCTATTCCTCAACCACCTCCCCATCATTCTTCATTCATTCATCAGGCCATTGAAGGTCTTCAGTTTCAACTTCTCGGCCAGCTGGGCCACAACTGTCCTCCTCGAGGCAACCGGCTAGACCGCCTATGCCAACTTATCAAAATGTCCTTGGGCATGGCGGAAGCGCTGCCGGATCTCAACCCTATTGTCCCCCTTGCCCCACATACTCTAGGCAACAGGCCTATCATGTACCCCCACCTCCCCCTCCTCCAGTCGATCTGACGACTCAAGCTCTGCTCGCGAAGATGGAGCGTATAGATGAGCAGTTCAATAATTTTCAGAAAATGATGGGAGTTAAAGCTGCACCTGAGATTAACCTGCCAAGTTTGCCCGTGTTCCATTTGCCGCCGTCTGAAATGCCAGTGTCCTGAAAATACAACGCTACTGGTAACCCCTTCACTCATTTGAAGGAGTTCATGTACCAGTCATCTTTCTGGCAGAACGACAAGAGGTCGTTGGCATTTTTGTTCAGGAAATCCTTAGAGGGACCAGCCCTTGAATGGTTCTTTTCCTTAGAGCCATCCGAAGTAGAGGACTATGGTATCGTATCACGAAAATTCATTCAACGATACCAGGGTAGAGTTGCACCCTCTCTGTCCATTACTGACTAGATAGTAGAAAAAATGAAGCCCGACGAAGAATTCGTCAGTTTTGCTGATAGATGGAGGGGCATGGCAGAAAAAGTTAAAGATCATCTGTCTGAGTCCGAGCAAGTAAAGATGTTGATTTCCAATGCTATACCTCAGTTTAAGCTAGTCCTCGCTCTGAACAACTTGACCAGCATGGCAGAGCTTTATAAAAGGGTGCGTTACTGTCAGAACGCTTCCAAGGATGCTACGTTCTCTAGTGTCTTTGATCCTCACCGACCTAGCAGGCCTCCACCTCGGAAGCCAGCCATGCCAAATCCTCCTAGCACGGGTCCAACAACTGAGGGCACGCTCTCTCATAAGCAGATTAGTACCATGAACAACAATCAGCCCCAGTTCGTGAGGAGCCAGCCACCATCACAGTTTGCAGGCCAAAGACCACCGAAGCAGTAAGGTTACAGACAACAGCAACCACAGTATCAGCAACCCCAGCAATCAAATCCATAATATCAGCAGCCACAGTATCAGCGGCCACAGTAGCCGAACCAGCGGCCACAACAGCAACCGAACTAGCAGCCACAACGGCAGTTACAGTACCAGCCCCCACACATAATGTACCTCCTCCTGCTGATTATAACCAGCAGAGGAAGCCTCCAGGCCCGAAAAGGGCAGAATATCCAGTCCTTCCAGAATCCTTGTCAGATATCTTCAATGCTTTAATGGCAGCTAATGCTTTGGTTTTGCCAAGAGAAAAAATAGGCCCCAAATGCCGACACTTCCAGGTATTGTTACTTCCATAGACAACTTGGACACACAATAGATGTCTGCTTCCAATTTCGAGATTATATCCATGATCTCACCGAGCAGGAAGGCATTGATTGGGAAGAAATGAGGAAGTATATATCCACCTTGAAGGCGAGAAGGCCCCAACAACAACAGCAGCAACCCCAACAACAGCAACAACCAAGAGCTCCGGCACAGGCGGCAGCACTCCCGAACATGGGTATAGTGCAGAACCCACTTCCAGAACACCAGCACTAGAATCAAGTTGCCCCCATTTTAACAAAAAGCTAGTCTGAGGCTAATCGAGGGCAACAGTGGAAGATAGAGGACTCTTCCTCTATTTATTCAACGGGTCACACTCCGAGCACTGCCGACCAACCACCACGCTGCACCCTCCACGTACCTAAACCACAACCCGTTACCATCACACCAGTACCAACACCCGCATACCGTTTACCCGCGCCCATTAACCCATCACCACCGCCCACTTTCCTTAAACCCATTACCCCCCACGCCACCACACCTCCATCAAACAACCTACCGCAAGCTAATTATACACCCCTCATGCCATCCAAACCATTGCTCCGCGTACCATTCCCCACATCATCTACCACCACCACCGCCTACCCAAATACCATACAACCATCCAAACCATTACTCCGCGTACCATTCCCCACTTCGACTGCGCCAACCACTTACCCCTCCACTATCCAACCCTCTAAACCCCTCATTCGCACCATGCCATCATCAACTAACCCCACGCCATCACCCGTATACCAACCATCCACACCATCTACGCCATCTACCAACCCCGTAGTGCTTAAGTTATCACCTGGCCCTTCCACTAGTGAAGAACATGCACTTCGGAGTGGGAGGATCTTCAATAAGGTCTTTCCTCAGTCTAGAGTCAGAGACGGCCCATCACAGCTGCCCGAGGAAGCGCATAACGAGGAGAGTGCACCAGGCACTCAATATGACCTGCTGAGACAACTGGACAGAACACCGGCACGAATCTCTGTGCTTGAGTTGATCAAGAGATCGAAGACCCATCAGGAAGCTCTAATGGAATACCTACAAAAAGTGATGGTCAACGAAGACGTGCCGGTGGAGAAGATCACCGCACTACTAGTTCCGCAGGGGGATCAACCCTCGATCTTATTTCATGCTTCGGAACTAGCACCACTAGCAGCCAGTAGCATGGCTCTGAGTATTACGGTTAATATCTGCAAAAAGGCCGTAGACACATGCCTGGTTGATACGGGGGCTTCAATTAATGTCCTGCCTCTGAAGACCCTTGAATTATGTGGTGTACCCAAGAAAAATGGCTGCCTAGCCCCATTTATGTTACAGCCTATGATAACTCCACCCTCCCCTGGGAATGGTCTATTTAAAAGTAGAGTTAGGTCCTATATGTCATACTGAGGTCGAATTTCACATCTTGGAAATCGATCCTTCCTTGAAGGCTATTTTGGGCCGTCCTTATATTAAAACCCTTGAGGCAATTCCCTCTACGAATCATCAGTGTCTCAAATTTCCCTACAAACGACGAGTCATTAAAGTTACGAGCATGCCAATCCTTGCTGCTGCTCACTCCTTGAATATCAAGCCAACTCTTCCACCTGGCCGACAACCTTTTCTGTCGGTATTACAGGTCTACCGTCCTGTGGTTGATCCTTTAAAGGCCGCCACTCTTACTCCTTACCCACTGGATGCCATAAAGCGGGGGAACTGCATGAGTACCCCTGGTTGGAAAATAATGATGAGGGGTGGTTATCAGCCTGGAAAGGGCCTAGGCACGCGATTACAAGGTAGAACCACGCCCCTCAAGGACAACCGAAGGGCACCTGGAAATGGCCTGGGCTATAGGCCAAGAAAAGTGAGGCACGACATTATTCAGCAGGAAGAAAATGAAGATGGCCAAAAGGTCTGGGAAACAATGTCCACACCATGCAAAGAAGGCCGGGACCCCTTAACATGGACCTTATACACACATTTCGTCAAGGGCCCGTAATTAGTCATGATAACACGGTGGTTATCACTTCCTGTTTTGATCTCCATGACATATATGGAAGAGACCTGGCCAAACATTGTTCAGAATTGTTGACATACCAGTCCTTGGAGGCTCTGCGGCTAATGAAAAGGAGGAAGTTCCAAGATCCTGAGTGTGAATGGCACCGATGGTTTGACTTGAGGGATCTGTACATTGCATTAAACAGACTATTTCTTGATCCCTCAGAACCAAAGTGGCCACCACAAATAGATGAGCTGATTGAAGGGCCTGGTGCCATTTTTGATAAAAAAATTTTGCTGTCTGAGGAAATAGATGAAGGAGAGCCAGATGACCCCTATGAAGCTGGTTATACCACGGATCTTCTTTGGAGGGGGACTTATCCCTCTTACATTTTCACACCCCATACCTTATTCCGCACTTTGCTTCTGACCCCGACTTGGTCGCGGGTCATCACTGAAGATATTCCATAGGCTCCGCCCATCATGATCACTCTATCCCCATGGGACTTCATCCCTCAACCTCCTCTCGATCTAGAGAGGATTTATGATTTAATCTGGGACATGCTACTGTAAGATCCCTCTAATCCTTTGGCCTTGGTGCCGCTTCCTCCATCCCATTCTCCTCCTATTCATCTCCATTCTTGTTTTATGATTAATTCATCTTTTCTCCAAAAAAAACGCCAATTTGGCAACTTCCTTCTCCTAGATCCTCATTGAAGAAACTTCCTACTTATCCGATTGTACCCCATCGCGTGGTCATTCGGTCAAGATTCTCTTATAGATCTACTATGCCCCTCCTCTCGGGAGGATTCCCCTGTATTTCCTCATGTATCCTATAATTTTCATCCTTCTTCGTCCTTATTAGGTTAGGATAGGGAGTCTAGGAAAGTTAGGGAGTCTAGTTCTAGGCAGGTTAATCAAGTTAGGAAGTCTAAGAAATCTGAGAGTAAACAAATTCCAGATAGATACCTCCAGGATTTAGCATTTAAATGCATTTCTTGCTCTATGATCCCTCAGCTATTAGAAAATCCTACTCAGATGCCAGAAGATTGTGTAGATGATGAGTCAGTCAATGATAGATATGGGGTGTATGAATTAATACATGAAAAAGACCCCATTGTTGAAGATGAGGAAGATGACGAGGACGCGGCTGAGGCATATGCCAGTGGAGTAAAAAGATTCGATGAACCTTTAGCTTCCGTAGAAGAGCTCACCAAAGAGATCAATCTAGGGACTGAAGACGAACTTAAGGTTGTCCTCGTTAGCAAAAATCTTTCTGAAATGGATGAGAAGGCAGTGGTCCAAGTTCTTAAGGATTATAAGGACACTTTCACCTGGAGTTATAAGGATATGCGAGGGTTAGACTCATCACTAGTGGAACACAGGTTGACATTAAAGGATGGAGCTAGCCCGGTTAAATAGAAGTTAAGGCGATTTCACCCACAAATGACTTTGAAGATGAAGGAAGAGGTCAATAAGTTACATAAATCCAAGTTTATTAGAATTGTCCTCTATCCACAATGGGTGGCCAATAAAGCCCCGGTTATGAAGAAAGATGGGAAAGTCAGAATCTGTATCGACTTCCGAGATTTGAACCAAGCATGTCCTAAGGATGATTTTCCACTACCTCACATTGATGTACTCATCGATAACACAGCTGGCTATGAAACTCTATCATTTATGGATGGATTCTCAGGATATAATTAGATCAAATTGGCAGAAAAATATCAAGAAAAGACATCATTCACTACACCATGGGGGACATATTGTTATGCCGTCATGCCTTTTGGATTAAAGAACGCTGGAGCCACTTATCAGAGGGCTATGATGGCAATATTTCATGACATGATGCATATCGATCTAGAAGTGTATGTGGATGACTTGTTAGTGAAGCCTAAATCTAAAGCTGAACATGCCAAAGTTCTGGCAAGAGTATTAGAAAGATCAAGAGAATATCAGTTGAAGATGAACCCTAAGAAATGTGTATTCAGGGTATCCTTAGGGAAATTACTTGGATTTATTGTCAGTAAACGGGGAATTGAGATCGATCCCAACAAGGCAAAGGCTATTAGAGAAATGCCACCTCCCAAGAACTTGAAAGAGTTAAGAGGATTGATCGGGAGGTTGCAGTTTGTTCGCCGATTTGTCTCCCAGCACTCACAAAGGTGTCAGCCGTTCTACGAGCTTACTAACCCGGGAGTCAAATTCGATTGGGACGATAAGTGTCAGGAGGCATTTGATGGATTGAAGAATTATTTGGCAGGTCTTCCTATTTTGAGACCACCATCTCCGGGCAAACCATTGATACTATATATTTCTATCCTAGATGATGCGATGGGAGCTGTCCTAGCACAAGAGGATGAAGAAGGAAAGGAGAGGACAGCCTACTATCTCTCTAAACTCTTCAACCCCGCTGAACAGAGATACACAGCGATGGAGAAAACATGTGCAGTACTTGTATGGGTGGTTCAGAAATTGAAACATTACTTTCAAGCCCATGAAGTTCATCTCATCGCTAGGATGAATATGATTAAGTTTCTCCTTCAGAAATCTGTCCTTACTGATAGGTTAGTACGATGGCGAAGCTTTCTATCTCAATTTGATATCACTTACATTCAATAGAAAGCGATCAAAGGCTACGCCATCGCAGAACATCTTGCTCATCATCCCCTTCCTCGTTTTGGTCCAGTTCGATCAGAGTTTTCGGATGAGGAACTGATGTCCATAGATCGAATCAAAGATGATATGTGGACTCTGCATTTTGACAGAGCTCTGAATTCCCATGGAAAGGGTATCGGCATTGTTTTGTTATCACCTGAAGGTGTCACCATTCCACAAGCCTTTCAGCTTGACTTTCCAGTCACTAACAATATAGCTGAATATGAGGCACTCCTTGCTGGCCTCGAGGCTGCTCATCTCCATGGTGCCACTAAACTCAGAATTGTGGGTGATAGCCAATTGATTCTTTACCAGGTGCTAACCAAATATCGGACTCTTGATCCCAAGCTCAAGCCTTATCAAGAACTCACTTCTGCTTATGCAAAGCTTTTCACTAAATTGATCTTCATCCATGTTTCTCGGAATCAGAACATCTTAGCTGACGCTCTTGCTTCACTTGCATCTTCCCTCAATTTTCCAATCAGCAGACAATCCGAATCAATCATTGTTCATAGGCGTCTTTCACCCGGCGTAAAAGACCCTTCATTTCTTAGAACTAAGGAGAAGCTGCTGAAGAATCAAAGATGGAAATATTGTGGAAAAGAGAGAGATTATGTTAACGGAGCTGTTAGAAGAGATGGATGATGAAGAGAAACCATGGTACTATGAAATTGGCAAATATTGTGAAGATCAATCATATCCTGAAGAAGCCACAGCTGAGGAAAAAAGGACTATCAGGAGAGTTGCTCAGAGATACACCCTAGTTGGAGGAGCACTATACAAAAGAGGTTTTGATGGAGTTATTCTGAGATGTTTAGACGAGGATGAGCTTTGGAAGATCATGGAAGGAGCTCATGCTGGAGTTTGTGGTGGCCGTGTTAATAGACAAATGCTAGCAAAGAAGATCCTTAGATAAGGATTCTATTGGCCAACTATGGAAGAAGATTGTATAGGATATGTCCATAGGTGTGCCAAGTGCCAACTTCACGCCGATAAGATTCATTCTCCTGCATCTTCACTCCATCCTGTTTCCTTCGTATGGCCTTTCTCCATGTGGGCTTTCGATGTCATTGGACCCCTTGGCAATCCTGATTCTGGCATTAAGCAAAAATCCTTCATTCTCACGGCAATGGAATACTTCACCAAGTGGGCAGAAGCTGAAGCGTACACAGAAGTCAAAGCATCAACCCTTTGCAAATTCATCATGAAGAACATCATCACAGGATTCGAAATTCCAAGCACCATCGTCACCAACAACGGACCGCAATTCGTGTCACAAGAACTGAAGGACCTCTGCAACAGGTACAAAATTGCATTTCATCATTCGTCTCCATATTATCTGCAAGGCAATGGCCAAGTAGAGGCAACTAACAAGATTCTGATAAAAATCATCAAAAAGACGTACAAGTCTAATAAATTCACAGATGAGCCTACCGAACTTCAATTCGCACGCCCACCGGGCAGACTCCTTATTCCTTAACATTTGGAATGGAGGCGGTAGTTCCATACGAGATCCTCATACCGTCATTAAGAGTACAATTGAATAAGGAATTCTCTATTGATGAGCATCGCTCAGCATTCCTTGCTCAATTGGAACTCTTAGACGAGAAAAGATGGTCAGTTGCTAATCATGCAAGAGTTTATCAGAATAGATTAGCACGTTTTTATTAAAAGAAAGTCATTGAACGTAAGTTCAAAGTCGGTGAAATGGTCGTCAAAAGAATCTTTGTAAAACCTGGTGGTCCGCGTTCTAAGGTCTAACCCAATTGGGAAGGACCATATGTTGTATTGCATGCTTTTCCTGGTAACACTTACCTTCTAGTTAATGCAGAAGGGCAAGAGTTAACTCACCTCTGGAATGGACTGTATCTTAAGGAATACTACTCTTAGGTTAAAGAGTCGATCAGCATGGCACAAAGACCAGTGGAATCAAAAAGTTTAGAAACTCAAATTTCCTTATAAGTCTGGATAATTTAATTCGAACACATTACTACACATACTGACATGTTTGCTTCGTGGGTAACAAAAGATGTGAAGTCCGAAAGCTTGACCGAGAGTGTAAAAGTGCAAATCATTCTTTTTAAACAAAAATTCTGTTTTTTGCACTCAGCCCACGATGTCGGAACGAGGCTTAGAATAGACTACCAAGAATACTCGCCATCTTAGTAGGAGGCCGTCATAAAAAAAAGGGGGAGATCCGTCCCATGAAAAAAAGAAAAATCAAAAGGCAAAAGCCAAATATCAAATCAAAAGGCCATTACATTACAAACGTTACATCAAGGCCATGAAGTGAAATAAAAGGGAATACAAGGTCGATAAATACCTTGGAAAGGAAGTGAACGAACCCCAACAGATATTAGGGTAAGAAAGGAACATCTTTTTGGGTCTCCGGAACCTTCTCGTGGGCTTTCTAAACCAATTCTTCATTTCTCTCTGAAGAGGCGTACTCCAAGCTTAAGGAACGGCTTAGATTGACTAAGGGTCAGACTCTCGAATATGATCATAAATGAAAACACAAGTTCAAGCACAATGAGTCTAAGTTAGATTATTGAAGAAAAATTTGGAAATTAAGTTAATAAATGAATATGTTCTCTTAATCTGAGTACCATGCTGGTCTTTTAGTTTGCACATTAATCCCAAAATCCAAAAAAGTACATATCTCAAAATCGAAAAAATACATACTTTAAAATCCAAAAAAAAAGTACATATCTCAAAATCCAAAAAAAAAGTACATATTTTAAAATCCAAAAAAAAAGTACATATCTTAAAATCCAAAAAAATACATATTTTAAAATTTAAAAAAAGGTACATATCTCACAATCCAAAAAAATATACATATCTCAAAATCCAAAAGAAATAGATATTTCGAAAATCCAAAAAAAGATAGATATGCCAATATATATATATATATATATATATATATATATATATATATATATATATATGTTCCAAAACCCAAACAAAATGAATATTTCAAAAATAAAAAATATTTCAATTAGCATCTGCTTGTAACATTTGGTATGCTTCATTCCTTTATTTTCAGCGAGCATCTGTATGCTTGTATGTTGCATCTTACTCCGTTATTTTCTTCAGTTCAATTTTCTTTGTTAATAAAGGCTACGCCCCTTGACCTTTCTACCAATAATAGAATCAAGTAGCCGGTTACTTAACTAGGCAAGGGGCTAAGCCTAAATAGATACTTAACCTGTTTGTTATGTAATGTACAAGGTACAGGTATGAAAGCCAAGGAACTCACACAAATGAGACACAAAGCTGAAGACAAAAATTTCATATATATATCAAAAGGTGCTTTGTACAAGATTCAAAAAGAAAAAAGAAAGTACATGATGAAGCCTTCACGACTGACTCTCTCCTGCCCCCTCGTCAAACTGACTATGGAATTCATCCTGGGCATCTGGCGCTGGAGCTCTAGACGGCGGCAGTGGTGGGCCCATTGCACTCGGCCCTGCCTGGCCGGATGATATGGCGATGCTGGCCGTGAAAGCGCTCGCCTTATCGGGATCGATAGCCCACTGGCAGGCTCGCTGATATCTCTTCTCCACCATCCGGCGCTCATGCTCTACCACGGAGAGGCGACCTTGAAGACTCTCCAGTCGAAGGCGGTCGCGATCCCTCTCCTCAGTCAAGATCTCCAGGCGAACCTGGAGTCGTGCGAGATCCCCGGTGGAGAGACGGGCCACCTGTTCCTCGAGCTCACGGACCCGAGCTGCATCGATCTCAGCCCTCTGAAGGGCCTCCTGAAGCTCGGCAACCTGTAAAAGAAGACACTGTCAGTTCAAGATAATCAAGTAAATCAAGTTCAATAATGGAAGAAGAAGGATGGAACCTACTCGAGCAGCCCGATCCTCTTCCGTAAGAGAGGCTCGGTGGTTGGCAGAGGCGAGCTGACTCTGGAGGTCAAGAAGAGCAGCATCGTAAGCAGCCGCAGAAGATGATGAAGCCCCAGCTGAGGATGAAGGGGGAGATGCCTGGGTATAGACAGCTCGCTGCACCAAAAGACTAACTGTTAGTGGCTAATCGTCAAAACAAATTAATTCATTAAAGTGTTCATACATGCATGCATACATACCAAGTCAAAAAGTTCCTTCTGGACCTGTTCCAACTGGGCCTCGGCGTCCTGAAGGTGGGCCCGAAGGTCGATGATGACCGCGTCTCGCGCATCCTACATATCATACATACAAACATTCATTCACAAATATAAACAAAGATAATAATAAAATGAATGAAGCACGAATCATACTTACATCGAGAGGTCGAAGGAGCCGTAGCTGATGGGCGTAATGTGTTTGGTACTGTTGGAGGTAGGCTGCACTATCCTCCGCGTGTGACTCAACCCGGACACCCCGGTGGTGCCAGTCCTCGTACTGCTCCGGGAACTTGGCACGCCAGTCTGTGAGGGCCTGCTTGCCCCTTATGCTCCTTCCGACACCCTCCGGGACCTCCTTGTCCACCCACTTCTAGTGGAGGCCCAGTGTCCTCATCACGAGCTGGAGGCAGAGCGGCTCGATCTCGTTCAGACAGTGGAGCCACATTTGCCTGCCGAACTGCCTCCGACCAGCCGTCACCTACGGCTAGCCCTCCTCGCCCATACCCAGATACGGGCGCCAGATTACCTGCATATAGGTTAGATGCATTAATATAAATAAATTTCATTTAATTAAATGAAACATTGCATTTAATAAAAATGGACAATTAAAAGACTTACCAGGAGCTCCGGGTAATCAAGGAACTGACGGCGGAGGGCTGTCAGCTGATGGTGCTGTGGGGCCGTGTCCACGATCGGCTGCCCACGGCGAGCCAACAGGACAGTGTCCGGCCTCACGATCCTCACTCGACCGAGCGGGAAGTAGTGATAACTCAAAACCTACACATAAACATATAAGTTAGAAAAGCATCATATCATTGCATTTCATATTATAAACAAATAATAAAATAACTTAATACCTGGAGGAACGGCGAGAAGCCACTAACAGTTGTCTCACGGTCCGGCGTGACCGTGGAGAGATCAGCAAACAGGTGGGCCAGGAGGGCCACACCCCAGGCGTACTCAAGCAGACTCCCTAGGTCATCTATTAAATAAAGAAATCTATAATGAATATGGTCGCCCTTCGTGCCGAAGAGCAACCGACCAAAGAAGAAAACTAAGAAAACTTGAAGCTGCCTATCTATCTCCTCTACCTGATCAGGGTCACTACAATAGACGGCAGAGGAAGACTCAGCTAACCTACTCCTAAACTCTTCCCGGGTCTCGTCAGACCGACGCTGGGGCACCACTAGACCTAGAGTGGCCTCTACCTCCACCCTAGGAACTATCCTAGACTCCCTATCTAGGGTAGATACCTCTATCCTAGTAAAGCCTTTGCCATCCCACGGTAATCGGGGTAAGTCACCCCGCTCACCGGTCTACCCTCTACTCTAAGGCCAGTGATCCTGGCCACATCCTCTAAACTGGGGATTATAGGTCCCTAAGGCATTAAGAATGTCTGAGTATCTGCCTGCCAACGCTTCATGAGCGCCTGCAACAGCACTAGATCGAGCCAAAATTGCTCGATGTCCAGGATCTCGCCGAATTCCATCCGGCGCAGGCGCACCTTTTGGAAATCCGGGAGTCCCCGATAAGCCCCTATCACTAGATCCCAAGAGATGCGAGCCCTCATCGTCGCCTGCAAATAAATCAAGAAATTTTCAATCAGTGGACATTAAAAATAAATAAATTCATTTTAAATGAAAGACGTCGAGCAAGATGAACGCCCATTAAAAGGCGTCCACCACCCATGACGCCATTTAAATTCATTTTCTACTCTATTAACCAATTGAATTTCGGATTGAATGGCGTCGGACATAGGCGACGCCCTTTGAAAGGCGTCACCTGGTCTGGACGCCATTCAAACCCGATTCCGGGTTCTTCCAAAGAACCCCTTTCCTCCCCCTTTTCCTTATCCCATTCAAACCATAGAGGACTTACCAGGTGGAGGTCGCCCTCCCCTCCTTCTTCTTCGGCCATAGGCGCCGAGGGAGCTTCTTCCTCCTCCAAAAACGCCGCCACCGCCGCGAGGTCGGCCGGTGCCGCTTCCGGAGTTTCTTCCACATTTGCTACCACCGAGAGGGAGGCGGTTCGCCGGCATTTCACTACCGCCTTGGGCTTGCTAGATCCCCCACGTTCCATGGCTTTAAGAGTTTGGGAGAGAGATGGCCGGAGGTTTGCCGGAGGAGGAAATCGCCGGAGCTCGGGAAGAGAGAGAAAAGTTTGAGAGAATGAGGAAGAAAGGGGGGCTCTCGCAAGTTCTGTTAGAGAAAGTTGAAACGCGTCAGGGTACATCGATGCCATTCAAGGCACATAGACTGAGGCGCTGTTAGTTTTAGGTGGCCTACAAGCCAATCTAACTATGTAAATCTCGTTCATTTATTAATATAATGGCATAATATTCATTATGTGTAAATCGCATTAATTATCTTTTCATAATGAAGTCTGTGAATATGTGCTATAGTGATCAGATTATGATGAGATCATACTAATGAGACTGATCACTTAAACACACATATTCTTAATCGTTCCTAGTCGGAGGATATCCGAGAAGGACATCGGATATCCGGTTAGACTAGTAAAGATTACTCTTGCTCATATGATGAGGGTGACTGATCTCATAAGTCACTTGTGTGGAGACACTAAGACGAATCTATAGGTGCTCATTGGAGAATGAGTTCATTGAATTGATCCGACTGAATCGCTGGATGGTATTGTACCTCACTGTCAACCAGCTTGATTCTATTGTCGCAGTTGCGTGGATGGTCCTCGGACCTGAGACACCAAGGACACCTTGTCGGTGGACTTCTGTGCTTTGACCTTGGTTTACGAATCTCTAGCCACAGGATTCTAAAACGCCAAGGATTGGGTACAGCGGAATACTGTCGAAGGAAATTGTGTGTCAATAAGGAATCATTCGCTCTCGGTACTTAGAGAGAGAATGCTCTAGGAAGGATGCGCGGAAGTCCCTGGCCAAGCCGGACGATAATATCGGGAAAGGGGTTTTCCGATATTTATCAGCAGCATCTAATCCAAGTGAGTCGACCGGTTAGGGTTTGACAGCACGCCATACCCAGAGTTGACTCGAGAGCATTGTACGAATGAAGGATTATATTCACGCGGTAACTGTCGGCGGAAAGGTTCCAAGAGTGCGTTACTTAACCCTGATACCTTCTGGGTTCACGCGGTGTTGCTTGGCACCCAACGTAATCGGAGGCCCGGTCGAATTAGATGTGCGGCATCAATTCGATTGATTAATAATTAATAAAGGGTTATTAATTGATTAATAAAGCCAGTGAGGAGTCACTGGGCTTGTTGGGCCATTAACTGGGCTGGTAATTGGGCCTAGAGGGTCACACGCAAATGATTTTGAAGGCGATGGATAAATAAGTGGGTTTTATACAAATCGAGGGTTTTTATGAAAAATCGCGTGGTTAGTATAAAACATAGCGAACGGGCTGAGCAGGCCAAGCTGCTGCTAACCCTAGCCACCCCTCCTCTATTTCTCTCTCTCTCTGGCGTCCAAGACAGATCTAGATCTACTCCGCCGCTCCTCCGACTCCCGTTCGACGGGAAATCGTCCGTGCGTTGCGGCGATCGTTACGGCGACCGGCGGAGGTTTCGTGGGCTGCGAAGAACGAGGAATTTGAGGATATTTGTCGCGAGGAGGATCGCGTGGACTTCGCTAGAGGCTGGGCGCTTGCGCGGCTTGCGGTGTCGCACCGACGGAACCGAACGGTTGCGGATTCTTGAAGCTGCACACGGTAAGAACCGATAATCCGATTATCTTGTTTTTAGATTTTTCGAAATGGGAACGGATCTCCGTTTTTATTTTTATTTCCGCTGCGCGTGAGATCCGGAGAAACCCGAGGAGCCCAACAGTGGCATCAAAGCCAGGTTCCACTGTTTCTCGTCCTGTTTCGATCTCCGAAATTAATATTTCATGTGTTGTTCCATGCTGAATATTCGATTAATTGTCGGATCTATGTTCATATGATTGGCACAGTTAATTAGATTATTTTTTTGCAATTTTTCGAATTTTATTTTCGGTTTTTCAGTGTTCTTCATGAGATGATGAATCGGGGCTTTTCGGCGACTTCGTACTCGTTTCCCAAGCGTTGCGATGGCAAGTTAGGACCCCGGATCCCTTGAGGATAGTCACCACTATCCACCGGTCACCTAAACCGCCGCCGGAGTGGTCTTAATGAGCTGCAAAATCGAGCCCAAATTCGGTGTTAAAATCCTGAAAAACCAGGTTTTTGGGAAGATTTTAAAAGGGGCTCTTGCAGCTTGTTTTGGCACCGCCGGAGGCCCAGCCGGCGCCGGCGACGTCGCTGGTGCCGGGGGTGACGCCGGCGGGGCCTGGCGTCGGCCGTCGGACGGCCCTGCTTCTCTCTCCCGCCGCCAGCCTGCAATTTCCTGTCGGATTGGGGTTTCGGTTAGGCTGGGGAAGAAACGGGTCGAACCGGTGCTGGGAACCTGGTCCCGAGCCGGTCGGACCGGGTCCAGGGCCTGGCCGAGCCAGGCCCGAGCCAGGCGGCCGCCTGGTTCGAGCCCTGGCTCGACCAGGGCCCGAGCCCCTTGTGGTTGAGCCATCTTATGTTGTTGTTTTTTTTTTTTTTTTAAAAACCATTAAAACCCCTTTATTCATTTAAAGCCCCATTTGCCCATTTAATAAATAAATTAGATTTTAACTTGATTTCAAAATTGTTTTGAAATTTTAATTATTATCAAATTTTAATTATTTGGGCTATTAATGATTTGGAATCATTATTAACAAAATGTTGTTAAAGATTACAAGTTGTTAATTTAAGTGTTAAATTAATGATTAATTCTGATTGGCTAATTTAAGAGTTAAATTAGTAATTAGTAGTTAATTTGAATTAATTGTTAATTTATGTGTTAACTTGACAATTAATTTTAAATAACTAATCTAATTGGTTTAATTATGCATTATTAATTTGTTTTAATGTTAATTGATAATTTAAGAGTTAAATTATTGATTAACATTAATAAACTGGTCTAAGAGCTAGATTAGTATTTAATAATTAATTTGTGTTAATTACTAGTTTAAGAGTTAAATTAGTCATTAACATTAAATAATTAATTATTCTAAGAATTACATTAATTACTTATTAATTTGTTAGTGTTAATTATTGGTTTAATGGTTAAATTAATAATTAACATTAATTGACTAATCTAAGTGTTAGGTTAGTAGTTAATAATTAATAATAGTTGATTATTAATTTAAGTGTTAAATTATTAATTAACTTTGTTGGACTAGTCTAAGAGTTAGATTAATCATTAATAGTCTAATGGTTAGATTATTAATGGAGTTTCAATCTAATTGTTAGATTCATTACTAGAACTGTTCTAATTTGCATGGAATAATCTGGAATTGTTAATTCGGAGTGTGTGCACATGTGATGTGTGTTTATTGCTTTTAAATTTTGATCTAATTGCATGTTAAGTTAATAAATGAGTTTTTCAAAATTTAAATACCAATTTTGATTGGATCCCAGCTTTTTGAAAGCCAAAATTATTTATTTTGAAAACTCTTTTATTTTAGCCATGCGATGCGCTATATCTTGTGTGGATGTTTAAAACACACTGTGGTCATGGATATGCACTTATTTAATTGTTCATGTGATGAATGATGTGTTTGTGTTGATCGTGGATGAATGATGGATGTTTATTAATTGTTAATAAATAGAGATCTGCGTATCTTTCCCTCTCTCATACTCCGATGTACTTCTACCTCCCTCTCTCTTGTACTCGCCATAAGGCGCTCTTCTAATTACATGTAATTCTAGAATTAGTGTAATCTGATCGAGGCAACCGAGGAAGGAGTGAGGACGATCTATAGCTGCAACCAGGAAGGCGAAAGGATAGAGATCTTTTGCCTATGTGTTTGCAGGTTATCTAATATAATTGTTGTGTTAGATTGTATGTGCGTTTGACTGTTGGCTCCAGTCAAACCCACTGTGCTATCCATGACCACACTAGACATGTATGTGATGTAATGTTTTCTTTTGATTATGAATCAAAGCAGGTATAGTATTTACTAAATATATATGATATATTTTTATACTATCACCTAGGAGAGACCAAGATAAAAGTTATCTAAATACCCTCAGATAAACTCTAAGCCGTAACGCGAGTAGTTAAGAACTTACCGCGTAGTCCACCATCGTTATAGTCATAGGATTCGAATCACTTTAGACAGGTTTGTTGTGCTATCCACAAGGCCTGTTTAATTGGGAGGAGAAACTGTGGCTATGACATTAGATGCCTATATGATCGGGGTAGAAGAACCATGTAGCTTTGTTGTGCTATCCACAAGGGCTGCATGCAAATCTATGCTCGTCGCGTAACGATGGTTAGCTTAGACCAGAATTAGTGGTTTGTTGTGCCATCCAGAAGGCTATTAAATCTCTGGGGACCGAAGCTATGATCAGATATTGCAAGGAGTTGCAAGTCCCATGAGTTGGGTGCTCTCTGTTTGTATTACAGTTTGTTGTGCTATCCACAAGGCTGTAGTGCAAGTCATTGAGATTCTGATCCCCACTAGAAGACTCTCGGCGTCTCCCGTTCTGTATAACTGGGGGTTATACAGTCCGTCGAAAATTAGTGAGAGTTAAACTTGAACAAAAGACCATGTCTTGTTTTAATTTTAATAATTGAACATCTGCTAAATAGATTTTACTGATCTTCTGTAGGGAATTATGTCGTCGAATAACCCACTCCGCGGCATACTTGATGCCCTTTTGACTTACCTGATCTATTCGGATTGGTTCAGAAACCTGAAAAATGTCTTCAGATCTGAACATATTGACTTTGTCCCTAGCCTCAATTGGGAGGAGAAACTGTAGCTATGACATTGGATGTGTTAGAATTGGGTGGCCTCAAAGCCAATCATTGTACATTCTAGTTCAGATTATTAATAAAGGCAATTATTTCTTCATTTATAGTTCTTGCAAATTAACTATCGTAATGAAGGTCCATAGACAAATGTATGGGATATTGAATCATGATGAGATCATGATAGTGAGATCAATATCCTCAGTCAATTGTCTTAAATAGTTCTCGATCATAGGATATTGGAGATGGACATTAAATATCCGATAAGATCGACACAAGTTATGTCTGCTCATATGATGAGGGTGAATGATCTCACATTCACTTGTGTGGTGACACTAAGACAAACAAGTGGGTGCTCATTAAAGAATGAGTTCACTGAACAGACCCAAATAAGAATTCCTGGATGGTAATTATACCTATTATCAACCAGGGAATTCAATCGTTGCAGTAGCACAGTTGGTCTTTTGACCTGAGTCACCAACGATACCTTGTTTATGGACCATTGTATCTTGATTCTCTGACTCGTGGACTTTAACCATTAAGTCCACCATAATCGGTCTTTCAGATACAGTGGAAAGCTTGCGAAGGTAATTGAGTGAACAACAAGGGATCACTCACTCTTGGTATAAGACTGGAGAGAGAATGTCCCATGAATGTGTACACAGAAATCCCTGGCCAGGGTCAAATGAAAGAGATGTCTTTCTAGATATTAACTATGTACTGGAATCCATCTGGATAATGCGATAGAGGGTTTGACTATAAAACCATACCCTTGCGTTATTGGGACATTGCATGAGTGAAGGATTATATCTGTGCGGTATCTGCAGACGGAAAGGTTCTATTGAAGGGAACAATATCCCTTATATCTTCTGGGATCATGAGGTAGTGTTTGGTGCTGTTCATGATCAGAAGGCCAAGCGATTTGATCATCAGATGATAATTCACTTGTTTATTAAATTAATCATTTAACATATGATGTTTAAATATTAATTAATAAATATTAAACTCAAGAAACAGTTCTAAGTTTAATGGGCCTGCAACCGGACTGATATATGGGCCTAGAGGGTCACACACATAAGAGTTCTCGTCAGACGGTGAGAGATGTTAAATTTTATGCTTATTTGGGTTTTTATGAAAAACCGCAGGATAAACATGAATATTTAATGGAGAATTATCCAAGGCCAAACTCTTGGATAATCATGATGATTAATCCTTGTGCTTATCCTTATTTCTATATAAGGAGGGCCAAGGGGCAGGGGTAAAAAGTTGGTTGGACGAATTTTTACCCCAGATTATCTATCTCCTCTCTCTCTCTCCTTCTCTCTCTCTAGGAGTGGATCTGTCTCTCTCCGCGCATGGTGGATTTGAGATCTGGTCGGAGCACTCAAGTCGAGGAGGAAATCGCGTCTGCTGCGGGAACTCGTGTGGATACCTCTAGAGATCGTGCGCGTGCGCGATTATCGAGTCGGCATCATCCACGGGAGATTCGAAACCTCGCAAAGGTGAAGAACTGTTCTTCCCGCATTTATTTTAATGTTCGTTTTACGATCCCAGCGACCGATACAATGGAATCGATTTTATTTTCTGCTGCGTTCTTGACGATTCCTAACAGTGGTATCAGAGCCAGGTTGCTGGTTCGGTCGTAAAACGGCTTCGTTTTGCGTGTTTTTCTTGTTATGCGTGAAGAACCCGTATTGTACGTGTTCTTGTGTTTAATCTGATTAAAATGACAGAATCGTGTTCATATGATGAGCACAAACAATTTGATTATTTTTCTGTAATTTTTCGAATTTTCTTTGGTTTTTTCGGAGTTCTTCGTGGGACGACGAACGGGGTACTTTAGCGGCTTCGTACGCGATTCCCAAGTGTTGGGATGGCGGCCCGGATGTCCAGATCTCTTGGTGATAGTCACCTCTACGGATTGGGCATGAAGATTGGGGCCGGAGTGCCCTTGGAGGTCCTGAAAATCGAGCCCAAACTCGGATTTAAAACCATGCAAAATCAGATTTTTGGAGGGGTTTTGGGCTTAGTTTTCACTGTTAGGTTTTCTCGGTTTCTCCGGATCGCTCACGCAGCGGAAAAACAAAATATTTACAGCGATCCGTTCCCGTTTCGGAATCTAAAATACGATAATCGGATTATCGAAGTTCTCACCGTGTGCGGATTCGAATCCGCATCCGTTTGGTTCCGTCGGTGTGACACCGCAAGCCGCGCAAGCGCCCGGCCTCTAGCGAAGTCCACGCGATCCTCCCCGCGACGGATATCCTCGAGTTCGTCGTTCTTCGCAGCCCACGAAGCTTCCGCCGGTCGCCGCAATGATCGCCGCAGTGCGCGGACGATTTCCCGTCGAACGGGATTCGGGGAAGTGGCGGAGCAGATCTTGATCTGCCTGGGCGTCAGAGAAGGACATAAACTAAGGAGGGGCGGCTAGGGTTAGCAGCAGCTTGGCCTGCTCAGCCCGTTCGCTATGTTTTATACTAACCGCGCGGTTTTTCACAAAAACCCCCGGTTTGTATAAAACCCATTTATTTATCCATCGCCTTGAGAATCATTTGCGTGTGACCCTCTAGGCCCAAGTACCAGTCCAATTAATGGCCCAACAAGCCCAGTGACTCCTCAATGGCTTTATTAATTAATTAATAACCCTTTATTAATCAATTAATCAATCGAATTGATGTCGCACATCGAATTAGACCGGGCCTCCGATCATCGGAAAACTCCTTTTCCGATATTATCGTCCGCCCTGGCCAGGGACTTCTGCGCATCCTTCCTAGAGCATTCTCTCTCTAAGTACCCAATCCTTGGCGTATTAGAATCCCGTGGCTAGAGATTCGTAGACCAAGGTCAAAGTACAGAAGTCCACCGCCAAGGTGTCCTTGGTGTCTCAGGTCTGAGGACCATCCACGCAACTGCGACTATAGAATCAAGCTGGTTGAGAGTGACGTACAATACCATCCAGCGATTCAGTCGGATCAGTTTAGTAAACTCAATCTCCAATGAGCACCTACAGATTCACCTTAGTGTCTCCACACAAGTGACTTATGAGATCAGTCACCCTCATCATATGAGCATGAGTAATCTGTACTAGTCTAACCGGATATCCGATGTCCTTCTCGGATATCCTCCGACTAGGAACAATTAAGAATATGTGTGTTTAAGTGATCAGTCTCATTAGTATGATCTCATCATAATCTGATCACCATAGCACATATTCACGGACTTCATTATGAAACGATAATTAACGCGATCTACACATAATGAATATTATGCCATTTTATTAATAATGAACGAGATTTACATTGTTAGATTGGCTTGTAGGCCACCTCAACTAACAATCTCCCACTTGGACTAAAGCCAATCACCTTTATATAATAAGCCCATAGACTCTAGGTGACGCTCAAACACAATTTGAGCCAACGGCTTTGTCAGTGGATCTGCTACATTATCGACGGATGGAACTCTTTCCACTACTACAACTCCTCTGGATATGATCTCTCTGATAAGGTGAAAGCGCCTCAGAATATGCTTCGATTTCTGATGAGACCGTGGCTCTTTCGCTTGCGCAATCGCTCCATTGTTGTCGCACAACAGTGGAACAGGCTCAGAGATGCTGGGAACTACACCGAGGTCGGTGATGAATTTCTTCAACCACACTACTTCCTTGGCGACTTCAGCTGCAGCGATGTACTCAGCTTCAGTCGTCGAATCTGCAGTGGTTACTTGCTTGGAACTCTTCCAGCACACTGCCCCTCCGTTCAATGTAAACACGAATCCAGATGTTGACTTGCTATCATCTTGATCTGACTGGAAACTCGAGTCAGTAAAGCCTCGCAGTTTCAAGTCACCTCCTCCATAAACAAGAAACATATCCTTAGTTCTTCTCAAGTACTTAAGGATGCATTTCACTGCCTTCCAGTGCTCTTCGCCTAGATCAGCCTGAAATCTGCTCGTAACACTTAGAGCAAATGCAACATCAGGCCGTGTACATAGCAAGACATACATGATAGATCCTATGGCAGAGGCATAGGGTATTCTATCCATGAATGCCCTCTCATTAGGAGTCTTAGGAGACTGCTCCTTTGAGAGACTAATTCCATGTCTCATCGGTATGAGACCTCTCTTGGAATTTTCCATGCCAAACCTTTTGACTATGGTGTCTATGTACAAGGATTGGGTCATTCCATGCATCCTCTTTGATCTATCTCTATAGATCCGTATTCCTAATACGTAGGATGCTTCTCCGAAATCCTTCATGGAGAAGTTTTTCGACAGCCAGACCTTTACTGATGACATCATAGCTACATCATTCCCAATGAGTAGTATGTCATCTACGTAAAGAACTAGAAAAGTGACTGCACTCCCACTGGTCTTCTTGTACACACAAGGCTCATCTTCATTCTTAATAAAGTCATAAGACTTGACAGTCTCGTCAAATCTTATGTTCCAGCTCCGGGAAGCTTGCTTCAGTCCATAAATGGACCTCTGAAGCTTGCACACTTTATCTGGAGATTCTTTGGATGTGAAACCTTCTGGTTGTATCATATACACCTCTTCCTCAAGGTTACCATTGAGGAAGGCAGTCTTCACATCCATCTGCCAGATTTCATAATCAAAATGTGCAGAAATGGCGAGCAGAACTCTGATCGACTTTATCATGGCAACTGGTGAGAAAGTCTCGTCATAGTCAATTCCTTGCCTTTGACGATATCCCTTAGCCACCAACCTTGCCTTATAAGTGTCGGTCTGTCCATCAGAACCGATCTTTCTCTTAAAGATCCACTTGCAACCGATGGGTACAATACCCTCGGGCAAGTACTCCAAGTTCCAAACTTGGTTGGTGTACATGGACTGGATTTCTGAGTTCATGGCTTCTCGCCATTTCCCGGCTTCTGGGCCTTCTATGTCCTCCTGGTAGGTTTTAGGATCATCATCCTCATTATATTGTACCTTAGACTCACCTTCAGCGATATGTCCCACATATCGTTCGGGTAGTCTAGGTACTTTACCAGATCTACGAGGCTCATCTGTGTGTACCTGAACAGATTCAGGAACTGATATCTCATCTGATGATAATGCAACTGTTTGAGGATCTGGAACCTCTTCCAGTACTATTTTACTCCCACTGTCCTCCTGGAGAAGGTATTCCTCTTCCAAAAAGACAGCTTTCTTGGCGACAAACACCTTTTGTTCACCAGGATGGAAAAAATAGTATCCAAAGGTTTCCTTTGGATATCCCACAAACCTGCATTTATCAGTTCGTGATTCCAGCTTGTCTGGATCATGCCTCTTCACATGAGCGGGACAACCCCAGACTTTAACATGTTTAAATTCTGGTTTCCTGCCTTTCCATATCTCATATGGAGTAGAGGCCACAGACTTGCTGGGTACTCTGTTCAGTAGGTATGCTGCTGACTCAAGAGCATACCCCCAGAGGGACACTGGTAATCCCGAAAACTCATCATGGATCGCACCATGTCCAACAAGGTGCGATTCCTCCTTTCTGATACACCATTCATCTGTGGTGTATATGGAGGGGTCAGCTGAGAAAGGATACCATTATCCTTTAAGAATTGTGTGAAATTAGTACTCAAGTATTCTCCTCCTCGATCTGATCGAAGAGCTTTAATACTCTTTCCTAACTGCTTCTCCACCTCATTTTTAAACTCCTTGAACTTCTCAAATGCTTCCGACTTGTACTTCATTAAGTACATATAACCGAATCTTGAGAAGTCATTGGTGAACGTGATGAAGTAAGAAAAGCCACCTTTGGCTTGGGTGGACATGGGACCACATACATCCGAATGTATTAGTTCCAAAATGTCCTTGGCACGTTCTCCATGTCCACTAAATGGAGATTTTTCCATCTTTCCCATAAGGCAGGATTCGCATGTTGCAAACGATTCATAATCGAATGTTGTTAAGTAACCATGCTTGTGCAACTTTTGCAACCTGCTTTCGCCAATGTGCCCAAGTCTACAATGCCACATGTAGGCCTGGTTCACACAATTCTTGCTCTTCTTAAGAGCATTATCAATCTGAAGATTGTAATGAGAAACATCTAATAGATATAGACCGTTGACTAAAGATACCGAAGCTATTGATTTATTACCATAATAAATCGAATAACTTCTATTCTCAATTGTCAACCTATATCCTATCTTGTCCAAAAAAGATATTGATATGATGTTCTTTATTATGCTAGGAACATAATAACAATCTTCCAATAGTAAGGTGTCTCCTGATGGAAGCCTGAGGTTTGCTGTCCCAACAGCAATCGCCGCAACTTTTGCGCCGTTTCCTAACCTCAATTCCACCTCACCTTGTCTCAGCTTGCGCTTACTTGTCAGCATCTGCACATCATGGCAGATATGAGAGGCACATCCGGTATCCAATACCCAAGATGTGGAATCTCTAACTGACAAGTTGATATCTATCATATAGATATCTGAAGCTTCACACAGCTTCACTCTTCCATGAGCTTGATCATCAAGGAACTCCTTGCAGTTCCTCTTCCAGTGACCATACTGCTTATAGTAGAAGCAGTCACCCTTCACCACTCTTTTACCTTTGTCCTTCGATCTTTTATCGTTAGCTGTCATCTCTGCTTCAGGGGCATCCAATGCCGATTCAGCAGGAGGATCAGTTCCAGGGACAAAGTTAATGTGATCAGATCTGAAGACTTTCTTCAGGTTTCTGAACCAATCCGAGTAGATCAGGTAAGTCAAAATGGCATCAAGTATGCCACGGAGTGGGTTATTCGATGACATAATTCCTACAGGAGTTAAGTAAAATTTAGCAGATGTTCAATTATTAAAGTTTAAAGCAAGACATGGTCTTTTGTGCAAGTTTAACTCCCACTAATTTTCGACGGACTGTATAACCCTCAGTTATACAGAACGGGAGACGCCGACAGTCTCCTAGTGAGGATCAGAATCTCAATGACTTGTACTACAGCCTTGTGGATAGCACAACAAACTGTAATACAATCAAAGAGCACCCAACTCATGGGACTTGCAACTCCTTGAAATATCTGATCATGGCTTCGGTCCCCAGAGATTTAATGGCCTTGTGGATAGCACAACAAACCATTAATCCTGGTGTAAGCTAACCATCATTACGCGACGAGCATAGATTTGCATGCAACCCTTGTGGATAGCACAACAAAGCTACATGGTTCCTCTACCCCGATCTATAGGCATCTAATGCCATAGCCACAGTTTCTCCTCCCAATTAAGCAGGCCTTGTGGATAGGACAACAAACCTGCCTAAAGTGATTCGAATCCTATGACTATAACGATGGTGGACCACGCGGTAAGTTCTTAACTACTCGCGTTACGGCTTAAAGTTTATCTGAGGGTATTTGGATAACTTTTATCTTGGTCTCTCCTAGGTGATAGTATATAAATATATCGTATATATTTACTAAATACTATAACCTACTTTGATTCATAATAAAAAAGAAATCAATGCATCTCATACATGTCATTAGTGTGGTCATGGATAGCACAGTGGGTTTGACTGGAGCCAACAGTCAAACGCACACACAATCTAATCATAACATTTACATTAGATAACCTGCAAACACATAGGCAAGAGATCTCTATCTTTTCGCCTTCCTGGTTGCAGCTGTGGATCGTCCTCGCTCCTTCCTCGGTTGCCTCAATCATATTACATTAATTCTAGAATTACAAGTAAATTGAAGAAAGCCTTATGGCGAGTACAAGAGAGAGAGGGAGGTAGAAATACATCGGAGTATGAGAGAGAGAGGTTCGCAGACCTCTATTTATTAACAATTAATAAACATCATACATCCACGATCCATACAATCCATTCATCACATGAACAATAAAATAAGTGCATATCCATGACCACGGTGTGTTTTAAACATTCCACACATGATTCAGCGTATCACATGGCTAAAACAAATGAGTTTTCAAAATATATATAGTTTTGGCTTTCAGAAAGTTGGGATCCAATCAAAATTGGTATTTGAATTTCGAAAACTCATTTTATTAAATTAATCATGCAATTAAATCTAATTTAAAAGCAATAAACACACATCACATGCACACACACTCCGAATTAATAATTCCAGATTATTCCATGCGAATTAGAACATTTCCAATAATTAATCTAACAATTAGATTGAAACCCCATTAATAATCTAACAATTAGACTATTAATTACTAATTTAACTCTTAAATTAGCTAATTAAAATTAATCATTAATTTAACACTTAAATTAATAATCAACTTTAATTAGTTATTAACAATTAATCTAACTCTTAGACTAATTAATTAATGTTAATAACTAATTTAACTCTTAAACTAGTAATTAACTCAAATTTTTCATTTAACCAGTAATCTAACTCTTAGATTATTAGATTAATATTAATTATTATTTTAACACTTAAACTAACAACTAATAACTCCTAATTAAACCTTTATATTAGTTAATTAAAAATAATTATCAATTTAACATTTAAACTGATAATTAATTCAATTTAACTAATAAATACTAACTTAACACTTAAGTTAGACAATTAAAATTAATTATTAATTTAACATTTAAATTAATAACTAATTTCAATTATTAACAACACTTTGTTAATATTAATGAATCTAAATCACCAATGCCAAACAAAATTAAAATTGAATGATAATTTAAAATTCAAAACTATTTTGAAACATTTAAATTAAAATTCAATTTAACTATTAAATTGGCAATTGGGTTTAATTAGGTATATTTGGGGATTTTAATGTGCTAAAGGGGGGGGGGGGGGGGGGGGGAAACAGAAACTGGCTCAGCCCATTGGGGCCGAGTGGGCTCGGGCCCTGCAGGCCCTGGGCTCGAGCCAGGCGCGCCCTGGGCGCGAGCCAGGCGCGCTTGGGCTCGACCCCGGTCCGGCCAGAGGCCCAGCCGGGCTAGACCGGCCCGCCTTGGACCGGTCACCCCCCCCACCCGAAACCCTAGCCCCCCTTTCCTGTTGCAGGTTGTTAAGGCCGGCGGCGGTTGGAGTTGCAGGCGGCGCCGGCGGCCGCCCCCGGCCCTGCCCGGCCCCGGCCGGCGATGCCCCGGCACCGGCGACGTGCCCGGTGCCGGCAGGGCCGCCGGTGACCGGCGATGGGGAGCTGTCCAAACCCTTAAAATCTGGTTTTTCAAGGGTGAGAAAGTGCAGGAAAAATCCGGCCACTTCCAGCGGCTCTCCGGCGATGGCCTTGCTGCCCGATGTTGCCCAGCAACCCCTTGGATCATCCAGGGTATTGCCCATGCCTCTCCAACATTTGGGATGCATATCCAAAGCCCAAACGGCCGCCGTTCTTCGTCAAACGAAGAACACCATAAACCCCAGAAAAATTTCGAAAAATTGCAGAAATAAAATAATCAAATTATTTTAACATTAGTGTTCATCTCATGAACACAGATCCTGCAAAAAGATCGAACTGACGCATGGAATAACTCAAGAAAAATCAATTTCGGAAACCGAAACGGGACGAGAAACAGTGGAACCTGGCTCTGATACCACTGTTGGGTTTTCTCAGTTTCTCCGGATTGCTCACGCAACGGAAAAACAAAATATTTACAGCGATCCGTTCCCGTTTCGGAATCTAAAATACGATAATCGGATTATCGAAGTTCTCACCGTGTGCGGATTCGAATCCGCATCCGTTTGGTTCCGTCGGTGTGACACCGCAAGCCGCGCAAGCGCCCGGCCTCTAGCGAAGTCCACGCGATCCTTCCCGCGACGGATATCCTCGAGTTCGTCGTTCTTCGCAGCCCACGAAGCTTCCGCCGGTCGCCGCAATGATCGTCGCAGTGCGCGGACGATTTCCCGTCGAACGGGATTCGGAGAAGTGGCGGAGCAGATCTTGATCTGCCTGGGCATCAGAGAAGGACAAAAACTGAGGAGGGGCGGCTAGGGTTAGCAGCAGCTTGGCCTGCTCAGCCCGTTCACTATGTTTTATACTAACCGCTCGGTTTTTCACAAAAACCCCCGGTTTGTATAAAACCCACTTATTTATCCATCGCCTTGAGAATCATTTGCGTGTGACCCTCTAGGCCCAAGTACCAGTCCAGTTAATGGCCCAACAAGCCCAGTGACTCCTCACTGGCTTTATTAATTAATTAATAACCCTTTATTAATCAATTAATCAATCGAATTGATGTCGCACATCGAATTCGACCGGGCCTCCGATCACGTTGGGTGCCAAGCAACACCGCGTGAACCCAAAAGGTATTTGGGGTTAAGTAACCCACTCTTGGAACCTTTCCGTCGACAGTTACCGCGTGGATTTTATCATTCATTCGTACAATGCTCTCGAGTCAACTCAGGGTATGGCGAGCTGTCAAATCCTAACCGGTCGACTCACTTGGATTGGATGCCACTGATGAATATCGGAAAACTCCTTTTCCGATATTATCGTCCGCCCTGGCCAGGGACTTCCGCGCATCCTTCCTAGAGCTTTCTCTCTCTAAGTACCGAGAGCGAATGATTCCTTATTGACACACAATTCCCTTCGACGGTATTCCGCTGCACCTAATCCTTGGCGTATTAGAATCCCGTGGCTAGAGATTCGTAGACCAAGGTCAAAGTACAGAAGTCCACCGCCAAGGTGTCCTTGGTGTCTCAGGTCTGAGGACCATCCACGCAACTGCGACTATAGAATCAAGCTGGTTGAGAGTGAGGTACAATACCATCCAGCGATTCAGTTGGATCAGTTCAGTAAACTGATTCTCCAATGAGCACCTACAGATTCACCTTAGTGTCTCCACACAAGTGACTTATGAGATCAGTCACCCTCATCATATGAGCAGGAGTAATCTGTACTAGTCTAACCGGATATCCGATGTCCTTCTCGGATATCCTCCGACTAGGAACGATTAAGAATATGTGTGTTTAAGTGATCAGTCTCATTAGTATGATCTCATCATAATCTGATCACCATAGCACATATTCACGGACTTCATTATGAAACGATAATTAACGCGATTTACACATAATGAATATTATGCCATTTTATTAATAATGAACGAGATTTACATTGTTAGATTGGCTTGTAGGCCACCTCAACTAACATTCACCTCACCGGAGGCCGACGGCGGCCCTGCCGGCGCCGGGAACGTCGTCGGCGCCGGGGGGCACCGCCGGCGTGGCCGGCGCCGCCGGGGGGGGGCTGGCCGCCGGCGCCGCTGGCCTGCAACCGCAGCCGGGCTTGCAGATTAGGGTTCTGCTTGGGGAAGGGGCCGGTCGAATGCAGGAAGAGAGGGCCGGTCGAATGCAGGAAGAGAGGGCCGAGCCAGGGCCCTGGGTCCGGGCCATTGGGCCCTAATGGGCTGGGCCCATTTTTAGATTTATTAAAAATTGTTTTTAATACCTGTTAAACCCCATTAAACCCATTATTAAGCCCATTTAAGCCCGTTTTAAAATTGTTTTAAAACAGTAAATTTATAGGAATAATTAATAATTGTTATTAATTACTTTTATTATTATTAACAGCTTATTAAAGTGTTTAATAACTGTTATTCAATTAAAGGGCTTTGTTATTAATAGGGTGTTAGTTAATTATTTAAAATTGTTTTAGATAATTAATTACCCTGTTAAATTAATTAGTTTAAAATTGTTTTAAACTAATTTCATGCATAACTTGATTACATTTTTCTATTCAAATTGTTTGAATTAGTATTTAGCTTAACTGAATGGTTTAGTTATTTAATTGTCAATAATGTTTTGAATATTATTGATAATGGTGAAATAAATGTTATTTCGAAAACTAATTGGTATTATAATTTTATATTTACAAAATTTAATACCAAACTGCAATTATGTGATGATTGTGATGCATGTGATGTGTTTTATGGAGGGATGATCATGGACTTAGTATTTTCATGTGATGAATGATGTGAATGAATGCAATGCTTATTTCATTTGGTATTTTAAATAGGACCTGCGTGTCCTCCTCTCTCTTAATCCAAGTGTACTTTCTACCTTCCAATAAGATTATACTCCCCTTGATAAGATCAAGGTTTCTAATTGTTTAAATGTACATTTGTGGACCTGCGAGTCCTGAATTTCATATTTAAATGTATCGGATTAAGCTAAGAGGACGGGATCTTCTGAAGACACCTCTGGAGGAAGGACTCGCATCAAATGGAACCAGTGTTGCTGTTTTCACATTAGGATCCTATTATGGATCATCGTTTGGCTCCGATGATTCCATAGTAGCTTTAGCAGTCCATGATCATCCCCATTTATTTTTTCTGCATATATGTGATATTTGTGGACTATACTATCATATATATATATTTCTATTAAGTATAATGATACTTCAAATTGAAATACTATTGATAGCACGATTTTTATAAATCAACTCAAAAACTCTCTTTTAAAATTTAAGTTGTAAACGTGAGATATTCAGAACAATCCACGTTACCCACCATCATTATAGATCTTAGGATAATTCTTATCTCAAACGGATTTGTTGTGCTACCACAAGGTCCATTTGATTTAGAAATTAAACTAGGTCTACGACATGTGATGTCATGAAGATGAATGGACAAATAGTGTAGTTTTGTTGTGCTACCACAAGGATTGCACTATGAATTCATGTCATCTAAGTAATGATGGATAAACTTAACTGAATCATTTGATTTGTTGTGTTACCACATGGTCATTCTGATTTAGGGGTTAAATCGATCGGATATTGCAAATGTTGCAACTGTCAAGAGTTGACTGCCTAAGGGACTTGATGTGATTTGTTGTGCTACCACAAGGTCACATGCTTGATGCCCGAAGGATTCTGATCCCCACTAGGAGATCACCGGAATCTCCCGTTCTGTATATTAGAAGGTCATACAGATCGCCGAAAAATAGTGGGAGCATAAATCTAGATTAAAAGTCCTAAATCTGATTTTAAGAACTATCTGCTCATTTTATATATTTCCATGTAGGTCGCTATGTCGTCACCTAACCCCCTCCGTTACATACTTGATGCAAACAAACTCACGGGACCAAATTACATTGACTGGTTACGCAACCTGAAGATTGTCCTCAGGTGTGAAAAAAGCTAGCCTATGTCCTGGATCAACTAGATCCAGTGCAACCCGGTGATAATGCTAATGAAGATGAATTAATGATGTATGAAAACTGGAAGGAGGACTCTATCAAGGTCCAGTGTTATATGCTTGGTTCAATGAACAATGAACTGCAGCGACAGCATGATAACATGGAACCTAAGACCATTCTGGATCACCTACAAGAGTTGTTTGGTGAACAATTCAGAACAGAAAGATATGAGATATCTAAGAAATTGTTCAGGACCAGAATGAGCGAGGGCACATCTGTGCAAACTCATGTGCTCAAGATGATAGAATGGATTGAGAGGCTTGCAGTGCTCGGCTTTGTTATGAACAATGACCTGAGCATCGACTTAATCCTACAGTCCCTTCCAGATTCATTTTCACAATTCATTATCAACTTCAATATGAACAAAATTGAAGTTTCACTGGCTGAGCTGCTCAACATGTTGAAGACAGCAGAAGGCACTATCCAGAAAGACAAGCCACAAGTAATGCTTGTTGGTAAGACCAACAAGAAAAGAAAAGCTGGACAGACCTTTAAGAAAGGTAAGCCTAAGAAGCTAGTGAAAAGCAAACCGGCGGCACAAAAGGACAAAGCTAAAGTCAATGATAAAGGTCAGTGTTTCCACTGCCATAAAGAAGGTCATTGGAAGAGAAACTGCAAGATTTATCTTGCAGAAAAAGCAAAGGAGAAGCTTGGTGAAGCTTCAGGTATTCTCATGATCGATCTTAACTTGTCTTATAGAGAAACAACATCTTGGGTATTAGATACTGGATGTGTTTCTCATATCTGCAATCACTTGCAGGTGTTAACAAGTAAAAGAAGATTGAACCGCAGAGACGTGGATCTGAGGCTCGGGAATGGAGCAAAAGTTGCTGCGTTAGCTGTGGGGACAACAAGACTTCAGATGTTGTCAAGAGACTCATTGGAACTGATAGATTGTTATTATGTTCCGACCATTATTAGGAATATCATATCTATTTCATGTTTAGATAGACAAGGATATTCTATGAAACTAGAGAATAAAGGTTGTTCAATTTATCAAGGAGACAAATTGTTTGCTTCCGAATATTTATTGAATGGATTATATTTACTTGATATTTCATATGATGTTTGTCTGGTAAATAAATCTCTTGAACGATTAGATAAGGATGTGAATAATTCGTACCTATGGCATTGTAGGCTAGGTCATATAAATGAGAACAGGATCATAAGGTTGCAAAAGAATGGATATCTTGATCCATTTGATTATGAATCATTTGCAACCTGTGAAGCTTGTCTCATGGGAAAAATGACCAAAGCTCCATTCTCAGGACATGGAGAAAGAGCTAAGAACTTATTGGAACTAATACATAGTGATGTATGTGGTCCAATGTCCACTCATGCTATGGGTGGTTACTCATACTTTGTTTCATTTACAGATGATTTCTCAAGATATGGCTACATATATTTAATGAAATATAAGTCAGAAGTCTTTGAGAAATTTAAAGAGTTTAAAAACGAAGTTGAGAACCAGACTGGAAAGAGTATCAAAACTCTTCGATCAGATCGAGGGGGTGAATACTTAAGTACATAATTCACAGAATATCTAAAGAATAATGGTATTTTGTCTCAGTGGACTCCTCTCTATACACCACAATTAAATGGTGTATCGGAAAGGAGAAATCGTACTCTATTAGATATGGTACGATCAATGATGAGTTATGCCAAACTTCCAATCTCTTTATGGGGATATGCATTGTTGACTGCTGCATATCTGTTGAACAAAGTTCCCAGTAAGTCAGTACCTTTCACTCCGTATGAGATATGGAAATGAAAGAAACCAGACTTTAAGCATGTTAGAGTCTGGGGTTGTCCTGCACATGTCAAAAGACATGATCCAGACAAACTGGACTCCAGGACAGAGAAATGTAGATTTGTGGGATATCCAAAAGAGACTTTTGGATATTACTTCTATTAGCCCAACGATCAAAGGGTGTTTGTCGCAAAAAGAGTTGTCTTCTTAGAGAAAGAATATCTTTCAAAAGAAGACAGTGGGAGCAAGATAGAACTGGAAGAAATTCTAGACCCACAAATCAACACTAGTTCATCTACTGAACCGTTGACTCAAGAACTTGTTCAAGATGATACACAAAAGGTTCGTAGATCAGGTAGAGTGCCTAAGCAACCTGAAAGATATGTTGGACATATCGATGATGGCAAACCAAAAGTGCACTTAAATGAGGATGATGATCCTCAAACCTACCTAGAAGCCATAAATAGTCAAGAATCAGAAAAATGGCAAGAGGCAATGAATTCTGAAATTCAGTCCATGTATGCCAACCAAGTTTGAAACTTGGTTGATCTGCCAGAAGGTATAGTACCTATTGGCAGTAAATGGATCTTTAAAAGAAAGATCGGGGCAGAGGGACAGATTGACACATACAAGGCAAAGCTGGTAGCGAAAGGATATCGTCAAAGGCAAGGCATTTACTATGATGAAACCTTCTCTCTAGTTGCCATGATTAAGTCAATCAGAATACTTCTTGCAATTGCCGCAATATATGATTATGAAATATGGCAAATGGATGTGAAAACAGCATTCCTTAACTGGAACCTTCAAGAAGAGGTGTATATGATACAACCTGAAGGATTCACTTCCATAGAGCATTCAAGCAAGGTATGCAAGCTGCAAAGATCTATTTATGGATTAAAGCAGGCATCCCGAACTTGGAACTTAAGATTTGATGAAGCAATCAAATCTTATAACTTCATTAAGAATGAAGATGAACCATGTGTATACAAAAAGGTTAGTGGGAGCGCAATTACCTTTTTGGTACTTTACGTTGATGACATTCTACTCATTGGGAATGATGTAGGAATGTTATCATCGGTAAAGACTTGGTTATCCAAAAACTTCTCTATGAAAGATTTGGGAGAAGCATCCTATATTCTGGGAATAAGGATCTATAGAGATAGGTCCAAAAGGATACTTGGCTTGTCCCAATCTATGTACATAGATACCATAGTCAAAAGGTTTGGCATGGAAAATTCCAAGAGAAGCCTCGTTCCAATGAGGCATGGAATTTATCTCTCTAAAGAAATGTCTCCCAAGACACCTGAAGAGAGAGCATACATGGATAGAGTTCCTTATGCCTCGGCAATAGGATCTATCATGTATGCAATGCTATGTACTAGGCTTGATGTGGCACACCCACTAAGTGTCACCAGTAGATATCAGGCTGATCCAGGTGAGGAACACTGGAAGGCGGTGAAATGTATCCTTAGATACTTGAGAAGGACTAAGGATCTATTTCTCGTTTATGGAGGAAACGACTTGGAACTTCGAGGATTTACTGACTTGAGTTTTCAGTCGGATATGGATGACAGCAAATCCATGTCTGGATTTGTATTCATGTTAAATGGAGGTGCAGTAAGTTGGAAGAGTTCCAAACAGGAAACAACTGTAGATTCGACGACCGAAGCAGAATACATTGCTGCAGCTGAAGCGGCCAAGGAGGCGGTTTGGATGAAGAAGTTCATCTCGGCGCTTGGAGTAGTTCCAAGCATTTCAGATCCTGTTCCATTATTGTGTGACAACAATGGGGCAATAGCTCAAGCGAAGGAGCCAAGATCACATCAGAAGTCAAAGCACATTCTGAGACGATTTCATCTGATTCGTGAGACCATCGCCCGAGGAGATATAGTAGTTGAGAAAGTCTCATTTGAAGATAATGTAGCAGATCCCTTGACTAAGCCATTGTCTCAAAACAATTTAGAACGTCATGTTAAGTCTATGGGACTTAGACACATGGGTGATTGGTTATTGTAAGGACTGAGGTTTCGGGTTCTGTATTCGGGTCGGATCCCTTGGTTTGGACCCTGTGGGGGGTCTTGAGATTGCTGACTGAATGGCGTCAGCACTGCTCGACGCCTTTCAAAAGGCGTCAGGTTGTGTGGACGCCATTTAGATCTGTTGGTTGTTGCGCTACGTGGGCGGGTTTCGGGCCGCGAGGGTACGGCCCCGGTCACATCGTCTGAACGGCGTCCAGGTTGGCCGACGCGATTCAGACTGTGACCTCTGTGATGTCTGAGTGCGGCGCCAGAGCGTTGTCAGTACGGCCTGTCCTGTCGTCTGAATGGCGTCCACGGTGGGCGACGCGTTTCAGACCGCTGTCAGTACGGCCGTCCTGTCAGACTGATAGGCGTCTGCCTCGATCGACGCATTTTAGCGGGATTCTGGTTGACCCTGCGAGCCTTCCCTTCTTTCCCTCATTCTCGCCTTCACTCTCTCTCTGTTCGCTCTCTCCGCCCTCTCCGACGCTCTTCTTCCCCTTCCCTTCCTCTTCTTCCTCTTCCACCACTCCAACACCACCTTACCTCTCACCTCTACCTCCACCACTTCCTTCGCGGTGTTCCACTCTCCGGACGGCGGCCGACGTCCCGGCGGAGTGGCGGCGTCCTCGAGGGTACCGGCAGCGGTGTGCGGTGCGGCGGGACGGCGGCACGGAGTTTGGCGGAGTTCAAGAACCGGTAGGGGGACGAAACCTTGCATGTGTGCTCGTTTGCTTCTTTGCGTGATGTGGCGTGTTTGGGGTTAGATTGAGCATGTTTAGGGGGATTCCTTGTGGGAATGGCGGTGTTTGAGGACGTGGTTTTTATAGCATGATCGTGGTGCTTGACGTTCTCATCTTCCCCCTTTTGGTTTTGGGGCTTTTCGGGGTGCTTGGGGTTCAAGGGAGAGACCCTCGGGTTGAACCAGGAAACCCGGTTTCTGGCGCTAAATGGCGTCGTGCCTGGTCGACGCCTTTCCGAAGGACGTCGGGTCAGTACGACGCGTTTTAGGACAGAAACCTCCCTGTTCGAGGTTTCCTGAGTTAGGGGTTCTACGCTAAATGACGTCATGGATGGACGACGCCTTTTAGAAGGACGTCGGGCCATCATGACGCCATTTAGGCAGGAAAATGCCCCCGTTTAAGGGTTCTGAAATCTGGATTTCTGGGTTGAATGGCGTCTGGCGACCCTGACGCGTTTTAAACGGCGGCTTCACTGGTGGACGCGTTTTAAGGATAATCTGGCTTTTAATAAACCTGTCTAAGGGTCTTGAATGGCGTCGACCTCGGTCGACGCGATTCAAGACAGAAATGCTTAAATCCTGCTATTTCATGCGTATTTCACGGTAGGATGGTTCAAATGCATGCTTTGGGTTGTATACTGAGACGGAGGACTTCTGCGTGAGTGGAATTACATCACCTGTGTGTGTGTGTGTGTGCTTTACCTTTATACTGAGACTGAGGTTTACTGTGCGAATGGAATCATGTTATATGTGTGGTTGTGTTATGCGAATGTGGATCGGGTTAACTGTGGTTTACGTCTGTCACCATGGGCCGATGGGAGAAGGGCCATGGTGTCTGTGGAGTGGTGCATGTTGTGTTTTACCCTTGGCTGAGAAAAGCAGAACCACCTTGAGCCCGTCGGGCCAGAGTAGCTGGTGTGCTATCCGAGGGGTTGCTGTTTGGTCTCAGCGGGTCGGGGTTTCCCTTGGTTGTCGTGACAGCTTCTGGCGTGTTTCTTGCTGTGAAGCTGGTGGTGTTACTGGTGGGAGTTGGTTTACCCTTTAGCCATTGGGCCTGATGTGACCTTTGAACAAGGTTACGAGTGGTACCTATAGCCCTTTGGCCTGACGCAGCCCGGGAGAGTTGGGTTTGTGGGTAGTTCCTGTAGCTTCGGCTTGACGGGGGTTCGCCGGTCCCCAGGGCCCTCCTGAAGCGCTGAGGCCTAGCGTGGAGGCAATCCGGACGGTAGGACAGTAGTCTAGACTGCTTGTGTGCACACGTAGCTGGCAGTGGCTGTACACTGGTTCCAGCTAGTCCTAGTTTGACTCACTGCGTCACCCTACAGTGCCCCGGAACACTGTAGGGGCGGACAGGCGTGAGCTGTGGTGGTAGTGTTGGGAGGCGACGTTCGACTTCGGTCGACAGTGTGGTTTAGTCGCTTCGTGGACTTTGGCTGTGAGTCGTGACTCTGTGTTGGGTTCTTCGGGTTGCTTAGAATGGTTCTTGTTACACTGCTTACCGTGCGTTTCATATCAGAGTTGGGTGCTGTGTTTACTGCTTTATATTCTTGTTGTTACACTTGTGGGTGTGTGAGTGGGAGGCAGGGGATCGGATGATCCCTACTGAGCCCATTTCTGGTGTGGCTCACTCCCTGCGGTTTCAGGTGTGGACCTCGAGGCGAGCGGAAGCGTGGTGTCTTCTTGGTGTGCGGACCAGCAGCTGTCTTAGTTCCGGGGTATGCCCCGATGTTGTTGTACTTCCTTCTGCCTGTACTTATTTAATTGTTGGACATGTAATTATTGTTGGACTGTATACGGACATTGTTATTTTCCTTCCTGCGCACTTGCTCATCTTTGTAGTCCGTGAGATTGTTATATTTAGCTTTGTTTAGCACTTACTCCTCCAGATGTGTTGTTTGAGATCCGGGTGTGAACCCGCAGTTAATGGGCCTACATCCATTTAGTGACCGGGTCTCCGGTCATAGGATGGCGGGTCGTTACAGTTATAGTCCAAGTGGGAGAATGTTAGAATTGGTTGGCCTCAAAGCCAATCATTGTACATTCTAGTTCAGATTATTAATAAAGGCAATTATTTCTTCATTTATAGTTCTTGCAAATTAACTATCGTAATGAAGGTCCATAGACAAATGTATGGGATATTGAATCATGATGAGATCATGATAGTGAGATCAATATCCTCAGTCAATTGTCTTAAATAGTTCTCGATCATAGGATATTTGAGATGGACATTAAATATCCGATAAGATCGACACAAGTTATGTCTGATCATATGATGAGGGTGAATGAACTCACATTCACTTGTGTGGTGACACTAAGACAAACAAGTGGGTGCTCATTAGAGTTCACTGAACAGACCCAAATAAGAATTCCTGGATGGTAATTATACCTATTAGTTAACCAGGGAATTCAATCGTTGCAGTAGCACAGTTGGTCCTTTGACCTGAGTCACCAATGATACCATGTTTGTGGACCATTGTATCTTGATTCTCTGACTCGTGGACTTTAACCATTAAGTCCATAATCGGTCTTTCAGATACAGTGGAAAGCTTGCGAAGATAATTGAGTGAACAACAAGGGATCACTCACTCTTGGTATAAGACTGGAGAGAGAATGTCCCATGGATGTGTACACAGAAATCCCTGGCCAGGGTCAAATGAAAGAGATGTCTTTCTAGATATTAACTGTGTACTGGAACCCATCTGGATAATGCGATAGAGGGTTTGACTATAAAACCATACCCTTGCGTTATTGGGACATTGCATGAGTGAAGTATTATATCTGTGCGGTATCTGCAGACGGAAAGGTTCTATTAAAGGGAACAATATCCCTTATATCTTCTGGGATCATGAGGTAGTGTTTGGTGCTGTTCATGATCAGAAGGCCAAGTGATTTGATCATCAGATGATAATTCACTTGTTTATTAAATTAATCATTTAACATATGATGTTTAAATATTAATTAATAAATATTAAACTCAAGAAACAATTCTAAGTTTAATGGGCCTGCAACCGGATTGATATATGGGCCTAGAGGGTCACACACATAAGAGTTCTCGTCAGACGGTGAGAGACGTTAAATTTTATGCTTATCTGGGTTTTTATGAAAAACCGCAGGATAAACATGAAGATTTAATGGAGAATTATCCAAGGCTAAACTCTTGGATAATCATGATGATTAATCCTTGTGCTTATCCTTATTTCTATATAAGGAGGGCCAAGGGGCAGGGGTAAAAAGTTGGTTGGACAAATTTTTACCCCAGATTCTCTATCTCCTCTCTCTCTCTCCTTCTCTCTCTCTGGGAGTAGATCTGTCTCTCTCCGCGCATGGTGGATTTGAGATCTGGTCGGAGCACTCAAGTCGAGGAGGAAATCGCGTCTGCTGCGGGAACTCGTGTGGATACCTCTAGAGATCGTGCGCGTGCGCGATTACTGAGTCGGCATCATCCACGGGAGATTCGAAACCCTGCAAAGGTGAAGAACTGTTCTTCCCGCATTTATTTTAATGTCCGTTTTATGATCCCAGCGACCGATACAATGGAATCGATTTTATTTTCCGTTGCGTTCTTGACGATTCCTAACAGGATGCCCCTGAAGCCGAGATGAGAGCTAACGATAAAAGATCGAAGGACAAAGGCAAAAGAGTAGTAAAGGGTGACTGCTTCTATTATAAGCAGTATGGTCACTGGAAAGGTGAAGCTGTCTGAAGCTTCAGATATCTTTATGATAGATATTAACTTGTCAGTTAGCGATTCCACATCTTGGGTATTAGATACCAGATGTGCTTCTCATATCTGCCATGATGTGCAGATGCTGACAAGTAAGCGCAAGTTGAGACAAGGTGAGGTGGAATTGAGGCTAGAAAACGGCGCAAAAGTTGCGGCGATTGCTGTTGGAATAGCAAACCTCAGGCTTCCATCAGGAGACGCCTTACTATTAGAAGATTGTTATTATGTTCCTAGCATAATAAAGAACATCATATCAATATCTTGTTTGGACAAGATAGGATATACGTTGACTATTGAAAATAGAAGTTGTTCGATTTATTATGGTAATAAATCAATAGCTTCGGCATCTTTAGTCAACGTTCTATATCTGTTAGATGTTTCTTATTACAATCTTAACATTGATAATGCTCTTAAGAAGAGTAAGAATTGTGTGAACCAAGCCTACATGTGGCATTGTAGACTTGGGCACATTGGCAAAAGCAGGTTGAAAAAGTTGCACAATCATGGTTACTTAACATCATTCGATTATGAATCGTTTGCAACATGTGAATCTTGCCTTATGGAAAAGATGGCAAGATCTCCATTTACTGGACATGGAGAATGTGCCAAGGACATTCTGGAACTAATACATTCGGATGTATGTGGTCCTATGTCCACCCAAGCCAAAGGTGGCTACTCATACTTCATCACATTCACCGATGACTTCTCAAGATTTGGCTATGTGTACTTAATGAAGTACAAGTCGGAAGCATTTGAGAAATTCAAGAAGTTCAAGAATGAGGTAGAGAAGCAGTTAGGAAAGAGTATTAAAGCTCTTCGATCAGATCGAGGAGGAGAATACTTAAGTACTAATTTCACACAATTGTTAAAGGATAATGGTATCCTTTCTCAGCTAACCCCTCCATATACACCACAAATGAATGATGTATCGGAAAGGAGGAATCGCACCTTGTTGGAAATGGTGCGATTTATGATGAGTTTTTCGGGATTACCAGTATCCCTCTGTGGGTATGCACTAGAGTCAGCAGCATACCTACTGAACAGAGTACCCAGCAAGTCTGTGGCCTCTACTCCATATGAGATATGGAAAGGCAGGAAACTAGAATTTAAACATGTTAAAGTCTGGGGTTGTCCTGCTCATGTAAAGAGACATGATCCAGACAAGTTGGAATCACGAACTGATAAATACAGGTTTGTGGGATATCCAAAGGAAACCTTTGGATACTATTTTTACCATCTTGGTGAACAAAAGATGTTTGTCGCTAGGAAAGCTGTCTTCCTGGAAGAGAAATATCTTCTCCAGGAGGACAGTGGGAGTAAAATAGTACTGGAAGAGGTTCCAGATCCCCAAACAGCTACATTATCATCAGATGAGATATCAGTTCCTGAATCTGTTCAGGTACACACACATGATCCTCGTAGATCTAGTAGAGTACCTAGACTGCCAGAACGATATGTGGGACATATCGATGAAGGTGAGTCTAAGGTAGAATATGTTGAGGATGATTATCCTAAAACCTACCAGGAGGCCATAGAAGGCCCAGAAGCCGGGAAATGGCGAGAAGCCGTAAACTTAGAAATCCAGTCCATGTACACCAACCAAGTTTGGAACTTGGAGGACTTGCCCGAGGGTATTGTACCTATCGGTTGCAAGTGGATCTTTAAGAGAAAGGTCGGTGCTGATGGACGGATCGACACTTATAAGGCAAGGTTGATGGTAAAGGGATATCGTCAAAGGCAAGGAATTGACTATGACGAGACTTTCTCACCAGTTGCCAAGATAAAGTCGATCAGAGTTCTACTCACCATTGCTGCACATTTTGATTATGAGATTTGACAGATGGATGTGAAGACTGCCTTCCTCAACGGTAACCTTGAGGAAGAGGTGTATATGATACAACCGGAAGGCTTCACATCCAAGGAATCTCCAGATAAAGTGTGCAAGTTTCAGAGGTCCATTTACGGACTGAAGCAAGCTTCTCGGAGCTGGAACATAAGATTTGACGAGACTGTCAAGTCTTATGACTTCATTAAGAATGAAGATGAGCCTTGTGTACAAGAAGACCAGTGGGAGTGCAGTCACCTTCTTAGTTCTTTACGTAGATGACATACTACTCATTGGGAATGAAGTAGCTATGATGTCATCAGTAAAGGTCTGGCTATCGAAAAACTTCTCAATGAAGGATTTGGGAGAAGCATCCTACGTATTGGGAATACGGATCTATAGATATAGATCAAAGAGGGTGCTTGGAATGACCCAATCCTTGTACATAGATACCATAGTCAAAAGGTTTGGCATGGAAAATTCTAAGAGAGGTCTCATACCGATGAGACATGGAATTGGTCTCTCAAAGGAGTAGTCTCCTAAGACTCCTTATGAGAGGGTACTCATGGATAGAATACCCTATGCCTCTGGCATAGGATCTATCATGTATGCCATGCTATTTACACGGCCTGATGTTGCATTTGCTCTAAGTGTTACGAGCAGATTTCAGGCTGATCCAGGCGAAGAGCACTGGAAGGCAATGAAATGTATCTTTAAGTACTTGAGAAGAACTAAGGATATGTTTCTTGTCTATGGAAGAGGTGACTTGAAACTGCGAGGCTTTACTGACTCGAGTTTCCAGTCAGATTCAGATGATAGCAAGTCTACATCTGGATTCGTGTTTACTTTGAACGGAGGCGCAGTGTGCTAGAAGAGTTCCAAGTAAGCAACCACTGCAGATTCGACGACTGAAGCTGAGTACATCGCTGCAGCTGAAGCCGCCAAGGAAGCAGTGTGGTTGAAGAAATTTATCACCAACCTCAGCGTAGTTCCCAGCATGTCTGAACCTGTTCCACTGTTGTGCAACAACAATGGAGCCATTGCGCAAGCGAAAGAGCCGCGGTCTCATTAGAAATTAAAGCATATTCGGAGGCGCTTTCACTTTATCAGAGAGATCATATCTAGAGGATATGTAGTAGTGGAAAGAGTTCCATCCGTCGACAATGTAGCAGATCCACTGACAAAACCGTTGACTCAAATTGTGTTTGAGCGTCACCTAGAGTCTATAGGCTTATTGTATAAAGGTGATTGGCTTTAGTCCAAGTGGGAGATTGTTAGTTTTAGGTGGCCTACAAGCCAATCTAACTATGTAAATGTCGTTCATTCATTAATATAATGGCATAATATTCATTATGTGTAAATCGCAATAATTATCGTTTCATAAGGAAGTCCGTGAATATCTGCTATAGTGATTAGATTATAATGAGATCATACTAATGAGACTGATCACTTAAACACACATATTCTTAATCGTTCATAGTCGGAGGATATCCGAGAAGGACATCGGATATCCGGTTAGACTAGTACAAATTACTCCTGCTCATATGATGAGGGTGACTGATCTTATAAGTCACTTGTGTGGAGGCACTAAGGCGAATCTGTAGGTGCTCATTGGAGAATGAGTTCACTGAACTGATCCGACTGAATCGCTGGATGGTATTGTACCTCACTGTCAACCAGCTTGATTTTATTGTCGAAGTTGCGTGGATGGTCCTCGGACCTGAGACACTAAGGACACCTTGTCTATGGACTTCTGTGCTTTGACCTTGGTTTACGAATCTTTAGCCACGGGATTCTAAAACGCCAAGGATTGGGTACAGCGGAATACCGTCGAAGGGAATTGTGTGTCAATAAGGAATCATTCGCTCTCGGTACTTAGAGAGAGAACGCTCTAGGAAGGATGCACGGAAGTCCCTGGCTAGGGCGGACGATAATATCGGGAAATGAGTTTTCCGATATTTATCAGCGGCATTCAATCCAAGTGAGTCGACTGGTTAGGGTTTGACAGCACGCCATACCTTGAGTTGACTCGAGAGTATTGTACGAATGAAGGATTATATCCACGCGGTAACTGTCGGCGGAAAGGTTCCAAGAGTGGGTTACTTAACCCCGATACCTTCTGGGTTCACGCGGTGTTGCTTGGCACCCAACGTGATCGGAGGCCCGGTCGAATTCGATGTGCGACATCAATTCGATTGATTAATTAATTAATAAAGGGTTATTAATTGATTAATAAAGGCAGTGAGGAGTCACTGGGCTTGTTGGGCCATTAACTGGGCTAGTAATTGGGCCTAGAGAGTCACACGCAAATGGTTCTCAAGGCGATGGATAAATAAGTGGGTTTTATACAAATCGGTGGTTTTTATGAAAAATCGTACGGTTAGTATAAAACATAGCGAACGGGCTGAGCAGGCCAAGCTGCTGCTAACCCTAGCCACCCCTCCTCTATTTCTCTCTCTCTGGTATCCTAGACAGATCTAGATTTGCTCCGCTGCTCCTCCGACTCCCGTTCGACGGGAAATCGTCCGCGCGTTGCGACGATCGTTGTGGCGACCGGAGGAGGTTTCGTGGGCTGCGAAGAACAAGGAACGTGAGGATATCCGTCGCGAGGAGGATCGCGTGGACTTCGCTAGAGGCCGGGCGCTTGTGCGGCTTGCGGTGTCGCACCGACGGAACCGAACGGTTGCGGATTCGAATCCGCACACGGGGAAAACCGATAATCCGATTATCATGTTTTTAGATTTTTCGAAACGGGAACGGATCTCTTTTTTTATTTTTATTTCCGCTGCGCGTGAGATCCGGAGAAACTCTAGAACCTAACAGCGGCAAGGCAGGATTTTTGAAATAATTGAATAGCGTCATTACAGAGCGACGCGTTTCAGTTTAAACCGCCAATTCTGGTCAGAGCCGTACAAGGTATGATGATTAAACGCGTCCAGGTCATACGACGCGTTTCAGTGGATTAATCACAGAATTAGTGGCTGAATTATGTGGAAAAGTATGAAAGAGAATTGAAAGGCGTCTGTAGACATGCTAATTTTGACATCATTTTGAGTAAATTTCATATCATATAATAATGCCTCAGAATGGTCTGATATTTAATCATTGGTTAATTTTTATTGATCTTTTTGAGTTAATTATGTCGGGTCAAACAGATATGATTTAAGTTAATTAATTAAATTGATTTTAACTCAAATTTCAATTAAAATATGAAGAAGTCTAAAAGACGTCGACTAGTGTAGACGCCATTTAGACTTTATTCCTATTTGAATGTTTAAATTTGAATTTTAATCAGTAGATTAATTAGTTAAAAGACGTCTGCATGTCACGACACCATTTATTTTTCCTAAGTTGTTTCTACTTCTCTTCCGGATGTTTATCCTTATCTTAATTAGTTTAAAAGGCGTCTTTAAGTGGCGACGCATTTTATTTAATTACAGATAAAGATAAATTTTTCCCGGATGTTTATCCTTATCTTAATTAGTCTGAAAGGCGTCTTCTATGGGCGACGCGGTTTAGATAATTACAGATAAAGATGAATTAATATGTATTTATTTGTTAGTTAAGCTGGATAAATCTCAAGATTTCTTCATGTAAATCCGCGGATGCAAAGAAGTCTATAAATACCTCGCCTCTTAAGTGAGTAAAGAAAAAGATAGTGATTATTTTGGCGGTGATTGGAGCAAAGAAGCTTGAAGGCGACGTCCAAACGCTGAAGCGCTGCTACCACCAGGAGTCGGCATCCTTCTTCATCCGTCCAAAATCCATTGAAGACCAAGGCTTCCAAGGGCCATCCAGCATTAACTTTCAATTCATTTCTGCATATTTTCACATACTTCATCACATCACTCCATGCAACACACAACACTAGCATCATTTTCAAAACCTATTTGTTAAAGGGGTTTAAAAGACCATCCCAACAAGTGAGTTTACCTGCTTAGTTGCATGTTTAAAATTTTCTCTGGAATGGATACTACTTCTTCCTGAGTTCTTATCATTGTTCTTTGTTTCTTTCTACTTTTTGCAAGGTACAAAGGAGAATCAAAGAGAGGGAATCAGCAGCGAATAATAAGGAATTTGGACGATCCTCAAAACTCAACAGCAGCCAAAGCAAGAACAAAGACAAGAAAGGGCTCTCTTTCTTCAGTCGGCTGAAGGAGGGGAACCAAGAGCTCAATATCTCCCACGTCCAAACAGGTAGGCGATCAAATCTTCTTTTGGAACTTTTTAGTCAAAAGTTTCTGGCGATCACATCACTTAGTTTCTTTTTAATGGGTTTATTTTATACTTAAACAACATAGTTTTTTTCATGATAATCACATACTCATTTTAAGCACTCACAGCTTTTTTGGCGATCACGGTGGGACTTGGTCTCGCCATCTTTTAGTTCTTTGTTCTTGTTGTTATTAATCGGGCACCCACGATGCACCACTTGTGTCTCTCGACACGCCCTCACCAATTGGTGAGTGTTTTTAGTTTATTTAATTTCCTACGTGCACCACGTGCACACCCCTGTGGCAAGATCTTGCCCTCCCCGTTGATTAGTTGAAAAGCTATTTTTGTGATAAAGGTTGTGTGACTCATTGGAATTCTAGTTGTTTATTTGACAAATTATCATGTTAAAATTCGAAACAAAAAAAAAAATCTTTGCATGAGCTGATTATTTATCGTTTTTACCCTGTTTTGAGGAGGAATCGATCCAGAAATTCATCCTGGAAAACTGCATCTGTGACTTGAAAAGCGTCCAGGAACAGCGATGCATTTCAAACTGCGTCGTCATACCCAGACGCCTTTCAGTCTCTTTCTCTGCTGTCTGCTGCCTGAGCTTCTGCGAAAAATAAGGTTCTGTTTGAATAGCGTCGACCAACGGCGACGCGATTCAGGCAGTTTCTTATTTCTTCTTCAGTTCTCAGATTTTGTGATTTGTGTGCTAGTACCCATTATATATTAAGCATTAGAGGCCATCCAAGCTACAGGTCATACGCATTGAGGCTAACACCCTCCTCTTCTTAGGAACACCCTTCTTGACGTCTTCAACTCTCTTTGATTGGGTCGGTCCCTCGATCAGACTAGAGTAGTTGGCGTTAAAGACCTCCGTAAGTCCCCAAAATCAAGGTATCCCTCCTTGATCATCGGGCTGGTTGTACCAATTGAAGTCCCGGTTAGATTTCCATAACGTTGTGAGAGAAAACCATAGAATATAACGGTGGACATTGAACTGAAACTAGGATCCTATCTCTTGAGCGAATTTGTGATTTAATTAAATCTAAATAACCCAACAAGGAATCCTAAAATTACGCTAAACATCCACTTGTTTGTTTAATCTTTGTACAACTTGTTTGCTAATCTCTGAAAAAAAATCTAATATCATGCTGCTCCGATCAGGTAGGGACTTGAGCGTGGCTCCAGATGCCATGATCAACTACGAGGGAGATGCTAATGCCCCTCGCAATTCTGATTACCATTTCGAGAGCAGGAGAGATGCTGATGCCTCCCGTAATTCTCTTCCTATTCCAGTTCGACATGAGGGGAATGTCTCAACCCCTCTTTATCATCCTCATGATTAATATTCTGATCCTCCCCCGCATGTGCATGCGGTTCCCAACCCTATCTTCGAGGGGGACATGAATCCTGATGATCCCTCATCTTATGATCCCTCGGATCTTGTAAATGATTTGGGAGTTCTTGCCTCCCGTCTGGACCCTCAACAGTTCGAGGCGATCCAGTCCATTCTGAAGGAGAAGACGCCCATACAGTATGCCGAGCCGAACCCTGCGGCTCCCCCTGCCATCCCTCAGCAACCTCCTCATCATCCTCCCTACATTCATCAGGCCATGGAAGGCCTCCATGTCACTTCTCGGCCAGCTGCGCCGCAACTTTCCTCTTCTAGGCAACCGGCCAGACCGCTGATGCCTGCTTATCAAAATGTCCTCGGGCATAGCGGAAGCTCTGCCGAACCTCCTCTTTATTGTCCTCCTTGTCCTACGTACTTCATGTTGGGTTTTCTCGTTTTTTTTCCGGATCGCTCACGCGGCGGAAAACAAAAATATTTACAGCGATCCGTTCCCGTTTCGAAATCTAAAATACAAGATAATCGGATTATCTTTTCTCACCGTGTGCGGATTCGAATCCGCAGCCGTTCGGTTCCGTCGGTGCGACACCGCAAGCCGCGCAAGCGCCCGACCTCTAGCGAAGTCCACGCGATCCTCCTCGCGACGGATATCCTCGAGTTCCTCGTTCTTCGCAGCCCACGAAGCCTCCGCCGGTCGCCGCAATGATCGCCGCAACGCGCGGACGATTTCCCGTTGAACGGGATTCGGAGAAGTGGCGGAGCAGATCTGGATCTGCCTGGGCGTCAAAGAAAGACAGAAACTGAGGAGGGGCGGCTAGGGTTAGCAGAAGCTTGGCTTGCTCAGCCCGTTCGCTATGTTTTATACTAACCGCGCGGTTTTTCATAAAAACCCCCGGTTTGTATAAAACCCACTTATTTATCCATCGCCTTGAGAATCATTTGCGTGTGACCCTCTAGGCCCAAGTACTAGTCCAGGTAGTGGCCCAACAAGCCCAGTGACTCCTCACTGGATTTATTAATTAATTAATAACCCTTTACTAATCAATTAATTAATCGAATTGATGTCGCACATCGAATTCGACCGGGCCTCCGATCACGTTGGGTGCCAAGCAACACCGCGTGAACCCGGAAGGTATTTGGGGTTAAGTAACCCACTCTTGGAACCTTTCCGCCGACAGTTACCGCGTGGATATAATCCTTCATTCGTACAATGCTCTCGAGTCAACTCAGGGTATGGCGAGCTGTCAAATCCTAACCGGTCGACTCACTTGGATTGGATGCCGCTGATGAATATCGGAAAACTCCTTTTCCGATATTATCGTCCGCCCTGGCCAGGGACTTCAGCACATCCTTCCTAGAGCATTCTCTCTCTAAGTACCGAGAGCGAATGATTCCTTATTCACACACAATTCCCTTCGACGGTATTCCGCTGCACCCAATCCTTGGCGTATTAGAATCCCGTGGCTAGAGATTCGTAGACCATGGTCAAAGTACAAAAGTCCACCGCCAAGGTGACCTTGGTGTCTCAGGTCCGAGGACCATCCACACAACTGCGACAATAGAATCAAGCTGGTTGACAGTGAGGTACAATACCATCCAGCGATTCAGTCGGATCAGTTCAGTGAACTCATTCTCCAATGAGCACCTACAGATTCGCCTTAGTGTCTCCACACAAGTGACTTATGAGATCAGTCACCCTCATCATATGAGCAGGAGTAATCTGTACTAGTCTAACCGGATATCCGATGTCCTTCTCGGATATCCTACGACTAGGAACGATTAAGAATATGTGTGTTTAAGTGATCAGTCTCATTAGTATGATCTCATCATAATCTGATCACCATAGCACATATTCACGGACTTCATTATGAAACAATAATTAACGCAATTTACACATAATGAATATTATGCCATTTTATTAATAAATGAACGAGATTTACATTGTTAGATTGGCTTGTAGGCCACCTAAACTAACAATCTCGCACTTGGACTAAAGCCAATCACCTTTATACAATAAGCCCATAGACTCTAGGTGACGCTCAAACACAATTTGAGCCAATGGCTTTGTTAGTGGATCTGCTACATTATTGACGGATGGAACTCTTTCCACTACTACATCTCCTCTGGATATGATCTCTGTGATAAGGTGAAAGCGCCTCAGAATATGCTTCGATTTCTGATGAGACCGTGGCTCTTTCGCTTGCGCAATCGCTCCATTGTTGTCGCACAACAGTGGAACATGCTTAGAGATGCTGGGAACTACGCCGAGGTCGGTGATGAATTTTTTCAACCACACTGCTTCCTTGGCGGCTTCAGCTGCAACGATGTACTCAGCTTCAGTCGTCGAATCTGCAGTGGTTACTTGCTTGGAACTCTTCCAGCACACTGCCCCTCCGTTCAATGTAAACACGAATCCATATGTTGACTTGCTATCATCTGGATCCGATTGGAAACTCAAGTCAGTAAAGCCTCGCAGTTTCAAGTCACCTCCTCCATAGACAAGAAACATATCCTTAGTTCTTCTCAAGTACTTAAGGACGCATTTCACTGCCTTCCAGTGCTCTTCGCCTGGATCAGCCTGAAATCTGCTCGTAACACTTAGAGCAAATGCAACATCAGGCCGTGTACATAGCATGGCATACATGATAGATCATATGGTAGAGGCATAGGGTATTCTATCCATGAATGCCCTCTCATTAGGAGTCTTAGTAGACTGTTCCTTTGAGAGACTAATTCCATGTCTCATTGGTATGAGACCTCTCTTGGAATTTTCCATGCCAAATCTTTTGACTATGGTATCTATGTACAAGGATTGGGTCATTCCAAGCATCCTCTTTGATCTATCTCTATGGATCCGTATTCCCAATACGTAGGATGCTTCTCCCAAATCCTTCATGGAGAAGTTTTTCGATAGCCAGACCTTTACTGATGACATCATAGCTACTTCATTCCCAATGAGTAGTATGTCATCTACGTAAAGAACTAGAAAAGTGACTGCACTCCCACTGGTCTTCTTGTACACACATGGCTCAGTTTCATTCTTAATGAAGTCATAAGACTTGACAGCCTCGTCAAATCTTATGTTACAGCTCCGGGAAACCTGCTTCAGTCCATAAATGGACCTCTAAAGCTTGCACACTTTATCTGAAGATTCTTTGGATGTGAAACCTTCTTGTTATATCATATACACCTCTTCCTCAAGGTTACCATTGAGGAAAGCAGTCTTCACATCCATCTGCCAGATTTCATAATCAAAATGTGCAGCAATGGCGAGTAGAACTCTGATCGACTTTATCATGGCAACTGGTGAGAAAGTCTCGTCATAGTCAATTCCTTGCCTTTGACGATATCCCTTTGCCACCAACCTTGCCTTATAAGTGTCGATCCGTCCATCAGCACCGATCTTTCTCTTAAAGATCCACTTGCAACCGATGGGTACAATACCCTCGGGCAAGTCCTCCAAGTTCCAAACTTGGTTGGTGTACATGGACTGGATTTCTGAGTTCATGGCTTCTCGCCATTTCCCGGCTTCTGGGCCTTCTATGGCCTCCTGGTAGGTTTTCGGATCATCATCCTCATTATATTGTACCTTAGACTTTCCTTCAGCAATATGTCCCACATATCGTTCGGGTAGTCTAGGTACTCTACTAGATCTACGAGGCTCATCTGTGTGTACCTGAACAGATTCAGGAACTGATATCTCATCTGATGATAATGCAGCTGTTTGGGGATCTGGAACCTCTTCCAGTACTATTTTACTCCCATTGTCCTCCTGGAGAAGGTATTCCTCTTCCAGGAAGACAGCTCTCCTAGCAACAACCACCTTCTATTCACCAGGATGGTAAAAATAGTATCCAAAGGTTTCCTTTGGATATCCCACAAACCTGCATTTATCAGTTCGTGATTCCAGCTTGTCTGGATCATGCCTCTTTACATGAGCAGGACAACCCCAGACTTTAACATGTTTAAATTCTGGTTTCCTGCCTTTCCATATCTCATATGGAATAGAGGCCACAGACTTGCTGGATACTCTGTTCAGTAGGTATGCTGCTGACTCTAGAGCATACCCCCAGAGGGACACTGGTAATGTAAGGACTGAGATTTCTGGCTCTGTATTCGGGTCAGGTTCAGGTCGGATCCCTTGGTTTGGACCCTGTGGGGGGTCTTGAGATTGCTGACTGAATGGCGTCAGCACTGCTCGACGCCTTTCAAAAGGCGTCAGGTTGTGTGGACGCCATTTAGGTCTGCATGTTGTTGTGCCACGTGTGCGCCACGTGGGCAGGTTTCGGGGCGCGAGGGTACGGCCCCTGTCAGATTTGTCTGAACGGCGTCCAGCTCGGTCGACGCGTTTCAGACTGCGACACCTGCGGTGTCAGGGTACGGCGCCAGAGCGTTGTCAGTACGGCCTGTCTTGTCGTCTGAACGGCGTCCGTGGTGGGCGACGCGTTTCAGAGCGGTGTCGGTACGGCCGTCCTGTCAGACTGATTGGCGTCTGCCTCGATCGACGCGTTTTAGCGGGATTCTGGTTGACCCCGCGAGCCTCCCCTTCTTTCCCTCATTCTCACCTTCACACTCTCTCTCCTCACCCTCTCCGCCCTCTCCGACGCTCCTCTTCCCCTTCCCTTCCTCTTCTTCCTCTTCCACCACTCCAACACCACCTTACCTCTCACCTCTACCTCCACCACCTCCTTCACGGCGTTCCCTTCTCCGGACGGCGGCCGACGTCCCGGCGGAGTGGCGGCGTCCTCGAGGGTACCGGCGGCGGTGTGCGGTGCGGCGGGACGGCGGCACGGAGCTTGGCGGAGTTCGAGAACCGGTAGGGGGACGAACCTTGCATGTGATGTTCGTGTGATTCTCGGCGTGACGTGGTGTTTGGGGGATAGATTGAGCATGCTTAGGGGGGGATCCCATGTGGGAATGACGGTGTTTGTGATCGTGTTTTCGTAAGCATGATTGTGTGGTTGAGTTTCTCTCCTTCCCCCTTTGATTTTGGGGTTTTCGGGGTGCTTGGGGTTCAAGGGAGAAACCCTCGGTTCGAACCAGGGAACCTGGTTTCTGCCGCTAAACGGCGTCGTCCCTGGTCGACGCCTTTCAAAGGGCGTCTAGGCCGTACGACGCCTTTTAGGGGCAGAAATCCCCCTATTCGAGGCCTCATTAAAATAGAGTTCCTGGCGCTAAATGACGTCATGGGTGGACGACGCCTTTTAAAAAGGACGTCGGGCCACCATGACGCCATTTAGGCAGGAAATCGCCCCGCTTGAGTGTTGAAATTCTGGGTTTTTAATGTGAATAGCGTCGATGGTTGCGGACGCGTTTCAAAGGGCGTCTCCCTGTGAAGACGCGTTTCAAGCAATAATCTGACGTTTAACTGAACCTATCTGAGGGACTTGAATGGCGTCGACCTCGGTCGACGCGATTCAAGACAGAAGTGTTATATTGCTGGTTTCAGCATGTGTTTCACTGTTGAAGGTTCTGAGGCATGTTTGATGTTGTACACTGGGATTGAGGACTTATGTGTGAGTGGAATTACAGCATGTTAATTGTGTATGTGTGTGTGCCTGTACGAATATGGATTCGGAATGACTGTGGTTTCCGTTTGTCACCATGGGCTGATGGGAGAAGGGCCATGGTGTCTGTGAGGAGGGGTGCTTGTTGTGTTTTACCCTTGGCTGAGATAGGCAGAACCACCTTGAGCCCGTCGGGCCGGAGTAGCTGGTGTGCTATCCGAGGGGTTGCTGTTCGGTCTCAGCGGGTCGGGGTTTCCCTTGGTTGTTGTGACAGCTTCTGGCGTGTTTCTTGCTGTGGAGCTGGTGGTGTTTCTGGTGGGAGTTGGTTTACCCTTTAGCCAGTGGGCCTGATGTGACCTTTGATCAAGGTTACGAGTGGTACCTATAGCCCTTGGCCTGACGCAGCCCGGGAGAGTTGGGTTTGTGGGTAGTTCCTGTAGCTTCGGCTTGACGGGGGTTCGCCGTTCCCCAGGGCCCTCCTGAAGCGCTGAGGCCTAGCGTGGAGGCAATCCGGACGGTAGGACAGTAGTCTAGACTGCTTGTGTGCACACGTAGCTGGCAGTGGCGGTACACTGAGTCCAGCTAGTCCTAGTTTGGCTCACTGCCTCACCCTACAGTGCCCCGGAACACTGTAGGGGTGGACAGGCGTGAGCAGTGGTGGTAGTGTTGGGAGGCGACGTTCGACTTCGGTCGACAGTGTGGTTTAGTCGCTTCGTGGACTTTGACTGTGAGTCGTGGCTCTGTGTTGGGTTTTACGGGTTACTTAGAATGGTTCTTGTTACACTGCTTACCGTGCGTTTCATATCAGAGTTGGGTGCTGTGTTTACTGCTTTACTTAATTGCCATATATTCCTGTTGTTACACTTGTGGGTGTGTGAGTGGGAGGCAGGGGATCGGATGATCCCTACTGAGCCCATTTCTGGTGTGGCTCACTCCCTGCGGTTTCAGGTGTGGACCTCGAGGCGAGCGGAAGCGTGGAGTCTTCTTGGTGTGCGGACCAGCAGTTGTCTTAGTTCCGGGGTATGCCCCGATGTTGTTGTACTTTCTTCTGCCTGTACTTATTTAATTGTTGGACATGTAATTATTGTTGGACTGTATACGGACATTGTTATTTTCCTTCCTGCGCACTTGCTTATCTTTGTAGTCCGTGAGATTGTCATATTTAATCTTGCTTAGCACTTACTCCTCCAGACGTGTTGTGTAAGATCCGGGTGTGAACCCGCAGTTAATGGGCCGACATCCATTTAGTGACCGGGTCTCCGGTCATAGGATGGCGGGTCGTTACAGTTGGTATCAGAGCTCAGTCTGGTCGAGTATGTGATAAACTGGGTTAGATATTATAGTTCAACAATAAGAACGAGTCGGTACAGGCGATGGCTGCTGGTGTAGATTGATAGGATTTGACGTGTTTTGGTTCGATTTGCGTGCTGTGGGGCAGCGATGGCGCCGAAGCGGAGAGCTCCGGTGGCTCGGGGTGCGAGAGCAGATGATGGTGGTTCAGGAGCAGAGGGGCATGATGTGGATCGTTTCAGGGAAACTGTGTTTGGGGCTACGTCTAGACACCGGCAAGGAGTTGGGAGTGAGGGATCCAATTCCCGAGACGGTCAGTCTACGGTACTAGAGAGGTTCTTGAAGTTGAAGACCCCTTCTTTCACAGGACGGCCAGTCTCGGACGAGGCAGCCCTTTGGATTAAGGAATTGGAGAAGGCATTTGATGTTCTTGAGTGTGCTGAGAATGATAAGACTTTGTTGGCGACTTACTTATTGAAGGACAATGCATTTGAGTGGTGGGTCGCGACTAGAGGAATGATGTTTGCAGATAGGTCCTTGAGAGAGATCCCTTGGGAGATGTTTGTGAAAGAATTTAGCGGACAGTACTTTTCGAGGCACGTTCGGAAGACGAAGGCAATGGAGTTTATGGAATTGGTACAGGATGATATGTCGGTTTTAGAATACCAAGCGAAGTTTGTGGCTCTTGGAAGATTCGCACCACATATAACTGAGCACGAGGAAATTACCACAGAGAGATTCGTGGACGGACTTCAGTATGATCTAAGGTCAATGGTGGCGCGGCAGCGGTGGAGACTCAATTCCAGCAGATGGCGAGAGAATTGGAGCGTTCGGCACGAGGGAAGCAGCAAGGCAGGAGCAGATCAACGATCTTTTCGTCAGACGGTCCGAGTTCCTTCGAGTTCAGGTCCCAAGAGATGCCTTGTGGTGAGGGCAGCAAGGGTCCGATTCATCAGATGCAGTCGGTGGCTAGTAGGCAGCAGGGAGCAAGGCAGGATGCGGTAGGTCATTGTTCCCTTTGTAGTGGTCATCATGGCAGTCGGACGTGTCCATTGGTCACTAGTGGCTGTTTTGGCTGTGGTAAGAAGGGGCATTTTCTGAGAAACTGTCCCCAGAAGAACCAGGCAGGTCAGGGGCCGAGCGGTTAGTGAGTGTTCGAGATGTGATTGGAGTCACGTCTCCTTGTGGAGGTCCGAGAGGTTGTGCTAGGAGAGCACTTTTATTTTGTCTTTTCGGAGGTGGTTGTGAACTCGTGTGGCATTTGTATGTATTTGGGTTGGTGGAGAAATCGGTTTCGTGATTTGGGTCTTGCTAGTGTGTGGATATTGTGATCTATCAGCTTTTGTCAGAATTGAGAATCTTGGTTAGCTTGATGTGATGTGATTAGCTAATTATGTGGAGCCTTGTGTGTGTGATTGGTGAGATTGATTGTTATGATCGGTGTGTGTCGGCGTGTGATGGTCAACCGAGTTGAGTGTTGAGCGGTTGCAATTTCGAGGACGAAATTCTTTTAAGGGGGGGAGAATGTAAGGACTGAGATTTCGGGCTCTGTATTCGGGTCAGGTTCGGGTCGGATCCCTTGGTTTGGACCCTGTGGGGGGTCTTGAGATTGCTGACTGAATGGCGTCAGCACTGCTCGACGCCTTTCAAAAGGCGTCAGGTTGTGTGGACGCCATTTAGGTCTGCAGGTTGTTGTGCCACGTGTGCGCCACGTGGGCAGGTTTCGGGCCGCGAGGGTACGGCCCCTGTCAGATTTGTCTGAACGGCGTCCAGCTCGGTCGACGCGTTTCAGACTGCGACACCTGCGGTGTCAGGGTACGGCGCCAGAGCGTTGTCAGTACGGCCTGTCTTGTCGTCTGAACGGCGTCCGTGGTGGGCGACGCGTTTCAGAGCGGTGTCGGTACGGCCGTCCTGTCAGACTGATTGGCGTCTGCCTCGATCGACGCGTTTTAGCGGGATTCTGGTTGACCCCGCGAGCCTCCCCTTCTTTCCCTCATTCTCACCTTCACACTCTCTCTCCTCACCCTCTCCGCCCTCTCCGACGCTCCTCTTCCCCTTCCCTTCCTCTTCTTCCTCTTCCACCACTCCAACACCACCTTACCTCTCACCTCTACCTCCACCACCTCCTTCACGGCGTTCCCTTCTCCGGACGGCGGCCGACGTCCCGGCGGAGTGGCGGCGTCCTCGAGGGTACCGGCGGCGGTGTGCGGTGCGGCGGGACGGCGGCACGGAGCTTGGCGGAGTTCGAGAACCGGTAGGGGGACGAACCTTGCATGTGATGTTCGTGTGATTCTCGGCGTGACGTGGTGTTTGGGGGATAGATTGAGCATGCTTAGGGGGGGATCCCATGTGGGAATGACGGTGTTTGTGATCGTGTTTTCGTAAGCATGATTGTGTGGTTGAGCTTCTCTCCTTCCCCCTTTGATTTTGGGGTTTTCGGGGTGCTTGGGGTTCAAGGGAGAAACCCTCGGTTCGAACCAGGGAACCTGGTTTCTGGCGCTAAACGGCGTCGTCCCTGGTCGACGCCTTTCAAAGGACGTCTAGGCCGTACGACGCCTTTTAGGGGCAGAAATCCCCCTATTCGAGGCCTCATTAAAATAGAGTTCCTGGCGCTAAATGACGTCATGGGTGGACGACGCCTTTTAAAAAGGACGTCGGGCCACCATGACGCCATTTAGGCAGGAAATCGCCCCGCTTGAGTGTTGAAATTCTGGGTTTTTAATGTGAATAGCGTCGATGGTTGCGGACGCGTTTCAAAGGGCGTCTCCCTGTGAAGACGCGTTTCAAGGAATAATCTGACGTTTAACTGAACCTGTCTGAGGGACTTGAATGGCGTCGACCTCGGTCGACGCGATTCAAGACAGAAGTGTTATATTGCTGGTTTCAGCATGTGTTTCACTGTTGAAGGTTCTGAGGCATGTTTGATGTTGTACACTGGGATTGAGGACTTATGTGTGAGTGGAATTACAGCATGTTAATTGTGTATGTGTGTGTGCCTGTACGAATATGGATTCGGAATGACTGTGGTTTCCGTTTGTCACCATGGGCTGATGGGAGAAGGGCCATGGTGTCTGTGAGGAGGGGTGCTTGTTGTGTTTTACCCTTGGCTGAGATAGGCAGAACCACCTTGAGCCCGTCGGGCCGGAGTAGCTGGTGTGCTATCCGAGGGGTTGCTGTTCGGTCTCAGCGGGTCGGGGTTTCCCTTGGTTGTCGTGACAGCTTCTGGCGTGTTTCTTGCTGTGGAGCTGGTGGTGTTTCTGGTGGGAGTTGGTTTACCCTTTAGCCAGTGGGCCTGATGTGACCTTTGATCAAGGTTACGAGTGGTACCTATAGCCCTTGGCCTGACGCAGCCCGGGAGAGTTGGGTTTGTGGGTAGTTCCTGTAGCTTCGGCTTGACGGGGGTTCGTCGATCCCCAGGGCCCTCCTGAAGCGCTGAGGCCTAGCGTGGAGGCAATCCGGACGGTAGGACAGTAGTCTGGACTGCTTGTGTGCACACGTAGCTGGCAGTGGCGGTACACTGAGTCCAGCTAGTCCTAGTTTGGCTCACTGCCTCACCCTACAGTGCCCCGGAACACTGTAGGGGTGGACAGGCGTGAGCAGTGGTGGTAGTGTTGGGAGGCGACGTTCGACTTCAGTCGACAGTGTGGTTTAGTCGCTTCGTGGACTTTGACTGTGAGTCGTGGCTCTGTGTTGGGTTTTACGGGTTACTTAGAATGGTTCTTGTTACTCTGCTTACCGTGCGTTTCATATCAGAGTTGGGTGCTGTGTTTACTGCTTTATATTCTTGTTGTTACACTTGTGGGTGTGTGAGTGGGAGGCAGGGGATCGGATGATCCCTACTGAGCCCATTTCTGGTGTGGCTCACTCCCTGCGGTTTCAGGTGTGGACCTCGAGGCGAGCGGAAGCGTGGAGTCTTCTTGGTATGCGGACCAGCAGTTGTCTTAGTTCCGGGGTATGCCCCGATGTTGTTGTACTTTCTTCTGCCTGTACTTATTTAATTGTTGGACATGTAATTATTGTTGGACTGTATACGGACATTGTTATTTTCCTTCCTGCGCACTTGCTTATCTTTGTAGTCCGTGAGATTGTCATATTTAATCTTGCTTAGCACTTACTCCTCCAGACGTGTTGTGTAAGATCCGGGTGTGAACCCGCAGTTAATGGGCCGACATCCATTTAGTGACCGGGTCTCCGGTCATAGGATGGCGGGTCGTTACAGGTAATCCTGAATAACTCATCATAGATCGCACCATGTCCAACAAAGTGCGATTCCTCCTTTGTAATACACCATTCATCTGTGGTGTATATGGAGGGGTCAGTTGAGAAAGGATACCATTATCCTTTAAGAATTGTATGACGTTGGTAGTCAAGTATTCTCCTCCTCGATCTGATCGAAGAGCTTTAATACTCTTTCCTAACTGCTTCTCTACCTCATTCTTGAACTCCTTGAACTTCTCAAATGCTTCCGACTTGTACTTCATTTAGTACACATAGCCGAATGTTGAGAAGTCATCGGTGAACGTGATGAAGTAAGAAAAGCCACCTTTGGCTTGGGTGGACATTGGACCATATACATCTGAATGTATTAGTTCCGAAATATCCTTGGCACGTTCTCCATGTCCACTAAATGGAGATTTTGCCATCTTTCCCATAAGGCAGGATTCGCATGTTGCAAACGATTCATAATCGAATGTTGTTAAGTAACCATGCTTGTGCAACTTTTGCAACCTGCTTTTGCTAATGTGCCCAAGTCTACAATGCCACATGTAGGCTTGGTTCACACAATTCTTGCTCTTCTTAAGAGCATTATCAATCTGAAGATTGTAATAAGAGACATCTAATAGATATAGACTGTTGACTAAAGATGCCGAAGCTATTGATTTATTACCATAATAAATCGAACAATTTCTATTCTCAATAGTCAACCTATATCCTATCTTGTCCAAACAAGATATTGATATGATGTTCTTTATTATGCTAGGAACATAACAACAATCCTCTAATAGTAAGGTGTCTCCCGATGGAAGTCTGAGGTTTGCTGTCCCCACAACAATCGCCGCATCTTTTGCGCCGTTTCCTAGCCTCAATTCCACCTCACCTTGTCTCAGCTTGCGCTTACTTGTCAGCATCTGCACATCATGGCAGATATGATAAGCACATCCGGTATCCAATACCCAAGATGTGGAATCTCTAACTGACAAGTTGATATCTATCATATAAATATCTGAAGCTTCAGACAGCTTCACCTTTCTATGAGCTTTATCATGAAGGAACTCTTTGCAGTTCCTCTTCCAGTGATCATACTGCTTATAATAGAAGCAGTCACCTTTCACTACTCCTTTGCTTTTGTCCTTTGATCTTTTATCGTTAGCTGTCATCTCTGCTTCAGGGGCATCTAATGCCGATTCAGCAAGAGAATCAGCTCCAGGGACAAAGTCAATGCGCTCAGATCTGAAGACATTCTTCAGGCTTCTGAACCAATCTGAGTAGATCAGGTAAGTCAAAATGGCATCAAGTATGCCACGGAGTGGGTTATTCGACGACATAGTTCCTACAGGAGATAAGTAAAATTTATATAGCAGATGTTCAATTATTAAAGTTTAAAACCAGACATGGTCTTTTGTTCAAGTTTAACTCCCACTAATTTTCGACGGACTGTATAACCCTCAGTCATACAGAACGGGAGACGCCGACAGTCTCCTAGTGGGGATCAGAATCTCAATGACTTGCACTACAGCCTTGTGGATAGCACAACAAACTGTAATACAATCAGAGAGAACCCAACTCATGGGACTTGCAACTCCTTGCAATATCTGATCATAGCTTCGGTCCCCAGAGATTTAATGGCCTTGTGGATAGCACAACAAACCACTAATTCTGGTCTAAGCTAACCATCATTACGCGATGAGCATAGATTTGCATGCAGCCCTTGTAGATAGCACAACAAAGCTACATGGTTCCTCTACCCCGATCTATAGGCATCTAATGCCATAGCCACAGTTTCACCTCCCAATTAAGCAGGCCTTGTGGATAGCACAACAAACCTGCCTAAAGTGATTCGAATCCTATGACTATAACGATGGTGGACCACGCGGTAAGTTCTTAACTACTTGCGTTACGGCTTAGAGTTTATCTGAGGGTATTTAGATAACTTTTATCTTGGTCTCTCCTAGGTGATAGTATATAGATATATCATATATATTTATTAAATACTATAACCTGCTTTGATTCATAATCAAAAGAACAACAATGCATCTCATACATGTCATTAGTGTGGTCATGGATAGCACAGTGGGTTTGACTGGAGCCAACAGTCAAACGCACACACAATCTAATTATAACATTTACATTAGATATCCCGCAATCACATAGGCAAGAGATCTCCATCTTTTCGCCTTCCTGGTTGCAGTTGTGGATCGTCCTCGCTCCTTCCTCGGTTGCCTCGATCAGATTACATTTAAATTCTAGAATTTACAGGTAAATTGAAGAAGGTCTTATGGCGAGTACAAGAGAGAGAGGGAGGTAGAAATACATCGGAGTATGAGAGAGAGAGGTGCGCAGACCTCTATTTATTAACAATTAATAAACAATCATACATCCACGATCCACACAATCCATTCATCGCATGAACAATTAAATAAGTGCATATCTGTAACGACCCGCCACCCTATAATTGGGGATCCGATTACTAAATGGGTACCGAATTATTAATTTGGAACCAAACCAGGATCTAATCAAGTCTGGGAGATAAATAATAAACTAAGCTAAACATTCACATCGCATTGAACTGAAATATAAGTGCAGGAATTAAAAATTATTACAATGCGACTCGATACAGCAAATAATTACATACTCCAACAGAAAAGAAATAATTAAACGTACAGGCCAGAAATAAAATAACAACTACGTCGGGGCATACCCCGGAATAACTGCTGACGATGCTCAACTCACGGCCGCACTCTCCTCGCTAGGTCTGCTGAGAGTCCTCACCTGAAAACCGCAGGGGGGTGAGTCTCAAAGACAAGACTCAGTAGGGATCCTTCGATCCCCACTGCCCACGCACACACCCACAAGTGCAAGGTACAGCTAACGGTAAAGTGATAAACACAGGAGGTACAATTCCTAATTCTTAACGTGAAATCACATGCAGTCGAAATATAATAAACATGCATATTTTAAACCAGCCGACTAGGGAACCCACAACTGTCGTCTCGATAGAACTCGCTAACCACACAACAACGGTGGGAAAACTTCGACCCGCTGAGACCAAGCAGTAACCCCTCGGATAGCACACTAGCTACTCCGGCCCAACCGGCTCAAGTGGTTACTCCTTCCCTCAGCATGAGTGACTCTCCGAATGTACCACTCCGACACCGGTACTAGCTGACCCCGGAGTTCACCAGGTGACCTTCTCTCACTAGGCGTCACCCCGCCCACGCCCCCACCGGCGCTGTGCTCACGCCCCCACCAGCACAGGGTGATAAAGCGCTACAATGTCACTCCAGGTCCACAGTAACACAAAACCCAGCAAGTACGATCCGGTCACGTGAAAAGTCCGCGATTGCATAACATACACGTAGCATCGTCCGGTCATGAAGAATCTATCTCTACCGGGTACACTAAAACATGCACTAACCATCCATCTAACATTATGAACACATTTTACTGGCATGAATTAGTGAGGTTCTGTCTTGAATCGCGTCTCCCAAGGTCGACGCCATTCAAGCTCCATGTACAGGTTCATGTAAAACAGTCTTCAGAATTAGGCCCTAAAAGGCGTCGACACCAGTGGTCGCCTTTTAAAAGGCGTCGACATCCTCAGACGCCATTCAACACAGAAATCCAGAAATTCCAAAGAAACCAACCAGGAGATTTCTGCCTTAAAAGGCGTCATGGCTGCCCGACGCTATTCAAAAACGTGTCGCCGACCCATGACGTCTTTTAGTCTCAGAATCCCGAACTGGCAAACTCTCAGTCAGGCGATTCCTGTCTAAAAGGCGTCGCGATGGTCCGACGCCCTTCAAAAAGGCGTCGCCCATGCACGACGTCTTTTAACCCTAGGAACCAGAGTTTCCATGAGCCCGAGGGCTCCCTTTTCAACCCAAATAACCCCATAATCACCCAAAAACGGAGGAGAAAGAGGGGCAATACAATTCATAGGAAATCACATTCATAGCAAAACCCCCATATCATCAAAAGAACACCTAAACATGCTCATTCTACCCCCCGAAACCAAAGATCCATAACAAGCTTAAACGGGGAAAAACATAGTTTGAACACAATACTAAGGGAACCGTCACCCTACCGGATACTTGAACGCCTCCGAGCTTCAAGCCGTCCACCCGACTCGCCCCACGCCGCCGCCGGTACCGCCGTGGTCGTCCTTGCTCCACCGTGACGTCGGCCGCCGTCCGGAGAGTAAAACGCCGCAGTGGAGGTGGAGGTGGTAGTGGTAGGAGCTAGGTAGAGGATGGAGTGGAGGGAGAGATGAAACGGTGGGAGGAAAAGAGGGAGGAGGAGGGATCGCCGCCGAGTTCGTCGGAAGGGAAAGAGAGGAAGAGAGGAGAAAAATGAGGGAAAGAAGGAGGGCTCGCGGGGTTAACCAGAGATTGGCTAAAACGCGTCGACATCCACGGACGCCTATCAGTTGATGTGACGGCTGCTCTGACAAGACTCTGAAACACGTCGTTTAAGGCAGACGCCGTTCAGACGGCATGTCAGGGCCGTACTCTGACAAACCCAGAGTCGCAGTCTGAAAGGCGTCAACACACGTGGACGCCGTTCAGGCGACATGACAGGGCCGTACCCTCGCGGCCCGAAGCTAGCCCACGTGGCACCCACGTGGCAGAACCTGAAACGCGTCTGCGACGGTGGACGCCGTTTAAAACGCGTTTCGATGTCCTGACGCGAATCGCCACAGAACCTCAGTCCTCACTAAGGTTCGAACTACAGGGTCCGACCCCGAAAACCGGATCCGAAAGTCACGATCCTTACAATCTCCCCCCCTTAAAAGAATTTTGCCCCCGAAATTGACTGCTTAGAATTAACAAGGTCAAAACAGGGATACAAGTTCACAAGGAAGCTTACGAAAAGAGGTAAGGGAACTGCTCCCGCATCTCATCCTCTCGCTCCCAGGTTGCCTCACCTCCGGAGCGGTACTGCCAAATCACTTTGACCAACGGTACAATCTTGTTCCGCAGGACCTGTTCTCTGCGATCCTCAATACGAACAGGATATTCTGGAAAGGACAGGTCCTCAGCGACCTCCAACTCTGAAAAATCCAATACATGGGACGGATCCTGAACATACTTTCTCAGTAAGGAAACGTGGAACATATCGTGCACCCCTGCAAGACTGGGCGGCGAGGCCAGCTGATACGTGGTTTCCCCAATCCGAGCAAGGATGGGGAAAGGCCCAATATATCGTGGACTCAGCTTGCCTCGCTTCCCGAATCTCATCACACCCTTGGAGGGTGAGACTCGGAGAAACACGTGGTCCCCAGCTTCAAACTCAAGTGGTCTCCGTCGGATGTCAGCATAACTTTTCTGCCTACTCTGAGCTGCGGTCAACCTCTGCCGAACTGTCCTGGCAATCTCAGCACACTGCTGTACTAACTCAGGTCCCGCTTGTAGGCGCCCCGGAACGTCTCCCCGCCGCGGTTGCGGGCTTCGGGCGAGGGTTCCTCTCCGTTCGTCTTAGCACTGTGGCGATTTAAAGGGGGTTAGAAATAAAGTGTGATCGCCAGGAGCATTACCTTATGGTTCCTGTGCTCCGCAGGATGGTGAGGATGTGATCGCGTTCTGTGGGAGCGGGAGATGCTGGTTCCTCCTCTTCCTCCGGCCGGCCAGAGGAGGAGAGCCCGGTACTCTGCATGCGTGAATGTGGTAAGGATCCCCTGAAAATAATAAACAAAACACAGAATAACCCGATTAGGAATATTTGGTGCAGAATCTATCCATAAAGACGCAAAGAACTAGCTAAAATCAGGAGGGAACGCACCGGATGGGTGGTGGGGAGGGAAGGTGACCATGTATTATGGCCACCCACCTCCCGTTTTTTTTAAAACATCTGTGCGGGGGTAAGAACCACTAGGTCATCTTACGTGCATGCATGCAAATGAGGAGGGTTGTGCGTGTGAAGAGTGAAGTGGTATTGCCAATGTAAAAAAAAAAAAAAAAAGAGTAAAAGGGAGAGGTTAGAAAGGCAAGCCCGTTTCAGAATGCAGCCTGAGCCTTCCCCTTGGGAGTCTCCTCGCCAACCTCCAGAAAGTCCTCCTCCAGGAATCCTTCAGAATCCTTCACTTAAAATCCTTTTCTCCCAATCCCTCTTCTTCTTAACCCGAAGTCCTTAAACCCCTGCTCGAGAGGATGTGGGGGGGTTTAAATAGGCGGAGGAAAAAGGGGAGAAAACAGGGGTCTAAATCCCCGTAAATCACCCTTCAACCAATAGGGAGTGGTCAAGGGTTAGAGGTAGTGGACGCGGCAGTCGCCGGAGTGGGGAGTGGTCGGAGTAGTGGGGAACGAGGGCGGCGAGTGGAGGAGATCGTGGGGAAGACGGAGTCAAGGGGGTGGTTAAGGAGTGGACGGCTAGGTGACATGCCTTCCATTCTTGTGGTGGAAGGCGGCCCGGCTGGCCTTCGAAGGGGGTGGAAGGCGAGGGGTGGCCTTCGAAGGAGGTGGAAGGCAAGGGGTGGCCTTCGAAGGAGGTGGAAGGCAAGGGGGTTGGCCTTCCACGAAAAGGTGGTAAAAAGTGAAAAAGGTGACTGAAACGGTGGAAGGCGAGGTAGCTGGCCTTCGAAGGTGGTGGAAGGCGGGGGGTGGCCTTCGAAGGAGGTGGAAGGCAAGGGGGTTGGCCTTCCACGAAAAGGTGGTAAAAAGTGAAAAAGGTGACTGAAACGGTGGAAGGCGAGGTAGCTGGCCTTCGAAGGTGGTGGAAGGCGGGGGGTGGCCTTCGAAGGTGGTGGAAGGCAAGGGGGCTGGCCTTCCACGAAAAGGTGAAAAGAGGGCCAAAAGGGTGGAAGGCAAGGTGGCTGGCCTTCGAAGGTGGTGGAAGGCGAGGGGTGGCCTTCGAAGGTGGTGGAAGGCAATGGGGCTGGCCTTCCACGAAAAGGTGAAAATGGTCGGGATTTGGCTAATGGGCCTGGCTGGTAGTGGGCTGAGATGGCTGAAATGAGGGGATTTTGGTGATGACGGGCTAATGGTGGGTTAGGTTCATGACCAAAAAGGTGGTCCAAAATCGGTGTCTACAAATGCCCCTCCGGGACACCTATTTTGCAGTGGAGTGGGACGGAATGATAAATAGGTGTTCCGGAAATCGAGACTGATTTTGGACAGCCCGAAAAGGAGTGAGCTATCCCCAGGGATGATATGCGAATGCGGCAAATGCATGAAGGCTGGCTATTTGAGTTGCAAGAGTGGTTTAAGAAAAGGAACAAAGTTCAGTACTAGAGAATCACAGTCCGTGGGACCCCCGGGTGCTAGAACCGCGAGGCCTTGGCATACCAGAATATAGCGATCTGGCCCAAGGGGATCTCGAGCATGAAAGGTGTAGGAGTGTGACTTGAAGAACTCTCGACACAACGGGCGCGCGGTGGCCTGGCGCATCAGGGCATCGCCAAGTGAGAGACTCTCAAGCACACTTGCTGAAAAATGGAGAAAGGGGTCTTGCAATTCAAAGGGCTAACAGACACACAACTGCCAGAATCACAGATCAGCAATGGGTGAAGCAAAGTGATGAATGATGGTCATTGCCCCTAGGGCGAGGATGAATGCTTATGCAAATGCATGTTGGTTTAAAATTAAAATAAATTCCTAATGCAATTCCTAATGCAAACAGGAGGAATTTATTGGCCAATCGAATAACTTGGGGAATATAGACTCCTCATTGTTTTGTTTTAAAGAGGAACTCAGAGTCTATACGCCCGAAGCTATTAGCCTCCTGTGTCTTCGATGCTACTTGCTTCGGATTCCCTGCAGCTGCAAGAACGCACATCAGCAATGTTCATATTTTCAATAATCTCAACATTACATATTGAATTGCAGGAAGATAAGAAGCAAATGTTTCGTTTCGAGTCGAAGCCGATATGGAAGATATGGCTATTCCATAGGTAGAATGCCAATCCAATATGGCTTCGACTCGAATTTCATGATGAGCCATTAATTCATTTGATGAAGGTGGTCTCCTTCATTGTGAGGTGAGGTTACCTCCTCGAAGAGAAGGGAGAAAGGCATCTTGTCCTCTTCGTGGATGGGCTTTTCCTTTAAGGTGGTAGAAGGCCAGGTGGCTTGCCTTCCATGAAAAGGTGGAAGGCCAGCTAGCCTGCCTTCCACTAAGTGGTAGAAGGCAAAGGGCATGCCGTCCACAAAAGGGAAGAAAAAGTGATATGCATGCCTCTCCGTCTTTTGTGGAATGTGGAAAGGGTTGAGGTTATCCCGTGACTTTTAAAAGAGAGGGTTGTCGCGGGGCCTTCTTCCAGAACTCTACTTTTCTGTGAAAGGATGGCTTCGTCTTCTGCTACTGCCAAGGGGCCTCAAGTTCTGTCTGATGTGGATGGCCATCTCAGCAATCTGGTGGCCCACGGACAGGTATGCTCGAATCTTTATTTGTTCGTCTCGCCTCTCTCTTCTCTTTGTTGATTTTTTGGTTACCTTGCAGCCCCTCCCAAAGTTTCCCGATGCTAGGCATACCCGCAAATATGCCTCGCTCGCAGCCCTGTAGGAGGTGATAACGTTGAGCATGAGGGTGTACATGCATAGATGGAATTTGACCCGTTCTATCGTGTTTGCGAAATGGTTTACTACCATCCACTGGCACTGGGAAGGGCTGGGTGCGCTGCTGGAGCTGTGGCATCCGGAAACACACACATTTGTGTTCCGAGAGTTCGAGGCAACAGTCTTGCTAGAGGAGGTGGAGACCTTCTATGGTTGGGAGGGCCTAGCCGCCGGTGATCCCTCTGGTTTGCCTGCATGGGAAGAGATTTTTGCTGATATTGTGCAGGACAAGCGGGAAATATGTCGCATGACTAACAGCCGAGGGATCCTCGTCGACCGCCTGGCATATTGGTTGATCCGGGAAATTAAGCGCAAGGTGGTCGAATATGAAAGGCTGATGCGAGGCTTGTGTCTAGTCCTTGGGGGAGTCCTGTGGTTTCCCACTACAGGCTCGGTGCTAGAGAAGGAATATGTGAGCGTGCTGAGTTTACCGTGGAGAGGCCACTCTCTTGCCCCGGTGATCTTGTCACACCTGTACAGAGGACTCAGCCATATGAGCATGGGGCAATCTGTGAGGGGAAGTTTGTTCACTTTGCAACTATGGATGGAGATGCATGTATCTTTCGATTTTGATGAAAGTGTAACCTCTGCGTCGAGGATATTCCAGCACAGCGCGTGGTACCCTGCACGCTCGCTCCTTGGCCCCGAGGATCAAGTCAGGTGTCTCACGGCTCATCTGAAGACGCGGGACGACTGGCGTGATTACCTAAACTTCCTGCTTGTGGAGAACTTCATATTTGTTCCAATGGTCCTTCGAAACATGGAGTTCACCACAAGGGCTTCTCGCGATCGTGAGTTATGGCTGATTGGCCCTGATGAGTTAGCCGTGTATCAAGGACATCGCTGTCATCTTCAGATCGGCGTTCCCAGACAAGTACCGCTCCCTGCCTTACATGACACCCTGATCGTGCCACGACACACTGGATATGTGAGAGAGGCTCAAGCGCTGGAGCGGCTTCGACGTGCATGGCGGCGTCACTCCAGATTCACCAAGGCACATCTTGACGTAGCAGAGGCTTCAAATGAAATCACAAAATATGTAGGCTATTTAGCCAATATCCGTCTTGCTGTCTGTGCCTTTTTTATGGGGCGCAGAGCGTTGGAATAATGTAGCCTTTCAATTTTCAATGAATAATATCAATTTCTTATTTTTCCCTGAAATTCCTTTCACATATGTGAGCAATCTGCCTCCGAATGGCTAACTCTCTGTTTGATTGACTCTGGATAGTAGGCTCCTGGATGTCCGAGCGGGCGGGCGGCCAGCACGTGGCCGTCAGTGCGGGTGGACGGCCAGCGCGTGGCCGTCTGTGTTGGCCACGCGCCGGTGGACGGCCAGCGCATGGCCGTCCACGCCAGCGGACGGCCAGAGAGTGGCCGTCCGTGCGGGTGGACGGCCAGTGCGTGGCCGTCCGTGTTGGCCACGCGCCGGCGGACGGCCAGCGCATGGCCGTCCTCTTGGGGTTTAAGAGGACTTAACCCGGCATTCTCTTCTTTCTCTTTGCTCTTCTTCTCTTTGCTCTTCTTCTTCTCTCTGCTTCCTCAATCCTTCGAACTCTCCATGGCGAGGGTATGGCTTCCCCGTGCTCTTAGGAGGAGGAGGGCCGGCGGCGGCGATGGCGCGGGCTGCAGCGGCGGCGGCGGCGGAGACGAGGACGTCCGCGGAGGTGACGCCGAGGTCATCCGCGGCGGCGAAGAGGAAGCTGTTAGCGGGGGCAGCGGTGGCGGTAGCGACGCCGGAGAGGAAGGAGAAGAGGAGGAAGACACGACGGCGGCAGCGGAGGAGGATGAGGGGGATGACAGTGGTGATGGTGAGGAGGAAGAAGGAGACGGTGACGGAGAGGACGGTGGCAACAGGGAGGCGCCCCCGAAGAAGAAGGTGAGTTTTTTATTTTTATTTCTTTCATTGAAGCATAGGGAGGGCGGCCGGCGGAGCCGCCGTCCGCCAGGACGGGCGGCGGGCCGCCCCGCCGTCCGCCTGGGTGGACGGCTGGCCTGCTCGCCGTCCGGCCAGGCGGGCGACAGGCCATCCCGCCGTCCGGCCAGGTGGAGGCTCAAATGCTTATGCCCTTATTTTCTGATATTGTTTTGGATTTTTCAGGGTCCTCAGAGAGTCCGAGGCCGTGTTTCATGGGAGCTGGTCTGGGCCTGGTATCACACACTGCCTGATCGGCTCATCTTCCAAGTGGATGCTTTCGGGTTTGGGCCACTGTTCCGGGTCCGACCGTTCATGGTGGATGCGCCCTTCCTAGTGGCTCTCAGGGAGCGCTGGGACGACAGATGCAGGGCCTTCGTCATGCCTTGGGGACACATGCTGCCCACGCTGGAGGACGTCTCCTTCTTGACGGGCCTGCCAGTTATTGGAGATCCAGTAGTGGGTCCCGAGCTTAGGGACTACAGGCAGTTGTCCGATCGACTCCTAGGCGAGGGATACTACAGGATCCAGGGGGCACTGTCCCACATACCTCTTGGGTACTTCGCCCGATCTGTGGGGTTGAGCCGGGTGAGGCGGATGCCGAGTGAAACCTTGGAGGCTTTCGCAGAGAGAGTGGAAACACTCCTGGATTTGGATGGCCGATCGGATGATGAGAACCTGCGGATCTTCCTCCTGTTCTTCTTTGGAAGGCTGTTGTTTGCCATAGCTTCAGATAGAGTTAATCTGAAGTACTTGCCACTACTAGAGGACCTTCAGGCGGCGAAGAAGATGGCGTGGGGAGCTGCCATGCTGGGTCATCTTCTCTCCCACCTGGTGAGCTACCGCCAGGGTTCTGCCAACTTGGGTGGGTTCACCCCTTTTCTCCAGGTAATCCTCTTAGCTGTGGTTCTCCATCCTTATGTTGATTGGTACTGACTGTATTATCTCTTGCAGATCTGGGGTTACACCCGCTTTCCCATTGGCCGTGGGAATGTCTCTGCGGATCGTGAGGGATGGACCCCTCTGATGGCACGGTGGGAGGTGACCCGGGACTATCGTCCAGTGGTGTACCGTGTGGAGGACATCCGTGCTCAGCTTGATACCTTCCCTCCTCATATGGTGAGTGACTTGAAATCTATGTGCACCTGAACAAATGATTAGATCTAATTCTTTGTTCCATTCAGGTGGTGTGGATGCCATATGCAGAAGAGGACCTGGCCGATCATCCATGGGTGTCCCAGAGCCTCTCTCAGTTCCGGCGGGAAGTGCCCCTGCTGTGCGTGAACATCTGTGACGGCCTCTTCGTCCGGATGGCATACCGCACATGGGGATGGCATCAGCCTGTACTCGTTTACCCAAGCTATCCTGATATGAACCGAGGTCGCCGCCGATCTTCTGCTATTGGTCAAGATTGGCGAGTAGTGAGGCAGGCTGAGTGTAACGACCCGCCATCCTATGACCGGAGACCCAGTCAATAAATGGATGTCGGCCCATTAACTGCGGGTTCGCACCCGGATCTCACACAACACGTCTGGAGGAGTAAGTGCTAAACAAGGCTAAATATAACAATCTCACGGACTACAAAGGAAGCAAGTGCGCAGGAAGGAAGAATAACAATGTCCGTATACAGTCCAACAATAATTACATGTCCAACAATTAAATAAGTACAGGCAGAAGGAAGTACAACAACATCGGGGCATACCCCGGAACTAAGATAGCTGCTGGTCCGCACACCAAGAAGACACCACGCTTCCGCTCGCCTCGAGGTCCCCACCTGAAACCGCAGGGAGTGAGCCACACCAGAAATGGGCTCAGTAGGGATCATCCGATCCCCTGCCTCCCACTCACACACCAACAAGTGTAACAACAGGAATATATGGCAATTAAGTAAAGCAGTAAACACAGCACCCAACTCTGATATGAAACGCACGGTAAGCAGTGTAACAAGAACCATTCTAAGTAACCCGAAAAACCCAACACAGAGTCACGACTCACAGTCAAAGTCCACGAAGCGACTAAACCACACTGTCGACCGAAGTCGAACGTCGCCTCCCAACACTACCACCACTACTCACGCCTGTCCACCCCTACAGTGTTCCGGGGCACTGTAGGGTGAGGCAGTGAGTCAAACTAGGACTAGCTGGACTCAGTGTACCGCCACTGCCAGCCACGTGTGCACACAAGCAGTCTAGACTACTGTCCTACCACCGGATTGCCTCCACGCTAGGCCTCAGCGCTTCAGGAGGGCCCTGGGGACCGGCGAACCCCCGTCAAGCCGAAGCTACAGGAACTACCCACAAACCCAACTCTCCCGGGCTGCGTCAGGCCAAGGGCTATAGGTACCACTCGTAACCTTGATCAAAGGTCACATCAGGCCCACTGGCTAAAGGGTAAACCAACTCCCACCAGAAACACCACCAGCTCCACAGCAAGAAACACGCCAGAAGCTGTCACGACAACCAAGGGAAACCCCGACCCGCTGAGACCAAACAGCAACCCCTCGGATAGCACACCAGCTACTCCGGCCCGACGGGCTCAAGGTGGTTCTGCTTGTCTCAGCCAAGGGTGAAACACAACAAGCACCACTCCACAGACACCATGGCCCTTCTCCCATCGGCCCATGGTGACAGACGTAAACCATAGTTAACCCGATCCACATTCGCATAACACAACCACACATATAACGTGATTCCATTCGCACAGTAAACCTCAGTCTCAGTATATAGTTAAAGCACACACACACACACAGGTGATGTAATTCCACTCACGCAGAAGTCCTCCGTCTCAGTATACAACCCAAAACGTGCATCTGAACCATCCCAACGTGAAACATGCATGAATATAACAGAATTGAGCATTTCCGTCTTGAATCGCGTCGACCGAGGTCGACGCCATTCAAGACCCTTAGACAGGTTTATTAAAAGCCCGATTATCGCTTAAAACGCGTCCACCAGTGAAGCCGCCGTTTAAAACGCTTCAGGGTCGCCCGGCGCCATTCAACCCAGAAATCCAGATTGCAGAACCCTTAAACGGGGGCATTTCCTGCCTAAATGGCATCATGATGGCCCGACGTCCTTCTGAAAGGCGTCGTCCATCCATGACGTCATTTAGCGCAGAACCCCTAACTCAGGAAACCTCGAACAGGGAGGTTTCTGCCCTAAAACGCGTCGTAATGACCCGACGTCTTTCGGAAAGGCGTCGACCAGGCACGACGCCATTTAGCGACAGAAACCAGGTTTCCTGGTTCGACCCGAGGGTCACACCCTTGAACCCCAGGCACCCCGTAAAGCCCCAAAGCCAAAGGGAGAAGAAGAGAAGTCCAACCATCACAAGCATGCTACGAAACCGAGTCCACAAGCATCACCATTCCCGCAAGGAATCCCCCTAAACATGCTCAATCTAACCCCAAACACGCCCTATCACGCCAAGAAGCAAACAAGCACACATGCAAGGTTTCGTCCCCCTACCGGTTCTCGAACTCCGCCAAGCTCCGTGCCGCCGTCCCGCAGCACCGCACACCGCCGCCGGTACCCTCGAGGACGCCGCCACTCCGCCGGGACGTTGGCCGCCGTCCGGAGAAGGGAACGCCGCGAAGGAGGTGGTGGAGGTAGAGGTGAGAGGTAAGGTGGTGTTGGAGTGGTGGAAGAGGAAGAAGAGGAAGGGAAGGGGAGGAAGAGCGTCGGAGAGGGCGGAGAGGGTGAGGAGAGAGAGAGTGAAGGTGAGAATGAGGGAAAGAAGGGGAGGCTCGGGGGGTCAACCAGAATCCCGTTAAAACGCGTCGATCGAGGTAGACGCCTATCAGTCTGACAGGACGGCCGTACCGACACCGCTCTGAAACGCGTCGCCCACCGCGGACGCCGTTCAGACGACAAGACAGGCCATACTGACAACGCTCTGGCGCCGTACCCTGACACCGCAGGTGTCGCAGTCTGAAACGCGTCGACCGAGCTGGACGCCGTTCAGACAAATCTGACAGGGGCCGTACTCTCGCGACCTGAAACCCGCCCACGTGGCGCACACGTGGCACAGCAACCAGCAGACCTAAATGGCGTCCACACACCCTGACGCCTTTTGAAAGGTGTCGAGCACTGTTGACGCCATTCAGCCAGAAATCTCAAGACCCCTCCAGGGTCCAAACCAGGGGGTCCGGCCCGAACCCGACCCGAATACAGAACCCGAAATCTCAGTCATTACAATCTCCCCCCCTTAAAAGAATTTCGTCCTCGAAATTTGCAACCGCTCAGTGCTCAACTCGGCTAACCCACACATGCCGACAAACATCAACAACAACAATCATTCTCACCAATCACCCACACAGGGTTCCAACATATACACGCCAAGCTAACCAAGATTCTCAATTCTGACAAGAGCGGATAGATTAAAACAACCATACATTAACAAGGCACAAATTACCAAACCGATTTCTCCACCATCCCGAACACATACAAGTGCCACACGAGACCACAACCATCTCTAAACAAGACAAGATAAAAGTGCTCATCTAGCACAACCTCTCGAATTTCCACAAAGGGACGCGACTCCAATCACGCCTCGAACACCTATTCACCGCTCGGTCCCTGACCTGCCTTGTTCTTCTGGGGACATTTCCTCGCGAGATGTCCCTTCCTACCACAGGCAAAACAACTACCAGTGATCAAGGGACATATCCTGTTGCCATGAAACCTGCCACAACGGGGACAACGATCCGCAGTGTCCCGCCTCGCCTCCTGCTGCCAGCCGTCCTCTGTCTCCATCTGCTGAACCGAACCATCCTCTTCCTCATAAGGTGCCTCCTGAAACTCGACCTCGAACGAACTCGAACCGCCTGCCGAGAAGGCCGCTGATCCATCCCTGCTAGGCTGCTTCTCTCGTGCTGAATGCTCCGATTCCCTCGCCGTGTGTTGGAACTGCATCTCCACTGCTGCCGCGCGCTGAACTGCTGACGCCAAATCTTCACAACAATGGGCCGCCACAAACTCCCTCAAACCATGACGAAGTCCATCCACAAATTTCTCCGTCCTCAGATCCTCACACTCAGATATGTGTGGAGCAAACCTTCCCAGGGCCACAAATTTCATCTGATAGTCTAGAACTGACATATCACCCTGCACCAATTCCATAAACTCCCTTTCCTTGGCCCTGCGAACATGCCTCGGAAGGTACTGCCCACTAAACTCTCTCACAAAGCCTTCCCAAGGAATCTCCCTCAAAGACCTATCTGGAAACATCAACCCCTTGATGGTAACCCACCAATCATAAGCATCGCCCTTCAGCAAGTAGGTTGCCAACAAGGTCTTGTCACTCTCAGCACATTCTAGAACATCAAATACCTTCTCCACATCCTTAATCCACTGAGCTGCCGTATCTGGAACAGGTTGACCCGTGAAAGAAGGGGGCTTCAGCTTCAAGAACCGCTCCACCACCGTAGAATGGCCACCTCGGGAACTGGACCCCTCAGTTCCATCCCTCTGCTGATATCTAGCCATAGCCCCAATCATGGCTTCCATGAAACGTTCCACATCATGTCCTTCTGCCCTCGAACCACCACCATCTGCTCTCGCGCCCCGAGCCACCGGAGCTCTCCGCTTCGGCGCCATCGCTACTCCACAACCACGAAAATCGAACCAAAACACGTCAAATCCTATCAATCTACACCAGCAGCCATCGCCTGTACAGACTCGCACTTATTGTTGGACTATAATATCTAACCCAATTTATCACATACTCGACCAGACTGAGCTCTGATACCATCTGTAACGACCCGCCATCCTATGACCGGAGACCCAGTCACTAAATGGATGTCGGCCCATTAACTGCGGGTTCGCACCCGGATCTCACACAACACGTCTGGAGGAGTAAGTGCTAAACAAGGCTAAATATAACAATCTCACGGACTACAAAGGAAGCAAGTGCGCAGGAAGGAAGAATAACAATGTCCGTATACAGTCCAACAATAATTACATGTCCAACAATTAAATAAGTACAGGCAGAAGGAAGTACAACAACATCGGGGCATACCCCGGAACTAAGACAACTGCTGGTCCGCACACCAAGAAGACACCACGCTTCCGCTCGCCTCGAGGTCCACACCTGAAACCGTAGGGAGTGAGCCACACCAGAAATGGGCTCAGTAGGGATCATCCGATCCCCTGCCTCCCACTCACACACCCACAAGTGTAACAACAGGAATATATGGCAATTAAGTAAAGCAGTAAACACAGCACCCAACTCTGATATGAAACGCACGGTAAGCAGTGTAACAAGAACCATTCTAAGTAACCCGAAAAACCCAACACAGAGTCACGACTCACAGTCAAAGTCCACGAAGCGACTAAACCACACTGTCGACCGAAGTCGAACGTCGCCTCCCAACACTACCACCACTACTCACGCCTGTCCACCCCTACAGTGTTCCGGGGCACTGTAGGGTGAGGCAGTGAGTCAAACTAGGACTAGCTGGACTCAGTGTACCGCCACTGCCAGCCACGTGTGCACACAAGCAGTCTAGACTACTGTCCTACCACCGGATTGCCTCCACGCTAGGCCTCAGCGCTTCAGGAGGGCCCTGGGGACCGGCGAACCCCCGTCAAGCCGAAGCTACAGGAACTACCAACAAACCCAACTCTCCCGGGCTGCGTCAGGCCAAGGGCTATAGGTACCACTCGTAACCTTGATCAAAGGTCACATCAGGCCCACTGGCTAAAGGGTAAACCAACTCCCACCAGAAACACCACCAGCTCCACAGCAAGAAACACGCCAGAAGCTGTCACGACAACCAAGGGAAACCCCGACCCGCTGAGACCAAACAGCAACCCCTCGGATAGCACACCAGCTACTCCGGCCCGACGGGCTCAAGGTGGTTCTGCTTGTCTCAGCCAAGGGTGAAACACAACAAGAACCACTCCACAGACACCATGGCCCTTCTCCCATCGGCCCATGGTGACAGACGTAAACCACAGTTAACCCGATCCACATTCCCATAACACAACCACACATATAACGTGATTCCATTCGCACAGTATACCTCAGTCTCAGTATATAGTTAAAGCACACACACACACACAGGTGATGTAATTCCACTCACGCAGAAGTCCTCCGTCTCAGTATACAACCCAAAACGTGCATCTGAACCATCCCAACATGAAACATGCATGAATATAACAGAATTGAGCATTTCTGTCTTGAATCGCGTCGACCGAGGTCGACACCATTCAAGACCCTTAGACAGGTTTATAAAAAGCCCGATTATCTCTTAAAACGCGTCCACCAGTGAAGCCGCCGTTTAAAACGCGTCAGGGTCGCCCGACGCCATTCAACCCAGAAATCAAGATTGCAGAACCCTTAAACGGGGGCATTTCCTGCCTAAATGGCGTCATGATGGTCCGACGTCCTTCTGAAAGGCGTCGTCCATCCATGACGTCATTTAGCGCAGAATCCCTAACTCAGGAAACCTCGAACAGGGAGGTTTCTGCTCTAAAACCCGTCGTAATGACCCGACGTCTTTCGGAAAGGCGTCGACCAGGCACGACGCCATTTAGCGACAGAAACCAGGTTTCCTGGTTCGACCCGAGGGTCACACCCTTGAACCCCAGGCACCCCGTAAAGCCCCAAAGCCAAAGGGAGAAGAAGAGAAGTCCAACCATCACAAGCATGCTACGAAACCGAGTCCACAAGCATCACCATTCCCGCAAGGAATCCCCCTAAACATGCTCAATCTAACCCCAAACACGCCCTATCACGCCAAGAAGCAAACAAGCACACATGCAAGGTTTCGTCCCCCTACCGGTTCTGGAACTCCGCCAAGCTCCGTGCCGCCGTCCCGCCGCACCGCACACCGCCGCCGGTACCCTCGAGGACGCCGCCACTCCGCCGGGACGTCGGCCGCCGTCCGGAGAAGGGAACGCCGCGAAGGAGGGGGTGGAGGTAGAGGTGAGAGGTAAGGTGGTGTTGGAGTGGTGGAAGAGGAAGAAGAGGAAGGGAAGGGGAGGAAGAGCGTCGGAGAGGGCGGAGAGGGTGAGGAGAGAGAGAGTGAAGGTGAGAATGAGGGAAAGAAGGGGAGGCTCGCGGGGTCAACCAGAATCCCGTTAAAACGCGTCGATCGAGGCAGACGCCTATCAGTCTGACAGGACGGCCGTACCGACACCGCTCTGAAACGCATCGCCCACCGCGGACGCCGTTCAGACGACAAGACAGGTCGTACTGACAACGCTCTGGCGCCGTACCCTGACACCGCAGGTGTCGCAGTCTGAAACGCATCGACCGTGCTGGACGCCGTTCAGACAAATCTGACAGGGGCCGTACTCTCGCGGCCCGAAACCCGCCCACGTGGCGCACACGTGGCACAGCAACCAGCAGACCTAAATGGCGTCCACACACCCTGACGCCTTTTGAAAGGTGTCGAGCACTGTTGACGCCATTCAGCTAGAAATCTCAAGACCCCTCCAGGGTCCAAACCAGGGGGTCCGGCCCGAACCCGACCCGAATACAGAACCCGAAATCTCAGTCATTACACTGAGATTGCCATATGGCACCGCACCGGGGATGCCTTGCAGGAGGACAAATCTCTGCGAAACAGCTTCAAGTACTTGGGAGATTATTCCCGGCGGTATTCAAACCGCATGTTTCTGGATACACGGCGGGTACGTCACTTTAACCCTTCAGTTTCTTGCACTTAATTTCTCCATGGACTAATCTTAGTGATATTCTTGTAACAGATGCCTGAGACTGAAGCTATCGAGATCTTAAAGAGTCAGAATGAGCTTCTGGTTCTGCAGACGAGCGATCTGCTTACCCAGATTGGAGAATTGGTAAGAAGTCTGAATTTTGAGTTAGGATGTAACATTGCCCACCTTATCTTTGTGAAAAAAACCTTTGTTATGCAGAGAGAGGCGCTAATCCGCCATGGGCTGCGAGGGGATCCATGTGCGGGCTCATCATCCCAGGGGCCAGCTGCCCCAGTTGATTGTGAGACGAGATTGCAAGATGCTCTCCGCCGGGCGGAGGCCCGAGAGGCTGATTTGGCACAGCAGGTGAGACTTGTTCTGCACTCATGTTCTAATGATTGAGCATGTCTGACCCTGAGTTTCTTTTGCAGAGCTAGGAATTGGAAGCCGCTTTGGCGAGGGCGCAGGAGTTGGAGAACCTCAATCAGCAGTTGAGGGACCAGGTTTTGGAGGAACGGACGGCTCGGGCCAGGGCGAGCGAGGGATCCCACCCGGACATGTACTGGGAGGGTAAGATGGCTGTCCTGCAAGAGGAGCTGGCGAGGTCGCAGACAGAGGTACGGGAGCTTGATTTCAAGTACCGAACCCTGTGGGACCGGGTGATGAAGAAGGGGCGAGAACGAGCGATGCGATCCAGCACTTAGAGTCCAGGAGCTCGTCCCCCCATTCCTGCCCCGTCAGCTGGCCAGGCCCCTGTTGGGAGCTCCGTCTTCAGAGACCTCGACTCCCTGCTAGCTGAGGATGCGTGGAGAGCATTGCGACCCACGGGCTCATCGGGATCTATGCGTCCAGCTTCCGGACATCGTCGTGCTCGTGAGGAGGACGCCGAGAGCCAGATGAGGCACCCCTCTCGGGATAGGAGAGATGATGATGCGGAGGGAAGGAGGAAGGATTGAGAGGGAACCAACGCAGGGGTATGCCCCTGTGTCGTGATGATGTATGATTATGATGTTATGCTTGCATATTTCTCTATTTACATGGGCACTTTTTGTTCTGCTTTCTGTTCGTACCTGTGATTCCTGCATGCACAACATTAGGGGAAATTGTTAGTAGTATATGTTTTCGGCCCCTTACCCAAAAAAGAGCAACTACCTTTTCCCTAGCCTTCGCATAGGGTCAAGGGGCCGTGTCCTACTAACCAGACAAATGGAAGAATATTAATGCGTCATGCAAATGCAAATGATATTAACAAAATGAGATGTGTGAAAAAAAAAACATTTTTTTTTTTTTCCGTCTACCTGGTGACTGCCCAGAGTCAGCCTAGTCGAATGATGAAAGGGAGATGCACACTCAACTTCCCAGGTATCCTAAGCTTGCATCTAGATTGATTTGGGCCTCTAGACTCCTCAAACTAACCTTGACCGGTTAAGACTCATACTGATGACAATACCGTCATGCCATGCTTAGGCTCCCAGCTGCTTCCGACCATCAAGTTTGCCCAAAAAGTTTTCGAGGTAAATAATTTGCCCGACCCGGGTCTCTTTCCCCACAATCTAGAAGGTATATGATGGAACACCTTGGAACCCTAATGGTCAACCGCGCGACGCTGACCCGGAATCAGACGCCGTCGCACCGATTGGTGACGCGCATGCATTGACCTAAGCCCGAAGTTTTCGAGAGTACACATTGGGATTATGGTTAAGAAATTGATTCACCAGAAACATCGACATTACTCTTCACCCATTTTAGACTCCTGTGATCATGTGAGCATATGACGATTTTCGAAAACGAACCATTTTAAAAGGATGTTCAGTCTATAGATAGCTATCTCGTGCTAACCTTGGGGAAAAAAAGTGAAGAAATCGTGGAGACAAACCTCACAGGAGGATTAACAAAACCGTTAAAAGGGCGAGCTGTGACAAAACGGACTCCTTTTAACTTCCTAAATGCCCCTATTTTGACTTTTCAGGCCTTTGGTAGATTTCATGGCCAGGCACGGTCACGACCAGACTTTTTTCATGATTGCTTGAACCCCTTTTCTTTTTTTGTGTATTTCTTTTCTGCACTTTTGGGGTTATTTGATATTCCGCCTGCGGGGACACTGCCCTCTTCACGTGCTCTGGTCCTTTACATTTCATTTCTGGGCCCTTCTTTTTTTGTTGAGGGGTTACATCCATCGGGTTTTTGAGGAACCGCAGTTTGCTGAGCTCGACCGTTTAAGGGTGTCAACTGTCATGATCGGTCGATAGACGAAGAGCAAAGGTTGCATTGTGACAGTATACTAAAGACTTGGAACTCATTTTAAACAGGTTCTTTTGACAAAACGTCTAAGTGTGTGCATCTCAGAATGATCGCGGGAATCCATATGAAAATAAAGTAGACACGTCCAAGGTTCTGGTGGACCAAAATCTTAGCCAAATCCTAATGTTAACCCAAACTAACATGCAGCTAGACCTAGACAGGGGTTTACATGGCAGTCACCAGACAGTTGGATTTTGTGTTTTTTGATTTTTTTTTTTGCCATTTTAGTTAAAATATGTACATATTTACAAATATTTTTGATGGTTTTTGGATATTCGGTTTTTTTTGAGATTTTTGATTTTTTTGTGTTTTTGTACGGGTAAAACTTCTTTAGATATACCCCGTTCCATGGGTAGGGCAATTCATCTCCTTTCTCATTGATTAAGCGGTAAGCGTTACCTGAGTATGCCTCCTTGATTACAAATGGACCTTCCCAATTTTCTTGCAATTTGCTCCTGGGACCAGGAATTTTGATCATTTTTCTTTTAAGTACCATTTCCCCAATTCCAAACTTCCTTTCAAGAACCTTTTTTACATAAAACCTTGCAATCCTATTCCTGTAAACTTGGGCGTGGTTTGCCGCCATCATCCTTTTTTCGTCTAACAGTTCCAGTTGGGTTAACATGGCGTTACAATGCTCGGCGTCACTAATTCCATCGTCCAACTGCACTCTTAGAGAAGGGAAGAGAATCTCATATGGAAATACCGCATCCGTTCCGAATGTGAGTGAATAAGGTGTTTGTCCAGTAGGGGTTCGGATGGAAGTACGGTACGCCCAAAGAGCTTCTACTAGGCGATCAGGCCAGTCTGAATAATTATGTGATCTGCAAGTTCTTTTAATGATTCGAATGAGGGTTTTATTAGTGGCTTCAGCCTGACCATTTCCTTGTGGGTAGTAAGGCGAAGAATGATGCAAATTGATGCCATAATTACTGCACATATCCTGGAGCTCTTGGGAGATAAATTGGGGTCCATTGTCGGTGATGAGGTCGCGCGGTGTCCCGAACCTGGCGAGGATGTTGCGCTTGATGAACTTCACCACCGTGGATGCTTTGATTTCTGCAAATGCTTCTGCTTCGGCCCATTTAGTGAAATATTCAGTGGCGGTTAGGATGAATGATTTCCTTTTTGTTTCACCTGATCGATCCTCCAAAGGCCCTATAACGTCGAATGCCCACATGGCGAAGGGCCACGGGGAAACGACGGATTAGAGAGATGAAGAAGGTGCATGAACCTTGTTAGCATGTAACTGGCATTTCAGGCACCTTTGAACGAATATGGAACAATCGGCCTCCATTGAAGGCCAATAATAGGACATGAGGAGTTTCTGGGCTAAGGCGCGACCATAGACATGACCGCCACAATCACTGGCATGGGCTGCCTCTATGACATGATGAATTTCGGTATCATCTAGACACCGAAGAAGTACTCCGCTAAAGGATCTCCTAAAAAGGCGGCCGCCTAAGATAAGGTATCGCTGAGATGTACGGCGGATAGCCTTACGATCAGAAGAAGTGGCATAAGATGGGAATCACCCATCGCGGAGATAGTTCATGATGTCAAAAAACCACGGATTCCCATCATCCCAATCAGGGGTGAGTTCATCCGTGATAGCAGAGATATGCTCGGATGGATGGAGGAATTGCTGGAACCAGGGGTCCCGGAAGGAAGGCAAATCTTGCTTGTGCAGGGGGATGGTGGCTGAACCTTTGGTGACAGGAATCTCTAATGCTGAAGATAGAGAGGCTAAGGCATCTGCTAGGATATTCTGAGATCTAGGCACATGCACGTAGGTGATCCTTCTGAAATGCCTAGTGAGTGACTTTACTAGCTCCTGATATGGCTTCAGTTTTGAATCCCGGGTTTGGTATTTGCCCACGGTTTGGCGGAGGATTAGTTGAGAGTCTCCAATTATCCTCAATTCTAAGACTTTAAGAACGAGCGCCAATTTTAGGCCAGCTAGGAGAGCCTCATATTTAGCAACATTATTGGTTACTGTGAAGGAGAGTTGGCAAGCATGCGGAATGCTTACCCCTTCTGGAGATACGAGGACCACTCCTATCCCACTACCTTGAGAATTAAGTGCCCCGTCGAAATGAAGGACCCAGGATGGAGTATTATCCACTATTGATCCCAACTCCTCATCCGGGAATTCTTCGTCGACAGGTGAAAATTTGGGGAATGGGTGATGGGCTAGGTGCTCGGCAATTGCTTGCCCTTTTACAGCCTTCTGATTCACATAGGTGATGTCGAATTGATTCAAGAAGGTTTGCCATCGCACCAGCCTATCTGTTACAACTGGCCGCTCTAGCAAATATTTGATTGGGTCCATTCTTGCTAGAAGTTTGACCTCATGGGCTAGGAAGTAGTGCTTCAGTTTCTGCACTATCCAGACGACGGCCGCGCATGTCCTTTCCATGGCAGTGTATCGCTTTTCGGCATCATTGAAAAGCTTGGACAGATAGTACACTGCTCTTTCCTTCTTCTCGTCGTCTAATTGGGCCAATACTGCACCAGCTGATTCTTCAGTGGTGGAGACATACAGCAGTAGAGGCCGCCCCGGGATAGGAGCCATAAGGACTGGAGGGTTGATGAGGTAATTCTTCAATTCTTCGAAGGCTTTTTGACACTTATCACTCCAAATGAACTTTGCCCCTCCTTTCAATAGGTCGTAAAAGGGTTTGCATCTCACAGAGTGTTGAGATATGAACCGTCTGATGAATTGCAGACGGCCGATGAGACCCTTTATGTCCCTGACATTCTTAGGCGGGGGCATTTCCACTATTGCCTTCACTTTGTCTGGATCAACCTCAATCCCTCTTCTACTCACCATGAATCCAAGCAATTTCCTTGAAGAAACACCAAATATGCACTTCTTTGGGTTCATCTTCAGTTGGTGCTCCTTTGATCTCTTCATTACATTCCTAAGGATTTGAGCGTGTTCCTTCCTGGTTCTGTATTTCACCAAGATATCATCCACATAAACCTCCATATCAAGGTGAATCATGTCATGAAAGATTGCCATCATAGCCCTTTGGTAGGTGGCTCCAGCATTCTTAAGTCCAAATGGCATGACCATGTAGCAATAAGTTCCCCATGGGATTATGAAGGATGTTTTCTCCTGATCTTCCTTAGCTAGTCTGATCTGGTTATACCCCGAAAAACCATCCATGAAGGATAACATCTCAAATCCGGCCGTGTTATCAACCAGCAAATCTATGTGAGGTAGTGGGAAATCGTCCTTTGGGCAAGCTTGATTGAGATTGCGAAAGTCTATGCAAACTCTAACTTTTCCGTCCTTTTTTGCCACAGGGACGATGTTAGCTACCCACTTAGGGTAGAGCACTACCCGGATGAACTTGGCCTTGTGTAGTTTGTCGACCTCTTCTTTTACTTTAAGTGCTAATTCCGGTTGTAGCCGTCTCAACTTTTGTTTTACGGGTTTGGCATCGGGTTTGAGGATTAGCCGATGTTCCACTAGTTCTGTGTTTAATCCAGGCATGTCCTCGTACGACCAAGCAAACCCATCACGGTGCTCTTGGAGCACGGCTATTATGGACCCTTCTTCTTCTGGACTCAAGCGGGCACTGATTAGCACTATCTTCGGATCCTCCTTTGTTCCGAGGTTGACTGCTTTAGTGGGTTAGTCGATAGCTGATGAAGGTTCATCAAACCGTCTCGCCCCACTCACAAGTGGTTCGACCAAGTCATCCACCTCTTCCTCTTCATTAAGCTCAAACACACCTAAACCATCACTGCAAGATTCGTCCTTCACTATCTCCAATGGTTCGGAGATGACTCCATTATGAAGAAACTTATCCGACTTTTCCAGACCCTTGCACCTATTTGCTAATTCCTGAACTAAGAAAGAAGGAACTTGCCTAGTTCTACAATTTCTAGACCTGGAGGAAACTAATCTAATTCCTAAACTGCTATGTACACGGCTGGGAGAACGGGTCAATTCTGTCCTGGATGGGACAAGAGTAGACCCGTGGGACAAGGATTCCATGACGGCAGGGCTCCCCCACCACACAGGCTCCTCGAAAGTGATTTCCCCTTTTGTGGGATGGGAATCAGACTTTTTTTTTCGTGACCGAACGCTTGTAGCATGGAACACTCAGAAGAAATGGCGTTGGTCGGAACTGAGAGCATCGGAACTGTAGGTGGGTGGAACAAGAAAGGAATGAAAGTAGCTGGGGCTGGTTCATCCTTGGCCAAGAAAAGCCCTACCGTGGGTCTGGCTGATTCAGAGAACAAGGAGGATATGCCAAAGTCCTCCTCTTGATCATCTTCATAACACTCTCGCACCTCTTCTTCTATCCTGGGTAAATCCTGCCTCTTTCTTACAAAATGATTCATGAGGGACCATCCCTTCGTTTCTTTTGGTAGTTCAGCAAACTTATATCCCAGGGCACATCCCCCAGTGGCAGGGCTCTCTGAGATGGGGTCACGGATTCCTTGTTCTTCTTTCCCTAACCCAGAGCCTGAGCTATATCCCATCTTACCCATGAGTTGCCAACCTATACCCGACCTAGGCCTCAGGTGGGAATTTACTGATGAAAGGACAGGCTCTTTGCCTTTCCTGGAGGTTATCATGGAGGGAATTTGCTCTACTGTCACCGAGTCCAATGACTCGATGTAGGGAGTGCTTTTAACCTTCACAATCTTCCCGTTATACGGGAACTTATAGCACTGATGATTGGTGGATGTGACTCCCAAGGTTTGGTCCATCCATGGTCTCCCTAGAATGGCATTGTATATTGGCTTAACGTCCAGAATGTAGAACTCCGAGGTCATGGATACCGGGCCGATTTCTAATTGGAGGAAGATCTTCCCATCTGCTGGTCTCTGGGAATTGTCATAAGCTGAGACCATCATAGAGGTTGACTCAATCTTCCCTGGGTCTATCCCTATCCTTTTGAGAGTCTTAAGGGGACAGACATTGATGGAGGCACCAGTATCCAATAGAATGGAATCTACTGAATGACCATTAAGGATGGCAGTTAAGCACAGAGGGAGGGATCGACACTCAGGGGGAGCTAGATCCTTTTCGGGGAAAGAGATCATGGGAGTCTGAGTAACTGAGAGTATAGCATTAGTGACCCCGCCACTAGGAAGATCTTCATTAACCGTGATTTGTTGTAAGAAATTGAAAAAAGTCTCCCTGTGTGTGGGAGACCTGCGGATAAGCTCAAGGATGGAGATCTTAGCGGGGGTCTTCTCTAGATGCTGGAGTATGTCATACTCAGACTGGGCATTCTCTTTGGCAGGGAATGAGTAATCTTGAGAATCTAGAGGCTGGCTCGGGGGAATGATGCGATTCCTGAGCATTACCCCTACTGAGATTGGGTCTGTTTCCAATGGTGACCTAATGGGATTGAAGTTGATCATTGAACCCTGGTTCTTGCTTGGACAAAAGACAGATAAGGTGGGCCCCTCGGCTGTGATTGGAGGGATCTGAATGAGGGAGACCGGCTTGAGGGTTGACGATCGCTCTTTGGGCCGGATTAGGACCAAAGGCTGATTAGGGGAAACCGTGGAGACTTCTGGGGTAGCCCCTTTAGTTTCGCACGACCAAGTGGGATCTTGGTGTGTAAGGACTGAGGTTCCGGGTTCGGTTTTCGGGTCGGTTTCGGGCCGGATCCCCTGGGTCGGACCTTGCGGGGTCTGGAGAATTTCTTCTGAATGACGTCTACACATCACGACGCCTTTCAAACGGCGTCTTGATAGGTGGACGCCATTTAGGCGATTTGCTGTTGTGCCACGTGAGCGCCATGTGGGCTGGTTTCGGGCCGCGAGAGTACGGCCCCTGTCTTGTCGTCTGAACGGCATCCATGATGGACGACGCGATTCAGACTGCCACCCTGTGATGTCAGTGTACGGTGCCTGACATGTCAGCTGAACGGCGTCCATGGTGGTCGACGCGTTTCAGACAGCTGTCAGTACGGCCCGTCCTGTCATCTGATAGGCATCCTTCTCACTCGACGCGTTTTAGGTAGTTTCTGATGACCCCCGCGAGCCCTCCTTTCTTTCCCTCATTTCTCACCTCTCGCTCTCTCTCCTCTCCCTCTCCGCCTCCTCCGACCCCTCTCTTTCCCTTTCCCTTCCTCTTCTTCCTCTTCCACCACTCCAACGCCTCCCTACCTCTCACCTCTGCCACCACCACTTCCTTCGCGGCGTTCCATTCTCCGGACGGCGGCCGACGTCCCGGCGGAGTGGCGACGTTCTCAGGGGTACCGGCGGCGGTCTGCGGCGCGGCGGTTGGGCGACACGGAGCCAGGAGGAGTTCAAGTATCCGGTAGGGGGACGAACCTTGTATGTGTTGCTCGTGCTTTCCTAGGCGTGTTTTGATTTGTTTTGGGATAGATTGAGCATGTTTAGGGGGGTGTTCTTGTGGGTATGGCCGTGTTCCTGTATGTGGTTTTGTAGTAGGTTTGTGGGGGGTGAACTTCTCTTTCTCCCCCTTCTGTTTTGGAGGCTTTTCGGGGCAATTGGGGTTAAGGGAGAAACCCTCGGTTCGAACCAGGGAACCAGGTTTCTGGCGCTAAACGGCGTCGTGCCTGGTCGACGCCTTTCAAAAGGACGTCAAGGCAGTACGACGCGTTTTAGGGCAGAAACCTCCCCGTTCGAGGTTTCACGAGTTAGGGGTTCTGACGCTAAATGACGTCATGGATGGACGACGCCTTTCAAACGGACGTCGGGCCATCATGACGCTATTTAGGCAGGAAATCACCCCGACTGAGGGTCCGTTAACTCGGGATTCTGGAACTAAAAGACGTCATGGGTGGACGACGCGATTTGAATGGCGTCGGGTAACCATGACGCCTTTTAAGGAAGAAATCCCCTGGGTAATGTTTTCCTGAAATTCTGGATTTATCAGCTGAATGGCGTCGGTGGATGTCGACGCCTTTCAAAAGGCGACTGCTGGTGTCGACGCCTTTTAGGCCAGATTCCCGTGGCCTCTGTTTTATGAACCAGTTTAGGGAACTTGAATGGCGTCGGCCTTGGGCGACGCGATTCAAGGCAGAACAACATAATTCATGCCAGTAAAATGTACATACTGCTAGATAGTTGGTTAGTGCATACTCTAGTATACTTGGTTTCTTTATGATCGGATGGCACTGCGTTGTGTGTAGTGCGATCGCGGGCTTTTCACGTGACCGGATCGTACTGTGCCGGGTTTTGGTGTTTTGAGTTACTGTGGACCTGGAGTGACATTGTAGCACTTTATCACCCTGTGCTGGTGGGGGCGTGCGCACAGCGCCGGTGGGGGCGTGGGCGGGGTGACGCCTAGTGAGAGAGGGTCACCTGGTGAACCCCGGGGTCAGCTAGTACCGGTGTCGGAGTGGTACATTCGGAGAGTCACTCATGCTGAGGGAAGGAGTAACCACCTGAGCCAGTTGGGCCGGAGTAGCCAGCGTGCTATCCGAGGGGTTACTGTTTGGTCTCAGCGGGTCGGTGTTTCCCACTTTCGGTTGTGTGGACGGTGTTTCCTACTTACGGCTGTATGTTGGTGTGTTTCCCACTTCCGGAGGAGTGGTTGGCGTGTTTTGCCGAGACGTGAGTTGTAGGCTTCTTGATAGAATGATTTTAGAAATATGCATGTTACATTTCGAATGCATATGGTTCATATTGAGATTTTAGGAGTAGTGTGCTACAGCTTTACTTGTCTTATTACCTGTACCTTTGTTACTGCACTTGTGGGTGTGTGTGTGGGAGGCAGGGGATCGGATGATCCCTATTGAGCCCAATTCTGGTGTGGCTCACTCCCTGCGTTTTCAGGTGTGGTCCTTGTGGCGTGTGACGGCGCGTGGCGTTCTCCTTGGTGTGCGGACCAGCAGCTATCTTAGTTTCCGGGGTATGCCCTGACGTTGTTGTACCTTATTTCTGCCTGTACTTAATTAATTTGTTGGACATGTAATTATTGTTGGACTGTGTACGGGCATTATTATTTTACTTCCTGCGCACTGTACCCCTTGTAGTCCGTGTGAATGTTATATTTAATCTTGTTTAACGCTTACTCCTCCAGATGTGTGTATAAGATCCGGGTATGAACCTACAGTTAATGGGCCGACATCCATTTAGTGACCGGGTCTCTGGTCATAGGATGGCGGGTCGTTACATGGTGTCTTATCCCGGACCCTTCGTACTCCCAGTACTGCTCCCTGCGGACTATTACGGGCTCCAAGTCCTTGATCAATGTGTTGACCTTTCCTTGAGAGCCGGAGGGATCTTGATTTATCTGATGAGAGGGTAATGGGTCCTTCACAATTCCCAGTTCTTTCCTAGCCTTCAGAGCCTCAATGGCTTTTCTCATGTCTTCCCAATTTATTCGTCCTTCATCGTTCAAGTCATACACCCAGTCCCTGAAGGTGAAGCAATTATATATGGTGTGTCCCGTGATCCTATGGTAAGGGCAATATCTGGAGGTGTCCGTATTGCGCGGGACACCTTCCTTTTGAGGCGGGAGTTGAATGGCGTTGCAGGCCATCAAAGCATAAAAGATATCTGCCAATGATTCTGGCAGAGGTGGATATGAGGCCCGCTTAGCCATAGGACGACTGTAGTTAGTCGGGGGAGGGACGGCTGAGTATTGCTTCTGATTGGGCTGAGTATCAGACTTAGGATGAGAACTGGTAACCCTGGTTGGTGGTGCCAACATGCTGACCTGTTCATTGATAGTGACTCCTTCTGTGGTAGGAGCTGATGTGGTTTTCTTATTCCTGCTTCTATTTTCAAAGAATGAAGGCAGAGTGGAGTCTCGGATTTGAGATTGAACTACCGTAGCTCTATGTATAGCTGAGCAAACGTCTGAAGTTCACTGAGCATAAGGATTGCTCGAAGCTGGGGAGTAGCATTGTTAACAAGCATGGTGACTGCTTGTGCTTCAGGAATAACGACCTCCGCTCTAGAAGCCATGGCTCTCCACCTGTTAGCGAAATGAGTGAAGTCTTCGTCAGACTTCATTTTCTCCATTACTAGATCGAACAAGGTGGGGGGGGCAAGGTTGCCATGTGGTTGAAGTGGGTAATAAACCTCTCAGAGACCATGTCAAAGTTGATCAGGTCAGTAGCTGGTAGAGAAGAGAACCACCTTAAGGCCTCTCCCTCGAGGGACTTTTGGAAAAGGTGGACCAAGAGGACTCTATCGAAGAGCCACTGATGGGAATCCATGAGAAACCCAAACAAATGATGATGGGGGTCAGTGGTACCATCGTATTTTCTGTACTTAGGTACCTTAAACCCTTGTGGAAAATAAGCTGGGGGGAGCTTGCAGTAGCTCGAGAGAGAATATGGCTGCCTGAGGTTGAGATTCTCGGCCATGAGTCGCCGTACACAAGTCTCGACCTCATTCTTGTAAATGAACTCCTCCTGCTTGGGAGGTGTAACCTGGTTGATGGGATTGAAAGGGATCGTGTGAGTGGGCATGGCTTGACTCGGCTAAGGTCTACTAGAAGATCCTTGGAATTGGGTTTTCCGAGGAGTGGCATCCTGAATTTTGCCACGGGAAACCAACTGGATGAGTTGATCCGGAGTATAGCGTGATAGGACGGCAATGAGTTCCGGATCTTCTCCAGGGTTTTGGAATGTCCTACTGGAGATCACTGGCTCATCCTCTCCTTGTGAGGTAGAAGATTCATCGGAATCTTTCCTCTGAGGGCCTTCTCTGGATGCTTGGAGCATCTCTATGAAGGTCTGTTGTGGATCCTCTTCAATCTCAAACAAAGGGTTGTGACTAACATTATTACCGAACTGGTCCATATCATCATACACAGCATTGACATACATTCGGTTCATTATGAAGCACAGGCCCTAGATGATTTTAGTTTTCACTTGAAGTATTTACCAATGTTTTATGAAAATTGGTTTCTAACGAATCAAGTTTAACCCTTAACGTCCCTTCACTTTTCCAAAGCTTGTTCCACCGAGATTCAATTAAGTGTCTTAGGATTTAAAATAATTCACTAATTTCTCTCACATACCCAGGGTTCCTACAAGGTGGTTTCAGGTACAACCTGCTCGGCGGCCAAGTGGGAATCCCTGGCTCGCGGAGACTGACGGAGGTTCCTAACAGGACAAGACTAGTCGCACCCGAGTGGGAATCCTCAAGTGGAGAGTCAAATCCTGCGGGAGAGGTAACTAAAGAGTGTGATGCCGGCTCTTCCTTAAAACCCCCGCGGAGAACACCCCAAAAAAGCCCAATAAGCAGGTTAGCAAACAGCATGTCAGAACATTTAACAACTCAACAGAACAAACGGCAACAATTCATTCATGAACAGAAGAGAATAAAGAAACAGAGTCAGCGGCTAATGGCTAGCCGTCAAGGGTCACGGACGGCCGGGTGGCCGCCGTCCAAGAGATGACCGACGGCCAAGGTCTGGCCGTCCAAAAGGTATGACGGCCAGATGCTGGCCGTCCAGAAGAGAAGTCGACGGCCAGGCACTGGCCGTCCACTGGGTCGGACGGCCAGGTGCTGGCCGTCCATTAGGTCGGCCGACGGCCAGGTGCGGGCCGTCTGCTGGGTTGGACGGCCAGGTGCTGGCCGTCTACGGGGCGGTCGACGGCCAACTGGTGGCCGTCCAGAAAGTTAGGCAGCCAAGTGATGGCCGTCCAAGGGTCTTGACGGCCAAGGTCTGGCCGTTCAGGGATTATGGAGCGCAGGGTCCTTACCTTCTTTTCCTTTGATCCCGACGTGTGCAGCGGGCTACAGAGGTCCCATCGTGATCGCCAAAGGGCTGTAGGCGCCCGGAACGTCTCCCCGCCGCGGTTGCGGGCTTCGGACGAGGGTTCCTCTCCGTTCGTCTTAGCACTGTGGTGATTTAAAGGGGGTTAGAAATAAAGTGTGATCGCCAGGAGCATTACCTTACGGTTCTTGTGCTCCGCAGGATGGTGAGGATGTGATCGCGTTCTGTGGGAGCGGGAGATGCTGGTTCCTCCTTCTCTTCCTCCGGCCGGCCAGAGGAGGAGAGCCCGGTACTCTGCGTGCGTGAATGTGGTAAGGATCCCCTGAAAATAATAAACAAAACACAGAATAACCCGATTAGGAATATTTGGTGCAGAATCTATCCATAAAGACGCAAAGAACTAGCTAAAATCAAGAGGGAACGCACCGGATGGGTGGTGGGGAGGGAAGGTGACCATGTGTTATGGCCACCCACCTCCCGTTTTTTTTAAAACCTCTGTGCGGGGGTAAGAACCACTAGGTCATCTTACGTGCATGCATGCAAATGAGGAGGGTTGTGCGTGTGAAGAGTGAAGTGGTATTGCCAATGTAAAAAAAAAAAAAAAAAAGAGTAAAAGGGAGAGGTTAGAAAGGCAAGCCCGTTTCAGAATGCAGCATGAGCCTTCCCCTTGGGAGTGTCCTCGCCAACCTCCAGAAAGTCCTCCTCCTGGAATCCTTCAGAATCCTTCACTCAAAATCCTTTTCTCCCAATCCCTCTTCTTCTTAACCCGAAGTCCTTAACCCCCTGCTCGAGAGGATGTGGGGGGGTTTAAATAGGCGGAGGAAAAAGGGGAGAAAACAGGGGTCTAAATCCCCGTAAATCACCCTTCAACCAATAGGGAGTGGTCAAGGGTTAGAGGTAGTGGACGCGGCAGTCGCCGGAGTGGGGAGTGGTCGGAGTAGTGGGGAATGAGGGCGGCGAGTGGAGGAGATCGTGGGGAAGACGAAGTCAAGGGGGTGGTTAAAGAGTGGACGGCTAGGTGACATGCCTTCCATTCTTGTGGTGGAAGGCGGCTCGGCTGGCCTTCGAAGGGGGTGGAAGGCGAGGGGTGGCCTTCGAAGGAGGTGGAAGGCAAGGGGGTTGGCCTTCCACGAAAAGGTGGTAAAAAGTGAAAAAGGTGACTGAAACGGTGGAAAACGAGGTAGCTGGCCTTCGAAGGTGGTGGAAGGCGGGGGGTGGCCTTCGAAGGAGGTGGAAGGCAAGGGGGTTGGCCTTCCACGAAAATGTGGTAAAAAGTGAAAAAGGTGACTGAAACGGTGGAAGGCGAGGTAGCTGGCCTTCGAAGGTGGTGGAAGGCGGGGGGTGGCCTTCGAAGGTGGTGGAAGGCAAGGGGGCTGGCCTTCCACGAAAAGGTGAAAAGAGGGCCAAAAGGGTAGAAGGCAAGGTGGCTGGCCTTCGAAGGTGGTGGAAGGCGAGGGGTGGCCTTCGAAGGTGGTGGAAGGCAAGGGGGCTGGCCTTCCACGAAAAGGTGAAAAGGGTCGGGATTTGGCTAATGGGCCTGGCTGGTAGTGGGCTGAGATGGCTGAAATTAGGGGATTTTGGTGATGACGGGCTAATGGTGGGTTAGGTTCATGACCAAAAGGGTGGTCAAAAATCGATGTCTACACCGCTATCTGCCTTTCACCGATCTCGGACCAACAAACTGGAGATCGACACGGTCGCCCATACAAAGCCTCGTAAGGCGCCATGCCGATACTGGAATGGTAACTGTTGTTATAGGCAAATTCCACTGTGGACAAATACTGCTCCCAAGAACCTCCCCAGTCTAGACAACAAGCCCTGAGCATATCCTCCAAGGTGTGAATGGTCCTCTCCGACTGCCCGTCAGTCTCGGGATGGTAGGCTGAGCTGAAAGCCAACTGAGTGCCTAATGCCTGCTGAAAGCTCTTCCAGAATCTGGAAGTAAACCTTGGAAGTGTGATACAATGGACAAAGGTACCCCGTGCAGAGAGATGATCCGGTCTACAAACAACTTTGCCAGCTTGCCGACTGACCAGTCCTTCCTAATAGCTAGGAAGTGTGCCGACTTGGTCAGCCGATCAACGATGACCCAGATGGCATCTCTCCTGCTAGGGGATGTAGGCAATCCCATCACGAAGTCCATCGTCACATGCTCCCATTTCCACTCTGGAATCGGCAAGGGCTGTAGCAACCCTCCAGGTCTATGATGCTCGGCTTTAACCTGCTGACAAGTCATACATCTAGCCACATATTCCGCCACATCTTTCTTCATACCGGGCCACCAGAAGTGCCTCCTTAAACAATGGTACATCTTGGTCGTCCCAGGATGCACCGCATATCTCAAACGGTGCGCCTCATCAAGAACACATCTGCGCACGTCCTCCTCAGTCGGAACATAAAGTCTACCTCTGAACCTGACAGTACCGTCGTCCCACAACTCCACCTCTGACCTCTGGAGGATCTGTGGTAACTCAACATCTACCCTCTGAGCCTCAATTACTGCATGATACACAGCTGGTCTCACAGTCAAACTGACCAGCACGGCTTTATCATCTTCACGTGGGACCCTAAAGGAAGATTCCACCACCTGCTCGAACAATTTCCAGTCTCGAATCATAAGGTATGACATGACCGTCTTTCGACTCAAAGCGTCTGGCACCACATTCGCCTTGCCCGGATGATAAGAAAGGTCAAAGTCATAATCTTTAATGAACTCCATCCACCTTCGCTGCCTCAAATTCAGGTCTCTCTGAGTGAACACATATTTCAGACTCTTGTGATCGGTGAAAACCTGAAATTTTTCCCCATATAAATAATGCCTCCAGATCTTGAGTGCAAATATCACAGCTGCCAGCTCCAAATCATGAGTAGGATAGTTCTCTTCATGCTTCTTCAGCTGTCGAGAAGCATAAGCCACTACCCTGCCATGCTGCATTAGAACTACGCCCAAACCTCGACGGGACGCATCAGAGTAAACTACAAATCCACCTGATCCAGATGGAAGCACCAGCACAGGGGCTGACGTGAGACGGGTCTTTAACTCAATAAAACTCTGCTCACAATCCTCGGTCCACACAAAGCGAACTCCCTTTCGAGTCAACCTCGACAAGGGGGCTGCTATCGAAGAAAATCCCTGAACAAACCGCCGATAATAACCGGAAAGCCCCAGAAAGCTCTTGATCTCAGTCACTGAAATCGGCCTGTTCCAATCCATCACCGCCTCGATCTTGGCTGGATCCATTGCGATACCATTGCCAGAAATAACATGCCCAAGGAAGTGCACCTCGTCTAGCCAAAACTCACACTTGCTAAACTTTGCGTAAAGTTGGTGCTCCCTCAGGACCTGCAATACTGCCCGAAGATGGGTGGCATGCTCTTCCTCAGAAGAAGAATAGATCAGAATATCATCAATAAACACAACCACAAATTGGTCCAGGTAGGTTCTGAAGACTCGGTTCATCAGCTCCATAAAGGCCGCCGGAGCATTGGTCAAGCCAAAGGGCATAACCAGAAACTCATAATGTCCATACCGAGTTCTGAAAGCCGTCTTACTAATATCAACATCCCGGATCCTCATCTGATAATATCCAGATCTCAAGTCGATCTTGGAAAATACCCTTGCGGACTGCAGCTGATCCATCAAATCATCGATCCTAGGAAGTGGGTACTTATTCTTTATCGTTACCTGGTTCAGCTGCCTATAATCAATGCACAATCTCAGAGAACCATCCTTCTTTTTAACAAACAGAACTGGAGCACCCCATGGAGATGTACTGGGATGAATGAAACCCTTATCCAGCAACTCCTGCAACTGCGCCTTTAACTCAGCGAGTTCGGCTGGCGCCATCCGATACGGGGCCTTAGACAAGGGCGCCGTACCTGGTGCAAGCTCGATGGTAAATTCGACCTCTCGCTGAGGAGGAAGGCCAGACAGCTCCTCAGGAAACACATCTATGAACTCACATACAACAGGTACCTCCCCAGGGCTGAGACTATCCCGGACATCAGAGACAACAACAGAGGCAAGGAAAGCCTCACAGCCACCAGCAAGCAATACAACAGGTACCTCCCCAGGGCTGAGACTATCCCGGACATCAGAGACAACAACAGAGGCAAGGAAAGCCTCACAGCCACCAGCAAGCAACCTCCGTGCCTTAAAGGTAGAAATAAGAATACCTCGGGAAGAAAGCCTAATACCTTGGAAGGAGAAGGTCGGGATGTCCAGAATGGAGAATCGCACCCTCTTCCTGTGGCAGTCCACTTCCGCATAAAAGGCTTCCAACCAATCCATGCCCAGGATGATATCAAAGTCACGAATGTCAAGAACAACTAACTGGGCAGGTAGCACATGACCCTCGATGGTCAAGGGAACATTCCTCAAACAATTATAAGATATCATAAAGTCTCCAGAAGGAACCTCCACCGTCAAACCATCAGATAACTCATCAACGGGTGCAGAAAGAATATCTAGGAACTGCTCAGAAATGAAAGAATGCGAAGCACCCGAATCAATCAATACGTGTGCAGAGTTCCCAAGGACAGAGAGTGTACCTTCCACCAAGTTGGACGCGCGAGCCTCCCTCCTGGTGATAGCTAGCACTCTCCCCTGGGTCCTCGGCTTCTTCTGCTCACCTGAACCATGCCCCTGCGGGCACTGCCTCGCCAAATGGCCCTGCTGGCCGCAAGTGAAACACCTCCTGGGGAGAGTGGGACACTGAGTCCCACCATGGGCACCCCCACAGTGCTGACAGACTGCCGGAAGCCTCTGAGCTGGCCCCTGCGGTGCACTGGATACTGTCTGACTCTGCTGACCCTGTCCGGGCCTGTTGCTGCCGCTGCTGCCACTACTACTGCCACCACCCCTGAAGAATCTCCTGAATCGGGAGCCGAGTGACGACGATCCCGACCCGGATGAAGGGTCGCTGCCGCTGCCTTACCCCTGCCACGAACTGGGCTCTGAGCAGCCAGTCCTCTCTCCCGAGCCGACTGGCTCTGTTGAGCCTCCACTGCTGCCGCACATCTAACCGCAGAAGCCAGATCCGTGCAACAGTGAGACGCCACGAAGTTCCTCAGACTAAGCCTCAGTCCGTCCATGAACCTCTCAGTACGACGCTCCTCGTCCCCAGATATGAAAGGCACAAACCGACCTAGCGAAACAAACTTCACCTGGTACTCTAGTACCGTCATACTCCCCTGCGTCAGATCCATGAACTCCCTCTCCTTGGCCCTCTAGACGTGTCTAGGGAAATACTGTGCATTGAACTCCTTAACAAATGTCTCCCAAGGAATTTCCCTAAGACTCCTGTCCTCGTAAGACAAACTCTTCAAAGTGGTCCACCAGTCATAGGCGCTATCCTTCAGCATGAAGGTAGCCAACGGGGTCCGCTCTACTGCTGCACAGTCCATGGTATCAAAAGTCTTCTCTATCTCTCTAAGACAGTGAATGGCCTCGTCAGGGACGGGACGACCGGTGAAGTGAGGTGGCCTCAGCTTCATAAACCTCTCAAGTGTAGCTGTGGACCCTCCCCGCGCACTGGAACTCTCACTAGGGTCTCGCGTCTGGTATCGAGCCATAGTGTCCATCATAGCCTCCATAAACTGCTCTACACTCGGCCTCCCGGCCTCAGACCCACTAGGGACGTCTCCCTGCTCTTGAATAACTGGCATCCTCCTTCTGTGAGCCATCTACTCGCCTACAATTACAAAATCAAAAAGTTCTAATTAGAGTCCTAAAGCCTATGCTACCGCCGTGCCTGTACGGGATAATGTATTTATTTGCCTAATTTACGATATTTAACCTAGTTATTTATTTATTTGCCAGACCGTATGCTCTGATACCAACTGTAACGACCCGCCACCCTATAATCGGGGATCCGATTACTAAATTGGTACCGAATCAATAATTTGGAACCAAACCAGGATCTAATCAAGTCTGTGAGATAAATAATAAACTAAGCTAAACATTCACATCGCATTGAACTGAAATATAAGTGCAGGAATTAAAAATTATTACAATTCGACTCGATACAGCAAATAACTACATACTCCAACAGAAAAGAAATAATTAAACGTACAGGCCAGAAATAAAATAACAACTACGTCGGGGCATACCCCGGAATAACTGCTGACGGTGCTCAACTCACGGCCGCACTCTCCTCGCTAGGTCTGCTGAGAGTCCTCACTTGAAAACCGCAGGGGGGTGAGTCTCAAAGACAAGACTAAGTAGGGATCCTTCGATCCCCACTGCCCATGCACACACCCACAAGTGCAAGGTACAGCTAACGGTAAAGTGATAAACACAGGAGGTACAATTCCTAATTCTTAACGTGAAATCACATGCAGTCGAAATATAATAAACATACATATTTTAAACCAGCCGACTAGGGAACCCACAACTGTCGTCTCGATAGAACTCGCTAACCACACAACAACGGTGGGAAAACTTCGACCCGCTGAGACCAAGCAGTAACCCCTCGGATAGCACACTAGCTACTCCGGCCCAACCGGCTCAGGTGGTTACTCCTTCCCTCAGCATGAGTGACTCTCCGAATGTACCACTCCGACACCGGTACTAGCTGACCCCGGGGTTCACCAGGTGACCCTCTCTCACTAGGCGTCACCCCGCCCACGCCCCCACCGGCGCTGTGCTCACGCCCCCACCAGCACAGGGTGATAAAGCGCTACAATGTCACTCCAGGTCCACAGTAACACAAAACCCAGCAAGTACGATCCGGTCACGTGAAAAGTCCGCGATTGCATAACATACACGTAGCATCGTCCGGTCATGAAGAATCTATCTCTACCGGGTACACTAAAACATGCACTAACCATCCATCTAACAGTATGAACACATTTTACTGGCATGAATTAGTGAGGTTCTGTCTTGAATCGCGTCTCCCAAGGTCGACGCCATTCAAGCTCCATGTATAGGTTCATGTAAAACAGTCTTCAGAATCAGGCCCTAAAAGGCGTCGACACCAGTGGTCGCCTTTTAAAAGGCGTCGACATCCTCAGACGCCATTCAACACAGAAATCCAGAAATTCCAAAGAAACCACCCAGGAGATTTCTGCCTTAAAAGGCGTCATGGCTGCCCGACGCTATTCAAAAACGCGTCGCCGACCCATGACGTCTTTTAGTCTCAGAATCCCGAACTGGCAAACTCTCAGTCAGGCGATTCCTGTCTAAAAGGCGTCGCGATGGTCCGACGCCCTTCAAAAAGGCGTCGCCCATGCACGACGTCTTTTAACCCTAGGAACCAGAGTTGCCATGAGCCCGAGGGCTCCCTTTTCAACCCAAATAACCCCATAATCACCCAAAAACGGAGGAGAAAGAGGGGCAATACAATTCATAGGAAATCACATTCATAGCAAAACCCCCATATCATCAAAAGAACACCTAAACATGCTCATTCTACCCCCCGAAACCAAAGATCCATAACAAGCTTAAACGGGGAAAAACATAGTTTGAACACAATACTAAGGGAACCGTCACCCTACCGGATACTTGAACGCCTCCGAGCTTCAAGCCGTCCACCCGACTCGTCCCACGCCGCCGCTGGTACCGCCGTGGTCGTCCTTGCTCCACCGTGACGTCGGCCGCCGTCCGGAGAGTAGAACGCCGCAGTGGAGGTGGAGGTGGTAGTGGTAGGAGCTAGGTAGAGGATGGAGTGGAGGGAGAGATGAAACGGTGGGAGGAAAAGAGGGAGGAGGAGGGATCGCCGCCGAGTTCGTCGGAAGGGAAAGAGAGGAAGAGAGGAGAAAAATGAGGGAAAGAAGGAGGGCTCGCGGGGTTAACCAGAGATTGGCTAAAACGCGTCGACATCCACGGACGCCTATCAGTTGATGTGACGGCTGCTCTGACAAGTCTCTGAAACGCGTCGTTCAAGGCAGACGCCGTTCAGATGACATGTCAGGGCCGTACTTTGACAAACACAGAGTCGCAGTCTGAAAGGCGTCAACACACGTGGACGCCGTTCAGGCGACATGACAAGGCCGTACCCTCGCGGCCCGAAGCCAGCCCACGTGGCAGAACCTGAAACACGTCTGCGACGGTGGACGCCGTTTAAAATGCGTCTCGATGTCCTGACGCGAATCGCCACAGAACCTCAGTCCTCACTAAGGTCAGAACTACAGGGTCCGACCCCGAAAACCGGATCCGAAAGTCACGATCCTTACAATATCCATGACCACGGTGTGTTTTAAACATCCACACCTGATTCAGCGCATCACATGGATAAAACAAATGAGTTTTCAAAATAAGTAATTTTGGCTTTCAAAAAGCTAGGATCCAATCAAAATTGGCATTTGAATTTCGAAAACTCATTTATTATCTTAACATGCAATTGAATCAAATTTAAAAGCAATAAACACACATCACATGCGCACACACTCCGAATTAATAATTCCAGATTATTCCATGCAAATTAGAACATTTCTAATAATCTAACACTTAGATTAAACCCCATTAATAATCTAACAATTAGACTGTTTAAAGACTAATCTAACTCTTAGATTAATCCAACATAATTAATTAATAATTTAACACTTAAATTAATAATCAACCAAACTAATTATTAACTACTAATCTAACACTTAGATTAGCCAATTAATGTTAATTATTAATCTAACTCTTAAACCAATAATTAACACTAACTAATTAATAATTAATTAATCTAACTCTTAGATTAAATAATTAAAGTTATCATTAATTTAACTATTAAATTAATGACTAACAATAATTAATCAAGGACTACCAATTTAACATTTAAATCAGTTATTTAAGTTAATTATTAATTTAACAATTAAATTAATACCTAACTCAAATATTAATTAACAATTATATGATTTAATAGTAAATAATCTAACTTTTAGATTAAATATTATTAAACACTAATTTAACAATTAAATTAGTCAACTTAAGTTAATTATTAGCTTAACTATTAAACTAATAATTAAATTAATTGTTAATCATGATTCAAAATCATAAATAAGCCCATTTAAATTAAAATTGAACAATAATGTAAATATTTCAAAAACACCTTTCGAATATTAATTAAAGTCCAATAATAATATTTTAATTGGGCTAATTAAGTTTAATAGGGGTTTAAGGGGTTTAGAGGGTTTAAATGGGCAGAAATTAACAGGGCCCAGCCCAATAACATGAGCCAGGGTTCGGACCGGGTCGAACCAGGCCGACCCATGGCTCATGGCTAGGCCCAGCCACGCCAATCCTTGCCAGACCAGCGCCCCTGCCCGGCTCAACCAGTCCGGCCCAGCCTTGGACCGGTTCCCCCCACCGACGCCCCTTGGTTCTCACAAAAACCGTATTGCTCCTACAGGCCGGCGGCGGGGAGGAGGAGCAGGCCTGCCCGGCGGCCGGCGCCGGGCCCGCCAGCGTCGCCCCCGGCACCGGCGACGTCGCCGGCGCCGGCTGGCCCTCCGGCGGCGCCAAAACAAGCCGCAACAGCCCCGTTGAAGATCCCCAAAAGCTGGTTTTTCAGGTTTCAAAAACACGAGTTTGGGCTCGTTTTTCAGGACCTCCAAGGGCAGTCCGGCGCCGATCTTGGTGACCGGTGTGTAGTGGTGACTATCACCAATGGATCCGGAGTCTCGGCCAGCCATCCCAACGCTTGGGAAGCGAGTACGAAGTCGCCGAAAACACCTCGTTCATCGTCCCACGAAGAACTCCGAAACCCCCCCAAAAAAATCCGAAAAAATCACAGAAAAATAATCAAATTATTTGTGTTCATCTTATGAACACTATTCCGTCATTTTAATCGGATTAAACGCATGGAATAACTCAAGAAAAATCAATTTTGGAAACCGAAACGGGACGAGAAACAGTGGAACCTGGCTCTGATACCATTGTTGGGTTTTCTCGTTTTTTTTTTCCGGATCGCTCAACGTAGCGGAAAACAAAAATATTTACAGCGATCCGTTCCCGTTTCGAAATCTAAAATACAAGATAATCGGATTATCTTTTCTCACCGTGTGCGGATTCGAATCCGCAGCCGTTCGGTTCCGTCGGTGCGACACCGCAAGCCGCGCAAGCGCCCGGCCTCTAGCGAAGTCCACGCGATCCTCCTCGCGACGGATATCCTCGAATTCCTCGTTCTTCGCAGCCCACGAAGCCTCCGCCGGTCGCCGCAATGATCGCCGCAACGCGCGGACGATTTCCCGTCGAACGGGATTCAGAGAAGTGGCGGAGCAGATCTGGATCTGCCTGGGCATCAGAGAAAGACAGAAACTGAGGAGGGACGGCTAGGGTTAGCAGCAGCTTGGCCTACTCAGCCCGTTCGCTATGTTTTATACTAACCGCGCGGTTTTTCAAAAAAACCCCCGGTTTGTATAAAACCCACTTAATTATCCATCGCCTTGAGAATCATTTGCGTGTGACCCTCTAGGCCCAAGTACCAGTCCAGTTAATGGCCCAACAAGCCCAGTGACTCCTCATTGGCTTTATTAATTAATTAATAACCCTTTATTAATCAATTAATCAATCGAATTGATGTCGCACATCGAATTCGACCGGGCCTCCGATCACGTTGGGTGCCAAGCAACACCGCGTGAACCCGGAAGGTATTTGGGGTTAAGTAACCCACTCTTGGAACCTTTCCGCCGACAGTTACCGCGTGGATATAATCCTTCATTCGTACAATGCTCTCGAGTCAACTCAGGATATGGCGAGCTGTCAAACCCTAACCGGTCCACTCACTTAGATTGGATGCCGCTGATGAATATCGGAAAACTCCTTTTCCGATATTATCGTCCGCCCTGGTCAGGGACTTCCGCACATCCTTCTTAGAGCATTCTCTCTCTAAGTACCGAGAGCGAATGATTCCTTATTGACACACAATTCCCTTCGACGGTATTCCACTACACCCAATCCTTGGCGTATTAGAATCCCGTGGCTAGAGATTCGTAGACCAAGGTCAAAGTACAGAAGTCCACCGCCAAGGTGTCCTTGGTGTCTCAGGTCCGAGGACCATCCACGCAACTGCGACAATAGAATCAAGCTGGTTGACAGTGAGGTACAATACCATCCAGCGATTCAGTCGGATCAGTTCAGTGAACTCATTCTCCAATGAGCACCTACAGATTCGCCTTAGTGTCTCCACACAAGTGACTTATGAGATCAGTCACCCTCATCATATGAGCAGAAGTAATCTGTACTAGTCTAACCGGATATCCGATGTCCTTCTCGGATATCCTCCGACTAGGAACGATTAAGAATATGTGTGTTTAAGTGATCAGTCTCATTAGTATGATCTCATCATAATCTGATCACCATAGCACATATTCACGGACTTCATTATGAAACGATAATTAACGCAATTTACACATAATGAATATTGTGCCATTTTATTAATAAATGAACGAGATTTACATTGTTAGATTGTCTTGTAGGCCACCTAAACTAACACTTCAGGCAACATGCCTATCAAGTACCTCCACCTCCCCCTCCTCCCCAAGTTGATCCGACCACGCAAGCGTTGCTGGCAAAGATGGAGCGCATGGACGAACAATTCAACAACCTCCAGAAGATGATGGGGGTCAAAGCTGCACTAGAGATCAATTTTCCAAGTCTGCCAGTGTTCCACCTGCCACCCTCTGAGATGCCAGTATATCGAAAGTATAACGGTACTGGTAATCCCTTCACCCACTTGAAGGAGTTTATGTACGAGTCATGCTTCTGGCAAAACGACAAGAGGTCGTTGGCCTTTTTGTTCAGGAGATCTTTAGAGGGACCAGCCCTCGAGTGATTTTTTTCCTTGGAACCCTCCGAAGTAGAGGACTATAGTATCGTCTCCCGAAAATTCATTAAACAATACCCGGACAGAGTTGCCCCCTCCCTGTCCATTACTGACTTAATAGAAGAGAAGATGAAGCCCGATGAGGAGTTTGTCAGTTTTGCCGACAGATGGAGGGGCTTGGCCGAGAAAGTTAAAGATCACTTGTCTGAGTCGGAGCAAGTAAAGATGTTCATTTCCAACGCTACGCCTCAGTTCAAACTAGTCCTCTCCCTGAACAATCTGACCAGCATGGCAGAGCTCTATGAAAGAGCGCGGTACTGTCAAAATGCCTTCAAGGACGCTACGTTCTCTAGCGTCTTTGATCCTCACAGACCTAGCAGACCTCCACCTCGGAAGCCTGCAGTGCCTAATTCCTCCAGCACAGGTCCGACTACCGAGGGTACGCTCTCTCATGAGCAAGTTAGCAGTATGAACAACAACTCACCCCAGTTTGTGAGGAGTCAACAACAACAGTACCAGCGGCCACAACAGCCGAACCAGCAGGGGTACAGGCAACAACCAAACCCCCAGTATCAGCAGCCCTAGTTTCAGCGGCCCCACCAGCCGAATCAGCAACAGCAACAGCAACAGCCACAGCAGCCGCCACAACGGCAGTTACAGTACCAGCAACAGCCACAGCAATATCAGCAACAACAGCAGTACCAGCCGCGCGCACCGTCGGCATATCATAATGTCCCTCCCCCTGCTGACTATAACCAGCAGAGAAGACCTCCAGGCCCGAAGAGGGCAGAATACCCAGTCCTCCTAGAGTCCTTGGCAGACATTTTCAGTGCTCTAATGGCGGCCAATACCTTGGTCCTGCCGAGAGAAAAGGCAATCTGGCCTCAAAATGCCGATACCTCCAGGTATTGCTATTTCCATAGGCAACCTGGACACACTGTTGACACCTGCTTCCAATTTAGAGATTACGTCCATGATCTCAATGAGCAGGGCGGCATTGACTGGGAGGAGATGAAAAAGTACATATCTGCCTTAAAGGCAAGAAGACCACCACAGCAGCAGCAGCAGCAAGTGGGAGCACCAGCACAAGCAGCAGCACCACCGAACATGGGCATAGTACAGAACCCGCTTCCGGAGCACCAAAATCTGAACCAAGTTGCCCCCATTCTGACAAATAGCCGGTCTGAGGCTAACCACGGGCAACAGTAGAGGATAGAGGACTCTTCCTCTATCTATTCAACGGGTCACATTCCGAGTACCGCAGAACAACCACCACGCCGCACCATCCATATACCTAGACCACAGCCCATTACCATTACCTCTATACCAACACCCGCATATCACTCACCCGCACCTGCTAACCCATTATCACCACCCGCTTTCCTCAAGCCCATTACACCCCACGCCACCACGCCTCCACTAAATAACCCACCGCAAACCAACTGCGCACCCCTCCTACCATCCAGACCACTACTACGCGTACCATTCCCTACTTCACCCGCTATCACTACCGCTTACCCAGATACCATCCAACCTTCTAAACCGCTATTACGCATGCTGTTCCCCACTTCATCCACCATCCAACCATCTAGGCCTCTAATCCGCACCACGCCATCACCTACATACAACACTCCACCCCATCCACACCATCCAACCCTACGGTACTCAAAGTATCACCCGGACCTTCCACGGTTGAGGAACATGCGCTCCGGAGTGGGAGGATTTTCAACAAAGTCTTTCCTCAGTCAACAGTTAGAGACGGCCCGTCACAGCCGTCGGAGGAAGCACACAATGAAGAGAGTGCACCAGGCACTCAATATGATTTGTTGAAACATCTGGACCGAACATCAGCACGGATCTCCGTGCTTGAACTTATTAAAAGATCGAAGATTCACCAAGAAGCTCTGATGGAATATCTGCAGAAGGTGATGGTCAACGAGGACGTGCCGGTGGAAAAGATTGCAACACTACTAGTTCCTCAGGGGGATCAGCCCTCCATTTCATTTCATACATCGGAACTAGCACCGCCAGTAGCAAGAAGCATGGCTCTGAGCATTACGGTTAATATTTGCAAAAAGGCCGTAGATGCATGCCTGGTTGACACAGGGGCTTCAATCAATATTTTACCTCCGAAGACCCTGGAACTCTATGGTGTGCCCAAGGAAAAATGGCTGCCTGTAGACACGCTAATTTTGACGTCATTTCGAGTAAATTTCATATCATATAATAATGCCTCAGAATGGTCTGATATTTAATCATTGATTAATTTTTATTGATCTTTTTGAGTGTCGGGTTTAACAGACATGTTTAAGTTAATCAATTGAATTGATTTTAGCTCAAATTTCAGTAAAAATATGAAGAAGTCTAAAAGACGTCGACCTGTGTGGACGCCATTCAGAGTTTATTCTTATTTTAACGTTTAAATTTGAATTTTAATCAGTTGATTAATTAGCTAAAAGGCGTCTGTGAGTCTTGACGCGATTTAGGTTTCCTAAGCTATTTTAACTTCTCTTCCGGATGTTTATCCTTAAAAGACATCTACATATGTAGACGCGTTTTAGCTAATAAAGATAAACATAAGTTTTCCGGATATTTATCCTTATCTTAATTAATCTGAAAGGCGTCAGACATGGTAGACGCGTTTTAGATAATTACAGATAAAGATGAATTAATCTGTATTTATCTGTCGGTTAAGATGGATAAATCCTAGATTTTTCTATGTTAATCACGGACGCAGAAAAGGTCTATAAATACTTTACATGTTGAAGAGTAAAAAAGTTAAGCGTGATCTTGAGTGAAGCGTAATCTTGAGCGATAGCAAGTTGAAGATCGGAGCAACGACGTCCAAACGCTGAAGCGCTGCTGTTTCCAGAAGTCGGCGTCTATTCTTCATCCAATTCAAGGCTTCATCAAGTCGGCATAAGTGTTTCATTTCTGCGTTTTCATTTTACATCTTCATTAATCTTATTCTTCATTATCACTCTATGCAACACACACCGCAACATCATTTCTTTTCTTTTCAAAAACCTATTTGATAAAGGGGTTTCAAAAGCCATCCCAACAAGTAAGTTTTATGTTTAGTTGCATGTTCAATATCATGATTAGAATAGATACTGTTTTTGCTTAAGTTCTCATCATTTCTTTATTCCTCTTTCTATACTTTCTGCTGCACTCAACAACAAGAGAATCAAAGAAGTCAAGTACTCAACACAAGAATCTCTGGACGATCCTCAAATCCTCAACTTCAACTCCAAATTCAACAGCAAGAACAAAGAACAAAGAAAGGGCTCTCTTTCTTCAGCCGGCTGAAGGAGGGGAATCAAGGACTCGATATCTTCCGCGTTCAAACAGGTAGGCGATCATATCTCTTTTGGAACTTTTAAGTCAAAAGTTTCTGGCGATCAATTCACGTAGTTACTGTTTTTAATAGGTTTATTTTGCACCTAAACAACATAGGATTTTTCATGTTAATCACACTGTCATTCTAAGCACCTACAGCTTTTTTGGCGATCACGGTGGGACTTGGTCTCGCCATCTTTTAGTTTTTTGTTCTTGCTATCATCAATCGGGCACCCACGGTGCACCATTTGTGTCTCTCGACACGTCCTCACCAATTGGTGAGTGTTTTAGTTTAGTTAATTTCCCTCGTGCACTACGTGCACACCCCAGTGGCAAGATCTTGTCCTCCCCTTGATTAGTTTAAAAAGCTATTTTTGTGATGAAAATAATGTGTGATTGATTGATTTTCTAGTTGTTTAGTTAGTAAATCATCCTGTTAAAATCTGGAACTAAAAAAAAATCTGCATGAGTTGATTATTTACTGCTTTTACCATGTTTGAGGAGGATTCAACCCAGAAAATCCTCCTGCAAAACTGTTTTTGCGAACTGAAAAGCGTCCAGGAGCACTGACGCATTTCAAACCGCGTCAATACACCTCGACGCCTTTCAGTCTTCATATCTTCTCTGCTGTCTGCATCTGTTTCTGAGAAAAAATTAAGTTCTGTTTTGAATAGCGTCGACTAACATCGACGCGATTCAGACAGTTTCTTAGTTATTTTTCAGTTTTCAGATTTTTGTGGCTTGAGTGCTAGCTACCCATTATTATTAAGCATTAGAGGCCATCCAGGCCGTAGGACATACGCATTGAGGCGAATACCCTCCTTTTCTTAGGAACACACTACTTGACGTCAGCAACTCTCTCTGATTGGGTTGGTCCCTTGATCAGACTAGAGAAGTTGACGTTAAGGCCTCCATAAGTCTCCAAAATCAAGGTATTCCTCCTTGATCATCGGGTTGGTTGTACCAATTGAAGTCTCGGCTAGATTCCAAAAGCGTTGTGAGAGAAAGACCTAGAGAATAACGGTGGAAATTGAACTGAAACTAGGATCCTTTCCCTGAGCGAATTTGTGGTTTAATCCAATTCAAATAACTCAACAAGGAACCTTAAAATCACGTTAAGCATCCACTTGATTGATTAATCTCTGTGCAACTTGTTTGTCAAATCTTTGAAAAAAGAATCTAACATCATGCTGCTGCGATCAGGCAGGGACTTGAGTACGGCTCAAGACGTCATCATCAAGTACGAGGGAGATGCTAATGCCCCCCGTGATTCGGACTACAACTATGAGAACGGGAGAGATGCTGATGCCTCCCATAATTCTGCCCCCATTCCATATCGACAAGATGGGAATGTCCGAACACCTCTCTTTCATCCCCATGATCGATATCCTGATCTTCCCCCGCATGAATATGCGATTCCTAATCCCGATCTTGAGGGGGACATGAATCAGAATGACCCCTCATCCTCTGATCCTGTGGATCTCGTCAACGCTTTGGGAGTTCTTGCCTCCCGACTGGACCCTCAGCAGTTCGAGGCGATCCAGTCTATTCTGAAGGGGAAGGCACCCGTGCAGCCTGCTGAGCCGAACCCTGTGGCTCCCCCTGTGGTTACTCAACAACCTCCTCTTCACCCTCCTTACATCCATCAGGTCATGGAAGGCCTTCATATCACTTCTCGGCCAGCTGGGCCGCAGCTTTCATCCTTTAGGCAACCGGCTAGACCGCCAACGCCTGTCTATCAAAATGCCCTCGGGCATGGCGGAAGCTCTGCCGGACCTCCCCTTTATTTTCCCCCCTGTCCAACGTACTCTAGGCAGCAGGCCTATCAAGTACCTCCACCTCCTCCTCCTCCCCAGGCAGATCTGACCACGCAAGCATTGCTGGCCAAGATGGAGCGCATGGATGAGCAATTTAATAACCTCCAGAAGATGATGGGGGTTAAAGCTGTGCCAGAGATCAATTTGCCGAGCCTGCCGGTATTTCACCTACCACCCTCTGAGATGCTAGTGTACCGGAAGTACAACGGTACTGGTAACCCCTTCACACATCTGAAGGAGTTTATGTACGAATCGTCTTTCTGGCAGAACGACAAGAGGTCATTGGCCTTTTTGTTCAGGAGATCTCTAGAGGGACCAGCCCTCGAGTGGTTCTTTTCTCTGGAACCCTCCGAAGTAGAGGATTACGGTATCGTTTCACGCAAATTCATCCAACGATACCAGGACAGAGTTGCACCCTCCTTGTACATCACTGACCTCATTGCAGAAAAGATGAAACCTGATGAAGAGTTTGTCAGTTTTGCTGACAGGTGGCGGGGCCTGGCTGAAAAGGTGAAAGATCACTTGTCCGAGTCCGAGCAAGTGAAGATGTTAATTTCTAACGCCACGCCCCAATTCAAGTTAGTCCTTTCCCTGAACAATCTGACCAACATGGCAGAGCTCTATGAAAGAGCACGGTACTGCCAGAATGCCTTCAAGGACGCTACGTTCTCTAGCGTCTTTGATCCTCACAGACCTAGCAGGCCTCCACCTCGGAAGCCTGCAGTGCCAAACTCTCCTAGCACAGGTCCGACTACTGAGGGCACGCTCTCTCACGAGCAAGTCAGTAGCATGAACAATAATTCGCCCCAGTTCGTGAGGAACCAACAGCAGTACCAGAGGCCACCGCAGCCAAACCAACAGGGGTACAGGCAGCAGCAGAACCCCCATTATCAGCAACAGTATCAGCGGCCCCAACAGTTGAACCCGAACCAGAACCATAACCAGCAACCGCTACAACAGCCACCGCAACGGCAACAGCAGTACCAGCCCCAACAGCAGCAATATCAGCAACATCAACAGCTACAGTATCAGCCGCACGCACCGCCGGCATACCATAATGTCCCTCCTCCTGCTGACTATAATCAGCAAAGAAGACCTCCAGGCCCTAAAAGGGCAGAATACCCTGCCCTCCCAGAATCCTTGGCAGATATCTTCAGTGCTCTAATGGCAGCTAATGCCTTAGTTTTGCCAAGGGAAAAGGCCGTCTGGCCTCAAAATGCCAACATGTCCAGGTATTGCTACTTCCATCCGCAACCTGGGCATACCATCGACACTTGCTTCCAGTTCAGAGATTATATTCATGATCTCAACGAGCAGGGCGGCATAGACTGGGAGGAGATGAAAAAGTATATATCAGCCTTGAAGGCGAGAAGACCACAGCAGCAGCAAGCAAGACCACCAGTACAAGCAGCACCACCACCCAATATGGGTATAGTGCAGAATCCACTCCCGGAGCATCAGAACCAAAACCAAGTTGCTCCCATTCTGACGAACAGCCAGTCTGAGGCTGGTCGTGGGCAACAGTGGAGAATAGAGGACTCTTCCTCTCTTTATTCAACGGGTCACTTTCAGAATACCGCAGAACGACCACCACGCCGCACCATCCACATACCTAGGCCACAACCCGTTACCATCACCCCTCTACCGACACCCGCATATCACTCGCCCACACCCAATAACCCGTTACCACTACCCGCCTTCCTCAAGCCCATTACGCCCCGCACCACTACACCGCTACCATATAATCCCCCGCAAACCAATCACGCGCCCCTTCTACCATCCAGGCCGCTATTACGCGTACCATTTCCTACTTCACCCGCTACCACTACCACCTACCCAGATACCCCCTTACCATCCAGACCGCTATTACGCGTGCCATTCCCCACTTCACCGACCACTTACCTATCCACCATCCAACCATCTAGGCCTCTAATCCACACCGCGCCATCACCACCTAGCCCTACGCCATCACCTACAGACCAACCCTCTACATCATTCGCACCATCCAACCCTGCGGTACTTAAGGTGTCACCCGGATCCTCCACGGTCGAGGAACATGCGCTCTGAAGTGGAAGGATTTTCAACAAGGTCTTTCCTCAGTCCACAGTTAGAGACGGCCCGTCGCAGCCGACTGAGGAAACCCATAATGAAGAGAGTGCACCAGGCACTCAATATGACTTGTTGAAACATCTGGACAGGATACCGGCACGGATTACTGTACTTGAATTGATCAAAAGGTACAAGATTCACCAAGAAGCCTTAATGGAATATCTACAGAAGGTGATGGTCAACGAGGACGTGCCGGTAGAAAAAATTGCAGCACTACTAGTTCCTCAGGGGTATCAGCCCTCCATTACATTTCATACATCGGAACTAGCACCGCCAGCAGCCAGAAGCATGGCTTTGAGCATCACGGTCAACATCTGCAAGAAGGCCGTGGATGCATGCCTGGTAGATACAGGGGCTTCGATCAATGTTTTACCTCTGCAGACCCTGGAGCTGTGCGGTGTGCCCAAAGAAAAATGGCTGCCTAGCCCCATCTCTGTGACAGCATACGACAATCCTACCTGTTCCCCTCTGGGAATGGTTTATTTGAAGGTGGAGCTAGGCCCTGTAAGTCATGCAGAGGTCGAATTTCACATTCTGGAAATCGACCCTTCTATAAATGCTATTTTGGGTCGTCCTTATATCAAAACTCTTGAGGCGATTCCCTCTACGAATCACCAATGCCTCAAATTCCCTTTCAAAGGACGAATTATTAAAGTGACGAGCATGCCGATCCTTGCTACTGCTCATACCTTGAATGTTAAATCTACTGCTTTACCTGGCCGACAACCTTTTCTGTCGCTATTACAGGTCTACCATCCAGTGGCTGATCCTCTAAAAGCCGCTACTATTTCTCCATACCCGTTAGATGCCATAAAAAGGGGGAAGTGCATGAGTACCCCAGGATGGAGAATTATGATGAAGAACGGCTATGAGCCTGGGAAAGGTCTGGGCACACAGTTGCAAGGCAGGACCACTCCTGTTAAAGATCATCGAGCAGCACCTGGAAGTGGTCTGGGCTATAGGCCAAGAAAACTGAAGCAAGATCTGGTTCAGCAAGCAGAGATTGAAGAAGGTCGAAAAATCTGGGAGACAATGTCTACACCACCCAAAGAAGGCCGAGATCCCCTAACATGGACCCTGTATACACACTTTGTGAAGGGGCCCATACTTAGTCACGACAACACGGTGGTTATTACTTCGTGTTTTGACTTCCATGACATATATGGGAGGGACTTGGCTAGGCATTGCTCAGAACTACTTACGTACCAATCCTTGGAGGCTCTGCGACCTATGGAAAGGAGAAAATTTCATGATACTAAATGCGAATGGTACAGGTGGTTCGATCTGAGAGACCTTTACATTGCACTGAACAGATTATTCCTAGATCCTGCAGAACCCACGTGGCCGCCACAGATTGATGAGCTGATTGAAAGCCCTGGTACCATCTTTGACAAGCGGATATTGCTGTCTGAAGAGACCGACGAAGGGGAGCCAGATGACCCCTATGAAGCTGGTTACACTACAGATCTGCTCTGGAGGGGGACATATCCTTCACATGTCTTCATGCTCCATACTCTGTTTCGCACACTGCTCTTGACCCCGACTTGGTCGCGGGTCATTATTGAAGATATTCCACGGGCTCCGCCCGTTATGATTACTCTGTCCCCTCGGGACCTTATTCTACAACCTCCTCTCGATCTAGAGAGGATGTATGACTTGATCTGGGACATATTGCTATATGATCCCCCTAATCCTCTGGCCTTGGTGCCACTTCCCCCATCTGATTCTCCTTCTATCTGTATTCATTCATGTTTCATGTTTAATTCCTCTGATATCAAAAAAAAAACACCAATTTTACAACAAACTCTTCTCAGATCCTTATCGAGGAAACTTCTTACTTGTCCGATCGCACCCCGTCGCGCGGGTCCTTCGGTCAAAATTCTCTCTTAAATCTACTCTGTCCCTCCCCTCGGGAGGATTCTCCTGTATTTCCACTTGTATCCCAGGATTTCCATCCTGCTTCATCTTCATTAGGTTATAATCGGGAGTTCAGTGAAGTTAGGCAGTCTAGTTTTAGGCAGGTTAGTCAGGTTAGGAAGTCTAGGAAGCCTAAGGGTAGGCGAATTCCAGATAGATACCTCCAGGACTTAGCTGATAAATGCTTTTCTTGCTCTTTAATCCCTCAGTTTTTAGAAAATCCAATTCAGATGCCAGAAGACTGTTTGAATGATGAGTCAGTCAATGATGGGTACGGGGTATATGAGTTAGTGCATGAAAAGAACCCCATTGTTGAGAATGAGGAAGATGACGAGGACGCAGCTGAGGCATATGCTAGTGGAGTGAAGAGATTCGATGAACCCTCAGCTTCCGTAGAAGAGCCCACCAAAGAAATCAATTTAGGGACTGAAGACGAACCTAAGGTTGTCCTCGTCAGCAAAAATCTTTCTACAGAGGATGAGAAGGCAATGGTACAAGTACTTAAGGACTATAAGGACACTTTCGCCTGGAGTTATAAAGATATGCCAGGGTTAGACTCATCCTTAGTTGAACACAGGTAGACATTAAAGGATGGAGCTAGCTCGGTCAAGCAGAAATTAAGGCGATTCCACCCACAAATGGCTCTAAAGATGAAGGAAGAGGTCGACAAACTGCATAAAGCCAAATTTATTAGAGTTGTCCTTTATCCACAATGGGTGGCCAACATAGTCCCGGTTATGAAGAAGGACGGGAAGGTCAGAATTTGCATTGACTTCCGCGATCTGAACCGGGCGTGTCCTAAAGATGATTTTCCATTGCCTCATATTGATGTACTCATTGATAATACTGCTGGCTATGAAACTTTATCGTTTATGGACGGATTTTCAGGATACAATCAGATTAAGCTGGCAGAAGAAGATCAAGAGAAAACGTCATTCACTACACCTTGGGGAACATACTGTTATGTCGTCATGGCATTTGGATTAAAGAATGCTGGAGCCACTTATCAGAGGGCCATGATGGCAATATTTCATGACATGATGCACATAGATTTGGAAGTGTATGTGGATGATTTATTGGTTAAATCTAAGACAAAGGCTGAGCACGCCAAAGTTTTGGCAAGGGTATTAGAGAGATCGAGAGAATATCGGTTAAAGATGAACCCCAAGAAATGTGTATTCGGGGTATCTTCAGGAAAATTGCTTGGATTTATCGTCAGCAAACGGGGAATTGAGATCGATCCCAACAAGGCGAAGGCTATCAAAGAAATGCCACCTCCCAAAAACTTGAAATAGTTGAGAGGATTAATCGGGAGGTTACAATTTATTTTCCGCTTTGTCTCCCAGCATTCACAAAGGTGTAAGCCGTTTTACGAGCTTACCAAGCCGGGAGTCAAATTTGATTGGGACGATAAGTGTCAGGAGGCATTCGATGGATTAAAGAACTATTTAGCAAGTCCTCCTGTTTTGAGACCACCATCTCCAGGCAAACCATTAATACTTTACATTTCAGTCCTGGATGATGCAGTGGGGGCTGTCCTAGCACAAGAGGATGAAGAAGGAAAAGAGAGGGCAGCCTACTATCTCTCTAAACTTGTCAACCCCGCTGAACAGAGATATACAGCGATGGAGAAAACATGTGCAGCATTAGTTTGGGTTGTGCAGAAATTGAAGCATTATTTTCTGGCCCATGAAGTCCATCTCATCGCTAGGATGAATCCGATCAAATTCCTCCTGGAGAAATCTGTTCTCACTGATAGGTTAGCGCGATGGCAAAGCTTTCTATCTCAATTCGATATCACTTATATTCAGCAGAAAGCGATCAAAGGCTATGCCATAGCAGAACATCTTGCTCATCATCCCCTTCCTCGATTTGATCCAGTCCGATCAGAGTTTCCGGATGAGGAACTGATGTCCGTAAATCAAATCAGAGATGATATGTGGACTCTGCATTTTGACGGAGCTCTGAATTCTCATGGAAAAGGGATCGGTATTGTTCTGTTATCACCTGAAGGTGTCACCATTCCACAAGCCTTTCAGCTTGATTTTCCAGTCACGAACAATATAGCTGAATACGAGGCACTCCTTGCTGGCCTCGAGGCTGCCCATTTCCATGGTGCCACCAAACTCAGGATTGTGGGTGATAGCCAACTGATTCTTCGCCAAGTGCTGACCAAGTATCGAACTCTTGATCCTAAGCTCAAGCCTTATCAAGAGCTTACTTCTGCTTACTCAAAGCTTTTCACGAAATTGATCTTTGTCCATGTCCCTAGGAATCAAAACATCTTAGCTGACGCTCTAGCTTCACTGGCATCTTCTCTTGATTTTCCAATCAGCAAGCAATCTGAATCAATCATAGTTCATAGGCGTCTTTCACCCGCCGTGAAAGATCCTTCATTCCTTCGAATTAAGGAGAAGTTGCTGGAGAAAGTCAGAGACGGAAACGTTGTAGAAAAGAGAGAAATCATGTTAATGGAGTTGTCGGAAGAGATGGATGATGAACAGAAGCCATGGTATTATGAAATTGCAAAATATTGTGAAGATCAATCGTATCCTGAGGAAGCTACAACTGAGGAGAAGAGAGCTATCAGGAGAGTTGCTCAATAATACACCCTAGTTGGAGGAGCGTTGTACTAGAGAGGTTTTGATGGAGTTCTTCTGAGATGTCTAGACGAAGATGAGCTTTGGAAGGTTATGGAAGGAGCTCATAGTGGACTTTGTGGTGGCCATGTCAATGGACAGATGCTAGCAAAGAAGATCCTTAGACAAGGATTTTATTGGCCAACCATGGAAGAAGACTGCATAGGATATGTCCGTAGGTGTGCTAAGTGTCAACTTCACGCCGACAAAATTCATTCTCCTGCATCTTCACTCCATCCTGTTTCTTCCCCATGGCCTTTCTCCATGTGGGCTTTCGACATTATTGGACCCCTTGGTAATCCAGATTCCGGCATCAAGCAAAAATCTTTCATTCTCACTGCAACGGAATACTTCACCAAGTGGGCAGAAGCTGAAGCATACGTGGAGATCAAAGCATCAACCGTCTGCAAATTCATCATGAAGAACATCATCACCCGATTTGGAATTCCAAGCACCATCGTCACCGACAACGGACCGCAGTTCGTGTCACAGGAATTGAAGGATCTCTGCAACAGGTATAGAATTGCATTGCATCATTCATCTCCTTATTATCCGCAAGGCAATGGCCAAGCAGAGGCAACAAATAAGACTTTGATAAAAATCATCAAAAAGACGTGCAAATCTAACAAATTCGCAGACTGGCCAGAAAAATTGGTTGAGGCTCTATGGGCCTATCGAACTTCAATCCGCACGCCCACTGGGCAAACTCCTTATTCCTTAACATTTGGAATGGAGGCGGTAGTTCCATATGAGATCCTCATACCGTCATTAAGAGTACAATTGAATAAGGAATTTTCCATTGATGAACATCGTTCAACACTCCTTGCTCAATTGGAACTTTTAGACGAGAAAAGATGGTGAGCTGCTAATCATGCAAAAGTTTATCAAAATAGACTAGCACGTTTTTATCAAAAGAAAGTCATTGAACGAAAGTTCAAAGTCGGTGAAATGGTCGTAAAAAGGATTTTTGTAAAACCTGGTGGTCCGCGTTCTAAGCTCCAACCCAACTGGGAAGGACCTTATGTTATATCGCACGCTTTTCCTGGTAATGCTTATCGTCTTGTTAATGCAGAAGGAGAAGAGCTAAATCATCCCTGGAATGGCTTACATCTTAAGAAATACTACCCTTAGGTTAAAGAGTCGATCAGTATGGTACAAAGACCAGTGGAATCAGAAAGTTTATAAACTCAAATTTCTTTGTTAGTCTGGATAACTTAACTTCAAATACATTATTACACATACTGACACGTTTGATTCGTGAGTAACAAGAGATGCCAAGTCCTAAAGAATATCAAAAGCTTGACCGAAGGGGTAAAGTACAAATCATTCGTTTTGAAGCAAAAATTCTGTTTTATACTCAGCCCATGATGTCGGAACGAGGCTTAGAATAGACTACCAAGAATACTCGCCATCTTAGTAGGAGGCCGTCATAAAAAAAGGGGGAGATCCGTCCCGGAAAAGAGAAAAAAAATAGAAAAGCAAAAGCAAAAGGCAAAATCCAAATGTCAAATCAAAAGGTCATTACATTACAAACGTTACATCAAGGCCATGAAATGAAATGAAAGGGAACGTAAGGTCAATAAATACCCCGGAATGAAATGACTGAATCCCAACGGATACTAGGGTAGGAAAGGAACATCTTTTTAAGTCTCCGGAACCTTCTCATGGGCTTTCTAAACTTATTCTTCCTTTCCTTCTAAAGAGATGTACTCTAAAGTTAAGGAATGGCTTAGATTGACTAAGGATCAAATCATCAAATGGGATCACGAATGGAAACACAAATTCGAACACGATGGGTTTTAAGTTAAGTTGTTAAAGAACAATTTGAGAATTAAGTTGATAAATGAATATGATCTTTTGATCTAAGTACCATGCTGATCTTTTAGTCAAAAATCCAAAAAAATACATATGTCAAAAAAAATCCAAAAAAAATACATATGTCAAAATTCCAAAAAAATAAATATGTCAAAAATCCAAAAAAATACATATGTCAAAAATTAAAAAAAAATATATATGTCCAAAATTCAAAAAAAAACATATATTTCAAAACCCAAAAAAAATGAATATTTCAAAACAACAAAAATATTTCAATTAGCATTTGCTTGTTGCATTTAGTATGTTTCATTCCTTTTATTTTCAGTAAGCATCTGTTTGCTTGCATGTTGCATTTTGCTTAAGTTTGATTATTCTCATTTCCTTTGTTAATAAAGGCTATGCCCCTTGACCCTTCTACCAAGGATAGGATCAAGTAGTCGGTTATTTAACCAGGCAAGGGGCTAAGCCTAAACAGATACTTAACATGTTTGTTCAAGTTGTATACAGGACACAAGGCATTGGTAAAGTTGGAATCCGAGTAGAGAACAGCCAGAAACCTGTTTCTGAAATTCAAGAAAACCTGAGAAATTCAAGGAAATATCAAGAAGATCCCATTGTGGGAATTTATGAAGTCTTGACCGTGGCTAAAAAGACGGTTATTTCTACCCTTGTATTATTCCATGTAATTATTTTGCATCAGCATTACTATATGTTAAATATTTATTAGAGTATATCAAGGACCTTGTGGTTTTGATGAAACTGGAATTTGAGTTCCCCTATAACAAAAACAGTGATAATTCCAGAGGATTCTTAATCGCACGGATAGGTCGTTGGATTGTTAATTAGTGAGGACGATGGTTCCAGTTTTGTGAAACGGTGCGTGGATAAACGAGCTTCGGCTTAGCACTGAATTACAAGAATTGGTGTCTTGACTCATTAATGACAATTTAACAATATTATCCTTGATTAATTTATATTTTATTTAACTTTATATTTTTCTTTTAGCCCAGCATGTATCATATAGGACTTTGAAATCATTGTGATAAGAATTAATTATTGATTAAGTTTCAGACCATTAAATCAAACAATTTCAAACATGATATGAAATATTCCATTCTGAATTGAGTATCTTGATTATCTTTGAGGTTCGCTTGAAGATATTCTTGGAATTCTATCCTTGATTGGACTCTTTATCCAATATTTCTTGTTTTCTTTTAAGATCCATCATGGTTGCAGCACGTCCACATTGGCTGGCAATCGCTCCCCATGATGAAACCTACAGTGTCTATGACCTGGGGTACTTCCCACTCCGAGGAGGTTGATCGCCTTTATTTTATTTCCTTGTCTACCTCATCCAGACAGGATTGATTCCATTGATTTCCTTGAGCTATTTTCATTGATGATTTTGAGAAAAATTCCAATCATGTGATGTTAAGAGCGTGTCTCATCACACCTTGGCATCACCTTTTCAGTACATTCCATTCCATTTCACTCCCTTGCAAAGACGATGCCAAGCTGAGGCAGCTGTAGACACGCTAATTTTGACGTCATTTCGAGTAAATTTCATGTCATATAATAATGCCTCAGAATGGTCTGATATTTAATCATTGATTAATTTTTGTTGATCTTTTTGAGTGTCGGGTTTAACAGACATGTTTAAGTTAATCAATTGAATTGATTTTAGCTCAAATTTCAGTAAAAATATGAAGAAGTCTAAAAGACGTCGACCTGTGTGGACGCCATTCAAAGTTTATTCCTATTTTAACGTTTAAATTTGAATTTTAATCAGTTGATTAATTAGCTAAAAGGCGTCTGTGAGTCTTGACGCGATTTATGTTTCCTAAGCTATTTTAACTTCTCTTCCGGATGTTTATCCTTAAAAGACGTCTACATATGTAGACGCGTTTTAGCTAATAAAGATAAAGATAAGTTTTCCGGATATTTATCCTTATCTTAATTAATCTGAAAGGCGTCAGACATGGTAGACGCGTTTTAGATAATTACAGATAAAGATGAATTAATATGTATTTATCTGTCGGTTAAGATGGATAAATCCTAGATTTTTCTATGTTAATCACGGACGCAGAAAAGGTCTATAAATACTTTACATGTTGAAGAGTAAAAAAGTTAAGCGTGATCTTGAGTGAAGCGTAATCTTGAGCGATAGCAAGTTGAAGATCGGAGCAACGACGTCCAAACGCTGAAGCGCTACTGTTTCCAGAAGTCGGCGTCCATTCTTCATCCAATTCAAGGCTTCATCCAGTCGGCATAAGTGTTTCATTTCTGCGTTTTCATTTTACATCTTCATTAATCTTATTCTTCATCATCACTCTATGCAACACACACCGCAACATCATTTCTTTTCTTTTCAAAAACCTATTTGATAAAGGGGTTTCAAAAGCCATCCCAACAAGTAAGTTTTATGTTTAGTTGCATGTTCAATACCATGATTAGAATAGATACTGTTTTTGCTTAAGTTCTCATCATTTCTTTATTCGTCTTTATATACTTTCTGCTGCACTCAACAACAAGAGAATCAAGGAAGTCAAGTACTCAACACAAGAATCTCTGGACGATCATCAAATCCTCAACTTCAACTCCAAATTCAACAGCAAGAACAAAGAACAAAGAAAGGGCTCTCTTTCTTCAGCCGGCTGAAGGAGGGGAATCAAGGACTCGATATCTTCCGCGTTCAAACAGGTAGGCGATCATATCTCTTTTGGAACTTTTAAGTCAAAAGTTTCTAGCGATCATTTCACGTAGTTACTGTTTTTAATAGGTTTATTTTGCACCTAAACAACATAGGATTTTTCATGTTAATCACACTGTCATTCTAAGCACCTACAGCTTTTTTGGCGATCACGGTGGGACTTGGTCTCGCCATCTTTTAGTTTTTTGTTCTTGCTATCATCAATCGGGCACCCACGGTGCACCATTTGTGTCTCTCGACACGTCCTCACCATTTGTGTCTCTCGACACGTCCTCATTCTCCTTCTATTCATCTTCATTCCTGTTTTATGCTTAACTCTTCTATTGCCCAAAAAAAAACGCCAATTTGGCAACAAATTCTTCCCAGATCCTCATTGGGGAAACCTCTTACTTGTTCGATCATACCCCACCGCGTGGGTCTTTCGGTCAAGATTCTCTTCTAAATCTACTCTGCCCCTCCCCTCGGGAGGATTCTCCTCTATTTCCATCTGTATCCCATGATTTTCATTCTGCTTCATCTTCATTAGGTCAGAATAGGGAGTCTAGTGAAGTTAGACAGTCTAGCTCTAGGCAAGTTAATCAGGTTAGGAAGTTTAGAAAGTCTAAGGGTAGACAGATTCAAGATAGATACCTCCAGGACTTAGCTAACATATACCTTTCTTGCTCGATGATCCCTCAGCTATTGGAAAATCCCATTCAGATGCCAGAAGACTGTATGGACGATGAGTTAGTCAATGATGGATATGGGGTGTATGAGTTGATACATGAAAAAGACCCCATTGTTGAAGATGAAGAAGATGACGAGGATGCAGCTGAGGCGTATGCCAGTGGAGTGTAGAGATTCGATGAACCCTCAGCTGCCGTAGAAGAGCCCACCAGAGAAGTCAATTTAAGGACTGAAGACGAACCTAAGGTTGTCCTCGTCAGCAAGAATCTTTCTGTAGAAGATGAGAAGGCAATGGTACAAGTTCTTAAGGACTATAAGGACACTTTCGCCAAGAGTTATGAAGATATGCCGGGGTTAGACTCGTCTTTAGTGGAACACAGATTGACATTAAAGGAAGGAGCTAGCCAAGTCAAGCAGAAATTAAGGCGATTCCACCCGCAAATGGCTTTAAAAATGAAGGAAGAGGTCGACAAATTGCATAAAGTCAAATTCATTAGAGTTGTCCTTTATCCACAATGGGTGGCCAACATAGTCCCGGTCATGAAGAAAGATGGGAAGGTCAGGATTTGCATTGACTTCCGAGATCTAAACCGGGCGTGTCCTAAAGATGATTTTCTATTGCCTCATATTGACGTACTGATTGATAACACTGCTGGCTATGAGACTTTATCATTTATGGATGGGTTTTTAGGATACAATCAGATTAAATTAGCAAAAGAAGATCAGGAGAAGACATCATTCACTACACCTTGGAGAACATACTGATATGTTGTCATGCCATTTGGATTAAAGAATGCTGGAGCCACTTATCAGAGGGCTATGATGGCAATATTTCACGACATGATGCACATAGATCTAGAAGTGTATGTGGATGACTTGTTGGTTAAATTTAAGACGAAGGCGGAGCATGCCAAAGTTTTGGCAAGAGTGTTAGAGAGATCAAGGGAGTATCAGTTAAAGATGAACCCCAAGAAATATGTATTCAGGGTATCTTCAGGGAAATTACTTGGATTCATTATCAGTAAACAAGGAATTGAGATTGATCCCAATAAGGCAAAGGCTATCAGAGAGATGCCACCTCCCAAGAACTTGAAGGAGTTAAGAGGGTTAATCGGGAGGTTGCAATTTATTCGCCGTTTTGTCTCCCAGCACTCACAAAGGTGTAAGCCGTTCTACGAGCTTACCAAGCCGGGAGTCAAATTCGATTGGGACGATAAGTGTCAGGAGGCATTCAATGGATTAAAGAATTATTTGGCAAGTCCTCCTGTTTTGAGACCACCATCTCCAGGCAAACTATTGATACTTTACATTTATATCCTGGATGATACAGTGGGGGTTGTCCTAGCACAAGAGGATGAAGAAGGAAAGGAGAGGGCAGCCTACTATCTCTCTAAACTTCTCAACCCCGCTGAATAGAGATATATAGATGGAGAAAACATGTGCCGCATTGGTTTGGGTTGTTCAGAAATTGAAGCATTATTTTCTAGCCCATGAAGTCCATCTCATCGCTAGGATGAATCCGATCAAGTTTCTTCTGGAGAAATCTGTTCTCACTGATAGGTTAGCGCGATGGCAAAGCTTTCTATCTCAATTCGATATCACTTACATTCAGCAGAAAGCGATCAAAGGCTATGCCATAGCAGAACATCTCGCTCATCACCCCCTTCCTCGTTTTGATCCAGTCCAATCAGAGTTTCCGGATGAGGAACTGATGTCCATAGACCAAATCAGAGATGATATGTGGACTCTGCATTTTGACGGAGCTCTGAATTCCCATGGAAAGGGTATTGTTATTGTTCTGTTATCACCCGAAGGTATCACCATTCCGCAAGCCTTTCAGCTTGACTTTCCAGTCACCAACAATATAGCTGAATATGAGGCGCTCCTTGCTGGCCTCGAGGCTGCTCATTCCCACGGTGTTACCAAACTCAGGATTGTGGGTGATAGCCAATTGATTCTTCGCCAAGTGTTAACCAAATATCGAACCCTTGATCCCAAACTCAAGCCTTATCAAGAACTTACTTCTTCTTATTCAAAGCTTTTTACCAAACTGATCTTCGTCCATGTCCCTAGGAATCAGAACATCTTAGCTGACGCTCTAGCCTCACTTGAATCTTCTCTTGATTTTTCAATCAGCAGGCAATCTGAATCAATCATAGTTCATAGGCGTCTTTCACCCGCCGTGAAAGACCCTTCATTTCTGAGAACCAAGGAAAAGTTACTGAAGAAGGTCAGAGATGGAGATATCGTGGAAAAAAGAGAAATCATTTTGATGGAGCTGTTAGAAGAGATGGATGATGAACATAAGCCATGGTACTATGAAATCGCCAAATATTGTGAAGATCAATCGTATCCTGAAGAAGCCACAGCTGAGGAGAAAAGGGCTATCAGGAGAGTTGCTCAACGATACACCCTAGTTGGGGGAGCACTATACAAAAGAGGTTTTGATGGAGTTCTTTTAAGATGTCTGGACGAAGATGAGCTTTGGAAGGTTATGGAAGGAGCTCACGCTGGAGTTTGTGGTGGCCATGTTAATGGACAAATGCTAGCAAAGAAGATCCTTAGACAAGGATTTTATTGGCCAACCATGAAAGAAGGTTGTGTAGGATATGTCCGTAGGTGTGCTAAGTGTCAACTTCACGTCGACAAAATTCATTCTCCTGCATCTTCACTCCATCCTGTTTCTTCCCCATGGCCTTTCTCCATGTGGGCTTTCAATATCATTGGACCCCTTGGCAATCTTGATTCCGGCATCAAGCAAAAGTCTTTCATCCTCACAGCAACGAAATACTTCACCAAGTGGGCAGAAGCTGAAGCATACACGGAAGTCAAAGCATCAACCGTCTGCAAGTTCATCATAAAGAACATCATCACCATATTTGGAATTCCAAGCACCATCGTCACCGACAATGGACCACAGTTCGTGTCACAAGAATTGAAAGACCTCTGCAACAGGTAGAAAATTGGATTGCATCATTCATCTCCTTATTATCCGCAAGGCAATGGCCAAGCAGAGGCAACTAACAAGACTTTGATAAAATCATCAAAAAGACGTGCAAATCTAACAAATTCACGGACTGACCAGAAAAATTAGTTGAGGCTCTATGGGCCTACCGAACTTCAATCCGCACGCCCACTGGGCAAACTCCTTATTCCTTAACATTTGGAATGGAGGCGGTAGTTCCATAAGGGATCCTCATACCGTCATTAAGGGTACAATTGAACAAGGAATTTTCCATTGATGAACATCGTTCAACACTCCTTGCTCAATTAGAACTCTTAGATGAGAGAAGATGGTCAGCTGCTAATCATGCAATAATTTATCAAAATAGATTAGCACGTTTTTATCAAAAGAAAGTCATTGAATGTAAGTTCAAAGTTGGTGAAATGGTCGTCAAAAGAATTTTTGTAAAACCTAGTGGTCCACGTTCTAAGCTCCAACCCAACTGGGAAGGACCTTATGTTATATCACATGCTTTTCCTGGTAATGCTTACCGTCTAGTTAATGCTGAAGGAGAAGAGCTAACTCACCCGTGGAACGGTTTGCATCTTAAGAAATACTACCCTTAGGTTAAAGAGTCGATCAACATGGCACAAAGACCAGTGGAATCAGAAAATTTATAAACTCAAATTTCCTTATCAGTATGGATAATTTAACTCAAGCCCATTACTACACACACTGACACGTTTGATTCGTGAGTAACAAGAGATGTCGAATCCTGAGGAATACCGAAAGCTTGACTGAAAGTATGAAGTACAAATCATTCTTTTTAAACAAAATTCTGTTTTTACAATCAGCCCATGATGATGGAATGAGGCTTAGAATAGACTACCAAGAATACCCGCCATCTTAGTAGGAGGCCGTCATAAAAAAAATGGGGGAGATCCGTCCCAAAGAAAAGAAAAGAAAAGCAAAAGCAAAAGGCAAAAGCCAAACGTCAAATCAAAAGGCCATCACATTACAAACGTTACATCAAGGCCATGAAATGAAATAAAAGGGAACGCAAGGTCGATAAATACCCCGGAAAGAAAATGACCGAACCCCAACGGATATTAGGGTAGGAAAGGGACATCTTTTTAGGTCTCCGGAACCTTCTCATGGGCTTTCTAAACCTATTCTTCTTTTCTTTCTAAAGAGGCGTACTCCAAACTTAAGGAACAGCCTAGATTGACTGAAGGTCAAATCATCGAATGAGATCACGAATGGAAACACGAGTTCAAACACAATGGGTTTAAGTTAAATTATTAAAGAACAATTTGAGAATCATGCTGGTGTTTAGCTTACACCATAGTTCAAAACCAAAAAAAAATACATATTTCAAAATTAAAAAAAAAATACATATCTCAAAATCCGAAAAAATACATATTTCAAAATCCAAAAATATATATATATCCCAAAACCCAAAAAAAAACACATATTTCAAAAAAATTGAAAAAAAAAGGTACATATTTCAAAACCCAAACAAAAATGAATATTTCAAAACAACAAAAAATATTTCGATTAGCATTTGCTTGTTGCATCTAGAATGCTTCATTCCTTTCATTTTCAGTGAGCATCCGTCTGCTTGTATGTTGCATTTTTGCTTATAGTTCAATTACCTTTGTTGATAAAGGCTATGCCCCTTGACCCTTCATTTAAGAAAAAGATTGATCGACCATTCATTTGGTCAAGCAAGGGGCTAAGCCTAAATAGATGCTTAACCTGTTTGTTAAGTGACGTATAGGACGCAAGGCAAACACATGGAACACAAAGTTGGAGGCCAAAAGTTTCATGTATATCATCAAAAAGTGTGCTGTACATGATACACAGAAAAAAGAAAAAATACATAAGCCCTCAAGGCTGGCTCTCTCCTGCACCCTCGTCCATCTGGCTCTGAGCCTTGTCCTGGGCATCCGGCGGTGGAGCTTTAGGCGGCGGCGGACCCATGACACTCGGACCAGCTTGACCGGAAGAAATGGCCACACTGGCTGTAAAGGCGCTCGCCTACCTGCGCTCCTAGGCACGCTGTCGAGCACGTCTGTATCTCTCCTCCATGCTTCGGCGCTCGTGCTCAGCAATGCCCAACTGAACTCGGAGGGAGGCCATCTTCGAGTCAATCTTTTACCGCTCCAGCCGTTCCCTCTCCCTCTCCTCGGTAATGAACCCCAGTCGGGACTGGAGGTGTGAAAGCTCCCGAGGAAGATTCCCGGTGGAGAGGCAGGCCACCTGCTCCTCCAGATCGCGAACCCGAGCCACCTGCTCCTCGAGAACGCGAACACGAGATGCATCCACTTCAGCCCTCTGAAGGGCTTCTTGAAGCTCAGCAACCTGCAGGGGAAACCATTGTTAGTCCAAGGCAGTCAAATAATCAAAATCAGGTTCAGAAATCAGAGGAAATAACAAGACTTACTCGAGCAGCACGATCCTCCTCTGCAAGGGAAGTCCGGCGGATGGCGGAGGCGAGCTGACTCTAGAAGTTGGTCAGGGTAGCCTCGTAGGCGGCAGGAAGAGCAGATGACGAAGCTCCATAGGAAGGAGGAGCCGCCTGGGTGTAGACGGCTCGCTGCACCAAAAGACAAACTGTCAGTTGTTGATTGCCAAAACAATTAATTAATTATTCATAAACATGCATACATACCAGGTCGAAGAGCTCCTTTTGGACCTGCTCCAGCTGGGCCTCCGCGTCATGTAGGCGGGCCCGGAGGTCGATGATGACCGCATCGCGCGCATCCTGCATATCACACATACATACATTCATTCACAAATATAAATCAAGATAATAATAAAATGAAAGACGCATAAAAGTATACTTACATCGAGCGGTCGGAGGAGTCGCAGCTGATCGGCGTAATGTGTCCGATACTGCTGGAGGTAGGCTGCGCTACTCTCCGCTCGTGACTTAACACGGACACCCCGGCGATGCCAGTCTTCATATTGTTCCGGGAACTTTACTCGCCAATCAGTGAGGGCTTGCTTGCCCCTCATGCTCCTCCCGACACCCTCCGGGACCTCCTCATCGACCCACTCCTGGTGGAGGCCCAGAGTCCTCATCACGAGCCGCAGACAGAGGGGCTCAACCTCATTCAAGCAGTGCAGCCACATCTGCCTGCCGAACTGCCTTTGGCCAGCCGTCACCCACGGCTGACCTGCTTCGCCCATACTGAGGTACGGGCGCCAGATCACCTGCATATAGGTTAGACGCATTCATATAAATAACTTGCATTTAATGAATAAAATTGAACAAGTTAAGAACTCACCAGGAGCTCCGGGTAATCAAGGAACTGACGGCGGAGGGCCGTCAGCTGGTGGTGCTGTGGCGCTGTGTTCACTATCGGCTGCCAGCAGCAGGCCAATGGGACAGCGCCCGGTCGTACGATCCTCGCTCTGCCGAGCGAAAAATAATGGTAGCTCCATACCTGCATACATGGACATATAGGTTAGTAAAGCATCATATTACATTGCATTGCATTGCATAAATAATAAAATAACTTAATACCTGGAGAAATGGCGAAAAGCCACTGACAGTCGTCTCGCGGTCCGGCGTGACTGCAGAAAGATCAGCAAAAAGGTGGGCCAGAAGGGCCGCACCCCAGGCATACTCTCCTAAACTATCTAAGTCATCTAGCAAATACCGGATTTACAGTGGATATGGTCACCCTTCGTGCCAAAGAGTAACCGACCGAAGAAGAAGACAAGAAAGACCCTCAGCTGCCTGTCTACGTCCTCCCCCTGACTCGGGTCGGTGCAGTATACGGTGGAGGAAGACTCTGCTAACCTATCCCTAAACTCTGCCCGGGACTCATCAGATCGCCGCCGGGGCTCATCTAATCCTAGGGCAGCCTCTACCTCCACCCTAGGGACCATCCTAGACTCCCTACCTAGGCTGGACACCTCTATGCCTAGCAGAGCCTCTGCCAATCCCTGGTAGTTGGGGTAAGTCACCCCACTTACCGGTCGGCCCTCTACCCTAAGGCCAGTAATTTTGGCCACGTCCTCTAAAGTGGGGATCATGTGTCCCCAGAGCATTAGGAATGTTAGTATTAGATGGTCTCAAAGCCAATCCGATACTGTGTACTTATTCAGATTATTAATAAATGGCAATAATTCATTGTGTGTAATTAATTCGATCTGTATTTATCGTATCACGATGAAGTCTATGAACATGTGCAACAGTCTTCGGATTATGATGAGATCATAATACGGGACCGAAGACTTATAAACACATGTTCTTAATTGTTCCTAGTCATAGGATGTTTGAGATAGGACATCGAACATCCGGATAGACTAGTATAGGTTACTTCAGCTCATATGATGAGGGTGACTGATCCCATAAGTCACTTGTGTGGAGACACTATGCTGAACCTATAGGTGCTCATTGGTGAATGAGTTCACTGAACTTATCCGACTATGAATCGCTGGATGGTAATCACCTCACTGTTAACCAACTCGATTCATTTGTCATGGTTGCATGGATGATCTTTGGACCTGAGACTCCAAAGATATCTTGTTGGTAGGTTTCTGAGCTTTGACCATGACGAACGAATCCCTAACCATGGGTTATCAATAAGTCAAGTGATTGGGTTCAGGGAAATGCCCTCGAAGGTAATTGTGTGTTCAATACGGGATCATCTGCTCTCGGTTGTTTGAGAGAGAATGTTCCGGGAATGATGCGCTTAAAGTCCCTGGCCAGGGCGGACTCTGCAATCGATAAGGAGTTATTGAATTCAGATTAGCGGCATCTGATTCAAGTGAATCGACCAAATAGGGTTTAATAGTAAACCATGCCCTAGGTCGATTCGGGAACATTGCACAGATGAAGGATTATATCCGCACGCTAACCGATGACAGAAAGGTTCCAATAGAGGGTTGCGATAACCCCAGTGCCATCCAGGATCACGCGATGTTGCTTGACATCCAAAGTGATCGGCAGTCCGTCTGAATTTAATGTGGGACATTAAATTCGGCTGATTAATTGAATATAAGGATATTAATTAATTCAGTGGGTCAGTAAAGGGTTACTGGACTTAATGGGCTATTAACTGGACTGGTATTTGGGCCTAGAGGGTCACACGCAAACGGTTTTCAAGTCGATGGATAATCCGACAGGATTTCGGATAACTCTGAGTTTTTATGAAAAACCGCAAACAGACTTCTTATAAGAGAGCGGATTCTACGTCTGGGGCTAGCACCCTTGACCTAGCCGTCATTCGTTCTTCCCCACTTTCTCTCTCTTCTGGGCGTGCGGTTCCCAACTGCTCCACCTTCCATTCGATGGGGATTCCGAATCCGCATGTCGCGGCGGATTACGCGCAGTCAGACGGGATCTACGAACGTTGCAACGAGCGAGGAAGCGAGGATGATCCATCGCAAGGAGAACCGCGTGGATACCGTTAGAGGTCGGGCATCTGCGCGACTTGCGGCATCGCTCCGACGGAACCGGAAAACGGACGCGGATTCAAATCCACGCAAGGTAAATCGATTTACACCGGTTTTATTTTAACGACCGAAACGGGACAGATCCGATCCCGAAAATTTTATTCCGCTGCGTTTTAAGATCGGATCCCGACACAATGATCCCAACAGTGGTATCAGAGCTGAGTTCCACTGTGTTTTCACCTTTTCGGTCTCTAAAATTTGTGGTTTTAGAATTTAAATCCATGCTAGTAATTATTTTCTTGAAAGATTTGGGTTCATGAGATGTTCGCAGCGATGAGATCGCGATTTAAATCTGAAGAAAATAATTTTTTTGGGGTTATTTCGTCGTGTTTTTCGTTGGATGAAGAACACCATGTTCTTGGAATTTTTGAAGGGATCTAAAGAGTGTTCCCTCAAGATCCAAGATCTTACAATCCTTAGCAAAAGGTTGTTGTAGATGATTCGGAGTTTTGGGTCGCCGACCATGGATATTTCTTCTTTGTTTTGGGTTTTTTGAAACTTGAAATTTGGGGAGAAAAAAGGGGGCCAAAAATCAGATTTTAATCCCTCTCCAGCCACCGCCGGTGGGCTGGACATCGCCGGCGAGGTCGACGTTGCCGGTGGGCGTGCACCGGTGGTCGGCCGCCGCCGGACCGGTGCCGGAGAAGACCCCATAAGGGGCACGGCGCCGTCGGGTTCCCTGCTGTAAAGGGAACCCTCGGGCTACCCGGCCGGGCGGCTAGGGTTTCCCTAGCCGCCGACCGGGTCGGCCCGGCTGGACCCTGGCCCAGGCCAGGGGTCTGAGCCAGGGCCGGCCAGGGGCCGGACCAGGCCTGCGGGCCTGGGTCCGGGCCCTTGGCTGAGCCCTGGCTCGGCCCTGGCTCGAGCGAGGCGCTCAGCAGGGCTGAGCCCTTTAGGGGCCCAGTTAATTTATTTATTTTTATTAAATTAATTATAAAATTGGTTTAATAATTATCTATAAAATATGATTTTACTATTTTTATTAAATTCAATTTTGATTGGGCCCTTATTAAGGTTTATTATGTTAATTAATTAAAAAAAGGTTGTTAATTGAATTAATTCTAAATGTTAGATTAAACCTTATGCGATCTAATTGTTAGATTAACCCCAAATTATTTGAATCGTTCAAATTAAGCATGGAATGTTTCTAAAGCCATTAATTTTAGATTTTATGCATATTGATGTGCATTTATTTGCTTGTTTGAATTGGATTTAAATTAGCATGCTTGAACTAAATACTAAATTTTTCGAAAATTCCAAATTATCCAAAATTTTGTTTGGTCCCTGGTTTTATGAAACCTGAAAATATTATTATTTTCGAAAATTTTATTTAGCCATTTGATGTGCAATTCATGTATGGTTTGTTAAAATAAAACACACGGTGGTCATGGACGAGTATTATTTGTGGATATAGAATGTGATTGTGTGGTTTATTGTTTATTAATAAATAGAAGTCTGCGAACCTCTCCCTCTCATATTCCATTGTACTTCTACCTTCCTCCTTGATGTAATCGCCACAAGGCTTCCTCATTTAAATTATCATGTAATTGAGAATTACGATGTTATTTGATCGAGGCGGCTACGCGCGGAACGAGGATGATCCACAACTGCTGAACAGATGAAAATGAAGGAGTTCATTGAATCCATGGGTTTGCAGACTCATGATATAAGTTGTTATATTGTGTATGTGTGTGCGTTTCACTGTCTGGCTCAAGTCAAACTGTAGTGCCGTCCATGACCATACTAATGACATGTATCTGATGCGTGTGATTTATATTTGCTAGGTTATTAGTATTTATAATATATTCGATATATTTAATACTATCACCTAGGATGAGACCAAACTAAATAAGTAAAACCTTCATTACAAATTCTAAGCTGTAGCGCGAGTCATTGAGAATGTACCGCGTGGCTCTCCATCAATATGATAAATGGAACTTAATTCAGTCATGACAGATACTATGTGTTTACCTGAGGTCTGCCATTGTCTGTTGAGAGGACTGTTGATCATGGCATTAGATGCCTTTGGATAAGAGTAGAGGAACGATATAGTTATCCACGTGTTTACCCGGGAACTATATTTCTACTTTACTCTGTCACGTATTGATGGTAAAGCTTAGACCGGGGATAATGGTCTACTGTGTTTACCCGGGACCATCAAACTTGGGAGCCGAAGTATGATCGGATATTGCAAGGAGTTGCAATTATCATGAGATGATTGCTCTGAGATAGCGGTATGATACTATGTGTTTACCCGAGGTCATACTGTGATGCTTGGAGATTCTGATCCCCACTAGGAGACAGTCGGCGTCTCTCGTTCTGTATATCTGAAGGTTATACAGTCCGTCGAAAATTAGTGGGAGTAAAACTAGATAATAAAAGACCATATCTTGTTTTAGTTACTCTGAATATTTTCTAATTATCAATTGATTATCTCCTGTTGTAACGACCCGCCATCCTATGACCGGAGACCCGGTCACTAAATGGATGTCGGCCCATTAACTGCGGGTTCACACCTGGATCTCACACAACACATCTGGAGGAGTAAGTGCTAAACAAGGCTAAACATAGCAATCTCACGGACTAAAAAAAGTAAGCAAGTGCGCAGGAAGGAAAATAACAATGTCCGTATACAGTCCAACAATAATTACATGTCCAACAATTAAATAAGTACAGGCAGAAGAAAGTACAACAACATCGGGGCATACCCCGGAACTAAGACAGCTGCTGGTCCGCACACCAGGAAGACACCACGCTTCCGCTCACCACGAGGTCCACACCTGAAACCGCAGGGAGTGAGCCACACCAGAAATGGGCTCAGTAGGGATCATCCGATCCCCCGCCTCCCACTCACACACCCACAAGTGTAATAACAAGAATATATGGCAATTAAGTAAAGCAGTAAACATAGCACCCAACTCTGATATGAAACGTACGATAAGCGGTGTACCAAGAACCATTCTAAGTAACCCGAAGAACCCAACACAGAGTCACGACTCACAGACAGAGTCCACGAAGCGACTGAACCACACTGTCGACCGAAGTCAAACGTCGCCTCCCAACACTACCACCACAGCTCACGCCTGTCCACCCCTACAGCGTTCCGGGGCACTGTAGGGTGAGGCAGTGAGTCAAACTAGGACTAGCTGGAACCAGTGTACAGCCACTGCCAGCTACGTGTGCACACAAGCAGTCTAGACTACTGTCCTACCGTCCGGATTGCCTCCACGCTAGGCCTCAGCGCTTCAGGAGGGCCCTGGGGACCGGCGAACCCCCGTCAAGCCGAAGCTACAGGAACTACCCACAAACCCAACTCTCCCGGGCTGCGTCAGGCCAAAGGGCTAAGGGTACCACTCGTAACCTTGATCAAAGGTCACATCAGGCCCAATGGCTAAAGGGTAAACCAACTCCCACCAGTAACACAACCAGCTCCACAGCAAGAAATGCGCCGGAAGCTGTCACAACAAACAGGGAAACCCCGACCCGCTGAGGACAAACAGCGACCCCTCTGATAGCACACCAGCTACTCCGGCCCGTCGGGCTCAAGGCGATCCTGCTTCCCTCAGCCAAAGGCAAAACACAACATGTACCCCTTCTCCCACCGGTACTGCACAATGCCTCACAGACACCATGACCCTGTCCCCATCGGTCCATGGTGACAACGTAAATCACAGTTAACCCGATCCACATTCGCATAACACAAACACACATATAATCATGATTCCATTCGCACAGTAAACCTCAGTCTCAGTATATAGCTAAAGCACACACACACACACACACACACAGGTGATGTAATTCCACTCACGCAGAAGTCCTCCGTCTCAGTATATAACCCAAATCATGCATTTAAACCATCCCACCGTGAAACATGCATGAAATAACAGAATTAAGCATTCCTGTCTTGAATCGCGTCGACCGAGGTCGACGCCATTCAAGACCCTTAGACAGGTTTATTAAAAGCCAGATTATCCTTAAAACACGTCCACCAGTGAAGCCGCCGTTTAAAATGCGTCAGGGTCGCCAGACGCCATTCAACCCAGAAATCCAGATTGCAGAACCTTTAAACGGGGGCATTTCCTGCCTAAATGGCGTCATGATGGCTCGACGTCCTTCAGAAAGGCGTCGTCCATCCATGACGTCCTTTAGCGCCAGAACCCCTAACTCAGGAAACCTCGAACAGGGAGGTTTCTGTCCTAAAACGCGTCGTATTGACCCGACGTCTTTCGGAAAGGCGTCGACCAGGCACGACGCCATTTAGCGCCAGAAACCAGGTTTCCTGGTTCGACCCGAGGGTCTCACCCTTAACCCCAAACGCCCCGAAAAAGCCCCAAAACAGAAGGGGAAGGAAGAGGAAGTCAACCACCACCAGCATGCCACAAAACCACGTTCACGAGCACAGCCATACCCACAAGAACACCCCCTAAACATGCTCATTCTAACCCAAATCACAACATACCATGCCAAGGAAATCATGAGCACACATTCACAGTCCATGCAAGGTTCGTCCCCCTACCGTTTCTTGAACTCCGCCAAGCTCCGTGCCGCCGTCCCGCCGCACCGCACACCGCCGCCGGTACCCTCGAGGACGCCGCCACTCCGCCGGGACGTCGGCCGCCGTCCGGAGAGTGGAACACCGCGAAGGAAGTGGTGGAGGTAGAGGTGAGAGGTAAGGTGGTGTTGGAGTGGTGGAAGAGGAAGAAGAGGAAGGGAAGGGGAAAAGAGAGGGAAGAGGGCGGAGAGGGCGAGGAGAGAGAGAGTGAAGGCGAGAATGAGGGAAAGAAGGAGAGGCTCGCGGGGTCAATCTGAAACCCGCTAAAACGCGTCGATCTAGGTAGACGCCTATCAGTCTGATAGGACGGCCATACTGACAGCGGTCTGAAACGCGTCGCTCACCGTGGACGCCGTTCAGACGACAGGACAGGCCGTACTGACAACGCTCTGGCGCCGCACCATGACATCGCAGAGGTCACAGTCTGAATCGCGTCGACCAACATGGACGCCGTTCAAACGATGTGACCGGGGCCGTACTCTCGCGGCCCGAAACCTGCCCACGTGGCGCACACGTGGCACAACAACCGGCAGACCTAAATGGCGTCCACACATCCTGACGCCTTTTGAAAGGCGTCGCGCAGTGCTGACGCCATTCAGTCAGAAATCTCAAGACCCCACAGGGTCCAAACCAGGGGATCCGGCCCGAACCCGACCCGAAAACAGACCCCGAAACCTCAGTCCTTACACCTGTAGGCGAGAATGTCGCACCATAACCCGTTGCGAGGCATACTTGATGCCAACCATTTGACATGCACCAATTACTCAGACTGGCTCAGAAACCTGAAGATAGTCCTCAGGTCTGAGCAGATTGCCTATGTCTTGGATAATGAACCTCCTGCTGAACCAACATTGGATGCTCCAGAGGAGGAAATGATAGCGTATGAAAAATGGAAAGAGGATTCCACCATGGCCCAATGCTACATATTAGCCTCTATGAGCAATGAGTTGCAGAGGCAACATGAAGAGATGGATGCTAGATCCATCATGCTCCATTTGAAGGAGCTCTTTGGTGAGTAGAGCAGAATCGAACGATATGAGATATCGAAGAATCTGTTCAAGGCTCAGATGGCAGAGGGAACTTCAGTACAGAATCACGTGCTGAAGATGATTGAGTGGGTGGAGAGGCTGGATGCTCTTGGGAGTACACTTCCCAAGGAGATGCACATAGACCTCGTGTTATCTTCACTTCCACCATCATATGCTCAGTTCATCGTTAATTTTAACATGAACAAGATCTAGGCCACCTTAGCTGAACTGCTGAACATGTTAAAAACTGCTGAGGGGAACCTTGTGAAGGATAAACCCCAAGTCCTAATAGTTGGTAAGACCAATAGAAAAAGACTTGCTGTCCAAGCTTTTCGAAAGAATAAGAACAAGTTTCAGAGAAAGGCAAAGGTCACCAAGAAAGACAAGGGTAAAAGTGCTGAAAAAGGTGATTGCTTCTACTGTCACCAGAAAGGGCATTGGAAGAGGAATTGCAAGGAATACCTCAAGGACAAGGCTCAAGGAACTGTGAAGCAGCAAGACGCTTCAGGTATCTATATGATAGATGTAAACTTGTCAATAAGAGATAGTACATCATGGGTATTAGATACTGGATGTGTATCTCATAACTGCAATTATGTGCAGGCACTGACAAGAAGGCGTAAGCTGAGGACCGGTGAGGTGGAGCTGAGACTAGGTAACGGCGCAAGAGTTGCGGCGATCGCTGTAGGGACAGTGAAGCTCAAGCTACCATCCGGAGACACATTTTTATTAGATGAATGTTATTATGTACCTAGCATAATAAGGAACATCATTTCTATTTCATGTTTAGATAGAATTGGATACAATTTAAATTTTGGGAACAATAGTTGTTCAATTTATTTCGGAAATATATTAATAGCTTCTGCTATTTTGTCCAATGGATTGTATCTATTGAATGTGTCTCATGATAATTTACATATCGGTTCTTCAATTAAACGAAGTAAGTACGAAATGAACAAAGCCTACTTGTGGCATTGTAGGCTTGGACACATTGGTGAAAACAGACTCCAAAGATTGCATAAAGATGGATATTTGGATCCATTTGATTATGAATCATATGCAACCTATGAGTCATGTTTAATGGATAAAATGACTAGGTCTCCATTTAGTGGAACTGGAGAACGAGCCAAAGGCATATTAGAACTCATACATTCAGATGTATGTGGTCCTATGTCAATCCAAGCCATTGGTGGTTTCTCATACTTCATTACATTCACTGATGATTATTCAAGATTTGGATATGTATACTTATTGAAGTATAAATCTGAAGCCTTTGAGAAATTCAGAGAATTTAAGAATGAAGTAGAAAAACAAACAGGAAAGAGTATAAAAACCATCTGATCTGATCGAGGTGGTGAATACTTGAGTACTGAGTTCATTAAATACTTAAAGGATAATGGTATCCTTTCTCAGCTTACCGCTCCTTATACACCTCAGATGAATGGTGTATCAGAAAGGAGAAATCGCACATTATTGGAAATGGTGCGATCTATAATGAGCATGTCCAAATTACCAGTGTCCTTATGGGGATATGTACTTAGCTCGGCTATGTATATCCTGAACAAGGTACCCAGCAAATCTGTTGAGACTACTCCATATGACATATGGAATGGAAGGAAACCCGACCTTAAACATGTTAAAGTCTAAGGATGTCCTGCTCATGTTAAAAGACATGACGCAGATAAGCTGGAATCGAGAACTGACAAATGCATATTTGTGGGATATCCAAAGGAAACTTATGGATATTACTTTTATCTTCCTAGCGAACAAAAGGTGTTTGTGGCCAGGAGAGCTGTCTTTCTGGAAGAAGATTATATTCTCCAGAAGGACAGTGGGAGTAAAGTAACACTTGAAGAAATTCCAGACCCACAAACTGGCAATGGTTCATCAGATGAACCGTCAGTTTCTGAACCTGTTCAAAATGATACACATGAACCTCTTATATCTGAAAGAGTACCTAAACCACCAGAAAGATATGTGGGACATATTAATTTGGATGGTTCAAGGATACTCTATAATGAGGATGATGATCCTAAGACTTATCAGGAGGCCATTGAAAGTCCAGAGGCCGGGAAATGGCGAGAAGCCATGAATTCTGAAATACAGTCCATGTACATCAACCAAGTTTGGAACTTGGTGGATTTACCCGATGGTATAGTACCTATCTACTGCAAATGGATCTTTAAAAGAAAGATCAGTGCAGATAGACGTATTGAGACTTATAAAGAAAGATTAGTAGCGAAAGGCTATCGTTAAAGACAAGGTGTTGACTATGACGAAACCTTCTCACCCGTTGCTATGATTAAGTCTATCAGAATTCTTCTCGCCATTGCTGCCTACCATGATTATGAAATATGACAGATGGATGTGAAGACTGCCTTCCTCAATGGAAACCTTGAGGAGGAGGTGTATATGATACAACCAGAAGGATTCACATCCAAAGAATCTCCAGACATGGTATGCAAGTTGCAGAGGTCCATTTATGGACTGAAGCAAGCATCCCGAAGCTAGAACATAAGATTTTATGAGGCGATCAAATCTTATGGCTTCATTAAGAATGAAGATGAGCCCTGTGTATACAAGAAAAACAGTGGGTGCGCAATCACATTTCTGGTTCTTTACGTTGACAACATCCTACTCATTGGGAATGATGTAGGAATGATGTCATTAGTAAATATATGGCTGTCAAAGAACTTCTCCATGAAGGATTTGGGAAAAGCATCTTACGTATTGGGAATACGGATCTATAGAGATAGATCAAAGAAGATGCTAGCCTTAACTCAATCCATGTACATAGAAACCATTGTCAAAAGGTTTGGCATGGAAAATTCCAAGAGAGGTCTCATACCGATGAGACATGGAATTTCACTCTCTAAAGGTCAGTCTCCCAAGACACCTGAAGAGAGGGCAGTGATGGATAAAGTCCCCTATGCTTCTGCCATAGGGTCCATCATGTATGCCATGCTATGTACCAGACCTGATGTAGCATATGCTCTAAGTGTTACGAGCAGACATTAGGTAGATCCAAGTGATGAACACTAGAAGGCTTTGAAATGCATCCTTAAGTACTTGAAAAGGACTAAGGATCTATTTCTAGTCTATGGAGAAGGAGACTTGAAGCTACAAGGATACACTGACTCGAGTTTTCAGTCTGATCCTGACGACAGCAAGTCAACATCAGGTTTTATTTTCACACTCAACGGGGGAGCAGTGAGCTGGAAAAGTTCCAAGCAGGAAACCACTGCTGATTCGACAACGGAAGCCGAGTATATTGCTGCTGCTGAAGCCGCCAAGGAAGCTGTATGGATGAAGAAATTCATCAGCGATCTTGGTGTGGTGGAAAGCATATCTGGTCCCGTCCCACTGCTGTGTGACAACAATGGGGCGATTGCTCAAGCGAAAGAGCCGAGGTCTCATCAGAAGTCGAAGCACATTCTGCGGTGCTTTCATCTGATCAGAGAGATTATAGCTCGAGGAGATGTCGTGGTGGAAAGAGTTTCCTCAGCCGACAACATAGCAGATCCACTTACAAAGCCTTTGTCTCAAAATGTTTTTGAGCGTCACTTAGAGAATATGGGTATTCTGTATAAAAGTGATTGGCTTTAGTCCAAGTGGGAGATTGTTAGTATTAGATGGTCTCAAAGCTAATCCGATACTGTGTACTTATTCAGATTATTAATAAATGGCAATAATTCATTATGTGTAATTAATTCGATCTGTGTTTATCGTATCACGATGAAGTCTATGAACATGTGCAACAGTCTTCGGATTATGATGAGATCATAATTACGGGACCGAAGACTTATAAACACATGTTCTCAATTGTTACTAGTCATAGGATGTTTAAGATAGGACATCGAACATCCAGATAGACTAGTATAGGTTACTTCAGCTGAGCGTGACTGATCCCATAAGTCACTTGTGTGGAGACACTATGCTAAACCTATAGGTGCTCATTGGTGAATGAGTTCACTGAATTGATCCGACTATGAATTGCTGGATGGTAATCACCTCACTGTTAACCAGCTCGATTCATTTGTCACGGTTGCGTGGATGATCCTTGGACCTGAGACTCCAAAGATATCTTGTTGGTAGGTTTCTGAGCTTTGACCTTGACGAACGAATCCCTAACCATGGGTTATCAATAAGTCAAGTATTGGGTTCAGGGAAATGCCCTCGAAGGTAATTGTGTGTTCAATACGGGATCATCTGCTCTCGGTTGTTTGAGAGAGAATGTTCCGGGAATGATGCGCTTAAAGTCCCTGGCCAGGGCGTACACTGCAATCGATAAGGAGTTATTGAATTCAGATTAGCGGCATCTAATTCAAGTGAATCGACCAAATAGGGTTTGATAGTAAACCATGCCCTAGGTCGATTCGGGAACATTGCACGGATGAAGGATTATATCCGCGCGCTAACCGATGACAGAAAGGTTCCAATAGAGGGTTGTGATAACCCCAATGCCATCCAGGATCACGCGATGTTGCTTGGCATCCAACGTGATCGGCAGTCCGTCTGAATTTAATGTGGGACATTAAATTCGGCTGATTAATTGAATACAAGGATATTAATTAATTTAGTGGGTCAGTAAAGGGTTACTGGAGTTAATGGGCTATTAACTGGACTGGTATTTGGGCCTAGGGGGTCACACGCAAATGGTTTTCAAGTCGATGGATAATCTGACAGGATTTCGGATAAGTCTGGGTTTTTATGAAAAACCGCAAATAGACTTCTTATAAAAGAACGGATTCTACGTCCGGGGCCAGCAACCCTGACCTAGCCGTCATTCGTTCTTCCCCACTTTCTCTCTCTTTTGGGCGTGCAGTTCCCAACTGCTCCACCTTTCGTTTGACGGGGATTCCGAATCCGCATGTCGCGGTGGATTACGCGCAGTCAGACGGGATCTACGAGCGCCGCAGCGAGCGAGGAAGCGAGGACGATCCATCGCGAGGAGAACCGCGTGGATACCGCTAGAGGTCGGGCATCTGCGCGACTTGCGGCATCGCTCCGACGGAATCGGAAAACGGACGCGGATTCGAATCCGCGCAAGGTAAATCGAATTACACCGGTTTTATTTTAACGACCGAAATGGGACAGATCCGATACCGAAAATTTTATTCTGCTGCGTTTTAGGATCGGATCCCGACACAGCGATTCCAACAAGGAATGCCCGACTCTCCGCGTGCCAACGCTCCCTGAGCGCCTGCAGCAGGACTAGACCGAGCCAAAATGGCTCGATATCTAAGACCTCGCTGAACCCCATCCGGCGCAGGCGCGCCTTTTGGAAGTCCGGGAGTCCCCGGTACGCCCCTGTAACTAAGTCCCAGCTAATCCTGGCTCTCATCGTCCTCTGCAAATGAAAAACAAAGAATTTCATTAGTTAGTGAACATAAAAACAAGCAAAACATTTCTGGATTGAAAGGCGTCGAGATACCTGGACGCCTTTTGAAAGGCGTCCACAGGTCCTGACACAATTTGGAATTATTTTATGCCTAATTAAAATTGGGAATTTTGCCCTAAATGGCGTCAGACCAGGGCGACGCCGTTTGAACGGCGTCACCTGGTCTGGACGCCTTTCAAGGCCGAATTCCGGGTTCTTGAAGAACCCCTTTCTTCTCTCCTTTGTTCACTCCATTCAAAACCATAGAGACTCACCACGTGGAGGTCGCCCTCCCCTTTTCCACGGCCAATGGTGCCGGAGGAGCCTCCTCCTCCTCCAAGAACGCCGCTGCCTCGGCGAGTACGGCCGGCACCTCCTCGGGGGCTTCTTCCTCGCGAACCGTCGTCCGCCGCCTCTTGGCTAGGGCCTTGGTCTTGCGGGAGCCTTTGCCGCGTTCCATGGGGGTTAAAAGGGAGGGTTGTGAGAAGAGAGAGAAACGGGGGTTGCCGGAGTTGGATCGCCGGAGAGTTTAAGGAGAGAGAGTGCAAAGGGAGAAAGTGAGGAAGAAAGGGGGCCTTCGCGGGTCTGTAAATAGAAGGTTGAAAGGCGTCGTGGCACATCGACGCGTTCTAGGGCGCATAAGTTGAGGCGGCAAGGCCAGCTGTTTGAAATTGAGTGAAAAGTATCTATATGGAGCGACGCGTTTCAGGTTACCGCCAAATCTGGTCAGAACCGTACGCAGTATAATGATGAAATGTCTCTACACTTATAGACGCGTTTTAGGGGATTAATCACAGGATTGATGGCGGAGTTCTGGAAAAAGTAAGACATAGATAATTGAAACGCGTCTATAAATGTAGACGCCTTTTAGGTTTAAATCCTGGTTTTAATGATTATATCCTTGATTTTTTGAATGAACAGCGTCTACTTTGGTTGACGCGTTTTAGGCAGAATTCGGGATTTCTAAGGTTAAAGGCGTCTTGAGGAGTAGACGCATTTCAGGCTTAAATCGGGATTTTGAGGATTAATCTGAATTTTGGAAAATGAATTATCTTGTAGACGCATTTCAGGCTTAAATCGGGATTTTAATGATTAATCTGAATTTTGGAAATTGAATTATCTTTTAAAGGCGTCTTTCTAAGTGGACGCTTTTTGGATTTAACAAATCCGAATTGTCATATTTTAAGGAAAAATCCAGTTTTTGCTAAGGGAAAGATCATGAACATATCATAGGAAGTTGGGGAAAGGTTTCAAGGCATGAAAAATAACTCTTTATTCAATGGAATCTTTTATTACATCAAAAAGAAAAAGAAAAGAAAAGAGAACGCTTAAGGAAGAAGTTCATGAAGTGCTTGAATATATGGAAATTTCAATCCTCTATCACTATTTTTAGAGGATTTTACACGATAACTAAAGCCAAGATTCCACAAAGTAGTAATAAGTTCTGTGGCTTCATAGTCCTTATCGGATTCTAAAGACCGCCTCTTGATCGGGGATGTAAGGGAGAATTCGGAGAATTCATGACGATTCAGGCTGAGTTGAGTAAGGCACCGATGGGGGTTGTACAACATAAGCTCAGTGGTCCCAATCAACTTAAGTTATGCTCCTGCTGCACGGCGCATTCTAATTGGCTTTCCAACAAGAGCGAGTGGAGAAGAGTCAAACATGTTGGACGGCATGCATCTCAGATATTCCCTCCAGTCGGCTCGGGTCTTGAGTTTTGGGATTTTGTTGACCATACGCTCGTTGAACTTCACAATGTTGGAGATGCAGTGGATTGGGCTGTTCAAGTAAATTTGAGACGGTCTTGGTGATATCCTCGTGCAGTACTCGAATTTGAAGTGTAGCTCGACCCACAAAGCGAAGAGTAGCATGCACCCGTAAGGAGGACGACCCGTGGACGCCGCAGAGAGCCCACTGTAAAGGTAAGCCAAGATCGAAGTGCTAATAGATTTCCCTTCGAAGATCGCGCAGATAGCACTGACCTGATCATCTTCCAGGATGTTGTCTTGCGCAGGGAAGAACAGAACTCCAGCAAGGCACGTGACGAAAGCTTTCGTCACGTCTTCAGCTTCGTCCTCCCTTAGATCATCGATCTCATACAAAGTCCATTCAGCGAGCTTTGCAAGGTTGATCCCTTTATTGGTAAGGCATCCTTTAGCTTCTGAGGGATCTTTCATAATTGACGTCAACAGTTGTTGACCGGTGATCCTTTCTCTTGTCAAAGCCATCTTGTCCTTGGTCTTTGGAAGACCCAATAGGAGCTCCGCCTCTTCTAAAAGGATAGTGCACTCGAAATTCGGGAAAAAGAAGGTGTGAGTTTGAGGATGCCACTGCTCGATCAAGGCACCCATGGCCACCCAATCTACGTTCGAGCTTTTGTAGTGCTTGGCATGCACCACCAAGCCTTGAAGACTCCACTTGGAGATGAAAACTTGCATGGAAAGCTTAGGACTTTTTGCAAGTTTGCGAATCCAAGAGAGAGAAGTGAATCTCCTTGGACCAAGAAACATGGGATATGTCTGAAAAGAGAATAAAAAGAAAGGATTGAAGAGTTTGAAGAACTTGAAGAACATGGAGGAACAAGAAGAAGAATTGAAATTGTTTTATAGAGAAGGAATTGCGATCCTAGGAAGACTTTTCCGGATTGAAAAATGGTTTGGAATCAGCCAGAAATTGTTTCTGCGACTGAAAAGGCATCGTGGAACACCGCCACGTTTTAGACAGTTAAAGGGCGTCGGCGCGACACGACGCATTTCAAGGTGTCTGTCATTTTCCTGAAATTCCATATTTTAATGCTTGGTCAAACACTTGTTTGAAGTTACTGATGAATTTTGAGTGCAGGAAATTAAAGAAAACCCAAATGAAGCTGGAAATATCAAGAAGATCCCATTATGGGAGTTTATGAAGTCCCGACCATGGCTAAAAAGACGGTTATTTCTACCCTTGTATTATTCCATGTAATTCATTTGCATAATCTCATTACTATATGTTAAGTATTAGAGCATGTCAAGGACCTTGCGGTTTTGATGAAACTGGAATTTGAGTTCTCCTACAACAAAAACAGTGATAATTACAGAGAATTCTTAATCGCACGGATAGGCCGTTGGATTGTTAATTAGTGAGGATGATGGTTCCACTTTTGTGAAACGGTGCGTGGATAAACGAGCTTCGGCTTAGCACTGAATTACAAGAATTGGTATGTTGACTCATTAATGACAATTTGATAATATTATCCTTGATTAATTTATATTTTATTTGACTTTATATTTTTCTTTTAGCCCAGCATGCATCATATAGGTCTTTGAAATCATTATGATAAGAATTAATTACTAATTAAGTTTCAAACCATTAAATCAAATAATTCAAACACGATATGAAATATTCCATTCTGGATTGAATATCTTGATTATCTTCGAGGTTCGCTTGAAGATATCATTGGAATTCTATCCTTTCTTAGATTCTTTATCCAATATTTCTTGTTTTCTTTTAAGATCCATCATGGCTGCAGCACGTCCACATTGGCTGGCAAATGATCCCCATGATGAAACCTATAGTGTCTACGACCTGGGGTACTTCCCACTCCGTAGAGGTTGATCGACCTTATTTTATTTCCTTGTCCACCTCATCCAGACAAGATTGATTCCATTGATCCCTTTGAACTATCTTCATCGATGATTTTGAGAAAAAATTACAATCATGTGATGTTGAGAGCATGTCTCATCACACCTTGGCATCACCTTTTCAGTACATTCCACTTCATTTCACTCCCTTGCAAAGACGATGTCAAGGTGGGGCAGCTGTAGACACGCTAATTTTGACATCATTTTGAGTAAATTTCATATCATATAATAATGCCTTAGAATGGTCTGATATTTAATCATTGGTTAATTTTTATTGATCTTTTTGAGTTAATTATGTCGGGTCAAACAGCCATGATTTAAGTTAATTAATTAAATTGATTTTAACTCAAATTTCAATTAAAATATGAAGAAGTCTAAAAGACGTCGACTAGTGTAGACGCCATTTAGACTTTATTCTTATTTTAATGTTTAAATTTGAATTTTAATCAGTAGATTAATTAGCTAAAAGACGTCTGCATGTCACGACACCATTTATGTTTCCTAAGTTGTTTCTACTTCTCTTCCGGATGTTTATCCTTATCTTAATTAGTTTAAAAGGCGTCTTTAAGTGGCGACGCGTTTTATCTAATTACATATAAAGATAAATTTTTTCCGGATGTTTATCCTTATCTTAATTAGTTTGAAAGGCGTCTTCTATGGGCGACGCATTTTAGATAATTACAGATAAAGATGAATTAATCTGTATTTATCTGTTAGTTAAGCTGGATAAATCTCAAGATTTCTTCATGTAAATCCGCGGATGCAAAGAAGTCTATAAATACCTTGCCTCTTGAGTGAGTAAAGAAAAAGAGAGTGATTATTTTGGCGGTGATTGGAGCAAAGAAGCTTGAAGGCGACGTCCAAACGCTGAAGCGCTGCTACCACCAGGAGTCGGCATCCTTCTTCATCTGTCCAAGATCCATTGAAGACCAAGGCTTCCAGGGACCATCCAGCATTAACTTTCAATTCATTTCTGCATATTTTTCACATACTTCATCACATCACTCCATGCAACACACAACACTAGCATTATTTTCAAAACCTATTTGTTAAAGGGGTTTAAAAGACCATCCCAACAAGTGAGTTTACCTACTTAGTTGCATGTTTAAAATTTTCTCTGGAATGGATACTACTTCTTCCTGAGTTCTTATCATTGTTCTTTGTTTCTTTCTACTTTTTGCAAGGTACAAAGGAGAATCAAAGAGAGGGAATCAACAGTGAATAACAAGGAATTTGGACGATCCTCAAAACTCAACAGCAGCCAAAGCAAGAACAAAGATAAGAAAGGGCTCTCTTTTTTCAGTCGGCTGAAGGAGGGGAACCAAGAGCTTAATATCTCCCACGTCCAAACAGGTAGGCGATCAAATCTTCTTTTGGAACTTTTTAGTCAAAAGTTTTTGACGATCACATCACTTAGTTTCTTTTTAATGGGTTTATTTTACACTTAAACAACATAGTTTTTTTCATGATAATCACATACTCATTTTAAGCACTCACAGCGTCTATATGTCTAGACGCGGTTTTAGCATAAATGCGATTTTAAGGAATTAATCTCTTATTTTGGAAAATGATTTTTGATTGAAAGGCGTCTACCATTGTGGACACGTTTTAGGCATAATTCGGGATTTTAAGGATTAATCTCAGATTTTTGGAAAATGAGTTTTGATCTAAAGGCGTCTGGACATGTGGACGCGTTTAATGGATAATTCGAAACTTTAAGGATTAATATCTAATTTTTGGAAAAGGATTTTTGGTCTAAAGGCATCTAGATATGTGGACGCATTTTATGGATACTTCGGGATTTTAAGGATAAATCTTTGATTTTTGGAAAATGAATTATGAGTTGAAAGGCGTCTTTATGAGTGGACGTGTTTTACATTAAGTGAACCTGAATTGTAATATTTTAAATAAAAATCAAGTTTTTATTTAAAGAAAAATCTTGGACAAGTCACAGAAGATAAAGGATGAAGTTCAAGGTATAAAGGAACGATTCTTTATTAGAAATAAATTCTTAATTACATAAAAAGGAAACAAATAAAAGAGTGCTTTCAAGGACGGATTTCCCGAAGTCCCATTATATATGGATACGATAATCCTCTATTTTTTTGTTGAGAGGATTTTACACGATGATTGAAGCTAATATTCCATAATGTAACTATAAGTTCAGTCGCTTCAAAGTCTTCATCGGATTCCAAGGTACGCTTCTTGATTGGAGATGTATAGGAAAACTAAGGGAATTCATAGCGAGGTAGGCTTAGTTGAGTATGGCATCAATGAGAATTGTACAGAACGAACTCAGTAGCCCCAATCAGTTTAAGTTCTGCACCTACTGCCCGGCGTACTCAGATTGGCTTTCCTACAAGAGCAAGTAGTGGATGACATTGTCCTCAGATAATCTCTCCAGTCAGCTAGAGTCTTGAGTTTGGGCACTCGATTAATCATCCTCTCGTTGAATTTCACAATATTGGGGATATGGAAGATTGGGTTATTCTGATATATTTGAGACGGTCTTACAGAATTTCTAGTGTGATATTCAAATTTGAAGTGCAACTCAACCCACAGAGCGAGGAGAAGCATACAACCATAGGGGGGCTGACCTGTAGATGCTGTAGAAAGCACACTGTAGAGATAGGCTAGAATCGTTGTGCTGATTTGTCTTCCCTCAAAGATCTCGCAGATTGTACTGACTTGATCATCTTCCAGTATGTTGTCTTGAGCAGGAAAGAATAGAGCTCCAGCTAGGCACGTGGTGAATGCTTTTATCACGTTCTCAGTGTCATCCTCTCTGAGATCATCAATCTCGTACAAAGTCCACTCTGCTAGCTTTGCAAGATTGATTCCTTTCTTGGTGAGGCATCCTTTAACTTCTGTTGGATCCTTCATGATCTTCATCAATAATTGTTCACCTGTGATCTTATCCCTCATCAGAGCCATCTTATTCAGGATCACTTCATTGTTGTTCAACTTGATCTTAGGAAGGCCCAATAGAAGTTCAGCCTCTTCTACAATAATAGTGCATTCAAATTCAGGAAAAAGGAAAGTATGGGTTTGAGGATGCCACAACTCAATCAAGGCACTCATAGCCACCCACTCCACGTTTGAACTCTTGTAATGCTTTGCATGAACTACTAGACCTTGGATGTTTCACTTGGAAACAAAGGATTGCATGGAAATAGTGATACTTTTTGCAAGCTTACGAATCCAAGGAAGAGATGTGAATTTTTTTGGGCCGGAAAATAAAGGATATGCCTAGATGAAAGAAAGAGTTGCTATAATTCTATGAAGAATTTGAAGAACATGGAAGAAAAGGGAAATTGAAGAAGAAGGATTGAAGGAAGAAAGGATTCAACTTACTTGTAGGTTAGGATTTCTTCCACTTAGATGATCTTTCACGTCGGAGAGCTTCTCTAGCGACTTCTTCATCCTTTTGCTTGACGAATCCATCTTGTTCTTAAGCTTTTCCTTCTTGAAAACCTTGAATATCCTTGAGCTTTGGAAGAAATCTTTTGATTTGATCTCTAGATTGTGTTAGGGTTGCCTTGATACAAATTAATGAAGTTTATATAGAGAGAATTGCGATTCTAGGAAGTCTTTTCCGGATTGGAGAAGGGATGAGCATGGAAAGAGTTGGAATCCGGATTGAACACAGCTAGAACCTGTTTCTGCGACTGAAAAGCGTCGGTGAACAGCGACGTATTTTGGTTCATATTAATGGCGTCGATGCGACACGACGCGTTTTAGGGTTTTCTGTTATTTGCCTGAAAAGCTATGTTTATCTAGATTTTAATGCATTTGCTTGAAGTTACTAAGGATTTCTAAGTGCAGGAAATTCCGAAAAATCCAAATAAAATTGAAAATTTCAAGAAGATCCCATTGTGGGAGTTTATGAGTCCCGACTGTGGCTAAAAAGATGGTTATCTCTATCCTCTATATTCTTTCATGTAACTAATTTGCATTAGTATTACTATATGTTAAATATTTATTAGACTATATCAAGGACCTTGTAGTTTTGATGAAACTGGAATTTGAGTTCCCCTTTATCAAAAACAGTGATAATTCCAGAGAATTCTTAATCGCACAAATAGGCCGTTTGATTGTTAATTAGTGAGGACGATGGTTCCACTTTTATGAAACAGTGCGTGGATAAGGATAAACGGGGTTCGGCTTAGCACTGAATTGCAAGAATTGGTATCTTAACTCATTAATGACAATTTAACAATATTATCTTTGATTATTTTATTTTTTATTTTATTTTATATTTTTCTTTTAGTCCAGCATGTATCATGTAGGACTTTGAAATTATTGTTATAAGAATTAATTATTGATTAAGTTTCAGACCATTGATCAAATAAATCCTAATATGATATGAAATATTCCATTTTGAATTGAGTATCTTGATTATCTTTGAGGGTTGCTTGAAGATATCCTTGGAATTCTATCTTTTCTTGAACTCTTTATCTCAAATATTCTTGTTTTCTTTTAAGATCCATCATGGTTGCAGCACGTCCACATTGGCTGGCAAATCGCTCCCTATGATGAAACCTGCAGGATTTTGTGAGTTAGGGTACTTTCCAACCGTGGAGGTTGATCGACCTTATTTTATTTCTTTGTCTATCTTATGCAGACATGGTTGATTTCATTGATCTTTTAAAGTTATCTTCATTGATGATTTTGAGAAAAATTCCAATCATGTGATGTTGAGAGCGTGTCTCATCACACCTTGGCATCACCTTTTCAGTACATTCTATTTTATTTCACTCCCTTGCAAAGACGATGCCAGGGTGAGGCAGCTGTAGACATGCTAATTTTAACATCATTTTAAGTAAGTTTCATGTCATATAATAATACGTCAAAATGGTCTGATATTTAATCCTTAGTTAATTTTTATTGTCTTTCTGGATTAACTATCTAAATGACATCGGTCAGATAGACATAATTTAAGTTTATTAAAGAAATTCATTTTAACTCAGATTTTTAATAAAATATGAAGGAGTCTAAAAGACGTCAACCCGTAAAGACACCATTTAGGGTTTATTCTTATTTTGATTTTTAATTAATTTATTAATAAACTAAAAGACGTCTGCCATGTACAATGCCATTTAGGTTTCCTAAACTGATTCTGTTTCTTCTTCCCGATGTTTATCCTTATCTTAATTAACCTAAAAGACGTCTCCCATGGGCGACGCATTGTAGTTAATTACAGATAATGATGAATTAGATTGTATTTATCTATTTCTTAGTTGGATTGGCTTCAAACTCCTTCATGTTAATCTTTAAGTAACCGCGGATGCGTGAACTTAGGTCTATAACTACCCAAGTCCTTGGCCATTAAAAAGTTAGTGATAATTAGTGATTATTGGAGCGATTCTTTGAGAGAGACGACGTCCAAACGCTGAAGGATCGAGGCGCTGCTACTACTTCCAGGAGTCTTAAAGTAAGCTTCATCCTTTCTTCGTCATTTCTTCATCCTTTCAACATCCATTCAAGAACCAAGGCTTTCTAGGGACCATCCAACTCAGTTCTTCTTAATTAATATTTTCATATTTTCAGCATATTAGCATCATAATCTCATTACATTACTCCATGCAACACACACTCACTAGCATATAATTTCCAATCCATGTTTTAAGGGGTTTCAAAGACCACAAACAAGTGAGTTCATTTGTTTAGTTGCATAATTAGAATTATTACTGGAATAGATACTACATCTATTTGAGTTCTTATTGTACTTTCCCTCTTTTTTTCTTTCTACTTTTTGCAAGGTACAAAAGAAGATCAAAAGAAAGGAATCAACAAGGAAATCTGGACGATCCTCAAAGTCTGATAAGCATTCAAAGTAAGAACAAAATCAAAAGGGCTCTTTTCCTTCAGCCGGATGAAGGAGGAGAATCAAGGACTCCAACATCTCCTAATTCTGAAACAGATAAGCGATCAATCTCTGTCTTTTGAAACTTTTTAGTCAAAAGTTTCTGGCGATCACTTTCACTTAGTTTTTAATAGGTTTATTTGTCATTTAATCAACAAAAGTTTCATGATAATTACACATCACTAATTTGAGCACTCACAAACCCCTCGGATAGCGCACTGGCTACTCCGGCCTGACAGGCTCCAAGTGGTTTTATTTCCCCCAGCACGAGTGACACTCTGAATGTACCACTCCCACACCGGTACTAGCTATACCCCGGGTACACCAGGTGGCCCTCTCTCTAGGCGTCACTCCACCACTCCCACACCGGCGCCGTGTCACTCCCACATCGACACAGGGTGCTTAAGCGCTAACAATTGTCACTCTAGACCCATGATCACACAAAACGCAACACGGTGCGATCTGATCATGTAGAAATCATCGTCCTTAAGTATATTTTCAAACATGCATTTATCCAAACTATCTAACAATGTAAACATATGTTAATTGCATACTTTAATGAGATTCTGTCTTGAATCGCGTCGCCCAAGGCCGACGTCATTCAAGACCTCTAAACTGGTTCATGCGAAAACTGGCCTTGGAAGATGGCCTAAAACGCGTCGTGTAAGATAGTCATCTTTTAAAAGGCGTCGCTGCCCCTAGTTGCCTAATTACGACAGAAACAGAATCAGGCCTTGGGGTGATCCGAAATAAAACGCGTCGTGCAAGGGGGTCGCCATTTGAATGGCGTCGTTGTCCCTGGACGCTATTCAATCCAAAGACAGAGTCTGTTATCTAGGATAAATCGCGTCGTGGGTGGAAGCCGCCTTTTAAATGGCGTCGCTGTTCCCAGACGCCATTTAACCCTCACAAACAGGTTCTCCCTTCCGCCTCCCCCTAATTCACAAGGTGAGATTCCCCAAATGGCAAAAAAATGCCATAAAATAGAGGAGTAGGAGGAGAACGCAAATACCCAATAAAAACCCACCATTCCTAATTTTGTGATATTAGCATTTTCACCCCGAAAATCTCCTAAACATGGTTGAAAGCGGGAAAAACAAGGTTTTAAACAAAACATTGCGAGGATTGTCACCCTACCGGTTACTCGAACTCCTCCAAGCTCCAAGCCGCCAAACCGTCACGCCACGAGCCGCTGCCGGTACCGCCGTGGACGCCGTTACTCTACTGGGACATCAGCCGCTGTCCGGAGAGAATGCGCCACAGAGGAAATGGTGGTGGTAGTGGTGGAAGTTAGGAGGTTGATGGAGTAGAGGGAGAAGAGGAATGGGGAGAGGAAAGGAAGGAGAAGGGGGAAAAGGGCGCCGGAGTTTCAGAGGGAAAGAGGAGGAGAGAGAAAGAAGTGGAGAGAATGAGGGAGGGTTCGCCGGGTCAAACTGAAACTAGATAAAACGCGTCGTGCAAGACCAACGTCATTCAGACGACAAGACGGGTCGTACACTAACATACCAAGGTCGTACCCTAAATGGCGTCGTCCACACAAGACGCTATTCAGACGATAAGACCGAAGCCGTACTCCCGCGGCCCAACACCAGCCCACGTGGTGTCCACGTGGCACAACCTAAAACGCGTCCACCTAACCGGACGCCGTTTGAACCGCGTCGAGCTTGCTCAACGCGAAAAGGGACACAAGCCCCAGCCCCACAAGGATCCAAACCAAGGGATCCGACCCCAAAACTGACCCGATAATCGGATCCGAAACCTCAATCCTTACAAGAAGAATCCGGATCCCCGGATCTGCTCCGCCGCTTCTCCGACTTCTGTTCGACGAGAAATCGTCCGCGCGTTGCGGCGAACGGCAGAGGTTTCATAGCTGCGAAGAACGAGGAACGTGAGGATATCCATCGCGAGGAGGATCGCGTGGACTCCGCTAGAGGCCGGGCACTTGCGCGGCTTGCGGTGTTGCACCGACGGAACCGAACGGTTGCGGATTCGAATCCGCACACGGTAAGAACCGATTATCCAATAATCCGATTTTCGGTATTTTTTAAATGGGAACGGATCACCGTTTATTTTAATTTTCGCTGCGTGAGTGATCCGGAGAAATCCGAGAAACCCAATAGTGGTATCAGAGCCAGGTTCCACTGTTTCTCGTCCCGTTTCGAGTTTCGAAATTAATATTTCATGTGTTTTTTCATGCCCGAGTTCGATTAATTGTTAGATCTATGTTCATACGATGAGCACAGTTGATTCGAATGTCTTTCTGCAATTTTTCAAAATTTTTGGGGATATTTTTGAGTTCTTCATGAGATGATGATCGGGGGGTTATCAGCAAGTGCGTACTTGCTTCCCAAGCGTTGGGATGGCGAGCCGAGACGCCGGATCCCTAGTGGATAGTCACCACTATCCACAGGGAATCCTTGCCGGCGCCGGAGTGGCCTTGGAGGGCTCCGAAATCAAGCTTTTATTTGGTTTTAAAACCTGAAAAATCAGTTTTTTGGATCCAAGTAAGAGCTTTGCCGGCAACTACTTTTTGCCACCGCTGGCGGCCCTGCCGACGCCGAGTGCGTCGCTGGCACCGGGGGCATCGCCGGCCGGGCCAGGCGATGCCAGGGGCCAGCCGGCGGTGGCGCTGGAACCCCCCCATAGCCGCCACCAACACCTGCAATTCCGTTAGGTTTTCGGTGGGCTCGGGGTTAGGGGAGAACCTGTCCGACCGGCTGGGCCGGTCTGGGGTTAGGCAGGGTGGGCCGGTTCAATAGTTGAACCGGGCCAGGACCGGGGGCTCGGTCGGCCCCAGCCAGGGGCTCGAACCAGCCGAGCCCTGGCTTGGTCTATTGGGCTCAGCCCATCCATTTCATTGCCCCAATCCCATTTAACCCAATATAAAACACCAAGCCCTTTAAATGTAATTTTGAATTAGATTTTAATTTTAACATCAAAATAGTTTTGAAAATTTAAATCATTGTTCAATTTTATTTAATCTGGGCTTATAATGATTTATGAATCATTTATATTAACATTTAGTTGTTAATTATTAATGATAATTGTTAGTTTAAATGTTAAACTAATAATAAATATTAATTAAACTAATTTAAGGGTTAAATTAGTGAATAATAATTATTGGTCTAACTGTTAGATTATTAATTATTATTTCAATTAATTGTTAATTCATTTGTAAGCTAGTTATTAATTTAAATGTTAAATCAATAATTAACTTAGATGACTAATTTAAATGTTAAATTAGTAGTCCTTAATTAATTATTGTTAATTTAATAGTTAAATTAATGATAACTTTAATTATCTAATCTAAGAGTTAGAGTAATTAGTTAGCGTTAATTATTAGTTTAAGAGTTAAATTAATAATTAACATTAATTGACTAATCTAAGTGTTAGGTTAGTAGTTAATAATTAATTATAGTCGATTATTAATTTAAGTGTTAAATTATTAATTAACTTTGTTGGACTAGTCTAAGAGTTATATTAGTTATTAATAGTCTAATTGTTAGATTATTAATATGTTTAATCTAATTGTTAGATTGAATTAATTATTAGAAGTGTTCTAAGTTGCATGGAATAATATAGAATTATTAATTTAGAGTGTGTGCACATGTGATGTGTGTTTTATACTTTTGAATATGATTTAATTGCATGATTTAGTTAATTAAAAGTGTTTTCGAAATTCTAATGCCAATTTTGATTGGAACCTAGTTTTTGAAGGTAAAAAATTATTTAATTTTAAGAAACTCTTTTATTTTAGCCCTGTGATGTGCTGAATCATGTGTGGAATGTTTAAAACACACCGTGGTCATGGATATGCACATATTTTATTATTCATGTGATGAATGATGTGTGTGGATTGTAGATGTATGTTGGTTATTTATTAATTGTTAATAAATAGAGGTCTGCGTACCTCTCCCTCTCTCGAACTCCGATGTACTTCTACCTCCCTCTCTCTTGTACTCGCCATAAGGCCTTCTTCAATTTACTTGAAATTCTAGAATTATTGTAATCTGATCGAGGCAACCGAGGAAGGAGCGAGGACGATTCACAACTGCAACTAGAAAGGCGAATAGATGGAGATCCTTTGCTTTTATGTTTGCAGTATTATCTGATATAAATGTTATGTTAAATTGTGTGTGCGTTTGACTGTTGGCTCCAGTCAAACCCACTGTACTATCCATGACCACACTAATGACATGTATGAGATGCATTGTTTTCTTTTGATTATGAATTAAAGCAGATATTGTATTTAGTAAATATATACGATATATTTATATACTATCACTTCGGAGAGATCAAGATAAAAGTTATCTAAATACCCTTATCTAAACTCTAAGCCGTAACGTGAGTAGTTAAGAACTTACCGCATGGTCCACCATCGTTATAGTCATAGGATTCTAATCACTTTAGGCAGGTTTGTTGTGTTACCACAAGGCCTATTTAATTGTGAGAAAAAACTGTGGCTATAGCATTAGATGCCTATATGATCGGAGTAGAGGAACCATATAGCTTTGTTGTGCTATCCACAATGGCTGCATGCAAATCTATGCTCGTCGCGTAACGATAGATAGCTTAGACCAGAATTAGTGGTTTGTTGTGCTATCCACAAGGCCATTAAATCTCTAGGGACTGAACCTATGATCAGATATTGCAAGGAGTTGCAAGTCCCATGAGATGGGTGCTCTTTGATTGTATTACAGTTTGTTGTACTATCCACAAGGCTATACTGCAAGTTATTGAGATTCTGATCCCCACTAGGAGACTGTCGGCATCTCCCGTTCTATATAACTGAGGGTTATACAGTCCGTCAAAAAATAGTGGGAGTAAAAACTTGAACATAAGACCATGTCTTGTTTTATATTTAATAATTGAACATCTGCTAAAAAGATTTTATTCATCTCCTATAGGGAATAATGTCGTCGAATAACCTACTCCGTGGCATACTTGATGCCCTTTTGACTTACCTGATCTACTCGGATTGGTTCAGACACTTGAAGAATGTCTTCAGATCTGAGCAGATTGCCTACGCCTTTAATGCTGATCCTCCTGCTGAATCGGCATTAAATGCCCATAAAGCAGAGATGATAGCTAATGATAAAAGATTGAAGGACAAAGGCAAAAGAGTAGTAAAGGGTGACTGCTTCTACTGTAAGCAGAATGGTCACTTGAAGAGGAACTGCGAGGAGTTCCTCAACGATAAAGCTCATAGAAAGGTGAAGCTATCTGAAGCTTTTTATACGATAGATATCAACTTGTCAGTAAGAGATTCCACATCTTGGATATTAGATACCGGATGTGCTTCTCATAACTGCCATAATGTGCAGATGCTGACAAGTAAGTGCAAGCTGAGAAAAGGCGAGGTGGAATTAATGCTAGGAAACGACGCAAAAGTTGCGGCGGATGCTGTTGGGACAGCGAACCTCAGGCTTCCATCGGGTGACGTCTTATCATTAGAAGATTGTTATTATGTTCCTAGCATAACAAAGAACATCATATTAGTATCTTGTTTGGAAAAGATAGGATATAGGTTGTCTATTGAGAATAAAAGTTGTTCGATTTATTATGGTAATAAATTGATAGCTTCGGCATCTTTAGTCAACGGACTATATCTCTTAGATGTTTCTTGTTATAATCTTCATATTGATAATGCTATTAAGAAGAACAAGAATTGTGTGAACCAAGCCTATATGTGGCATTGTAGACTTGGACATATTGGTGAAAGCAGGTTGCACAAGCATGGTTATTTAAATGCATTCGATTATGAATCGTTTGCGACATGTGAATCCTGCCTTATGGGAAAGATGGTAAAATCTCCATTTACTGGACATAGAGAACATGCTAAGGATATTTTGGAACTAACACATTTGGATGTATGTGGTCCCATGTCCACCCATGCCAAAGGTGGCTTTTCATACTTCATCACGTTCACAGATGACTTCTCAAGATTCGACTTGTATACTTATTGAAGTACAAGTCGGAAGCATTTGAGAAGTTCAAGGAGTTCAAGAATGAGGTAGAGAAGCAATTAGGAAAGAGTATTAAAGCTCTTCGATCAGATCGGAGAGGAGAATACGTAAGTACTAATTTCACACAATTCTCCTCCATATACACCACAGATGAATGGTGTTTTAGAAAGGAGGAATTGCACTTTGTTGGACATGGTTCGATCCATGATGAGCTTTTTGGGATTACCAGTGTCCCTCTAGGGGTATGCTCTAGAGTCAGCAGCATACCAACTGAACAGAGTACCCAGCAAGTCTGTGGCATCTACTCCATATGAGATATGGAAAGGCAGGAAACTAGAATTTAAACATGTTAAAGTCTGGGGTTGTCCTGCTCATGTAAAAAGGCATGATCTAGACAAGTTGGAATCACGAACTGAGAAATGCAGGTTTGTGGGATATCCAAAGGAAACCTTTGGATACTATTTTTTTCATCATGGTGAACAAAAGGTATTTTGTCGCCAGGAAAGCTGTCTTCCTAGAGGAAGAATTCCTTTTCCAGGAGGACAGTGGGAGTAAAATAGTACTGGAAGAAGTTCCAGATCTCCAAACAGCTGCATTATCATCAGATGAGATATCAGTTCCTGAATCTGTTCAGGTATACACAGATGAGTCTCGCAGATCTGGTAGATTACCTAGACTACCCGAATGATATGTAGGACATATTGCTGAAGGTGAGTCTAAGATAGAATATAATGAGGATGATGATCCTAAAACATACCAGGAGGCCATAGAAGGCCCAGAAGCCGGGAAATGGCGAGAAGCCATGAACTCAGAAATCTAGTCCATGTGTAAGGACTGAGGTTTCGGGTTCAGTGTACGGGTCGGTTTCGGGTCGGAATCCCCTGGATTGGACCTTGAGGGGTCTTGAGAATTTCCCTTTAATGACGTCGACCCTGCACGACGCCTTTCAAACGGCGTCTTGCTAGGTGGACGCCATTTAGGTCTTTAGCTGTTGTGCCACGTGGGCGCCACATGGGCGGGTTTCGGGCCGCGAGAGTACGGCCCTTGACTTGTCGTCTGATAGGCGTATGTGATGGACGACGCGATTCAGACTGCGACCCTGAGATGTCAGTGTACGGTGCCGGTCTTGTCGTCTGAGCGGCGTCGATAGTAGTGGACGCGTTTTAGAGCTTCTGTCAGTACGACCCGTCTTGTCATCTGATAGGCGTCTGGATAGGTCGACGCGTTTTACCATTGTTCAGATTGACCCCGCGAGCCTTCCTTTCTTTCCCTCATTTTCTCACCCTCTCACTCTCTCTCCTCCCCCTCTCCGCTTCCTCCGACCCCTTTCTTCCCCTTTGCCTTCCTCTTCCACCACTCCAACGCCTCTCTACCTCTCACCACTACCACCACCACTTCCTTCGCGGCGTTCTATTCTCCGGACGGCGGCCGACGTCCCGGCGAAGTGGCGACGTCCTCGGGGGTACCGGCGGCGGCCTGCGGTGCGGCGGTTCGGCGGCACGGAGCCAGGAGGAGTTCAAGAACCGGTAGGGGGACGAACCTTGCGTAGATTGCACTCGTTTCATCCGTAGTTTCCATGTGATGCATGATGTGTTTGGGGGTAGAACAAGCATGTTTAGGAGCTCTTCTTGATGGGAATGAGGGTTTCTATGAATGTGGGTTTATGATGGTTTGGCTTGCCCCTCTTTCTCCTCTATTTTTGGGCGATTTTGGGGTTTTTGGGGGTGAAAAGGGAGCCTTCGGGCAGGAGACAGGACCTGGTTTCTGGCACTAAAAGACGTCATGCATGGACGATGCCTTTTAGAAGGGCGTCGGGCCATCATGACGCCTTTTAGACAGAAATCATTCCATTCAGGCTCTGTCAGTTCGGGGATTATGGTGCTAAAAGACGTCATGATTGGACGACGCGATTTGTAATAGCGTCGGGCCACCATGACGCCTTTTAAGCAGAAATCTCCCGATTAAGGTTTTCTGCTAATTCCGGATTTCTGTGTGAGGGCGTCTGAGGACAGTGACGCCTTTTAAAAGGCGGCTTCCCAGGACGACGCGTTTTAAAGAGAATCAACCGTAGCCTATCCCTGCTTCTGTCACTAATAAGCGACGAGGGATGGCGACGCGTTTTAATAGGGCGGGCCTGTGACGACGCCTTTTAGGCCATATTCTGAGGCCGGGATTTCATGAACCAGTTTAGAATGCTTGAATGGCGTCGGCCTTGGGTGACGCGATTCAAGACAGAACCACACTAATTCATACCAGTAAAATGTGTTTACACTGCTAGATAGTTGGTTAAATGCATGCTTTTATTACACTCGATGACGATGGACTCTTCATGACCGGATGGCACTACGTTGGGTGTCGTGCGACCGTGGACTTCTCACGTGACCGGATCGCACCGTGCCGTGTTTTGTGTTACTGTGGACCTAGAGTGACAGTTGTAGCGTTTGACACCTTGTGTCGGTGCGGAGGGACACATCGCTGACGGGAGCAGAGGCGGGGTGACGCCTAGTTAGAGTGGGTCACCTGGTGAACCCCGGGGTTAGCTAGCTTGTACCGGTGTCGGAGTGGTACCTTTGGAGTGTCACTCGTGTTGGGGGAAGGAGTAACCACCTGAGCCAGTTGGGCCGAAGTAGCCAGTGTGCTATCCGAGGGGTTATTGTTTGGTCTCAGCGGGTCGGTGTTTGCTGGGGGAAGGAGTAACCACCGAGGTAGCCAGCGTGCGATCCGAGGGGTTACTGTTTGGTCTCAGCGGGTCGGTGTTTCCCACTTTCGGAGACGTGGTTGACGCGTTTTGCCGAGACGCGAGTTGTAGGTTCCTTGGTAGAATAATTTGTGAGATATGCATGTTATATTCCGAATGCATGTGGTTAATGAAGAGAATTAGGAGTAATGTGTTACAGCTTTACTTAAGTTGTTCACTTGTATCTTGGTAATTGCCCTTGTGGGTGCGTGAGTGGGAGACAAGGGATCGGATGATCCCTACTGAGCCCAATTCTGGTGTGGCTCACTCCTTGCGGTTTTCAGGTGTGGACTTCGTGGCGTGTGGCGGCGTGTGGTGCTCTCCTTGGTGTACGGACCAACAGCTATCTCAGTTCCGGGGTATGCCGCGATGTTGTTGTACTTTACTTCTGTCTGTACTTAATTAATTTGTTGGACCATGTAATTATTGTTGGACTGTGTACGGACATTATTAATTTACTTCCTGCGCACTGTACTTTCTTGTAGTCCGTGTGAATGTTATATTTAACCTTGTTTAACGCTTACTCCTCCAGATGTGCATATAAGATCCGGGTGTGAGACCGTTGGATAATGATTCGACACCTATTTAGTGATCGGGTCTCCGATCATAGGGTGGCGGGTCGTTACAATTGGTATCAGAGCTCAGTCTGGTCGAGTATGTGCTAAACTGGATTGGATATCGTAGTCCAACAATAAGTACGAGCCTGTACAGGCGATGGCTGCTGGTGTAGATTGATAGGTTTTGACGTGTTTGCGTTGATTTTTGTGTTTGTAGGGTAGTGATGGCGCCGAGGAAGAGAGTACCGTTGGCTCGTGGTTCGAGAGCAGACAATGTTAGTTTGGGAACAGAAGGGCTTAATGTGAATCGTTGCATGGAAGCTATGATTGGGGGTATGTCTAGATACCAACAGGGAGATGGTGGTGAGGGATCCAATTCCAGAGACGGTCAGTCCACGATATTGGAGCGGTTCCTGAGGTTGAAGACTCCTTCTTTCACAGGTAGACCAGTCCCAGACGAGGCAGCTCTTTGGATTAAGGAAATGGAGAAGGCATTTGATGTTCTTGAATGTGCTGAGAATGACAAAACCTTGTTGACAACCTACTTATGGAAGGATAATGCATATGAGTGGTGGGTTACTACCAAGATGATGATGTTTACAGATAGGCCCTTGCGAGAGATCCCTTGGGAGGTATTTGTGAGAGAGTTTAGTGGACAGTACTTTTCGGGGCACGTTCGGAAGTCTAAGGAAAGGGAGTTTATGGAATTGGTGCAGAATGATATGTCAGTTTTAGAATATCAAGCGAAGTTTGTGGCTCTTGGAAGATTTGTTCCACATATATCTGAGCGTGAGGAATTTAGAACAGAGAGATTTGTGGGTAGACTCCGGTATGATCTGAGGTCAATGGTGGCATCTCAGTGTTGGAAAGATCTGGCGTCAGCAGCTCGATACGCGACAGCGGTGGAGACTCAATTCCAGCAAATGGCGAGAGAATTGGAGCGATCGGCACGAGGGAAGCAGCAAGGCAAGAGCAAATCAACAATCTTTTCATCAGGCGGTTCGAGTTCCTTTGAGTACGGGTCCCAAGAGATGCCCTGTGGTGAGAACAGAGATGGTTCGGTTCAGCAGATGCAGACTGTGGCTGGCAAGCAGCAGGGAGCGAGGCAGGATGCGGCAGGTCATTGTTCCCATTGTGGTGGTCATCATGGTAGTCGGACGTGTCCATTAGTCACTAGTGGTTGTTTTGGCTGTGGTAAGAGGGGGCACTTTTTGAGAAGTTGTCCCCAGAGGAATAAGTCAGGCGAGGAGCCGAGTGGTCAATAGGAGCCCGGTACCTAGCATGGTTTCGTGTGTTCTTGCAGTGGAGGTCCGAGATGTTGGGCTACATGAGCACTCTTATCTTGTCTCATTAGGTAGTAGACGTGAATTTGTATGACACTCTTTATGTATTTTGAATCTTGGTAGGGAATCGGTATTGTAAACTGCACTTTATAAGGCTACTATATGTTGATGTTGGTCTATCAATTTTGGCGGAATTGTGGAACATAATTAACTTAGTATTGATCTGATCGACCGATTGCGTGTGTTGAGCCTCGTGTAAGAATGTGATCCGTAAGGGCATTATAGCGGATCCAGCCAAGATTGAGACAGTGATGGATTGGAGCTAGTCAACAACAGTAACGGAGATCAGAAGCTTCGTAGCATTAGCAGGTTATTACCGACGATTGGTCCTGGGGTTTTCTTCGATAGCGACCCCCTTTTTGTCAAGGTTGTCTTGTAGAGGAGTTCGTTTCATGTGGACCGAGGAGTGTGAGTGGAGTTTCATTTAGTTGAAAAGCTCGCCTCACTTTGGCTCCAATGTTGGTACTTCTATTAGGTTCCAGTGAAAGTGTGGTTTGTTCAGATACACCACATCGAAGTTTGGGGGCGGTTTTGATGCAACTTGGTAAGATTGTGGCCTATGCCTATAGGCAGTTGAAAAAGCTATGAGGGGAACTATCCATTCATGACTTAGAGTAGGCAGCTATGGTGTTTACACTATAGATCCAGAGGCGTTATTTGTATGGAAAGGATTCGAGCTGATTGTGGAATCTTCTTTCCGGGTTCCACGTGAGGCTGATAGAGCCGTGTTGGCCAGTTTAATTGTGGGTTGATGGTACAGTGAGGTTTAGAGGCAGACTCTGTGTTCCGGCCTTGGAGGACGTGCGCAGATGTGTTCTTATGGAGGCGCACTGTTCTAGATAAATAGTGCTTCCTGAATAAGTAAGTCGTATCATTGCTTGAGGTGGTTCAGTAGGAAGAAGGATAGGGTGGATTTTGTGGTTTGGTACTTAAATTGTCGTCAGGTTAGGATGAACATCAGAGTGGCGCAGCGGAAGCGTGGTTGCAGTCCTTGCCAATCCCGGTATGGGAACGGGAGCTCGTGACTTTGGGCTTGTGCTGGGATTGTTTTATCCCCTGATGGTGGGGGCATGATCTGGGTTATCATTGAGCAATTGACCAGGTCAGCACACTTCCTAGCTATCAGGAAGGACTGGTCAGTCGGTAGGTTGGCAGAGTGTTTGTGAGACGGATCATCTCTTGCTGTTCGATGTGCCCTTATCCATCATGTTGGACCGGGTTTTGAGGTTTACTTTTAACTCTCGAAAGAGTTTTTGGAAGGCCTTGGGTACGCAGTTAGCCTTCAGCCCGGCCTATTATCTCGAGGTTGATGGGCGGTCGAAGAGGGCCATTCAGATTTTAGAGGTTTTGCTCGGGGCATGTGCCTAGACTGAGGAGGTTCTCGGGAGCAACGTTTGTTTGCAGTGGAGTTTTGCGTACTATAACAGTTACCATTCTAGCGTTGGCATGGCGCCTTATGAGGCTTTGTTCAGATGGCCGTGTCGATTTTCTGTGATTTGGTCTGAGATTGGCAAAGAGGCAGTTGGCAGGATCAGAGTTGGTTTAACAGTGTGCCGAGGTTGTTAGACTAGTGTAGTGGAAATTAATTTTAGATCGGACAGACATGAGAGTTGTGCTATCATCGATAGGAGACCGATTGAGTTTGAAGTTGGGAACTGCGTGTTTTTCCATGTCTCGCCCCCTGAGGTCGTGATGAGACTTGGGAAGCAAGGTGAGCTGGGTCCGCGACGTGTTGGGCCTTTTCCCATTCTTGCTCGAACTAGGGAAGCGGCATGCCAACTGGCCTTGCCGTCCAATCTTGTGGGGGTGCACAATGCGTTTCATGTGTCGTTGCTGAGGAATATTCAGGATCCAACCCCAGGTGTTAGAATTTTCAGAATTGAAAGTCGCTGAGGACTTGTCCTTTCCAAAATGTTCAGTTCATGGCGAGGGTCACAAGTTACAGGTTCTCCGAAACTAAGTCGTACCTTCGGATTGAGTGATTTAGCAGTAGCGCTCTGGGAACGAGGCGACCTGGGAGTGCAGGTTTGACTTATGGGAACAATTTCCTACCTTTTTTGGTATGTTCTCATGTGAGTTGGTGGTGGTTATACTTCGCTCTCGTTACTCGTCGCAGGCAATTTCGGGGACGAAATTCTTTTAAGGGGGGGAGAATGTAAGGACTGAGGTTTCGGGTTCAGTGTTCGGGTCGGTTTCGGGTCGGAATCCCCTAGATTGGACCTTGAGGGGTCTTGAGAATTTCCCTTTAATGACGTCGACCCTGCACGACGCCTTTCAAACGGCGTCTTGCTAGGTGGACGCTGTAGACACGCTAATTTTGACATCATTTCGAGTAAATTTCATATCATATAATAATGTCTCAGAATGGTCTGATATTTAATCATTGATTAATTTTTATTGATTTTTTTTTTAGTGTCGGGTCGAACAGACATGTTTAAGTTAATCAATTAAATTGATTTTAACTCAAAATTTCAGTTAAAATATGAAGAGGTCTAAAAGACGTCGACTTATGTGGACGCCATTTAGAGTTTATTCTTATTTTAACGTTTAAATTTGAATTTTAATCAGTTGATTAATTAGATAAAAGGCGTCTGTAAGAGTTGATGCGTTTTAGGTTTCTTAGGCTATTTCAACTTCTCTTCCGGATGTTTATCCTTATCTTAATTAGTATAAAAGACGTCTACACATGTAGACGCATTTTTAGCTAATATAGATAAAGATAAGTTTTCCCAGATGTTTATCCTAATCTTAATTAATCTAAAAGGTGTCAGCAAATGTGGACGCGTTTTAGATAATTACAGATAAAGATAAATTAATATGTATTTATCTGTTGGTTAAGATGGATAAATCCTAAATTTTTCCATGTAAATCCGCGGACGCAGAAGAAGTCTATAAATACCTTGCATCTTGAAAGTTAAAAAAAAAAAAAGAGAGAACTTAGAATCAGAGTTAGTGATTGAAGATCAAAGCAACGACGTCCAAACGCCGAAGCGCTGCTGTTTCCAGAAGTCGGCGTCCATTCTTCATCCAATTCAAGGCTTCATCCAATTCGGCCTAAGTGTTTCATTTCTGCATTATCATTTTACATCTTCATTAATCTCTCATTTTTCATCATCACTTTATGCAACACACACCACAACATCATTCTTTTCAAAACCTATTTGATCAAGGAGTTTCAAAAGCCATCCAACAAGTAAGTTTGCTGTTTAGTTGCATGCTTAAAACTATAATTGGAACGGATACTGCTTTTGCTTAAGTTCTCATCATTGTTTCTTCATTTCTCTTTCTATATTTCTTGCAAGGGACAAAAAGGAGAATCAAAGGAAGAAAAAGAAGCAAATCACCAGAACTCTGGACGATCCTCAAACTCAACAGCAAGAACAAAAGAAAAGGAAGGGCTCTCTTTCTTCAGCCGGCTGAAGGAGGGGGAATCAAGGACTCAATATCTTCCGCGTTTAATCAGGTAGGCGATCAAACTTTCTTTTGGAACTTTTAAGTCAAAAGTTTCTGGCGATCACTTCACGTAGTTTCTTTTAATAGGCTTTATTTTGCACTAAATAACATAGATTTTCATGATAATCACACACTCATTCTAAGCACTCACAGCTTTTTTGGCGATCACGGTGGGACTTGGTCTCACCATCTTTTTAATTCTTTTGTTCTTGCTATCATCAATCGGGCACCCACGGTGCACCACTTGTGTCTCTCGAGACATCCTCACCAATTGGTAAGTGTTTTTAGTTTAGTTAATTTCCCACGTGCACCACGTGCACACCCCAGTGGCAAGATCTTGCCCTCCCCGTTGATTAGTTAAAAAGCTGTTTTTATGATGAAATGCTGAGTGATTGATTGATATCTTAGTTGTTTAGTTGCTAAAATCATCCTGTTAAAATCCGAAACAAAAAAAAATCTTCCATGAACTGATTATTCGCTGTTTTTATCCTGTTTAAGGAGGAATCAACCCAGAAATTCCTCCTGGAAAACTGTTTCTGCGACTTGAAAAGCGTCTAGGAACAGCGACGCATTTCAAATTGCGTCGTTATACCCAGACGCCTTTCAGTCTTATTTCTCTGCTGTCTGCAATCCGAGCTTCTGTGAAAAAATTAAGGCTCTGTTTGAAAGGCGTCGACAACCATTGACGCGATTTAGACAGTTTCTTATTTTTCTTCAGTTCTCAGATTTTTGTGACCTGTGTGCTAATTACCCATTATGTATTAAGCATTAGAGGCCATCCAGGCTACAGGTCATACGCATTGAGGCTAATACCCTCCTTTTCTTAGGAACACTCTACTTGACGTCATCAACTCTCTCTGATTGGGTTGGTCCCTTGATCATACTAGAAAAGTTGACGTTGAGGCCTCCATAAGTCCCCAAAATCAAGGTACTCTTCCTTGATCATCGGGCTGGTTGTACCAGTTGAAGTCCCGGTTAGATTCCATAAACGTTGTGAGAGAAATCCATAGAGCATAACGGTGGATACTGAACTGAAACTAAGATCCTATCCCTTGAGCGAATTTGTGATTTAATTAAATCCAAATAACTCAACAAGGAATCTTAAAATCACGCTAAACATCCACTTGTTTGTTTAAATCTCTGCGCAACTTGTTTGTCAATCCTTGAAAAAAAAGAATCTAACATCATGCTGCTCCGATCGGGCAGGGACTTGAGTGTGGCTCCAGACGCCATGGTCAATTACGAGGGAGATGCTAATGCCCCTCGCGATTCTGATTACAACTATGAGAGCGGGAGAGATGCTGATGCCTCCTGTAATTCTGTCCCCATTCTGTTTCGACAAGATGGGAATGTCCGGACCCCTCTCTTTCATCCTCATAATCAATATTCTGATCCTCCCCCGCATGAATATGCGATTCCCGATCCCATTCTCGAGGGAGACATGAATCAGAATGATCCCTCGTCCTCTGATCCTTCGGATCTCGTCAATGCTTTGGGAGTTCTTGCCTCCCGTCTGGACCCTCAGCAGTTCGAGGCGATCCAGTCTATTCTGAAGGGGAAGGCACCCACGCAGCCTGCTGAGCCGAACCCTGTGGCTCCCCCTACTATCCCTCAGCAACCTCCTCTTCATCCTCCTTACATTCATCAGGCCATGGAGGGCCTCCATATCACTTCTCGGCCAGCTGGGCCGCAACTTTCATCTTCTAGGCAACCGGCTAGACCACTGACGCCTGCTTATCAAAATGCCCTCAGGCATGGCGGAAGCTCTGCCGGACCTCCTCTTTACTGTCCTCCTTGTCCGACGTACTCTAGGCAACAGGCCTATCAAGTACCTCCACCTCCTCCTCCTCCCCAGGCAGATCTGACAACGCAAGCGTTGCTGGCCAAAATGGAGCGCATGGATGAACAATTCAACAACCTCCAGAAGATGATGGGGGTTAAAGCTGCACCAGAGATCAATTTACCGAGCCTGCCAGTGTTCCACCTGCCACCCTCCGAGATGCCAGTGTACCGGAAGTACAACGGTACTGGTAACCCCTTCACCCATTTGAAGGAGTTCATGTATGAATCATCCTTCTGGCAAAACGACAAGAGGTCGTTGGCCTTTTTGTTCAGGAGATCTTTAGAGGGACCAGCCCTTGAATGGTTCTTTTCCTTGGAACCCTCTGAAGTAGAGGACTATGGTGTCGTTTCTCGAAAATTCATTCAACGATACCAGGACAGAGTTGCACCCTCCCTGTCCATCACTGACCTCATAGCAGAAAAGATGAAACCTGATGAAGAGTTCGTCAGTTTTGCCGACAGATGGCGAGGCTTGGCCGAGAAAGTGAAAGATCACTTGTCCAAGTCGGAGCAAGTGAAGATGTTGATTTCCAATGCCACGCCTCAGTTCAAACTAATCCTCTCCCTGAACAATCTGACCAGCATGGCAGAGCTCTATGAAAGAGCACGGTACTGTCAGAACGCCTTCAAGGACGCTACGTTCTCTAGCGTCTTTGATCCTCACAGACCTAGCAGGCCTCCGCCTCGGAAGCCTGCAGTGCCAAACTCTCCCAGCACAGGTCCGACTACTGAGGGCACGCTCTCTCATGAGCAAGTCAGTAGCATGAACAACAATTCACCCCAGTTGTGAGGAATCAGCAACAGTACCAGTGGCCATCGCAGCCGAACCAGTAGGGGTATAGGCAGCAGCCGAACCCTCAGTATCAGCAGCCCCAATATCAGCGGCCCCAGCAGCCGAACCAGCAACAGCAACAGCCACAGCAGCCGCCGCAAGGGCAATTGCACTACCAGCAGCCACAACAACAGCAGTACCAGCAGCAACAGCAGTATCAGCCGCGCGCACCGCCGGCATACCATAATGTCCCTCCTCCTGCTGACTATAATCAGCAGAGAAGACCTCCAGGCCCTAAGAGGACAGAATACCCAGTCCTCCCAGAATCTTTGGCATACATTTTCAGTGCTCTAATGGCAGCTAATGCCTTAGTCTTGCCAAGAGAAAAGGCATTTTGGCCTCAGAATGCCGACACGTCCAGGTATTGCTATTTCCATAGGCAACCTGGGCACACTATTGACACCTGCTTCCAGTTTAGAGATTATATTCATGATCTCAACGAAAAGGGCGGCATAGACTGGGAGGAGATGAAAAAGTACATATCAACCCTGAAGGAAAGAAGACCACAGCAGTAGCAAGCAAGACCACCAGCACAAGCGGCACCACCACCCAACATGGGCATAGTGCAGAACCCGCTCTCGGAGCACCAAAACTAAAACCAAGTTGCCCCTATTCTGACAAGCAGCCAGTCTGAGGCTGACCGTAGGCAACAGTGGAGAATAGAGGACTCTTCCTCTCTTTATTCGATGGGTCATATTCCGAGTACCGCAGAACGACCACCACGCCGCACCATCCACATACCCAGGCCACAACCCATTACCATCACCCCTCTACCGACACCTGCCCCCAATAACCCATTACCACCACCCGCCTTCCTCAAGCCCATTACACCCCACACTCCTACGCCACCATCATATAACCCCCCGCAAACCAACTACGCGCCACTCCTACCATCCATACCGCTATTACGCGTACCATTTCCTACTTCACCCGCTACCACTACCGCTTACCCATACACCATTCAACCATCAAGACCGCTACTACGCGTACCATTCCCTACTTCATCCACTCCAATCACTTACCCATCCACCATCCAACCGTCTAAACCTCTAATCTGCACCATGCCACCACCACCTAACCCAACGCCATCACCTACATACCAACCCTCCGCATCACCTACACCACCCAACTCTGCGGTACTCAAAGTGTCACCCGGATCTTCCACGGTTGAGGAACACGTGCTCCGGAGTGGAAGAATTTTCAACAAAGTATTTCCTCAGTCAACAGTTAGAGACGGCCCATCACAACCGCCGGAGGAAACACATAATGAAGAGAGTGCACTAGGCACTCAATATGATTTGTTGAAACATTTGGATCGAACACCGGCACAGATCTCCATACTTGAACTGATCAAAAGATCGAAGAGTCACCAAGAAGCCTTGATGGAATATTTGCAGAAGGTGATGGTCAATGAGGACGTGCCGGTAGAGAAGATTACAGCACTATTAGTTCCTCAGGGGGACCAGCCCTCCATTACATTTCATACATCGGAACTAGCACAGCCAGCAGCCAGAAGCATGGCTCTGAGCATCACGGTCAACATCTGCAAGAAGGCCGTGGATGCATGTCTGGTTGACACAGGGGCTTCGATCAATGTTTTACCTCCGAAGACCCTGGAGCTGTGCGGTGTGCCCAAAGAAAAATGGCTGCCTAGCCCCATCTCTGTGACAGCATATGACAATTCCACCCGTTCCCCTCTGGGAATGGTTTATTTGAAAGTAGAGCTAGGCCCTGTAAGTCATGCAGAGGTCGAATTTCACATTCTGGAAATCGACCCTTCTATAAATGCCATTTTGGGTCGTCCTTACATAAAAACTCTTGAGGCGATTCCTTCCACGAATCACCAATGCCTCAAATTTCCCTTCAAAGGACGAATTATTAAGGTGACGAGCATGCCGATCCTTGCTGCTGCTCATACTTTGAATATTAAATCTACTGCTTTACCTGGCCGACAACCTTTTCTGTCGGTATTACAGGTTTACCATCCAGTGGCTGATCCTCTGAAAACTGCCACTATTTCTCCTTACCCATTAAATGCCATAAAAAGGGGGAAGTGCATGAGTACCCCAGGCTGGAGAATTATGATGAAGAGTGGCTATAAGCCTGGAAGAGGTCTGGGCACACAATTACAAGGCAGGACCACTCCTGTCAAAGATCATCGAGGAGCACCTGGAAGCGGCCTGGGCTATAGGCCGAGAAAACTGAAACAAGATATTGTTCAGCAAGAAGGTCAGAAAGTCTGGGAGACGATGTCTACACCACCCAAGGAAGGCCGAGATCCTCTAACATGGACCTTGTATACACATTTTGTGAAGGGGCCCATAATTAGTCATGACAACACGGTGGTCATTACTTCGTGTTTTGACTTCCATGATATATATGGGAGAGACTTGGCCAGGCATTGCTCAGAGCTACTTATGTACCAATCCTTAGAGGCTCTACGGCCTATAAAAAGGAGAAAATTCCATGATCCTGAATGCGAATGGTACAGGTGGTTTGATCTGAGAGACCTCTACATTGCATTGAACAGGCTGTTTCTAGATCCGGCAGAACCCAAGTGGCCGCCGCAGATTGATGAGCTGATTGAAAGTCCCGGTGCTATCTTTGACAAGCGGATATTGCTGTCGGAAGAGACCGACGAAGGGGAGCCAGATGACCCCTATGAAGCTGGCTACACCACAGATCTGCTCTGGAGGGGGACATACCCTTCCCATGTCTTCATGCTCCATACTTTATTCCGTACATTGCTCTTGACCCCGACTTGGTCGCGGGTCATTATTGAAGATATTCCGTGGGCTCCGCCCGTTATGATTACTTTGTCCCCTCGGGACCTCATTCCACAACCTCCTCTCGATCTAGAGAGGATGTATGACTTGATCTGGGACATACTGTTGTATGATCCCCCTAATCCTTTGGCCCTGGTGCCACTTCCTCCATCTAATTCCCCTTCTATTTGTATTCATTCCTGCTTTATGCTTAATTCTTCCACTGTCCAAAAAAAAACGCCAATTTGGCAACAAATTCTTCCCAGATCTTCATCGAGGAAACCTCTTACTTGTCCGATCACACCCCATTGCGCGGGTCTTTCGGTCAAGATTCTCTCCCCCTCGGGAGGATTCTCTTGTATTTCCACTTGTATCCCAAGATTTCCATCCTGCTTCATCTTCATTAGGTTATAATAGGGAGTTTAGTGAAGCTAGGCAGTCTAGTTTTAGGCAGGTTAGTCAAGTTAGGAAGTCTAGGAAGCCTAAGGGTAGGCGAATTCCAGATAGATACCTCCAGGATTTAGCTGATAAATGTTTTTCTTGCTCTTTAATCCTTCAGTTCTTAGAAAATCCAATTCAGGTGCCAGAAGACTATATGAATGATGAGTCAGTCAATGATGGGTATGTGGTGTATGAGTTAGTACATGAAAAGGACCCCATTGTTGAAGATGAGGAAGATGACGAGGACGCAGCTGAGGCATATGCCAGTGGAGTGAAGAGATTCGATGAACCCTCAGTTGCCGTAGAAGAGCCCACCAAAGAAATCAATTTAGAGACTGAAGACGAACCTAAGGTTGTCCTCGTCAGCAAAAATCTTTCTACAGAGGATGAGAAGGCAATGGTACAAGTACTTAAGGACTATAAGGACACTTTCGCCTGGAGTTATGAAGATATGCCAGGGTTAGACTCATCTTTGGTTGAACACAGATTAACGTTAAAGGAAGGAGCTAGCCCGGTCAAGCAGAAATTAAGGCGATTTCACCTACAAATGGCTCTAAAGATGAAGGAAGAGGTCGATAAATTACATAAAGCCAAATTTATTAGAGTTGTCCTTTATCCACAATGGGTGGCCAACATAGTCCCGGTCATGAAGAAGGACGGGAAGGTTAGAATTTGCATTGACTTCCGCGATCTGAACCGGGCGTGTCCTAAAGATGATTTTCCATTGGCTCATATTGATGTACTCATTGATAATACCGCTGGCTATGAGACTTTATCGTTTATGGACGGATTTTCAGGATACAACCAGATTAAGCTAGCAGAAGCAAATCAAGAGAAAACGTCATTCACTACACCTTGGGGAATATACTGCTATGTAGTCATGCCATTTGGGTTAAAGAATGCTGGAGCCACTTATCAAAGGGCTATGATGGCAATATTTCATGACATGATGCACATAGATTTAGAAGTGTATGTGGATGATTTATTGGTTAAATCTAAGACAAAGGCTGAGCATGCCAAAGTTTTGGCAAGGGTATGAGAGAGATCGAGAGAGTATCAGTTAAAGATGAACCCTAAGAAATGTGTATTCGGAGTATCTTCAGGAAAATTACTTGGATTCATCGTCAGCAAACGGGGAATCGAGATCGATCCCAACAAGGCGAAGGTTATCAGAGAAATGCCACCTCCCAAAAACTTGAAAGAGTTGAGAGGATTAATTGGGAGGCTGCAATTTATTCGCCGTTTTGTCTCCCAGCACTCATAAAGGTGTAAGCCGTTTTACGAGCTTACCAAGCCGGGAGTCAAATTTGATTGGGATAATAAGTGTCAGGAGGCATTTGATGGATTAAAGAACTATTTAGCAAGTCCTCCTGTTTTGAGACCACCATCTCCAGGCAAACCGTTGATGCTTTACATTTCAGTCCTGGATGATGCAGTGGGGGCTGTCCTAGCACAAGAGGATGAAGAAGGAAAAGAGAGGGCAGCCTACTATCTCTCTAAACTTCTCAACCCCGCTGAACAAAGATATACGGCGATGGAGAAAACATGTGCAGCATTGGTCTGGGTTGTTCAGAAATTGAAGCATTATTTTCTGGCCCATGAAGTCCATCTCATTGCTAGAATGAATCCGATCAAATTCCTTCTGGAGAAATCTGTTCTTACTGATAGGTTAGCACAATGGCAAAGCTTTCTATCTCAATTCGATATCATTTATATTCAGTAGAAAGCGATCAAGGGCTATGCCATAGCGGAACATCTCACTCATCATCCCCTTGCTCGATTTGATCCAGTGCGATCAGAGTTTCCGGATGAAGAACTGATGTCCGTAAATTAAATCAGAGATGAGATGTGGACTCTGTATTTTGACGGAGCTCTAAATTCTCATGGAAAGGGGATCGGTTTCGTTCTGTTATCACCTGAAGGTGTCATCATTCCCCAAGCCTTTCAGCTTGATTTTCCAGTCACTAACAATATAGCTGAATACGAGGCACTCCTTGCTGGCCTCGAGGCTGCTCATTTCCATGGTGCCACCAAACTCAGGATTGTGGGTGATAGCCAATTAATTCTTCGCCAAGTGCTGACCAAGTATCGAACTCTTGATCCCAAGCTCAAGCCTTATCAAGAACTTACTTATGCTTACTCAAAGCCTTTCACGAAATTGATCTTTGTCCATGTCCCTAGGAATCAAAACATCTTAGCCGACGCTCTAGCCTCATTTGCATCTTCTCTTAATTTTTCAATCAGCAAGCAATCCGAATCAATCATAGTTCATAGGCGTCTTTCACCCGCCGTGAAAGACCCTTCATTCCTTAGAACTAAGGAGAAGTTGCTGAAAAAAGTCAGAGATGGAAATATTGTGAAAAAGAGAGAAATTATGTTGATAGAGCTGTTAGAAGAGATGGATGATGAACAGAAGCCATGGTACTATGAAATTGCCAAATATCGTGAAGATCAATCATATCCTGAGGAAGCTACAACTGAGGAGAAGAGAGCTATCAGGAGAGTTGCTCAACGATACACCATAGTTGGAGGAGCAATGTACAAGAGAGGTTTTGATGGAGTTCTTCTGAGATGTCTAGACGAAGATGAGCTTTGGAAGGTTACGGAAGGAGCTCATAGTGGAGTTTGTGGTGGCCATGTCAATGGACAGATGCTAGCAAAGAAGATCCTTAGACAAGGATTTTATTGGCCAACCATGGAAGAAGACTGTGTAGGATATGTCCGTAAGTGTGCTAAGTGTCAACTTCACGCCGACAAAATTCATTCTCCTGCATCTTCACTCCATCCTGTTTCTTCCCCATGGCCTTTCTCCATGTGGGCTTTCGACATTATTGGACCTCTTGGTAATCCAGATTCCGGCATCAAGCAAAATTTTTTCATTCTCACGGCAACGGAATACTTCACCAAGTGGGCAGAAGCTGAAGCGTACGTGGAGATCAAAGCATCAACCGTCTGCAAGTTCATCATGAAGAACATCATCACCCGATTTGGAATTCCAAACACCATCGTCACCGACAACGGACCGCAGTTCGTGTCATAAGAATTGAAGGACCTCTGCAACAGGTATAGAATTGCATTGCATCATTCGTCTCCTTATTATCCGCAAGGCAATGGCCAAGCAGAGACAACTAATAAGACTTTGATAAAAATCATCAAAAAGACGTGCAAATCTAATAAATTTGCAGACTGGCCAGAAAAATTGGTTGAGGCTCTATCGGCCTACCGAACTTCAATCCGCACGCCCACTGGGCAAACTCCTTATTCCTTAACATTTGGAATGGAGGCGGTAGTTCCATACGAGATCCTTATACCGTCATTAAGAGTACAATTGAATAAGGAATTCTCCATTGATGAACATCGTTCAACACTCCTTGCTCAATTGGAACTCTTAGACCAGAAAAGATGGTCAGCTGCTAATCATGTAAAAGTTTATCAAAATAGACTAGCACATTTTTATCAAAAGAAAGTCGTTGAACGTAAGTTCAAAGTCGGTGAAATGGTCGTCAAAAGGATTTTTGTAAAACCTGGCGGTCCGCGTTCTAAGCTCCAACCCAACTGGGAAGGACCTTATGTTGTATCGCACGCTTTTCCTGGTAATGCTTATCGTCTTGTTAATGTAGAAGGAGAAGAGCTAAATCATCCCTGGAATGGCTTACATCTTAAGAAATACTACCCTTAGGTTAAAGAGTCGATCAGCATGGTACAAAGACCAGTGGAATCAGAAAATTTATAAACTCAAATTTTCTTATCAGTCTGGATAATTTAACTTCAAACCCATTACTACACACACTGACACGTTTGATTCGTGAGTAACAAAAGATGCCAAGTCCTAAGGAATACCGAAAGCTTGACTAAAAGTGTAAAGTACAAATCATTCGTTTTAAAACAAAAATCTGTTTTATACTCGGACCATGATGTCGGAACGAGGCTTAGAAGAGACTACCAAGAATACCCGCCATCTTAGTAGGAGGCCGTCATAAAAAAATAGGGGAGATCCGTCCCAGGAAAAAAAAAAAGAGAATAGAAAAGCAAAAGCAAAGGGCAAAAATCCAAATGTCAAATCAAAAGGGCATTACATTACAAACGTTACATCAAGGCCATGAAATGAAATAAAAGGGAACGCAAGGTCGATAAATACCCCGGAAAGAAAATGACCGAACCCCAACGGATACTAGGGTAGTAAAGGAGCATCTTTTTAGGTCTCCGGAACCTTCTCATGGGCTTTCTAAACTTATTCTTCCCTTCTTTCTAAAGAGGCGTACTCCAAACTTAAGGAATGGCTTAGATTGACTAAGGGTTAAATCATCAAATGGGATCACAAATGGAAACACAAGTTCAAACACGATGGGTTTTAAGTTAAGTTGTTAAAGAACAATTTGGGAATTAAGTTAATAAATGAATATGATCTTTTGATCTGAGTACTATGCTGATCTTTTATGTCAAAAATCCAAAAAAATACATATGTCAAAAATCCAAAAAAAAATACATATGTCAAAATCCAAAAAAAGGCATATATTTCAAAACCCAAACAAAAGTGAATATTTCAAAACAACAAAAATATTTTATTTGGCATTTGCTTATTGCACTTGGTATGTCTCATTCCTTTTATTTTCAGTGAGCATTTGTTTGCTTGCATGTTGCATTTTGCTTAAGTTTGCTTATAGTTCAATTACCTTTGTTGATAAAGGCTATGCCCCTTGACTATTTATTTAAGGAAAAGATCGATTGACCATTTATTTGGTCAGGCAAGGGGCTAAGCCTAAATAGATACTTAACATGTTTGTTAAGTGATGTACAGGATACAAGACAAGCACAGGAACACAAGATTGGAGCCCAAAAGGTTTTATGTATATCATCAAAAAGTGTTTTGTACATGATACATAGAAGAAAAGAAAAGAAAAAGGTTTTAGCTTTTCTGTGATTTACCCGAAATTCTGTAGTTTTTTATGCTTAAATTGAATATTTGTTTGGAATTATTAATGATTTTGATTGCAGGAAATTCAAGAAAGTAAAGCTGAAAATATCAAGAAGATCCCACTGTGGGAATTTATGAAGTCCTGACCGTGGCTAAAAAGACGGTTATTTCTACCCTTCTATTCTTCCATGTAATTCATTTGCATTACTATATATTAAGTATTTATTAGAGCATGTCAAGGACCTTGTGGTTTTGATGAAACTGGAATTTGAGTTCCCCTACAACAAAAAAACAGTGATAATTCCAGAGAATTCTTAATCGCACGGATAGGTCATTGGATTGTTAATTAGTAAGGACGATGGTTCCACTTTTGTGAAACGGTGCGTGGATAAACGAGCTTCGGCTTAGCACTGGATTACAAGAACTGGTATCTTGACTCATTAATGACAATTTAACAATATTATCCTTGATTAATTTATATTTTATTTGGCTTTATATTTTTCTTTTAGCTCAGCATGCATCATGTAGGACTTTGAAATCATTGTGATAAGGATTGATTATTGATTAAGTTTTAGACCATTAATTAAACAATTTCAACATGATATGAAATATTCCATTCTGAATTGAGTATCTTGTTTATCTTTGAGGTTCGCTTGAAGATATCCTTGGAATTCTATCCTTGATTGGATTCTTTACCCAATATTTCTTGTTTTTTCTTTTAAGATCCATCATGGCTACAGTACGTCCACATTGGCTGGCAAACGCTCTCCATGATGAAACCTACAGTGTCTACGACCTGGGGTACTTTCCACTCCGTGGAGGTTGATCGACTTTATTTTATTTCCTTGTCTACCTCATCCAGACATGATTGATTCCATTGATCTCCTTGAGCTATCTTCATTGATGATTTTGAGAAAAAATTCCAATCATGTGATGTTGAGAGCGTGTCTCATCACACCTTGGCATCACCTTTTCAGTACATTCCATTTCATTTCACTCCCTTGCAAAGACGATGCCAAGGTGAGGCAGCTGTAGACACGCTAATTTTGACATCATTTTGAGTAAATTTCATATCATATAATAATGCCTCAAAATGGTCTGATATTTAATCATTGATTAATTTTTATTGATTTTTTTTTAGTGTCGGGTCGAACAGACATGTTTAAGTTAATCAATTAAATTGATTTTAACTCAAAATTTCAGTTAAAATATGAAGAGGTCTAAAAGACGTCGACTTCTGTGGACGCCATTTAGAGTTTATTCTTATTTTAACGTTTAAATTTGAATTTTAATCAGTTGATTAATTAGATAAAAGGCGTCGGTAAGAGTTGACGCGTTTTAGGTTTCCTAGGCTATTTCAACTTCTCTTCCGGATGTTTATCCTTATCTTAATTAGTGTAAAAGACGTCTACACATGTAGACGCATTTTTAGCTAATATAGATAAGGATAAGTTTTCCCGGATGTTTATCCTAATCTTAATTAATCTGACAGGCGTCAGCAAATATGGACGCGTTTTAGATAATTATAGATAAAGATAAATTAATATGTATTTATCTGTTGGTTAAGATGGATAAATCCTAAATTTTTCCATGTAAATCCGCGGACGCAAAAGAAGTCTATAAATACGTTGCATCTTGAAAGTTAAAAAAAAAAGAAGAGAGAACTTAGAATCAGAGTTAGTGATTGAAGATCGAAGTAACGACGTCCAAACGACGAAGCGCTGCTGTTTCCAGAAGTCGGCGTCCATTCTTCATCCAATTCAAGGCTTCATCCAATTCGGCCTAAGTGTTTCATTTCTGCATTATCATTTTACATTTTCATTAATCTCTCATTCTTCATCATCACTTCATGCAACACACACCACAACATCATTCTTTTCAAAACTTATTTGATCAAGGAGTTTCAAAAGCCATCCAACAAGTAAGTTTGCTGTTTAGTTGCATGCTTAAAACTATAATTAGAACGGATACTGCTTTTGCTTAAGTTCTCATCATTGTTTCTTCATTTCTCTTTCTATATTTCTTGCAAGGGACAAAAAGGAGAATCAAAGGAAGAAAAAGAAGCAAATCACCAGAACTCTGGACGATCCTCAAACTCAACTTCAAAACTCAACAGTAAGAACAAAAGAAAAGGAAGGGCTCTCTTTCTTCAGCCGGTTGAAGGAGGGGGAATCAAGGACTCAATATCTTCCGCGTTTAATCAGGTAGGCGATCAAACTTTCTTTTGGAACTTTTAAGTCAAAAGTTTCTGGCGATCACTTCACGTAGTTTCTTTTAATAGGCTTTATTTTGCACTAAAAAACATAGATTTTCATGATAATCACACACTCATTCTAAGCACACACAGACGCCATTTAGGTCATTAGCTGTTGTGCCACGTGGGCGCCACATGGGCGGGTTTCGGGCCGCGAGAGTACGGCCCTTGACTTGTCGTCTGATAGGCATCTGTGATGGACGACGCGATTCAGACTACGACCCTGAGATGTCAGTGTACGGTGCCGGTCTTGTCGTCTGAGCAGCGTCGATAGTGGTGGAGGCGTTTCAGAGCTTCTGTCAGTACGACTCGTCTTGTCATCTGATAGGCGTCTGGATAGGTCGACGCGTTTTACCATTATTCGGATTGACCCCGCGAGCCTTCCTTTCTTTCCCTCATTTTCTCACCCTCTCACTCTCTCTCCTCCCCCTCTCCGCTTCCTCCGACCCCTTTCTTCCCCTTTGCCTTCCTCTTCCACCACTCCAACGCCTCTCTACCTCTCACCACTACCACCACCACTTCCTTCGCGGCGTTCTATTCTCCGGACGGCGGCCGACGTCCCGGCGGAGTGGCGACGTCCTCGGGGGTACCGGCGGCGGCCTGCGGTGCGGCGGTTCGGCGGCACGGAGCCAGGAGGAGTTCAAGAACCGGTAGGGGGACGAACCTTGCGTAGATTGCACTCGTTTCATCCGTAGTTTCCATGTGATGCATGATGTGTTTGGGGGTAGAACAAGCATGTTTAGGAGCTCTTCCTGATGGGAATGAGGGTTTCTATGAATGTGGGTTTATGATGGTTTGGCTTGCCCCTCTTTCTCCTCTGTTTTTGGGCGATTTTGGAGTTTTTGGGGGTGAAAAGGGAGTCTTCGGGCAGGAGACAGGACCTAGTTTCTGGCACTAAAAGACGTCGTGCATGGACGACGCCTTTTAGAAGGGCATCGGGCCATCATGACGCCTTTTAGGCAGAAATCGTTCCACTCAGGCTCCGTTAGTTCGGGGATTCTGGTGCTAAAAGACGTCATGATTGGACGATGCGATTTGGAATAGCGTCGGGCCACCATGACGCCTTTTAGGTAGAAATCCCCCGATTAAGGTTTTCTGCTAATTCCGGATTTCTGTTTGAGGGCGTCTGAGGACAGTGACGCCTTTTAAAAGGCGGCTTCCCAAGACGACGCGTTTTAAAGAGAATCAATCGTAGCCTATCCCTGCTTCTGTCACTAATAGGCGACGAGGGATGGCGACGCGTTTTAATAGGGCGGGCCTGTGACGACGCCTTTTAGGCCATATTCTGAGGCCGGGATTTCATGAACCAGTGTAGAATGCTTGAATGGCGTCGGCCTTGGGTGACGCGATTCAAGACAGAACCACACTAATTCATACCAGTAAAATGTGTTTACACTGCTAGATAGTTGGTTAAATGCATGCTTTTATTACACTCGATGACGATGGACTCTTCATGACCGGATGGCACTACGTTGGGTGTCGTGCGACCGCGGACTTCTCATGTGACCGGATCGCACCGTGCCGTGTTTTGTGTTACTGTGTACCTAGAGTGACAGTTGTAGCGTTTGACACCCTGTGTCGGTGCGGAGGGACACAGCACTGACGGGAGCAGAGGCGGGGTGACGCCTAGTGAGAGAGGGTCACCTGGTGAACCCCGGGGTTAGCTAGCTTGTACCGGTGTCGGAGTGGTACCATTGGAGTGTCACTCGTGCTGGGGGAAGGAGTAACCACCTGAGCCAGTTGGGCCGGAGTAGCCAGTGTGCTATCCGAGGGGTTACTGTTTGGTCTCAGCGGGTCGGTGTTTGCTGGGGGAAGGAGTAACCGCCGAGGTAGCCAGCGTGCTATCCGAGGGGTTACTGTTTGGTCTCAGCGGGTCGGTGTTTCCCACTTTCGGAGACGTGGTTGACGCATTTTGCCGAGACGCGAGTTGTAGGTTCTTTGGTAGAATGATTTCTGAGATATGCATGTTATATTCCGAATGCATGTGGTTTATAGAGAGAATTAGGAGTAATGTGTTACAGCTTTTCTTATCTTGTTCACTTGTATCTTGGTAATTGCCCTTGTGGGTGCGTGAGTGGGAGACAAGGGATTGGATGATCCCTACTGAGCCCAATTCTGGTGTGGCTCACTCCCTGCGGTTTTCAGGTGTGGACTTCGTGGCGTGTGGCGGCGTGTGGTGCTCTCCTTGGTGTACGGACCAGCAGCTATCTCAGTTCCGGGGTATGCCCCGATGTTGTTGTACTTTACTTCTGCCTGTACTTAATTAATTTGTTGGACCATGTAATTATTGTTGGACTGTGTACGGACATTATTAATTTACTTCCTGCGCACTGTACTTCCTTGTAGTCCGTGTGAATGTTATATTTAACCTTGTTTAACGCTTACTCCTCCAGATGTGCGTATAAGATCCGGGTGTGAGACCGTTGGATAATGATTCGACACCCATTTAGTGATCGGGTCTCCGATCATAGGGTGGCGGGTCGTTACACCATGTACACCAACCAAGTTTCGAACTTGGAGGACTTGCTCGAAGGTATTCTACCTATCGGATGCAAGTGGATCTTTAAGAGAAAGATCGGTGCTCATGGACGGATCGATACTTATAAGGTAGGGTTGGTGGCAAAGGGATATCGTCAAAGGCAACGAATTGACTATGACGAGACTTTCTCACCAGTTGCCATAATAAAGTCGATAAGAGTTCTACTCATCATTGCTGCATATTTTGATTACGAAATCTGGCAGATAGATGTGAAGACTGCCTTCCTCAACGGTAACCTTGAGGAAGAGGTGTATATGATACAACCAGATAAAGAATCTCCAGATAAAGCGTGCAAGCTTCAGAGGTCCATTTATAGACTGAAGTAGGCTTCCCAAAGCTGGAATATAAGATTTGACGAGGCTGTCAAGTCTTATGACTTCATTAAGAATGAAGATGAGCCTTGTATGTACAATAAGACCAGTGGGAGTGCTGTCACTTTCTTAGTTTTTTACGTAGACGACATACTACTTATTGGGAATAATGTAGCTATAATGTCATCGGTAAGGATCTGCCTATCGAAAAACTTGTCCATAAAGGATTTGGGAGAAGCATCCTACGTATTGAGAATACGGATCTATAGAGATAGATCAAAGAGGATGCTTGGAACGACCCAATCCTGGTACATAGATATCATAGTCAAAAAGTTTGGCATGGAAAATTCCAAGAGAGGTCTCATACCGATGAGACATGGAATTAATCTCTCAAAGGATCAGTCTCCTAAGACTCCTAATGAGAGGGCATTCATAGTTAGAGTACCCTATGCCTCTGCCATAGGATCTATCATGTATGCCATGCTATGTACACGGCCTGATGTTGCATATGCTCTAAGTGTTACGAGCATATTTAAGGCTGATCCAAGCGAAGAACACTGGAAGGCAGTGAAATGTATCCTTAAGTACTTAAGAAGACCTAAGGATATGTTTCTTCTCTATAGAGGAGGTGACGTGAAACTGCGAGGCTTTACTGACTCGAGTTTCCAGTCAGATCCAGATGATAGCAAGTCTACATCTGGATTCGTGTTTACATTGAATGGAGGCGCAGTGTGCTGGAAGAGTTCCAAGCAAGCAACCACTGCAGATTCGACGACTGAAGCTGAGTACATCGTTGCAGCTGAAGCCGCCAAGGAGGCAGTGTGGTTGAAGAAATTCATCACCGACCTTGACGTAGTTCCCAGCATCTCGAAACCTGTTCCACTGTTGTGCGACAACAATGGAGTGATTGCGTAAGCGAAAGAGCCGCGGTCTCATCAGAAATCGAAGCATATTCTGAGGCACTTTCATCTTATCAGAGAGATCATATCCAGAGGAGATGTAGTGGCGGAAAGAGTTCTATCAGTCCACAATGTAGTAGATCCACTGACAAAGCCATTGGCTCAAATTGTGTTTGAGCGTCACCTAGAGTCTATAGGCTTGCTGTATAAAGGTGATTGGCTTTTTAGTCCAAGTGGGAGATTGTTAGTCTTAGGTGACCTACAAGCTAATATGTCTTTGTAATCTCGTTCATTTATTAATATAATGGTATAATATTCATTATGTGTAAATCGTACTAATTATCATCTCATAATGCAGTCCGTGAATATGTACGATAGTGATCAGATTATGATGAGATCATACTAGTGAGACTGATCACTTACACATATTTCTAATTGTTCCTAGTCGGAGGATATCCGAGAAGGACATCGGATATCTAGTTAGACTAGTACAGATTACCTCTGCTCATGCGATGAGGGTGACTGATAAAATGCTAAATTGATCATTTAAAGGCAATCAAACACATCATACTCATGTTTTTTATCTGTAAAATAGCATGGAATGATAGATAATTGCGTACCAAGTCCAACGGTACCAATTTCGTCAAATTCTGACTAAAAATATTGTCATTTCATGTGATTAATGGAGTATAGTGCATTTGCGGTTTTTCGACAAAATCGAGACGAATTGAATAAATATAATGATTTTTTTATGATAATGTGCTAATTTATATTTATTTTATGTGAACAGGATATGCCGATGATGCAGTGCAGCTAGTGGAGTTTTCGGAAATTTAGGGGAGGTCTAGGGATCGAATTTCGATAAATTCGATGTTATTTTGTCCAAAAGATTAAAATAGGGGTAAAAACGTCATTTGAGGCCCTAGTGTAGGGCCAGCCGCCTTCCTAAAGTCTACTTTCTTTTTAAAAAAAAAGATCCTCTGATTCCTTTTTTCTCTGGAGTTTCCCAAAACCCTCTATTTCCTTCATTCTCTCCAATTTTCCAACTACATCCCTTCCTTTCTTTATTTTAAAACCCTCTATCTCTTTTTAAAGGAACCTCTCCAATTCCGAATCCTCCTCCTTCTCCAAGCTTCTCCCACGCATAGAATTCCCCCTCTTTCTCGGACTCTCTCTCTCGGCTTCTCCGATTATTCCCAGTAGCCTCTCTTCTATTCCTCCCTCCACAAGTCTCTCTCTCTCTCGGATTCGATCCCTCTTCTTCTCCTTTTCCAACTCCTCTCCCGTAGCGTACTCCTTCGCCTTCTTCTTCTTTCTCTCCAATCCACAACAACCTCTCCCACGGTTCTCTTCCTCTTCTCTAGTTTCCTTCTCTCCTTGCCATCCCTCTCTTTCTCCCTCAGTTTCTCTTTCCCTCTTTCTTCTATTCCTCCTCCTTCACGGATTCCCAGCAACCCCCTCCACAGCTCCCCCCTCTCAGACTCTCTCTCTCTCGGCCTCTCCGTTTGTTTCTCTCGGTTATCCCTCTCTCTTCTACTTCCTCTCCCTCTCCACGGTTCTCTCTCTCCCCGGCGAGTCCTCCACGCCGCCAGCCGGGTTTCTCCGCAGCACCGCCGGTCTCCACGCACACCAGCGCCAGCAAAGCTCCCATGCATGTGCGTTGAAGCACCAACAGCCCAGTGAAGTTGCTCCTCCACGTGCTGCACCCACCCATGCATGCATGCACGCATCTGCAAGCTCAACCTGCATGCAGCAGCTGCGGTGAAGCAAGCTCCTCCACGCGTTGGCAGCAAGCTCCTCCACGCGCCTGAAGTTGCCAGCCGTCCAAGCACCGAAGCCCTTCTCCACGTGCATGCATGCCCGGCCAAGCAAGCTCCTCCACCGTCTAGCTTCACAGCACTTGAAGCCTACATCAGCAGCGGCCCCCTCTTGTTCTCCACGTCTCAGCTACGCAGTAGCCAGCAGCTCCAGCACCCCTTCAAGTTCCACGCAGCAACCTCCAGCTCCTCCATGTGCCAGCAACATCCTCTTCTCAGCCGCAGCACTCCCAGCAGCTGTCCCAGCTGAACCAGCAGCAACCAGCAGCCGGCCTTCTTCTCGGTTCTTCCAATGGTCTACTGTGCCGCACCTTTTCACATGTGGTCCATTGCGCCGGCAGTCTCCACAAAGCACCCACACGACTGCTTTCATAATCTTGTTGTTTAGGTTTAGTTATTTGAATGCTATTTTAAGTTGATTAAATCCAGAAAAGTTTATAAGGTTAATTCTTGGTTGTTAGATGGGTAATGGTTAATGGCAATAGTATTTAGAGTTTTTTCATTTAATTGATTATTTTTTAGACTGTGCGTGTATTGTTTTTATTAGTTTACTTAGTTAGTTATTTTTGTTGTAGTTTTAGTTGTGTTAGTTGATTAAGTGGTTGTTGTGATTGAATGTCTAATTAATTAACGCAAATCATTAATTCTTTTTCTAGATCAATCAAAATCCAAAGTTTTCAAATATTAAAAATTTTACTCCCTGTGGATCGACTCGGACTCACCATTATCAATTTTCAAAATCTAATTTGAATGAGCCGAATAAATTTAGATTGAATGTTCTCATGAGTGTTTAACGACGCACAATTTGGAACGATCAATTTTTGGCGCCATTGCCGGGGAGGTAGATTTTTAATTTTGATTATCTTGGATTTAGTGTAATTATTCTTTAGCTAACCTTATTTTTCTTATTTTTGCAAGTATATTGAAAAAAAAAAAAGAGAAAGCGAAATCATGGTCAGTGTGTTCCAACTTTCTATGTTTCAATTTCCTTACTTTAGTTAGTTTCCAATTTTGTAGTTTCTAGTTGAGATAGCTTTCCATTAACTAAAAAAAAGAAACAAAAAGAAGAACATTCAAATTTAAAAACTTTCATTTGCAAGATTAGAAACCTTCCATTCTAGGCATTCATCATTCTAGGAAAGCATGAGTTAGTTTCCTTTCACAGTTATTTCCATAAATTGTTGAAGATTGCGGGGGAAAGGTACGTGTTTCAATTTTAGCAAGTCATTCATGATTGCATCAACACACCTTGCATTGATTTGTTTGTTGCCTTGTATTGCATTCAAAAAGACTTTAAGGGCAGCAACTTTAACCACATAAGGTTGGGATTTGATCACCCTTCCTTAGCCCACAAATCACCTTCCTTGCATTGGCATTTTCTAATCCAATTAAAAGCAAGTCGAAAGAGAATCTAGGGTTTACACCGTGAGTGGTTTAAATTTCGGGTTGCCTCCATTTTTGGCAACGGTGTCTAGGCTAGAGGTTAAAAGGCAAACGTCTAAGCGGGAAAGTGGTTCTCTAATTAGGTCCCTACGAAAGTAGGGGGAGCCTCCCACTACCCCACCTCTTACCTGGCCGTTGACTGATTGTGGTTGTGACTTGAAGTGGACTCCATTCACTTTGTAAGAAAATTCACATAGAGAGTCTAGGTTAACATTAGATCATTAGGAAAATTTGTTTGACCAAATTGTTTGCATTTAAAAAAAAAAAAGAAATAGAAAACAAAATTCAAATCCATCCTCTCTCTCTCAGTCCTAGTGTATGCAAGGTAGGAGATCTCAAAACCCTAACCTTCTAGGACCATTTGCTGAAATAGAAAGAATCTTACATCAAAGAAATCCACCACAAGATCAAATGGCTGATAATCAGGACCCACCAAAGCAAATGAAGGACTATTTCATTCCAAATCGATATCAACCTTCATCCTGTATTCATCTTCCTCAGAATCCAGCCAATCAATATGAAATTAAATCTCGCACCATTCAGATGCTCCCATCCTTTTATGGGAATACTAATGAAGATCCTTATAAGCATCTGGATGAATTTCTAGAAATTTGTTCTACGGTGAAGATCCAAAATTTCACCGATGATGGTCTTAAGTTGACCTTATTTCCCTTTTCATTAAAAGACAAGGCTAAATATTGGTTGGGAACTATAGGAAGACCCATTAGGACATGGGAAGAAATGCAGAAAGAATTTCTCAAGAAGTTCTATCCCATAGGGCGGACCAATACCATGAGAAGGGCCATCACGAGTTTTACCCAAACCCCTGGGGAATTGATCCATGAATCTGGGGAAAGACTGAAAGAATTGCTTAGGAAATGCCCTCATCATGGGCTTTCAAAATGGCAAATTGTCCAAGCATTCTATGAAGGATTGTCTGAACAGTTCAGACAGATGGTGAATGCCTCATGTGGAGGGGCATTTATGATAAAAAATGAAGATGAGGCCTATGATCTGTTTGAGATGTTAAGTGAAAATTCCATCAATCATGCCTCATTATCATCTTATGAAAGGTTTGTTGGGCCATCTAAACGGACTGGAATGTACGAACTCAAGGCCCGTGGAGAGTCCGAATCCAGAATGGACATAAATCTGATTAATCAGAAATTGGATATTGGCCTAGAAACTAAACCAACTCTTGGCCTTAAACAAGCAAGAGCCTACTTACCCAACACAATCTAGTCCATATGAAGGCCCATCTTCTGCCAATCATGACATTTGTGCCTTATGCGCAAGTCCAACCCATCAAGTGAATGAATGCCCAACTGCGGCCCAACTTCCACCGTTCATTCAAGAACAAGTTCAGGCGGCCCAGGGATTCTCCAGGCCCAATAATGACCCATTCTCAAATACTTACAATCCTGGCTGGAGAAACCACCCTGATTTCTCTTGGAAGAATCAGCAGGCCCCATTACCAATGTCCAATCCTCCCATGCATCAAGCCCAAAAGCCACATAATTCATTTCAACAGCAATCTAATTTCTATGGAAATGTTCAGGCTAGGGGATCTCAAGCCCAATTTTCTCAACCGGCCCAGTATCAATCTGGTCAACCGGCCCATTATCAATCATTCCAATCAGGTCAACCGGCCCACTACCACTCATTCCAATCAGGACAGCCAACCCAATACCATCCTCCACCCACTTACCAACAACCTGCTCAGCCCAACTTTGATGACAAATTCACTCAACTCCAACAACTGATTTTGACCCAGCAACAATCCATTGCTAAGTTGGAAAGTCAAATGGGCCAACTAGCTGAGGCTACGATGAGAAGATAAGTTGGTCAACTTCCTAGTCAACCCACTGCCAATCCAAGGAATCAACCTCCAGGTTTTCCACAGCAATCGGGTCTTTTACCTCAGCCTGGCCCGGTACCACAACCTAAAGGGCCGCAATTTGAGAATGCTAAAGACATTTCAGCCCTTAGGAGTGGGAGAAGTTTAGAAAAACCACATGCAGATGGAGAGTTAGCCAAACGTTCCACTGATGGGCCTCATGAAATTGAAAGTGATAGTGAGACTGAACCCAACATAGAGAAGTTGGAGGAGGATCCGAAAGGAAAAGGGAAGATAGATGAAGGCCCAAGTTCTTATCAACCTAGGGTGCCATTTCCTAATGCCTTGTTAGCTAAGCCCAATGCCAGGAAGAAATTGGCCCAGAATGAGGAGTTGTTGGATTTATTCAAACAAGTCCAAATTAATATTCCACTCCTCGATGCCATCAAGCATGTGCCAGCTTATGCTAAGTTTCTCAAGGAATTATGTACTCCACGAAGAGAATCTAGAATGGCACCCGAAAAGGTTCGGCTTTCAGAAGATGTTAGTGCAATTGTGATGAATCATTTACCCAAGAAGTTAAAGGATCCTGGAGCACCTCTAATTCATGTGACTTAGCTGGAGTTACATTTGATAGAGCTTTATTGGATCTAGGTGCTAGTGTGAATTGATAAAGTGTTAAATTGATCATTTACGGGCAACCATATGTATCATACTCATTTTTTTATCTGCAAAATATCATGAAATGATAGATAATTGTGTAACAAGTCCAACGGTACCAATTTCATCAAATTCTGACTTAAAAACATCGTCATTTCATGTGATCAAAGGAGTGTAGCGCATTTGTGGTTTTTCGACAAAACCGAGACGAAATGAATAAATATGATGATATTTTTATGATAATGCGCTAAATTATATTTATTTGATGTGAACAGGACATGCCGATGATGCAGTGCAGCTGGAGGAGTTTCCGAAAATTTGGGGGAGGTCTAGTGTGCGGATTTCAACAAAAACAGGGGTAAAAATGCAATTTGATTCCTTCCTCTGCTGGAGTTTCTCAAAACCCACTATTTCCTTTCGTCTCTCCAATTTCCTAAACACATACCTTCCTTTATTTTAAAAATCCTCTCTCTCTCTCGTTTTAGAAAGTTGAATTCTCTTTCTTTTCCAGTTTCCTTTTTCTCTCCAATTTTCCAATCCCAGTCCGACTTCTTCTCCAGTTTCCTTCCCACGCCTATTTTCCTCTCTATATTAATCTCCTCTCTTCTCTTTCTCCCACGAAGAGGCTCTCTCCCACGGCTTCTCTTTCTCTCCCACAGCTTCTCCTCTCCTCTTTCTCTTCCTCTCCAGATTCGCAGCCCTCTCCTCTTTCTTCTTCCCCACCGTTTTCCCAGCACTCTCACCTCTCCCGCAGTCTTCTTCTCTTAGTTTCTCTCTGTTTCCCTAGTTCTCTCTCTCTTCGGAGCGTTTCTCTTCCTCCCAGCCGTGACAGCCCTCCTTCTCTCTCTCTCGTTTTCTCCTTCTCCTCTCAATTTCTCTCTTTCTCTCCCTCTGTTTTCTCTCTTTCAATTCCTTCCTCTCTCCGGCCCTCCCTCTTTTAGCTTCTCTCTTTCTCTCTCTATTATTCTTCTCTCTCGTCCTCCCTCTCTGTTTTCTCTGGGTTATCTTCCTCTCTCTCTGTTCTCTCTTTCTTGGTCTCCCTTCTCTCTTCTCTGCCCACCGCATCCTGCATGCGTGTAGATCCCTCCAGCGACAGCAGCTGCCAAGCACGCCGGCCTCCAGCTTCCCTGCTCGTCCAGCATCCTCGCAACAGCGCGTGTAGCAACTCCTCCCAGCAGCAACGTGCAGCATCTTGAAGTTCGCACCAGCAATCGCCAGCAAGTGTTGCCCATGCACGCACGCCAGCAACCGCTCAAGCACACCTGCGAACGCACTGCCACGCTCCTCCTCCACGCGGCGACGTGCATGCACCTGCAAATCCACGTCAAGCATACACCAGTTTTCAGCAGCTTCACAGCTTCCCTGCACCTGAAGCCTTCCACGCTTGCTGCACTGTTGCTGTTGGACCACTGCGCCGTTCTCTTACAAAGAACCACAGAGGCTACTGCTGCTTTATTCTTCTCCTTTTCTCTATTAGCATAGTTATATGTTTATTTGTTTAAGATTAGTTGCTTATTACTTGATGTTGGGTTATTTTATTTAAGGATATTAAGCCATAGACTTTATAATTCAATTTCTAATTTTTAGATGATTAATGGTTTACACATAGTTAAATAATAGTGTTTTTGTTATATTTATTTTTTTTCGTTGTGTTTATTCTTCATATGTGGTTGTGTTTATTTTTTTTTTTTAAAAAAAAGAGGATTCGTTTATTTTACGTAATTACATTTTTTGGTACGTTAGTTAATTGGGTCATAGTTTAAATAGGTAATTAATTAGTTCCTTCAAATTCCCACTCATTTTTAGATTATTTAAAGTCCAAAGTTTTCAAAATTAGAATCTTAACTCCTTGTGGATCGACTCGGACTCACCACTATCAATTTCCAAAATTTGATTTGAATGAGCCGGATAAATTTAGATTGAACGTTTTCATGTGTTTAACGACGCACAATTCGAAACGATCAATTTTTGGCACCGTTGCCGGGGAGTTAGATTTTTAATTTTGATTATCTTGGATTTAGTGTAATTAGTCTCTAACTAACCTTATTTTTCTTATTTTTACAGAGATAAATTGAAAAAAAAAAAACAAAAAAGAAAAGGAAAGCGAAATCATGGTCAGTGTGTTCCAACTTTCTATGTTTCAATTTCCTTACTTTAGTTAGTTTCCTTTTTTGTAGTTTCTAGTTTAGATAGGTTTCCATTAACTAAAAAAAAAGAAACAAAAAGAGGAACATCCAAATTTAAAAATCTTCATTACCAAGATTAGAAACTTTCCATGCTAGGCATTCATCATCCTAGGAAAGCATGAGTTAGTTTCCTTTCACAGTTATTTCCATAAATTGTTGAAGATTGCGGGGGAAAGGTACGTGCTTCAATTTTAGCAAGTCATTCATGATTGCATCAACACACCTTGCATTGATTTGTTGCCTTGTATTGCATTCAAAAAGACTCTAAGGGCAGCAACTTTAACCACATAAGGTAGGGATTTGATCACCCTTCCTTAGCCCACAAATCACCTTCCTTGCATTGGCATTTCCTAATCCAACTAAAAGCAAGTCGAAAGAGAATCTAGGGTTTACACCGTGAGTGGTTTAAATCTCGAGTTGCCTCCATTTTTGGAAACGGTGTCTAGGCTAGAGGTAAAAAGGCAAACGTCTAAGCGGGAAAGTGGTTCTCTAATTAGGTCCCTACGAAAGTAGGGGGAGCCTCCCACTACCCCACCTCTTACCTGGCCGTTGACTGATTGTGGTTGTGACTCGAGGTGGACTCCATTCACCTTGTAAGAAAATACACATAGAGAGTCTAGGTTAACATTAGATCATTAGGATAATTTGTTTGTCAACATTGATTGCATTTAAAAAAAAAAACAAGAAATAGAAAACAAAATCCTCTCTCCATCAGTCCTAGTGTATGCAAGGTAGGAGATCTCAAAATCCTAACCTTCTAGGATCACTTGCTGAAATAGAAAGAATCCTACATCAAAGAAATCCACCACAAGATCCAATGGCTGATAATCAGGACCCACCAAAGCAAATGAAGGACTATTTCATTCCAAATCGATATCAACATTCATCTTGTATTCATCTTCCTCAGAATCCAGCCAATCAATATGAAATCAAATCTAGCACCATTCAGATGCTCCAATCCTTTTATGGGAATACTAATGAAGATCCGTATAAGCATCTGGATGAATTTTTAGAAATTTTTTCGACGGTGAAAATCCAGAATTTCACTGATGATGGCCTCAAATTGACCTTATTTCCCTTTTCATTAAAGGACAAGGCTAAATATTGGTTGGGAACCATAGGAAGGCCCATTAGGACATGGGAAGAAATGCAGAAAGAATTTCTCAAGAAGTTCTATCCCATCGGGCGGACCAATACCATGAGAAGGGCCATCACGAGTTTTACCCAAACTCCCGGGGAATTGATCCATGAATCTTGGGAAAGACTGAAAGAATTGCTTAGAAAATGCCCTCATCATGGTCTTTCAAAATGGCAAATTGTCCAAGCATTCTATGAAGGATTGTCTGAACAGTTCAGACAGATGGTGGATGCTTCATGTGGAGGGGCGTTTATGATGAAAAATGAAGATGAGGCGTATGATCTGTTTGAGATGTTGAGTGATAATTCCATCAATCATGCCTCATTATCATCTTATGAAAGGTCTGTTGGGCCATCTAAACGGACTGGAATGTATGAACTTAAGGCCCGCGGAGAGCCCGAATCCAGAATGGACATAAATCTGATTAATCAGAAATTGGATAAGGTAGACATCTTGGCCCAGAAACTAGACCAACTCTTGGCCTTAAACAAGCAAGAGCCTACTTACCCAACACAATCTAGTCCATATGAAGGCCCATCCTCTGCTAATCATGACATTTGTGCCTTATGCGCAAGTCCAACCCATCAAGTGAATGAATGCCCAACTGCGGCCCAACTTCCACCATTCATTCAAGAACAAGTTCAGGCTGCCCAGGGATTCTCCAGGCCCAATAATGATCCATTCTCAAATACTTACAATCCTGGCTGGAGAAGTCACCCTAATTTCTCTTGGAAGAATCAGCAGGCCCCATTACCAATATCCAATCCTCCCATGCATCAAGCCCCAAAGCCACAAAATTCATTCCAACAACAATCTAATTTCTATGGAAATGTTCAGGCTAGGGGATCTTAAGACCAGTTTTCTCAACCGGCACCGTACCAATCAGGTCAATCGGCCCAATATCAATCAGGACAATCGGCCCAGTATCAATCAGGTCAACCGGCCCACTACCACTCATTCCAATCAGGACAGCTAACCCAGTACCATCCTCCACCCACTTACCAACAACCTCCTCAGCCCAACTTTGATGATAAATTCACTCAACTCCAACAACTGATTTTGACCCAGCAACAATCCATTGCTAAGTTGGAAAGTCAAATGGGCCAACTAGCTGAGGCCGCGATGAGAAGAGAAGTAGGCCAACTTCCTAATCAACCTGTTGCCAATCCAAGGAATCAACCTCCGGGTTTTCCACAGCAATCGGACCTTTTACCTCAGCCTGGCCCGGTACCACAGCCTAAAGGGCCGCAATTTGAGAATGCTAAAGCCATTTCTGCCCTTAGGAGTGGGAGAAGTTTAGAAAAACCATATGCAGACGAAGAGTTAGCTAAAGGTTCCACTGATGGGCCTCAGGAAATTGAAAGTGAGAGTGAAGATGAACCCATCATAGAGAAGTTGGAGGAGGATCTGAAAGGAAAAGGGAAGATTGATGAAGGCCCAAGTTCTTATAAACCTAGGGTGCCATTTCCTAATGCCTTGTTAGCTAAGCCCAATACCAGGAAGAAACTGGCCCAGAATGAGGAGTTGTTGGATTTGTTCAAACAAGTCCAAATTAATATTCCACTCCTCGATGCCATCAAGCATGTGCCAGCTTATGCTAAGTTTCTCAAGGAATTATGTACTCCACGAAGAGAATCTAGAATGGCACCCAAAAAGGTTCCACTTTCTGAGGATGTTAGTGCAATTGTGATGAATCATTTACCCAAGAAGTTAAAGGATCTTGGAGCACCTCTAATTTCATGTGACTTAGCTGGAGTTACATTTGATAGAGCTTTATTGGATCTAGGTGCGAGTGTAAATCTATTGCCAACAGCTATTTATGAAAAAATTGATATTGGAGAATTAAAGCCCACATCCATCATCTTGCAGTTAGCTGATAGGTCTGTGAAAACTCCACGGGGGTTAATCGAGGATGTTATTGTGAAGGTTCATGATTGTTATTTTCCCGTGGATTTTCTTATTCTGGATATGGCATTACCTGAGGAACTCATTCACACCCCGATCATCTTAGGCCGTCCATTCTTAGCTACTGCCAAAGCTAATATAAATTGTGAAACTGGCATAATGGACATTTCATTCGGGGGTCAAAAGGTCCAGATTAATGTCTTCAAAGCATCTCAATACCCAGATCATGAAAATGAATGCCACACTATTGATATATTGGATAATCTGGTTGAAGAAAATGAGATGTCCACATATGACTTTTTGGAGGAAGCCAACACTCTAAAGGACTCTCCTGGCCCATTAACATCTTGGCCCAAGGTTGAACCTTTACCAGCCTTACAATCTGAGCCCGCTTTGCCATCTTTAGAGGACCCTCCTGAGCTTGAACTCAAACCATTACCTGAGTCTCTCAAGTATATCTTTTTGGGCCCGGACCAAACTCTCCCGGTCATCATTGCGGCAAATCTCACATCGCCGCAGGAGGCCCAATTAACTGAGGTCCTCAAAGACCACAAGGGTGCTATTGGATGGTCGGTGGCAGATTTAAAGGGAATTAGCCCGTCCATTTGCATGCATCACATCTATATGGAAGAGAATTCTAAGCCCAGTCGGGAGATGCAAAGGCGGCTTAACCCCAATATGAAAGAAGTGGTGAAGAAGGAAGTTGTGAAATGGTTGGATGCGGGTATTATTTACCCAATATCAGACAGTAAATGGGTCAGCCCAGCCCAAGTGGTACCCAAGAAATCTGGGTTAACGGTTATCAAGAATGATCATGGAGAAGAGGTACCCACTAGGCTTACTACGGGATGGAGAGTGTGCATTGATTACCGAAAGTTGAATCTCATGACTAAGAAGGACCACTTTCCACTCCCATTCATGGATCAGATTCTGGAAAAGTTATCGGGCCAGAAGTACTTCTGCTTCTTAGATGGGTACTCCGGGTATAATCAAGTGGCTATTTACCCGGAAGATCAAGAAAAGACCACCTTCACGTGCCCTTATGGCACGTTTGCTTTTAGGAGAATGCCATTTAGATTATGCAACGCACCAGCCACATTTCAACGGTGCATGATGGCCATCTTCTCCGATATGGTGGGCGAATTCCTCGAAGTTTTCATGGATGATTTCTCAATCTTTGGGGACTCTTTTGAAAATTGCCTAGAAAATCTTAAACAGGTGCTAGCACGATGCATAGACACCAATCTGATACTTAGCTGGGAAAAGAGCCATTTTATGGTTCGAGAGGGCATTGTTTTAGGCCACATTGTGTCTGAAAGGGGGATAGAGGTAGATAAAGCTAAGATCGATCTCATATCCAATCTTCCTCCCCCCACCTCGGTCAGACAGATCCGTTCATTCCTTGGCCATGCCGGTTTCTATCGCCGGTTTATCCACAATTTCTCTCAAATTGCCCGGCCCCTAACTCTTCTCTTAGCTAAGGATGTCCCGTTCCAAATGGATGAATCTTGCATCAAGGCATTTAATTCTCTGAAGGAATCTTTGACCAAAGCCCCGATTCTTCAATCTCCAGATTGGTCTTTACCCTTCGAAATCATGTGTGATGCCTCTGATTATGCTATCGGTGTGGTTTTGGGACAAAGAATCAACAAGTGTCCCGTGGTGATATATTATGCAAGCCGCACCCTTGCCGATGCTCAAATGAATTATACCACCACAGAAAAGGAATTGTTAGCGGTGGTTTTTGCCCTAGAAAAATTCAGATCTTATCTTTTAGGGGCAAAAGTCATAATCTATTCTGATCACTCAGCTCTCAAATACCTGTTGACCAAAAAAGATGCAAAGCCTAGGCTTATTAGATGGATCTTACTCCTTCAGGAATTTGATTTGGAAATTCGGGATAAGAAGGGTTCTGAAAATGTGGTAGCTGACCACCTATCCCGAATTCCGATATCTGAAAGTACACCGATCACTGATTCCTTTCCTGATGAGCATCTACTGACCATTTCCCACACTGTTGCACCTTGGTATGCTCACATTGTCAATTACAAGGTGACTAATCAGCTTCCGGAAGGATGGACTAAAAGTGAAAAGGACAAATTCTTTTCTCAGGAAAAATTTTATTTCTGGGAGGATCCTGAATTATTCAAATTTTGTCCTGATCAAATCATTAGGCGATGTGTCCCTGAAGAAGAAAAACAGAGTGTTCTTAACTTCTGCCATAATCTGGCCTGTGGGGGCCATTTCTCAGGAAAGAAAACTGCAGCCAAAGTCCTGCAAAGTGGTTTTTACTGGCCCACACTTTTCAGAGATGCCCATGAATTTAGCAAAACTTGCCTCCGATGTCAGGCCGTAGGAAATATGGCGAAAAGGGATATGATGCCACTCAACCCAATCTTGGTGATTGAAGTCTTTGATGTTTGGGGAATTGACTTTATGGGACCTTTTCCACCCTCTTTTGGACATACATATATTCTGGTAGCGGTGGATTATGTCTCAAAATGGATTGAAGCAGTAGCCACCCGAACCAATGATCATAAAGTGGTCATTAAATTCGTTCAGAAGAATATCTTTTCTCGGTTCGGGTGGCATAAAGCTATCATTAGTGATGGGGGAACGCACTTCACGAATTACCAGTTTCGGGCTTTGCTTAAGAAATATGTGATTAATCACAAGGTAGCCACCCCCTATCATCCCCAAACTAGTGGCCAAGTGGAAGTTTCCAATAGAGAGATTAAGAACATTCTGCAAAAGTCCGTTAGGCCCGATAGAAAAGATTGGTCTGAAAGATTGGATGATGCTTTATGGGCCTATCGGACCGCTTACAAAACTCCTATTGGCATGTCTCCTTATCGCCTAGTTTTCGGAAAAGCGTGCCACCTTCCGGTGGAATTGGAACATAGGGCTTATTGGGCCATCAAACAAGTCAATCTGGACCTAGCCCAAGCTGGTTCCCACCGAACTTTACAACTGAGTGAGCTAGAAGAGTTGCGCAACGAGGCCTATGAAAATTTAAAGATTTATAAAGCCAAAACTAAAACTTTTCATGATAAACATATTGTGAGAAAATCCTTTCTTCCAAATCAGAAAGTTTGGCTATTTAATTCTAGGCTTCGCCTATTTCCTGGAAAACTGAAATCCAGATGGGATGGACCATTCGTGGTCGTTAAAGCCTTCGATCATGGAGCCGTTAAAATTCTGAATCCCATGAGTGGGAACACTTTTACTGTTAATGGTCAACGGTTGAAACCATTCATTGAAAATCTTCAAAATGAGCCACCTGAATCCATAGAATTGAGTGATCCACATTAACTGAACTTCCGTCTGGCTGAAGACGATAAACTTAGCGCTTGTTGGGAGGCAACCCAATATTTTACTTCAGTTTTTGTGTTTCCTTTCCTTTTAGGTCCCTGAGCAGCAGTCGCCGTGGGTATGTCGCATCCTCGTCATTACAGGTTGTTTCGCTCCTTCACAAATTCTCTTCTGGCTGCATGTTTTTCATATCTTTTATGCCATTGAGGACAATGTCAATCAAGTTGGGGGGTGGGACAATCATATGCATTTATTGAAATTTTTTTGAAGAAAACTGATATCTTTCACTGAAAAATGGTCAAATTTTTTCAAAAACTTCTTTTCACATCCTAGGAAAATTGCATGAAAATCATGTTTCATTAAGTAAATCTTAAACAAATCAATTTTCTATTAGTCACATCGGTTAAAGAGCCTTTAAAGTTCAAATATTCCACTTTACTAAAATCCACGGCGGGATGATTTTCACACACACACGGCAACTTAGAATAAATGAAAGATCTTAAGGGTATAGAATTGCTGGAATTAACCTCAAGGATAAGACTACTTATTCTAATTTTTCTTTTGGGTTGAACGAAAGGAATGTGTAGGATCCGTAATAAGGGACTGTCCCACTCAGCACTCTAAAAGAGGCGGTCATCTAAAATGGATAGCTGTAAACATTAAAGGCAAGTGAAGGCGATAAAAGAGCTAAAGGAAGGTAGGTGGCAAAAAGTACGCACCTCCCCTCAGGCAGTTCAAAGAGAGTGGTAAAAAGTACGCACTCTCAAAAGCAAAAGTACAATAAAATGAAGAAACGCCACGCTAAAAAGTCCATCGTACCAAAAATATGACCAAGTCGTGAAAAGTGCTGAGTTGGGAGGGGAACTGAAAAACGGTCCTCACTGACTGATCGGTAAATCTTTTATTCTCTTCCCCTCCCCAAGAAGTCTTATCTAAAGGGTAGTAAAGGCAAGAATATACCAGAAAGGTCGGAAACGAGTTCTAAGTGTGTCAAATTTCATGCACAATCACCTGCCGTGAATCAAAATTTTGTGGGATATGTAAACTTTTTAGCTCAACCAAACGGCTACCACTTAAATTGATTGTGAAAGATACTACAAATGAAGCATGATAATTCATTATTTGTCCTAACATTTCCTTATTTGCATTGCTAAGGGACTAGCAATGGGTAAGTTGAGGGGTGTGATAAAGTGTTAAATTGATCATTTAAGGGCAACCATATGCATCATACTCATGTTTTTATCTGCAAAATAGCATGAAATGATAGATAATTGTGTAACAAGTCCAACGGTACCAATTTCATCAAATTCTGACTTAAAAACATCGTCATTTCATGTGATCAAAGGAGTGTAGCGCATTTGCGGTTTTTCGACAAAACCGAGACGAAATGAATAAATATGATGATATTTTTATGATAATGCGCTAAATTATATTTATTTGATGTGAACAGGACATGCCGATGATGCAGTGCAGCTGGAGGAGTTTCCGGAAATTTGGGGGAGGTCTAGTGTGCGGATTTCAACAAAAACAGGGGTAAAAATACAATTTGATTCCTTCCTCTGCCGGAGTTTCCCAAAACCCACTATTTCCTTCCGTCTCTCCAATTTCCTAAACACATCCCTTTCTTTATTTTAAAAATCCTCTCTCTCTCTCGTTTTAGAAAGTTGAATTCTCTTTCTTTTCCAATTTCCTTTTTCTCTCCAATTTTCCAATCCCAGTCAAACTTCTTCTCCAGTTTCCTTCCCACGCCTATTTTCCTCTCTATATTAATCTCCTCTCTTCTCTTTCTCCCACGAAGAGGTTCTCTCCCACGGCTTCTCTTTCTCTCCCACAGCTTCTCCTCCCCTCTTTCTCTTCCTCTCCAGATTCGCAGCCCTCTCCTCTTTCTTCTTCCCCACCGTTTTCCCAGCACTCTCACCTCTCCCGCAGTCTTCTTCTCTTAGTTTCTCTCTGTTTCCCTAGTTCTCTCTCTCTTCGGAGCGTTTCTCTTCCTCCCAGCCGTGACAGCCCTCCTTCTCTCTCTCTCGTTTTCTCCTTCTCCTCTCAATTTCTCTCTTTCTCTCCCTCTGTTTTCTCTCTTTCAATTCCTTCCTCTCTCCGGCTCTCCCTCTTTTAGCTTCTATCTTTCTCTCTCTATTATTCTTCTCTCTCGTCCTCCCTCTCTGTTTTCTCTGGGTTATCTTCCTCTCTCTCTGTTCTCTCTTTCTTGGTCTCCCTTCTCTCTTCTCTGCCCACCGCATCCTGCATGCGTGTAGATCCCTCCAGTGACAGTAGCTGCCAAGCAGGCCGGCCTCCAGCTTCCCTGCTCGTCCAGCATCCTCGCAGCAGCGCGTGTAGCAACTCCTCCCAGCAGCAACGTGCAGCATCTTGAAGTTCGCACCAGCAATCGCCAGCAAGTGTTGCCCATGCACGCACGCCAGCAGCCGCTCAAGCACACCTGCGAACGCACTGCCACGCTCCTCCTCCACGCGGCGACGTGCATGCACCTGCAAATCCACGTCAAGCATACACCAGTTTTCAGCAGCTTCACAGCTTCCCTGCACCTGAAGCCTTCCACGCTTGCTGCACTGTTGCTGTTGGACCACTGCGCCGTTCTCTTACAAAGAACCACAGAGGCTACTGCTGCTTTATTCTTCTCCTTTTCTCCATTAGCATAGTTATATGTTTATTTGTTTAAGATTAGTTGCTTATTACTTGATGTTGGGTTATTTTATTTAAGGATATTAAGCCATAGACTTTATAATTCAATTTCTAATTTTTAGATGATTAATGGTTTACACATAGTTAAATAATAGTGTTTTTGTTATATTTATTTTTTTTCGTTGTGTTTATTCTTCATATGTGGTTGTGTTTATTTTTTTTTTTAAAAAAAAGAGGATTCGTTTATTTTACGTAATTACATTTTTAGGTACGTTAGTTAATTGGGTCATAGTTTAAATAGGTAATTAATTAGTTCCTTCAAATTCCCACTCATTTTTAGATTAATTAAAGTCCAAAGTTTTCAAAATTAGAATCTTAACTCCTTGTGGATCGACTCGGACTCACCACTATCAATTTCCAAAATTTGATTTGAATGAGCCGGATAAATTTAGATTGAACGTTTTCATGTGTTTAACGACGCACAATTCAAAACGATCATGAATCTATTGCCAACAGCCATTTATGAGAAATTTGATATTGGAAAATTAAAGCCCACACCCATCATCTTACAGTTGGCTGATAGGTCTGTGAAAACTCCACGGGGATTAATTAAGGATGTTATTGTGAAGGTTCATGATTTTTATTTTCCCGTGGATTTTCTTATTCTGGATATGGCATTACCTGAGGAAATCATTCACACTCCAATCATCCTAGGTCGTCTATTCTTGGCCACTGCCAAAGCTAATATAAATTGTGAAACTGGCATAATGGACATTTCATTTGGGGGTCAAAAGGTCCAGATTAATGTCTTCAAAGCATCTCAATACCCAGATCATGAAAAAGAATGTCATACTATTGATATCTTGGATGATCTGGTTGAAGAAAATGAGATGTTCACACATGACCTTTTGGAAGAAGTCAATACCTTGAAAGATTCGCCCGGCCCATTAACATCTTGACCCAAGGTTGAACCTTTACTAGCTTTACAATCTGAGCCCGCTTTGCCATCCTTAGAGGATCCTCCTGAGCTTGAACTCAAACCACTACCTGAGTCTCTCAAGTATATCTTTTTGGGCCCGGACCAAACTCTCCCGGTCATCATTACGGCAAATCTCACATCACCGCAGGAGGCCCAATTAACCGAGGTCCTCAAAGACCACAAGGGTGCCATTGGATGGTCGGTGGCAGATTTAAAGGGAATTAGTCCGTCCATTTGCATGCATCACATCTATATGGAAGAGAATTCTAAGCCCAGTCGGGAGATGCAAAGGCGGCTTAATCCCAATATGAAAGAAGTGGTGAAGAAGGAAGTTGTGAAATGGCTGGATGCGGGTATCGTTTACCCCATATCAGACAGTAAATGGGTCAGCCCAACTCAAGTGGTACCCAAGAAATCTGGATTAACGGTTATCAAGAATGATCATGGAGAAGAGGTACCTACTAGGCTCACCACGGGATGGAGAGTGTGCATTGATTACCGAAAGCTGAATCTAATGACTAAGAAGGATCACTTTCCAATCCCATTCATGGATCAGATTCTGGAAAAGTTATCGGGCCAGAAGTACTTTTGCTTCTTAGATGGGAACTCCGGGTACAATCAAGTGGCTATCTACCCAGAAGATCAGGAAAAGACCACCATTACGTGTCCTTATGGCACGTTTGCTTTTAGGAGGATGCCATTCGGATTATGCAATGCACCAGCCACATTTCAACGGTGCATGATGGCTATATTCTCCGATATGGTAGGAGAATTCCTCGAAGTTTTCATGGATGATTTCTCAATCTTCGGGGATTCTTTTGAAAATTGCTTGGAAAATCTTAAACAGGTGCTAGCAAGATGCATAGACACTAATCTGATACTTAGCTGAGAAAAGAGCCATTTTATGGTTCGAGAGGGCATTGTTCTAGGCCACATTGTGTCTGAAAGGGGGATAGAGGTAGATAAAGCTAAGATCGATCTCATATCCAATCTTCCTCCTCCGACTTCGGTCAGACAGATCCGTTCACTCCTTGGCCATGCCAATTTCTATCGCCGATTTATCCACAATTTCTCTCAAATTGCCCGGCCTCTAACTCTTCTCCTAGCTAAGGATGTCCCTTTCCAAATGGATGAATCTTGCATCAAGGCATTTAATTCTATGAAGGAATCTTTGACCAAAGCCCCGATTCTTCAATCTCCAGATTGGTCTTTACCCTTCGAAATCATGTGCGATGCCTCTGATTATGCTATCGGTGTGGTTTTGGGACAAAGAATCAACAAGTGTCCCGTGGTGATCTATTATGCAAGTCGCACCCTTGCAGATGCTCAAATGAATTATACCACCACAGAATAGGAATTGTTAGCCGTGGTTTTTGCCCTAGAAAAATTCAGATCTTATCTTTTAGGGGCAAAAGTCATAATCTATTTTGATCACTCAGCTTGAAATACCTGTTGACCAAGAAGGATGCAAAGCCTAGGCTTATTAGATGGATCTTACTCCTTCAGGAATTTGATTTGGAAATTCGGGATAAGAAGGGTTCTGAGAATGTGGTAGTTGACCACCTATCCCGAATTCCGATCTCCGAAAGTACACCAATCACTGATTCCTTTCCTGATGAGCATCTACTGACCATTTCAAACACTATTGCACCTTGGTATGCTCATATTGTCAATTACAAGATGACTAATCAACTTCCAGAAGGATGGACTAAAAGTGAGAAGGACAAATTCTTTTCCTAGGAAAAGTATTATTTCTGGGAGGATTCTGAATTATTCAAATTCTGTCCCGATCAAATTATTAGGCGATGTGTTCCTGAAGAAGAACACCAGAGTGTTCTCAACTTCTGTCATAATCTGGCTTGTGGGGTCCATTTCTCAGGAAAGAAAACTGCAGCCAAGGTCCTTCAAAGTGGTTTTTACTGGCCTACACTTTTCAAAAATGCCCATGAATTTAGCAAAACTTGCCTCCGATGTCAGGCTGTAGGAAATATGGCGAAAAGGGATATGATGCCACTCAACCCAATCTTGGTGGTTGAAGTCTTTGATGTTTGGGGAATTGACTGTATGGGACCTTTTCCACCCTCTTTTGGACATACATATATTCTGGTAGCGGTGGATTATGTCTCAAAATGGATTGAAGCAGTAGCCACCCGAACGAATGATTATAAAGTGGTCATTAAATTCGTTCAGAAGAATATCTTTTCTCGGTTCGGGTGGCCTAAAGCTATCATAAGTGATGGGGGAACGCACTTTACGAATTACCAGTTTCGGGCTTTGCTTAAGAAATATGAGATTAATCACAAAGTAGCCACCCCCTATCATCCCCAAACCAGTGGCCAAGTGGAAGTTTCCAATAGAGAGATTAAGAATATTCTGCAAAAGTCTGTTAGGCCCGATAGAAAAGATTGGTCTGAAAGATTGGATGATGCTTTATGGGCCTATCGGACCGCTTACAGAACTCCTATCGGCATGTCTCCTTATCGCCTAGTTTTTGGAAAAGCGTGGCACCTTCCGGTGGAATTGGAACATAGGGCTTATTGGGCCATCAAACAAGTCAATCTGGACCTAGCCCAAGCTGGTTCCCACGAAACTTTACAACTGAGTGAGCTAGAAGAGTTGCGTAACGAGGCCTATGAAAATTCAAAGATTTATAAAGCCAAAACTAAAACTTTTCATGATAAACATATTGTGAGAAAATCCTTTCTTCCAAATCAGAAAGTTTGACTATTTAATTCTAGGCTTCGCCTATTTCCTGGAAAACTGAAATCCAGATGGGATGGACCATTCGTGGTCGTTAAAGCCTTCGATCATGGAGCCGTTAAAATTCTGAATCCCAAGAGTGGGAACACTTTTACTGTTAATGGTCAACGGTTGAAACCATTCATTGAAAATCTTCAAAATGAGCCACCTGAATCCATAGAATTGAGTGATCCACATTAACTGAACTTCCGTCTAGCTGAAGACGATAAACTTAGCGCTTGTTGGGAGGCAACCCAATATTTTACTTCAGTTTTTGTGTTTCCTTTCCTTTTAGGTCCCTGAGCAGCAGTCACCGTGGGTATGTCGCATCCTCTTCATTACAGGTTGTTTCTCTCCTTCACAATTCTCTTCTGGCTGACAAGTTTTTCATATCTTTTATGCCATTGAGGACAATGTTAATCAAGTTGGGGGGTGGGACAATCAATTTGATATGCATTTATTGGAAAATCGTTTGAAGAAAACTGATATCTTTCATTGAAAAATGGTCAAAAAAAAATTTCAAAAACTTCTTTTCGCGTCCTATGAAAATTGCATGAAAATCATGTTTCATTAAGTAAATCTTAAACAAATTAGTTTTTTGGTTGTCACATTGGTTAAAGAACCTTCAAAGTTTAAATATCCCACTTCACAAAAATCCACGGCAGGATGATTTTCACATACACACGGCAACTTAGAATAAATGAAAGATCTTAAAAGTATAGAATTGCTGGAATTAACCTCAAGGATAAGACTACTTATTCTAATTTTTCTTTTGGGTTGAACGAAAGGAATGTGTAGGATCCGTAATAGGGGACTGTCCCACTCAGCACTCTAAAAGAGGCGGTCATTTAAAATGGACAGCTGTAAACACTAAAGGCAATAGAAGGCGGTAAAAGAGCTAAAGGAAGGTAGGTGGCAAAAAGTACGCACCTCCCCTCAGGCAATTCAAAGAGAGTGGCAAAAAGTATGCACTCTCAAAAGCAAAAGTACAATGAAATGAAAGAAAAAGACATGCTAAAAAGTCTATCGTACAAAAAATATGACCAAGTCATGAAAAGTGCTGAGTCGGTACGGAAACTGAAAAACGGTCCTCGCTGACTGATCGGGAAATCTTTTATTCTCTTCACCTCCCCAGGTAGTCTTATCTAAAGAGTAGTAAAGGCAAGAATATACCAGAAAGGTCGGAAACAAGTTCAAAGCGTGTCAATTTTCATGCACAACTACCTGTTGTGAATCAAAGTATTGTGGGATATGAAAACTTTAGCTTAACCAAGCTGGCTACCACTTAAATTGTTTGCGAAAGATACTACAAATGAAGCATGATAATTCATTGTTTGTCCTAACTTTTCCTTATTTGCATTGCTAAGGGACTAGCAATGAGTAAGTTGGGGGGTGTGATAAAATGCTAAATTGATCATTTAAAGGCAATCAAACGCATCATACTCATGTTTTTTATCTGTAAAATAGCATGAAATGATAGATAATTACGTACCAAGTCCAACGGTACCAATTTCGTCAAATTCTGACTAAAAAACATCGTCATTTTATGTGATTAATGGAGTATAGTGCATTTGCGATTTTTCGACAAAATCGAGACGAATTGAATAAATATAATGATTTTTTTATGATAATGTGCTAATTTATATTTATTTTATGTGAACAGGATATGCTGATGATGCAGTGCAGCTAGTGGAGTTTCCGGAAATTTGGGGGAGGTCTAGGGTTCGAATTTCGATAAATTCGATGTTATTTTGTCCAAAAGATTAAAATAGTGGTAAAAACGTCATTTGAGGCCCTAGTGTAGGGCCAGCCGCCTTTCTAAAGTCTACTTTCTTTTTTAAAAAAAAGATCATCTGATTCCTTTTTTCTCTGGAGTTTCCCAAAACCCTCTATTTCCTTCATTCTCTCTAATTTTCCAACTACATCCCTTCCTTTCTTTATTTTAAAACCCTCTATCTCTTTTTAAAGGAACCTCTCCAATTCCGAATCCTCCTCCTTCTCCAAGCTTCTCCCACACATAGAATTCCTTCTCTCTCTCGGACTCTCTCTCTCGGCTTCTCCGATTATTCCCAGCAGCCTCTCTTCTATTCCTCCCTCCACAAGTCTCTCTCTCCCTCGGATTCGATCCCTCTTCTTCTCCTTTTCCAACTCCTCTCCCGTAGCGTACTCCTTCGCCTTCTTCTTCTTTCTCTCCAATCCACAGCAACCTCTCCCACGGTTCTCTTCCTCTTCTATAGTTTCCTTCTCTCCTTGCCATCCCTCTCTTTCTCCCTCGGTTTCTCTTTCTGTCTTTCTTCTATTCCTCCTCCTTCACCGATTCCCAGCAACCCCCTCCACAGCTCCTCCCTCTCAGACTCTCTCTCTCTCGGCCTCTCCGTTTGTTTCTCTCGGTTTTCCCTCTCTGTTCTACTTCCTCTCCCTCTCCACGGTTCCCTCTCTCCCCGGCGAGTCCTCCACGCCGCCAGCCGGGTTTCTCCGCAGCACCGCCGGTCTCCACGCACACCAGCGCCAGCAAAGCTCCCATGCATGTGCGTTGAAGCACCAACAGCCCGGTGAAGTTGCTCCTCCACGTGCTGCACCCGCCCATGCATGCATGCACGCGTCTGCAAGCTCAACCTGCATGCAGCAGCTGCGGTGAAGCAAGCTCCTCCACGCATTGGCAGCAAGCTCCTCTACGTGCCTGAAGTTGCCAGCCGTCCAAGCACCAAAGCCCTTCTCCACGTGCATGCATGCCCGGCCAAGCAAGCTCCTCCACCGTCTAGCTTCACAGCACTTGAAGCCTACACCAGCAGCGGCCCCCTCTTGTTCTCCACGTCTCAGCTACGCAGTAGCCAGCAGATCCAGCACCCCTTCAAGTTCCACGCAGCAACCTCCAGCTCCTCCACGTGCCAGCAACATCCTCTTCTCAGCCGCAGCACTCCCAGCAGCTGTCCCAGCTGAACCAGCAGCAACCAGCAGCCGGCCTTCTTCTCGGTTCTTCCAATGGTCTACTGTGCCGCACCTTTTCACCTGTGGTCCATTGCGCCGGCAATCTCCACAAAGCACCCACACGACTGCTTTCATAATCTTGTTGTTTAGGTTTAGTTATTTGAATGCTATTTTAAGTTGATTAAATCCCGAAAAGTTTATAAGGTTAATTCTTGGCTGTTAGATGGGTAATGGTTAATGTCAATAGTATTTAGAGTTTTTTCATTTAATTGATTATTTTTTAGACCGTGCGTGTATTGTTTTTATTAGTTTACTTAGTTAGTTATTTTTGTTGTAGTTTTAGTTGTGTTAGTTGATTATGTTGTTGTTGTGATTGAATGTCTAATTAATTAACGCAAATCATTAATTCTTTTTCTAGATCAATCAAAATCCAAAGTTTTCAAATATTAAAAATTTAACTCCCTGTGGATCGACTCGGACTCACTATTATCAATTTTCAAAATCTAATTTGAATGAGCCGAATAAATTTAGATTGAACGTTCTCATGAGTGTTTAAAGACGCACAATTTGGAACGATCAGTGACTGATCTTATAGTCTCTTGTGTGGGGACACTAAGGCGAATATGTACGTGCTCATTGGAGAATGAGTTCACTAAACTGATCCGACTGAATCGCTGGATGGTATTTTACCTCACTGTTAACCAGCTTGATAATATTGTCACAGTTGCGTGAATGGTCCTCGGACCTGAGACACCAAGGACACCTTGCCGGTGGACTTCTGTGCTTTGACCTTGGTTTATGAATCTCTAACCATGGGATTCTAAACAGCCAAGGATTGGGTACAGCGGAATACGGTCGAAGGGAATTGAGTGGCAATAAGGAATCATTCGCTCTCGGTACGATGAGATAGAATGCTCTAGGAAGGATGTGCGAAAGTCCCTGGTCAGGGCGGACGATAATATCGGAAAATGAGTTTTTCCTATATTCATCAACGGCATCCAATCCAAGTGAGTTGACCAGTTAGGGTTTGACAGTACACCATACCCTGAGTCAACTCGAGAGCATTGTACGAATGAAGGATTATATCCATGCGGTAATTGTCGACGGAAAGGTTCCAAGAGTGGGTTACTTAACCCCGATACCTTCCGGATTCACGCGATGTTGCTTGGCACCCAACATGATCGGAGGCCCGATCGAATTCGATGTGCGACATCAATTCGATTGATTAATTAATTAATATGAGTTATTAATAGATTAACCGAGCCAGTGAGGAGTCACTGGGCATATTGGGTCATTAACTAGACTGGTTATTGGGCCTAGAGGGTCACACGCAAATGATTCTCAAAGCAGTGGATAAATAAGTGGGTTTTATATAAACCGGGGGTTTTTATGAAAACCGCGCGTTCATATAAAATATAGCGAACAGGCTGAGCAGGCCAAGCTGTTGCTAACCTAGCCACCCCCTCCTCTCTTTCTCGTAGACTCCGCTAGAGGTCGGGCGCTTGCATGGCTTGCGGTGTCGCGCCGACAGAACCGAACGGCTGCGGATTCGAATCCGCATATGGTAAGAATCAATTATCCGATAATCCAGTTTTTGGTATTTTCGAAACGGGAATGGATCGCCAATTTATTTTAATTTCTGCTACGTGAGCTATCTGGAGAAACCCGAGAAACCCAATAGGGAGCCCCAATGCTCTTCGTGCTTGTGAAGGACACTTCTATGAGGTTGTGTATCGATTATGGTCAGTTTAATCAGGTGACTATCAAGAACAAATATCATTTATCAAGAATTGATGATCTGTTTGACTAACTGCAATAAGCCAAGATCTTTTCCAAGGGTGATCTTTTGTCAGGGTATCATTAGTTGCGGATCAAGGATGAGGAAATACCTAAGATTGGTTTTGGGACCAGGTATGGGCATTATTAGTTAGCGGTTATGCCTTTTGGACTGACGAATGTCGCTATTGCTTTTATGGATTTGATGAACAATACATTTCGGTCATATTTGGACCAGTTTGTGGTGTTGTTTATTAATGACGTGCTAATTTACTCTCTGAGCATTGACACATACAAAGAGCATTTGCGGATTGTTTTAGAGTTGTTGAGGCAGAATTAGTTGTATGCTAATTCAACAAGTGCGAGTTTTGGTTGAAGTAAATTTCTTCTGTTGGCCATGTGATTTTCAAGGATGGCATACCTGTAGACCCAACTATGGTTGGGGCCATACTTTCTTGGGAGATGCCTAAGAATGCTTCGGAGATTGAAAGTTTTTTAGGTTTGGCAGGTTATTATAGACACTTTATTGAAGGTCTTTCAACTATTGTTGCTTCGATGACTAAGCTTACTAAGAAGGGAGTCAAGTTTATATGGTCTGAGGAATGTGAGTCGAGTTTTCAAGAGTTGAAGAGAAGACTTACCACTGCCCCAGTTATGAGTTTGCCTAGTGGGCTAGATGGTTTTGTTGTCTATACGGATGACCCATAAGGTCTTGGGCTATGTACTGATGTAGAATGGGAAGGTTTTGGCTTATACTTCATGCCAGTTGAAAGATCATGAGAAAAATTGTCCGACGCATGATTTGGTATTAAGTGCTATCGTTCATACATCAAGGATTTAGAGACACTACCTTTATGGAGTGTACTTCGAGATCTTTATTGATCATCAGAGACTGAAGTACATTTTCTCTCAAAAGGAGCTCAATTTGAGGTAGAAAAGATGAGTTGAATTTTGGAAGGATTATAAGTTTCCACTGAATTATCATCTTGGGTAGGCCAGTGTAATTGTTGATGTTGAGCAGGAAGCTTATGGCCTTATCTTTACACAAAGATTGGGACATGCTAGAGGATGTTGTTGCTTGTAAACCTAAAGTCAAGAGCAAGCAATATTTTCTAGCTCAGTTAACTGTGAGACCTGTGATTGTGGAGAAAGTTATTGAAGCTTAGAAGCAAGACACTAAGATGCAAGAATTGATTGGTAAGGTTGATATTTCTCATAGTAAGGATAGACTTATCAAATTTCAAGGCAGATTATATTTTCCACATGATGATGAGCTGCGAAGGAAATTATTGAATGAGGATCACAAGTCCCAATTTTCTATTAACCTAAAGAGTACCAAGATGTATAAGGACATGAAGATGAATTTTGGTTGTTTGGCATGAAGAGAGATATTACATAATTTGTTTCCAAGTGTCTTACTTGTCAATAGGTGAAGATTGAGCATCAAAGATCAGGAGGATCGATACAGGCTATAGATATTCCATAATGGAAGTGGGAACACATTACTATAGATATTGTGATAGGATTATCGATGACCAGCAAGAAATATGATTCTACTTGGGTGACAATTTATAGCTTGACTAAGTCTACTCATTTCCTACCTATGCATAAGAAGACTTCATTGGAAGAGTTGACTCGGATGTATATTGAGGAGATTGTGACATTGCATGGAATTCTAGTGTCTATTATTTCATATCGTGATGCCCCTTTTACAGCGTGGTTCTGGAAGAGTGTAGAGGTAGCCTTGGATATACAATCGAAGTTTAGTTTAGCTTTCCACCCACAGACAAATGGCCAATCAGAGAGAACGATTCAGACACTTGAAGATATACTGTTACATCATTGAATGAAAACGTAATTGGGATGACCATTTGAACTTGGTTGAGTTTGCTTAAATAATAGTTATCATGCCAGTATTGGTATGACACCGTATGAGGCTTTATATGATAGATCTAGACATGCTAATTTTGACTTCATATTGAGAATTTCATGTCACAATTATAATGCCCCAAAATGGTCTGATTTTTAATCATTAATTAATTTTTATTGATTTTTTCGAAATTCGTTGATTAATGTCAACTATGGCCGACGCCTTTTAGATTTCTAGCGAAAATCAGTTTGGAATTAAAATTTTAAATTCAGATAGATGAACTGAATAACGTCGCCTATGGACAACGCCGTTCAGTTCCTAATCCGTTTGGATTTTTTATTTTAAATTCAAATTAATTTCCTAATTATCTAAATAATGTCGCTCATAGACGACGCCTTTTAGGTTTCCTAATCTTTTTCGGTTTTCCTTTCCGAATTTTCTTTCTATTATGACCCCTTTAATTAGCTGAATGGCGTCCCGGATGGACGACGCGATTTAAGCAGTTTCCTGATAAATATGATTTGGCCGAGATAATCCAGTTCCAGAGGTTAGAAATGTTGCAAATTCCTTCCATGTCTATCTATGGTAATCCAGATCTGCGGGAGAGCCCTGTTGAAGGCCAAAACTACTCCAAAACCTGCTATATATATATATATACCCTTTGGCCTTTGAAAAAGATTAGTTATTGGAGAATTTGGAGTTCAAGGCAATGTCTTTGGAGGCTCTCAATAAGAAAACGTGGACATCAAGAGGAGCTTCTTCTTCACCATCTTCTTCCTCCACTAAAGCCATTGAAGATCAAGGCTTTGAAGGGGCCAAATCGACCACTTTCTCATCCTTTTCTTTACTCGTTTCTTTATAGTTTTCATATAGATTCATCATTGTTTTGATTATATCTTTCATTACATCACTCCATGACTCACGCACCACATCATATTTTCCATATCTATGCATGAAATAGTGGTTTAAAGAACTATAAAAAGTGAGTTTTCTTAGTTTAGTTTATGTTTAGATTATTTGATAGAATAGTTACTACACTATCCTATAACTCTAATCTTTTCTTTCTTTTCTTTGTTTAATCTTCTTTTTGCAAGGTTTGAAGGGAGAAAAATTGGAAAGAAGGATTGGAAGGCTAAGAAAGAACAACCAAACAACAAAAACAAGAGTTAAGAGAAAAGGCTCTCTTTCTTTGGCCGGCCAAAGAAAGAGAATAAAAGAACCACAATCCTCCTGATTTTACAAGGTTAGTAAGCAATCATCTTTTTATTGAAGCCTTCGATTTCTGGCGATCACATTAGTTTTGAATTTGATTTGTTAATTATGTTAACACATGATATCATGATAATCACACATACTATTTAAGCACTACAGCTTTTTGGCAGTCACGGTGGGACTTGTCTTGCCGTTTTTCTCGCTGTTGTTTATTTTTCATTGGGCATCCTCATGTGCACCATTTGTGTCCCTCAGGCACATTTATGGTTAATTGTTTGGTTTTTATCCCTACGTGCACCTCGTGCACACCCCTAGTTTGAAGTTGGAAGTGTTGAAAGAGCATGTGTGTTTGAATTGATATCCATGATTGTTTGCATGATACTTATTTGTTTAGACTAAGTCTCGCATGATTAGTCAGTGATTATTTTGCCTTGCTAGTTTGAGAGGGGATTGCCCCTGTTTATTCTCTTGTTTTTTCTATTTATGAGGGTTAAATAGCATCGAGACAGAGCGACGCCTTTTGGAAAAATGTCGTTCATCCCCGACGCCATTTAGCCTGGCTATCCAGTTTGCTTTGCTGCCCGAGGCTCTGTTGACAGTGGGTTATTGTGTTTAATAGCGTCGACTCAGAACAACACCATTCAAGCAGCCTTCAGCCAACAGATCTTGGATTTTTGACTTGTTTTTACTATTATATTTATATCTATTGCAATAGAGGCCACCCCGGCTACAGGTAATTAACACTAGGAGTCTACTCCCCTTTCTATCGGAACAACCCTCTCGGCACTCTCACCTCTCTCTGACTGGATCAGTCCCTCAGTCAGACTAGAGTGGTTAGTGTTGAGACCTCCGTAAGTCCCCAAAAGTAGAGAATTCCTCTCTGTTCATCGGGCTGGTTGACCATTGAAGTACCGGATAGATTTTCATAACGTCGTGAGCAAAGCCATAGAATATAACGGTGGAAATTGAACTGAAACTAGGATCCTACCTACTGAGAGAATTTGTGGTTAAAACTCAATTAATTCAACAAGAAACTCTCAAAATAGCGTAAGCATCTACTTGGTTGTTAATCTTTGTACAACTTGTTTGAATCTTTGGTTAACTAAATATCATGATGTTATGTTCAGGTAAAGTTGTTGGAATGACGACTTACGAACATGATACCTGATTTGAGTACGAGGGAGATGCTAATGCCCCTCAGAAGTATGATTCCCACTCTGAAAATGGGGGAGATGCTAATGCCCCCCGTAATTCTAATCACTTTCAAGCTGAGTATGAGGGAGATGCTTATGCCCTTCAAGGTTAGGTTCATTTCACTCATGCTCAATATAACCCCAACATTGATCGTTCCCATGTCCATGTCATCTCCAGCCCCACTTATGAAGAGGCTCTAGATCAAGCTGAGCCTTCTTCCACTAATCCCCCTAATCTAGTGACTGTGTTGGGAGCTCTTGCTACCCATGTAGACCCTCAATAGTTCGAGGCGATCCAATCTATTTTGAATGGGAAGACCCCCATGCATCCATCCGACCCGCGCATCCCAGTTCCACCTGTCATTCAACCAATCCCCATCCAGGCCATGGAAGGCCTCCATATCTCTACTCCTCGGCCTATGGCCTCCCAACAATCTTCTTATAGATACCCGGTCTGGCCGTCGACGCCAACTTATCAAAATGCCTTCGAGCATGGTGGAAACGCTGCTGGTTCTTAGACTTACTGTCCTCCATGTCCTAGTTATTCTAGGAGGCAGACCTTTTAGGCACCACCATCCCCACTAGCTAATTCAGTTACCCAGGCGCTCAGTTTAAAAGTTTTAAGAAGATGATGGATACCAAGGCTACTCCCGAAGTTTCCATCCCTAACCTGCCAGTGTTCCACCTTCCACCTTCTGAGATGCCTGTGTATCGGAAGTATAGCGGTTCTGGCAATCCTTTCCAAAGTGATAAAAGATCATTGGCTTTTCTCTTCAGAAGATCATTAGAGGGGACAGTCCTAGAATGGTTATTTTCATTAGACCCCTATGATGTTGAGGATTTTGACATTGTGTCCAGAAAATTCCTGCAGCGCTACAAAGACAGAGTTGCACCGTCACTTTCCATAACTGATCTGGTAGCCGAAAAGATGAAGTCCGATGAGGACTTCATATCTTTTGCTGATAGATGGAGGACCATGGCCGAGAAAATCAAGGATCATCTATTTGAGTCCAAGCAAGTTAAGATGATGATCACAATGCAACCCCACAGTATAAGTTGGTCCTGACATTGAATAATTTGACCAATATGGCAGACTGGTATGAGAGGGTGCGCTATGCCCAAAATGCTTTTAAGGACTCCACCTTCTCCAGTGTCTTTGATCCACACCGACCTAACAGGCCTCCACCTCGGATGCCCGTTATTCCCAACTCTTCCAATATGGGTCCAACCACAAAGGGCACATTGTCTCATGAACAGATCAGCATGGTAAACAATAATCAACCTCAGTTCATGAGGAGTCAGCAACCACAGTACAATGGGCAGAGGCCGCTGAACCAACAGGGTTTCAGGCCTCCCCAACAGCCATATCAGCCAGCTTTTAACCAGCCTCGCCAATAGACAGTATACAACCAGGTTCCTTTACCAAATGACTATTCTCAGCAATGAAAACCTCCGGGTTCGAAGAGGGCATCCTATCCACCACTCCCAAAAACATTGATGGACATATTCAATGCCCTCATGGCAGCGAATGCTTTGTCACTGCCAAAGGAGAGGACTGTTTGACCTCAAAATGCTGATGCTTCCTGGTATTATGTGTTTCACTGTGGATGCCTGTTTCTAGTTTAAGGACTATATCCATGATCTGAATGACCAAGGGGGGATAGACAGGGAGGAGATAAGGAAGTTCATAACTGCCTTAAAGGCAAGAAGACCACAGCAACAACAACCACAGCAAGCTCAGAGGGCACCAATCCAGCAGGCGGCACACCCGCCGAATATGGGGATAGTACAAAATCCGAAGCCGGAGCACCAGAATAAAATTGCCCCAATCTTCACGAATAGCCAATCTGAGGCTAATAGGGGGCAATAGTGGAGGGTCGAAGAACCTTTATCTATTTATTCCACAGGCCATATGTAACGACCCGCCATCCTATGACCGGAGACCCGGTCACTAAATGGATGTCGGCCCATTAACTACGGGTTCACACCCGGATCTCACACAACACGTCTGGAGGAGTAAGTGCTAAACAAGATTAAATATGGCAATCTCACGGACTACAAAGATAAGCAAGTGCGCGGGAAGGAAAATAACAATGTCCGTATACAGTCCAACAATAATTACATGTCCAACAATTAAATAAGTACAGGCAGAAGGAAGTACAACAACATCGGGGCATACCCCGGAACTAAGACAGCTGCTGGTCCGCACACCAAGAAGACACCACGCTCCCGCTCGCCTCGAGGTCCACACCTGAAACCGCAGGGAGTGAGCCACACCAGAAATGGGCTCAGTAGGGATCATCCGATCCCCCGCCTCCCACTCACACACCCACAAGTGTAACAACAGGAATATATGGCAATTAAGTAAAGCAGTAAACACAGCACCCAACTCTGATATGAAACGCACGGTAAGCAGTGTAAAACCATTCTAAGTAACCCGAAGAACCCAACACAGAGTCACGACTCACAGTCAAAGTCCACGAAGCGACTAAACCACACTGTCGACCGAAGTCGAGCGTCGCCTCCCAACACTACCACCACTGCTCACGCCTGTCCACCCCTACAGCGTTCCGGGGCACTGTAGGGTGAGGCAGTGAGCCAAACTAGGACTAGCTGGACTCAGTGTACCGCCACTGCCAGCTACGTGTGCACACAAGCAGTCTAGACTACTGTCCTACCGTCCGGATTGCCTCCACGCTAGGCCTCAGCGCTTCAGGAGGGCCCTGGGGACCGGCGAACCCCCGTCAAGCCGAAGCTACAGGAACTACCCACAAACCCAACTCTCCCGGGCTGCGTCAGGCCAAGGGCTATAGGTACCACTCGTAACCTTGATCAAAGGTCACATCAGGCCCACTGGCTAAAGGGTAAACCAACTCCCACCAGAAACACCACCAGCTCCACAGCAAGAAACACGCCAGAAGCTGTCACGACAACCAAGGGAAACCCCGACCCGCTGAGACCAAACAGCAACCCCTCGGATAGCACACCAGCTACTCCGGCCCGGCGGGCTCAAGGTGGTTCTGCTTGTCTCAGCCAAGGGTAAAACACAACAAGCATCCCTCCTCACAGACACCATGGCCCTTCTCCCATCAGCCCATGGTGACAAACGTAAACCACAGTTAACCCGATCCACATTCGCATAACACAACCACACATATAACATGATTCCATTCGCACAGTAAACCTCAGTTCTCAGTATATAGTTAAAGCACACACACACACACAGGTGATGTAATTCCACTCACACAGAAGTCCCCGTCTCAGTATACAACCCGAAACATGCATTAGAACCATCCCACCATGAAACATGCACGAATCACAGCATTAAGCATTCCTGTCTTGAATCGCGTCGACCGAGGTCGACGCCATTCAAGACCCTTAGGCAGGTTTATTAAAAGCACGATTTATCCTTAAAACGCGTCCATCGTTTAAGTCGCCGTTTAAAACGCGTCTGGGTGTCTCGACGCCATTCAACCCAGAAATCCAGATTGCAGGACCCTTAAACGGGGGCATTTCCTGCCTAAATGGCGTCATGATGGCCCGACGTCCTTCTGAAAGGCGTCGTCCATCCATGACGTCATTTAGCGCATAACCCCTAACTCAGGAAACCTCACACAGGGAGGTTTCTGGCCTAAAACGCGTCGTACTGACCCGACGTCTTTCGAAAAGGCGTCGACCAGGTACGACGCTATTTTGCGCCAGAAACCAGGTCTCCTGGTTCAACCCGAGGGCTTCACCCTTGAACCCCGGGCACCCCGAAAAGCCCCAAAACCAAAAGGGGAAGAAGAGAAACCCAACCTCATAATCATGCTACGAATCCACGATCACAAACACCGCTATTCCCACAAGGAAACCCCCCTAAACATGCTCAATCTAGCCCCACACACGCCACATCATGCCAAGAAGCAAACGAGCAACACAAGCAAGGTTTCGTCCCCCTACCGGTTCTCGAACTCCGCCAAACTCCGTGCCGCCGTCCCGCCGCACCGCACACCGCCGCCGGTACCCTCGAGGACGCCGCCACTCCGCCAGGACGTCGGCCGCCGTCCGGAGAAGGGAACGCCGCGAGGAGGTGGTGGAGGTAGAGGTGAGAGGTAAGGAGGCTATGGAGTGGTTGGAAGAGGAAGAAGAGGAAGAAAATCGCCGGAGACGGCGGAGAGGGTGAGGAGAGAGAGAGTGAAGGTGAGAATGAAGGAAAGAAGGGGAGGCTCGCGGGGTCAACCAGAATTCCACTAAAATGCGTCGATCGAGGCAGACGCCATTCAGTCTGACAGGACGGCCGTACTGACACCGCTTTGAAACGCGTCGCCCACCGCGGACGCCGTTCAGATGACAAGACAGGCCGTACTGACAACGCTCTGGCGCCACACCCTGACACCGCAGGTGTCGCATTCTGAAACGCGTCGACCGAGCTGGACGCCGTTCAGACAAATCTGACAAGGGCCGTACTCTCGCGGCCCGAAACCCGCCCACGTGGCGCAACAACCAACAGACCCTAAATGGCGTCCACACAACCTGACGCCTTTTGAAAGGCGTCGAGCAGTGCTGACGCCATTCAGTCAGCAATCTCAAGACCCCTCCAAGGTCCAAACCAGGGAATCCGGCCCGAATACAGAACCCGAAATCTCAGTCATTACACCATAGCCCAAACACTGCCATACCATCGCCCCGTTGCATTATCTACATCCCCAAACCTTCGCCAGTTCCATCACAACCTACACTTACTACCCCTATTCCACCACCCACCTTCCTCAAACCCACAACCATCATGCCACCATCAATTAAATAACTCTCCGTCTGTCTACGAACCCATCATGCCATCCAAACCACTACTACGCATTCCATTCCCCTCATCGCCATCAACCACCTACCATACTGCCACCCAACCTACCAAACCCCTCATCCACATCACCCAATCACCCGTTTCACCAAGCCAACCCCTCATGCCTTCCAAACCCCTCATTAACCCGGCAGTTCTCAAGATAGCACCTGTACACCCCACTATTGAGCTGCAAATGCTCTGGAGCGGCAGAATTTTCAGCAAGGTCTTTCCCCAGTCAGTTCAAGAAGGACCATCATAGGCAGTAGATGAAGTGCAGAACGAAGAGAGTGCACCTGGTGCTCAATATGATTTTCTCCACCGTCACATCCTCATTGACCATCACCCTCTGTAGGTACTCCATCAGAGCCTCTGGTTCCTCAGGGGGATCAACCATCCATCTCTTTTCATGTATCTGAGTTAGCACCACTAGCAGCGAGGGGCATGGCCTTAAGCATTACCATCAACATTTGTAAGAGAGCTATGGACGCTTGTCTGGTAGATACCGGGGCGTCAATTAATGTCTTACTATCGAGAACCCTAGAGTTATGTGGAATCCCAGAAGAAAATGTCTACCATCTCCAATCTCTGTCACTACATACAATAACTCTACTCGTTCCCCACTGGGCATGGTGTACTTGAAGGTAGAGCTGTGCCCAGTTTGTCATTCTGAAGTCGAATTCCATATCCTTGAAATTGATCTTTCACTGAAGGGTATATTCGGCCGTCCTTATATTAAATTGGTCGAGCCTATCCTATCTACAAATCATCAATGCCTCAAGTTTTCTTACAAAGGACGGGTAATCAAAGTCACGAGTATGCCCATTCTTGCTACAGCTTATTCCCTGAACGTGAACTCAACTCCTAATTCTTTACATGTTCAAAAACCTATTCTGTCTATCTTACAACTTACCTTCCCTCAACTGACCGACTGAAATCCACCTTACCCACCTCCTGTCCGATTAATGCTGTGAAAAGGGGGAAGTTCATGAGTACCCCTGGCTAGAATATAATGATGAAGATCGGGTATCAGCCGAGAAAAGGTCTGGGTAGACAGCTGCAAGGCAAGACCAAGCCAATCAAAGATGGCAGAATGATACTTGGAAATGGTCTGGAGTAAAGGCTAGAGAAAGTAAGGCACAGTATTATACAACATCAAGAAGGTGAAGATGGTCATAAAGTATGGAAGATCATGGTGACACCATGCAAGGAGAATTGGAACCCTCTGACTTGGACCCTATCTACATATTTTGTCAAAGGGCCCGTGATCTGACATGACAATGACAACACTGTGGTGATAACCTGTAACGACCCGCCACCCTATAATCGGGGATCCGATTACTAAATGGGTACCGAATCATTAATTTGGAACCAAACCAGGATCTTGATAAGTCTAGGAAATAAATGATAAACTAAGCTAAACATTCGCATCGCATTGAATTGAAAAGGAAGTGCAAGAATTAAAAATTATTATAATACGACTTGACTCAGCAAATAATTACATACTCCTATTGAAAAGAAATAATTAAGCGTACAGGCTAGAAAATAAAATAACAACTATATCGGGGCATACCCCGGAACAACGGCTGCTGGCGCGCGACCCAAAGCAACACTCTCCTCGCTACGCCTGCCTGGAACCCTCACCTGAAAACCGCAGGGGTGAGTCTCATCGAAAAGACTCAGTAGGGATCCTTCGATCCCCACCGCCCACTCACGCACCCACATATGCAGAAACACAATTAAAGATAAATTAAGCAAGTAAAGCAGTAAATACAATTCCTAAATTTTGATATAAAACGCATGCATTTGAAATATAACATGCATAATTCTGAAACTATTCTACCACGGAACCCACAACCAGCGTCTCGGCAAAACACGCCAACCACACGGCCGAATGCGGGAAACACCAACCCACTGAGACCAAACAGCAACCCCTCGGATAGCGCGCTGGCTACTCCGGCCTGACAGGCTCCATGTGGTTCTGCTTCCCCCAGCACGAGTGACACTCCAAATGTACCACTCCCAAACCGGTACTAGCTATACCTCGGGATACACCAGGAGGCGTCACCCCACCACTCCCACACCGGTGCCGTGTCACTCCCACACCGACATAGGGTGCCTAAGCGCTAACAACTGTCACTCTAGGTCTACGATCGCACAAAACGAAACACGGTGCGATCCGATCACATAGAATCCATCGTCCATAAGTATGATTTCGATCATGCAATTAACTAAACTATCTAACAACATAAACACATGTTAATTACAAGAATTAATGAGATTCTGTCTTGAATCGCGTCGCCCAAGGCCGACGTCATTCGAGACTCCTAAACTGGTTCATGTCAAAATGGGCCTCAGAATATGGCCTAAATCGCGTCGTCCAAACGGGTTGCTGTTTAAAAGGCGTCGTTGTCCCTAGTCGCTTAATAACGATAGAAACAGAGATATGCCTCGGGGTGATCTGAACTTAAACGCGTTGTGCATGAAAGTCGCCTTTCAAAAGGCATCGCTATCTCTGGACGCTCATCAGTCTAGAGACAGGGTCTGTTATTTGGGCCAAATCGTGTCATGGGTGGAAGCTGCCTTTCTAAAAGACGTCGCTGTCCCCCGACGCCATTTAACCCTCACAGACAGGTTCTTCCTCTGCCATCTCCCAATCCACGGGGTGGGATTTCCTCCCCCAAATCGTACAAAAAGACCACAAAGTAGAGAGGGAGGAGAAGAACTTAAATACCCATTAAAAACCCCAAATTTCTCATTTCATGCAATTAATGTTTTCACCCCAAAAACCCCTTAAACATGCTCCAAAGTGGGTTTTAAACGAAATACAACGGGGCTGAAATACAATGGGGATCATCACCCTACCGGTTACTCGAACTCCTCCTAGTTCCAAGCCACCAACCCGCCTCGCCACACGCCGCCGCCGGTACTGCCGTGGATGCCGTTACTCCACCGGGAAGTGGTGGTGGTAGTGGAGGAAGTTGGGAGGTTAATGGAGTGGAGGGAGTGGAGGAATGAGGAGAGGAAAGCAAGGAGAGGGGGAAAGGGTTCGCCGGAGATCGGAGAGAAGAGAGGAGAGAGAGAGGAAAGGAGAGAATGAGGGAAAGGAGGGAGGGTAGCGGGGTCAAATAGAAACTGGGTAAAATGTGTCGTCGAAGTCCGACGTCATTCAGATGACAAGACCGGGCCGTACTCTGACAAACCAGGGTTGTACTCTAAATGGCGTCATCCATACAAGATGCCATTCAGACGATAAGACCGGGGCCGTACACTCGCACCCTAAGGCCAGCCTACGTGGCACAGCCTAAAACACGTTCACATTACTGGACGCCGTTTAAACCTCGTCGAGCAAGCTCGACACGAAAAGGAAACTAAGCCCCAACCCCACCAGGGCCCAACTAACGGATCCGACCCCAAAAACTGACCCGATAACCGGATTCGAAACCTCAATCCTTACATAATCTCCCACTTTGACTTGCATGATATCTGTGGGAAGGAGCTGGCCAGACATTGCACACCACTGCTGACATATCAATCCTTGGAGGCTCTATGGCCTATGAAAAGGAGAAAGTTTCAAAACCCAATGTGCGAGTGGTACAGGTGGTTTGATACCTGGGACCTGTATATAGCTTTGAACATGTTATTTTTACATCCTACTGAACCACAGTGGCCATCGCTGATAGATGAGCTGATTGAGAGGCCTAGGACAATTTTTGACAAAAGGATCCTATTGAGTGATGAAACAGATGAAGGGGAATCAGATGACCCCTATGAAGCTGGGCTGACCACAGATCACCTTTGGAGAGCCACCTATCTATCACACGTTTTTACTCTCCATATTCTATTCCGCACTCTCTTGCTGACTCCGACTTGGTCGAGGGTCATTACTGAAGACATACCCTGGGCACCATCTGTAACGACCCGCCACCCTATAATAGGGGATCCGATTACTAAATGGGTACCGAATCATTAAAATTTGGAGTCAAACCAGGATCTCGATAAGTTTGGAAAACAAATGATAAACTAAGCTAAACATTCACATCACATTGAGTTGTAAAAGAAGTGCAGGAATTAAAACTTATTACAATTCAACGTGACTCAGCAAATAATAACATATTCCAACTGAAAAGAAGTAATTAAGCATACAGGCCTTAAAAGAAATAACAATTACATCGGGGCAAACACCAAAACGATGGCTGTTGGCGCGCAACCTGAGACAAAACCCTCCTCGCTATGCCTGCCTAGAACCCTCACCTGGAAACCGTAGGGGGTGAGTCTCATCGAAATAGACTTAGTAGGGATCCTTCTATCCCCACCACGCACTCACACACCCACAAGTGCAATAACACGAATAAAGGCAATTTAAATAAATAAAGCGGTAAATACAACTCTGAAACCACTCCACCATGGAGTCCACAACCAACGTCTCGGCTAAACACGTAAACCACGCGGCCGAACGCGGAAAACACCGACCCGCTGAGACCAAACAACAACCCTTCGGATAGCGCACTGGCTACTCCGACTTGGTCGGCTCAATGTGGTTCTGCTTCCCCTAGCACAACTGACACTCCGAATGTACCACTCACACACCGGTACTAGCTATACCCCGGGGTATACCAGGTGATCCTCTCTCTAGGCGTCACCACACCACTCCCACACCGGCGTTGTGTCACTCCCACACCAACACAGGGTGCCTAAGCGCTAAGAATTGTCACTCTAGGTCCACGATCGCACAAAACACGTCACAGTGCAATCCGATCACGTAAATCCTCGACTACAAAGTATGCTTTTAAGCATGCATTTTAACCAAACTATCTAACAATATAAACACGTGTTAATTACATGGATTAATGAAGTTCTGTCTTGAATCGCATAGCCCGTGGCCGACGTCATTCAAGACTCCTAAACTAGTTCATATAAAACCTGGCCTCAAAAGATGGCCTAAATCGCGTTGTGCAAGCTAGTCACCTTTTAAAAAGGCGTCGCTGTCCCTAGTCGCCTATTCACGACATAAACAGAATCAGGGCTCAGGATGAACTGCGCTAAATCGCATCTTGGTAGGAAGCCGCCATTCAAAATGGCATCGCTGTCCCAAGACGCCATTTAGCGTTCACAAACAGGTTCCCCCCAGCCTTCCGAGTACAAAAAGTGGAAATTCTACCCCCAATTCGCATGAAAATGTACCAAAATAGGGATGAAGGAGGGGAACCCAAATACCTGTTAAAACCTACCATTCCCCAATTTAAAAAGTGACCATTTTCACCCCGAAGATCCCCTAAACATGCTTCAAAGTGGGAAAAACATGGTTTTAATCAAAACACAACGGAGATCGTCACCCTACCGGTTACTTGAACTCTTCCGAACTTCAAGCCGCCGGACCGCCATGCCACAAGCCGCCGCCGGTACCGTCGTGGACGCCGTTACTCCACCAGGACGTCGGCTGCCGTCCGGAGAGCAATACGCCGCGGAGGAAATGGTGGTGGTAGTGGTGGAAGTTGGGGGGGGGGGGGGGGTTGATGGAGTGGAGGGAGAGGAAAGGAAGGAGAAGGGGAAGGGAGAGTGAAGAGATCGTAGAGAGGGAGGAGAGAGAAGAAGATGAAAGAAATAAGGGAAAGGAGGGAGGGTTCGCGGGTTTAAATCGAAACTAGCTAAAACGCGTCGCCCAATATTGACACCATTCAGACGATAAGACCGGGGCCATACTCACGCGGCCCGAAACTGGCCCATGTGGCACCCACGTGGCACCGACGTAGCACACTCTAAAATGCGTCTCCCTAACAGGACGCTGTTTGTGTTGGGTTTCTCGGGTTTCTCCGGATCGCTCACGCAGCGGAAAATAAAATATTAAAACGGTGATCCGTTCCCGTTTCGAAAAGCAAAAAGTCGATTATCGGATAGTCGAAGTTCTCACCGTGTGCGGATTCGAATCTGCAACCGTTCAGTTCCGTCGATGCGACACCGCAAGCCGCGCAAGCGCCCGGCCTCTAGCGAAGTCTACGCGATCCTCTTCGCGACGGATATCCTCACGTTCCTCGTTCTTCGCAGCCCACGAAACCTCCGCCGGTCGCCGCAATGATCGCCGCAACGCGCGGACGATTTCCCGTCGAACGGGATTCGGAGAAGCGGCGGAGCAGATCTGGATCTGTCTAAACGCCAGAGAGAGAGAGAAACAGAGGAGGGGCGGCTAGGGTTAGCAGCAGCTTGGCTTGCTCAGCCCGTTCGCTATGTTTTATACTAACCGCGCGATTTTTCATAAAAACCCTCGGTTTGTATAAAACCCACTTATTTATCCATCGCCTTGAGAATCATTTGCGTGTGACCCTCTAGGCCCAAGTACTAGTCTAGTTAATGGCCCAACAAGCCCAGTGACTCCTCACTGGCTTCATTAATCAATTAATAACCCTTTATTAATTAATTAATCAATTAAATTGATGTCGCACATCGAATTTGACCGGGCCTCCGATCACGTTGGGTGCCAAGCAACACCGCGTGAACCCGGCAGGTATTGGGGTTAAGTAACCCACTCTTAGAACCTTTCCGCCGACAGTTACCGGGTGGATATAATCCTTCATTCGTACAATGCTCTCGAGTCAACTCAGAGTATGGCGTGCTGTCAAACCCTAACCGGTCGACTCACTTGGATTGGATACCACTAATGAATATCGGAAAACTCCTTTCCCGATATTATCGTCCGCCCTGACCAGGGACTTCTGCGCATCCTTCCTAGAGCATTCTCTCTCTAAGTACCGAGAGCGAATGATTCCTTATTGACACACAATTCCCTTCGACGGTATTCCGCTGTACCCAATCCTTAGCATATTAGAATCCCATGACTAGAGATTCGTAAACCAAGGTCAAAGCACAGAACTCCACTGACAAGGTGTCCTTGGTGTCTCATGTCCGAGGACCATCCACGCAACTGCGACAATAGAATCAAGCTGGTTGACAGTGAGGTACAATACCATCCAGCGATTCAGTCAGATCAGTTCAGTGAACTCATTCTCCAATGAGCACCTACAGATTTGCCTTAGTGTCTCCACACAAGTGACTTATGAGATCAGTCACCCTCATTATATGAGCAGGAGTAAGATGTACTAGTCTAACTAGATATCCAATGTCCTTCTCGGATATCCTTCGACTAGGAACGATTAAGAATATGTGTGTTTAAGTGATCAGTCTCATTAGTATGATCTCATCATGATCTGATCACTATAGCACATATTCACGGACTTCATTATGAAACGATAATTAATGCGACTTACACATAATTAATATTATGCCATTATATTAATAAATGAACGAGATTTACATAGTCAGATTGGCTTGTAGGCCACCTAAAGAAACAATCTCCCACTTGGACTAAAGCCAATCACCTTTATACAATAAGCCTATAGACTCTAGGTGACGCTCAAACACAATTTGAGCCAACGGCTTTGTCAGTCGATGGATGGAACTCTTTCCACTACTACATCTTCCCTGGATAAGATGAAACCGCCTCAGAACATCTTTGGATTTCAAATGAGACCACGGCTCTTTCACTTGTGCAATAGTCCCATTGTTGTCGCACAACAATGGAACATGATCAAGGATACCGGGAACTATGTCAAGGTCAGTGATGAACTTCTTCAACCACACTATTTCCTTGAAAGCTTCAGCTGCAGCGATGTGCTCAGCTTCAGTCGTCGAAACTGCAGTGGTTACTTGCTTGGAACTCTGGATCTGACTAGAAACTCAAGTTAGTAAAGTGTTGTAGTTTCAAGTCACCTCCTCCATAGACAAGAAACATATCCTTAGTTCTTCTCAAGTACTTAAGAATACATTTCATTGCCTACCAGTGCTCTTCACCTGGATCAGCTTGAAATCTGCTCGTAACACTTAGAGCAAATTCAATATCAGGCCGTGTACATAGCATGGCATACATGATAGATCCTATGGCAGAGGCATAGGGTATTCTATCCATGAATGCCCTCTCATCAGAAGTCTTAAAAGACTGCTCCTTTGAGAGACTAATTCCATGTCTCATCGGTATGAGACCTCTCTTGGAATTTTCCATGCCAAACCTTTTGACTATAGTATCTATGTACAAGAATTGGGTCATTCCAGGCATCCTCTTTGATCTATCTCTATAGATCCATATTCCCAATACGTAGGATGCTTCTCCCAAATCCTTCATGGAGAGGTTTTTCGACAACCAGATCTTTACTGATGACATCATAGCTACATCATTCCCAATGAGTAGTATGTCATCTACGTAAAGAACTAGAAAAATGACTGCACTCCCACTGGTCTTCTTGTGCACACAAGGCTCATCTTCATTCTTAATGAAGTTATAAGACTTGACAACCTCGTTAAATCTTATGTTCCTGCTCCGGTAAGCCTGCTTCAGTCCATAAATGGACCTCTGAAGCTTGCACACTTTATCTGGATATTCTTTGGATGTGAAACATTCTGATTGTTTCATATACACCTCCTCCTCAAGGTTACCATTGAGGAAGGCAGTCTTCACATCCATCTGCCAGATTTCATAATCAAAATGTGCAGCAACGGCGAGTAGAACTCTGATCGACTTTATCATGGCAACTGGTGAGAAAGTCTCGTCATAGTCAATTCCTTGTCTTTGACGATATTCCTTTGCCACCAACCTTACCTTATAAGTGTCGATCAGTCCATTAGCACCGATCTTTCTCGTAAAGATCTACTTGCAACCGATGGGTACAATACCCTCGGGCAAGTCCTCCAAGTTCCAAACTTGGTTGGTGTACATGGACTGGATTTCTGAGTTCATGGCTTCTCGCCATTTCCCGGCTTCTGGGCCTTCTATGGCTTCCTGGTAGGTTTTAGGATCATCATCCTGATTATATTCTACCTTAGACTCAACTTCAGCGATATGTCCCACATATCGTTCTGGTAGTCTATGTAATCTACCAGATCTATGAGGCTCATATGTGTGTACCAAAACAGATTCAGGAACTGATATCTCATCTGATGATAATGTAGCTGTTTGGGGATCTAGAACCCCTTCCAGTATTATTTTACTCGTACTGTTCTCCTGGAGAAAGTATTCCTCTTCCAGGAAGACAACTTTCCTGGCGACAAACACCTTTTGTTCACCAAGATGGTAAAATAGTATCCAAAGGTTTCCTTTGGATATCCCACAAACCTGCATTTATCAGTTCGTGATTCCAGCTTATCTGGATTATGCCTCTTTGCATGAGCAGGGAAACCCCAGACTTTAACATGTTTAAATTCTAGTTTCCTGCCTTAACATATCTCATATGGAGTAGAGGCCACAAACTTGCTGGGTATTCTGTTCAGTAGGTATGCTACTGACTCTAGAGCATACCCATAGAGGGACACTGGTAATCCCGAAAAGCTCATCATGGATCGCATCATGTCCAACAAGGTGCAATTCCTCCTTTCTGATACACCATTCAAATGTGGTGTATATGGAGGGGCTAGCTGAGAAAGGGTACCATTATCCTTTAAGAATTGTGTGAAATTAGTACTCAAGTATTCTCCTCCTCGATCTGATCGAAGTGTTTTAATACTCTTTCCTAACTGCTTCTGTAACGACCCGCCACCCTATAATCGGGGATCCGATTACTAAATGGGTACCGAATCATTAACTTGTAACCAAACCAGGATCCGAGTAAGTCTGGGAAATAAATGATCAACTAAGCTAAACATTCACATCGCATTGAATTGAAGGGAAAATGCAGAAATTAAAAGTTATTACAATGCGACTCGATACAGCAAATGATTACATACTCCAACAGAAAAGAAATGGTTATACATACAGGCCAGAAATAAAGATAACAACTACATCGGGGCATACCCCGGAACAACAGTCGACGACGCTCAGCACTCAGCCGCACAACCCTCGCTAGGTCTGCCTGGAGTCCTCACCTGAAAGCCGCAGGGGTGAGTCTCAACGAAAAGACTCAGTAGGGATCCTTCGATCCCCACAGCCCACACACACACACCCACAAGTGGAAAGTACAGCAGGGATATAATAACCATGAAGAGACAATGATTTCCATGCCTACATCTCAATAAGAATCACATGCATTCAAAGAATAACTAACATGCATAACTCTAATCTATCAGGAAACTCGTAATTCGGCGTATCCTTAAAACATGTCAATTCCACAACGAGAGTGGGAAACACAACGACCCGCTGAGACCAAACAGTAACCCCTCGGATAGCTCACGAGCCACCTCGGCGGTCACTCCTTCCCTCAGCAAACACCGGCCCGCTGAGACCAAACAGTAACCCCTCGGATAGCACGCTGGCTACTCCGGCCCAACTGGCTCAGGTGGTTACTCCTTCCCCCAGCACGAGTGACACTCCAACGGTACCTCTCCGACACCGGTACAAGCTAGCTAACCCCGGGGTTCACCAGGTGACCCTCTCTACTAGGCGTCACCCCGCCACTGCTCCCGTCAGCGCTGTGTCCCTCCGCACCGACACAGGGTGTAGAACGCTACAACTGTCACTCTAGGTCCACCGAAAACAGAAAACACGGCACGGTACGATCTGGTCACGGAGGAAGTCCACGGTCGCACGACACACAACGCAGTGCCATCCGGACACGAAGAGCTCATTACATCGAGTATACTAACTGTATGCATTAACCGACTATCTAGCAGTGTAAACACATTTTACTGGCATGGATTAGTGTAGTTCTGGCTTGAATCGCGTCGCCCCGAGGCCGACGCCATTCAAGCACCCTAAACTGGTTCAGAAAATACCGGCCTCAGAATCTGGCCTAAAAGGCGTCGACACCAGTGGTCGCCTTTTAAAAGGCGTCAACATCCTCGGACGCCGTTCACGCTGAAAAACCAGGAATTCGAGAAAACAACAATGGAAGGATTACTGCTCTAAAAGGCGTCATGGTGGCTCGACGCTATTCAAAACGCGTCGCCCACCCATGACGTCTTTTAGTCCCATAATCCTCAAACTGAGTCCCGTTATCGGGGTGATTTTCTGCCTAAATGGCGTCATGGTGGCTCGACGTCCTTCTGAAAGGCGTCGACTAACCATGACGTCATTTAGCGCCAGAACCCCTAGCCTGATAAACCTCGAACAGGGGAGGTTTCTGTCCTAAAACGCGTCGTACTGCCCCGACGTCCTTCTAAAAGGCGTCGACCAGGCACGACGCCGTTTAGAGCCAGAAACCTGGTTCCCTGGTTCGATCCGAGGGATCCTCCCATAGCCCCAAATACCCCGAAAAAGCCCCAAAAACAGAGGGGGAAAGAGGGCAACCAAAGTATCCAGAATTCACATCACAGAAACTCCCATTCCCATCAAGGAAAAACCCCCTAACATGCTCATTCTACCCCAAAACCATCGGTCCATAGCATGCTTTAAAACGGAGAAAAACATGATTTAGAACACAACACTGTGAGAACCGTCACCCTACCGGTTCTTGAACTCCTCCAAGCTCCGTGCCTCCGACCCGCCGCACCGTAGACCGCCGCCGGTACCCTCGAGGATGCCGCCACTCCACTGGGACGTCGGCCGCCGTCCGGAGAGTGGTACGCCGCGAAGGAAGTGGTGGTAGTAGAGGTGAGAGGTAGGGAAGTGTTGGAGTGGAGGGAAAGACGAAGGGTCGATGTCGGGGTCGCCGGAAGGAAGGAGAGAAAGAGAGAAGGAGGAGCAAAATGAGAGAAAGAAGGAGGGCTCTCGGGGTTAACCAGAGACTGGCTGAAACGCGTCGAGATGTACGGACGCCTATCAGTCGATGTGACGGCTGCTCTGACAACCCTCTGCGCAACGCTCTGACAGAGGTCTGAAACGCGTCTTCCATGAAAGACGCCGTTCAGTCGACAAGACTGGCGCCGTACTCTGACAACCCAGAGTCGCAGTCTGAAAGGCGTCGTGCCTCGCAGACGCCGTTCAGACGACATGTCAGGGCCGTACTCACGCGACCCAAAGCCAGCCCACGTGGCACAGGCTAAAACGCGTCAGCATAGCTGGACGCCGTTTAAACCGCGTCGAGCGGGCTCGACGCGAATCCGACCAGAGTCTCAGCCCCACTGGAGCCTGAACTACAGGGTCCAACCCCGAAAACCGGATCCGAAAGCCTCAGTCCTTACAGCTTCTCTATTTCATTCTTGAACTCCTTGAACTTCTCAAATGCTTCCGACTTATACTTCATTAAGTATACATAGCCAAATCTTGAGTAGTCATCGGTGAACATGATGAAGTATGAGTAGCCACCTTTGGCTTGGGTGGACATAGGACCACATACATCCGAATGTATTAGTTCCAGACTTAGCACATCTGAGTAGTCACGGTGAACGTGATCAGTCTCATTAGTATGATCTCATCATAATCTGATCACTATAGCACATATTCACGGACTTCATTATGAAACGATAATTAATGCGATTTACACATAATGAATATTATGCTATTATATTAATAAATGAACGAGATTTACATAGTCAGATTAGCATGTAGGCCACCTAAACTAACAGTTTGAACCGTGTCTTGCAAGCTCGATGCAATAAAGAACCTACACCCCAGCCCTTACAATGGCCCAAACCAAGGGGTCTGACACCGAAACTGACCCAATAACTGGATCCGAAACCTCAATCCTTACATTCTCCCCCCCTTAAAAGAATTTCGTCCCCGAAATTACCATAACAAAACTAGCACTAATAATAGGATTGCATAGGTAAAAAGGAGAACTTACGAGAAAAGGTAGGGAAATTGATCTCGCATCTCATCCTCTCGCTCCCAGGTCGCCTCGCCTCAAGAGCGATGCTGCCAAATCACCTTAACCAGAGGAACAACCTTGTTTCGAAGGACTTGCTCCTTGCGATCCTCAATACTTATGGGAAATTCCGGAAATGACAAGTTCTCAGCGACCTCCAACTCTGAAAAGTCCAAGACATGAGATGGATCCTGAACATACTTCCTCCGCAAAGAAACATAGAACACATCGTGCACTTCTGCAAGACTGGGTGGCAAGGCTAGCTGATATGCCGTTTTCCCAATTCGAGCAAGAATGGAAAAAGGCCCAATATGTCACGGACTCAGCTTTCCTCGCTTCCCGAATCTCATCACACCCTAAGAGGGTGAGACTCGGAGAAACACGTGGTCCCCAACCTCAAATTCAAACGGTCTCCTTCGGATATCTGCATAGCTCTTCTATCTGTTCTGAGCTGTAGTCAACCTCTGCTACACTTGTTGTGTACACGGCTTTCTCCGGATCTCCCGCACAGTGGAAATAAAAATAAAACAGAGATCTGTGCCCGTTTCAAAAAATCTAAAAACTAGATTACCGGATAATCAGTTCTTACCGTGTGCTGATTCGAATCCACAACAGTTCGGTTCCATTGGTGCCACACCGCAAGCCGCGTAAGCGCCCGGCCTCTAGCGAAGTCCACGTGATCCTCCTCGCAGTGGATATCCCCGCGTTCCTCGTTCTTCGCAGCCACGAAACCTCCGTCGGTCGCCGCAACGATCATCGCAACGCGTGGATGATTTCCCGTCAAACGGAAGTCGGAGAAGTGGCGAAGTAGATCTGGGGATCCGTATTTGGCTTGGGGTGCTAGAGAGAGAGAGAAACAAAGGAGGGGGCGGCTAGGGTTAGCAACAGCTTGGCCTGCTCAGCCCGTTCGCTACATTTTATACTAACCGCGCGATTTTTCGTAAAAATCCCTGGTTTATATAAAACCCACTTATTTATCCATCGCAACGCGTGGATGATTTCCCGTCAAACGGAAGTCGGAGAAGTGGCGAAGTAGATCTGGGGATCCAGATTTGGCTTGGGGTGCTAGAGAGAGAGAGAAACAAAGGAGGGGGCGGCTAGGGTTAGCAACAGCTTGGCCTGCTCAACCCGTTCGCTACATTTTATACTAACCGCGCGATTTTTCGTAAAAATCCCTGGTTTATATAAAACCCACTTATTTATCCATCGCCTTGAAAATCATTTGTGTGTGATGTGACCCTCTAGGCCCAATTACCAGTCCAGTTAATAGCCCAATAAGCCCAGTAACTCTTTACTGGCTTTATTAATCAATTAATAACTCTTTATTAATTAAATCAATCGAATTGATGTCGCACATCGAATTCGACCGGGCCTCCGATCACGTTGTGTGCCAAACAACACTACGTGAACCTAGAAGGTATCGGGGTTAAGCAACCTACTCTTGGAACCTTTCTACCGACAGTTACTGCGTGGATATAATCCTTCATTCGTACAATGCTTTCGAGTCAACTCAGGGTATGGCGTGCTGTCAAACCCTAACCGGTCGACTCACTTGGATTGGATGTCGCTGATAAATATTGAAAAACTCCTTTCCCGATATTATCGTCTGCCCTGGCCAGGGACTTCAACGCATTCTTCCTAGAGCATTCTCTCTCTAAGTACCGAGAGAGAATGATTCCTTGTTGACACACAATTTCCTTCGACGGTATTCCGCTGTACCCGATCCTTGGCTGTTTAGAATCCTGTGGTTAGAGATTCATAAATCAAGGTCAAAGCATAGAAGTCTACCGACAAGGTATCCTTGGTGTCTCAGGTCAGAGGACCATCCACGCAACTGCGACAATAGAATCAAGCTGGTTGACAGTGAGGTACAATACCATCCAGTGATTTAGTCAGATCAGTTCAGTGAACTCATTCTCCAATCAGCACCTACAGATTCGCCTTAGTGTCTCCACACAAGTGACTTATGAGATCAGTCACCCTCATCATATGAGCATGAGTAATCTGTACTAGTCTAACCAGATATCCGATGTTCTTCTCGGATATCCTCAGACCAGGAACGATTAAGAATATGTGTGTTTAAGTGATCAGTCTCATTAGTATGATCTCATCATAATCTGATCACTATTGAACATATTCACAGACTTTATTATGAGATGATAATTAATACGATTTACACACAATGAATATTATGCCATTATATTAATAAATATGAACGAGATTTACATAGTCAGATTGGCTTGTAGGCCACCTAAGACTAACAATCTCCCACTTGGACTAAAGCCAATCACCTTTATACAGTAAGCCTATAGACTCTAGGTGACACTCAAACACAATTTGAGCCAACGACTTTGTCAGTGGATCTGCTACATTGTCGACGGATCGAACTCTTTCCACTACTACATCTCCTCTGGATATGATCTCTCTCATAAGGTGAAAGCGTCTCAGAATATGCTTCGATGTCTGATGAGACCGCAGCTCTTTCGCTTGCGCAATTGCTTCGTTGTTGTCGCACAACAGCGGAACAGGTTCAGAGATGCTGGGAACTACGCCGAGGTCCGTGATGAATTTCTTCAACCACACTGCTTCCTTGGCGGCTTTAGCTGCAACGATGTACTCAGCTTCAATCGTCGAATCTACAGTAGTTGCTTGCTTGGAACTCTTCCAGCACACTGCTCCCCTGTTCAAAGTAAACACAAATCCAGATGTAGACTTGCTGTCATCTGGATCTGACTGGAACGATGTACTCAGCTTCAACCACACTGCTTCCTTGGCGGCTTTAGTCTACAACAATGTACTCAGCTTCAGTCGTCGAATCTACAGTAGTTGCTTGCTTGGAACTCTTCCAGCACACTGCTCCTCTGTTCAAAGTAAACACGAATCCAGATGTAGAATTGTTGTCATCAGTAAAACCTCGCAGTTTCAAGTCACCTCCTCCATAGACAATAAACATATCCTTAGTTCTTCTTAAGTACTTAAGGATACATTTCACTGCCTGCACTGCATTCTAGTGCTCTTCGCCTGGATCAGCCTGAAATCTCCTCGTAACACTTAGAGCAAATGCAACATCAAGCCGTGTACATAGTATGGCATACATGATAGATCCTATGGCAGAGGCATAGGGCATTCTATGCATGAGTGCCCTCTCATCAGGAGTCTTAGAAGACTGCTCCTTTGAGAGAATAATTCCATGTCTCATCGGTATGAGACCTCTTTTGAAATTTTCCATGCCAAACCTTTTGACTATGGTATCTATATACAGGGATTGGGTCCTTGCAAGCATCCTCTTTGATCTATCTCTATAGATCTGTATTCCCAATACGTAGGATGCTTCTCCCAAATCCTTCATGGAGAAGTTTTTCGACAGCCAGATCTTTACTGATGACATCAAAGCTACATCATTCTCAATGAGTAGTATGTCATCTACGTAAAGAACTAAGAAGGTGACTGCGCTCCCACTGGTCTTCTTGTACACACAAGGCTCATCTTCATTCTTAATGAAGTTATAAGACTTAACATCCTCCTCAAATCTTATGTTCCAGCTCCGGGAAGCTTGCTTCAGTCTATAAATAGACCTTTGAGGCTTGCACACTTTATTTTGAGATTCTTTGGATGTGAAACCTTCTAGTTGTATCATATACACCTCTTCCTCAAGGTTACTATTGTGGAAGGCAGTCTTCACATCCATCTGCCAGATTTCGTAATCAAAATGTGTAGCAATGGCGAGCAGAACTCTGCTCGACTTTATCATGGCAACTGGTGAGAAAGTCTCGTCATAGTTAATTCCTTGCCTTTGACGATATCCCTTTGCCACCAACCTTGCCTTATAAGTGTCGATCCGTCCATCAGCACCGATCTTTCTCTTAAAGATCCACTTGTATCCGATGGGTACAATACCTTCGGGTAAATCCTCCAAGTTCCAAACTTGGTTGGTGTACATGGACTGGATTTCTGAGTTCATGCCTTCTCGTCATTTTCCGGCTTCTGGGCCTTCTATGACCTCCTGGTAGGTTTTAGGATCATCATATATCGTTCGGCTGGTCTAGGTAATCTACCAGATCAACGAGGCTCACCTATGCGTACCTGAACAGATTCAGGAACTGATATCTCATTTGATGATAATGTAGTTGTTTGGGGATCTGGAACCTCTTCCAGTACTATTTTACTCTCACTGTCCCTCTGGAGAAGGTATTCCTCTTCCAGGAAGATAGCTTTCTTGGTGACAAACACCTTTTATTCACGAGGATGGTAAAAATAGTATCCAAAGGTTTCCTTTGGATATCCTAAAAACCTACATTTATCAGTTCTTGATTCCAGCTTCTTCGGATCATGCCTTTTTACATGAGCAAGACAACACCATACTTTAACATGTTTAAATTCTGGTTTCCTGCCTTTCCATATCTCATATGGAGTAGAGGCCACAGACTTGCTAGGTATTCTATTCAGTAGGTATGCTGCTGGCTCTAGAGCATATCCCTAGAGGGACACTGGCAATTCAGAAAAGCTCATCATGGATCGTACCATATCCAACAAGGTGCGATTCCTCTTTTCTGATACACCATTCATTTGTGGTGTATATGGAGGGGTCAGTTGAGAAATGATACTATTATCCTTTAAGAATTGTATGAAATTAGTACTCAAGTATTCTCCTCCTCGATCTGATCGAAGAGCTTTAATACTTTTTCCTAACTGCTTTTCTACCTTATTCTTGAACTTCTCAAATGCTTCCGACTTGTACTTCATTAAGTACACATAGCCGAATCTTAAGAAGTCATCGATGAACGTAATGAAGTATGAAAAGCCACCTTTGGCTTGGGTGGACATTGGACCACATACATATGAATGTATTAGTTCCAAAATGTCCTTGGCACGTTCTCAATGTCCATTAAATGGAGATTTTTCCATTTTTCCCATAAGGTAGGATTCACATGTCACCAACGATTCATAATCGAATGTTGTTAAATAACCATACTTGTGCAACCTTTGCAACTTGTTTTCACCAATATGCCCAAGTCTACATTGCCAGATGAGGTTTGCTGTCCCAACAGCAATCGCCGCAACTTTTGCGCCGTTTCCTAGCCTCAATTCCACCTCGTCTTTTCTTAGCTTGCACTTATTTGTCAGCATCTGCACATCATGACAGATGTGAGAAGCACATTTGATATCTAATACCCAAGATGTGGAATCTCTAACTGACAAGTTGTAATCTATCATATAGATATCTGAAGCTTCAGACAACTTCACCTTTCTATGAGCTTTATCGTTGAGGAACTCCTTGTAGTTCCTCTTCTAGTGACCATTCTGCTTATATTAGAAGTAGTTATCCTTTACTACTCTTTTGCCTTTGTCCTTCAATCTTTTATCGTTAGCTATCGTCTCTGCTTCAGGGGCATCTAATGCCGATTCAGCAGGAGGATCAGCTTCAAGGGCGTAGGCAATCTGCTCAGATCTGAAGACATTTTTCAGATTTCTGAACCAATCCGAGTAGTTCAGGCTAGTCAAACATTTGGCATCAAGTATGCCACGGAGTGGGTTATTCGACAACATAATTCCCTATAGGAGATGAATAAAATTTATTTTAGCAGATGTTCAATTATTAAAATTTAAAACAAGACATGGTCTTTTGTTCAAGTTTTAACTCCCACTAATTTTCGATGTACTGTATAACCCTCAGTTATATAGAACGGGCGACACCGACAGTCTCCTAGTGGGGATCAGAATCTCAATTACTTGCAGTACAGCCTTGTGGATAGCACAACAAACTATAATACAATCAAAGAGCACCCATCTCATGGGACTTGCAAACTACTAATTCTGGTTTATGCTAACCATCGTTACGCGACGAGCATAGATTTGCATGCAGCCCTTGTGGATAGCACAACAAAGCTACATGGTTCCTCTACCCCGATCATATAAGCATTTAATACTATAGCCACAGTCTCTCCTCACAATTAAACAGGTCTTGTGGTAGCACAACAAACCTGCGTAAAGTGATTCGAATCTTATGACTATAATGATGGTGGACCACGCGGTAAGTTCTTAACTACTCACGTTACGGCTTAGAGTTAAGATGAGGGTATTTAGATAACTTTTATCTTGGTCTCTCTTAGGTGATAGTATATAAATATATCGTATATATTTACTAAATACTATACTTGCTTTGATTCATAATCAAAAGAAAATAATGCATCTCATACATGTCATTAGTGTGGTCATAGATAGCACAGTGGGTTTGACTGGAGCCAACAGTCAAACGCACACAAAATCTAACATAACAATTATATTAGATAACCTGCAAACACATAGGCAAGAGATCTTCATCACATCGCCTTCTTGGTTGCATCTGTGGATCGCCCTCGCTCCTTCCTCAATTGCCTCGATCAGATTACAATAATTCTAGAATTACATGTAAATAGAAGAGAGCCTTATGGCGAGTACAAGAGAGAGGGAGGTAGAAGTACATCGGAGAATGAGAGATCTCCATTTATTAACAATTTAATAAACATCCATCATTCATCTACGATCCACACAAACACATCATTCATGAAATGAATAATTAAATAAGTGTATATCCATGACCACGGTGTGTTTTAAATATTCCACACATGATTCAGTGCATCACATGGCTAAAATAAAAGAGTGTTTCCAAAATAAATAAGTTTTGACTTTTAGAACGCTGGGTTCCAATCAAAATTGGCATTTGAATTTTGAAAATTCTTTTAATTAATTTAACATGCAATCAAATTTAATTTAAAAGCATTTAACACACATCACATGTGCACACACTCCAAATTAATAATTTCCAAATTATTCCATGCAATTAGAACAATTTTAATAATTAAATAATCTAATACTTAGATTAAACCACATTAATAATCTAATAATTAGACTATTAATAACTAATCTAACTCTTAGACTAGTCCAACAAAGTTAATTAATAATTTAACACTTAAATTAATAATCAACTGTAATTAATTATTAACTACTAACCTAATACTTAGATTAGTCAATTAATGTTAATTATTAATTTAACTCTTAAACCAATAATTAATACTAACTAATTAATAACTAATTAATTTAACTTTTAGATTAGATAATTAAAGTTATCATTAATTTAACTATTAAATTAATGACTAACAATAATTAATCAAAGACTACTAATTTAACATTTAAATTAGTCATCTAAGTTAATTATTAATTTAACAATTAAATTAATAACTAACTCAAATATTAATTAACAATTATATGATTTAATAATAAATAATCGAACTCTTAGACTAAAAATTATTAAACACTAATTTAACTATTAAATTAGTTAAATTAAGGTTCATTATTAATTTAACAATTAAACTAATAATTAACCCTTAATTAATCAATCTAAATGTTAATAAGATATGATTCAAAATCATTAATAAAAGTCCAATTAAATAAAATTAAAAAATAATTTAAAATTTCAAAACCTTTTTGAATTTTAAAAATTAAAATCCAATTTTATATAAATTAAATGGGCAAAGTTGGGGTTTAAATAGGGTAAAAAGCGGAAGGGCATCTGGTCCAGTCAATGAGGCTTCTGGTTCGGCCTGGGGTTCGAACCAGGGCCCCCTTGGTCCGAGCCAGGGTGAACCTGGTTCGGGCCTAGGCCCTGGGCCGACTCAGCCAGCCGGACCTGCCCCAACCCTAGACCGGCCCAGCCGGTCTGACATGTGTGCAGGTCACCTCCCCCCACCCGAAACCCTAACTTGCAATTGCAGGTGTTGATGGAGGGAGCCAGCCGCAGGTGATGGAAGCAGGGGTTGTCGACGGCGGCCGGCAATCCGGCGCCATCTGGACTTGCCGACACCGGCGAGCTCACAGAAGAGGCCCCTTTTCAAGGTGTTGGCCGAGCCCCAAATCTCCCAAAAATCTGATTTTTTTTTTTTTTCAGGTTTTCATAAAACCTAAGAGGAAGAAGATGACCGTCCATATATTGTTCATCCTCCTTCTCCGGCGCTGGCAACAGTTGCCTATGGTGACTGGTGGTGTCCCTGGCCACACCAGGACCCCCAGCTATATTCCCATCACATGGGAAAAACCCGAACAAAGCCGTATAAACCCCGTTCTTCTTCATCGCATGAAGAACATGAAACACCCCAAATAAAATTCGAAATTTGCAGAAATAAAAATAATCAAATTATTCTTAACATTAGTGTTCACCGCATGAACACAGATCGTGTAAAAGAATTGAACTATCGCATCGAATAATACATAGAAAAAAATAATTTCGGAACTCGAAACTGGACGAGAAATAGTGGAACCTGGCTCGGATACCGCTGTTGTGTTCTCGGGTTTCTCCAGATCTCCCGCGCAGCGGAAATAAAAATAAAATGGAGATTCGTTCCCATTTCGAAAAATCTAAAAACCAGATTATCAGATAATCAATTCTTACTGTGTGTGGATTTGAATTCGCAACTGTTCGGTTCCATCGGTGCGACACCACAAGCCGCACAAGCGCCCGGCCTCTACCGGAGTCTACGCAATCGTCCTCGCAGTGGATATCCTTACATTCCTCGTTCTTCGCAGCCACGAAACCTACGCCGATCACCGCAACGATCGTCGCACCGCGCGGACGATTTCCTGTCAAACGGAAGTCAGAGAAGCGACGAAGTAGATCCGGGGATCCGGATCTGGCCTGGGGCGCCAGAGAGAGAGAGAAATAGAGGTGGGGGCAGCTAGGGTTAGCAGCAAGTTTGCCTGCTCAGCCCGTTCGCTACATTTTATACTAACTGTGCAGTTTTTCATAAAAATCCCTAGTTTATATAAAACCAACTTATTTATCCATCGCCTTGAGAATCATTTACGTGTGACCCTCTAGGCCTAATTACCAGTCCGGTTAATAGCCCAATAAGCCTAGTAACCCCTTACTAGCTTTATTAATTAATTAATAACTCTTTATTAATTAATTAATCAATCAAATTGATGTCGCACATTGAATTCGACTGGGTCTCCGATTACGTTGGGTGCCAAACAACACCGCATGAACCCGGAAGGTATCGGGGTTAAGCAACCCATTCTTGGAACCTTCCCGCCGACAGTTACCACGTGGATATAATCCTTCATTCGTACAATGCTCTCGAGTCAACTCAAGATATGGCGTGCTGTTAAACCCTAACTGGTCAACTCACTTGGATTGGACGTCACTGATAAATATCGGAAAATTCCTTTTCCGATATTATCGTCCGTCCTGGCCAGAGACTTCCACGCATCCTTCCTAGAGCATTCTCTCTCTAAGTATCGAGAGAGAATGATTCCTTATTGACAGACAATTCCCTTCAACGGTATTCTACTGTATCCGATCTTTGGCTGTTTAGAATCATGTGGTTAGAGATTCATAAACCAAGGTCAAAGAACAGAAGTCCACTGACAATGGGTCCTTGGTGTCTCAGGTTCGACGACCATCCGCGCAACTGCGACAATAGAATCGAGCTGGTTGACAGTGAGGTGTGAGTGCTCAAATTGGGTGTGTGATTATCGTGAAAAATTATGTTGCTTAAGTGAAAAATAAACATATTAAAAAGAAACTAGGTGAATGTGATCGCCAGAAACTTTTAACTAAAAAGTTCCAAAAGAAGAAAGTTTGATCGCCTACCTGTTTGGATGTGGGAGATGTTGAGTTCTTGATTCCCCTCCTTCAGTCGGCTGAAGAAAGAGAGCCATTTCTATCTTTGTTCATGCTTTGGCTGCTTACTGGGCTTTGAGGATCATCCAGATTCCTTGTTGTTCGTTGTTGATTCCCTCCTCTTGTTCTTCCTTTGTACCTTGTAAGAAAATGGAAAGCAATGAAGAACGATGAGGACTCAAGCAGGAATAGTATCCATTCCAGAATAAATTTTAAACATGCAACGAAACAAATGAACTCACTTGTTGGGTGGTCTTTTAAACCCCTCAAAATATGGATTGGAAAAGAATGCTGGTGAGTGTGTGTTGCATGGAGTGATGTGATGAAAATGTGAGGCTAATGTGATGAAAAATGTGAGAAGGATGCATAAATTAAATTAAGAGCTAAGTTGGATGGCCCCTGGAAAGACTTGGTCTCGGATGGATCTTGAATGGACGAAGAACGGATGAAGACTCATGGGAGTAGCAGCACTTCGATCCTTCAGCGTTTGGACGTCGTCTTCAAGATTCCTTTGCTCAATTATCTCTCAATTATCACTCTTACTAAAATCACTATCACTCAGATCAACATCACTAGGATCACTCACAATCACTAACTTTTCACTGACCAAGGAGCTGTGTATTTATAGATTTTTACATCTGCGGTTATTAATGGATTTACATGAAGAAATTTTGAAGTTTATCCAGCTTAACAAACAGATAAACAAAGATTAATTCATCATTATCTGTAATCATCTAAAACGCGTCACCCATGGGAGACGCCTTTTATCTAATTAAGATAAGGATAAACATCCGGAAAAAGTTCATTATTATCTGTAATTATCTAAAACGCGTCGCCATGTGGAGACGCCTTTTAGACTAATTAACATAAGGATAAACATCCGGAAAAAGAGATAGAAACAACTTAGGAAACCTAAATTGCGTCGTGTCTGGAAGACGTCTTTTAACTAATTAATCAATTAATTAAAATTCAAATTCAAATATCAAATTAGGAATAAACTCTAAATGGCGTCTACACATGTCGACGTCTTTTAGACTTCTTTATATTTTAATTAAAATTTGAGTTAAAATTAATTTAATTAATTAACTTAAATTATGTCTTTTTGACCCGATACTATTTAGATAATTAATTCAGAAAGATTAATAAAAATTAACCAATGATTAAATATCAAACCATTCTGAGGCATTATTATATGATATGAAATTTACTTAAAATGATGTCAAAATTAGCGTGTCTACAGCTGCCTCATCTTGGCATCGTCTTTGCAAGGGAGTGAAATGAAATGGAATGTACTGAAAAGGCGATGCCAAGGTGTGATGAGATACGCTCTTAACATCACGTGATTGGAATTTTTCTCAAGATCATCAATGAAGATAACTCAAGGAAATCAATGGAATCAATCCTGTCTGGATGAGGTAGACAAGGAAATAAAATAAGGTCGATCAACCTCCACTGAGTGGGAAGTACCCCAGGTCATAGACACTGCAGGTTTCATCATGGGGAGCGATTGCCAGCCAATGTGGACGTGCTGCAGCCATGATGGATCTTAAAAGAAAACAAGAAATATTAGATAAAGAGTCCAAGAAAGGATAGAATTTTAAGGATATCTTCAAGCGAATCTCAAAGATAATCAAGATACTCAATTCAGAATAGAATATTTCATATAATGTTAGAATTATTTGATCAATGGTATGAAATTTAATCAATAATTAATTCTTATCACAATTATATCAAAGTCCTACATGATGCATGCTGGGCTAAAAGAAAAATATAAAGTCAAATAAAATATAAATTAATCAAGGATAATATTGTTAAATTGTCATTAATGAGTCAAGATACCAATTCTTGCAATTCAGTGCTAAGCCGAAGCTCGTTTATCCACGCACCGTTTCGCAAAAGTGGAACCATTGTCCTCACTAATTAACAATCCAACGGCCTATCCGTGCGATTAAGAATTCTATGGAATTGTTTTTGTTATAAGGGAACTCAAATTTCAGTTTCATCAAAATCATAAGGTCCTTGATATAATCTAATAAATATTTAACATATAGTAATGATGATGCAAATTAATTACATGAAAGAATACAAGGGATAGAGATAACCGTCTTTTTAGCCACGGTCGGGACTCATAAACTCCCACAGTGGGATCTTGTTGATATTTTCCAGCTTCATTTGGGTTTTCTGAATTACCTGCACTAAAAAATCATTAGTAACTTCAAACAAGGATCATAATATGGATAATCATTGGATTTCAGGTAAAATAGCAGAGAAGCCTGAAATACGTCGTGTCGCGCCGACGCCCATCAGTCACCTAAACCGCGTCACTGTTCAACGACGCCTTTTCAGTCGCAGAAACAGGTTCTGGCTGATTCCCACCCGGATTCCAACTCTTCCCATGCTCATCCCTTTTCCAATCCGGAAAAGTCTTCCTAAGATCGCAATTCCTTCTATATAAACTCCATTAACTTGTTTCAACACCATCCTACCACAATCTAGAGATCAAAGTTAGAGTTTTTCTTTAAATTTGCAAGGGATTTCCAAGGTTACTAGGTTTCAAGAAGGAGAAGCTCGAAAACAAGATGAGTTCTTCAAGCAAGAGGATGAAGAGGACGCTGGAGAAGCTCTCCGACGTGGAGAATCACCTTAGTGCGAGAGATCCTAACCTCCAAGTAAGTCGAATCATCAATCCTTCTTCTTCAATTGCCTCTTTTTCCCCATGTTCTTCATGTTTTCCTCAAGTTCTTCAATTGATCTTTTCTTCTATCTTTCCAAGCATACCCTATGTTTCCCAGTCCAAGGAGATTCACCTCCCTCACTTGGATTCGCAAACTTGCTAAGAGTACCAAACTCTCCATGCAAACCTTTACCTCCAAGTGGAATCTCCAAGGCTTAGTAGTCCATGCTAAGCACTACAAGAGCCCAAACGTGGATTGGGCGGCCATGGGTGCTTTAATTGAGCAATGGCATCCCCAAACCCATACCTTTCTTTTCCCTCAGTTCGAGTGCACTATCCTTCTAGAGGAGGCCGAGCTTTTATTGGGTCTTCCAAAAATCAAGAATAAGATGGCCTTGATGAAGGAAAAGATCACCGGCCAACAACTGTTGATGACGATCATGAAGGACCCCACAGAGGTAAAAGGGTGCCTTACCAAGAAATGGATCAATCTCGCGAAGCTCGCAGAATGGACTTTGTACGACATTGATGACCTGAGGGAGGATGAAGCTGAAGACGTGACGAAAGCTTTCGTCACGTGCCTTGCCGAGGCTCTATTCTTTCCCGCGCAAGACAACATCCTTGAAGATGATCAAGTCAACGCGATATGTGCAATCTTTGAGGGAAAATCCATTGGCACTGCGATCCTGGCTTATCTCTACAGTGGGCTCTCTGCGGCGTCCACAGGTCAACCTCCTTATAGGTGCATGCTGCTCTTCGCTTTATGGGTCGAGTTGCACTTTAAATTTTAATATCACACGAGGATGTCAGCAAGACCGTCTCAGATCTATCAGAATTGCCCGATCTTCCACATTTCAAACATCGTGAAATTCAACGAGAGGATGATCAATCGAGTACCAAAGCTCAAGACCCGAGCTGACTGGAGAGAGTATCTGAGATGCATGTCATCCAACGGGTTTGACCCTTCTCAACTTGCACTCGTTGGAAAGCCCATCCGAGTACGCCATACAGCGGGAGCAGAACTTAAACTGATTGGGGCTACTGAGTTCCTGTTGTACAACCCTCATCGATGCTTTCCTCAACTCAGCCTGCCTTGTTATGAATTCCCCAAGTTCTCCCATACATCTTCAATCAAGAGACGTGCTCTGGAATTTGATGAAGACTGCGAAGCTACAGAACTTATTGCCACTTTATGGAATATTAGCTTCAGTCATCATGTAAAATCCTCTAAAAATAGAGATAGAGGATTAAAAGTTGCATACATACTAGCACTTCGGAAATTTCTTCCTTGAGTGTTATATTTTCTTTTCTTGCCTTGATGTAATAAAGAATTTTGCTTCAATAAAGAATCGTCTTTTTATGTCTTGAAATCCTTCCTTAATCTCCTGTGATTTGTCCACGATTTTTCCTTTAATAAAAACTTGATTTTTTCCTTAAAATATGATAGTTCAAGTTCCTTTAATGCAAAACGCGTCCACTCAGAAAGACGCCTTTCAACCATAATTCATTTTTCAAAAATCAGCCATTAATCCTTAAAATCCCGAATTAAGCTTAAAACACGTCCACATGAGTAGACGCCTTTTCAATTCTCTCTCTTACTTTTTCCAGAACTTCGCCATTAATTCTGCGATTAATCCACTGAAACGTGTCTTGATATGTGGACGCCTTTCATCATCATGCCTTGTACTGTTCTGACCATAATTGGCGGTAACCTGAAACCCGTTGCCCTGTCAAAACGCCTTTCACTCAATTTCAAACAGCTGGTCTTGCCGCCTCAATTTATGCGCCCTGAATCGCGTCGCTATACCCAGACGTGTTTTAAACTTCTCTAACAGAACCCGCGGAGACCCCCCTTTCTTCCTCACTCTTCCTCTTCCTTTCTCTCTCCTCGAGCTCCGGTGATCACATCTCCGACCATCTTTCTCTCTTTCCCTCGCAAAACTCTCTCTCTCAAGTCTATGGAGCGTGGGGAAGGATCCCGCAAGGCCAAGGCGATGGTGAAGTGCCGTCGGACCTCGGCGAGGGATGAAGAAAGGGTACCGGCCGAGCTCGCCGCGGTGGAGGCCTTCTTGGAGGAGGAGGAGGCTCCTCCGGCACCCATGGCTGTGGAAGGAGGGGAGGGTGACCTCCACCTGGTAAGTTCACTGTGATTTGAATGGAATGGAAGAAAGGGGGAGGAAAGGGGTTCTCGGAAAGAACCCAGAATCGGGCTTGAACGGCATCTAGACCAGGTGACGCCTTTCAAACGGCGTCGCCCTGGTCCGACGCCATTCAGGAGAAATTCCAAATTTTTAAATGGACAGAAAATCAACTTGAATGGCGTCAGGACTGGTGGACGCCTTTCAATAGGCGTCCATGTGACTCGACGCCTTTCAATTCAGAAATATTTTATCTGTTTTTATGTTCATTAACTGATGAAATTCCTTGTTTTCATTTGCAGGGGACGATGAGAGAGAGGATTTCATGGGACTTAGTTATAGGTGCATACCGGGGATTCCCGGATTTCCAGAAGGCGCGCCTGCGCCAGATGGGGTTCGGCGAGATCCTCGAGATCGAGCCATTTTGGCTCGATTTGGTCTTTCTGCAGGCGCTGCGGGAGAGGTGGCATGCGGAAAGCAGGGCTTTCCTAATGCCTTGGGGACATATGATCCCCACCTTAGAGGATGTGGCCAGGATCACTGGCCTCAGGGTAGAGGGCCGACCGGTAAGCAGGGTGACCTACCCCAACTATCAGGGATTGGCAGAGGCCCTACTAGGCATAGAGGTGTCTAGCCTAGGTAGGGAGTCTACGATGGTCCCTAAGATAGAAGTAGAGGCCGCCTTAGGACTAGATGAGCCCCGGCGTCGGTCAGACGAGACCTGGGAGGAGTTTAGGAGTAACCTAGCAGAGTCTTCCTCTTCCGTATACTGTAGCGACCCTAGTCAGGAGGAGGAGGTAGATAGGCAGTTGAGGGTTTTTCTAGTCTTTTTCTTTGGGCGGTTGCTATTTGGTACGAAGGGCGACCACATTCATTGTAGATTCCTTTATTTGTTAGATGACTTAGATAGCCTTTATGAGTATGCATGGGGTGCGGCCCTTCTGGTCCACCTGTTCGCCGACTTGTCCGCGGTCACGCCCGACCGTGAGACCACCATCAGCGGCTTCTTGCCATTCCTTCTTGTATTAACTTGTCTTATTATTTGTTTATAATATGTAATGTGATATGATGTGATGATTTCTAACTTATATGTTCATGTATGCAGGTTTGGAGTTACCACTACTTCCCGCTCGGCCGAGCGCGGATAGTACGACTCGGTGCCGTCCCATTAGCCTGCCGCTGGCAGCCAATAGTGGACACGGCACCACAGCATCACCAGCTGACGGCCCTCCGCCGTTAGTTCCTTGATTATCTCGAGCTTTTGGTGAGTTTTTAATTTGTTCAATTTTGTTCATTAAATGCAATCTTTCGTTTATTGAATGCAAATTATTTATATGAATGCATCTAACCTGTATGCAGGTGATCTGGCACCCCTACGTTGGTACGGGCGAGGAGGCTCAGCTGTAGGTGACGGCTAGCCAGAGGAGGTTCGGCAGGCAGATGTGGCTGCACTGCCTGAACGAAATCGAACCCCTCCGCCTTCGGCTCGTGATGAGGACGCTGGGCTTCCACCAGGAATGGATCGACGAGGAGGTCCCGGAGGGCGTCGGAAGGAGCATGAGGGGCAAGCAAGCCCTCACCGATTGGCGTGCCAAGTTCACGGAGCAATACGAGGACTGGCACCGCCGCGGCGTTAGAGTGGAGTCCCGGGCGGAGAGCAGCGAGGCGTATCTCCAGCAGTACCGGGCCCACTACGCCGATCAACTTTGGCTCTTCCGACCACTCGATGTAAGTATGATTTATGCGTCTTTCGTTTTATTATTATCTTAATTTATATTTGTGAATGAATGTATGTATGTGATATGAAGGATGCGCGAGATGCGGTCATCGTTGACCTCCGGGCCCGCCTACATGATGCGGAGGCCCAGCTGGAGCAGGTCCCGAAGGAACTCTTCGACCTGGTATGTATGAATGAATATTTTAATTAATTTGTTTTGACAATTAGCCACTGATGTTGTCTTTTGGTGCAGCGAGCCGTCTACACCCAAGCGGCTCCTCTTACGTACGGAGCATCATCCTCCTCATACTCTGCCACTCATGAGGCTGCTCTGGCCGACCTCCAGGGCCAGCTCGCCTCCGCCATTCACCGAGCTTCCCTCGCAGAGGAGGACCGTGCCGCTCGAGTAAGTCCTATTATTTCCTTTGATTTCTGAACTTGATTTTGATTGCTTGATTGCCTTGGACTAACCATGACTTCTCCTGCAAGTTGCTGAGCTTCAGGAGGCCCTTTAGAGGGCTGAAGTGGAGCTGGAGCATTCTCGTGCAGCGGCTACTCGTGCCGAGGCTGATGCTCCGCGTATTAGAGCTTTGGAGGAGCAGCTGGCACGCCTCTCCAACGACGATCTCCCTCGTGAGCTGACGCGCCTCCAGATCCGTCTGGAGATGCTTACCGAGGACCGAGAACGGAAGCGGCAGGAGCGGCAGCGAGTGGATGTCGAGGTGACTTCCCTCCGGGTCCAGCTTGGCGTTGTAGAGCACGAGCGACGCAGCGTAGAGGAGCGTTCCCGACGTGCCCGCCAGCGAGTGCAGGAAAGAGGGCACGGAAGTGCATTCACTGCGAGTGTGGCCATATCATCAAGCCAAGCTGGTCGGAGTCTATGGGACCACCACCTCTTAGAGCTCCACCGCTAGACACCCAGGATGAGGCTTAGAGCCAAATGGATGAAGGGGCTGGGGAGAGTCAGCCTTGAGGGCTATATGTATTTTCCTTTCTTTTGGTGTATCATGTACATAACACTTTTGATATATATATGAAATTTTTGGCCTTCAACCTCGTACCTCGCGTGTTTGTGTGAATTCTTTAGTTTTCGTTCCTATACCTTGTACATTACTTAACAAACAGGTTAAGTATCTATTTAGGCTTAACCCCTTGCTCAGTCAAGTAACTGATCAATCAATCTTTTTCTTGGCAAAAGGGTCAAGGGGTATAGCCTTTATTAACAAAGGTAATCAAACTGTAAGCAAAGTGCAACATGCAAGTAGACAGATGCTCACTGAAAATAAAAGGAATAAAGCATACCAGATGCAATAAGCAGATGCTAATTGAAATATTTTTTTTTTTTTGAAGTTTTGAAATTTTCATTTTGTTTGGATTTTTGGAATATGTATTTTTTTTGGATTTTCGAAATATGTACTTTTTTTGGATTTTGGAAATATGTGCCTTTTTTTGGATTTTGAAATATGTGCCTTTTTTGGATTTTGAAATATGTACTTTTTTTGGATTTTGAAATATGTTGTAAACTAAAAGACCAGCATGGTACTCTGATCAAAAGGTCATATTCATTTATTAACTTAATTCCCAAATTGTTCTTCAATAATCTAACTTAAACCCATCGTGCTTGAATTTGTGTTTCCATTCGTGATCCCATTTGATGATTTGTTCCTTAGTCAATCTAGGTCGTTCCTTAAGTTTGGAGTACGCCTCTTCAGAAAGAAAGGAAGAATTGGTTTAGAAAGCCCACGAGAAGGTTCCGGAGACCTAAAAAGATGTTCCTTTCCTACCCTAATATCCGTTGGGGTTCGATCATTTTCTTTCCGTGGTATTTATCGACCTTGCGTCCCCTTTTATTTCATTTCACGGCCTTGATGTAACGTTTGTAATGTAATGGCCTTTTGATTTGACATTTGACTTTTGCCTTTTGCTTTTGCTTTTCTAGGATTTTTTTTCTTGGGACGGATCTCCCCCTTTTTTTTTTTATGATGGCCTCCTACTAAGATGGCGGGTATTCTTGGTAGTCTATTCTAAGACTCGTTCCGACATCATGGGCCGAGTGTAAAAGCAGAATTTTTATTTGAAAAGAATGATTTGCACTTTACACTTTCAGTCAAGCTTTCGGTATTCCTTAGGACTTGGCATCTCTTGTTACTCACGAATCAAACGTGTTAGTGCGTGCAGTAATGTGTTTGGAATTAAATTATCCAGACTGATAAAGGAATTTGAGTTTCTAAATTTTCTGATTTCACTGGTCTTTGTACCATGCTGATCAACTCTTTAACCTAAGGGTAGTATTTCTTGAGATACAGACCATTCCAGGGGTGAGTTAACTCTTTCCCTTTTGCATTAACTAGACAGTAAGCGTTACCAGGAAAAGCATGTGATACAACATATGGTCCTTCCCAATTGGGTTGGAGCTTAGAACGCGGACCACCAGGTTTTACAAAAATCCTTTTGATGACCATTTCACCGACTTTGAATTTACGTTCGATGACTTTCTTTTGGTAAAAACGTGCTAGTCTATTTTGATAAACTCTTGCATGATTAGCCGCTGACCATCTTTTCTCGTCTAAGAGTTCCAATTGAGCAAGTAGTGCTGAACAGTGTTCATCAATGGAAAATTCCTTATTCAATTGTACTCTTAATGACGGTACAAGGATCTCGTATGGAACTACCGCCTCCATTCCAAATGTTAAGGAATAAGGAGTCTGCCCGGTGGGCGTGCGGATTGAAGTTCGGTAGGCCCATAAAGCCTCAACCAACTTTTCTGGCCAGTCTGTAAATTTGTTAGACTTGCACGTCTTTTTCATGATTTTTATCAAAGTCTTATTAGTTGCCTCTGCTTGGCCATTGCCTTGCGGATAATAGGGAGACGAATGATGCAATGCAATTTAATACCTGTTGCAGAGGTCTTTCAGTTCTTGTGACACGAACTGAGGTCCATTGTCGGTGACGATGGTGCTTGGAATTCCAAATCTGGTGATGATGTTCTTCACGATGAACTTGCAGACGGTTGATGCTTTGACTTCCGTGTATGCTTCAGCTTCTGCCCACTTGGTGAAGTATTCCGTTGCCGTGAGGATGAAATACTTCTGCTTAATGCCGGAATCAGGATTACCAAGGGGTCCAATGATATCGAAAGCCCACATGGAGAAAGGCTATAGGGAGGAAACATGGTAGAGTGAAGATGCAGGAGAATGAATTTTATCGGCGTGAAGTTGACACTTAGCATACCTACGGACATATCCTACACAATCTTCTTCCATGGTTGGCCAATAGAATCCTTGTCTAAGGATTTTCTTTGCTAACATTTGTCCATTAACATGGCCACCACAAACTCTAGCATGAGCTCCTTCCATAACCTTCCAAAGCTCATCTTCGTCTAAACATCTCAGAAGGACTCCATCAAAATCTCTTTTGTATAGTGCTCCTCCAACTAGGGTGTTTCTTTGAGCAACTCTCCTGATAGCTCTTTTCTCCTCAGCCGTGGCTTCTTCCGGATATGATTGATCTTCACAATACTTGGCAATTTCATAGTACCATGGCTTATATTCATCATCCATCTCTTCTAACAGCTCCATTAGCATAATTTCTCTCTTTTCCACAATATCTCCATCTCTGACTTTCTTCAGCAGCTTCTCCTTAGTTCTAAGGAATGAAGGTTCTTTCACGGCAGGTGAAAGATGCCTATGAACGATGATTGATTCGGATTGTCTGCTGATTGGAAAATCAAGAGAGGATGCAAGTGAGGCTAGAGCGTCAGCTAAGATGTTCTGATTCCTAGGAACATGGACAAAGATCAATTTCGTGAAAAGCTTAGCATAAGCAGAAGTAAGTTCTTGGTAAGACTTGAGTTTGGGATCAAGAGTTCGATACTTGGTTAACACCTGGCGAAGAATCAATTGGCTATCACCCACAATCCTGAGTTTGGTGGAACCATGGGAATGAGCAGCCTCGAGGCCAGCAAAGAGTGCCTCGTATTCAGCTATATTGTTGGTAACTGAAAAGTCAAGCTGAAAGGCTTGTGGAATGGTGACACCTTCTGGTGATAACAGAACAATGCCGATCCCCTTTCCATGGGAATTCAGAGCTCCGTCAAAATGCAGAGTCCACATATCATCTCTGATTTGGTCTATGGACATCAGTTCCTCATCCGAAAACTCCGATTGGACTGGATCAAAATGGGGAAGGGGGTGATGAGCGAGATGTTATGCTATGGCATAGCCTTTGATCGCTTTCTGCTGAATGTAAGTGATATCGAATTGAGATAGAAAGCTTTGCCATCGCGCTAACCTATCAGTAAGAACAGATTTCTCCAGAAGAAACTTGATTGGATTCATCCTAACGATGAGGTGGACTTCGTGGGCTAAAAAATAATGCCTCAATTTTTGAACAACCCAGACCAATGCGACGCATGTTTTCTCTATCGCTATGTATCTTTGCTCAGCGGGGTTGAGAAGTTTAGAGAGATAGTAGGCTGCCCTCTCCTTTCCTTCTTCATCCTCTTGTGCTAGGACAGCCCCCACTGCATCATCCATGACAGAAATGTAAAGTATCAATGGTTTGCTTGGAGATGGTGGTCTCAAAATAGGAGGACTTGCCAAATAATTCTTTAATCCTTCGAATGCCTCCTGACACTTATCGTCCCAATCGAATTTGACTCCCGGCTTAGTAAGCTCGTAGAACGGCTTACACCTTTGTGAGTGCTGGGAGACGAAATGATGAATAAATTGCAACCTCCCGATTAATCCTCTTAACTATTTCAAGTTCTTAGGAGGTGGCATCTCTTTGATCGCCTTCGCCTTGTTGGGATCAATCTCAATTCCCCGTTTACTGACAATGAATCCAAGCAATTTCCCTGATGATACCCCGAATACGTATTTCTTGGGGTTCATCTTTAACTGATATTCCCTTGATCTTTCTAACACTCTTGCTAAAACTTTGGCATGCTCAGCCTTAGTCTTAGATTTTACCAACAAGTCATCCACATACACTTCTAGATCAATATGCATCATATCGTGAAATATTGCCATCATAGCCCTCTGATAAGTGGCTCCAGCATTCTTTAGTCCAAAAGGCATGACGACATAGCAATATGTTCCCCAAGGTGTAGTGAATGATGTCTTTTCCTAATCTTCTTCTGCCAATTTAATCTGATTGTATCCTGAAAATCCATCCATAAATGATAAAGTTTCATAGCCAGTAGTATTATCGATGAGTACATCAATGTGAGGCAATGGAAAATCATCCTTAGGACACGCCCGGTTCAAATCTCGGAAGTCAATACAAATTCTGACCCTCCCACCTTTCTTCATAACTGGGACTATGTTGGCCACCCATTGCGGATAGAGGACAACTCTAATGAATTTGGCTTTATGTAATTTGTCGACCTCTTCCTTCATTTTCAAAGCCATTTGTGAGTTGAATCGCCTTAGCTTATGTTTAATCGGGCTAGCTCCGTCCTTTAATGTCAACTTGTGTTCCACTAAGGATGAGTCTAACCCTGGCATATCCTCATAACTCCAGGTGAAAGTGTCCTTATAGTCCTTAAGAACTTGTACCATTGCCTTCTCATCCTCTTCAGAAAGATTCTTGCTGACGAGGACAACCTTAGGTTCGTCTTCAGTCCCTAAATTAATTTCTTTGGTGGGCTCTTCTACGGCAGCTAGGAGTTCATCGAATCTTTTTACTCTACTAGCGTATGCCTCAGCCCGTCCTCGTCATATTCCTCATCTTCAACAATGGGGTCTTTTTCATGTATCAACTCATACACCCCATATCCATCATTGACTGACTCATCGTCCATACAATCTTCTGGCATCTGAATAGGATTCTTTAATAGCTAAGGGATCATAGAGCAAGAAAGGCATTTATTAGCTAAATCCTGGAGGTATCTATCTGGAATTCGTCTACCTTAGACTTTCTAGACTTCCTAACCTAACTAACCTGCCTAGAGCTAGACTCCCTAACTTCGCTAAACTACTTTTCCTGACCTAATGAGGATGAAGTAGAATGAAAATTATGAGATACAGGCGGAAATACAGGAGAATCCTCCCGAAGGGAGGGGCAGAGTAGATCTAGAAGAGAATCTTGACCGAAAGACCCGCTCGATGGGGTACAATGGGACAAGTAGGAAGTTTCCTCAACGAGGATCTGAGAGAAATTTGTTGCCAAATTGGCGTTTTTTTTTTGATAAAAGAAGAATTAAATATAAAACAAGAATGAAGATGAATAAGAGGAGAATGGGATGAAGGAAGTGGCACCAAGGCCAAAGGATTTGGGGGATCATACAGCAATATGTCCCAGATTAAATCATAAATCCTCTCTGGATCGAGAGGAGGTTGTAGAATAAAGTCCCGTAGGGACAGAGTAATCATGACGGGCGAAGCCCATGGAATATCCTCAGTAATGACCCGCGACTAACTCGGGGTCAGGAGCAAAGTGTGGAACAAGGTGTGAAGCATGAAAATATGAGAAGGATAAGTCCCCCTCCAGAGCAGATCCATAGTATAGCCAGCTTCATAGGGGTCATCTGGCTCCCCTTCATCAGTCTCCTCAGATAGCAGTATTCTCTTGTCAAAAATGGCACCAGGCCCTCCAATCAATTCATCTATTTGTGGCGGCTACTTAGATTCTGCAGGATCGAGAAACAACCTATTTAGCGCGATATAAAGATCCCATAAATCGAACCACATGTACCATTCACATTTAGGGTCTTGGAATTTCCTCCTCTTCATCGGCCGCAGAGCCTCCAAGGACTGGTACGTGAACAGCTCTGAACAATGTCTAGCCAAGTCTCTTCCATATATATCATGGAGGTCGAAACATGAAGTAATGACCACCGTGTGTTGTCACGACTGATTACGGGTCCTTTGACAAAATGAGTGTATAGAGTCCATGTTAAGGGGTCCCGGCCTTCTTTGCATGGTGTAGACATTGTCTCCCATACTTTCTGGCCGTCTTCATTCTCCCCCTGCTTCATTTTTCTCGGCCTATAGCCCAGGCCATTTCCAGGTATCCTTCGGTTGTCTTTGACGGGAGTGGTCCTGCCTTGTAACTGTATGTCCAGGCCTTTTCCAGGCTGATAGCTACTCTTCATCATTATTTTCCATCCAGGGGTACTCATGCACTTCCCCCTCTTTATGGCATTTAGTGGATAAGGAGTAAGAGTGGCGGCCTTTAAAGGATCAGCCACTGGATAGTAGACTTGTAATACCGATAGAAAAGGTTGTCGACCAGGTGAAGGAGTGGGCTTGATATTCAGAGAGTGAGCAGCAGCAAGGATTGGCATGCTCGTAACTTTGATGATTCGTCCTTTGTAGGAAAATTTGAGGCATTGATAATTTGTAGAGGGAATCGCCTCGAGGGTTTTTATATAAGGACGACCCAAAATGGCATTCAGAGAAGGATCGATTTCCAAAATATGGAATTCGACCTCGGCATGACATACAGGGCCTAGCTCCACCTTCAAATAGACCATTCCCAAAGGGGAACGAGTGGAATTATCATATGCCGTCACAGAGATAGGGCTAGGCAGCCATTTTTCCTTGGGCACGCCGCACAATTCCAGGGTCTTTGGAGGTAAAACATTGATCAAAGCCCCTGTGTCAACCAGACATGCATCTACGGCCTTCTTGCAGATGTTGACTGTGATACTTAGAGCCATGCTTCTGGCTGCTGGCGGTGCTAGTTCTGAGACATGGAATGAGATAGAGGGCTGATCCCCCTGAGGAACTAATAGTGCTGCGGCAATTTTCTCTACCGGCACGTCTTCGTTGACCATTACTTTTTGTAAATACTCCATCAGAGCCTCTTGATGGGTCTTTGATCTTTTTATTAGTTCAAGCATAGAGATTCGTACCGGTGTTCGGTCCAGATGTTTCAACAAATCATATTGAGTGCCTGGTGCACTCTCATCATGGTGTGCTTCCTCCGACAGCTGTGATGGGCCGTCTCTGACTGTTGACTGAGGAAAGACTTTATTGAAAATCCTCCCACTCCGGAGCGCATGTTCCTCAGTTGTGGAAGGGCCGGGTGACAACTTGAGCACCGCAGGGTTAATGGATGGTGTGGAGTGTTGGTATACAGGTGATGGCGTTGGGTTAGTCAGTGGTGGCGTAGTACGGATGAGAGGCTTAGATGGTTGGATGGTGGAAGGGTAAGTGGTTGGTGCGGATGAAGTGGGGAATGGCATGTGCAGTAGGGGTTTAGATGGCTGGATGGGATTTGGGTAAGCGGTAGTGGTAGTAGGGAATGGTACGCGAAGTAGTGGTTTGGATGGTATGAGGGGTGCGTAATTGGCCTGTGGGGGGTTGTTTAATGGAGGTGTAGTGGCGTGGGGTGTAATGGGTTTGAGGAAAGTGGGCGGTGGTAATGGGTTAGTGGGTGCGGGTGAGTGATATGCGGGTGCGGGTATAGGGGTGATGGTAATGGGCTGTGGTCTAGGTATATGGATGGTGCGGCGTGGTGGTTGTTCTACGGTGCTTGGAGTGTGACCCGTTGAATAAATAGAGGAAGAATCCTCTATCTTCCACTGTTGCCCTCGATTAGCCTCAGACCGGCTATTTGTCAAAATAGGGGCAACTTGGTTATGATTTTGGAGCTCCGGAAGTGGGTTTTGCACTATACCCATGTTTGGCGGCGCTGCTGCCTATACTGGTGCTCTTGGTTGTTGTTGTTGCTGTTGTTGTGGTGGTCTCCTCGCCTTCAAGGCGGATATGTAGTTCTTCATCTCTTCCCAGTCTATGCCTCCCTGCTCGTTGAGATCATGGATATAATCTTGGAATTGGAAGCAGGTGTCTATGGTGTATCCAGGTTGTCTGTTGAAGTAACAATACCTGGAAGTATCGGCATTTTTGGGCCAGATTGCCTTTTCTCTTGGCAAGACCAAGGCATTGGCTGCCATTAAAGCACTAAAAATGTCCGATAAGGACTCCGGAAGGACTGGGTATTCTGCCCTCTTCGGGCCTGGGGGTCTTCTCTGCTGGTTGTAATCAGCAAGAGGAGGGACATTGTGATATGCCGGCGGTGCGCGCGGCTGGTATTGCTGCTGTTGCTAATATTGCTGTGGTGGGGGCTGATACTGTAATTGCCGTTGCGGCTGTTGCTGTGGCTGCTGTTGCTGTTGCTGGTTCGGCTGCTGAGGCCGTTGATACTGGGGTTGCTGATACTGTGGGTTTGGCTGTTGTGGCCATTGGTACTGTGGTTGCTGACTCCTCACAAATTGGGACGGGTTATTATTCACACTGCTAACCTGCTCATGAGAGAGCGTGCCCTTAGTAGTTGGACATGTGCTAGGGGAATTTGGCACTGCAGGCTTCCGAGATGGAGGCCTGCTAGGTCGGTGAGGATCGAAGATGCTAGAAAACGTAGCATCTTTGAAAGCATTCTGACAGTACCGCGCTCTTTCATAGAGCTCTGCCATGCTGGTCAGGTTGTTCAGGGAGAGGACGAGTTTGAATTGAGGCGTAGCATTGGAAATTAGCATCTTTACTTGCTCCGACTCAGACAAGTGATCTTTCACTTTTTCTGCCATACCCCTCCATCTGTCAGCAAAACTGACGAACTCCTCGTCGGGCTTCATCTTCTCCGCTATCAGGTCAGTAATGGACAGGGAGGAGGCAACTCTATCCTGGTATCGTTGAATGAATTTTCTTGAGACGATACCGTAGTCCTCTACTTCAGCAGGTTCTAAAGAAAAGGACCATTCGAGGGCTGGTCCCTCTAAAGATCTCTTGAACAAAAATGCCAACGACCTCTTGTCGTTTTGCTAGAAAGATGACTCGTACATAAACTCCTTCAAGTGAGTGAAGGGGTTACCAGTACCATTGTACTTTCGGTACATTGGCATCTCAGAAGGTGGCAGATGGAACACATGCAGGCTTGGTAAGTTAATCTCTGGTGCAGCTTTGACCCCCATCATCTTCTAGAGGTTGTTGAATTGTTCGTCCATACGCTCCATCTTTGCCAGCAACGCTTGCGTTGTTGGATCAACCTGGGGAGGAGGGGGAGGTGGAGGTGCATGATAGGCATGTTGCCTATAATATGCAGGACAAGGAGGACAATAGAGTGGAGGTCCGGCAGAGCTTCTGCCATGCCCGAGGGCATTTTGGTAAGCAGGAGTCAGTGGCCTGACCGATTGCCTAAAAGAGGAAAGTTGTGGCCCAGTTGGCCGAGAAGCTGAGATGTGAAGGCCTTCCATGGCCTGGTGAATGAAGGAAGGAGGATGAGGAGGTTGTTGAGGAATGGCAGGGGGAGCCGCAGGGTTCGGCTCAGCAGACTGCATGGGAGTCTTTCCCTTCAAAATAGACTGGATCGCCTCGAACTGCTGAGGATCCAGACGGGAGGCAAGAACTCCCAAAGCATTCACAAGATCCTAGGGATCGGAAGACGAGGGATCATTTGGATTCATGTCTCCCTCGAAAATAGGGTTAGGAACCGCATGCACATGCGGAGGAAGATCAGGATATTGATCGTGAGCACAATGAAGAGGGGTTGGGACATTCCCCTCATATTGAACTGGACAAGGGTGAGAATTACGGGAGGCATCAGCATCTCCCCCGCTTTCAAAATGGTAATCAGAGTCACGAGGGGCATTAGCATCTCCCTCGTAGTTGACTATGGTATCTGGAGCCATGCTTAAATCCCTACCTGATCGAAGTAGCATGATGTTAGATTTTTTTTTGTTTTCAGAGATTGACAGACAAGTTGAATAGAGATTAAGCAAACAAGTGGATGTTTAACGTTATTTTAGGATTCCTTATTGGGTTATTTGGATTCAATTAATCACAAATTCACTCAAGAGGTAGGATCCTAGTTTCAGTTCAATGTCCACCGTTATGTTCTATGGCTTTCTTTCACAACGTTATGAAAATCTAACCAGGACTTCAATTGGTACAACCAGCCCGATTAACAAGGAGGAATACCTTTATTTTGGAGACTTACGGAGGTCTTTAACGCCAACCACTCTAGTCTGATCGAGGGACCGACCCAATCAGAGAGAGGTGAAGACGTCAAGAAGAGTGTTCCTAAGAAGAGGAGGGTGTTAGCCTCAGTGCGTATGACATGTAGCCTGGATAGCTTCTAATGCTTAATACATAATGGATAGTAGCACACAGATCAAAAATCTGAGAACTGAAGAAGAAACAAGAAACTGCCTGAATCGCGTCGCTGTTGGTCGACGCTCTTCAAACAGAAACTTATTTTTTCGCAGAAGCTCAGGCAGCAGACAGCAGAGAAAGTTGACTGAAAGGCGTTTGGGTTGGACGACGCTGTATGAAACTCATCGCTGCTCCTGGACGCTTTTCAAGTCACAGATTCAATATTTCAGGAGGAATTTCTAGATCGATTCCCCCTCACAAACAGGATGAAAGCGATAAATAATCAGCGCATGCAAATCTTTTTTTTTATTTCAAATTTTAACAGGATGATTTTATCAAATAAACAACTAAACTATCAATCAATCACACAATCTTTTATCACAGAAACAACTTTTCAACTAATCAAACGGGGAGGGCAAGATCTTGCCACAGGGGTGTGCACGTGGTGCACTTAGGAATAACAACTAAACTAAAAACTCACTGATCGGTGAGGGCGTGTCGAGAGACAGAGGTGGTGCACCATGGGTGCCCGATTGATAACAGCAAGAACAAAGAATTAAAAAGATGGCGAGACCAAGTCCCACCGTGATCGCCAAGAAGCTGTGAGTGCTCAAATTGGGTGTGTGATTATCATGAAAAATTATTTTGTTTAAGTGAAATAAACCTATTAAAAAGAAACTAGGTGAATGTGATCGCCAGAAACTTTTAACTAAAAAGTTCTAAAAGAAGAAAGTTTGATCGCCTACCTGTTTGGATGTGGGAGAAGTTGAGTTCTTGATTCACCTCATTCAGCCGGCAGAAGAAAGAGAGCCCTTTCTATCTTTGTTCTTGCTTTGGCTGCTTACTGGGCTTTGAGGATCATCCAGATTCCTTGTTGTTCGTTGTTGATTCCCTCCTCTTGTTCTTCCTTTGTACCTTGTAAGAAAATGAAAAGCAATGAAGAACGATGAGGACTCAAGCAGGAATAGTATACATTCCAGAAGAAATTTTAAACATGCAACGAAACAAATGAACTCACTTGTTGGGTGGTCTTTTAAACCCCTCAAAATATGGATTGGAAAAGAATGCTGGTGAGTGTGTGTTGCATGGAGTGATGTGATGAAAATGTGAGGCTAATGTGATGAAAAATGTGAGAAGGATGCAGAAATTAAATTAAGAGCTAACCTGGATGGCCCCTGGAAAGCCTTGGTCTCGGATGGATCTTGAATGGACGAAGAATGGATGAAGACTCCTGGGAGTAACAGTACTTCAATCCTTCAGTGTTTGGACGTCGTCTTCAAGATTCCTTTGCTCAATTATCGCTCAATTATCACTCTTACTAAAATCACTATCACTGTCACTATCACTCATATCAACATCACTAGGATCACTCACAATCACTAACTTTTCACTGACCAAGGAGCTGGGTATTTATAGACTTTTACATCCGTGGTTATTAATGGATTTACATGAAGAAATTTTGAAGTTTATTTAGCTTAACAAACAGATAAACACAGATTAATTCATCATTATCTGTAATCATCTAAAACGCGTCACCCATGGGAGACACCTTTTATCTAATTAAGATAAGGATAAACATCTGGGAAAAGTTCATTATTATCTGTAATTATCTAAAATGCGTCGCCATGTGGAAACGCCTTTTAGACTAATTAAGATAAAGATAAACATTCGGAAAAAGAGATAGAAACAACTTAGGAAACCTAAATTGCGTTGTGTCTGGAAGACGTCTTTTAGCTAATTAATCAATTAATTAAAATTTAAATTTAAATATCAAATTAAGAATAAACTCTAAATGGCGTCTACACATGTCGACGTCTTTTAGACTTCTTCATATTTTAATTAAAATTTGAGTTTAAATCAATTTAATTAATTAACTTAAATTATGTCTGTTTGACCCGATACTATTTAGATAATTAATTCATAAAGATTAATAAAAATTAACCAATGATTAAATATCAGACCATTCTGAGGCATTATTATATGATATGAAATTTACTCAAAATAATGTCAAAATTAGCGTGTCTACATGAGGTACAATACCATCCAGCGATTCAGTCGGATCAGTTCAGTGAACTCATTCTCCAATGAGCACCTACAGATTCGCCGTAGTGTCTCCACACAAGTGACTTATGAGATTAGTCACCCTCATCATATGAGCAAGAGTAATATGTACTAGTCTAACCGGATATCCGATGTCCTTCTCGGATATCTTCCGACTAGGAACAATTAAGAATATGTGTGTTTAAGTGATCAGTCTCATTAGTATGATCTCATCATAATCTGATCACTGTCGTACATATTCACGGACTTCATTATGAGATGATAATTAATACGATTTACACACAATGAATATTATGCCATTATATTAATAAATATGAACGAGATTTACATAGTCAGATTGGCTTGTAGGCCACCTAAGACGAACAACACTACCCTAGCAACCTCAGCACACTGTTGTACCAACTCTGGCCCTGTTATCTGCCTCTCGCCAATCTTAGACCAATTCATAGGAGATCGGCACGGCCGCCCGTATAATACATCATATGGTGCCATGCCGATACTAGAATGATAAATGTTGTTGTAAGCAAACTCCACTGTAGACAAGTGCTGCTCCCAAGAACCTCCCCAATCTAGGTAACAAGCCCTGAGCATATCCTCCAATGTCTGAATGGTCCTTTCTGACTGTCCATCAGTCTCTGGATGGTAAGCCGAGCTAAAGGCTAACTACGTACCCAAGGCCTTCTGAAAACTCTTCCAGAACCTAGAAGTGAATCTTGGATCCCGATCTAATACAATGGATAAAGGCACCCCATGTAGAAAGATGATCCGGTCCACGAACAACTTAGCCAACTTACTGACTGACCAGTCCTTTCTAATAGGTAGAAAGTGCGCAGACTTGGTCAATCGATCAACAATGACCCAGATTACATCCCTCCTGCCGGGTGACACGGGTAATCCCATCACAAAGTCCATAGGCAAGTGCTCCCATTTCCACTTCGGGATTGGTAACGGCTGCAACAATCCTCCTGGTCTCTGATGCTCTGCCTTAACTTAGGCACCTTGCCACATAATCAGCTACGTCCTTCTTCATATCAGGCCACCAAAAGTGTCTCCTCAAACAATGATACATCTTAGTCGTTCCGGGATGCACTGCATATCTAGAACTGTGTGCCTCATCCAAGACACTCCTGCACACCTCTTCCTCAGCTGGAACATAGAGTCTGCCTCTAAATCTGACCGTGCCATCACTCCACAACTCAACCTCTGGTATCTGGTGAATTTGTGGTAACTCTGCATCCGCCCTCTGAGCCTTAATCACTGCATGGTACATCGCTGGCCTCACAGTCAAGCTGACCAACACGGCTCTATCGGTCTCTTGAGGAATGCTAAAGGATGATTCCACAACCTACTCATATAATCTCCATTCCTTAATCATAAGATGTGATACGACCGTCTTCCGACTCAAGGCATCTGCCACCACGTTCGCCTTGCCCGGATGATAATAAAGGTCGAGATCATAATTCTTGATAAACTCCATCCACCTGCGTTGCCTCAAATTCAGATCCCTCTGAGTGAAAACATACTCCAAGCTCTTGTGATCAGTGAAGACCTGAAACTTCTCCCCATATAAGTAGTGCCGCCAGATCTTCAGAGCAAATACCATAGCTGCCAACTCTAAGTCATGAGTGGGGTAGTTTTCCTCATGCTTCTTTAGCTGCCTAGAAGCATAGGCCAGAACCTTACCATGTTGCATCAGAACTGCACCCAAACCTCGACGAGATGCATCGGAGTAGATCATAAATCCACCTGAACTTGATGGAAGCACCAGAACTGGAGCCGAAGTGAGATGAGCCTTCAATTCAGCGAAACTCTGCTCGCACTCTTCGCTCCACACGAAACAAACACTCTTACGAGTCAACCTTGACAAGGGGGCTGCTATCGAAGAAAAATCCTGGAAAAACCGTCTGTAATACCCTACTAACCCCAGGAAACTCCTGATCTAAGTCACTGTTGTCAGTCTGCCCCAGTCCAACACTGCCTCAATCTTGGCTGGATCTACAACAATGCCATCTCCAGAAATAACATGCCCTAAGAAGTGCACCTTATCTAGCCAGAATTCACACTTGCTAAACTTGGCATAGAGTTGGTGCTCTCTTAGAACTTGCAATACCACCTGAAGATGTATGGCATGCTCTTCCTCAGAAGAAGAATATATCAAAATCTCATCTAAAAATACCACCACAAACTGATCTAGGTAGGCCCTGAAGACCCGGTTCATCAAATCCATAAAAGCCGCCGGAGCATTGGTTAAGCCGAAAGGCATAACCAAAAACTCGTAGTGCCCGTACCGAGTCCTAAAAGCCGTCTTACTCACATTAACCTCACGGATCCTCATCTGGTAGTACCCTGATCTCAAGTCAATTTTCGAGACTACCTTGGCAGACTGCAACTGATCCATCAAATCATTGATTCTCAGAAGTGGGTACTTGTTCTTTATAGTTACCTGGTTCAACTGACTATAATCAATGCACAACCTTAGAGAACCATCCTTCTTCCTAACAAATAGAACTGGAGCACCCCGCGGAGAAGTACTGGGACGGATAAAACCTTTATCCAGCAATTCCTGCAACTGCGCTTTCAACTCAACGAGTTCAGCTGGAGCCATCCGATACGGGGCCTTAGACAAGGGCGCCGTACCTGGTGCAAGATCAATAGTGAACTCAACCTCCCGCTGAGGAGGAAGGCTAGGCAACTCCTCAGGAAACACATCAACAAAGTCACAGACTACAGGCATCTCCCAAGGACTGGAACCACTACTAACACCAGCCACAACTACCGAGGCAAGGAAAGCCTCACAGCCACCAACAAGCAATCTCTGGGCCTTAAAAGCAGAAATAAGAATACCACGAGAAAAGAGCTTAATACCTTGGAAGTAGAAGGCCAGGATACTTGGAATGGAGAAATGCACCCTCTTCCTGTGGCAGTCCACCTCAGCATAATAAGCCTCCAACTAGTCCATACCCAAGATGACATCAAAGTCACGAATGGCAAGCACAACTAACTGGGCAGGTAACTCATAACCCTCAATGGTTAAGGGAACCTCACTCAAACAGTTATAAGACAACATGAAATCCCTAGAAGGAACCTCAACCATCAGTCCATCAGATAACTCATCAACGGGTGCAGAAAAAAAAACTATGAACTGCTCAGAAATAAAGGAATGCGAAGCACCCGAATCAATCAACACATGCGCGGAGTTCCCAAGGACAGAAAGTGTACTTTCCACCAAGTTGGACGCACGAGCCTCCTTCCTGGTGATAGCAAGAACTCTCCCTTGTGTCCTCGGCTTCTTCTGATCACCCGGTCCCTGCCCCTGACCAGCCCTTGCGGGCAATACCTCGCCAAATGGCCCTGTTGGCCACAAGTATAACACCTCCCAGAAAATGCAGGACACCGAGTCCCACCATGAGTACCACCACAATGACGGCAAGCTGCTGGAAGCCTTTGAGCTGCCTCTTGCTGAGCACTGGACACCGACTGACTCTACTGGCTCTGCCTGGGTCTACTACCACCGCTGCTGCCACTGCTACTGCCACCGCCTCGAAAGAACCTCATAAATCTAGAGCCGAGTGAAGAAGATCCTGATCCAGACGAAGGAGCTACTGCTGCTGTCTTTCCCTTGCCATAAGTTGGCCCTTGAGTAATCAGTCCCCTCTCCCGAGCCGACTGATCGTGTTGTGCCTCGACTGCCGCGGCACACTTAACTGTTGATGCCAAGTCTGTACAACAGTGGGACGCCACAAAACTCCTCAAGTTGTACCTTAGTCCTCCATGAACCTCTCAGTCCGACGCCCTTCGTCTTCGGAAATAAAGGGTACGAACCTCCAAAGCAAAACAAATTTCATCTGATACTCGAGCACTGTCATGCTCCCTTGGGTCAACTCCATAAATTCCCTCTCCTTGGCTTTCATGACATGCCTAGGGAAGTACTGCGAATAGAACTCCTTCACAAATGTCTCCCATGGAATCTCCCTGAGATTCCTATCTGTATAAGACAAGCTCTTCAAAGTAGTCCACCAGTCATAGGCACCATCCTTCAACATGAAGGTAGCCAACGGAGTCCTCTCAACTGCCGCACAATCTATGGTATCGAAAGTCTTCTCTAACTCCTTCAGCCAATGAACAGCCTCATCAAGGTTGGAACGACCGGTAAAATGAGGCGGCTTCAGCTTTAGGAATCTCTCTAAAGCAACTGAAGGCTCTTCCCGAGCAATAGAACTCTCACTAGGGTCTCGAGCCTGATATCTGGTCATCGTGTCTATCATAGCTTCCATAAAACGCTCCATATTCGGCCTACTAGCCTTATACCCACTAGGAACATCTCCCTGCTCCCTAATAACTGGCACTATTTTCCTAGGAGCCATCTAATCGCCTACAGTCATAACAACCGAAAATTCTAATTAGAACTCAAAACCTACACTACCGCCGTGCCTGTACAGGATAATGCATTTATTTGCTGAAAATTTGATATTTAACCTAATTATTCATTTATTTGCTAGACCGAATGCTCTGATACCAATTGTAACGATCCGCCACCCTATAATCGGGGATCTGATTACTAAATGGGTACCGAATCATTAAAATTTGGAGCCAAACCAGGATCTTGATAATTCTGGAAAACAAATGATAAACTAAGCTAAACATTCACATCACATTGAATTGTAAAGGAAGTGCAGGAATTAGAAATTATTACAATTCAACTTGACTCAGCAAATAATTATATATTCCAACTAAAAAGAAGTAATTAAGCGTACAAGCTTGAAAAGAAATAACAACTACATCGGGGCATACCCCAGAACGATGGTTGTTGGCGTGCAACCCGAGACAAAACCCTCCTTGCTACGCCGGCCTGGAACCCTCACCTGAAAACCGCAGGGGGTGAGTCTCATTGAAATAGACTCAGTAGGGATCCTTCGATCCCTACCACCCACTCACGCACCCACAAGTGCAACAACATGAATAAAGACAATTTAAATAAATAAAGCGGTAAACACAACTCTGAAACCACTCCACCACGGAGTCCACAACCAGCGTCTCGGCTAAACACGCAAACCACGTGGCCAAACACAAAAAACACCGACCCGCTAAAACCAAACAACCCCTCAGATAGCGCGCTGGCTACTCCGACCTGACCGGCTCAAGGTGGTTCTGCTTCCCCCAGCACGAGTGACACTCCGAATGTACTACTCCCACACCGGTACAAGCTATACCCCGGGGTACACCAGGTGATCCTCTCTCTAGGCATCACCCCACCACTCCCACACCGGTACAAGCTATACCCCTGGGTACACCAGGTCATCCTCTCTCTAGGCATCACCCCACAACTCCCACACCGGCGCCGTATCACTCCTACACCTACACAGGGTGCCTAAGCACTAACAACTGTCACTCTAGGTCCACGATCACACAAAACACGTCACAGTGCGATCCAATTATGTATAAATCCTCGACTACGAAGTATGGTTTTAAGCATGCATTTTAAACTATCTAACAATGTAAACAGGTGTTAATTACATGGATTAATGAAGTTCTGTCTTGAATCGCGTCGCCCGTGGCCGACGTCATTCAAGACTCCTAAACTGGTTCATGTAAAACCTGGCCTCAGAAGATGGCCTAAATCGCGTCGTGCAAGGTAGTCACCTTTTAAAAAGGAGTCACTGATCCTAGTCGCCTATTCACGACAGACACAGAATCAGGGTTCGGGATGAACGGGTCTAATTCGCGTCTTGGTAGGCAGCCGCCATTCAAAATGGCGTCGCTATCCCAAGACGCCATTTAGCATTCGCAAACAGGTTCCTCCCAGCCTTCTGAGTACAACAAGTGGAAATTCTACCCCCAATTCGCATGAAAATGTACCAAAATGGGGAAGGAGGAGGGAAATCCAAATACCCGTTAAAACCTACCATTCCCCAATTTAAAAAGTGACTATTTTCACCCCGAAGTTCTCCTAAACATGCTTCAAAGCGGGAAGAATATGGTTTTAATCAAAACACAACGGAGATCGTCACCCTACTGGTTACTTGAACTCCTTCGAGCTTCAAGCCGCTGGACCGCCATGCCACAAGCCATCGCCGGTACCGCCATGGATGCCGTTACTCCACCAGGACGTTGGCCGCCGTCCGGAGAGCCATACGCCGCAGAGGAAATGGTGGTGATAGTGGTGGAAGTTAGGGGGGGGGTTGATGGAGTGGAGGGAGAGGAAAGGAAGGAGAAGGGTAAGGGAGAGCGAAGAGATCGGAGAGAGGGAGGAGAGAGAAGAAGATGAAAGAAATGAGGGAAAGGAGGGAGGGTTCGCAGGTTTAAACTGAAACTAGCTAAAATGCGTCGCCCAATACCGACGCCATTCAGACGACAAGATCGGGGCTGTACTCTTGCGGCCCGAAACTGGCCCACGTGGCACCGATGTATCACACTCTAAAATGCGTCCCCCTAACAGGACGTCGTTTGAACCGCATCAAGCAGGCTCGACACGTTAAAGAACCTATGCCCCAGCCCCTTCAAGGGCCCAAACTAAGGGGTCCGACACCGAAACTGACCCAATAACTGGATCCGAAACCTCAATCCTTACACCGTCCATTGTCATTACTCTGTCCCCTAGGGACTTCCTTCTCCGGATTCCTCTCGATCTCGAGAGGATCCATGACTTAATCTGGGACATACTTTTGTATGACCCCCCTAATCCTCTGGCCATGGTACGGTTTTCCCCATCCTCTACTCCTCCTCCTTTCCAACTTCATTCCTGCTTTATGTTAAACAATGAAAATCAACAAAAAAAAAAACACCGATTTCCAAATTTCTTCCCAAATCCTCATTGAGGAAACATCCTACTACTTGTCCGAATGTATCCCATTGCACGGGCCATTCGAGAAAGATTCCCTTCTACATCTACTTTGTCCCTTCTCTCAGGAGAATTCTCCTGTATCTCATCATGTACCCTCCGATTTTTATCCTTCTTCGTCCTTATTAGGTCAAGATAGGGAGTCTAATTATAGGAAGTCTAGTGAAGTTAGGTAGTTTAGGAAGTCTTGGAAGTCTAGGGGTAGACAGATTCCAAATAGATACCTTCAAGAGTTAGCTTCTAAGTGCTTTCTGTTCTATCAAATCCCTCAACTGTTAGAGGATCCCATTCAGTTGCCAGAAGAATGTGAGGTAGATGAGTTGGTTGATAACAGGTATGGAGTGTATGAATTGATATATGAGAAAGACCCTGTCACTGAAGAAGAAGAAGATAAGGACGCAGCTGAGGCGTATGCTAGTGGAGTAAAGAGATTTGATGAACTCTCAGCTGTTATAGAAGAGCCAACCAAAGAAATCAATCTAGGAATTGAAGAGCCTAAGGTAGTCCTCATTAGTCAGAATCTTCCGAAATTAGACGAAGAGGCTTTGGTTCGAGTTCTTAGAGATCACAAGGACACTTTCGCTTGGAGCTATGAAGATATGCCGGGATTTAATTCTTCTTTAGTGGAACACCGATTAACCTTGAAATCTGGAGCTAACCTGGTTAAGTAGAAATTAAGGCGATTTCACCCATAGATGACTTTGAAAATGAAGGAAGAGGTCAATAAGTTAAATAAAGCCAAATTTATTAGAGTTGTCCTCTATCCGCAATGGGTGGCTAATATAGTCCTGGTTATGAAGAAGGATGGAAAAGTCAAGATCTATATTGACTTTCGAGATCTAAACAGGGCATGTCCTAAAGATGATTTTCCACTGCCTCACATAGATATATTGATCGATAACATGCCTGGATTTGAGACTCTATCTTTCATGGATGATTTTCAGGGTATAATCATATTAGATTGGTAGAAGATGATTAGGAGAAAACATCATTTAGTACAACACCTTGGGGAACATATTCTTATGTAGTCATGCCGTTTGGGTTGAAGAATGCTGAAGCCACCTATCAAAGAGCAATGATGGCTATATTCCATGACATGATGCATATGCATTTGGAAGTGTATGTGGATGACCTTCTGGTTAAGTCTAAAACTAGAGTTGAGCACGCTGAAGTCTTGGCAAAGATTTTGGAAAGATCAAGGGAGTACCTGTAACGACCCGCCATCCTATGACCGGGGACCCGGTCACTAAATGGATGTCGGCCCATTAACTACGGTTTCACACCCGGATCTCGCACAACACGTCTGGAGGAGTAAGTGCTAAACATGACTAAATATAACAAACACACGGACCACAAGGTAAGCAAGTGCGCAGGAAGGAAAATAACAATGTCCGTATACAGTCCAACAATAATTACATGTCCAACAATTAAATAAGTACAGGCAGAAGGAAGAACAACAACATCGGGGCATACCCCGGAACTAAGACAGCTGCTGGTCCGCACGCCGAGAAGTCACCACGCTTCCGCTCGCCTCGAGGTCCACACCTGAAACCGCAGGGAGTGAGCCACACCAGAAATGGGCTCAGTAGGGATCATCCGATCCCCTGCCTCCCACTCACACACCCACAAGTGTAACAACAGGAATATATGGCAATTCAAGTAAAGCAGTAAACACAACACCTAACTCTGATGTGAAACGCACGGTAAGCAGTGTAACAAGAACCACTCCAAGTAACCCGAAGAACTCAACACAGAGTCACGACTCACAGTCAAAGTCCACGAAGCGACTAAACCACACTGTCGACCGAAGTCGAACGTCGCCTCCCAACACTACCACCACTGCTCACGCCTGTCCACCCCTACAGCGTTCCGGGGCACTGTAGGGTGAGGCAGCGAGCTAAACTAGGACTAGCTGGACTCAGTGTACCGCCACTGCCAGCTACGTGTGCACACAAGCAGTCTAGACTACTGTCCTACTGTCCGGATTGCCTCCACGCTAGGCCTCAGCGCTTCAGGAGGGCCCTGGGGACCGGCGAACCCCCGTCAAGCCGAAGCTACAGGAACTACCCACAAACCCAACTCTCCCGGGCTGCGTCAGGCCAAGGGCTATAGGTACCACTCGTAACCTTGATCAAAGGTCACATCAGGCCCACTGGCTAATGGGTAAACCAACTCCCACCAGAAACACCACCAGCTCCACAGCAAGAAACACGCCAGAAGCTGTCACGACAACCAAGGGAAACCCCGACCCGCTAAGACCAAACAGCGACCCCTCGGATAGCACACAGCTACTCCGGCCCGGCGGGCTCAAGGTGGTTCTGCTTGTCTCAGCCAAGGGTAAAACACAACAAGTACCCCTCCTCACAGACACCATGACCCTTCTCCCATCAGCCCATGGTGACAAACGGAAACCACAGTCATCCCGAATCCATATTCGTACAGGTACACACACATATACATTTAACATGTTGTAATTCCACTCACACATAAGTCCTCGATCACAGTGTACAACATAAAACATGCCTTAGAACTTTCACAGTGAAACACATGCTAAAAACCAGCCATATAGCACTTCTGGCTTGAATCGCGTCGACCGAGGTCGACGCCATTCAAGTCCCTCAGACAGGTTCAGTTAAACGTCAGATTATTGCTTAAAACGCGTCCACCGATGAAGTCGCCATTTAAAACGCGTCTGGGTGCCCTGACGCCTTTCAACCCAGAAAACCAGATTTGCAGAACCCTTAAACGGGGGCATTTCTTGCCTAAATGGCGTCATGATGGCCCGACGTCTTTCTGAAAGGCGTCGTCCATCCATGACGTCATTTAGCACAGAACCCCTAACTCAGGAAACCTCACACAGGAAGGTTTCTGCGCTAAAACGCGTCGTGCTGACCGGACGTCTTTCGGAAAGGCGTCGACCCAGCCCGACGCCATTTAGCGCCAGAAACCAGGTTTCCTGGTTCGACCCGAGGGCTTCACCCTTGAACCCCGGGCACCCCGAAAAGCCCCAAACCAAAAGGGAAGGAAGAGGAGCTCAACCACGTAATCATGCTACGAAAACACGATCACAAACATCGTCATACCCACATGGAATCCCCCCCTAAGCATGCTCAATCTATCCCCCAAGCACCACGTCACGCCGAGAATCACACGAACGTCACATGCAAGGTTCGTCCCCCTACCGGTTCTTGAACTCCTCCAAGCTCCTCGCCGCCGACCCGTCTCGCCCCACGCCGCCGCCGGTATCCTCGAGAACGCCGCCACTCCGCCGGGACGTCGGCCGCCGTCCGGAGAAGGGAACGCCGCGAGGAAGGTGGTGGAGGTAGAGGTGAGAGGTAGGGAAGCTATGGAGTAGTTGGAAGAGGAAGAAGAGGAAGGGAAGGGAGGAAGGAGGGCGGAGGGAGCGGAGGGGGTGAAGAGAGAGAGTGGAGAGGCGAAAATGAGGGAAAGAAGGGGAGGCTCGCGGGGTCAACCAGAACTCCTCTAAAACGCGTCGATCGAGGCAGACGCCAATCAGTCTGACAGGACGGCCGTATCGACACCGGTCTGAAACGCGTCGCCCACCGCGGACGCCGTTCAGACGACAAGACAGGCCGTACTGACAACGCTCTGGCGCCGTACCCTGACACCGCAGGTGTCGCAGTCTGAAACGCGTCGACCGAGGTGGACGCCGTTCAGACAAATCTGACAGGGGCCGTACTCTCGCGGCCCGAAACCCGCCCACGTGGCGCAACAACCAGCAGACCTAAATGGCGTCCACACAACCTGACGCCTTTTGAAAGGCGTCGAGCAGTGCTGACGCCATTCAGTCAGCAGTCACAAGACCCCCCACAGGGTCCAAACCAAGGATTCCGACCCGAACCCGACCCGAAAACCGAACCCGAAATCTCAGTCATTACAATCTCCCCCCCTTAAAAGAATTTCGCCCTCGAAATTTGCAACCGCTCAAAGCTCAACTCTGCTAATCCACACATGCCGACACACACCGATCACGACAATCGATCTCACCAATCATACACACAAGGTTCCACATAATTAGCCAATCACATCACATCACATCAAGCTAACCAAGATTCTCAATTCTGACAAAAGCTGATAGATCAGAATATCCACACATTAGCAAGGCCCAAATCACTAAACCGATTCCTCTGCCAACCCCAAAGACATACAAGTGCCACAACAGTTCACAACCACCTCAGAAGAGATAAGACAAGAGTGCTCTCCTAGCACAACCTCTCGGGCCACCACAAGGAGACGCGACTCCAAACATACCTCGAACACTCACTAACCACTCGGTCCTTGACCTGCCTGGTTCTTTTGGGGACAATTCCTCGCGAGATGTCCCTTCCGACCACAAGCGAAACAGCTACCAGTGATCAAGGGACATATCCTGTTGCCATGAAACCTGCTACAACGGGGACAACGATCCGCAGTGTCCTGTCTCGCCTCCTGCTGCCAGCCGTCCTCTGTCTCCATCTGCTGAACCGAACCATCCTCTTCCTCATAAGGTGCCTCCTGAAACTCGACCTCGAACGAACTCGAACCGCCTGCCGAGAAGGCCACTGATCTATCCGTGCTAGGTTGCTTCTCTCGTGCTGAATGCTCCGATTCCCTCGCCGTGTGTTGGAATTGGATCTCCACTGCTGCCGCGCGCTGAACTGCTGACGCCAAATCTTCACAACAATGGGCCGCCACAAACTCCCTCAAACCGTGCCGAAGTCCATCCACGAATTTCTCCGTCCTCAGATTCTCACGCTCAGATATGTGTGGAGCAAACCTTCCTAGGGCCACAAATTTCATCTGATAGTCTAGAACTGACATATCACCTTGCACCAATTCCATAAACTCCCTTTCCTTGGCCCTGCGAACATGCCTCGGAAGGTACTGCCCACTAAACTCTCTCACAAAGCCTTCCCAAGGAATCTCTCTCAAAGATCTATCTGGAAACAACAACCCCTTGGTGGTAACCCACCAATCATAAGCATCGCCTTTCAGCAAGTAGGTTGCCAACAAGGTCTTGTCACTCTCCGCACACTCTAGGACATCGAACACCTTCTCCACCTCCTTAACCCACTGCGCTGCTGCATCTGGAACAGGCTGACCCGTGAAAGAAGGGGGCTTCAACTTCAAGAACCGCTCCACCACCGTGGATTGGTCACCTCGGGAACTGGACCCCTCAGTTCCCTCCCTCTGCTGATATCTAGCCATAGCCCCAATCATGGCTTCCATGAAATGATCCACATCATGCCTCTCTGCTCCTGAACCACCACCAACTGCTCTCGCACCCCGAGCCACCGGAGCTCTCCGCTTCGGAGCCATCGCTGCCCCACAACACACAAATCGAACAGAAACACGTCAAAACCTATCATTCTACACCAGCAGCCATCGCCTGTACCGACTTGTTCTTATTGTTGGACTATAATATCTAACCCAGTTTATCACATACTCGACCAGACTGAGCTCTGATACCATCTGTAACGACCCGCCATCCTATGACCGGGGACCCGGTCACTAAATGGATGTCGGCCCATTAACTACGGTTTCACACCCGGATCTCGCACAACACGTCTGGAGGAGTAAGTGCTAAACAGGACTAAATATAACAAACACACGGACCACAAGGTAAGCAAGTGCGCAGGAAGGAAAATAACAATGTCCGTATACAGTCCAACAATAATTACATGTCCAACAATTAAATAAGTACATGCAGAAGGAAGAACAACAACATCGGGGCATACCCCGGAACTAAGACAACTGCTGGTCCGCACGCCGAGAAGACACCACGCTTCCGCTCGCCTCGAGGTCCACACCTGAAACCGCAGGGAGTGAGCCACACCAGAAATGAGCTCAGTAGGGATCATCCGATCCCCTGCCTCCCACTCACACACCCACAAGTGTAACAACAGGAATATATGGCAATTCAAGTAAAGCAGTAAACACAACACCTAACTCTGATGTGAAACGCACGGTAAGCAGTGTAACAAGAACCACTCCAAGTAACCCGAAGAACTCAACACAGAGTCACGACTCACAGTCAAAGTCCACGAAGCGACTAAACCACACTGTCGACCGAAGTCGAACGTCGCCTCCCAACACTACCACCACTGCTCACGCCTGTCCACCCCTACAGCGTTCCGGGGCACTGTAGGGTGAGGCAGGGAGCTAAACTAGGACTAGCTGGACTCAGTGTACTGCCACTGCCAGCTACGTGTGCACACAAGCAGTCTAGACTACTGTCCTACCGTCCGGATTGCCTCCACGCTAGGCCTCAGCGCTTCAGGAGGGCCCTGGGGACCGGCGAACCCCCGTCAAGCCGAAGCTACAGGAACTACCCACAAACCCAACTCTCCCGGGCTGCGTCAGGCCAAGGGCTATAGGTACCACTCGTAACCTTGATCAAAGGTCACATCAGGCCCACTGGCTAATGGGTAAACCAACTCCCACCAGAAACACCACCAGCTCCACAGCAAGAAACACGCCAGAAGCTGTCACGACAACCAAGGGAAACCCCGACCCGCTGAGACCAAACAGCGACCCCTCGGATAGCACACAGCTACTCCGGCCCGGCGGGCTCAAGGTGGTTCTGCTTGTCTCAGCCAAGGGTAAAACACAACAAGTACCCCTCCTCACAGACACCATGGCCCTTCTCCCATCAGCCCATGGTGACAAACGGAAACCACAGTCATCCCGAATCCATATTCGTACAGGTACACACACATATACATTAAACATGCTGTAATTCCACTCACACATAAGTCCTCGATCACAGTGTACAACATAAAACATGCCTTAGAACTTTCACAGTGAAACACATGCTAAAAACCAGCCATATAGCACTTCTGGCTTGAATCGCGTCGACCGAGGTCGACGCCATTCAAGTCCCTCAGACAGGTTCAGTTAAACGTCAGATTATTGCTTAAAACGCGTCCACCGATGAAGTCGCCATTTAAAACGCGTCTGGGTGTCCTGACGCCTTTCAACCCAGAAAACCAGATTTGCAGAACCCTTAAACGGGGGCATTTCTTGCCTAAATGGCGTCATGATGGCCCGACGTCTTTCTGAAAGGCGTCGTCCATCAATGACGTCATTTAGCACAGAACCCTTAACTCAGGAAACCTCACACAGGAAGGTTTCTGCGCTAAAACGCGTCGTGCTGACCGGACGTCTTTCGGAAAGGCGTCGACCCAGCCCGACGCCATTTAGCGCCAGAAACCAGGTTTCCTGGTTCGACCCGAGGGCTTCACCCTTGAACCCCGGGCACCCCGAAAAGCCCCAAAACCAAAAGGGAAGGAAGAGGAGCTCAACCACGTAATCATGCTACGAAAACACGATCACAAACATCGTCATACCCACATGGAATCCCCCCCTAAGCATGCTCAATCTATCCCCCAAGCACCACGTCACGCCGAGAATCACACGAACGTCACATGCAAGGTTCGTCCCCCTACCGGTTCTTGAACTCCTCCAAGCTCCTTGCCGCCGACCCGTCTCGCCCCACGCCGCCGCCGGTATCCTCGAGAACGCCGCCACTCCGCCGGGACGTCGGCCGCCGTCCGGAGAAGGGAACGCCGCGAGGAAGGTGGTGGAGGTAGAGGTGAGAGGTAGGGAAGCTATGGAGTAGTTGGAAGAGGAAGAAGAGGAAGGGAAGGGAGGAAGGAGGGCGGAGGGAGCGGAGGGGGTGAAGAGAGAGAGTGGAGAGGCGAAAATGAGGGAAAGAAGGGGAGGCTCGCGGGGTCAACCAGAACTCCTCTAAAACGCGTCGATCGAGGCAGACGCCAATCAGTCTGACAGGACGGCCGTATCGACACCGGTCTGAAACGCGTCGCCCACCGCGGACGCCGTTCAGACGACAAGACAGGCCGTACTGACAACGCTCTGGCGCCGTACCCTGACACCGCAGGTGTCGCAGTCTGAAACGCGTCGACCGAGGTGGACGCCGTTCAGACAAATCTGACAGGGGCCGTACTCTCGCGGCCCGAAACCCGCCCACGTGGCGCAACAACCAGCAGACCTAAATGGCGTCCACACAACCTGACGCCTTTTGAAAGGCGTCGAGCAGTGCTGACGCCATTCAGTCAGCAGTCACAAGACCCCCCACAGGGTCCAAACCAAGGATTCCGACCCGAACCCGACCCGAAAACCGAACCCGAAATCTCAGTCATTACAGTACCAGTTAAAAATAAATCCGAAGAAATGTGTGTTTGGTGTTTCGTCAGGGAAGTTGTTAGGATTCATCGTCAGTAAACGGGGCATTGAGATCGATCCCAATAAAGCTAAAGCTATCATTGAAATGCCACCTCTTAGGAATTTGAAGGAACTGAGAGGATTAATCGGGAGGTTGCAGTTTATTCACTGTTTTGTCTCTCAACACTCACAAAGGTGCAAGCCGTTCTACGAGCTTACTAAGACGGGAGTCAAATTCGATTGGGATGATAAGTGTCAGGAGGCATTTAATAGATTGATGAAGTATCTTGTAAATCCTCCTGTCTTGAGACCACCATCTACAGGCAAACATTTAATCCTATACATTTTCGTCCTGGATGATTCGGTGGGGGCTGTCCTGGCCTAAGAGGATGAAGAAGGAAAGGAGAGGGCATCCTATTATCCCTCTAAACTTCTCAACCCCGCCGAACACAGGTACACGGCGATGGAGAAGACGTGTTCAGCATTGGTATGGGTAGTTCAAAATTTGAAACACTACTTTCTGGCCCATGAAGTTCATCTCATCGCTAGGATGAATCCTATTAAGTTCCTTCTCGAGAAATTTGTCCTTACAGATCGATTAGTACGTTGGTAGAGCTTTCTTTCCCAATTCGATATCATCTACACTTAGCAGAAAGTGATCAAAGGCTATGCCATAGCAGAACACCTTGCTCATCACCCTCTTCCCATATTTGATCCGGTTTGATTGGAGTTTTCAGATGAGGAGCTGATGTCCATAAACAAAATCAAGGACGATATGTGGACTCTACATTTTGACGAAGCTCTGAACTCTCATGGTAAGGGTATCGGCATTGTTCTCCTATCACCTGAAAGTGTCACCATTCCCCAAGCCTTTCAGCTTGCTTTTCATGTTACAAATAATATAGCTGAATATGAGGCTCTTCTTGCCTGCCTCGAGGCTGCTCACTTCCATGGTGCCACCAAGCTGCGAATTGTAGGTGATAGTCAATTGATTCTTCGCCAAGTTCTTACCAAGTATAGCACCTTTGATCCTAAATTCAAGCCATATCAAGAACTCACCTCTACTTATGCCAAGCTTTTCACTAAGCTGATCTTTGTCCATGTTCCTCGGAATCAGAACATCTCAGCAGACGCTCTAGCGTCTCTTGCATCATCCCTGAATTTCCCAATCAGCAAACACTCCCAATCAATCATTGTCCATAGGTGTCTCTCTCCTACTGTGGAGGACCCTTCTTTTCTTAGGATTAAGGAGAAGTTGGTGAAAAAGGTTAGAGTTGGGGATATTGTGGAGAAGAGAGAAATCATGCTGTTAGAGTTACAAGAAGAGATGGAAGATGAGGAGAAACTGTTGGGTTCTCAGGTTTCTCCGGATCTCCCGCGCAACGGAAATAAAATTAAAAGCGGAGATCCATTCCCATTTCGAAAAATCTAAAATTCTGATAATCGGATTATCAAAACTTACCGTATGCGGATTCGAATCTGCAACCATTCGGTTTCGTCGGTGCGACACTGCAAGCCGCGCAAGCGCCCGGCCTCTAGCAGAGTCCACACGATCCTCCTCGCGACAGATATCCTCACGTTCCGTCGGTGAAGCGGCGGAGCAGATCCGGGGATCCGGATCTGGCCTGGGGTGCCAGAGAGAGAGAGAAACAGAGGAGGGGGCGGCTAGGGTTAGCAGCAGCTTGGCCTGCTCAGTCCGTTCGCTACATTTTATACTAACCGCGCGGTTTTTCATAAAAACCCCCGGTTTATATAAAACCCACTTATTTATCCATCGCCTTGAGAATCATTTGCGTGTGACCCTCTAGGCCCAATTACCAGTCCGGTTAATAGCCCAATAAGTCCAGTAACTCTTTACTGGCTTTACTAATCAATTAATAACTCTTTATTAATTAATTGATCAATAGAATTGATGTTGCACATTGAATTCGACCGGGCTTCCGATCACGTTGGGTGACAAGCAACACCGCGTGAACCCAGAAGGTATCGGAGATAAGCAACCCACTCTTGGAACCTTTTCACCGACAGATACCGCGTGGACATAATCCTTCATTCGTACAATGCTCTCGAATCAACTTAAGATATGGCGTGCTGTCAAACCCTAACCGGTCGACTCACTTGGATTGGATGCCGCTGATGAATATCGGAAAACTCCTTTCCCGATATTATCGTCTGCCCTGGCCAGGGACTTCCGCACATCCTTCCTAGAGCATTCTCTCTCTAAGTACAGAGAGCGAATGATTCCTTATTGACAGACAATTCCCTTCGACGATATTCCGCTGTACCCAATACTTGGCTGTTTAGAATCCCGTCGTTAGAGATTGATAAACCAAGGTCAAAGCACAAAAGTCTAACGACAAGGTGTCCTTGGTATCTCAGGTCCGAGGACCATCCACGCAACTGCGACAATAGAATCAAGCTGGTTGACAGTGAGGTACAATACCATCCAGGGATTCAGTCAGATCAATTCAGTGAACTCATTCTCCAATGAGCACCTACAGATTCGCCTTAGTGTGTCCACACAAGTGACTTATGAGATCAGTCACCCTAATCATATGAGCAGGAGTAATCTGTACTAGTCTAACCATATATCCGATGTCCTTCTCGGATATCCTCTGACTAGGAACAATTAAGAATATGTGTGTTTAAGTGATCAGTCTCATTAGTCTGATCTCATCATAATCTGATCACTATAGCACATTGATAAAGTGTTAAATTGATCATTTAAGGGCAACCATATGCATCATACTCATGTTTTTATCTGCAAAATAGCATGAAATGATAGATAATTGTGTAACAAGTCCAACGGTACCAATTTCATCAAATTCTGACTTAAAAACATCGTCATTTCATGTGATCAAAAGAGTGTAGCGCATTTGCGGTTTTTCGACAAAACCGAGACGAAATGAATAAATATGATGATATTTTTATGATAATGCGCTAAATTATATTTATTTGATGTGAACAGGACATGCCGATGATGCAGTGCAGCTGGTGGAGTTTTCGGAAATTTGGGAGTGGTCCGGTGTGCGGATTTCAACTAAACAGGGATAAAAATACAATTTGATTCCTTCCTTCGCTGGAGTTTCCTAAAACCCACTATTTCCCTCCGTCTCTCCGATTTCCTAAACACATCCCTTCCTTTATTTTAAAAAAAACTCTCTCTCTCTTCCCGTTTTAGAAAGTCGAATCCTATTCCAATTTCCTCTTCCAAATCCTGTCCCTTCTCCAAGTCTCCCACATATCCTCCTCCTTTTCCAACTCAAACCCAGCACCTCTCCTCCTCCTCCTCTCTATAAATTCCCACAAATTCCTCTCACCCAGACTCCTCCCACGTTTTTTTTGTTTTTCAGAATTCCTAGCCCTCTATATTTCCCGTTTTCCTCCTCCGTAGCTTTTCCTTCCAGCAGCCTCCTCCTACTTCCATGCTGCACCGCCCTCCATCAAAGCAACCGGCAGCAGCAGCTTCCTCCAACCCAGCCGCCAGCAACCGAACTCCACCAACGCAGCAGCAGCTTCCTCCAAAGCAGCAGCTTCCTCCTCCCCAACGCAGCAGCAGCAGCACTTGAAGCTTCTCCGGTGTACCTCCTTCATCCACGTGCTGTCCCAAGCCAGCACCCCTTCCAGCAGCAGCTTCATCAAGGGGAATTGTTGTTAGAATTTATTTATTTCAATCATGTTGTTGTTGTTTCTTACATTAGATCTAATGATTAGTTAATTAAGTACTAATAGTTCAAGTATTTTTACTTCTTATCATTAAATATTTGCATATTAGCGTTAATTTGATTGTTTAGATAGTTGCATGAACAGTAACGTCACTATTCACCTCTAACTTCCAGAATTTTATTCTTCCAATGTAAAATCTTTTTATTCAAATCAATCGATATCTAGTACTTGTTTTGATTTAAATTTTATTTAAAAAATGTTAAAAAAATAAAATAAAATGAAAAAATCTTTTGATGAATAGTAACAAGGGGGTATGTGGCTAAGTTTGATTGGGCTCCATCACTATGCATGCGTATGCAGGGGCTTTGATTGAGTGTTCTTTTCATCGTTTGTATTAATACCTTTGTTTAATTAGTTAAAGTTAATTGATTCCACTATTTTTTTTTACATTGTTTTTTTTTTATAAAAAAAGAAAAAATATCTAAATTTCCAAAATCCAAAGTTTTCAAAGTTAAAAATTTAACTCCCTGTGGTTCGACTCGGACTCACCGCTATTAAATTTCCAAATTTTGATTTGAGTGAGCCGGATAAATTTAGATTGAACGTTTTCATGTGTTTAACGACGCACAATTCGAAACGATCACACATATTCACGGACTTCATTATGAGACGATAATTAATACGATTTACACACAATGAATATTATGCCATTATATTAATAAAGGAACGAGATTACAAAGTTAGATTGGCTTGTAGGCCACCTAAGACTAACAGAAACCATGGTACTACGAAATTGCAAAATATTGTGAAGATCAGAGTTACCCTAAAGAAGCCACTGCTGAGGAGAAAAGGGCTATCAGGAGAATTGCTTAGAGATATACCCTAGTTAGAGGGGAGTTGTATAGACGTGGATTTGATGGTGTTCTTCTAAGATATTTAGATGAAGATGAGCTTTGGAAGATTATGGAAGGAGCTCATACTGGAGTTTGTGGTGGCCATGTTAATGGACAAATGTTGTCAAAGAAAATCCTTAGACAAGGATATTGTTGGACAACCATGGAAGAAGATTGTGTAGGGTATGTCCGTAGGTGTACGAAGTGTCAACTTCATGCCGACAAAATTCATTCCCCCGCATCTTCACTCCATCCTCTGTCCTCCCCATGGCCTTTCTCCATGTGTGCATTAGACATCATTCGTCCTCTTGGTGATCCCAACTCCTCGATCAAGCATAAATCCTTCATACTCACAGTAACGGAGTACTTCACCAAATGGGTAGAAGCCGAAGCTTTTATAGAAATCAAAGCATCTAAAGTCCGCAAGTTCATCATGAGGAATATCATCACCATATTCAGAATTCCAAACACCATCATTACCGACAATGGACTACAGTTCATCTCACAAGAGTTGAAGGACCTTTGCAACATGTATAAAATTGCATTATATCATTCGTCTCCATATTATCTGCAAGACAATGGCAGAAGTAACTAATAAAAACTTGATTAATATCATAAAGAAGACATGTAAGTCTAACAAATATGCAGACTGGACAGAAAAATTTGTTGCGGCTTTATGGGCCCATCGAACTTCAATCCGTACTCCCACAGGGCAAACCCCATATTCATTAACATTTGGAATGGAGGCGGTAGTTCCATATGAAGTCCTTATTGATAGAATTGGGTGGCCTCAAAGCCAATCATTGTACATTCTAGTTCAGATTATTAATAAAGGCAATTATTTCTTCATTTATAGTTCTCGCAAATTAACTATCGTAATGAAGGTCCATAGACAAATGTATGGGATATTGAATCATAATGAGATCATGATAATGAGATCAATATTCTTAGTCACTTGTCTTAAACAGTTCTTGATCACAGGATATTTGAGATGGACATTAAATATCCGATAAGATCGACACAAGTTATGTCTGTTCATGTGATGAGGGTGAATGATCTCACATTCACTCGTGTGGTGACACTAAGACAAACTTGTGGGTGCTCATTAGAGAATGAGTTCCCTGAATAGATCCAAATAAGAATTCCTGGATGGTAATTATACTTATTAGTCAATCAGGGAATTTGATCGGTGCAGTAGCACAGTTGGTCCTTTGACCTGAGTCACCAATGATACCTTGTTTGTAGACCATTGTGTCTTGATTCTCTAACTTGTGGATTTTAACCATTAAATCCACGATAGTCAGTCTCTCAGACTGGAGAGAGAATGTCCTATAGATGTGTACACATAAATCCCTAGCCAGGGTCAAATGAAAGAGATGTCTTTCTAGAAATTAACGGAGTACTGGAATCCATCTAAATAATACGATAGAGGGTTTGACTATAAAACCATACCCTTGCATTATTGGGACATTGGATGAGTGAAGGATTTTATCTGTGCAGTATCTGCAGACGGAAAGGTTCAATTAAAGGGAAAAATATCCCTTCTATCTTCTAGGATCATGAGGTAGTGTTTGGTGCCGTTCATGGTCAGAAGGTCCAGTGGATTAATCATCAGATGATAAGCCACTTATTTATTGAATTAATTATTTAACATATGATGTTTAAATAATAATTAATAAATATTAAACTTTGGAATTGGTTCTAAGTTTAATGGGCCTGAAACCGGACTAACATACGGGCCTAGAGGGTCACACACATAAGAGTTCTCGTAAGACGGTGAGAGATGCTAAATATCATGCTTATCTTGGTTTTTATGAAAAGCCGCAGGATAAACATGAATATTTAATGGAGAGGTATCCAAGGCCAAACTCTTGGATAATCATGACAATTAATCCTTGTGCTTATCCTTATTTCTTATATAAGGAGGCCAAGGGGAGGGGTGAAAAAAGTTGGACGAAAAACACATCCTCGGATTTTCTCTCTCCTCTCTCTCTCTCTTGGAGTAGATCTTTCTCTCTCCACGCATGGTGGATTTGAGATCGGGTCGGAGTACTCAAGTCGAGGAGGAAATCGCGTCTGCATTGGGAGCTCATGTGGATACCTCTAGAGATCGTGCGCGTGTGCGATTACCGAGTCGGAATCATCCATGGGAGATTCGAAACCCCGCAAAGGTGAAGAACCGTTCTTCCCACGTTTATTTAATTGTCCGTTTTACGATCCCAGCAACCGATACATAGGAATCGATTCATTTTTCCACTGCGTTCTAGACGATTCCTAACAGTGGTATCAGAGCCAGGTTGCTAGTTCGATCGTAAAATGACATCGTTTTGCGTGATTATTTGTCGTTATGCGTGAAGAACCTATATTGTACATGTTCTTGGGCTAAAATTTATTTAAATATCAAGAAATCGTTCCCCGAATTTTTAGAATGTCTAAAATCATTGGGATATGATCCCGGATTTAAATAAGGTTTTTTCTTGGGGTTGCTCCGAATGGTAGGAGATTATCATGAAAAATTTTTGGGGAGCCATAGGGATGATCCCTATTTTCTATAGCAGTCTGGTTCAAAAACATCTCCGATGATAACCAGAGATTCCCCATCACCGGCGGCCTACCTCTCTCATTGCAGCGGCAACCCAGCCATGCGGGATAACAGCAACGAGAGATGCGTACAGGGAGGAACCTGACGTCCGGCGACATTTGACGCCGTCAGAGACGTCCACTGGCGCTGTGGGGACTGGCCGGAGCCCCACCGTCCATTGGCTGGGCTGGGGGGAGGGGGAAAACCTCACTGTTATTATGATAACCTGCAGCACGCAGCTTTGAGGAGAGGACCGGCGATGCACAGGGACTTCCGGAAGCTCGCCGACGACGTGCACTGGTGCCGGAGGAGCTGGCCGAAACTCCGCCGCCCATTAGTTGGGCCGGTGGCGACCTGCCCTCGCCAGTCGGAGGAGAATCAGGCCCTGCTGCTATTGTTACGCATGAATGGGACAAGGAGCACGTCGGGCGATGCTAACCAGGGTCGCCAGTGTCGTTCACCGGCGCCGTAGGGGCTGGCCCGAGCACCGCCGCCGGTCGCCTGGGCCGGAGCCAGCCTCGCCCCGTCGGTCGGAGGCGAACCAGGCGCGCCCGCCTCACCCCAAACCCTAACGGGCGGCGGGGGTGAAGCGGCGCGTGGGCCAGCTGGCCGGCCTACTCGACCCGCTGACCCGCGCCAGATCTAGACTGGGTACGGACCCGACGCTCCCCCATCCGACCCGTTTAGGCCCATTAACCCTTTTATCACCTTTTTTAAACCCTTTTAACCCACTTTAAATTGTTTAAAGTTTAAAATTTTGAAAGGGGGGGCAATTAATAAATGTTATTAATTGTTAAAATTATAATTAACAGATTATTAAATTGTTTAATAACTGTTAGTTAATGAATAAGGGTTAGTTAATTATTTAAAATTGTTTTAGATTATTAACTCCCTATTAATCAATTATGTTTAAAAATTGTTTTTAAGCATATTTTAAAGCATAACTTGATTTTATTATTCTGTTGAAATTGTTTGAATTTAGTGATTACTTAACTAAATAGTTTAGTTAGATCTTTTGTCAATAATGTTGTGAATATTTATTGATTTAAACTTGAAATAATTATTATTTCAAAACTATTGGTATTATAATCTTATATTTATAAAGTTAATACCAACAGTAATTATGACATAATTATCTTGATGCATATGATGTGTTTCATGGTGGGATGATCATGGACTTAGTTTAATCATGTGATGGTTATTTTGTGAATGAATAATGATGAGGCAGAATCCGATTCGGCCCATTAAAACAAGCCCAAACCCAGTTCAGCCCAGCAGCAGCAGTGGAAGGCCTTCAGGAAGCCTTCGGCCCATTAGCGGCCCAACAGCCATCGGCCCGTAAGCGGCACCGTTGCTCCCGGCCCAACAGGCTTTGGCCCGTCAGCGGCCCACCAGCCTACGGCCCGTGAGCAGCGCAGTAGCCCTAGGCCCAGCAGGCTTCGGCCCATCAGCGGCCCAACCCCCTTCGGCCCGATAGCCGCATTCGGCCCACTCCGGTGGAGGATTAGGCACTATGGCGGTTTACCAGTAAGCCCGGAACATAGTCCTATATCGGCTGTCACCGTTAACCATCCTCTATCCTCTGCTATAAATACCATGCTATTTATTGCCAAAGGTATGTCTCCGAGACCCTCAAGGACTATAGTCCAAAAAGCATTAAAGATATTCTCTGCCTTCTGAATCGAATCATCTTCATAAGCTAACTTAACCGTCGGAGGGGGTTCCTAAGGGCCGAAGCCCAGGACTCCTGCTGACCGGTTTCTTCTTCTTTCCCTCCTGCAGGAGCTCAGTTCGAATCATCGCCGGCCTCCCTGAGTCGGTCTCGGCCGCCGACCTCGGATTTCTCTCCCCGGTCTCGACGCCGTGCGCCGGCTGCCTCCCTAACTGAAGGAGTCTCGGCCCCGCCTTCTGAAGGCAAGCCAACGTCCGACCGAGCGACCCTCGGCCTCGGATCTTCAACCCCGTCTCTGCGACCGCCGCCTTCCGGATCCCCGTCGGCCCTCTTACTCCGACCCGACCCAGCTCTGGATCCAAAACTTTGGATTCCAGCTTCGGAATCCGGTCGTGATAGCTTCGGCTACATCACGTGGCGCCGTCTGTGGGAAACCAACAAAACAAGTCATGTCTCAACGACCTGTCACCCGGCGATCCGGACAAAGCGAAGCAGAGACGCGGGAAGCCTCAGCACAGTTACTGCACTCCGAAGGCGCCCCTTCCGCCCCGCCAGGCGGGACTCTGCCAGTCATACCAGAGTCGCACGCCGCGGGAGACGACCGGGTGGGAGTGCTCCAGCAGCAGATGGCAACGCTGGCCGCGGCCGTCACCTCTCTTGCATCTCTACAGGAGATGGTGTCTGCCATGGCTCAGCGCATGGGACTGCTGGGCCAGCTTCCTCAACAAGCACCACTTCCTCCATTCTGTCCGGTCCAAGATGCAAGGTTTCGGCCAACTCCTGTGCCGGTTTCCCCTGACGAAACCGCTACGGCACACAGCGAGCCCTCGGCGTTACCTACCCGAGCCCCTCGCGCTGACCGCCTGATGGAGCAGGGCTATGCTTCGTCGGAATTCCGCCCGGCCAGGACCGGAGGACAATCAGTCGCCACCTCGACCCCCTCGGACCTGGACCGGCGGCTGACGGCGGTGCGAAAGGAAATGCAACAAATGGTGTCTCGGCCCTACGGGGCGCCCCTTGCTAGCAACATCCTGGAGCAGACTCCGTTCACGCCAAAGCTCCTGGCTACCGAGGTGCCTCCCAATTTCAAGCTGCCGAAGGGCCCTCTCTACGACGGAATGACAGATCCGGTCTGTCATTTCCAAAGATTCAACGCATACCTCTCGGTCCGAGGGGTCGCCGAGGCAGTCCGCTGCCGACTTTTCCCCCTCACCCTTGAGAAGACTGCCCTCACCTGGTTCGAGACACTGGCCCCCAACTCCATCCACTCCCTAGTCCAGTTGGGCCAGTTGTTTATCGACCAGTTCTACGATGCCACCCGGCAGTGCAAAACCTCCGCCAGCCTACTAGCCATCCGGCAGGGCCCCACCGAAACTCTCCAGGAGTATTTCACCAAGTTCCGGACCGAGGCCGCCCAAATCCCAAACCTCGATAGCTCGATTGCGGTCTCGGCCGTAATCAGCGGGTATCGGGACGAAGGGCTCCTCGGCTCCATTGGGAAACGCCATCCCCCTACCTTCCAGGACCTCGTAGCCCGGGCCCACAAGTATATCAAGCGGGAGGCCCTGATGATGTCCAAAGGTAAAGGCGCAGCCGAAGCAGCCCCGGCACCTGCCCCCCAGGTGGTCCGACCTCGGCCAGAAGACCAAGAGCCCTCCCGAAAGCGATATCGCAGGGAGGACTGGGACAGAGAAAGGTGACGGGACCCGCAACAGCGGTACCTACCCCTGCCTGCTCCCCCTTCCCGAATGCTCATGGAGGTGAAGGGCATGATCCGGCGACCGGAGCATATGAAGACGGATCTTCGCAAAACGGACCCCGGCAAGTACTGCGAGTATCACCGGGAGATCGGCCACATGACGGACGAGTGCCGGCAGCTTCGAGAAGAAATCGACCGCCTCATCCGGGAGGGCAGACTGCCGCAGTTCCAACGAGAGTAGCCCCCGCCACAGCGAAACCAGGACGTCTCTGAGACGCTCAGGCAACAGCAGCCCCGGTGAAGGAAGCTGCTCCTCCGCCGAAGGTCCCCTCGGCCCCAGTGGAAACATCCCATCAAAGACCCAGCTCTGGGTCTATTATGATGATATCCGGAGGGCCAGGGGAAGGGTCAAAGCGCCAGCAGTGCAGCTCTGCCACTATAGCAGCGATTGACGTCGAGCCGAAGCGGCCTCGCCAAGAAGATATTACCTTCGGCTCAGAGGACCTGGCTGATATTCAGGTCCCTCACGACGATGCCCTCGTCATAAACGCTATAATAAATAGTTACGATGTACATCGTATTTTTGTCGATAATGGAAGCGCCCCAAATATCTTATTTTACGATTGTTTTGTAAAAATGGGATTGAATGAGGCTTATATGAAGCCTCACAGGGGCCCCCTCTTCGGTTTTAACGGCTCGCCCTGCCAAGTAGAGGGCATTGTCCGACTCCCTGTAACTATAAGCTCTGCCCCCCGGCAACTAACCGTTGAAACGGATTTTGCCATTGTAAAAATCGATTCAGCCTACAACGCCATTTTCGGCCGAAGGCTAATCGGCGGGGTCGGGGCCGTGCCTTCGTCTTTCCATCAAAAGCTGAAGTTTTATACCAGCCATGGAATAGGCGAGGCCAGGGGAAATCAAGAAGCAGCCCGACAATGTTACATGATCTCGGTCAAAGGGAAGGCTGCAGCCGAAACCCTGACAACCGAATCATCAGCCGAGGCGTCCCCGGGAGAAGCACTCGTCGCCATTCCGGTTCCGGGAGGCGAGGGACGAGCCCTGATGATAGGCTCCGCCTGGAGAAAGCCGAAGCGGAGAAACTCACCGAGTTCTTAAAAGAGAATCTCGACGTCTTCGCCTGGTCTCCGACAGACATGCCCGGGGTCGACCCGGAGGTAGCAGAACACCGACTACACACCGATCCCGACTAGCCCCTGGTTAAGCAGAAGCGGCGCACCTTCAATCAGGAAAGGAGAGCCGCCATCCAAGCCGAAGTACAGAAGGGGCTGGACGCCGGACACCTCCGAGAGGTACATCACCCGGACTGGATCGCCAACGTAGTGATGGTGCCGAAGAAGGACGGCAAGTGGCGAATGTGTGTGGACTTCACCAACCTCAACAAGGCCTATCCGATGGATAGCTTTCCGCTGCCCCGGATAGATCAGGTGGTAGATGCAACCTCCGGCCACGAACTCTTGAGCTTCCTCGACGCCTATTCAGGCTATCACCAGATCCGAATGCATCCGGATGATGAAAGCAAAACCAGCTTCATGACCGATCTGGGCCTATATTGCTATACCCGGATGCCCTTCGGTCTGAAGAATGCCGACGCGACATATCAGCGCCTCGTCAATAAAGTGTTCACCCCGCAGCTCGGCCGCAACATGGAAGTCTACATAGACGACATGCTGGTCAAAAGCTGCATCGCTGCAGAACATTTGGCCGACCTGGCCGAGACATTCTCCGCCCTGCGGCGATACAAGATGAAGTTGAACCCGGCCAAGTGCGCCTTCGGGGTAGCCTCCGGGAAGTTCCTCGGCTACATGGTCACTCACCGAGGGGTAGAAGCTAACCCCGAGAAGGTTTCGGCCATCATACAAATGCGCCCCCCGGTAAACCTCCGAGAGGTACAGAAGCTGAACGGGAGGATCGCAGCCCTCAGCCGCTTCATGTCGAGGGCAGCGGACTACTGTTTCCCCTTCTACAAGCTGCTGAAGAAGGCCAGTAGCTTCGACTGGACGGCTGAGTGCCAAGTAGCCTTCGACCAGCTGAAGACCTACCTCTCTAAAATCCCCATTCTGTCCAAGCCAGTCCCCGAGGAGCCTCTGAGCCTATACCTCGCAGTATCCGAGACGGCTCTCAGCGCCGTCCTCGTCCGAGAGCAAGAGGGCATTCAGAAGCCAGTCTATTATACCAGCCGAGCCCTTCAAGGAGCAGAACTCCGGTATCTCGCGCTGGAAAAATTGGCTTTAGCACTCGTCTCGTCGGCGAGGAGGCTTCGGCCTTATTTTCTTGCTCATTCAGTAAAAGTTCTCACCGACCAGCCCCTGAGACAAATTCTCTCCCGGCCGGAGGTATCCGGTAGGCTGGCAAAATGGGCGATTGAGCTAGGAGAATTCGACATCTCCTACGCGCCTCGGGTAGCAATAAAGGCCCAGGCATTAGCGGACTTTATCGCCGAACTCACTCCCAATGCTTCCTCAGCACCTCAGCCGGAAGCCGACATATCCAAGGCCAAAGACACGTCGTCTCATACACCGGCAGACGAATGGCAACTTTTTGTTGACGGCTCCGCGTGTTCCACGGGCAGCGGCGCCGGATGGATCCTGGCATCGCCCGAAGGAATCGTCACAGAGTACGTCTTGCGTTTCTCCTTTCCAGCCACTAATAACGCCGCCGAGTACGAAGCCCTCATTTCTGGCCTCCGGGCCGCGAGGAAACTTGGCGCCCTGAACATGAAAGCCTTCAGCGACTCTCAATTGATCGCCAGTCATATTTCCGGGGAATATGAGGCTCGGGATGCAGTAATGGCATCTTATCTCCAGGTGACTCGCAAGATCCTCGCTCAATTCGATTCATGTGAAATTGTGTGGATCCCGAGAGCCGAGAATGCCCGAGCCGACGCTCTTTCCCGGCTGGCGTCAACCCAAGACGGGGGAGGAGGCCGAAAGATCCTAGTAGAGGAACTCGCCGAACCAAGCCTCGGCGAACCTGAGGCCATGCAAATAACCGAGGTCGAAGCCGAGACCTGGATGACTCCCCTCATCGCTTTTCTCCTCCGAGGAGAAGTCCCGCCAGACTCAAAGGAGGCAAAGCACGTTCGGCAACGCTCATCCCACTTCCTTCTTCTGGATGGGCTATTATACAAGAAGTCCTTCGGCCGACCACTGCTACGGTGCCTCGGCCCGACCGAAGCCGACTACGCCATGAGAGAAGTACACGAAGGGGTATGCGGAGCGCATGCGGGAGGAAGGGCCCTGGCTCACAAACTTCTGAGGCAAGGATACTGGTGGCCGACACTCCGAGAGGACGCTTTAGCCCTCGTACGGCGCTGTGATCAGTGCCAGAGGTTCAGCTCCCTCATCCACCAGGCAGCCACCCTTCTGACCCCCTTATTCGACCCCTGGCCTTTCGCTCAATGGGGAATCGACCTCCTGGGGCCTTTTCCCGTCGCCACCGGCCAAAGAAAATTCCTCATCGTGGCAGTAGACTATTTTACTAAGTGGGTAGAAGCCGAACCCCTCGCGTTAATAACCGATAGCAATGCTTGGAACTTCGTATGGAAGTCCATCATCTGCCGGTTCGGCATCCCCCGGGCTATCATTTCGGATAACGGAAAGTAGTTCGATAGCCGACGGTTCAACGACAACTGCGCCGGCTTCGGCACTCTCCATAAGTTCACTTCGGTAGCACACCCTCGGGCGAACGGCCAGGTCGAGGTCACCAACCGAAGCCTGTTGCAGGGACTGAAAACCCGCCTCGGCGAAGCCAAAGGCCGGTGGGTAGAAGAGTTACCAAGTGTGCTATGGGCGTATCGGACCACGAGCCGAGCCCCTACCGGTGAAACTCCATTTCGCATGGCTTATGGGATAGAGGCCGTTATTCCAGTGGAAGTCGGCCTTCCCTCTCCAAGAATCATTGCCTATGATCTGGAGGCCAACGAAGAGGGCTTGAAGGATCATCTGGACCTCATAGAAGAAACCCGAGATAGAGCTCGCATCCGGCTGGCGGCTTATCAACAGCGCATGGCCAGGTACCACAACACTCGAGTGAAACCCCGAAGCTTTGAAATCGGGAGCCTCGTGTTAAGGAATGCTCATGCTTCCAAACCGGGCGAAGCCACAGGAAAGCTTGCCCCCAATTGGGAGGGGCCCTATCGGGTCAAAGAGGTAATCAGACGAGGGGCTTATCGGTTGGAGACCCTTACGGGCCAACCTCTCCCTCGCACCTGGAATGTAGAACGCCTTTGGCGTTATTTTATGTAAATCACTTCTCCCGGACTTTTAGCCGGAGGGTATGAATAAAGGTCTCTTTTTAAGAAAACCTGGGTGCATTTCTCTCTAAGTCCGTGTAAACCGTACCGGGAGTGGCTTCGGTCATGCAAACCGTATCGGGAGCGGCATGGTATTCTAAGTCCGTGTAAACCGTACCGGGAGTGGCTTCGGTCATGCAAACCGTATCGGGAGCGGCATGGTATTCTAAGTCCGTGTAAACCATACCGGGAGTGGCTTCGATCATGCAAACCGTATCGGGAGCGGCATGGTATTCTATGTCCGTGTAAACCGTACCGGGAGTGGCTTCGGTCATGCAAACCGTATCGAGAGCGGCATGGTATTCTTAAGTCCGTGTAAACCGTACCGGGAGTGGCTTCAGTCATGCAAACCGTATCGGGAGAGGCATGGTATTCTAAGTCCGTGTAAACCGTACCGGGAGTGGCTTCGGCCATGCAAACCGTATCGGGAGCGGCATGGTATTCTAAGTCCATGTAAACCGTACCGGGAGTGGCTTCGGCCATGCAAACCGTATCGGGAGCGGCATGGTATTCTAAGTCCGTGTAAACCGTACCGGGAGTGGCTTCGGCCATGCAAACCGTATCGGGAGCGGCATGGTATTCTAAGTCCGTGTAAACCGTACCGGGAGTGGCTTCGGCCATGCAAACCGTATCGGGAGCGGCATGGTATTCTAAGTCCGTGTAAACCGTACCGGGGGTGGCTTCGGCCACGAAAACCGCGTCGGGAGCGGCATGATATCCCCCCGAATTATGTGAACCGTATTAGTAAAGGCCCCGGTTGTATATACTATCGGTGGCGATACTATCGACTTCCTATCCGAACCTACGCCGGGACTCGGCCTTGCGAGCTTCAGCAAAAACGACGACAAGGTCTCGGATTTATGAAAAACCAGATTTAGTCGTTCAGGCACAGCATCAAGGTAAAGCCCAAAAATACTTCCTGTATATATACTGAAAAGGAAGTACAAAATCGGCCATCCACCTGGCCGCAGGCTTACAAAAGAAGAAAAACAAAAACAGGGGCAGGCCCCCGCGCTAGTTCTCGGCTATCCCCTCCTCCACATCAACTGGGTTTCGGCCAGGAGATGGGGAGGGAGAATCGACTATCTGCACGGCCTCGGAGGGGGTGGCTTCGACAGGGGCCTCCTCGACCGGAACGACCTCGTCGCCTTCCGCCGAGGCCGGGGCCCTCTTGGCCGCGAGCCCCTTCCACCAGGACAGGAGCTCCTCGCCTTCCTCGTCTGTCGGCAGAGCGATCCCGGTCAAGTCCACGTTTGGACAAGCCTTCTGGGCGGCAGCTAGCCCGATGTAGAAGACCGAGGAGGCCGCTAGAAGCTGGGCCTGGACTATCTCCTCGGCGAAATCCGGGCCGGCCTTGTAGTCGGCCACGGCCGAATCCACCGCCTCCTCCAACTCCTGCTTCAAAGCCGATAGCTCTTCGGCATGGCGGCGGTTTTCCGAAGCCCGCCGGGCGTCCTAGTCCTGGATCTGGGCCTTAAGGGCCCGATTCTCAGCTTGGGCCACGGCCAGCTCCCGCTCGGCCTTCTCCTTCTCCCGTTCGGCCTTCGTCTTGGCCTCGGAAGAAGCTCGGGCCTCCGCTGCCCGCTCCTCCAGCTGAGCCCGCATCCGGGCGTTCGCTGCTATGAGCCCATCGGCGATGGGCTCGATACCGCGTCCGGCTGAAGGACCCTCGCCTGAACCGGCCGAAGCCGACGCCCTCTCGGCCTCCAGGAGTTGATCCCGGAGGAGCTCCTGATGATGAATCAGGACACTGCCCGTGACCGCAGCCTGCGGCCGAAAGCAGATAAGGGTCAGCAAAACTCGAAATAAGCTAAAGAAAAGCTAGATTGGAGCACACTAAGAAGCTTCTTACCTGGATCGCCAATCGGGCGTTGATCATCGCCAGGTCGGTGACCGAGTGATCCTTCAGCTCCTCCAGAGCCGAGGGGAGAGCAAGGCCGCGAACCAGACGCAGGCACATCTGCGAATCCTCTATGCTCTAGTCTCTGTAGATCCCCAGCTCGGGGACCCAAAGCTCGCGCTCCTGTGCGCGAGGCGCCTGCTACCCGGCGCCTTCCTGCTCCGCCCCCGCCATCGCGGCCGGAGGAGAGTCGCCCCTCGGCGCCTCGGGGGACGCCAGCCTTGCAGCCCTTTGGGCCGCAGCAGATCTTCTAACCAACGGAGGGGGCTCTGCCACCTCAGGCTCCTCCACCCGGGGCCGCTTCGACAAATGAACGCCCCTTCGGGCGACCGACTTACTTTTCCACTCCCTCTCAAGAGCGGCGGCGGCGGCAACACGGCCCTCGGAGGAGGCCGCAGTCATCGTAACCCCGGCTCGGACGCTCGGGGCCACAACGCCTCGCCCAGACCCTCCTACAGCCTGAGGGCGAGACGACAGGGATCGGCCGCGCTGCTGGGCTATCCGGCTAAGAAGGCCCTCGATCCCAGACATCGCTGCAAACAGAAGAAGTGTTAGATACAAATAACACACTACGGTTGCAACTCACGACCGACTTACCCTCGGCCGGAGCTTCATCAACCTCGGCGGCTGGAGGAGCTTCGGCCGGAGGAGCGGCCCCGACACTTCCTTCGCCCTCCCGTGAAGTCTCCCCGGGAGGAAGGAAAGGGAAAGCCCGCTCCGAATCCGTCCTCGGGTCCGGCCATGCCCCGGCACCCACAAGCAGCTCCGGCTTGCTGAAGAGCCCCAAGATGTCATACGGAGCTGCGGCCTCAATATGGCCCACGATGGTGCTCTGGAGGGAATTAAGGATGGGAGGATCGGAAAGGCCTACGACCAGCGGTGCCCACTCGGTAGGAAAGGGCCACATGCTCTTCTCATTCTCCGGCAGAGAGACCAGGATAAAATTCCTCTTCCAGCCGTGAATGGACGAGGGTTTCCCGGAAAAAATGCCTCGGCCGAGACGAGGGACGAAGCTATACCACTCGGATCTCCCCTGCCTTTGTATTTTGAAGAGGTGGCGGAAGATGTTGACCGAGGGAACAGTCTGCATGCGGGCAAACACAGCCAAAAAGGCATAGACTGTGCGCCAAGAATTGGGAAAAAATTGAGACGGGGCGAGCTCGTAAAAACAGAGAAGGTTGATGACGAAGGTGGAGAGAGGAAGACGAAAGCCCGCCCGGAAGCTTTCCTCGTAAATAGAGAAACTACCCGGGCGGGGAGTGTTGGCCCTGGTTGAGAACCGGGCCGATAGGGGGTCACCCAAGAAGGGAGTTGGTAGTAAGAAGCGATGTAACTGACCCCGTCATCCGAGAGGGCGCAGGCTGCTTCCGAGGCAGTCTCGGGACGACAACGTCCCGAGGTGGAAGCCTGGCCCGGGGTATGAACCTCCTCGGACCCCTCGGCACCGGAGGCCTCGGCCTCTCCGGACATCGCAGAAGCGAGGGAGTCCAGAGTAAGAGGGGATGACAGAGAGACTTGGGGGAATGAGATGGAGTATACTCCTCGTCTGAAGGGGTAATCTCGCTCGAAGAAGAACTGCGGGGCATAAGGTCGCGAAGATGGAGAAAGGAGATCGAGGCTTACTCTCAAAAGGGAAAGGATCTCTCCTGGATCAAGCGCAGCCTCTCAAGCCACTAAACTCCACCAGCAAACACTCCGAGAGATGGAGATCTTCCTGTGATGGCCGGCGAGCTCGAACGACGCCTTCAGAGGGCTAGCCTTTCGCCGGAGAGGAAGGAAAGCTCGAATGATCGCAGAGGAACGCAGGCGCGGAAGCAAGAAGAAGAACAGTGCTCTGCGAGGGGTTCCTATTTATAGGCACCGTTCGAAGCCCTTCCCGCCGAAGCCAACGGCTGAGATCTTCCCCGTCATCTCACCGCTCCTCTCGGATGCTCGCCACGTGTGCCGTCCTTCGGCAATGATGACGGACAGACTCCGGGAATTGAAGCAGAATGACCAACGGCCGAGAGCGCTCCGACCCTTCGGCTGGTCACTCGGATGCCCGCCACGTGTCCCGATCCGCGTACCAGGAAAGAAGAGGCGGTGATCCGAACGGAACCTCGGGCGAAGAGCCGAGGCGATCCGCGACCCACGAGCGGTAAGGATCTTTTTGTGTTTTTAACGGGGCGGCCGGATGCGCGACGCGTGTCCTATGCTTTTTCGCGAGGCGACCGTTATGACGGGAAAAGCGACGCCCGTCCCGTCCATTTAATGAAATCTGACACCAGTCAGAAGGCTCGGCCCTTCGCCCTCAGAGGCAAAGGCCTTCGTCGCCATCCCGAATGGAGACAAAGTGACTAATTAACCCTCGGCCGACCAAGGGCACCCTCTTCTCAAGAAAAACAACAGAAAGCTTCGGGTAAAACACATGTTACGCTATTTCTCAACGAGCTTCGGGCTATACTCTCGCCATCTCAGAACTGAGGAAGACAAGAGTGGGGGGCTATGTGATGAGGCAGAATCCGATTCGGCCCATTAAAACAAGCCCAAACCCAGTTCAGCCCAGCAGCAGCAGTGGAAGGCCTTCAGGAAGCCTTCGGCCCATTAGCGGCCCAACAGCCCTCGGCCCGTAAGCGGCACCGTTGCTCCCGGCCCAACAGGCTTTGGCCCGTCAGCGGCCCACCAGCCTACGGCCCGTGAGCAGCGCAGTAGCCCTAGGCCCAGCAGGCTTCGGCCCATCAGCGGCCCAACCCCCTTCGGCCCGACAGCCGCATTTGGCCCACTCCGGTGGAGGATTAGGCACTATGGCGGTTTACCAGTAAGCCCGGAACATAGTCCTATATCGGCTGTCACCGTTAACCATCCTCTATCCTCTGCTATAAATACCACGCTATTTATTGCCGAAGGTATATCTCCGAGACCCTCAAGGACTATAGTCCAAAAAGCATTAAAGCTATTCTCTGCCTTCTGAATCGAATCATCTTCAGAAGCTAACTTAACCGTCGGAGGGGGTTCCTAAGGGCCGAAGCCCGGGACTCCTTCTGACCGGTTTCTTCTTCTTTCCCTCCTGCAGGAGCTCGGTTCGAATCATCGCCGGCCTCCCCTAGTCGGTCTCGGCCGCCGACCTCGGATTTCTCTCCCCGGTCTCGACGCCGTGCGCCGGCTGCCTCCCCAACTGAAGGAGTCTCGGCCCCGCCTTCCGAAGGCAAGCCAACGTCCGACCGAGCGACCCTCGGCCTCGGATCTTCAACCCCGTCTCTGCGACCGCCGCCTTCCGGATCCCCGTCGGGCCTCTTACTCCGATCCGACCCAGCTCCGGATCCAAAACTTCGGATTCCAGCTTCGGAATCCGGTCGTGATAGCTTCGGCTACATCAAATACGATGCATGTTTCATTTGGTATTTTAAATAGGATTTGCGTGTCCTCCTCTCTCTTAATCCAAGTGTACATTCTATCTTCCTCTAAGTTTGTACTCCCCTTGATAAGATCAAGGTTTCTTATTATTATTTAAATGTACATTTATGGACCTGCGAGTCCTAAATTTTATATTTAAATGTTACGGATTAAGTTTAGAGGACGGGATCTTCTGAGGACACCTCTGGAGGAAGGACTCGCATCAAATGGAACCGGTGTTGTTGTTTTCACACTAGGATTTTATTATGGATCATCGTTTGGCTCCAATGATTCCATAGTAGCTAAAGTAGTCCATGATCATCCCTATTTATTTTTCTGCATATATGTGATATCTGTGGAATATGTTATTATATATATATATATTTCTTTTAAGTATTATGATACTTCAAATCGAAATATTATTAATAGTACGATTTTTATAAATCAACGCAAAAACCCTCTTTCAAAATTTAAGTTGTAAACGTAAGATATTCAGAATAATCCACGTAACCCACCATCATTATAGATCTAAGGATAATTTTTATTTCAAATGGATTTGTTGTTCTACCACAAGGTCTATTTGATTTAGAAATTAACCCAGGTCTACGACATGTGATGTCATTAAGATAAATGGACAAATAGTGTAGTTTTGTTGTGCTACCACAAGGATTGCACTATGAATTCATGTTATCTAAGTAATGATGGATAAACTTAACTGAATCTTTTGATTTGTTGTCCTACCACAAGGTCATTCTGATTCAGGGGTTAAATCTGATCGGATATTGCAAATGTTGCAATGGTCAAGAGTTGACTGCCTAAGGGACTTGATGTGATTTGTTGTGCTACCACAAGATCACATGCATGATGCCCGAAGGATTCTGATCCTCACTAGGAGATCACCGGAATCTCCCGTTCTTTATATTATAGGGTCATACAGATCGCCGAAAAATAGTGAGAGTAAAAAATCTAGATTAAAAGTCCTAAATCTGATTTTAGAACTATCTGCTTATTTTTCATTATATTTCCTTGCAGGTCGCTATGTCGTCACCTAACCCCCTTCGTTGCATACTTGATGCAAACAAACTCACGGGACCAAATTATATTGACTGGTTATGCAACCTGAAGATTGTCCTAAGGTGTGAAAAACTAGCCTATGTCCTAGATCAACCTGATCCAGAACAACCTGGTGAAAATGCTAACAAGGATGAATTAATGATGTTTGAAAACTGGAAGGAGGACTCTGTTAAAGTCCAGTGTTATATGCTTGGCTCAATGAATAATGAACTACAACAACAACATGATAACATGGAACCTAGGTCCATTCTGAATCACCTACAAGAGTTGTTTGGTGAACAATCCATAATAGAGAGATATGAGATATCTAAGAAATTGTTCAGGACCAGAATGAGCGAGGGCACATCTGTGCAAACTCATGTGCTCAAGATGATTGAATGGATTGAGAGGCTTGCAGTGCTTGGCTTTGTTATGAACAATGACCTAAGCATCGACTTAATCCTACAGTCCCTACCAGATTCATTTTCACAATTCATTATCAACTTCAATATGAACAAGATTGAAGTTACATTGGCTGAGCTGCTCAACATGTTGAACACAGCGGAAAGCACTATCCAGAAAGATAAGCCACGTGTAATGCTTGTTGGTAAGACCAATAAGAAAAGAAAAGCTGGACATACCTTTAAGAAAGGTAAGCCAAAGAAGCTAGTGAAAAGTAAACCAGCGGTTCAAAAGGACAAAGCTAAAGTTAATGATAAAGGTCAGTGTTTCCACTGCCATAAACAAGGTCACTGGAAGAGAAACTGCAAGATTTATCTAGCAGAAAAAGCAAAGGAGAAGCTTAGTGAAGCTTTAGGTATACTCATGATTGATCTTAACTTGTCTTATAGAGACTTTTGGGATATTATTTCTATCAGCCCAGCAATCAAAGGGTGTTTGTTGCAAAAAGAGTTGTCTTCTTAGAGAAAGAATATCTTTCAAAAGAAGAAAGTGGGAGCAAGATAGAACTGGAAGAAATTCCAGACTCACAAATCAATACTGGCTAATTTACTGAGCAATTGACTCAAGAACTTGTTCAAGATAATACACAAAAGGTTCGCAGATCAAGTAAAGTGCCTAAGCAGCCTGAAAGATATGTTGGACGTATTGATGACGGCAAACCAAAAGTGCACTTAAATAAGGATGATGATCCTCAAACCTACCAAAAAGCCATGAATAGTCAAGAATCAGAGAAATGGCAAGAGGCAATGAATTCAGAAATTCAGTCTATGTATGCCAACCAAGTTTGGAACTTGGTTAATCAGCCAGAAGGTATAGTACCTATTGGCAGTAAATGGATCTTTAAAAGAAAGATCGGGGTAGATGGACAGATTGACACATACAAGGCAAGGCTGGTAGCAAAAGGATATCGTCAAAGGCAAGGCATTGACTATGACGAAACTTTTTCTCCAGTTGCCATGATTAAGTCAATCAGAATACTTCTTGCTATTACTGCATTCTATGATTATGAAATATGACAAATGGATGTAAAAACAGCATTCCTTAACGAGAACCTTCAAGAAGAGGTGTATATGATACAACCTGAATGATTCACTTCCAAAGAGCATTCGAGTAAGGTATGCAAGTTGCAAAGATCCATTTATGGATTAAAGCAGGCATCCCGAACTTGTAACTTAAGATTTGATGAAGCGATTAAATCTTATGACTTCATTAAGAATGAAGATGAACCTTGTGTATACAAAAAGACTAGTGGGAGCGCAGTTACCTTTTTGGTACTTTATGTTTATAACATTCTACTCATTGGGAATGATGTAGGAATGTTATCATCAGTAAAGATTTGGTTATCCAAAAACATCTCCATGAAAGATTTGGAAGAGGCATCCTACATTCTGGGAATTGGGATCTATAGAGATAGATCCAAAATGATGCTTGGTTTATCCCAATCCATGTACATAGACACCATAGTCAAATGGTTTGGTATGGAAAATTCCAAGAGAGGTCTCGTTCCGATGAGACATGGAATTTATCTCTCTAAAGGAATGTCTCCCAAGACACTTGAAGAGAAAGCATACATGGATAGAGTTCATTATGCTTCGGCAATAGGATCTATCATATATGCAATGCTATGTACTAGGCCTGATGTGGCACACCCACTAAGTGTCACTAGTAGATACCAGTCTGATCCAGGTGAAGAACACTGGAAGGCGGTGAAATGTATCCTTAGATACTTAAGAAGGACTAAGGATCTATTTCTCGTCTATGGAGGAGACGACTTGGAACTTCGAGGGTTTACTGACTCGAACTTCCAGTCGGATATGGATGATAGGAAATGCATATCTGGATTTGTGTTCATGTTAAATGGAGGTGCAGTAAGTTGGAAAAGTTCCAAACAAGAAACAACTGCATATTCGACGACCGAAGCAGAATACATTGCTGCAGCTGAAGCGACCAAGGAGGCGGTTTGGATGAAGATGTTCATCTATGCACTTGGAGTAGCTCCAAGCATTTCAAATCATGTTCTATTATTGTGTGACAACATTGGGGCAATAGCTCAAGTGAAGGAGCCAAGATCACATCAGAAGTCAAAGCACATTCTGAGACGATTTCATCTGATTCGTGAGATTATCGCCCGAGGAGATATAGTAGTTGAGAAAGTCTCATCTGAAGATAATGTAGCAGATCCCTTGACTAAGTCATTGTCTCAAAACAATTTTGAACGTCACCTTAAGTCTATGGGACATAGGCACATGGGTGATTGGCTATAGTCCAAGTGGGAGAATGATAGAATTTGGTGGCTTCAAAGCAAATTATTGTACATTCTAGTTCAGATTATTAATAAAGGCAATTATTTCTTCATTTATAGTTCTCGCAAATTAACTATCGTAATGAAGGTCCATAGACAAATGTATGGGATATTGAATCATAATGAGATCATGATAGTGAGTTCAATATTCTTAGTCACTTGTCTTAAACAGTTCTCGATCATAGGATATTTGAGATGGACATTAAATATCCGATAAGATCGACACAAGTTATGTCTATTCATGTGATGAGGGTGAATGATCTCACATTCACTCGTGTGGTGACACTAAGACAAACTTGTGGGTGCTCATTAGAGAATGAGTTCACTGAACATATCCAAATAAGAATTCCTGGATGGTAATTATACTTATTAGTCAACCAGGGAATTCGATCGGTGCAGTAGCACAGTTGGTCCTTTGACCTGAGTCACCAATGATACCTTGTTTGTAGACCATTGTGTCTTGATTCTCTGATTTGTGGACTTTAACTATTAAGTCCGCGATAGTCAGTCTCTCAGATACAGTGGAAAGCTTTCGAAGGTAATTGAGTGAACAACAGGGGATCACTCACTCTTGGTATAAGACTGGAGAGAGAATGTCCTATAGATGTGTACACAGAAATCCCTGGCCAGGGTCAAATGAAAGAGATGTCTTTCTAGAAATTAACGGAGTACTGGAATCCATCTAAATAATGCGATAGAGGGTTTGACTATAAAACCATACCCTTGCATTATTAGGACATTGGATGAGTGAAGGATTTTATCTGTGCGGTATCTACAGACGGAAAGGTCCAATTAAAGGGAACAATATCCCTTATATCTTCTAGGATCATGAGATAGTGTTTGGTGCCGTTCATGGTCAGAAGGTCCAGTGGATTAATCATCAGATGATAAACCACTTATTTATTGAATTAATTATTTAACATATGATGTTTAAATAATAATTAATAAATATTAAACTTTGGAATTGGTTCTAAGTTTAATGGGCCTGAAATCGGACTGATATATGGGCCTAGAGGGTCACACACATAAGAGTTCTTGTAAGACGGTGAGAGATGTTAAATATCATGCTTATCTAGATTTTTATGAAAAGCCGCACGATAAACATGAATATTTAATGGAGAGTTATCCAAGGCCAAACTCTTGGATAATCATGAGAATTAATCCTTGTGCTTATCCTTATTTCTTATATAAGGAGGCCAAGGGGAGGGGTGAAAAAGGTTGGACGAAAAACACACCCTCGTATGTTCTCTCTCCTCTCTCTCTCTCCATCTCTCTCTCTTGGAGTAGATCTTTCTCTCTCCGCGCATGGTGGATTTGAGATCGGGTCGGAGTACTCAAGTCGAGGAGGAAATCGTGTCTGCATCGGGAGCTCGTGTGGATACCTCTGGAGATCGTGCGCGTGTGCGATTACTGAGTCGGAATCATCTACGAGAGATTCGAATCCCCGCAAAGGTGAAGAACCGTTCTTCCTGCATTTATTTAATTGTCCGTTTTACGATCCCAGTAACCGATACATAGGAATCGATTTATTTTTCCGCTGCGTTCTAGACGATTCCTAACACTTATCCCATCATTAAAAGTACAACTGAACAAAGAGTTTCCCATTGATGAACAACGTTCTGCACTCCTCGTTCAAGTGTAATTCTTAGATGAGAAGAGATGGTCAGCTGCTAACCATGCACGAGTGCATCAAAATAGACTTGCACGTTTTTACCAAAAGCAGGTTATTGAACGAAAATTCAGAGTCGGTGAAATGGTAGTCAAAAGGATTTTTATAAGACCTAGTGGTCCATGTTCTAAACTTGAACCCAATTAGGAAGGACCTTATGTTATAAAAAATGTTTTCCTGGTAACGCCTATAGGCTAGTTAATGCAGAAGGTCAAGAATTAACTCATCCTTGGAATGATTTATATCTTAAGAAATACTATCCTTAGATTTTAGGTGTGTCGACCGGCATGGTGCAAAGACCAGTGGAGTTAGAAAATTTGCAATCTTAAATTTCCTTGGTAGTCTAATTTAGGCGCATTATATACACACAGACACGCTTTGTTCAGGAGTAACAAGAGAAGTGAAGTCTAAGGAACGCTGATAGCTTGACTGAGAGTGTAACTCATTCTCGTTTTCTTTCCTTTTTATTATCGGCTCGCGATGTCGGAACGAGGCTCAGGATACACTACTGAAAATACTCGTCGTCTTAGTAGAAGGCCGTCATAAAAAAAGAAGAGGGAAAACAAAAGATCCGCCCCAAAAAGAAAAAAAAAAAATCAAAAGGCAAAAGCCAAATCAAATACAAAAGGCCACAAACGTCAAATCAAAAGGCCAAATATCCAAATAAAAGGGAGCGCAAGGTCAAAAATACCCCACAAAGTGAAAATGACCGAGCCCCATTGGACAATTGGGTAAAGGATGGACATCTTCCTAGGTCTCCGAAACCGTCTTGTGAGCTTTCTAGACCATTTCTTCCCTTCTTCCTAAGGGACGTACACCAAGCTTAAGGAATGGCCTAGGCTGACTAAGGGGCGGACCATCAAATGGGATCATGAACATAAGCACAATACAAGCACGATGAACCTATATTAGGTTATTGAAGAATAATTAGGGAATTAAGATAACGAATAAGTAAGCACTTTTTATCCATACACCATGCTGGTCTTTAGGTTGAGTGAATATTTCAAAACTACAAAAAAAATGGATATTTCAAAACAAAAAAAATGAATATTTCAAAAATACAAAAAAATAGATATTTAAAAAAAAAAAGAATATTTCAAAATCACAAAAAAATGGATATTTGAAAAGTACAAAAAAAAATGAATATTTCAAAAAAAACAAAAAATGGATATGTCAAAATACAAAAAAAATTGAATATGTTAGAATTTCAATTAGCATTCGCTTGTCACATATTGTGTGTTGCATTCTTTTATTTTCAGTTAGCATCTACATGCTTGTATGTTGCATTTTAAATTATTTCCTTTAATTTATTTCGCCTTCGTTGAATAAAAGCTTTGCCCCTTGACCCTTTTACCGAGAATAGGATCAAGTAGTCGATTATTTAACCGGGCAAGGGGCTAAGCCAGAACATGTATTTAACTTGTTTGTTCAAGTCACGTGCAAGGTAAAGATGAAAAAGAGAAAAGAGACAGTCAAAGTACAAAAGAGTTTTCATTCATATCAAAAGGTTTTGTACATGTGTAGAAGGATAAAAAAGAAGAAGTCCATCATTAGGACTCAAAAAAGAAAAGGTACATCATCGGTATCCACAGCATCATCAGCATCAGCTCTCAGGGCTGACTCTCACCAGCTTCCTCGTCGAACTGGCTCTGAGCCTCGTCCTATGTGTCTGGCACTCTGGTCGGCGGCGGTGGTGGTCCCATCACGCTTGGCTCCGCTCTAGCCGAAGACACGGCAACACTCGTAGTAAAGGCACTCCCATGTCCAGCTTCGTTGGCCTACTGCCGAACGTGCTGGTATCTCTCCTCTATGCTTCTCCTCTCGCACTCGGCTATAGATAGATGGCCCTGCAGACTCTAAATTTCAGCTATGAACCACACCTGTTGTCGGTCCCGTTCCTCGATAGCACACTCTAGACACGTCTGAAGACGTGACACCTCACGGGAATGATCGCCAGCCGAGAGAAGCGCCAGCCGCTCCTCCAGTTTCGAAACTTGAGCCGCAGTGATGCGAGCTTGCTCCAGTTGCTGCTCAAGCTCGGGGACACGGGCCTGTCGGGTTTTCTCGGGTTTCTCCGGATCGCTCACGCAGCGGAAAATAAAATATTAAACAGTGATCCATTCCCGTTTCGAAAAACTAAAACTACGATTATCGGATAATCGATTCTCACCGTGTGCGGATTCGAATCCGTAACCGTTCGGTTCCGTCGGTGCGACACCGCAAGCCGCGCAAGTGCCCGACCTCTAGCGCAGTCCACCGATCCTCCCCACGATGGATATCCTCGCGTTCCTCGTTCTTCGCAGCTCACGAAACCTCCGCCGGTCGCCGCAACGATCGCCGCAACGCACGGACGATTTCTCGTCGAACGGGATTCGGAGAAGCGGCGGAACAGATCTGGATTTGTCTGGACGCCAGAGAGAGAGAGAAACATAGGAGGGGCGGCTAGGGTCAGCAGCAGCTTGGCCTGCTCAGCCCGTTCGCTATGTTTTATACTAACCACGCGATTTTTCATAAAAATCCCCGGTTTATATAAAACCCACTTATTTATCCATCGCCTTGAGAATCATTTGTGTGTAACCCTCTAGGCCCAAGTACCAGTCCAGTTAATGGCCCAACAAGCCCAGTGACTCCTCACTGACTTTATTAATTAATTAATAACCCTTTATTAATTAATTAATCAATCGAATTGATGTCGCACATCGAATTCGACCGGGCCTCCGATCACGTTGGGTGCCAAGCAACACCGCGTGAACCCGGAAGGTATTGGGGTTAAGTAACCCACTCTTGGAACCTTTCCGCCGACAGTTACCGCGTGGATATAAACCTTCATTCGTACAATGCTCTCGAGTCAACTCAGGGCATGGCGAGCTGTCAAACCCTAACCGGTCGACTCACTTGGATTGGATGCCGCTGATGAATATCGGAAAACTCCTTTCCCGATATTATCGTCCGCCCTGGCCAGGGACATTCGCGCATCCTTCCTAGAGCATTCTCTCTCTAAGTACCGAGAGCGAATGATTCCTTATTGACACACAATTCCCTTCGACGGTATTCCGCTGTACCCAATCATTGGCGTATTAGAATCCCGTGGCTAGAGATTCGTAAACCAAGGTCAAAGCACAGAAGTCCACTGAACAAGGTGTCCTTGGTGTCTCAGGTCCAAGGACCATCCACACAACTGCGACAATAGAATCAAGCTGGTTGACAGTGAGGTACAATACCATCCAGCGATTCTGTCGGATCAGTTCAGCGAACTCATTTTCCAATGAGCACCTACAGATTCGCCTTAGTGTCTCCACACAAGTGACTTATGAGATAAGTCACCCTCATCATATGAGCAGGAGTAATCTGTACTAGTCTAACCGGATATCCGATGTCCTTCTCGGATATCCTCCGACTAGGAACGATTAAGAATATATGTGTTTAAGTGATCAATCTCATTAGTATGATCTCATCATAATCTGATCACTATAGCACATATTCACGGACTTCATTATGAAACGATAATTAATGCGATTTACACATAATGAATATTATGCCATTATATTAATAAATGAACGAGATTTACATAGTCAGATTGGCTTGTTGGCCACCTAAAACTAACAGGGCCGCCATGCCCCAAGTTTGCCCGAGCTCCGCGTCAACCGTCTGGAGGGCTTCTTGAAGCTCAACGACCTGAAAAGGAAACATTGTCAGTGCAATACCATCAAGCAATCAACGTCAAGTCCAAGAATGAAAAGAGAAGGTTGAAGACTCACTCGGGCGGCATGATCTTCCTCAGCTAGAGAGGCCTGGTGAATGGCCCGAGCCAACTGCTCACGACGGTCGGCGAAGGTAGTGTCGGGGTGAGTGCTCGAGGAAGAAGCTCCAGCTGCATGCGGAGAAGGTTGGGTTGCGTGTGTGTAAGCGGCACGCTGCATCAGGAGAATGACAGCCAGGGGTGAAGCGTCAAAACATTTAATTAATAAAATGAATTCATTGCATAATGCATTCATACGTACCAGATCATGGAGCTTCTTCTAAACTTGCTTGAGCTGGGCATCTGCGTATCGGAGTCAAGTCTGGAGGGTGATGATCGTGGCATCCCACTTCATCTTGCATATTCACACATGTCATTCATGCATTCACAAACTTAAATAAAGATAATAATAAAATGAAAGAAGCATGAAGTCATACTTACATCTAGAGGGTGCAGTTGCTGGAGGTGAGCAGTATAGTGCACCCGGTACTGCTGGAGGTAGGGATCGCTACTCTCCGCTTGAGACTGTACCGGGACACCGCCTCGAGACCAGTCGTCGTGCTGGTTCGAGAACTTGGCACGCCCGTCCGTGTGCGCCTGCTTGCCCCTCATTGATATTCCGATCCCCTCCGAGGTCTCCTCCTCGACCCATTCTTGGTGGGGGCCAAGCATCCTCATCACCAATCGTAGATGCAGCAGCTTGATTTCGTTTATGCAATGGACCCACACCTGGCGTCCATATCTTGCTCTCCCGGCTGCTACCCATGGTTGCCTCTCCTCATCCGTGCCCAAATACGGGCGCCAGATAACCTGCATGCATTTAAGTTAGTCGCATTCATAGTTAATAAATTGCATTTAATTGAAATAAACAATTACATTTAAATAATACTAAAACTCACTAGAAGCTCAGGATAATCTAAGAACTGATGGCGGAGGGTCGTCAGTTGATGATGCTATGGTGCCGTGTCCACGATCGGCTTCTAGCAATGTGCCAATGGGGCGGCATCAGGTCGTATGGCTTTAGCTCAACCCAGCAGGAAGTAATAATATGACCAAATCTGCACAAACAAATATGTAGGTTAGAAATCATCATATGCATTCATTCATTTCACATTTATAAATAAATGATAAATAAAAGAACGTACCCGAATAAAAGGCGTGAAGCCGCTGATGGTGGTCTTACGGTCCAGCGTGACTACGGACAGATCGGCAAAGAGGTGGGCCAGGAGGGCTGTACCCCTGGCATACTTATGAAGACGGTCCAGATCCTCAAGCAGACTTAGGAACCTACAATGGATATCACCCTTCTTGGGTTCTTGCATTTCTCCGGATCACTCATGTAGCGGAAATTGAAATAAAACCAGCGATCCGTTTTCTCGTTTCGGTTAAACTAAAAAATCTGAATAACGGTTAATTGGATTATTACCTTCGCGCGGATTCGAATCCGCAACCGATTGGTTCCGTTGGTGTGACACCGCCAGCCACGCAGATGCCCGGCCTCTAGCAAAGTCCATGTGATCCTCCTCGCGGTACATATCCTCATGTTCCTCACTCGTCGCAGCCCACGAACCCTTCGCCGTTCACCGCAACGACCGCCACGATGCACGGTCGATTTCCCGTCAGATGGGAGTCAGAGAAGCGGTGGAGCTGACCCGGAGAACAGGTGTATGGACTGAGGTTTCGGATCCGGTTATCGGGTCCATTTCAGTGTCGGACCCCTTAGTTTAGACCCTTGTGGGGTTGGGATATGAGCTCTTTTTTGCGTCGAGCTTACGAGACGCGATTTTAAATGGCGTCGGCCGTAGGGGATGCCATTTAGAGGCTTTGCAGGGGTGCCGCGTGGGCGGCCGTGGGGGCGCGTATGTATGGACCTGGTCGTGTCGTCTGAATGACGTCTTGCATGGATGATGCGATTCAGACAACTGCCAGTGTACGATCCCGTCCTGTCGCTTGATTGGCATTGTTCGGGAACGACACGTTTTAGCGAGTTTCAGTTGACGCTCCGAAGCCCTCCCTCCTTTCCCTCATTCTTTCCATTCCTCTCTCCCTCCGAACACTCCGTTTCCCCCTTCCCCTTCTCCTTCCTTTTCTCTCCCCATTCCTTCTCTTCCTCCACTCCATCAACCTCCTAACCCTCACCACTACCACCACTATCTCCTCCGCAACACTTTGTTCTCCGGCGGCAGATGTCCCAGTAGAGTGACGGCGTCCACGAAGGTACTGACGGCGGCTTGCGGTGTAGCGGCAGCAGCTTGGACCTAGGAGGAGTTCAAGTAACAGTAGGGTGACAATCCTTGTTGTGTTTTGTTAAAAAACATGATTTTCCCGCTATGAAGCATGCGATGTATATGTATTTTTGGGTAGAAAGCATGTTCTAAGGGGGTTTTTAATGAGAATGAGTATTTTTATGAAATGGATTTTCGGGTGATAATTGGTTATTGAACTTCTCCCCTTGTCTCCTTTGTGTTTTTGTGTGTTTTGGGGGAGAAGAGGGACCCTCGGTTTGGCTCGGTTGAACGCAGTTTCGGGTGTTAAATAGCGTCGAGACTAGGTGACGCCATTTTAAATAGTGTCGACCTGGGTCGACGCCATTTACCGCCCATTTTCTCGATTCCTAAGGCCAGTGTGGGATAAAGAGCTGAATAGCATTGGCTATGGGCGAAGCCATTTAGGAAAGTATCCCTAGTCCCAATTGCTTTGCGAGATTTGAACCAGTTTAGGGGTCTTGAATGATGTCGGCCACGGACAACGTGATTCAAGACATAATCTCATTAATTCACGCAATTAACATGTATTCGAAATTAAATGAATATTCGAAACTATACTTCGAGGATGAGGGTTTCCATGTGACTGGATCGCACTGTATTGTGTTTTGTGTTTTGTGTGATCGTGAACCTAGAGTGATAGTTGTTAGCACTTAGGCACCCTGTGTCGGTGTGGGGGTGACACGGTGTCGGTGTCGGTGTCAGAGTGGTGGGGTGACGCGTAGTGAGAGAGGGTCACCTGGTGTACCCCAGGGTATAACTAGTACGATGTGGGAGTGGTGAATTCGGAGTGTCACTCGTGCTTGGGAGGAGGCAGAACCACCTAAAGCTAGATAGGCCGAAGTAGCCAGCACGCTATCCGAGGGGTTGCTGTTTCGTCCCAACGGGTCGGTGTTTTTCGTTTTCGGCTGTGTGGTTTGTGTGTTTAGCTGAGACGCTGGTTGTGGACTCCGTGGTGGAGTGGTTTCAGAGTTGTGCTTGTTGCATTTACGAATGCATATGTTTCATATCGGAATTTGGGAATCTTTGGGAGTTGTGCTTACTACTTTACTTATTTAATTGCCTATATTTGTGTTGTTGCACTTGTGGGTGCGTAAGTAGGTGGTGGGGATCGGAGGATCCCTATTGAGTCCATTTCGATGAAACTTACCCCTGCGGTTTTCAAGTGAGGGTTCTCGGCAGGCATAGCGTGGAGGGTTCCGTCTTGGGTTGCGCGCCAGCGGCCACTGTTCCGAAGTATGCCCCGATATAGTTGTTATTTCCTTTTCAGGCATGCACGTATAATTATTTCTTTACAGTATGAATATGTAATTATTTGCTGAGTCGAGTCAAATTGTAATAATTTTAAATTCCTGCACTTCCTTTATAATTCGATGTATTGTGGATTGTTTAGCTTAGTTTATTATTTATTTTTCACACTTATTGAGATCCTGGTTTGGCTCCAAATCTTAATGGTTCGGTACCCATTTAGTAATCAGATCTCTGATTATAGGGTGACGGGTCGTTACAATAGGGCCGGCCTGGGGCATCGGAGAGAGAGAGGAAGAGAGGAGGGGGAGGCTAGGGTTAATAGCAGCTTGGCTTGCTTAGCCCGTTTGCTACATTTTATATTAACCGCATGGTTTTTCATAAAAACCTCCGATTAAATATAAAACCCATTTTATAATCCATCACCTTGAGAATCATTTGTGTGTTACCCTCTAGGCCCAATAACCAGGCCGGTTAATGGCCCATTGAGCCCAATGAATCCTCACTGACTCAATTAATTAATTTATAATCTATATTAATTAATCGATCGAATTAATGTCGTACATTGAATTCGATCGGGCCTCCGATCACGTTGGATGCCAAGCAACAATGCGTGAACCCGGAAGGTATTGGGGTTAAGCAACCCACTCTTAGAACCTTTCTGCCAACAGTTACCATGTAAGGACTGAAGTTTTCGGATCCAGTTTTCGGGGTCGGACCCTGTAGTTTAGGCCCTGATGGGACTGAGACTCTGGTCTGTTTCGCGTCGAGCCCGCTCGACGCGGTTTAAACGGCGTCCAGCATTGCAGACGCGTTTTATATTGTGCCACGTAGGCGCCACGTGGGTGGGTTTCGGGCCGCGAGTGTACGGCCCCTGTCTTGTCGTCTGAACGGCGTCTGTGATGGACGACGCCATTCAGACTGCAACCCTGCGATGTCAGTGTACAGTGCCGGTCTTGTCGTCTGAACGGCGTCTATGGACGACGCGTTTCAGACTTCTGTCAGTACGGCCTGTCCTGTCATCTGATTGGCGTCTGTCTTGGACGACGCGTTTCACCCTGTGTAGGTCTGACCCCGCGAACCTTCCCTCCTTTCCCTCATTCTCACCCTCACACTCTCTCTCCTCACCCTCTCCACCCTCCGACTCTCCCCACTCTTCCCCTTCCCTTTCCCCTTCTTCCTCTTCCACCACTCCACTACCTCTCCACCTCTCACCACTGCCACCACCACTTTCTTCGCGGCGTTCCATTCTCCGGACGGCGGCCGATGTCCCGGCGGAGTGGCGACGTCCTCGGAGTACCGGCGGCGGTTTGCGGTGCGACGGTTTGGCGGCGGAGCCAGGAGGAGTTTAGGAATCGGTAGGGTGACGATTCCCGTTGTGTTTTATTTTAAAACCATGTTCTCCCGCTTGAAACATGCTACGGATCTATGGTTTTTGGGTAGAATGAGCATGATAGGGGCTTTTCCTTGATGGGAATGGGAGTTTCTGTGAATGTGGATTTGGGATGTTTTAGCTTACCCCTCTTCCTCCTCCGTTTGGTTTGATTTTGGGGCATTTGGGGGTGAAAAAGGGAGCCCTCGGGCAGACTGCGGAACCAGGTTTCTAGCGCTAAAAGACGTCGTACCTGGATGTCGCCATTTAGAATGGCGACGGGTCAGTACGACGCCTTTTAGGCAGAAATCTCCCTGTTTGAGGTTCTGCCAGTTTGGGTTTCTGGCGTTAAATGACGTCGGACTTGGATGATGCCATTTAGAATGGCGACGGGCCAGCACGACGCCATTTAGGCAGAAATCGCCCCGATTAGAGGATTCTACATGTTTTGGGTTCTGGTGTGAAGGGCGTCTGAGGACAGTGACGCCTTTTGAAAAGGCGGCTTCCCAGGACGACGCGTTTTAAGAGAATCAATCGTGGCCTGTCCCTGCTTCTGTCACTGTTATGCGACGAGGGATGGCGACGCGTTTTTAAAAGGCGGCTAACTGTGACGACGCCTTTTTAGGCCATATTCCGAGGCCGAGATTTCATGAACCAGTTTAGGATGCTTGAATAGCGTCGGCCTTGGGCGACGCGATTCAAGACAGAACCAAACTAATCCATGCAAGTAAAATGTATTTACACTATTAGATAGTCGGTTAAATGCATGCCTTAAATATACTCGATAATGATGGATTATTCGTGACCGGATCATACTGTACCGTGTTTTGTGTTACTGTGGACCTAGAGTGACAGTTGTAGCGCTTTATCACCCTGTGCTGGTGTGGGTGGAGCACAGCGTCGGTGGGAGCAGTGGCGGGGTGACGCCTAGTGAGAGAGGGTCACCTGGTGAACCCCGGGGTTAGCTAGTAGCGGTGTCGGAGAGGTACCTGTGGAGTGTCACTCGTGCTGGGGGAAGGAGTAACCACCTGAGCCAGTTGGGCCGGAGTAGCTAGCGTGCTATCCGAGGGGTTACTGTTTGGTCTCAGCGGGTCGGTGTTTCCCACTTTCGTTGTGTGGTTGACGTGTTTTGACGATATGCTGGTTATGGGTTCCCTGGTAAATTAGAATTATACGTGTTAATATACTTCGAATGCATGTGATTCATATCGAGATTTAGGTGTAGTATTTACTGTTTTACTTGTTTCCTGTACCTTCAGCTGTATCCTACACTTGTGGGTGTATGTGTGAGCAGTGGGGATCAAATGATCCCTACTGAGTCTTTTCGTTGAGACTCACCCCTGCAGTTTTTAGGTGAGGATTCCAGACAGACTTAGCGAGGTGTGTACTGCTGTGAGTTGCGCGCCGCCAGCTGTTGTTCCGGGGTATGCCCCGACGTAGTTGTTATCTTTATTTCTGGCCTGTACGCTAAATTATTTCTTTTCTGTTGGAATATGTAATTATTTGCTGTATCGAGTCGCATTGTAATAACTTTTAATTCCTGCATTTTCCTCTCAATTCAATGCGATGTGAATGTCTAGCTTAGTTTATTGTTTATTTCCCAGACTTACTTAGATCCTAATTTGGTTCCAAAATTAATGATTCGGTACCCATTTAGTAATCGGATCCCCGATTATAGGGTGGCGGGTCGTTACATACCATGCTGATATAATCCTTCATTTGTTCAATGCTCTCGCATCAACTCAGGGTATGGTGTACCGTCAAACCCTAATCGTTCAACTCACTTGGAATGGATGTTGCCAAATAATATCGAAAAACTCTTTTCCCGATATTATTGTCCGCCTTGGCCAGGGACTTCCGTGCATCCTTCCTAGAGCATTCTCTCTCTAAGTACCGAGAGTGAATGATTCCTTATTGACACTTAATTCCCTTCGACGGTATTCTGTTGTACCCAATCCTTGGATGTTTAGAATCCCATAGATAGAGATTCATAAACCAAGGTCAAAGCACAGAAGTCCACCGACAAAATGTCCTTGGTGTCTCAGGTCCGAGGACCATCCACGCAACTGCAACAATAGAATCAAGCTAGTTGACTATGAGGTACTATACCATCCAACGATTCTATCGGATCAGTTCAGTGAACTCATTCTCCAATAAGCACCTACAGATTCGCCTCAAGTGACGATGAGATCAGTCACCCTCATCATATGAGCATGAGTAATCTGTACTAGTCTAACCGGATATCTGATGTCCTTTTTGGATATCCTCTGACTATGAACTATTAAGAATATGTGTGTATAAGTGATCAGTCTCATTAGTATGATTTCATCACAATATGATCACTACTGCACATATTCATAGACTTCATTATGAGATGATAATAATATGAATTAGAGATAATGAATTAATTGCCATATTATTAATAAATGAACAAGATTAGAAAGTCATATTGGCTTGTAGGCCACCTAAGACTAACAACCCTTTGTACTGAAGAGCAACCGACCGAAAAAGAAAACGAGAAAAATCCTAAGCTACCGGTCTACCAACTCTCTCTGGCTCTCAACCCAGCAATAATAGCCGGCAGCTGACCTAGCTAATCAATCTATGAATCTCCCCTGAGACTCACCCTGCCTGTGCCGAGGGTCTAATAACCCTAAGGCATCCTCCACCTCCACCCGGCTGAGAGTCCTAGACTCTCTGTCGGCAGCTTTCGACACACCAAGACCGAGGAGACGTCCCGCCATCCCCCGATAATTGGAATAAGTAATCTCGCTTACCTCTCTACCCTCAACTTGAAGGCCGGTGATCCTAGCCACGTCCTCTAGGCTGGGGACCATATGTCCCCAGGGCATAGAAATGCCATGCAGTTAGGATTCCACCGCTCCCTAAGGACCTGTAGGAGTACCAAGTCCAACAAAAAAGGCTCTATGTCTAGGAGTTGCCTGAACCCCATCTCTCTCAGTCGGGCCTTCTGGAAGTCAGGAAGCCCCCTGTAGGCCGCTATCACCAGATCCCATGAAATGCGGGCCCTCATCGTCCCTTGCCAAATTGCCAACAAAATGTTAGAATAATTCATATAAAGGCAATTGAAATCAATTTTTAAAGTTAATTTTGAAATAGGACCCCTGCTTTGAATGGCGTCGGCCATGGTCGACACCGTTGAAAGGCGTCTCCTTGTGTTGACTACATTTGACCACGGATCCGAGGACCCATGGCATTCCCACTTTTGGTTTTCCATGAAATGCGGGCCCTCATCGTCCCTTGCCAAATTGCCAAGAAAATGTTAGAATAATTCATATAAAGGCAATTGAAATCAATTTTTAAAGTTAATTTTGAAATAGGACCCCTGCCTTGAATGGCGTCGGCCATGGTCGACACCGTTGAAAGGCGTCTCCTTGTGTTGACTACATTTGACCACGGGTCCGAGGACCCGTAGCATTCCCACTTTTGGTTTTCCCAACTCCAAAATTACTGTAAAAGGAAGGTTTTAGAGCATACCATGGAAGGACCCGCCCCTTTGGCCGATGCCGCCGCCGGGGGGGCTTCTTCGGCTTCCATAAAAGCCTCGACTTCGGTGAGGACTTGTGCCGCATCCGGTTGCGGTGCTTGGACTTCGGGGATTCCCTCTTCCTCATCGACTTCGATTGCTAGGATGGCCGCCACTTGTTGGCACTTCCCGCTTGGTCCACCGCGCTCCATGTCGAGTAAAAGCCGGGTTTGGGAGGGAGAGAGAACTCGTGAGAAAGTGAGAGCTAGAGTGGGAGAGAGAGAATGGAAGAGAGAGGGAGAGGCCGCCATAGATAGAGGAGATGGTTGGTGATGGAGGAGCTCGCCAGAGGCTCGGATCGCCAGAGAGGAGGAAGAAAGGTGAGGAGAGAGAAGAGAAAAGAGCGAATGAGGAAAGAGGAGGGCTCGAGTTCGCGAACCCTGTTCAAAATTGTTAAAAAGCGTCGACTCAGAACGACGCATTTTAGTGGCGCACAAATTGAGGCAGGCGGTTCGAATTTTGAAATTCAGAGAAAAGCGTCGGCCATGGTCGACGTTTTTTAGATTTTGCTGCCTTTAACAGTCAGAGCTGTACCACGAAATTTGAAGAAAATCAGAGAAACACGTTGACCATGGACGACACGATTCAGAGAATTAATCTATTGGAAGATGTGGAGTACGGTTGCAATCAATCATTAGCGTCGACCATGGGCGACGTGATTCGAACAATTAATGCTTGAAAATTTTTGGAAAATAAGAGAGAGAAAGTTAAAGGCGTCGCCTATGGTCAACGTGATTAAGGCTTTTTAAGGAATAATCTTAATTTTCAAAAATTGAATTTTATTGAAAGGCGTCTCTCTAAGTCGACGCTATTTATATTAATGAGTCCGAAACTTGGAATTTTGAAGAAAATGAGCCGTTTTGCTTAAGAAAAAATTCTGAGAAATTGCACAAATATTAAGGAGAGATATTTATTGCAATAAGGAATATTTTTCATTGAAAATGAATGCAAAAAATACATCAAACTTTGGGCAAGAGTTAAGAGCTTTCAGGTCAGATTTTCTGAAGCTCTTTTACATAAGTTTTCCATAGCTCCCGATTTACTTCATGAGGAAGTTTAACACAGCGGGCGAAATCGATGTTCCACAAGGTTGCAATAAGCTCTGTCGTCTCGAAGGCTTCATCAGTCCCTAAAGCTCGCTTCTTGATTGGAGAAAGATTGGATATTTCTGGAAATTCATAGCGAGGCATACCAAGTTGAGGATGATAGCGATGAAGATTGTATAAGATGAACTCGGTCGCCTCGATCAGTCGGAGCTCTGTGCCAGCACAATGGCATACTCATACCGCCTTTTCTTTGAGCGCAAGTGGTGTTGATTCGAAGCCGGTCTTTGGCATGGTCTTGAAGTAAGAATACCAGTCAGCTCGAGTCTTGAGATTGGGCACCCGATTGGTCATGTTGTTGTTAAATTTCACGATATTGGCAATGTGGAAGATAGGATTGCGCTGATACATCTGAGATATCTTGGGAACCTCTTCTTCATTATGGTTGAACTTGAAGTGCAGATCAATCTATAAGGCTAAGAGTAGCATGTTGCCATAAGGAAGTTGACCAGTAGAAGCCACTGAGAGCCCACTGTAGAGATAGGTTAGGACTGTTGTGCTTATCTGCTTTCCTTAGAATATCCTATAAATTGCGTTAAGCTGATCTTTTAATAAGATGTTGTCCTGGGCAGGGAATAGTAGAGCTCCAGCCAGACATGCAGAGAACGTGATCATTATAGTCTTTGTATCTTCCTCCTTGGCTTTTTCCATCTTCTTCAGTGTCCATTCTGCAAACTTCGCGAGATTAATCCCCTTATGAATAAGAACGCTTTGAATTTCTTTCGGACTATCCATGATCTTTTCTAAGAATTGTTGACAAGTGACCTTTTCCCTCATTAATAGCATACCTGTCACGTCAGGTTTATCACTATTAGCCTTGAGCTTAGGAAGTCCCAATAGGAGTTCAGTTTCTTCCAACAGGATGGTAGCTTTGAAAAAAGTGAAAAGGAAACTATGGATTTGAGGATACCACAATTCAATCAATGCACCCATTGCAGCCCAATCCATAAGCGCATTCTTATAATGTTTGGCATGGATAACAAAGCCTTGGATATGCTACTTGGAGATATATGACTGCATAGAGAGGTTGATTTTTCCTACCAACTTGGAAATCCATGGGAGAGAAGAAAATCTTCTTGGTCCAGGGGAGAAAGGATATCCATTGAAAGGAAAAGAATTGGCATAGGTCTATCATATTGAAAAGAATTTGGAGCATGGAGAATTCATGTAGAAGAATAAAGAAAAGAAAAATTTAATGGGGAAAGAAAGAATAACTTACTTGTAGGTTAGAATCTCGCCCACTTAGATGGCCTTCTATGCTAGAAAGCCTCTCGATCATCTTCTTCACCCTCTTGTTTGATGTGGAATCTTTAGCAAAACTCGCCATCTTCCTTGATTGCTTAATCTCCTTCTTGTTCTTCCCCTTGAGCTTTGAAGAGAATTCCTTAGCTTTCCTTCTGGATTGCTTGATGTGTTGGTTTGATTTTAGAAGAGGAGGTTATATAGAGGAGATTTGTGTGTTGGGAAGGCCCTTTCCGAGTTGGAAGTGGGAGTTTAAGGGAGGTAAGTGGAGTCCGTATTGGAGTCAAAACAATCCTGTTTTGATAAGTTAAATGGCATCTTGATGGGGCGACATCATTTAAATGACGTCGACTCAGAGCCACGCCTTTTAGGAGTTTTCTGACATTTTTCCGAAACTGCATATTTTCTGTTATTTGTTCATGATTATCCTTTTGCATGAAGTTACTGATGAAATTTGAGTACAGGAAAATTCAAAGAAAAGAAAAATGGAGTTGAGTTTCAAATGAGGTCCCGTTGTGGGAGTTTCACTGAGTCCCTATCGTGACTAAAAAGTTGGTTATCTCTATCCTTGTATTCTCTTATGTAATTGATTTGCATTAGCATTACTATATGTTAAATATTTATTAGAGTATGTCAAAGGCCTTGTGATTTTGATGAGACTGAAATTTTAGTTCCCCTCTATTAAAAATAGTAATAATTCCAGAGGATTCTTAATCACACGAATAGGCCGTTAGATTGTTAATTGATGAGGACGATGACTCTACTTTTGTGAGATAGTGCATTGGTAAACGAGTTTCGGCTTAGCACTGAATTGCAAGACTAATGTCTTGACTCATCAATGGCAATTTAATAATATTATCTTTGATTAATTTATATTTTATTTCATTTTAATTTTTCTTTTAGCCCAGTATGCATCATGTAGGACCTCGAAATCATTGTGGTAAAAATTAGTTATTAATTAAATTTCAGACCATTAATCAAAATAAATTCTAACGTGATATGAAATATTCCACTCCGAATTGAATATCTCAATTATCTTTGAGGTTTTCTTAAAGATATCTTTGGAATTCTATCATTGCTTAGATCTTTATCTTATATTTGCTTTCTTTTAAGATCCATCGTAGTTGTAGCACCTCCACATTGGCTGATAATCGCTCTTCATGATGAAATCTGTAAGGTTTGTGACCTAGGGTACTTCCTCTCGTGGAGATTGATCGTCTTTATTTTGTTTTCTTTGTCTATCTCATCCAGACATTATTGATTCCATTGATCTCTTGGAGTCACTTCATTAATCAGTTTCAGAAAGATTCTCATCATATGATATTGAGAGCGTGTCTCATCACACCTTGCCATTATTTTTTCAGTTCATTTCATTCTATTTCACTCATTTGCAAAGTCAATGTCAAGGTGGGGCAATTATAGACACGCTAATTTTGACTTCATATTGAGTAAATTTCATGTCACAAATATAATGCTTCGAAATGGTCTAACTTTTAATCATTAATTATTTTTTATTGATTTTTCTCAAAATTCACTGATTAACGTCGATTATGGCCGACGCCTTTTAAATTTCTACCAGAAATCAGTTCGGAACTAAATTCTTAAATTCAGATAGATTTTACTAAATAGCGTCGCCCATGGATGACGTCGTTCAGTTCCTAATCCGTCTAGATTTTTGATTTTAAATTCGGATTAATTTCCTAATTATCTAAATAACGTCGCTCATGGACGACACCTTTTAGGTTTCCTAATCTTTTCCGGTTTTCCTTTCCATATTTTCTTTCTATTATGGCCCTAGTTAAATAGCGTTCCGGATGGATGACGCGATTTAAGCAGTTTCCTGATAAACATGATTTGACTGAGATAATCCGGTTCCAGAGGTTGGAAAGGTTGCAAATTCCTTCCATGTCTATATATGGTAATCTGGATCCGCGAGAAAGTCCTTTTGAAGGCCAAAACTACTCCAAAACCTACTCTATATACACATATACCCTTTGGCCTTTGAAAAAGGTTGGCTATTGGAGAATTTGGAGTTCAAGGCAAGGTCTTTCAAGACTCTCAAGAAGAAAAATGTGGATAGCAAGAGAAGCTTCTTCTTCATCATCTTCTTTCTCCATTGAAGCCATTGAAGACCAAGGCTTTGAAGTGGCCAAACCAACCACTTTCTCATCCTTTTCTTTATAGTTTTTATATAGATTCATCATTGTTTTGATTAGATCTTTCATTACATCACTCCATGACTCACACACCACATCATATTTTCCATACCTATGCATGAAATAGGGGTTTAAAGAACCACAAAAAAGTGAGTTTTCTTACTTTAGTTTATGTTTAGATTATTTGATAGAATAGTTACTATACTATCCTATATCTTTAATTTTTTCTTTCTTTTCTTTGTTTGATCTTCATTTTGCATGGTTTGAAGGGAGAAAAATTGGAAAGAAGGATTGGAAGGCTAAGAAAGAACAACCAAACAACAAAAACAAGAGTTAAGAGAAAATGCTCTCTTTCTTTGGCCGGCCAAAGAAAGGGAGCAAAAGAACCACAATCCTCCCGATTCTACAAGGTTAGTCAGCGATCATATTTTCATTGAAGCCCTCGATTTCTAGTGATCACATTAGTTTTGAATTTGATTTGTTAATTATGTTAACACATGATATCATGATAATCACACACACTATTTGAGCACTACAATAGACTGTGTCGATCACCTTTATGCTGGGAGAAAGTTGGAGAGAGGAGACTGACTGGTCCACAGCTAGTACATGATTGCTCAGATAAGATTAATAGCATCAGGAAAAGACTTTTGAAAGCTCAGAGTCGATAGAAGAGTTATGCTAATCATAAGAGAAGGGCATTGGTTTTTTAAGTTGGAGATCATGTTTTTCTGAAGGTTTCACCAACGAAATGAGTGATGACATTTGGAAGTAAAGAAAAGTTGAGTCTAAGGTATATTGGTCCATTTGAGATTTTAGAGCGTGTCGGATTGGTTACTTACAGGTGCTTTGCCACTAAATCTGTCTGGTGTTCATTTGATATTCCATATTTCCATGTTGAGGTGTGTGTTGCTTTATCTCATGTGATGGATTATGAGAGATTGGAAGTTTAACCAGATCTGTCGTATGAAGAGAAGCATGAATTCTAGATCGCAAGGAGCAAGTATTGAAGACGAAGACAATTCCTATGGTCAAGGTTCTTTGAAAACATCCTCTATAGAAGAAAGGACATGGGAGGCAGAAGAAGATATGAAGAAGGGATATCAGAGTTATTTGGTAAGTGATTCTATATTTTACTTCGAATTATAAGTTTCGAAGACAAAATTTCTTTAAGGGAGAAGATATAATACATGATATTTTTTAAATAGAAATAATAAAAAATAAAAAATAGTAAAAATAATTAAAGATACAAATATAGTATAATATAGTTAATTGGGTAAGCCTATTAACCTAGATTTATAGGTGATTTAGCCAATTAAACTAAGTGAAATTTCTAGGTTCGAGCACCCAGGATAGAAAGTAAGTAATTTAGTGATTACCTTCAGTGTATAACTCAGATTTTGGCATGGTTGATACCATAAGAAAGAGCTCGAAGAGATCTACAAGTTTGTAGAAGATCCATTTCATATTCTTACGTTTGCTAGGTCAAATTAGATGTTCAGATAAAGTAAATAGAGATACAAGAAAGGAGTCCAATTTAGAGTAGGATTCTCTCTAATTCCCAAAAAGAAAACTTAATCCGGTCCAAGGGTGGTCTGGAGGTCATGTGGGATTAGAATTAGGCATGATTAGCAGCCGCACTTAAGCAAGAAGGTGGATATTTTGTTCTTGTTCTTGAAGAATAGAGAAGAAGAAGTGGTTAATGCTTATAGATTAATAATCTCGTGTTTGTGGCATGTTCTATCAGGCTTAGAGATTGAAAAGGAAGGTTTGAAGTTGCTGGATTCATGGTAGGGTTGACGGGATTCGTTAGAGAAGTTTGATTTGTTCATAAAAGGCAAGTGATGATTTCCCAAAATATGGATTAACTTATATTAATATGAAAAATAATATTTTGGTTTCAAAAGCAATCAAAAGAAAAGCCTCATTGTCTAGGTATTTTTTAACAATAGTAAAGCTTGCGTCTAGGTTTCTGAATGGTAGTCAAGTATACTATCCAATTTGCTATCCTAAGTTTGTTAGTTATGAAATCTACACAAACTTTGAGTAATCATTTCTTGTTTATATATAATCTAAATAATTTTAAATTTTAATCATACGTCTATATATACATAATCTATTCACCTGCAAAGTTTCATAATTTTAAAAAAATTATTTCTTATTTTTATACTATTTATTCTTTTGTTTATAGTTGACTCAAGATTTAAAGTCACCATTTGAACTTTGAAATCACTCATTTGATCTCCAAATCTAGTGAAATTTTGCCAGCACTTTACTTATGGCCTAGTTATCATGTTTTACTAGTTTGGTGAATTTTTGAACCTACTTGCTATTAATTGATCTATTTAATAAACTTTTAGCCTAGAAAAATAGATTTTAATAGGTGAAAATAATAAAGCATGTTCCAAAAATTCTTAGTAACATTTTCCATGCATGTTTGACCTTTTGGAATTAGGTTTATATAAAATTTCATAATAGAACATTACATTGTCCTTAAAATGTTTTGTTTTCATAAAAAATATATTATTTTGGTATATGTGTATCATTAGCTATATGATTAACGTTAATTTTAGATTCATGATGAATTCTAATCTTTGTAAGATATGTATCATCTAATTTAAATTGTGTGATAAGGATATTGTCATCTTAAGGGGATTATGTAGCTACTTAAAAAAAAAAAAGAGATATGTGGTGTGATTCTAATGTAAGCGTCCTTATTGGATAGGGTATTATGTGACCTAAGGGTAATTGGTAAAATCTATAAAACTAACTTCAGTATGACGTAATGGTAGGATATGTGTGATCTCTAGTTTTGCGGTAGCCAAGGCTTGGTACTATTGCTTAAGTACCCAGTATATGTGTGTGTGCCCCCTCATATTGTGGTTTAGGATACTTGTCCGTTTAATATGTGAAATACGATAATTTTGGAATATAATAAGTTCAACGTGGATCTATTTTAAGTCTACTATGATCTTGCGAAATTCTTTTATATCAAAAATTTGAATTAGATAACTCGATCACATGCTACTAGTTATATTTTGAACCATGTGCTATTTGATATATGCTTCCCTATGTGTTGAAGGAATTATGTGATATGTTTATATCTAGTAGTGTGTTTTCAAATAAAGTAAGAAAATCTAATATATGTGATAAGTATTATAAATTAGCATGTTTGTTTTAGTTATTAGAAAACACACCCGATTTGATATGAGATATATGTGGAATCTTGTTTTTTATCATTCTCTTATTTGATCTATGTGTAGCAGTATGAATTGTTTATGATAGATTGAATTACTATGTGAATTTTAATTATTATATATTTAACCTGTGGAGGGAATGATGACTAGTGAGTTTTGTACTATATAAGTTTGTAAAATATTTTTTCAAGGGAAGTGGCCAGAGGGTTGGATTTTGATTCTGACCACGAGGAGTAGGCGTTCTTGGAGCTTTTGGAATTCAACACTAGTTGTAGCAATATGAGTCTTTTCATTTAAGTAGACTGATGTAGTAGAGAGTATTTGAGTCTATTATGTACTTTGTGAGATATTAGAGAGTTGAGAGAGATTGATCATGTTATTCACATACAGTTCTTTATTATGAGACTTTTCTAGATTCTGTTTGCTTATTATTATTTGAATTTTTTCAATTCATGGTTATTTGTAATATATTCTCTCGTTTCTGAGTACCCTATGCCTCTGCTATAGGTTTCATCATGTATGTCATATTATGTTCTAGGTTTGATGTAGCCTATGCTCTAAGTGTTACGAGCAGATATCAGACAAATCCAAGTGAAGAGCACTGAAATGCTGTGAAATGTATTTTTAAGTACTTGAGAAGGATTAAGGATTTATTTTTAATTTATAGAGGAACTGACTTGAAACTACAAGGGTACACTGACTCGAGTTTTCAATCTAATCTGAATGATAACAAGTCTACTTCTGGATTCATATTCACATTGAACGAAGGTACAATGAGCTAGAATAGTTACAAATAAGAAACCATTATTGATTCGATGACTGAGGCAAAGTACAATGTTGCAGCGGAAGCGACTAAGGAAGTTGTCTAGATGAAGAAATTCATCACCGACCTTGGCGTAGTTCCTTGTATCACTTATTATGTCTCATTGATGTGTGATAATAATGGGACAATTGCACAAGCGAAAGAGCTACGATCTTACTAGAAGTCAAAGTACATTTTGAGGTACTTTCACTTGATCAAAGAGATTATTATCATAGGAGATATATTATTGGAAAGGATTCCATCAGCCGACGACATAACAGACCCACCGACGAAGCCCTTGTTGTTAGGTTTAAGTGGCCTACAAGCCAATCTGACAATGTAAATCTCGTTCATTTATTAATATATAATGGCATAATATTCATTATGTGTAAATCGCATTAATTATCGTTTCATAATGAAGTCCATGAATATGTGCTATAGTGATTAGATTATGATGAGATCATGCTAATGAGACTGATCACTTAAACACACATATTCTTAATCGTTCATAGTCGGAGGATATCCGAGAAGGACATCGGATATCCGGTTAGACTAGTACAGATTACTCCTGCTCATATGATGAGGGTGACTGATCTCATAAGTCACTTATGTGAAGACACACAGGCGAATCTGTAGGTAATCATTGGAGAATGAGTTTACTGAACTGATCCGACTGAATCGCTGGATGGTATTGTACCTCACTGTCAACCAGCTTGATTCTATTGTCGCAGTTCCGTGGATGGTCCTCGGACCTGAGACACCAAGGACACCTTGTCGGTAGACTTCTGTGCTTTAACCTTGGTTTATGAATCTCTAGCCACGGGCTTCTAAAATGCCAAGGATTGGGTACAGCGTAATTGTGTGTCAATAAGGAATCATTCGCTCTCGATACTTAGAGAGAGAATGCTCTCGGAAGGATGCGCGGAAGTGTTGGGTTTCTCAGGTTTCTCCGGATCGCTCACGCAGCGGAAAATAAAATAAAACAACTGTAAGGACTGAGGTTTCGGGTTCTGTTTTCGGGTCGGATCCCTTGGTTTGGACCCTGTGAGGGGTCTTGAGATTGCTGACTGAATGGCGTCAGCACTGCTCGACGCCTTTCAAAAGGCGTCAGGTTGTGTGGACGCCATTTAGGTCAGCAGGTTGTTGCACCACGTGGGCGGGTTTCGGGCCGTGAGAGTACGGCCCCGGTCACATCATCTGAACGGCGTCGTGCTTGGTCGACGCGATTCAGACTATGACCTCTGCGATGTCAGGGTACGGCGCCAGAGCGTTGTCAGTACGGCCTGTCCTGTCGTCTGAACGGCGTCCACGGTGGGCGACGTGTTTCAGACCGCTGTCAGTACGGCCGTCCTGTCAGACTGATAGGCGTCTGCCTCGATCGACGCATTTTAGCGGGATTCTGGTTGATCCCGCGAGCCTTCCCTTCTTTCCCTCATTCTCGCCTTCACACTCTCTCTCTTCGCTCTCTCCGCCCTCTCCGACGCTCTTCTTCCCCTTCCCTTTCTCTTCTTCCTCTTCCACCACTCCAACACCACCTTACCTCTCACCTCTACCTCCACCACTTCCTTCGCGGTGTTCCACTCAACGGACGGCGGCCGACGTCCCGGCGGAGTGGCGGCGTCCTCGAGGGTACTGGCGGCGGTGTGCGGTGCGGCGGGACGGCGGCACGGAGCTTGGCGGAGTTCAAGAACCGGTAGGGGGACGAAACCTTGCATGTGTGCTCGTTTGCTTCTTGGCGTGATGTGGCGTGTTTGGGGCTAGATTGAGCATGTTTAGGGGGATTCCTTGTGGGAATGGCGGTGCTTGTGGACTCGGTTTCGTAGCATGCTTGTGATGGTTGGACTTCTCTTCCTTCCCTTTTGGTTTTGGGGCTTTTCGGGGTGCTCGGGGTTCAAGGGTGAGACCCTCGGGTCGAACCAGGAAACCTGGTTTCTGGCGCTAAATGGCGTCGTGCCTGGTCGACGCCTTTCCGAAAGACGTCGGGTCAGTACGACGCGTTTTAGGGCATAAACCTCTCTGTTCGAGGTTTCCTGAGTTAGGGGTTCTGCGCTAAATGACGTCATGGATGGACGACGCCTTCCAGAAGGACGTCGGGCCATCATGACGCCATTTAGGCAGGAAATGCCCCCGTTTAAGGGTTCTGCAAATCTGGATTTTTGGGTTGAATGGCGTCGGGCGACCCTGACGCGTTTTAAACGGCGGCTTCACTGGTGGACGCGTTTTAAGGATAATCTGGCTTTTAATAAACCTGTCTGAGGGTCTTGAATGGCATCGACCTCGGTCAACGCGATTCAAGACAGAACTGCTTCAATCCTGTTATTTCATGCGTGTTTCACGGTGGGATGGCTTAAATGCATGCTTTGGGTTGTATACTGAGACGGAGGACTTCTGCGTGAGTGGAATTGCATCACCTGTGTGTGTGTGTGTGCGCTTTAGCTATATACTGAGACTGAGGTTTACTGTGCGATTGGAATCATGTTATATGTGTGGTTGTGTTATGCAAATGTGGATCGGGTTAACTGTGGTTTACGTCTGTCACCATGGGCCGATGGGAGAAGGGCCATGGTGTCTGTGGAGTGGTGCATGTTGTGTTTTACCCTTGGCTGAGAAAAGCAGAACCACCTTGAGCCCGTCGGGCCGGAGTAGCTGGTGTGCTACCCGAGGGGTTGCTGTTTGGTCTTAGCGGGTCGGGGTTTCCCTTGGTTGTCGTGACAGCTTCTGGCGTGTTTCTTGCTGTGGAGCTGGTGGTGTTTCTGGTGGGAGTTGGTTTACCCTTTAGCCATTGGGCCTGATGTGACCTTTGATCAAGGTTACGAGTGGTACCTATAGCCCTTGGCCTGACGCAGCCCGGGAGAGTTGGGTTTGTGGGTAGTTCCTGTAGCTTCGGCTTGACGGGGGTTCGCCGGTCCCCAGGGCCCTCCTGAAGCGCTGAGGCCTAGCGTGGAGGCAATCCGGACGGTAGGACAGTAGTCTAGACTGCTTGTGTGCACACGTAGCTGGCAGTGGCTGTACACTGGTTCCAGCTAGTCCTAGTTTGACTCACTGCCTCACCCTACAGTGCCCCGGAACGCTGTAGGGGTGGACAGGCGTGAGCTGTGGTGGTAGTGTTGGGAGGCGACGTTCGACTTCGGTCGACAGTGTGGTTTAGTCGCTTCATGGACTTTGGCTGTGAGTCGTGACTCTGTGTTGGGTTCTTCGGGTTGCTTAGAATGGTTCTTGTTACACTGCTTACCGTGCGTTTCATATCAGAGTTGGGTGTGGTGTTTACTGCTTTACTTATTTGCCATATATATTTGTTGTTACACTTGTGGGTGTGTGAGTGGGAGGCAGGGGATCGGATGATCCCTACTGAGCCCATTTCTGGTGTGGCTCACTCCCTGCGGTTTTCAGGTGTGGACCTCGAGGCGAGCGGAAGCGTGGTGTCTTCTTGGTGTGCGGACCAGCAGCTGTCTTAGTTCCGGGGTATGCCCCGATGATGTTGTACTTCCTTCTGCCTGTACTTATTTAATTGTTGGACATGTAATTATTGTTGGACTGTATACGGACAACGTTATTTTCCTTCCTGCACACTTGCTTACCTTTGTAGTCCGTGAGATTGTTATATTTAGCCTTGTTTAGCACTTACTCCTCCAGATGTGTTGTGTGAGATCCGGGTGTGAACCCGCAGTTAATGGGCCGACATCCATTTAGTGACCGGGTCTCCGGTCATAGGATGGCGGGTCGTTACAGATGGTATCAGAGCTCAATCTGGTCGAGTATGTGATAAACTGGGTTAGATATTATAGTCCAACAATAAGTGCGAGTCTGTACAGGCGATGACTGCTGGTGTAGATTGATAGGATTTGACGTGTTTTGGTTCGATTTGCGTGTTGTGGGGCAGCAATGGCGCCGAAGCGGAGAGTTCCGCTGGCTCGTGATTCGAGAGCAGATGATGGTGGTTCAGGAGCAGAGGGGCATGATGTGGATCGTTTCAGGAAAGCTATGATTGGGGCTACGTCTAGGCACCGGCAAGCAGATGGGAGTGAGGGATCCAATCCCCGAGACGGTCAGTCTACGATTTTGGAGCGGTTCTTGAAGTTGAAGACCCCTTCGTTCACCGGACGGCCAGTCTCGGACGAGGCAGCCCTTTGGATTAAGGAATTGGAGAAGGCATTTGATGTTCTTGAGTGTGCTGAGAATGACAAGACTTTGTTGGCAACTTACTTATTGAAGGACAATGCATATGAGTGGTGGGTCGCTACCAGAGAAATGATGTTTGCAGATAGATCCTTGAGAGAGATCCCTTGGGAGATATTTGTGAAAGAATTTGGTGGACGGTATTTTTCGAGTCACGTTCGGAAAACGAAGGCAATGGAGTTTTTGGAATTGGTACAGGATGATATGTCGGTTTTAGAATACCAAGCGAAGTTTGTGGCTCTTGGAAGATTCGTACCACATATAACTGAGCACGAGGAAATTAGCACAGAGAGATTCGTGGACGGACTTCGGTATGATCTGAGGTCAATGGTGGCACCTCATCATTGTAAGGATCTGGCGTCGGCAGCACGGTGCACGGCAGCGGTGGAGACTCAATTCCAGCAGATGGCGAGAGAATTGGAGCGTTCGGCACGAGGGAAGCAGCAAGGCAGGAGCAGATCAACGATCTTTTCGTCAGGCGGTCCGAGTTCCTTCGAGTTCAGGTCCCAAGAGATGCCTTGTGGTGAGGGCAGCAAAGGTCCGATTAATCCGATGCAGTCTGTGGCTAGCAGGCGGCAGGGAGCAAGGCAGGATGCGGTAGGTCATTGTTCCCTTTGTGGTGGTTATCATGGCAGTCGGACGTGTCCATTGGTCACTAGTGGCTGTTTTGGCTGTGGTAAGAAGGGGCATTTTCTGAGAAACTGTCCCCAGAAGAACCGGGCAGGTCAGGGGCCGAGCGGTTAGTGAGTGTTCGAGGTGTGATTGGAGTCGCGTCTCCTTGTGGAGGTCCGAGAGGTTGTGCTAGGAGAGCACTTTTATCTTGTCTTTTTCTGAGGTGGTTGTGAACTCGTGTGGCACTTGTATGTACTTTGGTCTGGTGGAGAAATCGGTTTTGTAGTATGTGCCTTGCTAGTGTGTGGATATTTTGATATATCGGCTTTTGTTAGAATTCAGAATCTTAATTAACTTGGCGTGGATGTGTTGGAACCCTGTGTGGGTGATTGGTGAGAATGATTGTTGTGATTGGTGTGTGTCGGCGTGTGATGGTTAGCCGAGTCTTGTGTTGAGTGGTTGCTAATTTCGAGGACGAAATTCTTTTAAGGGGGGGAGATTGTAAGGACTGAGGTTTCGGGTTCTGTTTTCGGGTCGGATCCCTTGGTTTGGACCCTGTGAGGGGTCTTGAGATTGCTGACTGAATGGCGTCAGCACTGCTCGACGCCTTTCAAAAGGCGTCAGGTTGTGTGGACGCCATTTAGGTCTGCAGGTTGTTGCGCCACGTGGGCGGGTTTCGGGCCGCGAGAGTACGGCCCCGGTCACATCATCTGAACGGCGTCGTGCTTGGTCGACGCGATTCAGACTGTGACCTCTGCGATGTCAGGGTACGGCGCCAGAGCGTTGTCAGTACGGCCTGTCCTGTCGTCTGAACGGCGTCCACGGTGGGCGACGTGTTTCAGACCGCTGTCAGTACGGCCGTCCTGTCAGACTGATAGGCGTCTGCCTCGATCGACGCATTTTAGCGGGATTCTGGTTGATCCCGCGAGCCTTCCCTTCTTTCCCTCATTCTCGCCTTCACACTCTCTCTCTTCGCTCTCTCCGCCCTCTCCGACGCTCTTCTTCCCCTTCCCTTTCTCTTCTTCCTCTTCCACCACTCCAACACCACCTTACCTCTCACCTCTACCTCCACCACTTCCTTCGCGGTGTTCCACTCAACGGACGGCGGCCGACGTCCCGGCGGAGTGGCTGCGTCCTCGAGGGTACTGGCGGCGGTGTGCGGTGCGGCGGGACGGCGGCACGGAGCTTGGCGGAGTTCAAGAACCGGTAGGGGGACGAAACCTTGCATGTGTGCTCGTTTGCTTCTTGGCGTGATGTGGCGTGTTTGGGGCTAGATTGAGCATGTTTAGGGGGATTCCTTGTGGGAATGGCGGTGCTTGTGGACTCGGTTTCGTAGCATGCTTGTGATGGTTGGACTTCTCTTCCTTCCCTTTTGGTTTTGGGGCTTTTCGGGGTGCTCGGGGTTCAAGGGTGAGACCCTCGGGTCGAACCAGGAAACCTGGTTTCTGGCGCTAAATGGCGTCGTGCCTGGTCGACGCCTTTCCGAAAGACGTCGGGTCAGTACGACGCGTTTTAGGGCAGAAACCTCCCTGTTCGAGGTTTCCTGAGTTAGGGGTTCTGCGCTAAATGACGTCATGGATGGACGACGCCTTTCAGAAGGACGTCGGGCCATCATGACGCCATTTAGGCAGGAAATGCCCCCGTTTAAGGATTCTGCAAATCTGGATTTCTGGGTTGAATGGCGTCGGGCGACCCTGACGCGTTTTAAACGGCGGCTTCACTGGTGGACGCGTTTTAAGGATAATCTGGCTTTTAATAAACCTGTCTGAGGGTCTTGAATGGCGTCGACCTCGGTCGACGCGATTCAAGACAGAACTGCTTCAATCCTGTTATTTCATGCGTGTTTCACGGTGGGATGGCTTAAATGCATGCTTTGGGTTGTATACTGAGACGGAGGACTTCTGCGTGAGTGGAATTGCATCACATGTGTGTGTGTGTGTGCTTTAGCTATATACTGAGACTGAGGTTTACTGTGCGATTGGAATCATGTTATATGTGTGGTTGTGTTATGCAAATGTGGATCGGGTTAACTGTGGTTTACATCTGTCACCATGGGCCGATGGGAGAAGGGCCATGGTGTCTGTGGAGTGGTGCATGTTGTGTTTTACCCTTGGCTGAGAAAAGCAGAACCACCTTGAGCCCGTCGGGCCGGAGTAGCTGGTGTGCTACCCGAGGGGTTGCTGTTTGGTCTTAGCGGGTCGGGGTTTCCCTTGGTTGTCGTGACAGCTTCTGGCGTGTTTCTTGCTGTGGAGCTGGTGGTGTTTCTGGTGGGAGTTGGTTTACCCTTTAGCCATTGGGCCTGATGTGACCTTTGATCAAGGTTACGAGTGGTACCTATAGCCCTTGGCCTGACGCAGCCCGGGAGAGTTGGGTTTGTGGGTAGTTCCTGTAGCTTCGGCTTGACGGGGGTTCGCCGGTCCCCAGGGCCCTCCTGAAGCGCTGAGGCCTAGCGTGGAGGCAATCCGGACGGTAGGACAGTAGTCTAGACTGCTTGTGTGCACACGTAGCTGGCAGTGGCTGTACACTGGTTCCAGCTAGTCCTAGTTTGACTCACTGCCTCACCCTACAGTGCCCCGGAACGCTGTAGGGGTGGACAGGCGTGAGCTGTGGTGGTAGTGTTGGGAGGCGACGTTCGACTTCGGTCGACAGTGTGGTTTAGTCGCTTCATGGACTTTGGCTGTGAGTCGTGACTCTGTGTTGGGTTCTTCGGGTTGCTTAGAATGGTTCTTGTTACACTGCTTACCGTGCGTTTCATATCAGAGTTGGGTGTTGTGTTTACTGCTTTACTTATTTGCCATATATATTTGTTGTTACACTTGTGGGTGTGTGAGTGGGAGGCAGGGGATCGGATGATCCCTACTGAGCCCATTTCTGGTGTGGCTCACTCCCTGCGGTTTTCAGGTGTGGACCTCGAGGCGAGCGGAAGCGTGGTGTCTTCTTGGTGTGCGGACCAGCAGCTGTCTTAGTTCCGGGGTATGCCCCGATGATGTTGTACTTCCTTCTGCCTGTACTTATTTAATTGTTGGACATGTAATTATTGTTGGACTGTATACGGACATCGTTATTTTCCTTCCTGCACACTTGCTTACCTTTGTAGTCCGTGAGATTGTTATATTTAACCTTGTTTAGCACTTACTCCTCCAGATGTGTTGTGTGAGATCCGGGTGTGAACCCGCAGTTAATGGGCCGACATCCATTTAGTGACCGGGTCTCCGGTCATAGGATGGGGGGTCGTTACAACAACTATCCGTTTTCCCATTTCGAAAAACTAAAATCGATTATCGGATAATCGAAGTTCTCACTGTGTGCGGATTCGAATCCGCAACCGTTCGGTTCCATCGGTGTGACACAGCAAGCCGCGCAAGTGCCCGACCTCTAGCGAAGTCCACGCGATCCTCCTCGCGATGGATATCCTCATATTCCTCGTTCTTCGTAGCCCACGAAACCTCCGCCAGTCGCCGCTATGATCGCCGCAACGCACGGACGATTTCCCGTCGAACGGGATTCGAAGAAGCGGCGGAGCAGATCTGGATCTGTCTGGACGCCAGAGAGAGAGAGAAATCGAGGAGGGGCGGCTAGGGTTAGCAGTAGCTTGGCCAGCTCAGCCCGTTCGCTATGTTTTATACTAACCGCGCGATTTTTCATAAAAACCCGCGGTTTGTATAAAACTCACTTATTTATCCATCGCCTTGAGAATCATTGGCGTATGACCCTCTAGGCCCAAGTACCAGTCCAGTTAATGGCCCAACAAACCCAGTGACTCCTCACTGGCTTTATTAATCAATTAATAACCCTTTATTAATTAATTAATCAATCGAATTGATGTCGCACATCGAATTCGACCGGGCGTCCGATCACGTTGGGTGCAAAGCAACACCGCATGAACCCGGAAGGTATTGGTGTTAAGTAACCCACTCTTGGAAGCTTTCCGCCAACAGTTACCGCGTGGATATAATCCTTCATTCGTACAATGCTCTCGAGTCAACTCAGGGTATGGCGAGCTGTCAAACCCTAACCAGTCGACTCACTTGGATTGGATGCAGCTGATGAATATCGGAAAACTCCTTTCCCGATATTATCGTCCGCCCTGGCCAGGTACTTCCGCGCATCCTTCCTAGAGCATTCTCTCTCTAAGTACCGAGAGCGGATGATTTCTTATTGACACACAATTCCCTTCGATGGTATTCCGTTGTACCCAATCCTTGGCGTATTAGAATCCCATGGCTAGAGATTCGTAAACCAAGGTCAAAGCACAGAAGTCCACCGACAAGGTGTCCTTGGTGTCTCAGGTCCGAGGACCATCCATGCAACTGTGACAATAGAATCAAGCTGGTTGACAGTGAGGTACAATACCATCCAGCGATTCAGTCGGATCAGTTCAGTGAACTCATTCTCCAATGAGCACCTACAGATTCGCCTTAGTGTCTCCACACAAGTGACTTATGAGATCAGTCACCCTCATCATATGAGCAGGAGTAATCTGTACTAGTCTAACCGGATATCCGATGTCCTTCTCGGATATCCTCCGACTAGGAACGATTAAGAACATGTGTGTTTAAGTGATCAGTCTCATTAGTATGATCTCATCATAATCTGATCACTATAGCACATATTCACGGACTTCATTATGAAACGATAATTAATGCGATTTATACATAATGAATATTATGCCATTATATTAATAAATGAACAAGATTTACATAGTCAGAATGACTTGTAGGCCACCTAAAACTAACAATGTCCCACTTGGACTAAAGCCAATCACCTTTATACAATAAGCATATAGACTCTAGGTGACGCACAAACACAATTTGAGCCAACGGCTTTGTCAGTGGATCTGCTACACTGTCGACGGATGGAACTCTTTCCACTATTACATCTTCTCTGGATAAGATGAAAGCGCCTCAGAACATCTTTCGATTTCTGATGAGACCACGGCTCTTTCACTTGTGCAATAATCCCATTGTTGTCGCACAACAATGGAACATGATCAAGGATACCGGGAACTATGTCAAGGTCGGTGATGAACTTCTTCAACCACACTATTTCCTTGAAAGCTTCAGCTGCAGCGATGTGCTCAGCCTCAGTCGTCGACTCTGCAGTGGTTACTTGCTTGGAACTCTTCCAACACACTGCACCTCCCTTTAATGTAAAGACAAATCCAGATTTAGACTTGCTATCATCTGGATCTAACTGGAAACTCAAGTCAGTAAAGTCTTGCAGTTTCAAGTCGCCTCCTCCATAGACAAGAAACATATCCTTAGTTCTTCTCAAGTACTTAAGAATACATTTCATTGCCTACCAGTGCTCTTCGCCTGGATTAGCCTGAAATCTGCTCGTAACACTTAGAGCAAATGCAACATCAGGCTATGTACATAGCATGGCATACATGATAGATCCTATGGCAGAGGCATAGGGTATTTTCTATCCATGAATGCCCTCTCATTAGGAGTCTTAGGAGACTGCTCCTTTGAGAGATTAATTCCATGTCTCATCGGTATGAGACCTCTCTTGGAATTTTTCATGTCAAACCTTTTGACTATGGTATCTATGTACAAGGATTGGGTCATTCCAAGCATCCTCTTTGATCTATCTCTATAGATCTATATTCCTAATACATAGGATGCTTCTCCCAAATCCTTCATGGAGAAGTTTTTCGACAGCCAGATCTTTACTGATGACATCATAGCGACATCATTCCAAATGAGTAGTATGTCATCTACGTAAAGAACTAGAAAAGTGACTGCACTCCCACTGGTCTTCTTGTACATACAAGGCTCATCTTCATTCTTAATGAAGTCATAAGACTTGACAGCCTCGTCAAATCTTATGTTCTAGCTCCGGAAAGCCTGCTTCAGTCCATAAATGGACCTCTGAAGCTTGCACACTTTATCTGGAGATTCTTTGGATATGAAACCTTCTGGTTGTATCATATACACCTCTTCCTCAAGGTTACCATTGAGGAAGGCAGTCTTCACATCCATCTGCCAGATTTCATAATCAAAATGTGCAGCAATGGCGAGCAGAACTCTGATCGACTTTATCATGGCAACTGGTGAGAAAGTCTCGTCATAGTCAATTCCTTACATTTGACGAAATCCCTTTGCCACCAACCTTACCTTATAAGTGTCGATCCGTCCATCAGCACCGATCTTTCTCTTAAAGATCCACTTGCAACCGATGGGTACAATACCCTCAGGCAAGTCCTCCAAGTTCCAAACTTGGTTGGTGTGCATGGACTGGATTTCTGAGTTCATGGCTTCTCGCCATTTTCTGGATTCTGGGCCTTCTATGGCCTCCTACTAGGTTTTAGGATCATTATCCTCATTATATTGTACCTTAGACTCACCTTCAGCAATATGTCCCACATATCGTTCGGGTAGTCTAGGTACTCTACCAGATCTACGAGGCTCATCTGTGTGTACCTGAACAGATTCAGGAATTGATATCTCATCTGATGATAATGCAGCTATTTGGGGATCTGAAACCTCTTCCAGTACTATTTTACTCCCATTATTCCCCTGGAGAAGGTATTCCTCTTCCAGGAAGACAGCTTTCCTGGCGACAAACACTTTTTGTTCACCAGGATGGAAAAAATAGTATCCAAAGGTTTCCTTTGGATATCCCACAAAACTGGGTTTATCAGTTCGTGATTCCAGCTTGTATGGATCATGCCTCTTTACATGAGCAGGAGAACCCCAGACTTTAACATGTTTAAATTCTGGTTTCCTGCCTTTCCATATCTCATATGGAGTAGAGGCCACAGACTTGCTGGGTACTCTGTTCAGTAGGTATGCTGCTGACTCTAGAGCATACCCCCAAGGGACACTGGTAATCCCGAAAAGCTCATCATGGATCTCACCATGTCCAACAGGGTGCGATTCCTCCTTTCCGATACACCATTCATCTGTGGTGTATATGGAGGGGTTAGCTGAGAAAGGATACCATTATCCTTTAAGAATTGTGTGAAATTAGTACTCAAGTATTCTCTTCCTCGATCTGATCGAAGAGATTTAATACTCTTTCCTAGCTGCTTCTCTACCTCATTCTTAAACTCCTTAAACTTCTCAAATGCTTCTGGCTTGTACTTCATTAAGTACACATAGTCGAATCTTGAGAAGTCATCGGTCAACGTGATGAAGTATGAGTAGCCACATTTGGCTTGGGTGGACATAGGACCACATACATCCGAATGTATTAGTTCCAGAATGTCCTTGGCACGTTCTCCATGTCCAGTAAATGGAGATTTTACCATTTTTCCCATGAGGCAAGATTCACATGTTGCAAACGATTCATAATCGAATGCTAATAAGTAACCATGCTTGTGCAACTTTTGCAACATGCTTTCGCCAATGTGCCCAAGTCTACAATGCCACATGTAGGCCTGGTTCACACAATTCTTGCTCTTCTTAAGAGCATTATCAATTTGAAGATTGTAATAATAAACATCTAAGAGATATAGACCGTTGACTAAAGATGCCGAAGCTATTGATTTATTACTATAATAAATCGAACAACTTCTATTCTCAATAGTCAACCTATATCCTATCTTGTCCAAACTAGATATTGATATGATGTTCTTTATTATGCTAGGAACATAATAACAATCTTCTAAAAGTAAGGCCTCTCCTGATAGAAGCCTGAGGTTTGCTGTCCCAACCGCAATCGCCGCAACTTTTGCCCCGTTTCCTAGCCTCAATTCCACCTCGCCTTGTCTCAGCTTACGCTTACTTGTCAGCATCTGCACATCATGGCAGATATGAGAAGCACATCCGGTCTCTAATACCCAAGATGTGGAATCTCTAACTGACAAGTTGATATCTATCATATAGATATCTGAAGCTTCAGACAGCTTCACCTTTCTATGAGCTTTATCGTTAAGAACTCCTTGCAGTTCCTCTTCCAGTGACCATACTGCTTATAGTAGAAGCAGTCACCCTTTACTACTCTTTTACCTTTGTCCTTCAATCTTTGATCATTAGCTATCATCTCTGCTTCAGGGGCATCCAATGCCGATTCAACAGGAGGATCAGCTCCAGGGACAAAGTCAATGTGCTTAGATCTGAAGACATTCTTCAGGTATCTGAACCAATCCGAGTAGATCAGGTAAGTCAAAAGAGCATCAACTATGCCGCGGAGTGGGTTATTCGACGACATAATTCCCTACAGGAGATAAGTAAAATCTATTTAGCAGATGTTCAATTATTAAAAATTTAAAACAAAACATGGTCTTTTGTTCAAGTTTAACTCCCACTAATTTTCGACGGACAGTATAACCCTCAGTTATACAGAACGGGAAACGCCGACAATCTCCTAGTGGGGATCAGAATCTCAATGACTTGCACTACAGCCTTGTGGATAGCACAACAAACTGTAATACAATCAAAGAGCACGCAACTCATGGGACTTCCAACTCCTTGCAATATCTGATCATGGCTTCGGTCCCCAGAGATTTAATGGCCTTGTGGATAGCACAACAAACAATTAATCCTGGTCTAAGCTAACCATCGTTATGCTACAAGCATAGATTTGCATGCAGCCCTTGTGGATAGCACAATAAAGCTACATGGTTCCTCTACCCCGATCATATAGGCATCTAATGCCATAGCCATAGTTTCTCCTCCCAATTAAACAGGCCTTGTGGATAGCACAACAAGCCTGTCTAAAGTTATTCGAATCCTATGACTATAACGATGGTGGACCAAGCGGTAAGTTCTTAACTACTCGCGTTACGGCTTAGAGTTTATCTGAGGGTATTTAGATAACTTTTATCTTGCTCTCTCCTAGGTGATAGTATAAAAATATATCGTATATATTTAGTAAATACTATACCTGCTTTGATTCATAATCAAAAGAAAACAATGCATCTCATATATGTCATTAGTGTGGTCATGGATAGCACAGTGGGTTTGACTGGAGCCAACAGTCAAACGCACACACAATCTAACACAACAATTAAATTAGATATCCTGCAAACACATAGGCAAGAGATCTCCATCTTTTCACCTTCCTGGTTACAGCTGTGGATCGTCCTCGCTCCTTCCTCGGTTGCCTCGATCATATTACATTAATTCTAGAATTACATATAATTAGAAGAGAGCCTTATGGCGAGTACAAGAGAGAGGGAGGTAGAAATACATCAGAGAATGAGAGAGGGAGAGATACGCAGATCATACACCACAGATGAATGGTGTATTGGAAAGGAGGAATCGTACCTTGTTGGACATGGTGCGATCCATGATGAGTTTTTCGGAATTACCAGTGTCCCTCTCGGGGTATGCTCTAGAGTCAGCAGCATACCTACTGAATAGAGTACCCAGCAAGTCTGTGGCCTCTACTCCATATGAGATATGGAAAGGCAGGAAACCAGAATTTAAACATGTTAAAGTCTGGGGTTGTCCTGCTCATGTGATCCAGACAAGCTGGAATCACGAACTGATAAATGCAGATTTGTGGGATATCCAAAGGAAACCTTTGGATACTATTTTTTCCATCCTGGTGAACAAAAGGTATTCGTCGCCAGGAAAACTGTCTTCCTGGAAGAGGAATACCATCACCAGGAGGACAGTGGGAGTAAAATAGTACTGGAAGAGGTTCCAGATCCCCAAACAGCTGCATTATCATCAGATGAGATATCAGTTCCTGAATCTGTTCAGGTACACACACATAAGCCTCGAAGATCTGGTAGATTACCTAGACTACCCGAACGATATGTGGGACTGATGTAGCCGAAGCTATCACGGTCGGATTCCGGGGCTGGAATCCGAAGATTGGACCCGAAGCTTGATCGTATCGGTGAAGAGGACCGACGGGGATCTGGAACGAGACGAGGGCGGAGACGGGGCCGAGGATCCGAGGCCGAGAGGTGCCCGGGCGAGAGCTCGCCAAGAGCAAAGCCGAAACTCCCTCGGACGATGCGGAACGGCCGTCGCAGGGCGAGGACGAAGTTCCTTCGGACGAGGCGGACCAGCCTACGGAAGGCGTGGCCGAAGCTCCTTCGGACGGGGCGGACCAACCTGCGAAAGGCGTCGAGACCGGAAGGAGAAGACTCGAGGTCGGCGGCCGAGACCGACTGGGAGAGGTCGGCGAAGATTCAAACCGAGCCCCTGCAGAAGGAGGGAAAGAAGAAGAAGAACCAGTCAGTAGGAGTCCCGGGCTTCAGCCCTAAGGAACCCCGTCCGACGGCTAAGTTAGCTTCTGAAGATGATTCGATTCAGAAGTCAGAGAAGAGGAAGAAGTAGCTTTAATGCTTTTTGGACTGTAGTCCTTGGGGTCTCGAAGACATACCTTTGATAATAAATAGCCGTGTATTTATAGCGGAGGATAGAGGTTGCTTAATGGTGGCAGCCGATATAGGACTATGTTCAGGGTTTACTGGTAAACCGCCATAGTGCCTAACCCTCCCACCGGAGTGGGCCGGATATGGCTGCTGGGCCGAAGGGGGTTGGCCCGCTGATGGGCCATATGCCGCTTAGTGGGCTGGAGCCTACTGGGCCGAGGGTTGCTGAGCCGCTAATGGGCCGAAGGCTATTGGGCCGCTGATGGGCCGAAGGTTGTTGGGCCGCTGATGGGCCGAGGACCACTGGACTGCTTAATGGGCCGAGGGCTGCTGAGCCGCTAATGGGCCGAAGGCTGCCAGTGGGCCTTTTACTGCTGTTGTTGGACTGATCTCAGTGTTGGGCTTGTTTTAATGGGCCGAATCGGATTCTACCTCATCACATAGCTCCCCACTCTTGTCTTCCTCAGTTTCATGAGATGGCGAAAGTAAAGTCCGAAGCCTCCTCGGAGGAGTAACACGGCATGTGCTTTGTCTGAAATTTTTACTCTGCTTCGTCGTAAAAAAGGAACTGCCTTCGGTCGGCTGAGGGCTGGTAACAATCAACCTTGTATTAGGCCGGGACCTCGTTATTGGTACCTTCGTCTCAGGCCGAGACTTAGCAACGGATGCCTTCGTCCTCGGTTTGCGAAGGGACGAGTCTTCTGAACGTGTTAGGACTCCTGAAAAAAGGACGGAAAAGACGTCGAGCTTCCCGTCCAAACGGTCGTGTCGTGAGAAAACACAGGACACGCGTCGCACATCTAACCGGCTTGCCGAAAGCACAAAAAGATCCTGGCCGTTATCGGTGATCACGCGGATCGCGGGTCACTTCGGCTCTCTGCTCAAGATTTCACTTGGATCGCCGCCTCTTCTGCTTCCGGTACGCGGATCGGAACACATGGCGAGCATCTGGATGATCAGCCGAAGGGTTAGGCCGCGTCCGGCCGTTGATTGCTTTCTCTCGATCCGGCAGCCCGCCCGTTATCATTGCCGAAGGACAGTACACGTGGCGCGCATCTGAGGGAAGCGGCGCCAAGGAGGGGGAAGATCTCGGCTGTTGATTTCGGCGGGGAATGCTTTCAACCTTCCCCATAAATAGGAGCCTCTCTCCCCAGGGCACTGTTCCGCTTTCTCCTTCCCCTTCGCCTGTGCTTTCCTGTGAGCGTCTTCTCCAAGCGTTCCTGCTTCTTCGGCAAAGAGCGAGCCATCGGGGGTGTTTGAGGGCGCCCTGTCTGTTGTCGAGAAGCTCTTTGTTGCCTGGAGTTGTCGCTGGGGAACTTTCTGTTGTCCGAGAGGCCGTTGGCAGTGGAGGAGACCTTTTTTGAGGGTAAGCCTCAATTCTGCTCCGTGATTCATGTCCAGTAGCTCTCCTACGGCCGAGAGTAGCTCTTCGGTCGAAGATTATTCTTCTTGCTCTTCATCCCGGCCTCCCGAGTCTTCCTTGTCATCTCCCCTTTCTTCTAATTCCCTTGCTTCCGTTATGGCGGATGAGGCCGAGATGTCTCGGGCTGAAGAGGCCGAGGAAGTTCCGGCTATAGCCCAGGCTTCTACTTCCGGCCGGCGCCGGGCCGAGACTGTTTCCAATGCGATCTGTATTCTTACTAACGATGGGGTCAAGACCATCGCTTCCTACTATCAGTTTCCAGCTTGGATGATTCCTTATCGGCCCGGAAAGAACACCAGGGCTAATTCTGCCCAACCGGGCTGCTTTTCTATTTATGAGCAGAGCTTCCGGGCGGGCTTTCGTCTTCCCCTTCCTTCCTTTGTTATCAACCTTCTGTGTTTCTACGGATTGGCCCCGTCCCAATTCTTCCCGAATTCTTGGCGGACAGTTTACGCCTTCTTGGCTGTGAACGCTTATATTGACGCCCTCCCTTCGGTAAACATCTTCCGCTATCTCTTCAAGATACAACCGCAGGGGAAATCCGATTGGTACTGCTTCGTCCCCCGCTTCGGCCGGGGTATCTTCTCTGGGCAGCCTTCGTCCATTCACCATTGGAAGAAGAGCTTCCTCTTTGTCTCTCTTCCGGAGAAGGAGAAGAGTGTGTGGCCCTTCCCTACTGAATGGGCACCACTGGCCGAAGGCCTCTCCGATCCGCCTTCCCTTAATCCCAATCAGCTCCATATCGTGCACCTCCTGGAGGCCAAGGCTCCGTATGACATTGCGGAGCTCTTCGAGGAAGAGGAGGGGCTTGTACAGACAGGGGCTTGACCGGATCCGACGAAATCTCCTCCCCGAGTCTTTCGACCGAAGAAGGTGCTGAAGCTTCGGCCGACGGTAAGTCGGTCTTGAGTCGAGGAAACTTGCGTGTTGTAAGTTGCTAACTCCTTTTTCTGTCCGTAGGGATGTCTAGGCTTCGGGGATTGCTCGGCCGACTCGCCAAGCAGCTCGGCCAATCTCGACCGTCCCAGCCGCAGGCGGCGGGAGAAGAAGATGAAGGAGTTGCGGCCCCGAGCGCTCGGGCCGTAAGGCAGACGGCGGCTTCGGTCGAAGGCCGTGCTGCCGCTGCTGCTCTCGAAAGGGAGAAGCAGAAGGGAAAATCGGTTGTCTGAGGGAGCGGCCGACCAGCGAAGCGGAGCCGGGCGGATGATCCCGGTGAGAAAGAATCCGCCCAGGCAGCCAAGAGGCCGGTGGCTGCCCGAGGGGCCCCTCTCTCGTCGCCTCCCGAACCACCGAGGGGCGATTCCCCTCCGGCCACGGCGGCCGGCACAGAGGACCTCTCTTTCCCCTTCGGGACGGCTAGGACACACATGTCCCGTGAATACGGGCATGAGCCCTGGGTCCCGGATTTGGGGATCTTCGCGGACATGCCTGTGCTTGATCCGCGGCTTGACCCTCCCGATAGCCGAGGACGAGATGAAAGAGCTGTCTTCGGAGGGCTTATCTATGCAGTGCGTCCGATACGCAGTCCAGGTAAAAAACTTCTTTATTTGTCTTGGTTTCGTATTTTCCTTAGCTCTTTTGCACTTGCTTAATTTTTCTTGCCTTCGGCTGTAGACTGCGGTCATGTGCGGGGGCCTCGTTCGTCGCCAAGCAGCCATTCAGCAAAAACTCCGGGACATCGACCAGGCCTCGGATCAGTTGGCTTCAGGCAAAGTAGTCTCGGTGCAACGTGATCTCGAGGCCAATGTTGATATGCTCCTGAGGGCCAATGCTCGGATGCGGGCCGAGCTGGGGGAGCAAAAGGAGGTGATCCGTGTTAGTTTAGGTGGCCTACAAGCCAATCTAACAATATAAATCTCGTTCATTATTAATAAAATGGCATAATATTCATTATGTGTAAATCGCGTTAATTATCGTTTCATAATGAAGTCCGTGAATATGTGCTATGGTGATCAGATTATGATGAGATCATACTAATGAGACTGATCACTTAAACACACATATTCTTAATCGTTCCTAGTCGGAGGATATCCGAGAAGGACATCGGATATCCGATTAGACTAGTACATATTACTCCTGCTCATATGATGAGGGTGACTGGTCTCATAAGTCACTTGTGTGGAGACACTAAGGCGAATCTGTAGGTGCTCATTGGAGAATGAGTTCACTGAACTGATCCGACTGAATCGCTGGATGGTATTGTACCTCACTGTCAACCAGCTTGATTCTATTGTCGCAGTTGCGTGGATGGTCCTCGGACCTGCGACACCAAGGACACCTTGGCGGTGGACTTCTGTACTTTGACCTTTGTCTACGAATCTCTAGCCACGGGATTCTAATATGCCAACGATTGGGTGCAGCGGAATACCGTCGAAGGGAATTGTGTGTCAATAAGGAATCATTCGCTCTCGGTACTTAGAGAGAGAATGCTCTAGGAAGGATGCGCGAAAGTCCCTGGCCAGGGCGGACGATAATATCGGGAAAGGAGTTTTCCGATATTCATCAGCGGCATCCAATCCAAGTGAGTCGACCGGCTAGGGTTTGACAGCTCGCCATGCCCTGAGTTGACTCGAGAGCATTGTATGAATGAAGGATTATATCCACGAGGTAACTGTCGGCGGAAAGGTTCCAAGAGTGGGTTACTTAACCCCAAATACCTTCCGGGTTCACGCGGTGTTGCTTGGCACCCAACGTGATCGGAGGCCCGGTCGAATTCGATGTGCGACATCAATTCGATTGATTAATTGATTAATAAAGGGTTATTAATTAATTAATAAAGCCAGTGAGGAGTCACTGGGCATGTTGGGCCATTAACTGGACTGGTACTTGGGCCTAGAGGGTCACACGCAAATGATTCTCAAGGCGATGGATAAATAAGTGGGTTTTATACAAACCGGGGGTTTTTATGAAAAACCGCGCGGTTAGTATAAAACATAGCGAACGGGCTGAGCAGGCCAAGCTGCTGCTAACCCTAGCCGCCCCTCCTCAGTTTATGTCTTCCTCTGGCGTCCAGGCAGATCCAGATCTGCTCCGCCGCTTCACCGAATCCCGTTCAGCGGGAAATCGTCCGCTTGTTACGGCGATCATTGCGGCGATTGGCGGAGGCTTCGTGGACTGCGAAGAACGAGGAACTCGAGGATATCCGTCGCGGAGAGGATCGCGTGGACTTCGCTAGAGGCCGGGCGCTTGCGCGGCTTGCGGTGTCGCACCGACGGAACCGAACGGCTGCGGATTCGAATCCGCACACGGTGAGAAAAGATAATCCGATTATCTCGTATTTTAGTCTCTGAAACGGGAACGGATCGCTGTAAATATTTTTGTTTTCCGCTGTGTGAGCGATCCGGAGAAACCGAGAAAACCCAACAGTGGTATCAGAGCCAGGTTCCATTGTTTCTCGTCCCGTTTCGGTTTCCGAAATTAATTTTTCTTGAGTTATTCCATCCGTTTAATCTGATTAAAATGACGGAATCGTGTTCATGAGATGAACACAAATAATTTGATTATTTTTTTGTGATTTTTCGGATTTTATTTTGGGGTTTTCGGAGTTCTTCGTGGGACGATGAACGGGGTGTTTTCGGCGACTTCGTACTCGCTTCCCAAGCGTTGGGATGGCCGGCCGAGACTCCGGATCCATAGAGGATAGTCACCTCTATTCACCGGTCACCAAGATCGGCGCCGGAGTGCCCTTGGAGGTCTTGAAAAACGAGCCCAAACTTGGGTTTTTGAAACCTGAAAAATTCAGAATTTTGGGGTTTTTGGGGCTCGGCCTAATCGAACCCATGCCCCACCGGCGCCGGGCAGGTCGCCAGCGCCGGGGGCGTCGCCGGGCCGGGGCCTGGGCGCTCGCCGGCGGCGGCCTGCCGCCCCTCCAGCCGCCGGCCTTCACCTGTTAACCTAGTTAGGGTTTCGGGTTGGGGTTCAGGTTGGGGAAGGGGGCGGTTCAGGGAGGCCGGTTCACGAACCTGTCGGGCCCTTTGGGGCCTAACCCGGTTGGACCGGGCGGGCTGGATGGAGAGAACCGGGCTCGAGCCTGGCCGAGCCAGGGGCTCGAGCCAGGTGCCCTAATGGGCTCAGCCCATTCGGTTATTTCCTACTAAAACCCCAAGTAAACCCCAATGAACCCATTTAAAATTATAAATAAAATTTGAACTAGATTTTAAATTTTAAAATTGTTTTGAAATTTGATTTCATTGTTCAAATTCATTTAATTGGCCTTTTAAATAATGATTATTGAATCATTATGGATTGACTTTTAGTTGTTAATTCATTAATGTTAATTGAAAGTTTAATTGTTAAACTAATAATTAATATTAATTAAACTAATTTAAGGGTTAAATTAGTTATTAATAATTATTAATCTAACAGTTAGATTATTAATTATTATTTCAACTAATTGTTAATTAATTATTTAAGTTAGTTGTTAATTTAATTGTTAAATTAATAATTGACTTAAATGACTAATTTAAGTGTTAAATTAGTAGTCTTTAATGATTAAATGTTAGTTATTAATTTAAGGGTTAAATTAATGATTAACTTTAATCTTCTAATCTAATAGTTAGATTAGTAATTATTAATTAATTAAAGTTAATTATTAATTTAAGTGTTAAGTTAATAATTGATTTTAAATTAACTAATCTAAGAGTTAGATTACTAGTTAATTAATAATTAGAGTTAATTAATAATTTAAGTGTTAAATTATCAATTAACTTAGTTGGATTAATCTAAGAGTTAGATTAGTCTTTAAATAGTCTAATTGTTAGATTATTAATGGGGTTTAATCTAAGTGTTAGATTATTAGAAATGTTCTAATTTGCATGGAATAATCTAGAATTATTAATTCGGAGTGTGTGCGCATGTGATGTGTGTTTATTGCTTTTAAATTTGATTTAATTGCATGTTAAGATAATAAATGAGTTTTTCGAAATTCAAATACCAATTTTGATTGGATCCCAGCTTTCTGAAAGTCAAAACTTATTTATTTTTGAAAAACTCATTTGTTTTAGCCATGTGATGCACTGAATCATGTGTGGGATGTTTAAAACACACCGTGGTCATGGATATGCACTTAATTTATTATTCATGTGATGAATGGACTGTGTGGATCATGCATGTATGTTTGATTATTAATTGTTAATAAATAGAGGTCTGCGCACCTCTCTCTCTCATACTCCGATGTATTTCTACTTCCCTCTCTCTCTTGTACTCGCCATAAGGCCTTCTTCAATTTACTTGTAAATTCTAGAATTTAAATGTAATCTGATCGAGGAAACCGAGGAAGGAGCGAGGACGATCCACGACTGCAACCAGGAAGGCGAAAAGATGGAGATCTCTTGCCTATGTGATTACAGGATATCTAATGTATATGTTATGATTAGATTGTGTGTGCGTTTGACTGTTGGCTCCAGTCAAACCCACTGTGCTATCCATGACCACACTAATGACATGTATGTGATGCATAGTTTATCTTTTGAATATGAATCAAAGCAGGTTATAGTATTTAGTAAATATATACGATATATTTATATACTATCACCTAGGAGAGACCAAGATAAAAGTTATCCAAATACCCTCAGATAAACTCTAAGCCGTAACGCGAGTAGTTAAGAACTTACCGCGTGGTCCACCATCGTTATAGTCATAGGATTTGAATCACTTTAGGCAGGTTTGTTGTGCTATCCACAAGGCCTGCTTAATTGGGAGGAGAAACTGTGGCTATGGCATTAGATGCGTATAGATCGGGGTAGAGGAACCATGTAGCTTTGTTGTGCTATCCACAAGGGCTGCATGCAAATCTATGCTCGTTGCGTAATGATGGTTAGCTTAGACCAAGATTAATGGTTTGTTGTGCTATCCACAAGGCCATTAAATCTCTGGGGACCGAAGCTATGATCAGATATTGTAAGGAGTTGCAAGTCCCATGAGTTGGGTGCTCTCTGATTGTATTACAGTTTGTTGTGCTATCCACAAGGCTGTAGTGCAAGTCATTGAGATTCTGATCCCCACTAGGAGACTGTCGACGTCTCCCGTTCTGTATAACTGAGGGTTATACAGTCCGTCGAAAATTAGTGGGAATTAAACTTGAACAAAAGACCTTGTCTTGTTTTAAATTTTAATAATTGAACATCTGCTAAATAGATTTTACTTATCTCCTGTAGGGAATTATGTCGTCGAATAACCCACTCCGTGGCATACTTGATGCCCTTTTCACTTACCTGATCTACTCGGATTGGTTCAGAAACCTGAAGAATGTCTTCAGATCTGAGCGCATTGACTTTGTCCCTGGAGCTGATCATCTTGCTGAATCGGCATTGGATGCCCCTGAAGCAGAGATGACAGCTAACGATAATGGATCGAAGGACAAAGGCAAAGGAGTAGTGAAGGGTGACTGCTTCTATTATAAGCAGTATGGTCACTAGAAGGGGAACTGCAAGGAGTTCCTTAACGATAAAGTTCATGGAAGAGTGAAGCTGTTTGAAGCTTTAGATATCTATATGATAGATATCAACTTATCAGTTAGAGATTCCACATCTTGGGTATTGGATACCGGATGTGCTTCTCATATCTGCCATGATGTGCAGATGCTGACAAGTAAGCGCAAGCTGAGACAAGGTGAGGTGGAATTGAGGCTAGGAAACGGCGCAAAAGTTGTGGCGATTGCTGTTGGGACAGCAAACCTCAGACTTCTATCGGGAGACACCTTACTATTGGAAGATTGTTATTATGTTCCTAGCATAATAAAGAACATCATATCAATATCTTGTTTGGACAAGATAGGATATAGGTTGACAATTGAGAATAGAAGTTGTTCGATTTATTATGGTAATAAATCAATAGCTTCAGCATCTTTAGTCAACGGTCTATATCTATTAGATGTTTCTCATTACAATCTTCAGATTGACAAAGCTCTTAAGAAGAGCAAGAATTGTGTGAATCAAGCCTACATGTGGCATTGTAGACTTGGGCACATTGGCGAAAGCAGGTTGCAAAAGTTGCACAAGCATGGTTATTTAACATCATTTGATTATGAATCGTTCGCAACATGCGAATCCTGCCTTATGGGAAAGATGGCAAAATCTCCATTTATTGGACATGGAGAACGTGCCAAGGACATTTTGGAACTAATACATTCGGATGTATGTGGTCCAATGTCCACCCAAGCCAAAAGTGGCTTTTCTTACTTCATCACGTTCACCGATGACTTCTCAAGATTCTGCTGTGTACTTAATGAAGTACAAGTCGGAAGCATTTGAGAAGTTCAAGGAGTTCAAGAATGAGGTGGAGAAGCAGTTAGGAAAGAGTATTAAAGCTCTTCGATCAGATCGAGGAGGAGAATACTTGAGTACTAATTTCACACAATTCTTAAAGGATAATGGTATCCTTTCTCAGCTGACCCCTCCATATACACCACAGATGAATGGTGTATCAGAAAGGAGGAATCGCACCTTGTTGGACATGGTGCGATCCATGATGAGCTTTTCGGAATTACCAGTGTCCCTCTGGGGGTATGCTCTAGAGTCAGCAGCATACCTACTGAACAGAGTACCCAGCAAGTCTGTGGCCTCTACTCCATATGAGATATGGAAAGGCAGGAAACCAGAATTTAAGCAAGTTAAAGTCTGGGGTTATCCTGCTCATGTTAAGAGGCATGATCCAGACAAGCTGGAATCACGAACTGATAAATCTAGGTTTGTGGGATATCCAAAGGAAACCTTTGGTTACTATTTTTTCCATCCTGGTGAACAAAAGGTGTTTGTCGCCAGGAAAGCTGTCTTCCTGGAAGAGGAATACCTTCTCCAGGAGGACAGTGAGAGTAAAATAGTACTGGAAGAGGTTCCAGATCACCAAACAGCTACATTAACATCAGATGAGATATCAGTTCCTGAATCTGTTCAAGTACATACAGATGAGCCTCGTAGATTTGGTAGAGTACCTAGACTACCCGAACGATATGTGGGACATATCGTTGAAGGTGAGTCTAAGGTACAATATAATGAGGATGATGATCCTAAAACCTACCAGGAGGCCATAGAAGGCCCAGAAGCCGGGAAATGGCGAGAAGCCATGAACTCAGAAATCCAGTCCATGTACACCAACCAAGTTTGAAACTTGGAGGACTTGCCCGAGGGTATTGTACCCATCGGTTGCAAGTGGATCTTTAAGAGAAAGATTGGTGCTGATGGACGGATCGACACTTATAAGGCAAGGTTGGTGGCAAAGGGATATCGTCAAAGGCAAGGATTTGACTATGACGAGACTTTCTCACCAGTTGCCATGATAAAGTCGATCAGAGTTCTGCTCGCCATTGCTGCACATTTTAATTATGAAATATGGCAGATGGATGTGAAGACTGCCTTCCTCAATGGTAATCTTGAGGAAGAGGTGTATATGATACAACCAGAAGGTTTCACATCCAAAGAATCTCCAGATAAAGTGTGCAAGCTTCAGAGGTCCATTTATGGACTGAAGCAGGCTTCCCGAAGCTGGAACATAAGATTTGACGAGGCTGTCAAGTCTTATGACTTCATTAAGAATGAAGATGAGCCTTATGTGTACAAGAAGACCAGTGGGAGTGCAGTCACTCTTCTAGTTCTTTACGTGGATGACATACTACTCATTGGGAATGATGTAGCTATGATGTCATCAGTAAAGATCTGGCTGTCGAAAAACTTCTCTATGAAGGATTTGGGAGAAGCATCCTACGTGTTGGGAATACGGATCTATAGAGATAGATCAAAAAGGATGCTTGGAATGACCCAATCCTTGTACATAGACACTATAGTCAAAAGGTTTGGCATGGAAAATTCCAAGAGAGGTCTCATACCGATGAGACATGGAATTAGTCTCTCAAAGGAGCAGTCTCCTAAGACTACTAATGAGAGGGCATTCATGGATAGAATACCCTATGCCTCTGCCATAGGATCTATCATGTATGCCATCCTATGTACACGGCCTGATGTTGCATTTGCTCTAAGTGTTACGAGCAGATTTCAGGCTGATCCAGGTGAAGAGCACTGGAAAGCAATGAAATGCATCCTTAAGTAGTTAAGAAGAACTAAGGATATGTTTCTTGTCTATGGAGGAGGTGACTTGAAACTGCGAGGCTTTAATGACTCTAGTTTCCAGTTAGATCCAGATGATAGCAAGTCAACATCTGGATACGTGTTTACATTGAACGGAGGGGCAGTGTGCTGGAAGAGTTCAAAGCAAGTAACCACTGCAGATTCGACGACTAAAGCTGAGTACATCGCAGCAGCTGAAGACGCCAAGGAAGCAGTGTGGTTGAAGAAATTCATCACCGACCTCGGCGTAGTTCCCAGCATCTCTGAGCCTGTTCCACTGTTGTGCGACAACAATGGAGCGATTGCGCAAGCGAAAGAGCCACGGTCTCATCAGAAATCGAAGCATATTCTGAGGCGCTTTCACCTTATCAGAGAGATCATATCCAGAGGAGATGTAGTAGTGGAAAGAGTTCCATCTGTCGACAATGTAGTAGATCCACTGACAAAGCCGTTGGCTCAAATTGTGTTTGAGCGTCACCTAGAGTCTATGGGCTTATTGTATAAAGGTGATTGGCTTTAGTCCAAGTGGGAGATTGTTAGTTTAGGTGGCCTACAAGCCAATCTAACAATGTAAATCTCGTTCATTATTAATAAAATGGCATAATATTCATTATGTGTAAATCGCGTTAATTATCGTTTCATAATGAAGTCCGTGAATATGTGCTATGGTGATCAGATTATGATGAGATCATACTAATGAGACTGATCACTTAAACACACATATTCTTAATCGTTCCTAGTCGGAGGATATCCGAGAAGGACATCGGATATCCGATTAGACTAGTACAGATTACTCCTGCTCATATGATGAGGGTGACTGGTCTCATAAGTCACTTGTGTGGAGACACTAAGGCGAATCTGTAGGTGCTCATTGGAGAATGAGTTCACTGAACTGATCCGACTGAATCGCTGGATGGTATTGTACCTCACTGTCAACCAGCTTGATTCTATTGTCGCAGTTGCGTGGATGGTCCTCGGACCTGCGACACCAAGGACACCTTGGCGGTGGACTTCTGTACTTTGACCTTTGTCTACGAATCTCTAGCCACGGGATTCTAATATGCCAACGATTGGGTGCAGCGGAATACCGTCGAAGGGAATTGTGTGTCAATAAGGAATCATTCGCTCTCGGTACTTAGAGAGAGAATGCTCTAGGAAGGATGCGCGAAAGTCCCTGGCCAGGGCGGACGATAATATCGGGAAAGGAGTTTTCCGATATTCATCAGCGGCATCCAATCCAAGTGAGTCGACCGGCTAGGGTTTGACAGCTCGCCATGCCCTGAGTTGACTCGAGAGCATTGTATGAATGAAGGATTATATCCACGAGGTAACTGTCGGCGGAAAGGTTCCAAGAGTGGGTTACTTAACCCCAAATACCTTCCGGGTTCACGCGGTGTTGCTTGGCACCCAACGTGATCGGAGGCCCGGTCGAATTCGATGTGCGACATCAATTCGATTGATTAATTGATTAATAAAGGGTTATTAATTAATTAATAAAGCCAGTGAGGAGTCACTGGGCATGTTGGGCCATTAACTGGACTGGTACTTGGGCCTAGAGGGTCACACGCAAATGATTCTCAAGGCGATGGATAAATAAGTGGGTTTTATACAAACCGGGGCTTTTTATGAAAAACCGCGCGGTTAGTATAAAACATAGCGAACGGGCTGAGCAGGCCAAGCTGCTGCTAACCCTAGCCGCCCCTCCTCAGTTTATGTCTTCCTCTGGCGTCCAGGCAGATCCAGATCTGCTCCGCCGCTTCACCGAATCCCGTTCGACGGGAAATCGTCCGCGTGTTGCGGCGATCATTACGGCGATTGGCGGAGGCTTCGTGGACTGTGAAGAATGAGGAACTCGAGGATATCCGTCGCGGGGAGGATCACGTGGACTTCGCTAGAGGCCGGGCGCTTGCGCGACTTGCGGTGTCGCACCGACGGAACCGAACGGCTGCGGATTCGAATCCGCACACGGTGAGCAAAGATAATCCGATTATCTCGTATTTTAGTCTCCGAAACGGGAACGGATCGCTGTAAATATTTTTGTTTTCCGCTGCGTGAGCGATCCGGAAAAACCGAGAAAACCCAACAATCCGCACTACCTCCGAGGCCAAGACGAGGGCCGAGCAGGAGAGGGAGAAGGTCGAGAAGGAACTGGAGACAGTCCGGACCGAAAAGACAGTTCTTAAGGCCGAGATCCAGGACAAGGCCGAACAGCGGGACACGGAGCGTCGTCGCCACGTCGAGGAGGTCTCGTCTCTAAAGGCAGATATGGAGGCCAAGGCCGAAGAGGATGCTCGTACAGCTGTGGCAAGCTACAAGGCCGGCCCGGATTTTGCCGAGGAGATAATGGAGGTTCGACTCGAGGCGGCGTCGTCCGTATTCAGTCTAGGGCTGGCTATCGCCCAAAAGGCGTGCCCGACCGTAGATCTGACCGGCATCGGCCTTCCGACGGACGAGGAAGGCGATGAGCTTCTGGCCTGGTGGAAAAAACTTAAGGCCGAAAGAGCTCCGGCTCCGGAGGAACGCGATGCGGCCGTTCCTGATGAGGTCGTTCTGGTCGAGGTTTCTCCTTCGGCATCTCCCGATCAGACTCTTGTCGACGTAGACGGTAACGATGCCGAGAGCTAGTATGGGGGCTTGTCCCGGCTTTTGTCTGTTTTTTGAAAAGCTGCGGCCAGGTGTATGGCCGATTTTGTACTTTATTCGTATATATATGAAAAGTATTTTGCTTCCACTCGTATCTGTATTCTGAATGAATGACTAAGTCTGGCTCTCCTTGTCGTCGAGATCATGTTGCTTTTCGATGCGGCTCGCATGGCCGAAGCCACTCCGGGTTCGGATTGTATGGACTTGGAAAATAATGCCGCTCCCGATACGGTTTGCATGGCCGAAGCCACTCTCGGTACGGTTTATACGGATTTTTGAAAACCATGCCGCTCCCGATACAGTTTGCATGGCCGAAGCCACTCCCGGTACGGTTTACACGGACTTTAGAAAACCATGCCGCTCCTGATACGGTTTGCATGGCCGAAGCCACTCCCGGTACAGTTTACACGGACTTAGAGAATAATGACGCTCCCGATACGGTTTGCATGGACGAAGCCACTTCCGGTACGGTTTACACGGACTTTAGAAAACCATGCCGCTCCCGATACGGTTTGCATGGCCGAAGCCACTCCCGGTATGGTTTACATGGACTTAGAGAATAATGCTGCTCCCGATACGGTTTGCATGGCCGAAGCCACTCCCGGTACGGTTTACACGGACTTTATAAAATCATGCCACTCCCGGTACGGTTTACACGGACTTAGAAAATAATGCCACTCCCGATACAGTTTGCATGGCCGAAGCCACTCCCGGTACGGTTTGCACGGAATTTAGAAAACCATGCCGCTCCCGATACGATTTGCATGGCTGAAGCCACTCCCGGTACGGTTTACACGGACTTAGAGAATAATGCCGCTCCCGATACGGTTTGCATGGCCGAAGCCACTCCCGGTACGGTTTACACGGACTTTAGAAAACCATGCCGCTCCCGATACGGTTTGCATGGCCGAAGGCACTCCCGGTACGGTTTGCACGGACTTTAGAAAACCATGCCGCTCCCGATACGGTTTGCATGGCCGAAGCCACTCCCGGTACGGTTTACACGGACTTAGAGAATAATGCCGGATATGATATTTCAAAAGAATTATTTTATTCATGCCTTCCGGCTAAATTCCGGGGGAAGTAACTTACATGAAGTAGCGCCGAAGGCGTTCCACATTCTAGGTACGAGGGAGAGGTTGGCCCGAAAGGGTTTCCAACCGATAAGCCCCTTGTCGGATTACTTCCCTTATACGATACGGTCCTTCCCAGTTGGGAGAAAGCTTTCCTGAGGCTTTGGTCGACTTAGATGCATGAGCGTTCCTTAACACGAGGCTCCCGGCTTCAAAGCTTCGGGGCTTTACTCGAGTGTTATGGTATCTGGCCATGCGCTGCTGATAAGCCGCCAGCTGAATACGAGCTTGATCCCTTGTTTCTTCTATAAGATCAAGATGATCTTTTAGGGCTTCCTCATTGGCTTCCGGATTATGAGTGAGAACTCTCGGTGAGGGAAGGCTAAGTTCGATAGGAATAACGGCTTCTACCCCATAAGCCACGCGGAACGGGGTCTCTCCGGTTGGGGTTCGGCTTGTAGTCCGATAAGCCCATAGAACGCTCGACAGCTCCTCCACCCATCGGCCCTTGGCATTGCCGAGGCGAGTCTTCAATCCTTGTAGTAGACTTCGGTTAGTGACCTCCACTTGGCCATTTGTTCGAGGGTTCGCTACCGACGCGAATTTGTGGAGAATGCCGAAACTGGCGCAGTTGTTCTTGAACCGATGGCTGTCGAATTGTTTGCCGTTGTCTAAGATAATGGCCCGAGGGATGCCGTATCGGCAAATGATGGACCTCCATACGAAGTTCCATACGTTGCTATCGGTTATGGATGCTAAGGGTTCGGCTTCTACCCATTTGGTAAAATAGTCTACCGCCACGATAAGGAAATTCCTCTGACCGGTGGTGACGGGAAAGGGCCCCAGGAGGTTAATTCCCCATTGGGCGAAAGGCCAGGGGTCTGATAAAGGAGTTAGAAGGGTTGCCGACTGGGGGATGAGGGAGTTGAACCTCTGGCATTGATTACAGCGACGGACGAGGGCAGTTGCGTCCTCTCGGAGCGTCGGCCACCAGTATCCTTGCCTTAAAAGCTTGTGAGCTAGGGCCCTTCCTCCTGCATGTGCTCCGCATACCCCTTCATGTACCTCTTGCAGCGCATAGTCAGCTTCGGCCGGGCCGAGGCATCGCAAGAGTGGTCGGCCGAAGGATTTTTTATATAATAGCCTGTCTAGGAGAAGGAAGTGAGAAGAGCGCTGCCGAATGTGTCTTGCTTCCTTCGGATCGGACGGGATTTCTCCTCGAAGGAGGAAAGTGACTAAGGGAGTCATCCAGGTCTCGACTTCAGATTCAGTCACTTGCATGACCTCGGGCTCCTCGAGGCTTGGCTCGGCCAGTTCTTCTACGATAATCATTCGGCCTCCTCCCTCGTCCTGAGTCGATGCTAGCCGGGAGAGAGCATCGGCTCGAGCATTCTCGGCTCTCGGGATCCGCACAATTTCATAAGAATTGAATTGAGCGAGGATCTTGCGAGTTAGCTGGAGATAGGATATCATTAATGCGTCCCGGGCCTCATACTCCCCGGTAATTTGACTGGCGATCAGCTGAGAGTCGCTGAACGCCTTTATGTTCTGCGCGCCGAGCTTTCTGGCAGCCCGAAGGCCGGAGATGAGGGCTTCGTACTCGGCGGCATTGTTGGTAGCCGGGAAGGAGAAGTGCAGCGCATACTCCGTGATGACCCCTTCTGGAGATGCCAGGATCCATCCGGCGCCGCTACCCATGGAACATGCGGACCCATCGACATAGAGTCGCCATTCGTCCGCTAAAGGTGGAGAAACCGAAGCGCCTTCGGCCACGAGTGTTGTTATGACTTCCGGCCGAGTAGCCGAGGAAGCTTCGGTTGTGAGCTCGGCGATGAAATCAGCCAAAGATTGAGCTTTTATTGCCGTTTGTGGCCCGTAAGAGATATCAAATTCCCCCAGTTTGATTGCCCATTTCGCCAGCCTACCGGATACCTCTGGCCGGGAGAGGATTTGCCTCAAAGGCTGATCGGTGAAGACCTTTATTGAATGAGCAAGGAAGTAAGGTCAGAGCCTTCTCGCGGAGGAGACGAGTGCTAAGGCTAGCTTCTCAAGAGCAGGATATCGAAGCTCTGCTCCTTGGAGAGCTCGGCTTATATAATAGACTGGCTTTTGAACGCCGTCTTGTTCCCGATTGAGGACGGCGCTGACAACTGCTTCAGATGCTGCTAGATAAAGGAACAGCTGCTCTCCGTGAACCGGTCTAGACAGGATGGGAATATTGGAGAGATAGGCCTTCAGCTGCTCGAAGGCCGATTGACACTCGTCTGTCCAGGAGAAGCTATTGGTCTTCTTCAATAGTTTGAAGAAGGGAAAGCAATAATCTGCTGCCCTCGACATGAAGCGGCTCAAGGCGGCAATCTTTCCGTTTAACGTTTGGACCTCTCGGACGTTGGCCGGAGGGTGCATTTGAATGATAGCCAAGACCTTGGCAGGATTAGCTTTCACCCCTCGGCGAGTGACCATATAGCCCAGAAACTTTCCGGAGGCCACGCCGAAGGCACACTTGGCCGGATTCAGCTTCATTTTATATTTGCGCAGAACAGAGAATGTCTCGGCCAAGTCGCTTAGATGGTCTGTAGCGACGTGGCTTTTCACCAGCATGTCGTCGATGTAGACTTCCATGTTGCGGCCGAGCTGTGGAGCAAATATTCTGTTGACGAGGCGTTGATATGTCGCTCCGGCATTCTTCAGGCCGAAGGGCATCCGGGTATAGCAGTATAGACCAAGATCAGTTGTGAAGCTGGTCTTGCTTTCATCCTCCGGATGCATCCAGATCTGATGATAGCCTGAGTAGGCGTCGAGGAAGCTTAGTAGCTCATGGCCGGAGGTTGCGTCCACCACCTGATCTATCCGAGGCAGCGGGAAGCTATCCATCAGACAGGCTTTGTTGAGGTTGGTGAAGTCCACAGACATCCGCCACTTGCCATCTTTCTTGGGTACGATCACCACATTGGCAATCCAGTCTGGGTGGTGTACCTCTCGGAGATGCCCGACATCTAGCCCTTTTTGTATTTCGGCCTGGATGGCCGTCCTCCTTTCCTGATTGAAGGTACGCCGCTTCTGCTTGACCGGGGGTAGATTGGGATCGACATGCAGCCAATGCTCCGCTACCTCCGGGTCGACTCCGGGCATGTCAGTAGGGGACCAGGCGAAGACGTCGAGGTTCCCTTTTAGGAACTCGGCAAGTCTTTCAGCCTCAACCTTCTTTAAGCCAGAGCCTATCATAAGAGTCCGGACTTCTCCTCCCGGAACCGGGATGGCGATAAGTTCCTCTCCTGGGGATGGCTCAGCCGAAGATTCGATTGACAGGGATTCGGCTGCAGCCTTCCCTTTAACCAAGATCATATAACACTGCCGAGCTGTTTCTTGATTCCCCTTAGCTTCTCCGATTCCATGACTGGTATGGAATTTCAGCTTCTGGTGGAAGGACGAGGGTACAGCTCCTATTCCGCCGATTAACCTTTGGTCAAAAATGGCGTTGTAGGCTGAATCGACCTTGACAATGGCAAAATCCGTTTCGACGGTCAGTTGTCGAGGAGCCGAACCTATAGTTACTGGGAGCCGGACGATGCCTTCTACTCGGCAGGGCGAACCGTTAAAACCGAATAGAGGCCCCCGGTGAGGCTACATATTAGCCTCATTCGAGCCCATTTTTACAAAACAATCGTAAAATAATACATTTGCGGCACTTTCATTATCGACAAAAATACGATGAACATCGTAGCTATTTATTACAGCATTTATAACGAGGGCGTCGTCGTGAGGAGTCTGAATATCGGTCAGATCCTCTTGGCCGAAGGTAATGTCTTCATGACGAGACCACTTCGGCTCGACATCGACTGCTACTACTGTTGTAGAGCTGAGCTGACGACACCTCGATCATTCTCCCGGTCCACCGGATATCATCATAATTAACCCAGCGCTGGGTCGTTGGTGCGATGTTTCTACCGGGGCCGAGGTGACCTTCGGCTGAGGAGCAGCATCTTTACTCGGGAGTTGTCGTGGCCTGGCTGCTTCAGGGATGTCCCAGTTTTGTTGCTGTTGAGGCTGCTCTCGCCGGTATTGTGGCAATCGGCCCTCTCTGATGAGGCGATCAATTTCCTCCCGAAGGTGTCAGCATTCGTCAGTCGAATGGCCGACCTCCCGATGATATTCACAATATTTGCGGGGCTCCCTTCGGCGAGGGTCAGTCTTGATGCGTTCCGGCTGCCGGAGCATGCCCTTCACCTCCATGAGCATTCGGGAAGGGGGAGCAGGTAGCGGCAGTTACCGCGGCTGCGGATCCCGTCGCTTGTCCCGGTCCCACTCCTCCCTCCAATATCGCTTGCGGGAGGGTTCTTGATCTTCAGGTCGAGGACGAACCGCTGGAGGGGCAGGCACCGATATCGCTTCGGCGGTACTCTTGCCCTTGGACATCATCAGGGCCTCCCAGTTGATGTATTTATGGGCCCAAGCTACGAGGTCCTGGAAGGTGGAGGGATGGCGCTTCCCGATAGAGCAGAGAAGCCCTTCGTCCAGGCACCCGCTGATTACGGCCGAGACCGCAATCGAACTGTCCAGGTTCGGGATTTGGGCAGCTTCGGCCCGGAATTTAGTAAAATATTCTTAGAGGGTCTCGGTCGGTCCTTGCCGAATGGCTAACAGACTGGCCGAGGTTTTGCACTGTCGGGTGGCATCATAGAACTGGTCGATGAACAATTGGCTCAACTGGACTAAAGAATGGATAGAATTGGGGGCCAATGTCTCGAACCAGGTTAAAGTTGTTTTTTCAAGAGTGAGGAGGAAGAGACGGCAACGGACTGCCTCAGAGACCCCTCGGACAGAGAGGTAAGTGTTGAACCTTTGGAAGTGGCAGACCGGATCTGTCATTCCATCATAGAGAGGGCCTTTCGGCAGTTTAAAGTTGGGAGGTACATCGGTAGCCAGAAGGTCTGGCGAGAATGGAGTTTGCTCTAGAATGGTGCTGGCGAGAGGCACTCCGCACGGCCGAGATACCATCTGCTGCATCTCTTTCCTCATTGCGGTCAGCGGCCGGTCCAGGTCCGGGGTGGTTGAAATAGTGACCGAACGCCCTTCGGCTCTGGTTGGATGAATCTCAGACGAAGCATAGCCTTGCTCAGTTATGATGTGGCCGGCGCGAGGGACTTGGGCAGGCGGTGCAGAGGGCTCGCTGGGTGTTGTGGCGGCCTCGTCAGGGAAGCCCTGCGAGGGCGTTGGCCGAAACCTTGCATCTTGAGCAGGACAAAATGGAGGAGGCGGTACTTGTTGGGGGAGCTGGCCCAGTAACCCCATGTGCTAAGCAATGGCGGACACCATGTCTCGCAGGGGCGCCAAAGAAGTAACGGTGGCAGGTAGTGTTGCCACCTGTTGTTGAAGTTCCTCCATCCGATTGTCCCCAGGAGCGAGGGACTCCGGTATGACATGAAGAGCTGAGCCTTGTGGTGGAGCAGACGGGGCACCTTCGGAATGAAGCGGCGGTGCTGAAGTCGCCTGCGTCTCTGCCTCGTCTTGTCCGGATCGTCGGGTCATTGGACGATGAGACATGACTTCTTGTTAGCCTTTCCTATAGACGGCGCTTTTTTGTGACGTAGCCGAAGCTATCACGGTCGGATTCCGGGGCTGGAATCCGAAGATTGGACCTGAAGCTTGATCGGATCGGTGAAGAGGACCGACGGGGATCCGGAATGAGGCGAGGGCGGAGACGGGGCCGAGGATCCGAGGCCGAGAGGTGCCCGGGCGAGAGCTCGCCAAGAGCGAAGCCGAAACTCCCTCGAACGATGCGGACCGGCCGTCGCAGGGCGAGGCCGAAGCTCCTTCGGACGAGGTGGACCAGCCTGCGGAAGGCGTGGCCGAAGCTCCTTCGGACGGGGCGGACCAGCCTGCGAAAGGCGTCGAGACCGGAGGGAGAAGACCCGAGGTCGGCAGCCGAGACCGACTCGGAGAGGTCGGCGAAGATTCAAACCGAGACCTTGCAGAAGGAGGGAAAGAAGAAGAACCAGTCAGTAGGAGTCCCGGGCTTTGGCCCTAAGGAACCCCTCCGACCGCTAAGTTAGCTTCTGAAGATGATTTGATTCAGAAGTCAGAGAAGAGGAAGAAGTAGCTTTAATGCTTTTTGGACTGTAGTCCTTGGGGTCTCGAAGACATACCTTTGATAATAAATAGCCGTGTATTTATAGCGGAGGATAGAGGTTGCTTAATAGTGGCAGCCAATATAGGACTATGTTCAGGGTTTACTGGTAAACCGCCATAGTGCCTAACCCTCCCACCGGAGTGGGCCGGATACGGCTGCTGGGCCGAAGGGGGTTAGGCCGCTGATGGGCCATATGCCGCTTAGTGGGCTGGAGCCTACTGGGCCGAGGGTTGCTGAGCCGCTAATGGGCCGAAGGCTATTGGGCCGCTGATGGGCCGAAGGTTGCTGGGCCGCTAATGGGCCGAGGACCACTGGACTGCTTAATGGGCCGAGGGCTGCTGAGCCGCTAATGGGCCGAAGGCTGCCAGTGGGCCTTTTACTGTTGCTGCTGTTGGACTGATCTCAGTGTTGGGCTTGTTTTAATGGGCCGAATCGGATTCTGCCTCATCAGGGACATATCGCTGAAGATGAGTCTAAGGTAGAATATAGTCAGGATGATGATCCTAAAACCAACCAAGAGGCCATAGAAGGCCCAGAAGCCGGGAAATAGTGAGAAGCCATGAACTCATAAATCCAGTCCATGTACACCAACCAAGTTTGGAACTTGGAGGACTTGTCCGAGGATATTGTACCCATAGGTTGCAAATGAATCTTTCAGAGAAAGATCGGTGCTGATGGACGGATCGACACTTATAAGGCTAGGTTGGTGGCAAAGGGATATCATCAAAGACAAGGAATTGACTATGACGAGACTTTCTCACCAGTTGCCATGATAAAGTCGATCAGAGTTCTGCTCGCCATTGCTGTACATTTTGATTATGAAATCTGGCAGATGGATGTAAAGACTGCCTTCCTCGATGGTAACCTTGAGGAAGAGGTGTATATGATACAACCAAAAGGTTTCACATCAAAAGAATCTCCAGATAAAGTGTGCAAGCTTCAGAGGTCCATTTATGGACTGAAGCAGGCTTCCCGAAGCTGGAACATAAGATTTGACGAGGCTGTCAAGTCTTATGACTTCATTAAGAATGAAGATGAGCCTTGTGTGTACAAGAAGAGCAGTGGGAGTGCAGTCACTTTTCTAGTTCTTTACGTAGATGACATACTACTCATTGGGAATGATGTAGCTATGATGTCATCAGTAAAGACCTGGCTATCGAAAAACTTCTCCATGAAGGATTTGAGAGAAGCATCCTACGTATTGGGAATACGGATCTATAGAGATAGATCAAAGAGGATGCTTGGAATGACCCAATCCTTGTACATAGATACCATAGTCAAAAGGTTTGGCATGGAAAATTCCAAGAGAGGTCTCATGCCGATGAGACATGGAATTAATCTCTCAAAGGAGCAGTCCCCTAAGACTCCTAATGAGAGGGCGTTCATGGATAGAATACCCTATGCCTCTGCCATAGGATCTATCATGTATGCCATGCTATGTATACGGCCTGATGGTGCATTTGCTCTAAGTGTTACGAGCAGATTTCAGGCTGATCCAGGCGAAGAGCACTGGAAGGCAGTGAAATGTATCCTTAAGTACTTAAGAAGAACTAAGGATATGTTTCTTGTCTATGGAGGAGGTGACTTGAAACTGCGAGGCTTTACTGACTCGAATTTCCAGTCGGATCCAGATGATAGCAAGTCTACATCTGGATTCGTGTTTACTTTGATTGGAGGCGCAGTGTGCTGGAAGAGTTCCAAGCAAGTAACCACTGCAGATTCGACGACTGAAGCTGAGTACATCGCTGCAGCTGAAGCCGCCAAGGAAGCAGTGTGGTTGAAGAAATTCATCACCGACCTCGGCGTAGTTCCCAACATCTCTGAGCTTGTTCCGCTGTTGTGCGACAACAATGGAACGATTGCGCAAGCGAAAGAGCCACGGTCTCATCAGAAATCGAAGCATATTCTAAGGCGCTTTCATCTTATCAAAGAGATCATATCCAGAGGAGATATAGTAGTGGAAAGAGTTCCATCCGTCGACAATGTAGCAGATCCACTGACGAAGCCGTTGGCTCAAATTGTGTTTGAGCGTCACCTAGTGTCTATAGGCATATTGTATAAAGGTGATTGGTTTTAGTCCAAGTGGGAGATTGTTCGTTTTAAGTGGCCTACAAGCCAATCTGACCATGTAAATCTGGTTCATTTATTAATATATAATGGCATAATATTCATTATGTGTAAATCGTATTAATTATCATTTCATAATGAAGCCCGTGAATATGTGCTATAGTGATCAGATTATGATGAGATCATACTAATGAGACTGATCACTTAAACACACATATTTTTAATCGTTTCTAGTCGGAGGATATCCGAGAAGAGGCAACTGATGATTTCCCAAAATATAGATTAACTTATATTAATATGAAAAATAATATTTTGATTTCAAAAGCAATCAAAAGAAAAGCCTGACATCATGTTCTTCTAGTTATGATTCGAAACATGGATTAGATAATTAAATTTCTTTTTACAATATGAATTTTTTTGTGTTTTGCCTGGAAATCCTAGTGGACGGCAATAACATATGTCGTCTACTTCCTCTGAATTTTGACAGCTATCCAGTTTGAACTGAATGGCAGTAACCCTCATTGTCTAGGTATTTTTTAACAACAGTAAAGCTTGCGTCTAGGTTTCTGAATGGTAGTCAAGTATACTATCCAATCTGCTATCCTAAGTTTGTTAGTTATGAAATCTACACAAACTTTGAGTGATCATATCTTGTTTATATATAATCTAAATAATTTTAAATTTTAATCATACGTCTATATATACATAATCTATTCACCTACAAAGTTTCATAATTTTAAAAAAATTATTTCTTACTTTTATACTATTTATTCTTTTGTTTATAGTTGACTCAAGATTTAAAGTCACCATTTGAACTTTGAAATCACTCATTTGATCTCCAAATCTAGTGAAATTTTGCAAGCACTTTACTTATGGCCTAGTTATCATGTTTTACTAGTTTGGTGAATTTTTGAATCTACTTGCTATTAATTGATCTATTTAATAAACTTTTATCCTAGAAAAATAGATTTTAATAGGTGAAAATAATAAAGCATGTTCCAAAAATTCTCAGTAACATTTTTCATGCATGTTTGACCTTTTGGAATTAGGTTTATATAAAATTTCATAATAGAACATTACATTGTCCTTAAAATATTTTGTTTTCAAAAAAAATATATTATTTTGGTATATGTGTATCATTAGCTATATGATTAACGTTAATTTTAGATTCATGATGAATTCTAATCTTTGTAAGATATGTATCATCTAATTTAAATTGTGTAATAAGGACATTGTCATCTTAAGGGGATTATGTAGCTACTTAAAAAAAAAAAGAGATAAGTGATTCTAATGTATGCGTCCTTATTGGATAGGGTATTATGTGACCTAAGGGTAATTGGTAAAATCTATAAAACTAACTTCAGTATGACGTAATGGTAGGATATGTGTGATCTCTAGTTTTGCAGTAGCCAAGGCTTGGTACTATTGCTTAAGTACCCAGTATATGTGTGTGTGCCCCCTCATATTGTGGTTTAGGATACTTGTTCGTTTAATATGTGAAATACGATAATTTTGGAATATAATAAGTTCAACGTGGATCTGTTTTAAGTCTACTATGATCTTGCGAAATTCTTTTATATCAAAAATTTGAATTAGGTAACTCGATCACATGCTACTAGTTATAATTTGAACCATGTGCTGTATGATATATTCTTCCCTATGTATTGAAGGAATTATGTGATATGTTTATATCTAGTAGTGTGTTTTCAAATAAAGTAAGAAAGTCTAATATATGTAATAAGTATTATAAATTAGCATGTTTGTTTTAGTTATTAGAAAACACACCCGATTTGATATGAGATATATGTGGAATCTTGTTTTTTATCATTCTCTTATTTGATCTATGTATAGCAGTATGAATTGTTTATGATAGATTTAATTACTATGTGAATTTTAATTATTATATATTTAACATGTGGAGGGAATGATTGTAGACACCGATTTTGAGCCACCCTTCTGGTAATAAATCCCCTCCATCGTTAGCCCTTTACCACTACAATTCCCTCATTTAGCCATTTTAGCCCACTAACAACCAAGCCCCTTAACCAAATCCCGACTCTAGCCATCCTTTTCGTGGAAGGCCAGCCAGTCCGCCTTTCACCCCCTTCGAAGGCCACCCCTTGCCTTCCACCCCCTTCGAAGGCCACCCCTTGCCTTCTACTCCCTTGGAAGGCCAGCCACCTTCCCTTCCACCCTTTTGCCACCTTTTTCACTTTTTACCACCTTTTCGTGGAAGGCCAGCCAGTCCGCCTTCCACCCCCTTCGAAGGCCACCCCTTGCCTTCTACCTCCTTGGAAGGCCAGTTACCTTTCCTTCTACCTTTTGGCCACCTTTTTCCCAACCTTTTCGTGGAAGGCCAGCCAATCCGCCTTCCACCCCCTTCGAAGGCCACCCCTTGCCTTCCACCCCCTTCGAAGGCCAGCCGGGCCGCCTTCCACCACAAGATTGGAATGCATGTTGCCTGGCCGTCCACTCCTTAACCACCCCCTTGACTCCGTCTTCCCCACGATCTCCTCTACTCGCCGCCCACGTCCCCACTACTCCGATCACTCCCCACTCCGGCGACTGCCGCGCCCACCACCTCCGACCCTTGACCACTTCTTATTGGCTGAAGGCTGATTTACGGGGATTTAGACTCCTATTTTCTCCTATTTTTCCCTTCATCTATTTAAACCCCCCAGGTTCCCTCGAGCAACGGGGGTTGGGTTGGAAAGGGGATTGAGAGGGAGTTTCTTTCTCGGAGCGGGTCGGCTTTGAGGAGTCGAGCGGGAAAGGAGTCAGAGAATTCAGAGGAATCCTTCGCACTTCAAATGAGCTTGTCCTCTTAACCCTCTTTTACTTTTCACCTTTTTCATTTCGTTATATTCTCACTTTCATCCATGCCGTAACATTCTCCCACTCTCAGTCTTCTTTTACCTTCAACACATCATTTCACTTTTCACACACGAGCACTTATCTGCATGCATGCATCCTAGAATGACTTAGCAATCCCTATTTACCCCCAGAGGTTTTAAACAAAAAACGTCCCGGTGGGCGGCAATAACATATGGTCACCTTCCCTCCCAAACACCCATCTGGTGCGTCTCCCTCTAATTTTAGTTAATTTTTATGTTTGCATGAACGGATCCTACATGTCACAGTTCTAATCGGGCTATTTCTTTTCTTTGTCTGTCTTCTCTTTTCAGGGGCTCTTACCGGATTCTGCGCGTGGACTACCGAGCTCTCCTCCTCTGGCCGGCCGGAGGAAGAGAAGGGGAAACCACCATCTCCCGCTCCCACAGAACGCGATCACATCCTCACCATCCTACGGAGCACAGGGACCGTAAGGTAATGCTCCCGGCGATCACATCCTTTATTTCTAACCCCCTTTTTGAATCGCCACAGTGCTAAGACGAACGGAGAGGGACCCTCGATTCCAAAGCCTCGCAGCCGCGGCGACGGGGGGACGTTCCGGGCGCCTACAGCCCTTTGGCGATCACGGTGGGATGCTCTCTTGCTCGCCGCGCAGGTAAGACAACTTAAAATACAAGAGCTCCTGTGGACGGCCAAGCACTTGGCCGCCCAGGGTCCTGAACGGCCAAGCGCTTGGCCACCCAGACCGGACGGCCAAGTACCTGGCCGTCCAGTGGACCGGACGGCCAAGTGCCTGGCCGTCCAGCCCAGCCCGGACGGCCAAGCACCTGGCCGTCCAGAGCCCAGGACGGCCAAGCATCTGGCTATCCAGGCTGGACGGCCGACTGCCTGGCCGTCCAGGCTCTAGGACGGTCAAGTAGCCTGCCGTCCAGGCGCCGGCCTTTCTTGCTGCCTATTTTTTAGTGTCATTTTTTATATTTTGTTGCGCATTCTAGTTTGCTTTCTTTTTGGTTTACTGTTCTCTTGTCTTTTCTTTTCTTTTCTGTCTGCTGGATTGTTGGTTGATTCAAGGGTACTATCCGCACAGGGGTTTTTAAGGAAGAGCCGGCATCACATCTCTAGTCAACTCTCCCGCAGGATCTGACTCTCCACCTGAGGATTCCCACTCGGGTGCGACTAGTCTTATTCTGTTGGGAACCTCCGTCAGTCTCCGCGAGCCAGGGATTCCCACTTGGCCGCCGAGCAGGTTGTACCTAAACCACCTAATAGGATCCCGGGTGTTGTGTGAGGAATTAATTGAGCCTTTCTGTTCACAATTATCCACCTATGGGTGTCACTGAGAGAACTATTTCAAAATTTAAGACACCTAACTAAACCTTGGTGGAACATCTTTTGAAAGAAGAAAACAGGGTCGTTAAGGGTTTGAACTTGATTTGTTAGAAACCAACACTCATAATACATAGTTAACCTTCCAAGTGAAATATAAAATCTCTTAAGATTTGTATTTCATAATGAACCGAATGTATGTTAACACTGTGTATGGTGACATGTATGAGTTTGGTAACAATGTCACACACAACCCTCTGTTTGAGATTGAAGAGGATCCACAACCAACATTTGTGGGCATGTTCCAAACACCTGGAGAGGAACTTAAGAGAAGGTACTTGGATGAATCTTCCTCTTCAGAAAGTGACCCTATAATCTCCAACAGAGCCTTCCAAAACCTGAGTGAGGACTCGGAACTTATTGCCGTATTATCATGGTACACCCCTGATCAACTCATCCAGTGGGCCTCCTGTGGCAAAACTCAAGATGCCACTCCTCGGAGAACTCACCTCCAAAGATCTTCCAACAGAGCGCAGACCCGCATCAACAAGCCAACTCCTATTCCAGTTGCTCCACCTGTCATGCCGATTCCAGTCTCTCCAACTACACCTCCTCCCGAGCAGAAAGAATTCATTTACAAAAGTGAGGTTGAAACCTGTGTACGTAAGTTCATGGCCGAGAACTCCCGCTAAGATGCCAGTCCTAGAGTTGATTGGGAGATCTCCTACACACAGGGGGACATTGTTTAAATTCCTCCAGCGCATTACACTCAATGAAGATCTTCCTATCATGGGGGTCACCAATGCCATTCTCTCAGTCACCCAGACACCTACCATATCCTTCACAGATAAGGATCTGGCTCCCCCTGAATGCCAATCCCTTCCCTCATGCTTGACCCCAACACTCAAGGGTCACTCATTGGACTCCATCCTGTTGGATACTAGGGCATTAATCAATGTTTGTCCACTCAAGACCCCCAAGAAAGTAGGGATTGACCCAGAAAAGGTTTCCATGATGGTCTCAAATGGGAAACTGGAAATTGGCCCAGTGGCCATGATCTTTAAATTCTACATCCTTGATGTCAAGCCCATATACAACGCCATTTTGGGAAGGCCTTGGATGGAACAGACCCTGGGAGTGCCCTCCACTAATCATCAGTGCTATAAATTCCCATACAATGTGAAGATTGCCAAAATGAAGGGTACCCCTTATCTTGAGTCTTTGGACTCAGTCTCGACTGAACAAATTCCATCCATGGTCACTTCTGGAAAAGGGGCAGAGCCCATCCTTTCATCGGTTGACTCTCAGGCCAAGCCCCAACCTAGCATAGGTTGGCAGCTTATGGACAAAATGGGGTATAGTTCGGGATCTGGGTTAGGCAAAGAAAAGCAGGGAATTCAAGAACCTATCTTTGAAAATCCGACCAGTGGAGGATTCAAATTGGATTACATACTAACCAAACCAACTGAAGGATCAAGAAAATGGAGTCTCTTGGATCACTTTGTGAAGGAAAGTCAAGAGGTACTCAAGATACACTATCTCGAGGATTAGTTGAAGGAAACAAGCAATGAAGCTCAAAGAGAAGATGCAGAAGATTTCGGTACACAGCTGCTGTTCTATGAACCAACCACTCAACAAGAAGGAGCCTCCTTAGTGAGGGATGAACCGGTACCCACCGCTCTCATTCCCTTACTATTACACACCTGCCCTTCTCAGGCTCTTATCACCGGTGATAGCCCACTCCTGGGGCAATTCTGCCATCATTGGGTCTGTGTCTCAAGGACCCACCTTTGCAACATGTCTGACTCACTCCCTGAGTCTTGTGCATAATCGCTTAGGGATTAGATAGCTTCCTCTTTATCTACAAGTTGTAGAGGTAAGTAAGTTCTTTCATTTCTAGTTAGCAAATAAGTGTAAATATTTGAAAAATGTTTTTTCTTTGGATAGGAGTCTATCTAAAAATTCTACTCTTTAAATGCAAAAAAAATCAAAAATTTCAAAATCTCCAAAAAATCGAATATCTAAAAAGCATCAAAAATATTTGTAAATATGTACATACTTCAAATGAAAATCACAAAAAAATCAAAAAAGACACAAAATCCAATTGTCTGGTGACTGCCATGTAACCCCCTGTCTAGGTCTAGTTGCATGATAGGTTGGGTTGACATTAAGGTTTGGCTAAGACTTTGGTCCACCAGAACCTTGGACGTGTCTACTTTATTTTCATACGGATCCCTATGATCATTCTGAGATGCACACACTTACACGTTTTTTCAAAAGAGAACCTCTTTAAAATGAGTTCCAAGTCTTTAGTGTACTATCAAAATGCAACCTTTGCTCTTCGTCTCTCGACTTATCAGGACAGTTGACGCCCTTAAACGGTCGAGCTCAGCAAACTACGGTTCCTCTACAACCCGATAGATGTAACCCCTCAAAAAAGGGCCCAAAAATGAAATGTAAAGGAGCAGAGCACGTGAAGAGGGCAGTGTCCCCGCAGGCGGAATATCAAATAACCCCGAAAAATGTCAAGAGCGGAAAAGAAATACAAAAAAGAAAAAGGGGTTCAAGCAATCATGAAAAAAGCCTGGTCGTGACCGTGCCTGGCCATGAAATCCAATAAAGGCCTGAAAAGTCAAAATAGGGGCATCTAGGAGGTCAAAAGGAGTCCGTTTTGTCACCGCTCCCCCTTTTAACGGTTTTGTCGATCCTCCTGTGAAGTTTGTCCCCAAAATTTCTTCACTTTTTCTCCCCCAAGGTTCAGCACAAGATAGATATCTAAAGACGGAACATCATTTTAAAATGGTTCGCTTTTCAAAAATCATCACATGCTCACATGATCACAGGAGTCTAAAATGGGTGAAGAGTAACGTCGATGTTTCTGGTGAACTAATTTCTTAACCATAATCTCAATGTGTACTCTCAAAAACTTCGGGCTTAGGTTAATGCATGCGCGTCATCAATCGGTGCTACGGCGTCTGATTCCGGGTCAGCGTCGCGCGGTTGACCGTTAGGGTTCCAAGGTGTTCCATCATATACCTTCTAGATTGTGAGGAAAGAGACCCGGGTCGGGCAAATCATTTACCTCGAAAACTTTTTGGACAAACTTGGTGGTCGGAAGCAGCTGGGAGCCTAAGCATGGCATGACGGTATTGTCATCAGTATGAGTCTTAACCGGTCAAGGTTAGTTCGAGGAGTCTAGAGGCCCAAATCAATCTAGATGCAAGCTTAGGATACCTGGGAAGTTGAGGGTGCATTTCCCTTTCATCATTCAACCAGCCTAAGTTTGGGCAGTCATCAGGCAGGCGGAATCAAAAACATGTTTTCATCACACACTCCACTTGTTAATATCCGCTATCATTTGCATATTTACTTCTTGCATCAGTTTCGATATTCTTCCTTTTGTCTGGTTAGTAACATGGCCCCTTGACCCTATGCGAAGGCTAGGGAAAAGGTAGTTGCTCCTTTTGGGCAAGGGGCCGAAAACAAATACTACTAACTATTTCCCCTTCATTTTGTGCATACAAGAAAAGGTTTATGTCCAAAAGGTGGACACTTTCTGCTGTCGAGTCGAAGCCAAAAGCAGCCGGATTGGCATTCTACTTTGAGAATGGCCATATCCTCCGTGCCGGCTTCGACTCGACAGGGACCTTTGTCCCTCGTTTCCTTGCAGCTTATCATTAAGATATTGTGGATCATTGATTATCTACATTTACTGATGTGCGTTCTTGCAGCTGCAGGGAACCTGAAGCAAGTAGCATTGAAGACACAGGAGGCTAATAACTTCGGGCGTATAAACTCTGAGTTCCTCTCTAAACAAAACAATGAGGAGTCTATATTCCCCAAGTTATTCGATTGGCCAATAAACCCCTCCTGTTTGCATTAGGAATTGCAATAGGAATTTGTTTTTAATTTCAACCCAGCATGCATTTGCATAAACATTCATCCTCGCCCTAGGGGCTATGACCATCATTCATCACTCTGCTTAACCCATCGCTGATCCGTGATTCTGGCCGTTGTACGTTTGTTAGCCTTTTGAATTGCAAGACCCCTTCCTCCTTTTTCAGCATGTGTGCTTGAGATTCTCTCACTTGGCGATCCCATGATGCGTCAGGCCACCGCGCGCCCGTTGTGTTGAGAGTTCTTCAAGTCACACTCCTACACCTTTCATACTCGAGATCCCCTTGGGCCAGATCGCTATATTCTGGTACGCCAAGGCCTCGCGGTTCCGGCATCCGAGGGTCCCACGGACTGTGATTCTCTAGTACTGAACTTTGTTCCTTTTCTTAAACTACTCTTGCAACTCAAATAGCTAGCTTTCATGCATTTGCCGCATTCGCATATCATCCTTGGATATAGCTCATTCATTTCGGGCGGTCCAAAATCTGGTTCGATTTCCGGAACACCTATTTATCATTCCGTTCCACTCCACTGCAAAACAGGTGTCCCGGAGGGGAATTTGTAGACACCGATTTTGGACCACCCTTCTGGTCATAAATCCCCTCCATCGTTACCCCTTTACCACTACAATTCCCTCATTTAGCCATTTCAGCCCACTAACAACCAAGCCCATTAACCAAATCCCGACTCTAGCCATCCTTTTCGTGGAAGGCTAGCCAGTCCGCCTTCCACCCCCTTCGAAGGCCACCCCTTGCCTTCCACCCCCTTCGAAGGCCACCCCTTGCCTTCTACCCCCTTGGAAGGCCAGCCACCTTCCCTTCCACCCTTTTGCCACCTTTTTCACTTTTTACCACCTTTTCGTGGAAGGCCAGCCAGTCCGCCTTCCACCCCCTTCGAAGGCCACCCCTTGCCTTCTACCTCCTTGGAAGGCCAGCTACCTTGCCTTCCACCTTTTGGCCACCTTTTCGTGGAAGGCCAGTCAGTCCGCCTTCCACCCCCCTCGAAGGCCACCCCTTGCCTTCCACCCCCTTCGAAGTCCAGCCGGGCCGCCTTCCACCACAAGATTGGAAGGCATGTTGCCTGGCCGTCCACTCCTTAACCACCCCCTTGACTCCGTCTTCCCCACGATCTCCTCTACTCGCCGCCCACGTCCCCACTACTCCGATCACTCCCCACTCCGGCGACTGCCGCGCCCACCACCTCCGACCCTTGACCACTTCTTATTGGCTGAAGGCTGATTTACGGGGATTTAGACTCCTATTTTCTCCTATTTTTCCCTTCATCTATTTAAACCCCCCAGGTTCCCTCGAGCAACGGGGGTTGGGTTGGAAAGGGGATTGAGAGGGAGTTTCTTTCTCGGAGCGGGTCGGCTTTGAGGAGTTGAGCGGGCAAGGAGTCAGAGAATTCAGAGGAATCCTTCGCACTTCAAATGTGCTTGTCCTCTTAACCCTCTTTTACTTTTCACCTTTTTCATTTCGTTATTTCTCACTTTCATCCATGCCGTAACATTCTCCCACTCTCACTCTTCTTTTACCTTCAACACATCATTTCACTTTTCACACATGAGCACTTATCTGCATGCATGCATCCTAGAATGACTTAGCAATCCCTATTTACCCCCAGAGGTTTCAAACAAAAAACGGGAGGTGGGCGGCCATAACATATGGTCACCTTCCCTCCCAAACACCCATCCGGTACGTCTCCCTCTAATTTTAGTTAATTTTTATGTTTGCATGAACGGATCCTACATGTCACAGTTCTAATCGGGCTATTTCTTTTCTTTGTCTGTCTTCTCTTTTTAGGGGCTCTTACCAGATTCTGTGCGCGGACTACCGAGCTCTCCTCCTCTGGCCGGCCGGAGGAAGAGAAGGGGAAACCACCATCTCCCGCTCCCACAGAACGTGATCACATCCTCACCATCCTGCGGAGCACAGGGACCGTAAGGTAATGCTCCTGGCGATCACATCCTTTATTTCTAAGCCCCTTTTTGAATCGCCACAGTGCTAAGATGAACGGAGAGGGACCCTCGATTCCAAAGCCTCGCAGCCGCGACGACGGGGGGACGTTCCGGGCGCCTACAATGATGACTAGTGAGTTTTGTACTATATAAGTTTGTAAAATATTTTTTCAAGGGAAGTGGCCAGAGGGTTGTATTTTGATTCTAACCACGAGGAGTAGGCGTTCTTGGAGCTTTTTGAATTCAAGACTAGTTGTAGCAATATGAGTCTTTTCATTTAAGTAGACTGATGTAGTAGAGAGTATTTGAGTCTATTATGTACTTTGTGAGATATTAGAGAGTTGAGAGAGATTGATCATCTTATTCACATACAGTTCTTTATTATGAGACTTTTCTAGATTTTGTTCGCTTATTATTATTTGAATTTTTTCAATTCATGGTTATTTGTGATATATTCTCTCATTTTTTAGTACCCTATGCCTCTGCTATAGGTTTCATCATGTATGTCATATTATGTTCTAGGTTTGATGTAGCCTATGCTCTAAGTGTTACGAGCAGATATCAGACAAATTCAAGTGAAGAGTACTGAAATGCTGTGAAATGTATTTTTAAGTACTTGAGAAGGATTAAGGATTGATTTTTAGTCTATAGAGGAACTAACTTGAAACTGCATGGGTACACTGACTCGAGTTTTCAATCTAATCCGAATGATAACAAGTCTACTTCTGGATTCATATTCACATTGAACGAAGGTACAATGAGCTAGAATAGTTACAAATAAGAAACCATTATTGATTCAATGACTGAGGCAAAATACAATGTTGCAGCGGAAGCGACTAAGGAAGTTGTCTGGATGAAGAAATTCATCACCGACCTTGGCGTAGTTCCTTGTATCTCTGATTATGTCTCATTGATGTGTGATAATAATGGGACAATTGCACAAGCGGAAGAGCTACGATCTTACTAGAAGTCAAAGTACATTCTGAGGTACTTTTACTTGATCAAAGAGATTATTATCATAGGAGATATATTAGTGGAAAGGATACCTTTAGCCGACGACATAGCAGACCCACCGACGAAACCCATGTTGTTAGGTTTAAGTGGCCTACAAGCCAATCTGACCATGTAAATCTCATTCGTTTATTAATATATAATGGCATAATATTCATTATGTGTAAATCACATTAATTATCGTTTCATAATGAAGTCCGTGAATATGTGCTATAGTGATTAGATTATGATGAGATCATACTAATGTGACTGATCACTTCAACACACATATTCTTAATTGTTCCTAGTCGGAGGATATCCGTGAAGGACATCGGATATCCGGTTAGACTAGTACAGATTACTCCTGCTCATATGATGAGGGTGACTGATCTCATAAGTCACTTGTGTGTAGACACTATGGCGAATCTGTAGGTGCTCATTGGAGAATGAGTTCACTGAGATGATCTATAAACATCGCTGGATGGTATTGTACCTCACTGTCAACCAGCTTGATTCTGTTATCATAGTTGCGTGGATGGTCCTCTGACCTGAGACACCAAGGACACCTTGTCGGTGGACTTCTGTGCTTTGACCTTAGTTTACGAATCTCTAGCCACGGGATTCTAAAACGCCAAGGATTGGGTACAGCGGAATACCGTCGAAGGGAATTGTGTGTCAATAAGGAATCATTCGCTCTCGGTACTTAGAGAGAGAATGCTCTAGGAAGGATGCGCGGAAGTCCTTGGCCAGGGCGGACGATAATATCGGGAAAGGATTTTTTACGATATTCATCAGCGGCATCCAATCCAAGTGAGTCGACCGGTTAGGGTTTGACAGCTCGCCATACCCTAAGTTGACTCGAGAGCATTGTACGAATGAAGGATTATATCCACACGGTAACTGTTGGCGGAAAGGTTCCAAGAGTGGGTTACTTAACCCCAATACCTTTCGGGTTCACGCGGTGTTGCTTGGCACCCAACGTGATCGGAGGCCCGGTCGAATTCGATGTGCGACATCAATTCGATTGATTAATTAATTAATAAAGGGTTATTAATTGATTAATAAAGCCAGTGAGGAGTCACTGGGCTTGTTGGGCCATTAACTGGACTGGTACTTGGGCCTAGAGGGTCACACGCATTCTCAAGGCGATAGATAAATAAGTGGGTTTTATACAAACCGAGGGTTTTTATGAAAAATCGTGCGGTTAGCATAAAACATAGCGAACGGGCTGAGCAGGCTAAGCTGCTGCTAACCCTAGCCACCCCTCCTCTGTTTCTCTCTCTCTCTGGCGTCCAGACAGATCTAGATCTACTCCGCCGCTTCTCCGAATCCCCTTTGACGGGAAATCGTCCGCATGTTGCGGCAATCATTACGGCGACTGGCGGAGGTTTCGTGGGCTGCGAAGAACGAGGAACGTGAGGATATCCGTCGCGAGGAGGATCGCGTGGACTTCGCTAGAGGCCGGGAGCTTGCGCGGCTTGCGGTGTCGCTCCGACAGAACCGAACGGTTGCGGATTCGAATCCGCACACGGTGAGAATCGATTATCCGATAATCGTAGTTTTTAGTTTTTCGAAACGGAAAAATGGATCGCTATTTTATTTTATTTTCCGCTGCCTGAGCGATCCGGAGAAACTCGAGAATTCAACACTTGTCTCATATTGTCTTTGAGCGTCACGTGAATAGTATAGGGGTGGATAGCTTTAGTCCAAATTAGAGATTATTAGTTATGTGTATGGACTAAGTCAATTAGACTTATTTTTGTTTACTTATTAATAGCAATAAATATTCGTTATGTATGAATCGTCTCTTTTATATTTTTCGTATCATAGTGAAGTCCATGAATGTATGCAATGATTGTCAGATTGTGATGAGGATATAATAATAAGACTGATGATCTATAAACATACATTCTTAATAGTTTATAGTCGATGAATAACTGAAAAGGACATCGGATATTCGGTTAGACTAGTACAGGTTGCTTTAGCTCATATGATAAGATGACTGATCTCATAGTCACTTCTATCGAGACACTATGTTGAACCTATAGGTGCTCATTCGGCAAATAAGTTCTCTAAACTGATCCAACATAGATCGCTAGGTGGTAAGTTACTTGATTGTCAATGAGCTTGATCCATCGTCACAGTAGTGATGGATATAGGTGTCCTCTAAGCCAATCATAAGGCACCTATTTCAATCTGGTTCACTAATAAATGGCATTAAATTCATTATGTAGATTGGCATATTTATAATTTGGCATAATGAAGTCCATGAATATGAGCAATAGTCATCAGATTATGATGAGATCATAATAATGAGACTGATGACTTATAAACACATATTTTCAATTGTTCCTAGTCGTAGGATGTTTGAGAAGGACATCAAACATCCAGTTAGACTAGTACAGGTTATTCTAGCTCATATGATGAGGGTGACTGATCTCGTTAGTTACTCGTGTAAAGACACAATGGTAAACCTGTAGGTGCTCATTGGAGAATGAGTTCATTGAACTGATCCGATATGAATCGCCGAACGGTAATTTACCTGACTGTCAATCGGCTTGATTCATCGTCACAGTGGCGTGGTTGATCCTTGGATTTGAGACACCAAAGACACCTTGTCGGTGGACTTGTGGACATTGACCATGACTTACGAATCCCTATCCACGGGATCTCTAATAGTCAAGGATCGGTTCCAGCGGAAGACCTTCGAAGGTGATTGTGTGTTCAATAAAGGATCGTTCGCTCTCAGGTAACTGGAGAGAGAATGCTCTAGAATAGATCCGCAAGAGTCTCTAGCCAGAGCAAAAACAATATCAGAAAAAGAGGTTTTCGGATATTGTACAGCGGAGTCTGATTCAAGTGAGTTGACCATCTAGGGTTTGACAGTTGACCATACCCTAGGTTAACTCGAGAGCATTATGCGAACGAAGGATTATAGCCATGTGGTTACTGTGGACGGACAGGTTCCATGAGTGGGTTGCTGAACCCCATTACCTTCCGGGATCATGCGGTGCTTGGCACCCAAGTCCCACCGAATTTACATGCGATGATAATTCAGTTAAGTAATTAGTTAATATCTAGATATTAATTAATTAGAATAAGTCAATAACTAGTTATTGGACTTAACGGGCTGAAAATCGGACTGGTAAATGGGCCTAGAGGGTCACACGCAATAAGATTCTCAGTCGGTGGTACATAAGTGGGATTTATATTAACTCGGGGACTTTTGTGAAAAGTCGCGCTGACTTAATATATATACGCGCTGTTGGGAAACCCTGGGCCAAGCTCCAAGATTTCCCCTGGCTGGCCGTCATCCCTCCTTTCTCTCTCCTCCTCTGGTCGCCCCGTTCGAGGCGCCGGGATAGTCACCGTCTCTGCCGCGCGTGATTCCCGAAAATCGGGAATTCCCGTCGGCAGGATTTCAGCAATCGTTGCGGCGACGGATCTTCAGCGAACGAGCTGATACGGACGAGGGATTGAGGACGAACCACTGCGGATGTAACGACCTGCCACCCTATAATCGGGGATCCGATTACTAAATGGGTACCGAATCATTAATTTGGAACCAAACCAGGATCTAATCAAGTCTGGGAGATAAATAATAAACTAAGCTAAACATTTACATCGCATTGAACTGAAATAAAAGTGGAGGAATTAAAAATTATTACAATGCGACTCGATACAGAAAATAATTACATACTCCAACAGAAGGGAAATAATTAAACGTACAGGCCAGAAATAAAATAACAACTACGTCAGGGCATACCCCGGAGCAACTGCTGACGGTGCTCAACTCACGGCCGCACTCTTCTCGCTAGGTCTGCTGAGAGTCCTCACCTGAAAACCGCAGGAGGGGTGAGTCTCAAAGACAAGACTCAGTAAGGATCCTTCGATCCCCACTGCCCACGCACACACCCACAAGTGCAAGGTACAGCTAACGGAAAGGTGATAAGCACAGAAGGTACAATTCCTAATTCTTAACGTGAAGTCACATGCAATCGTAATATAATAAACATGCATATATTAAACCAGCCGGCTAGGAAACCCACGACTGTCGTCTCGATAGAACTCGCTAACCACACAACAACGGTGGAAAAACCTCGACCCGCTGAGACCAAACAGTAACCCCTCGGATAGCACACTAGCTACTCCGGCCCAACCGGCTCAGGTGGCTACTCTTTCCCTCAGCATGAATGACTCTCTGAATGTACCACTCCGACACCGGTACTAGCTGACCCCGGGGTTCACCAGGTGACCCTCTCTCACTAGGCGTCACCCCGCCCACGCCCCCACCGGCGCTGTACTCACGCCCCCACCACCACAGGGTGATAAAGCGCTACAATGTCACTCCAGGTCCACAGTAACACAAAACCCAGCAAATACGATCCAGTCACGTGAAAAGTCCGCGATCGCATAACATACACGTAGCATCGTCCGGTCATGAAGAATCTATCTCTACCGGGTACACTAAAACATGCACTAACCATCCGTCTAACAGTGTGAGCACATTTTACTGGCATGAATTAGTGAGGTTCTGTCTTGAATCGCGTCTCCCAAGGTCGACGCCATTCAAGCTCCATGTACAGGTTCATGTAAAACAGTCTTCAGAATCAGGCCCTAAAAGGCGTCGACACCAGTGGTCGCCTTTTAAAAGGCGTCGACATCCCCAGACGCCATTCAGCACAGAAATCTAGAAATTCCAAAGCAACCACCCAAGGGATTTCTGCCTTAAAAGGCGTCATGGCCTCCCGACGCCATTCAAAAACGCGTCGTTGTCCCATGACGTCTTTTAACCAAAGAATCCCGAACTGGCAACTCCTCAGTAAGGCGATTCCTGTCTTAAAAGGCGTCGTAATGGTCCGACGCCCTTCAAAAAGGCGTCGTCCATGCACGACGTCTTTTAACCCCAGGAAACAGAATTGCCATGAGCCCGAGGGCTCCCTTTTCAACTCAAATAACCCCAAAATCACCGAAAAACGGAGGAGAAAGAGGGGCAACACAATTTATAGGAAATCACATTCATAGCAAGACCCCCATATCATAAAAAGAACACCTAAACATGCTCGTTCTACCCCCCGAAACCAAAGATCCAAACAAGCTTAAACGGGGGTAAACATGGCTTAAAACACGATGCTTATGAGAACCGTCACCCTACCGGATACTTGAACGCCTCCTAGCTTCAAGCCATCCACCCGACTCGCCCCACGCCGCCGCTGGTACCGCCGTGGTCGTCCTTGCTCCACCGTGACGTCGGCCGCCGTCCGGAGAGTAGAACACCGCAGTGGAAGTGGAGGTGGTAGTGGTAGGAGCTAGGTAGAGGATGGAGTGGAGGGAGAGATGAAATGGTGGCAGGAAAAGAGGGAGGAGGAGGGATCACCGCCGAGATCGTCGGAAGGGAAAGAGAGGAAGAGAGGGGAAAATGAGGGAAAGAAGGAGGGCTCGCGGGGTTAACCAGAGACTGGCTAAAACGCGTTGACATCTACGGACGCCATTCAGTTGATGTGACGGCTGCTCTGACAAGACTCTGAAACGCGTCGTTCAAGGCAGACGCCGTTCAGACGACATGTCAGGGCCGTACTCTGACAAACCCAGAGTCGCAGTCTGATAGGCGTCGACACACGTGGACGCCGTTCAGGCGACAAGACAGGGCCGTACCCTCGCGGCCCGAAACCAGCCCACGTGGCACCCACGTGGCAGAACTTGAAATGCGTCTGCGATGGTGGACGCCGTTCAAAACGCGTCTTGATGTCCTGACGCGAATCAACTCAGAACCTCCTCCCTTACTAAGGTCAGAACTACAAGGTCCGATCCCGAAAGCCGGATCTGAAGGTCACGATCCTAACAATCTCCCCCCCTTAAAAGAATTTCGCCCCCGAAATTAACTGCTTAGAATTAACATGGTCAAAACAGGGATACAAGTTCACAAGGAAACTTACGAAAAGAGGTAAGGGAACTGCTCCCGCATCTCATCCTCACGCTCCCAGGTTGCCTCACCTCCGGAGTGGTACTGCCAAATCACCTTGACCAAAGTTACAATCTTGTCCCGCAGGACCTGTTCTCTGCGATCCTCAATACGAACAGGATATTCCGAAAAAGACAGGTCCTCAGCGACCTCCAACTCTGAAAAATCCAAGACATGGGACGGATCCTGAACATACTTTCTTAGTAAGGAAACGTGGAACACATCGTGCACCCCTGCAAGACTGGGCGGCAAGGCCAACTGGTACGCGATTTCCCCAATCCGAGCAAGGATGGGAAAAGGCCCAATATATCGCGGACTCAGCTTGCCTCGCTTCCCGAATCTCATTACACCCTTGGAGGGTGAGACTCGGAGAAACACGTGGTCCCCAACTTCAAACTCAAGCGGTCTCCGTCGGATGTCAGCATAACTCTTCTGCCTACTCTGCGCTGCGGTCAACCTCTGCCGAACAAACCTGGCAATCTCAGCACACTGTTGTACTAACTCGGGTCCTGCTATCTGCCTTTCACCGATCTCGGACCAACATACTGGAGATCGAAACGGTCGCCCATATAAAGCCTCGTAAGGCGCCATGCCGATACTGGAATGGTAACTGTTGTTATAGGCAAATTCCACTGTGGACAAATACTGCTCCCAAGAACCTCCCCAGTCTAGACAACAAGCTCTGAGCATATCTTCCAAGGTCTGAATAGTCCTCTCCGACTGCCCGTCAGTCTCGGGATGGTAGGCTGAGCTGAAAGCCAACTGAGTGCCTAATGCCTGCTGAAAGCTCTTCCAGAATCTAGAAGTAAACCTTGGATCTCGATCTGATACAATAGACAAAGGCACCCCGTGCAGAGAGATGATCCGGTCTACAAACAACTTTGCCAGCTTGCCGACTGACCAGTCCTTCCTAATATCTAGGAAGTGTGCCGACTTGGTCAGCCGATCAACGATGACCCAGATGGCATCTCTCCTGCTAGGGGATGTAGGCAATCCCATCACGAAGTCCATCGTCACATGCTCCCATTTCCACTCTGGAATCGGCAAGGGCTATAGCAATCCACCAGGTCTCTGATGCTCGGCTTTAACCTGCTGACAAGTCATGCATCTGGCCACATATTCAGCCACATCTTTCTTCATACCGGGCCACCAGAAGTGCCTTCTCAAACAATGATACATCTTAGTCGTCCCAGGATGCACTGCATATCTCGAACGGTGCGCCTCATCAAGAACACATCTGCGCACGTCCTCCTCAGTCGGAACATAAAGTCTACCTCTGAACCTGACCGTACCGTCGTCCCACAACTCCACCTCTGACCTCTGGAGGATCTGTGGTAGCTCAACATCTGCCCTCTGAGCCTCAATTACTGCATGATACACAGCTGGTCTCACAGTCAAACTGACCAGCACGGCTCTGTCATCTTCACGTGGAACCCTAAAGGAAGATTCCACCACCTGCTCGAATAATTTCCACTCCTGAATCATAAGGTATGACATGACCGTCTTCCGACTCAAAGCGTCTGCCACTACATTCGCCTTGCCCGGATGATAAGAAAGGTCAAAGTCATAATCTTTAATGAACTCCATCCACCTTCGTTGCCTCAAATTCAGGTCCCTCTGAGTGAACACATATTTCAAACTCTTGTGATCTGTGAAAACCTGGAATTTCTCCCCATATAAATAATGCCTCCAGATCTTGAGTGCAAATACCACAGCTGCCAGCTCCAAATCATGAGTAGGATAGTTCTCTTCATGCTTCTACAGCTGTCGAGAAGCATAAGCCACTACCCTGCCATGCTGCATTAGAACTACGCCCAAACCTCGACGGGACGCATCAGAGTAAACCACAAATCCACCTGACACAGATGGAAGCACCAGCACAGGGGCTGACGTGAGACGGGTCTTTAACTCAATAAAACTCTGCTCACAATCCTCGGTCCACACAAAGCGAACTCCTTTTCGAGTCAACCTCGACAAGGGGGCTGCTATCGAAGAAAATCCCTGAACAAACCGCCTGTAATAACCGGCAAGCCCCAGAAAGCTCCTGATCTCAGTCACTGAAGTCGGCCTGCTCCAATCCATCACCGCCTCAATCTTGGCTGGATCCACTGCGATACCATTGCCAGAAATAACATGCCCAAGGAAATGCACCTCGTCTAGCCAAAACTCACACTTGCTGAACTTGGCATAAAGTCGGTGCTCCCTCAGGACCTGCAATACAGCCTGAAGATGGGTGGCATGCTCTTCCTCAGAAGAAGAATAGATCAGAATATCATCAATAAACACAACCACAAACTGATCCAGGTAGGTCCTGAAGACTCGGTTCATCAGCTCCATAAAGGCCGCCGGAGCATTGGTCAAGCCAAAGGGCATAACCAAAAACTCATAATGTCCATACCGAGTTCTGAAAGCCGTCTTGCTAACATCAACATCCCGGATCCTCATCTGATAATATCCGGATCTCAAGTCGATCTTGGAAAATACCTTCGCGAACTGCAGCTGATCCATCAAATCATCAATCCTTGGAAGTGGATACTTATTCTTTATTGTTACCTGGTTCAGCTGCCTATAGTCAATGCACAATCTTAGAGAACCATCCTTCTTCCTAACAAACAGAACTGGAGCACCCCATGGAGATGTACTGGGACGAATAAAACCCTTATTCAGCAGCTCCTGCAACTGCGCCTTCAACTCAGCGAGTTCGGCTGGCGCCATCCGATACGGGGCCTTAGACAAGGGCGCCGTACCTAGTGCAATCTCGATGGTAAATTCGACCTCTCGCTGAGGAGGAAGGCCAGGCAGCTCCTCAGGAAATACATCTATGAACTCACATACAACAGGTACCTCCCCAGGGCTGAGACTATCCCGGACCTCAGAGACAACAACAGAGGCAAGGAAAGCCTCACAGCCACCAGCAAGCAACCTCCGTGCCTTAAAGGCAGAAATACGAATACCTCGGGAAGAAAGCCTAATACCTTGGAAGAAGAAGGTCGGAATGTCCGGAATGGAGAATCGCACCCTCTTCCTATGGTAGTCCACCTCTACATAAAAGACTTCCAACCAATCCATACCCAGGATGATATCAAAGTCACGAATGGCAAGTACAACTAACTGGGCAGGTAGCACGTGACCCTCAATGGTCAAGGGAACATTCCTCAAGCAGTTATAAGATATCATAAAGTCTCCAGAAGGAACCTCCACTATCAAACCATCAGATAACTCATCAATGGGTGCATAAAGAATATCTAGGAACTGCTCAGAAATGAAAGAATGCGAAGCACCCGAATCAACCAATACGTGTGCAGAGTTCCCAAGGACAGAAAGTGTACCTTCCACCAAGTTGGACGCGCGAGCCTCCCTCCTGGTGATAGCTAGCACTCTCCCCTGGGTCCTCGGCTTCTTCTGCTCACCTGAACCATGTCCCTGACCATGCCCCTGCGGGCAATGCCTCGCAAAATGGCCCTGCTGGCCGCAAGTGAAGCACCTCCTGGGCAGAGTGGGACACTGAGTCCCACCATGGGCACCCCCACAGTGCTGACAGACTGCCGGAAGCCTCTGAGCTGGCCCCTGCGGTGCACTGGATACAGACTGACTCTGCTGGCCCTGCCCGGGCTTGTTGTTGCCGCTACTGCCACTACTGCTGCCACCACCCCTGAAGAATCTCCTGAATCGGGAGCCGAGTGACGACGATCCCGATCCAGCTGAAGGGGCCGCTGCCGCTGCCTTACCCCTGCCACGTACTGGGCTCTGAGCAGCCAGTCCTCTCTCCCGGGCCGACTGGCTCTGTTGAGCCTCCACTGCTGCCGCACATCTAACCGCAGAAGCCAGATCCGTGCAACAATGAGACGCCACGAAGTTCCTCAGACTGAGCCTCAGTCCGTCCACGAACCTCTCAGTACGACGCTCCTCATCCCCAGATATGAAAGGCACGAACCGACCTAGCGAAACAAACTTCGCCTGGTACTCAAGTACTGTCATACTCCCCTGCGTCAGATCCATGAACTCCCTCTCCTTGGCCCTCTGGACATGTCTAGGGAAATACTGTGCGTTAAACTCCTTAACAAATGTCTCCCATGGAATTTCCCTAAGACTCTTGTCCTCATAAGACAAACTCTTCAAAGTGGTCCACCAGTCATAGGCGCTATCCTTCAGCATGAAGGTAGCCAACGGGGTTCGCTCTACTGCAGCACAATCCATGGTATCAAAAGTCTTCTCTATCTCTCTAAGCCAGTGAATGGCCTCGTCAGGGTCGGGACGACCGGTGAAGTGAGGTGGCCTCAGCTTCAGAAACCTCTCAAGTGCAGTTGTGGACCCTCCCCGCACACTGGAACTCTCACTAGGGTCTCGCGTCTGATATCGAGCCATAGTGTCCATCATCGCCTCCATAAACTGCTCAACACTCGGCCTCCCAGCCTCGGACCCACTAGGGACATCTCCCTGCTCTCGAATAACTGGCATCCTCCTTCTGGGAGCCATCTACTCGCCTACAATTACAAAATCAAAAAGTTCTAATTAGAGTCCTAAAGCCTATGCTACCGCCGTGCCTGTACGGGATAATGTAATTATTTGCCGAATTTATGATATTTAACCTAGTTATTTATTTATTTGACAGACCATATGCTCTGATACCAACTGTAACGACCTGCCACCCTATAATCGGGGATCCGATTACTAAATGGGTACCGAATCATTAATTTGGAACCAAACCAGGATCTAATCAAGTCTGGGAGATAAATAATAAACTAAGCTAAACATTCACATCGCATTGAACTGAAATAAAAGTGGAGGAATTAAAAATTATTACAATGCGACTCGATACAGCAAATAATTACATACTCCAACAGAAGGGAAATAATTAAACGTACAGGCCAGAAATAAAATAACAACTACGTCGGGGCATACCTCGGAGCAACTGCTGACGGTGCTCAACTCACGGCCGCACTCTCCTCGCTAGGTCTGCTGAGAGTCCTCACCTGAATACCGCAGGAGGGGTGAGTCTCAATGACAAGACTCAGTAGGGATCCTTCGATCTCCACTGCCCACACACACACCCACAAGTGCAAGGTACAGCTAACGGAAAGGTGATAAGCACAAAAGGTACAATTCCTAATTCTTAACGTGAAGTCACATGCAATCGTAATATAATAAACATGCATATATTAAACCAGCCGGCTAGGAAACCCACGACTGTCGTCTCGATAGACCTCGCTAACCACACAACAACGGTGGAAAAACCTCGACCCGCTGAGACCAAACAGTAACCCCTCGGATAGCACACTAGCTACTCCGGCCCAACCGGCTCAGGTGGCTACTCCTTCCCTCAGCATGAATGACTCTCCGAATGTACCACTCCGACACCGGTACTAGCTGACCCCGGGGTTCACCAGTGGTTCATGTAAAACAGTCTTCAGAATCAGGCCCTAAAAGGCGTCGACACCAGTGGTCGCCTTTTAAAAGGCGTCGACATCACCAGACGCCATTCAGCACAGAAATCCAGAAATTCCAAAGAAACCACCCAAGGGATTTCTGCCTTAAAAGGCGTCATGGCCTCCCGACGCCATTCAAAAACGCGTCGTTGTCCCATGACGTCTTTTAACCCCAGAATCCCGAACTGGCAACTCCTCAGTAAGGCGATTCCTGTCTTAAAAGGTGTCGTGATGGTCCGACGCCCTTCAAAAAGGCGTCGTCCATGCACGACGTCTTTTAACCCCAGGAAACAGAATTGCCATGAGCCCGAGGGCTCCATTTTCAACTCAAATAACCCCAAAATCACCCAAAAACGGAGGAGAAAGAGGGGCAACACAATTCATAGGAAATCACATTCATAGCAAGACCCCCATATCATAAAAAGAACACCTAAACATGCTCGTTCTACCCCCCGAAACCAAAGATCCAAACAAGCTTAAACGGGGGTAAACATGGCTTAAAACACGATGCTTATGGGAACCGTCACCCTACCGGATACTTGAACGCCTCCTAGCTTCAAGCCATCCACCCGACTCGCCCCACGCCGCCGCTGGTACCGCCGTGGTCGTCCTTGCTCCACCGTGACGTCGGCCGCCGTCCGGAGAGTAGAACGCCGCAGTGGAAGTGGAGGTGGTAGTGGTAGGAGCTAGGTAGAGGATGGAGTGGAAGGAGAGATGAAATGGTGGGAGGAAAAGAGGGAGGAGGAGGGATCGCCGCCGAGATCGTCGGAAGGGAAAGAGAGGAAGAGAGGGGAAAATGAGGGAAAGAAGGAGGGCTCGCGGGGTTAACTAGAGACTGGCTAAAACGCGTCGACATCCACGGACGCCATTCAGTTGATGTGACGGCTGCTCTGACAAGACTCTGAAACGCGTCGTTTAAGGCAGACGCCGTTCAGACGACATGTCAGGGCCGTACTCTGACAAACCCAGAGTCGCAGTCTGATAGGCGTTGACAGACGTGGACGCCGTTCAGGCGACAAGACAGGGCCGTACCCTCGCGGCCCGAAACCAGCCTACGTGGCACCCACGTGGCAGAACTTGAAATGCGTCTGCGACGGTGGACGCCGTTCAAAACGCGTCTTGATGTCCTGACGCGAATCAACTCAGAACCTCCGCCCTTACTAAGGTCAGAACTACAAGGTCCGATCCCGAAAACCAGATCTGAAGGTCACGATCCTAACAGCGGAGGATTGCGTGGATACTGCTGGAGGTCGGACGCTTGTGCGGCTCGCGGCATCGCCTCGATGGAACCGAGACGGAAGAGGATTCGAATCCACGCACGGTAATCGGATTACTTCCCGTTGTTTTCGGCTTTAGTTTTTCGTTCCGAATCGGATCAGCGGGCATCGGGCGGGATAAAATTTTGTTCGTCGTTTCCGCTGCGTTCTTCGCGTCCCGCCCGGATCCCAACAGTGGTATCAGAGCCAGGTTCCGCTCTGATCTGCTTCGGAACGACAAAATTAATCTTCTAATATAGTTTCCATGCTCATAATATTTTTCTCTCGCGGAGATCGTTCATCAGATGAACATGAGATAATATTGATTATTATTCTGCGAGGGAAAATCTATTTTAATGGGGTTTTCGTAAGGTTATTCATGGTGATGAACAACCGCATTCATGGGCTTCGGAGTGGATTTTCTGGTGATTGGGCACCACTTTTACCTTGCTGGTATGACCAGCTAACTATACTTGTCCTTCCCTGGTGTGACCGAAGGCCGGAGTTGGAAGAACAATAGAAGAACTAGGCCATGGTTAAAAATTGGTTTTAACCATCGGATTTTCGGGAAAACGACACCATTGGTTCGCCGGCCGACGACCACCGGAGTCGGGGAAGGTACAGGAACCCCCCTCCTTGCTACCTCCGGCCAGCCTTGCCATGAACAGCGCCGGAGAAGACCTTAAAGGGGCGGCGGCGGCTGGGAATCGAGTTGGAAATCGCAGGATTTGGGGGGGGGCAACCGGCGGCAATGGATCGCTGGCCGGCCACCGCCGGCGCTGGGGACGAAAGGAGGGGCCACCCTCTGCCTGCCGGCCGCCACTGCCACCTCCTACCGGCGCCGGAGGGGACTGAGAAGGTAGGGCGTCGGGCTTCAGGCGGCGGCTGAGGGCAGTAACCCTAGCCTCGCTCCTGGCTAGTAAGGGGGCCGGTCTGGGCACCCCGACCCGGCTCAACTGGGAACTAGACCCAGCCCAACCAAGGCCATGGACCATCTTGTAGCTGGCTTAAACCAGTTGGCCCCTTTTGGGTGTCCTGTTGGCCCATTTAAATCCTTTTAGCCCCAGCCCATTAGCTCCATTTAAACCCTAAACCTTTTTATTCCCCTTTAAAGCATTTATTAATATTAATACCTACAGCCCTTTAATTGGAAGATGAAATCAAAATTGTTTAAAATGTGTTTTAAATTTAATTTTATATTTTCTATTATTAAGGGGTTGTTTTAAGGTATGATCTTAATAGTTAATTGCTTTTAACTAAATAAGATGGGATCTTATTTATTAATTGCTTTTAATTAATTAAGAAAAAGAGGTTTAATTTTAAGATGTGATCTTAAATAAAATTAACATTATTTGTTGATTTACCTTTAATTAAAGTAATTAAAAGGGTTAAAATTTAAGATTTTGATCTTAAATTATAATTAAAAAGTGTTGTTAATTTAATTAAGTTGTGACTTTAAGATTAATCAACAAATAATGTTAATTATTTAGGTGATTAGATCATTTAATTTCCTAACAATAGTTGTTATGAAATTAATATTTTAATTAAGAGACACACAATAAAAGGTTACTATGTGATTAATTAACTTTTTATAATTGTTATAATTAAGTTAATTATTTCTTGAGTAATAAACCTTAATAAAAGTTATTAAGGATTAATTAAGTCTTAATAATAGTTATTAATGATTTTAATGATCTCTTAATTATTGATTTTAATGATCTAATCTACTTGGAATTTAATCTTTTATAAATGTTATTAAAGGATTAAATTAAGTCTAAGATGTTAGACTATTTTAATTAGAAATGTTCTAATTATTATTTCTTAATCATTGTTATTGAGAAATTTTATTTAATAAAAGGGGTTGATTAACAAAGAGTTGTTAATGGATTATAATTGGAATTATAAATTCTTTTATAAGTGTTATTTAGGAATTTTTAATTCTTTCTAATTGTTATATTGTTTCACATTAATAATTGTTATTAATGTGAATTAAAATTAATCTATGTGTTAGATTAATTAATTTAGAATTGTTCTAAATACTGCATGGAATATTTTAGAATTTTAATTTTAGCTTTGTGTGCACATGTTGATGTGTTTAATACTTTAAATTAGATTCATTGCATGTTAGAAAATAAGATTTTCGAAAATTCAAATTATCCAATTTTGATTGATACCCAGGTTTTAAGAAAGCCAAAATTATCATAATTTCAAAAATTTTAGCCTTCATGTGATGTGCTTTATCATGTGTGGATGGTTAAAATTTGTGGTGGTCATGGACATGCACTTAATTAAATTTCAGATCATGTGATGGTGTGTGATTTTGTGGATTGTTATGGAATGTGATGTTCATTAATTAAGTGTTAATTAATGAGGCCTGCGTGTCTCCCTCTCTTTCTCATTCCATTGTAATTCTATCTCCCTCCATCATTGTACTCGGCCATAAGGCTTTCTCTTACAATTTATTTGTATTTGAAATTGTTTCAAAATTAATATTATTTGTAATTGATCGTGCCGGCCGAGGAAAGGCGAGGACGATCCACAAATGCAACCAGGAAGGCGACAGTAGATGAGATCACCAGTGGCTATGTGTTTGCATGTTTAGATTATATAAATGTTATATAGTTTTGGTGATTAATTATTTGGCTCCAATTAATCACAATGATGTCCATGACCACATAATGAACATGTATGGATAATGCATGCTTCTTAGTTTTTGATTATGAATCGATTACTAATATCTAGGTATAGTTAAATATATATGATATATTTATAAATTATCACCTAGGATGAGACCAACTTAACATAAACAAAACCTTCAATATAAAGTCTAAGCCGGAGCGCGAGTCATTGAGAATGTACCGCGTGGCTCTCCATCAATATAGTTCTTAGAACTTGATTTAGTGATGACAGTTTTTACGTGTTTACCCGAGATCTACCACCATCTGATGAAAGGACTATTAACTATGGCATTATGATGCCTTGAGATTGGAATAGAGGAATGGTGTAGCTATCCTCGCGTTTACCTGGGAGCTGCATTCTTACTCTACTCTGTCACGTATTGATGGTAAAGCTTAGACCAGGGATAATGGTCTACTGTGTTTACCCGAGACCATTAAAAACCTGGGAGCCGAAATAAGATCGGATATTGCAAGGAGTTGCAATTACCATGAGATGGTTGCTCTAAGATAATGGTGTGATACTATGTGTTTACCTGAGGTCATACTATGATTCTTGGAGATTCTGATCCTCACTAGGAGACCGTCGGAGTCTTCCGTTCTGTATACCTGAAGGTTATACAGTCAGTCGAAAAATAGTGGGAAATAATTCAAGATAAAAGACCATAATTGAATTATCAGAACTATCTGCTTAAATCACGTTATTTCCTTCGATTCAGTAAAATGTCGTCTATTCGAGAAGTTGGCATATTGGATGTCAATACTTCTCATACTCAGCATGACAATAAAACTCTGAAGAATGTCTTCAGGACCAAGTGAAAGTCACTATCCTAATCAGATATCATAAATCCTCTTACTTGGATAGATCAAGCTGAAGAGGTACTCATGGTATGCCTTATTGAAAGACAATGATTGTCATGAAATCTCTTATTTGGATAGACCAAGATGAAGAGATATTCATGATGTGTCTTTGAGAAAGACAAGTGGTAAGATTTTAAACGATCGAATCCACACCTGAAAAGGATATAGAAAAGTCAGCTGAGATAGAGAAGTAGCAGTTCTCCCACTGCAACCAATATAAGGATACTGGTAAACGCAAAATGAATATGAAACTTGAAAGAAGTCTCATATATTCTTGTGATCAACTTTTGCATGTCTATTGGAGAATTAACATATCTAATATGAGATATTGGAAATGATTCTCAGAACTGCGATAGTGTGCAGACTTAGACAAACAAAAGGAAATCGAGAAAATGTAAGTGTTGAGTTAGACTCAACTATTGTTCATGATATTCATAGATTACTGTTAGATAGTAAATCTTTGTATGTCTATAGGAGTCTAATATGAAACTGAATAATTGTTATTTAGTTGCATAAGATATCAAGAATTATAAAAGTGAATAACATTGACTGAGAAGGAACAATAGTTGTTCAAATCAGTCAATGCACTATAAATTCTTGAAGTGACATTTCATGTGATGAATGTTCACAAGTCTCCTATATAAATGAACTGTGTGAATCCTGATTATCTATAGCATTGTACATAGGGTTGTACAATAAGAAATTATTGATGCTGATCCATATTGATGTAAACAGCTCAAAGGCCAAAGATAATCACTACTATTGACTTACCTTATAGTTTACTCTTGGAATGATTCGGCTGTATGTACTTAATGTAGTACAAGTCAAATGCATCTGAGAGATTAAGGTATAAAATCAATATGAAGTATTAGAATCTTTGATTTGATCAAAGAAACTGATACTTTAGTATATGATTCACATAAATCATTAAGAGGATAATTGTATCCTCGCTCGATTAATCCTCATTGTGCATCATAGAAATATGATAAAATGAGGAATTGCACCTTATTAATATATGGTGCAATGCATAACAAGATTTGCCTAATTCTTATCCTTGTGAACATGAGTATGAACATTAGATGTCCATGCTTTAAAGATGGTTCCAAATAAGTCAGTGTATGTCCATATAAGATATGGAAACCAAATAATTCATATGAGATGTGAATTATGAACAAACCTGATTTAAAAGTCAGGTATTACCGTGATGTGAATTTGTGAATGTCTAAAGAGTTTGGACACTGCAGCTATTGGCCAGGCGATAATGAAATAATTGTCATCCTGAAAACTGTCTTCTGTGAAGAGGAATATATCCTCAAAGAAGACAGTGGGAGCTGATAAAATTAGAAGATGTTCTATTATCACAAGTTAACATAAGATTATTAGATAATCTTTAGTTGTTTGGAACCAGTCATAACACATCAGAGAGCTTCATAGATTTTTGAGATTCTCTCAGTGACTAAAAAGATATGTTTGACATATCTGATTCAGCAAGGTGAGAGGAGCTCAAAATAGATTATGATCTAAAATCTATGATAATGATGCTCTCTGTCATTACAAATTTGAGATTGATAAGTTTATTAGAATTCTACTTATCTATACTGCTAATCATGAGATGATGACAGTTGGATATTAAAAGCGTCTACTCAATGTGATTAAGGTAAAGATGTATATGATACACCTTTAAAGCTTTTAAAATGTCCAGGAAGCAAGTTGTGATTTCAAAATATTATTTTGAATCAAACTAAAACTTCCCGAAGTTGTAATAAAAGTTTTTGACTGAATTGTCAGATATTACGTGATCATTAAGAATGATCACGAACTGTGTGTGTTCAAAGAGGACAGTGGGAGTACGGTCGCTTTAGTAATACTTTATGATAGTAACATCAAAGTCATTGAGAATGACTGCAGGATGTTACTATTAGTGAAAGCATTGTTAACTATGGTTTCCTCCATAATGGATTTAGTTATAATATCCCGCGTATTGGAAATACGAATCTATTAAGATAGATCGGTGGGGATATTATATTGACATGTATGTCAAGATGTTTGACATAAATTTCATAACAAATTTCAATTGTTGAGATATGGAATTTATTCCTTTAAAGAAAAGATTCCTTAAAGGGTACATGAGTGAAATGCATCATTAAGCGCTTGAGAAGTATTAAGGATGCATTCACGTATATGGAGAGGATGATTTGAAACAATGAGGTCACACCGACTCAAATTTCAAGTCAAATAATGGATTCAACCTTCTAGTAGAAAGGAATGGATTGGAATGGTTCCAATCCAGAACTCGATATTAAGGTGACGACATAAATAAGTGATACTATTATTAAAACAGTATGGATGAAAAGGTTCATCCTTGAACTAGTTGTAGTTCTAAAAGGTCTCTAATACCATCCTATAGTTGTAGGACAACAGTGGGAGCAATGAATTGTGTGATCGAGCCATGGTCTCTTCAGAAGTTCCAGAACATTATGAGGTTCTTTCAAAGGTTCGGAGACAAAGGATAAATAGGAAATAACGTAATGGAAAATATTCCATCAATAGATAATTTAGTAGATCCCTAGCCAAGTCTTAGTCACAAACTTTTTGTGAGCATCACCTAGATTTGATGGAGATCAAATGCGAAGGTGATTGGCTTGAGTCCAAGTGGGAGATTGATAGATATAGGTGTCCTCTAAGCCAATCATAAGGCACCTATTTCAATCTGGTTCACTAATAAATGACATTAAATTCATTATGTAGATTGACATATTTATAGTTGCGCATAATGAAGTCCATGAATATGTGCAATAGTCATCAGATTATGATGAGATCATAATAATGAGACTGATGACTTATAAACACATATTCTCAATTGTTCCTAGTCGTAGGATGTTTGAGAAGGACATCAAACATCCGGTTAGACTACTACAGGTTATTCCAGCTCATATGATGAGGGTGACTGATCTCGTTAGTTACTCGTGTAGAGACACAATACTAAACCTGTAGGTGCTCATTGGAGAATGAGTTAACTAAATTGATCCGATATGAATCGCCGAATGGTAATTTACTTGACTGTCAATCGGCTTGATTCATCGTCACAGTGGCGTGGTTGATCCTTGGACTTGAGACACTAAAGACACATTGTCGGTGGACTTCTGAACTTTGACCTCGACCTACGAATCCCTATCCACGGATCTCTAATAGTCAAGGATCGGGTCCAGCGGAAGACCTTCGAAGGTGATTGTGTGTTCAATAAAGGATCGTTCGCTCTCAGGTAACTGGAGAGAGAATGCTCTAGAATAGATCAGTAGGAGTCTCTGGCCAGAATAGAAACAATATCATAAAAAGAGGTTTTCGGATATTATACAGCGGAGTCTGATTCAAGTGAGTTGACCATCTAGGGTTTGACAGTTGACCATACCCTAGGTTAACTCGAGAGCATTGTGCGAACGAAGGATTATAGCCACATGGTTACTGTAGACGGACAGGTTCCATGAGTGGGTTGTTGAACCCCATTACCTTCCGGGATCATGCGGTGTTGCTTGGCACCCAACTTGATCGGAAGTCCGACCGAATTTACATGCGATGATAATTCGGTTAAGTAATTAGTTAATATCTAGATATTAATTAATTACAATAAGTCAATAACTAGTTATTGGACTTGACGGGCTGAAAACCGGACTGGTAAATGGCCTAGAGGGTCACACGCAATAAGATTCTCAGTCGGTGGTACATAAGTGAGATTTATATTAACTCGGGGACTTTTGTGAAAAGTCGCGCCGACTTAATATATATACACGCTGTTGAGAAACCCTGGGCCAAGCTCCAGGATTTCCCCTTGCTGGCCGTCATCCCTCCTTTCTCTCTCCTCCTCTGGGCGCCCTGTTCGAGGCGCCGGGATAGTCACCGTCTCTGCCGTGCGTGATTCCCGAAAGTCGGGAATTCCCGTCGGCGGGATTTCAGCAATCGTTGCGGCGACGGATCTTCAGCGAGCGAGCTGATACGGACGAGGGATTGAGGACGAACCACCGCGGAGGATCGCGTGGATACTGCTGGAGGCCGGACGCTTGTCCGGCTCGCGACATCGCCTCGACGGAACCGAGACGGAAGCGGATTCGAATCTGTGCACGGTAATCGGATTACTTCCCGTTGTTTTCGATTTTAGTTTTTCGTTCCGAATCGGATCAGCGGGCATCGGGCGGGATAAAATTTTGTTCATCGTTTCCGCTGCGTTCTTCGCGTCCCGCCCGGATCCCAACAAGTAGCGTGGATGGTCCTCGGGCCTGAGACTCTAAAAATACCTTGTTGGTCAACTTTTGGACTTTGACCATGGCTTATGGATTCTAATTCACGAGATTCTAATTAGTCATGTGATTTAGCTCAGCAGAAAACCTTCAAAGGTGATTGTGTGTCAATAGGGAATTATTCACTCTTAGATGATTGTGTGTCAATAGGGAATTATTCACTCTTAGTAATTAGAGAAAAAATGCTCCATACTAAATGCGTGGAAGTCCTTGGTAAGGGCGGGCTCAATATTAAGAAAGGAGTTTTCTGATATTGAATATACGTGCATTATTGCCAAGTGGGTTGACCGGCTAAGATTTGACAATTATCCATATCCTAAGTTAACTCGAGAGCATTTTACGAAGGAAGGATTTGTTAGTCTTAGGTGGCCTACAAGCCAATATGACTTTGTAATCTCATCATTTATTAATAAAATGACATTATATTCATTATGTCTAATATGTGTTATTATCATCTCATAATGAAGTCCATGAATGTGTGCGATAGTGATTAAATTATGATGGGATCATACTAGTGAGACTGATCACTTAAACACACATATTCTTAATAGTTCCTAGTCGGAGGATATCCGAGAAGGGCATCGGATATCCGGTTAGACTAGTACAGATTACTCCCGCTCATAAGATGAGGGTGACTGATCTCATAGTCACTTGTGTAGAGATACTAGGGTGAATCTGTAAGTGCTCATTAGAGAATGAGTTCACTAAACTGATCTGACTGAATCGCTGGATGGTATTGTACCTTACTGTCAACCTACTTGATTCTATTGTCGCAGTTGTGTGGATGGTCCTCGAACCTGAGACACTAAGGACACCTTATCGATAGACTTCTGTGCTTTGACCTTAGTTTATGAATCTCTAACCACGGGATTCTAAACAGCCAAGGATCGGGTACAGCGGAATATTGTCGAAGGAAATTGAGTGTTAATAAGGAATCATTCGCTCTCGGTACTTAGAGAGAGAATGCTTTAGGAAGGATGCGCGGAAGTCCCTGGCCAGGGCAGACGATGATATCGGGAAAGGAGTTTTCCGATGTTATATGACAGCATCCAATCCAAGTGAGTTGACCGGTTAGGGTTTGACAGTAAACCATACCCTGAGTTGACTCGTGAGCATTGAAAGAATGAAGGATTATATCCACGCAGTAACTGTCGGTGGAAAGGTTTCAAGGGTGGGTTACTTAACCTTAATACCTTCTAGGTTCACGCGGTGTTCCTTGGCACCTAATGTGATTGGAGGCCCGATCGAATTTGATGTGCGACATTGATTAAGTAATTAATATGAGTTATTAATTGATTAATCAGGCCAGTGAGGAGTCACTGGGCTTACTGGGCCATTAACCGGACTAGTTATTGGGCCTAGAGGGTCACACGCAAATGATTCTCAAGGCGATAGATAATAAAGTGGGTTTTATATAAATCGACAGTTTTTATGAAAAACCGCGCGGTTAGTATAAAATGTAGCGAATGGGATGAGCAGGCCAGGTTGTTGCTAACCCTAGCCACCCCTTCCTCTCTTCCTCTCTCTCTCTCTCTGGCGCCCCAGACGAGTCCGGATCCCCGGATCCGCTCCGCCGCTTCTCCGACTCCCGTTCGACGGGAAATCGTCTGCATGTTGGGCGATCGTTGTGGCGAATGGTGGAGGCTTTGTGGGCTGTGAAGAACGAGGAACGTGAGGATATCTGTCGCGAGGAGGATCGCGTGGACTCCATACTAGACATGTATAAGATGCATTATTTTTATTTTTGATTATGAATCAAAGCATGTATAGTATTAGTAAATATATATGATATATTTGTATACTATCACTTAGGAGAGACCAAAATAAAAGTTATCTAAATACCCTCATCTAAATTCTAAGCCGTAACATGAGTAGTTAAAAACTTACCACGTGGTCCACCATCGTTATAATCATAGGATTCGAATCACTTTAGGTAGGTTTGTTGTGCTACCATAAGGCCTGTTTAATTGTGAGGAGAGATTGTGGCTATGGCATTAGATGCCTATTTAATCGGGGTAGAGGAAACATGTTGCTTTGCTGTGTTATCCACAAGGGCTACATACAAATCGATGCTCATCTCGTAATGATGGTTAGCTTATGATCGCTCAAAATTATGTGTCGTTAAGCATATTCGAATATCAATCTTAAAATTCTAATTTCTACATATAATTATTTGAAAAATAGCAAGTGGTGAGATTGGGTTGAATCCACAGGGAAATAGATTTTTAAAATTAAAAATCTTGAGTTTTTAGAGGAAAAACAGAGGACAAAGTGGAGGGAGCATGATGATTTGATAGATAAGAATTGAAATTAATCGGACTTACTATGAACTCACAAAAAGAGCATCCCTAAACGAGCATAATCAGACCGTATACGGAACTAAGATTACCTATAAAACACTAATTGAAAGTAGAATATAAAGCTTGAGTAGTGTCAATAGAAGAAAAAATTAAAGTTATAGAACAAAAAGAGCGAGAAAAGATAACTTTTTTCAAAGGAGCTACTTCTATTTATTAACAGAACTGCATGAAATTTTACAGAGACATTGAAAATCAAAAACTAACATGACTTTTATAAGGAAATGTTTACATAAAATATTCAAAATACAGTGTAACATGGAGAACTCAAAAACTAGAGAGAGAGGCGATAGAGAGAGAAAATTGATGGTTGCAGCCGTCGTAACCCTTCGTGCGGATCCTTGGCAGCCCTGGACTCCTTCCAGTGGTCAGTTAAAGTGCCTCGCGTCCACCTCTTGCCCTGACAGCCGCTGGTTTGAGAGAGATGTAGAGAGAGAGAAAGAGAGAGACAGAGAGAGAGCGAAAGAGAGAGAACAAAAGCTAGAGAGAGAGGGAGCTGCTACAGTACCCGCAGGTACAGTAATAAAGAGAGGGAGAAAGTGAGAGAGAGAAATTGGGAGTGAGAGATATTCGGATGGAGGGGGTGAGAGAGTTTAAAATTTTCATAAGTGTTCTTTTCTTCCCCTCTTCCTTGGTTTTATAGAAGAGGGCCCCCAAATTTTGAATTTCAAAAAGGTAGTAAATAGGCCATTATTTGCATTAAGTTCTCCCTATATTAAGGGATTCTTTTTAAAGATAATAATGGACTATTTTGAAATTTGAATTTAGAGAGGGATATTTGATTTTGAATTTCGATATTCGAATTTTAGATAATAAATATTATTTTCGAAATTTGAATTTTAAAATTTGAAATCCAAATGTTAAAAACAATTAATATTGTTTTTGAATTTAAATTTTGAAATTTTCATCTCTCTCTCTCTTAGCTAGCATGTGGGCCCCTTTTGAAAAGCATAAATACAATCTTGTTCCTTCCGAGATTTGAACTCTAATCACTTCATTAAAACTTAAGTGGGCTAACCACTATGCTATCTGCTTGTTCATGTCCTATATCAACATAAAATAGCAATTAAGTTCATGTGGCAATCAATAAATTATTCAAATGTATATTAAGTAATTGCCGAAAAGCTCTTATTGAAAATGAAATTATCACACTTACTTAATCCATGAAATGATGATATTTGAATTCGAAGTTTACATAATTAGTATTTTTGAAAGCATAATTGATTTATCTATCATTACATGCGATTTTGTACATAAAAGTGACAGTATAGTGTGTAAATTTCATCTATTATTTATCTAAAAATATGTACTTATCAGCTTAGACCACAATTTTCATGTGTTATCCACAAGGTTGTACTACAAGTCATTGAGATTCTGATCCCCACTAGGAGACTGTCGACGTCTCTTGTTCTGTATAGCTGAGGGTTATACAGTCCGTCGAAAATTAGTGGGAGTTAAAACTTGAATAAAAGTTTATATCATGTTTTAAATTTAATAATTGAACATCTGCTAAATAGATTACTTATCTCTGGTAGGGAAATATGTCGTCAAATAACCCACTCTGAGGCATACCTGATGCCAAACTTTTGACTAGCTTGAACTACTCAGATTGACTCAGAAACTTGAAGAATGTCTTCAGATCTAAGTACATTGCCTACGTCATTGGAGCTGATCCTCTTGCTGAACCGGCATTGGATGCCCTTGAGAGAGAGATGATAGCTAACGATAAAAGATCGAAGGACAAAGGCAAACGAGCAGTAAAAGGTGACTGCTTCCACTGTAAGAAGTATGGTCACTGGAAGAGGAACTGCAAGGAGTTCCTTAGTGATAAAGTTCGTGGAAAGGTAAAGCTATCAGAAGCTTCAGATATCTATATGATAGATATCAACTTGTCAGTAAGAGATTCCACATCTTGGGTATTAGATACCGGATGTGCTTCTCATAACTATCATGATGTGTAGATGCTGACAAGTAAGCGTAAGCTGAGAAAAGGCGAGGTGGAACGGGGCTAGGAAACGACGCAAAAGTTGCGGCAGTTGTTGTTAGGATAGCAAACCTCAGACTCTCATCGGGAGACGTCTTATCATTAGAAGAATATTATTATGTTCCTAACATAATAATAATAAAAAATATCAGTATCTTGTTTGGACAAGATAGGATATAGGTTGTCTATTGAGAATAGAAATTGTTCGATTTATTATGGTAATAAATCAATAGCTTCGGCATCTTTAGTCAACAGTCTATATCATTTAGATATTTCTTATTACAATCTTCACATTGATAATGCTCTTAAGAAGAGCAAGAATTGTGTGAACCAATCCTACATGTTGCATTGTAGACTTGGACATATTGGTGAAAGCAGGTTGTAAAAGTTGTACAAGCATGGTTATTTAACTGCATTTGATTATGAGTCGTTTGCGACATGTGAATCATGCCTTATGGGAAAAATGGCAAAATCTCCATTTACTGGACATGGAGAACGTGCCAAGGACATTATGGGATTAATACATTCAGATGTATGTAGTCCCATGTCCACCCAAGGCAAAGGTGGCTTCTCGTACTTCATTACGTTCACTGACGACTTCTCAAGATTCGAATATGTGTACTTAATGAAGTACAAGTCGAAAGTATTTGAAAAGTTCAATGAGTTCAAGAATGAGGTAGAGAAGCAGTTAGGAAATAATATTAAAGCTCTTTGATCATATCGGGAAGGAGAATACTTGAGTTGTAATTTCACACAATTCTTAAAGGATAATGGTATCTTTTCTCAGCTAACCCCTCCATATACACCACAGATGAATAGTGTATCAGAAAGGAGGAATCGCACCTTTTTGGATACGGTGCGATCTATGATGAGCTTTTCATATTTACCAGTGTCCCTTTGAGGGTATGCTTTAGAGTCAGCAGCATACCTACTAAATAGAGTACCCAGCAAGTCTGTGGCCTCTACTCCATATGAGATATGGAAGGCTGGTGTAAACACGCTAATTTTGACATCATTTTGAGTAAATTTCATATCGTATAATAATGTCTAAAAATGATCTGACATTTAATCATTAGTTAATTTTTATTATTTTACTGGATTAATTGTTTAAATAATATCGGGTAAGACAGACACCATTTAAGTTTTAACTCAGATATTAAATACAATATGAAATTATCCTAAAAGACGTCGGCCTATGAAGACGCCATTAAGGGCTTTAATCCTATTTCGATTTTTAATCTGATTTTTTATTAATTTGTTAATTAACTAAAAGACGTCTGTGTAGCACGACGCCATTTAGGTCTCCTAAAGTGCTTATGTTTCTTCTTCCTGAGTTTATCTTTATCTTAATTAAGCTAAAAGACGTCTACCTTAGGCGACGCGTTTTAGTTAATTACAGATAATGATGAATTAGCTTGTGTTTATCTGTTTATTGGTTAGATTGACTTTAAACCTTTTCATGTTAATCCATAAGTGACCGCGGACGTACGTGATAGCCTTGAAGTTAAGTCTATAAATACATAAGCTTATGAAGAAGAAAAAAATTAAGATTTTAAGAGAGAGACGACGTCCAAACGCTGAAGGAGTTAAAGAAGGATCGAGGCGCTGCACGACTACTTCCAGGAGTCTTGAAAGTAGAGCAAGCTTCGTCCTCTTCATCCTTTCTTCATCCTCTTCGTCCATTCAAGATCAAGGCTTCTAGGGGCCATTCAACTTCATTCTTTCTTTCTCTTGTTTTCATCATCACTAGTATTATAATTTCATAACCTTCACTTCATGCTATTCACACACTCACAACATTCATAATTTCCAACTGACATACTAAAAAGGGTTTAAAGACTACAAAAAAAGTGAGTGATTATGTTTAGTTGCATAATTAAAGTTCAGATTAGAATAGATTCTACAATCTATTAGTTCTTATTAGTTTTCTTTCTCCTTCTTTATTTTTTTTTGCAAGGTATAATCACCAAGAAGATCAAGTGGAGATCGTCATTAAAAGAAGAATTGGAACAGAAAGAAAAATCTTCAAAATCACAAATCTAAGCAAGAACAGAAGCACTAGAAGGGCTCTTTTTCTTCAGCTGGCTGAAGAGAAAGAATCAAGAATTCAACAATCTCCCAACTTCAAAAGCTTTTTAGTCAAAAGCTTTCTGGCGATCACACTTAGTTTTTAATAGATTTTATTTGTCATATAATCAACATAAAATTCATGATTTCACACATTATGATTTGAGCACTCATAGCTTTTTTGGCAATCACGGTGGGACTGGTCTCACCGTATTTTAATTTCTTTTGTTCTTGTTTTTATCAATCGGGCACCCACGATGCACCACCTGTGTCCCTCAGGCACGCTCTCACCGATCGGTGAGTTTTTAGTTTAATTGTTATTCCCACGTGCACACCCTTGTGGCAAGATTTTGCCCTCCCGTTGTTTACTTGAAAGTTGTGATTATGATATGAATATGTGTGATTGATTGAGTTTTGTTTTATTTGAATGATAAATCATCCTGTTAAAACTTAAAATTCATATGAGCTGATCATTTACTGCTTTATCTTGATAATCTTAAAGGGAATTGATCCAAAAATTCCTTCTTATTTACTGTTTCTGCACCTTAAATAGCGTCTAGGAACAACGACGCACTTTCTAACTGCGTCGCCCTACCCCGATGCCATTTAGGCTGATATTCCTGCTGCCTACTGCCTGAGGTTTTGCGAATAAAATAAAACTCTATTGCGAATAGCGTCGGGTTACAACAACGCTATTCAACCAGAATTTTTGTTTTGTTCACCAGTCTTTAGATCTTTGATTTGATTGCTATCTACCCATTATGCATTAAGCATTATAGGCCATCTTGGCCACAGGTCATACGTACTGGGGCTAACCCCCCCTTCTCATAGGAACACATTTCTTGACATCTTCACCTCTCTCTGATTGGGTCGGTCCCTCAATCAGACTAGAGTGGTTAATGTTAATGACCTCTGTAAGTCCCCAAAATCAAGGTATTCTTCCTTGTTCATCGGGCTGGTTGTACTAATTGAAGTCCTGGTTAGATTTTCATATCATTGTGAGAAAGAACCTATAATATAACGGTGAAAACTAAATTGAAACTAGGATCCTACCCGTTGAGTGAATTTGTGGTTAACAGAATACAAATAATCCAACAAGGAATTCTAAAACAAACGTTAAACATCCACTTGTTTGTCTAATCTCTGCACAACTTGCCTGCAAATCTTTGTTGAAAAATCTAATACCATGTTGCTTCGATCAGGTAGAGATTTGAGCATGGCTTCAGATGCTCTGGTTAACTATGAGGGAGATGCTAATGCCCCTCATGAATCTGATTATCATTATGAGAACAGAGGAGATGTTAATACCCCCCATGATCTCCATTCTTATTTACCCGAGCCTAAGGGAAACCCCCATATCCCTCCTCCTTTCATTAACGATCAATACAATTCTGACGTTAATCTTCCTTCGCATGTGCATGCGGTGTCTAATCCTGTCTTCGAGGGAGCCATTGACCCAAATGAGCCCTCATCCACCAATCCCTCCGATCTAGTTACTGCCTTGGGAGTTCTAGCCACCCATCTGAATCATCAACAGCTCGAAGCTATCCAGTCCATCCTGAAGGGAAAGATCCCCTTACATTCTGCTGAACCTAATTCCACAGTTCCCCATGTTATTCCTCAACCTCCTCCCAAACATACTTCCTCTATTCATCAGGCCATGGAAGGCCTTCAGCTCTCAACTTTTCGGCCGGCTGGGACACAATTGTCCTCTTCAAGGCAACTGGCTAGACCGCCAACGCCAACGTACCAAAATGCCCTCGGGCATAGCGGAAGCGCTACCAGACCACAACCTTAATGTCCACCTTGCCCCGCATATTCCAGGCAGCAAGCGTATCATGTACCACCGCCACCTCCTCCCCAAGTTGATCCAACAACTCAAGCCCTGCTCGCAAAGACGGAATGCATGGATGAGCAGTTCAACAATTTCTAGAAAATGATGGGAGTCAAGGCTGCGCCTGAGATCAATCTTCCAAGTCTGCCTGTGTTTTACTTACCACTTTCAGAAATGCCAGTGTATAGGAAATACAATGGTACTGGTAACTCCTTCACCCACCTAAAGGAGTTCATATACAAATCCTCCTTCTGGCAGAACGACAAGAGGTCGTTGGCATTCCTGTTCAGAAAATCATTAGAGGGACCAGCCCTCGAATGGTTCTTCTCATTAGAACCATCTGAGGTGGAGGATTATGGTATCGTATCAAGGAAATTCATTCAACGATATCAGGATAGAATCGCACCGTCTCTATCCATAACTAATCTGGTTGCTGAGAAAATGAAGGCCGATGAAGACTTCATCACATTCGCTGATAGATAGAGGAATATGGCAGAGAAAATTAAGGATCATATGTCCGAATCCTAACAGGTCAAAATGTTGGTCTCTAATGCCACCCCCTAATACAAGCTAGTCCTTGCATTGAACAATCTAACCAGCATGGTAGAACTCTATGAGAGGGCACGTTATTGCCAAAACGCCTTCAAGGATGCTACCTTCTCCAACGTCTTTGATCCTTACCGACCTAGCAGACCTCCACCTTGGAAACTTGCCGTGCCAAACTATCCAAGCATGGGTCCGACAACTGAGGGCACACTCTCCCATGAGCAAGTCAGCATCATGAACAATAATCAGCCCTAGTTCGTGAAAAACCAGCAACCACCAAACCAGTAAGGTTATAAACCTCCAAACCATAAAGGTTATAGACCTCCAAACCAGTAAGCATATAGACCTCCGAACTAGCAGTATCAGCAGCCACAACAGCAGCAGTACCAGCAGCCACCGAACCAGTAGTACTAATAGCCACCGAACCAGCAGTACCAGCCTCCACAGAAACAGTACCAACCGCGCACACCGCCGACATACCATAATGTACCTCCTCCCAAAGATTACAATCAGGCAAGGAAACCTCCAGGCCCGAAAAGGGCAGCATATCTGGCACTCCCAGAATCTCTATTGGACATCTTTAATGCCTTGATGGCAGCCAATGCCTTAGTCTTGCCTAGAGAGAAAACAGTCTGGCCCCAGAATGCCGATGCCTCTAGGTATTGTTTCTTTCATAGACAACCTGGGCACACGATAGACGCCTGCTTCCAATTCCAAGATTCTATCCACGATCTCAACAAACAAGGAGGCATTGACTGGGAGGAGATGAGGAAATACATATCCGCCCTGAAGGCGAGAAGACCTCAGCAGCAACAACAACATCAACAACAACAACCCCAACAACAACAACAACAACAACAGAGAGCGCCATCATAGGCGGCAGCACCTTCGAACATGGGTATAGTACAGAACCCACTACCGGAGCATCAACATCAGAATCAGATTGCCCCCATTTTGACGAATAGCCAGTCTAAGGCTAACTGATGGCAACAATAGAAGGTAGAGGACTCTTCTTCTATTTACTCAACAGGTCACCTCTCGAGCACCGCCGAGCAATCACCACGCCGCATTCTCTGTATACCTAAACCGCAACCTATCACCATTAAACCCATTACACCAACCACCACCACGCCTCCATTAGACAACCCTCCGCAAGATAACTATACACCTCTTCTGCCATCCAAACCACTGCTCAGCATACCATTCCCCACATCACCTACCACAACCACTTATTCCAGTACCATACAACCATCCAAACCATTGCTTCGTATGCCATTCCTCACTTCACCCTCATCGACCACTTACTCGTCTACCATCCAACTCTCTAAACCCCTTATCAGCACCATGCCTCCATCAAACAACCCCACGCCATCACCCGTTGACCAACACCCCACACCATCTAAACCACCTACTAACCCCGCGGTGCTCAAACTGTCATCTGGACCTTCCACTATTGAAGAACATATGCTCCGGAGCGAGAGAATCTTCAACAAGGTCTTTCCTCAGTCCGCGGTCAGAGACGGCCCATCATAGCCGCCAGAGGAAGTACATAATGATGAGAGTGCATCAGGCACTCAGTATTACCTGTTGAAACAATTAGACAGAACATCAGCACGAATCTCCATGCTCGAGTTGATCAAGAGATCCAAGATCCATCAGGAAGCTCTGATAGAGCACCTGCAAAAGGTAATGGTCAACGAAGATGTGCCAGTGGAGAAGATTACTACACTGTTAGTTCCTCAGGGGGATCAACCCTCTATTTTATTCCATACTTCGGAACTAGCACCATCAGCAGCCAGAAGCATGGCTCTGAGCATTACGGTCAACATCTGCAAGAAGGCCGTGGATACATGCTTGGTTGACACAAGGGCCTCAATCAATGTTCTATCACCAAAGACCCTTGAATTGTGTGGTATACCCAAAGAGAAATGGTTGCCTTCTCCAATTTCTGTTACAGCCTATAATAATTCTACCCGTGCCCCTCTAGAAATGATTTATTTGAAGGTAGAGTTAGGTCATGTTTGTCATGACGAGGTCGAGTTCCACATCTTAGAAATCGATCCATCTTTGAAGTGCATCCTTGGCCGCCCTTACATTAAGTCTCTTGAGGCAATTCCCTCTACAAATCATCAATGACTCAAATTCCCATACAAGGGACGCATTATTAAAGTCACAAGTATGCCAATGCTTGCTACCACTCATTCTTTGAATATCAGGCCGACCCTTTTACCTGGCCAACAACCTCTGTTGTCGGTATTACAGGTTTATTGTCCTACGGCTCACCCGTTGAAAGCCACCAAGCTTGTTCCCTATCCAATTGATGCTATGAAACAGGGGAACTGCATGAGTACCCCTAGTTGGAAAATTATGATGAAAGGTGGCTATCAGTCTGGAAAGGGCTTGGGCACACAATTGCAAGGCAGAACTACCCCCATTAAAGACAGACGAAGGACACTCGATAATGGCCTGGGCTATAGGCCAAGAAAAGTCAGGCATGACATCGTATAACAACAAGAAGATGAAGACGGCCAGAAGGCCTGAGAAACAATGTCCACCCCATGTAAAGAAGAACGAGATCCCTTAACATGGACCCTGCATACACATTTTGTTAAGGGGCCCATAATCAATCATGATAATGATAACACAGTGCTAATCACTTCCCAGTTCGACCTGCATGACATATATGGGAGGGACCTGGCCAGACACTGCTCAGAATTGCTGACGTACCAGTCCTTAGTAGCTTTGCGGCCAATGAAAAGGAGAAAATTCTAAGATCCAGAATGTGAATGGTACCGATGGTTCGACCTGAGAGATCTGTACATTGCACTGAACAGATTATTCCTTGATCCCTCAGCGCCGAAGTGGCCGCCACTGATAGACGAGCTGATTGAAGGGCTAATCGCCATTTTTGACAAGAGAATTTTGTTGTCTAAGGAAACAGATGAAGGGGAGCCAGATGACCCCTATGAAGTTGGTTACACTACTGATCTTCTCTAGAGAGGAACCTACCCCTCTCGCATCTTCACCCTTCACACTCTATTCCGCACTCTACTCCTGACCCCGACTTGGTCATAGATCATCATTGAAGACATCCCACGGGCTCCGCCCATTATGGTTACTTTGTCCCCACGCGACCTTATTCCTCAACCTCCTCTTGACTTGGAGAGGATCTATGATTTAATCTGGGACTTACTATTGTATGATCCCCCCAATCCTTTGGCCTTAATGCCGCTTCCTCCATCTCATTCTCCTCCTATTCATATCCATTCTTGTTTCGTGATTAACTCATCCTTTTTCCAAAAAATAAGCCAATTCGGCAACTTCTTCCTCCTAGATCCTCGTTGAGGAAACTTCCTACTTGTCCGATTGTACCCTATCACGTGGGTCATTCGGGCAAGATTCTCTTCTAGATCTAATCTGCCCCTCCTCTCGAGAGGATTCTCCTATATTCCCCCATATACCCTATGATTTTTATCCTTCTTCGTCCTCATTAGGTCATGATAGGGAGTCTAGTGAAGATACGTTTAGTGAAGTTAGGGAGTCTAGTTCTAGGCAGGTTAATCAGGTTAGGAAGTCTAGGAAATCTAAGGGTAGGAGATGTTAGTATTAGATGGTCTCAAAGCCAATCCGATACTGTGTACATATTCAGATTATTAATAAATGGCAATAATTCATTGTGTGTAATTAATTCGATCTGTGTTTATCGTATCACGATGAAGTCCATGAACATGTGCAATAGTCTTTGGATTATGATGAGATCATAATTACGGGACCGAAGACTTATAAACACATGTTCTTAATTGTTCCTAGTCATAGGATGTTTGAGATAGGACATCGAACATCCGGATAGACTAGTATAGGTTACTTCAGCTCATATGATGAGGGTGACTGATCCCATAAGTCACTTGTGTGGAGACACTATGCTGAACCTATAGGTGCTCATTGGTGAATGAGTTCACTGAACTGATCCGACTATGAATCGCTGGATGGTAATAACCTCACTGTTAACCTGCTCGATTCAATTGTCACGGTTGCGTGGATGATCCTTGGACCTGAGACTCCAAGGATACCTTGTTGGTAGGTTTCTGAGCTTTGACCTTGACGAACGAATCCCTAACCATGGGATATCAATAAGTCAAGTGATCGGGTTCAGGGAAATGCCCTCGAAGGTAATTGTGTGTTCAATACGGGATCATCCGCTCTCGGTTGTTTGAGAGAGAATGTTCCGGGAATGATGCGCTTAAAGTCCCTGGCCAGGGCGGACTCTGTAATCGATAAGGAGTTATCGGATTCAGATTAGCGGCATCTGATTCAAGTGAATCGACCAAATAGGGTTTAACAGTAAACCATGCCCTAGGTCGATTCGGGAACATTGTACGGATGAAGGATTATATCCGCGCGCTAACCGATGACAGAAAGGTTCCAATAGAGGGTTGCGATAACCCCAGTTCCATCCAGGATCACGCGATGTTGCTTGGTATCCAACGTGATCGGCAGTCCGTCCGAATTTATTGTGGGACATTAAATTCGGCTGATTAGTTGAATATAAGGATATTAATTAATTTAGTGAGTCAGTAAAGGGTTACTGGACTTAATGGGCTATTAACTGGACTGGTAATTGGGCCTAGAGGGTCACACGCAAATGGTTTTCAAGACGATGGATAATCCGACAGGATTTCGGATAAGTCTGGGTTTTTGTGAAAAACTGCAAACTGACTTTTTATAAAAGAACGGATTCTACGTCCGGGGCCAGCAACCCTGACCTAGCCGTCATTCGTTCTTCCCACTTTCTCTCTCCTCTGGGCGTGCCATTCCCAACTGCTCCACTTCCCGTTCGACGGGGAATCTGGATCCGCATGTCGCGGCGGATCATGCGCAGTCAGAAGGGATCTTCGAGCGCCGCAGCGAGCGAGGAAGCGAGGACGATCCATCGCGAGGAGAACCGCGTGGATACCGCTAGAGGTCGGGCATCTGCGCGACTTGCGGCATCGCTCCGAAGGAACCGGAAAACGGACGCGGATTCGATTCCGCGCAAGGTAAATCGATCTACATCGGTTTTTGTTTTAACGACCGAAACGGGACTGATCCGATCCCGAACTTCTTTATTCCGCTGCGTTTTAGGATCGGATCCCGACACAGCGATCCCAACAGGAGAATCCCAAATAGATACCTCCAGGATCTAGCTACCAAATGCCTTTCTAGCTCTATGATCCCTTAGTTGTTAGAGAATCCTATTCAGATGCCAGAAGATTGTAAAGTTGATGAGTCGATCAATGATGGATATGGGGTGTATGAATTGATACATGAGAAAGACCCCATTACTGAAGATGAGGAAGAGGATGAGGACGTAGCTGAGGCGTATGCCAGTGGAATGAAAAGATTTGAAGAACCCTCAGCTGCCGTAGAAGAGCCTACCAAAGAGATTAATCTAGGAACTATAGACGAATCTAAGGTTGTCCTTGTCAGTAAAAATCTTTCTGAAACAGATGAGGAGGCAGTGGTCCAAGTTCTCTAGGATTATAAGGACACTTTCGCTTGGAGCTATAAGGATATGCCAGGGTTAGACTCATCACTAGTGGAACATCGATTAACATTAAAGGATGGAGCTAGCCCGGTTAAACAAAAGTTAAGGCGATTCCACCCACAAATGGCTTTGAAAATGAAGGAAAAGGTCGATAAGCTGTATAAAGCTAAGTTTATTAGAGTTGTCCTCTATCTGCAATGGGTGGCCAACATAGTCCCTGTTATGAAAAAGGATGGGAAGGTCAGAATCTATATTGACTTCCGAGATCTGAACCGGACATGTCCTAAAGATGACTTTCCATTGCCTCACATTGATGTACTCATCGATCATACAGTTGGCTACGAAACTCTATCGTTTACGGATGGATTCTCAGGATATAAACATATCAAGTTGGCAAAAGATGATCAGGAAAAGACGTCGTTCACTACACCTTGGGGAACATATTGCTATGTCGATCTTCAAAGTGCTATGATGGCGATATTCTATGACATGATGCACATCGATCTAGAGGTGTATGTGGATGACTTATTAGTGAAATCTAAGACTAAGGCTGAGCATGCCAAAGTTTTAGCAAGAGTTTTAGAAAGATCAAGAGAATATCAGTTGAAGATTAATCCCAAGAAATGTGTATTTGGGATATCCTCAGGAAAATTACTTGGATTCATTGTCAGTAAACGGGGAATTGAGATCGATCCCAACAAGGCAAAGGCTATCAGAGATATGCCACCTCCCAAGAATTTGAAAAGATTTGAGAGGATTAATCGGGAGGTTGCAGTTTATTTGCCGATTTGTCTCCCAACATTCACAAAGGTGTAAGCCGTTTCACGAGCTTACCAAGCCGGGAGTCAAATTCGATTGGGACGATAAGTGTCAGGAGGCATTTGATGGGTTAAAGAATTATTTAGCAAGTCCTCCTATCTTGAGACCACCATCACCGGACAAATCTTTAATTCTATATATTTTTGTCCTGGATGATGCACTGGGGGCTGTCTTAGAACAAGAAGATGAAGAAGGGAAAGAGAGGGCAGCCTACTATCTCTCAAAACTTCTTAACCCCGCTGAGCAGAGATACACAGCGATAGAGAAAACATGTGCAGCACTTGTATGGGTAGTTCAAAAATTAAAGCACTACTTTCTCGCTCATGAAGTTCATCTCATTGCTAGGATGAATCCCATTAAGTTTCTCTTTGAGAAATCCTTCCTCACTGATAGATTAGTACGATGGCAAAGCTTTCTATCTCAATTTGATATCACTTACATTCAACAGAAAGCAATCAAAGGCTATGCCATAGCAGAACATCTTGCTCATCATCCCCTTTCTCGTTTGATCCAGTCCAATCAGAGTTTCCGGATGAGGAACTGATGTCCATACACCAAATCAAAGATGATATGTGCACTCTGCATTTTGACGGATATCTGAACTCCCACGGTAAAGGTATTGGCATTGTTCTATTGTCACCTAAAGGTGTCACCATTCCACAAGCCTTTTAGCTTGACTTTCCAGTCACTAACAATATAGTTGAATACGGGGCACTCCTTGCTGGCCTCGAGGTTGCTCATCTCCATGGTGCCACCAAACTCAGAATTGTGGGTGATAGCTAGTTGATCCTTCGCCAAGTGCTAACCAAATATCGAACTCTTGATCCTAAGCTTAAGCCTTATCAAGAACTTACTTCTGTCTATGCCAAGCTTTTCACTAAGTTGATCTTTATCCATGTTCCTCAAAATCAGAACATCTTAGCTGACGCTCTAGCTTCTCTCGCATCATCCCTCGATTTTCCAATCAGCAGACAATCTGAATCAATCATTGTTCATAGACGTCTCTCACTTGCCATGAAAGATCATTCATTCCTAAGGACTAAGGAGAAGTTACTGAAAAAGGTCAGAGATGGAGATATTGTGGAGAAGCGAGAGATAATGTTGATAGAATTACAAGAAGAGATGAATGATGAAGAGAAACCATGGTACTATGAAATTGCTAGATACTATGAAGATCAATCATATCATGAGGAAACCACAGCTGAGGAAAAAAAGGCTATCAGGAGAATTGCTCAAAGATACACTCTGGTTGGAGGAGCATTTTATAAAAGAGGTTTTGATGGAGTTCTCTTGAGATGCTTAGATGAAGATGAGCTTTGGAAGATCATGGAAGGAGCTCATGCTGGAGTTTGTGGTGGCCATGTTAATGGACAAATGCTATCTAAGAAGATCTTTAGACAAGGATTCTATTGGCCAACTATAGAAGAAGATTGTGTCGGATATGTTCGTAGGTGTGCCAAGTGTTAACTTCACACCGATAAGATCCATTCTCCTGCATCTTCACTCCATCATGTTTCCTCCCCATGGCCTTTCTCCATGTGGGCTTTCGACGTCATTGGACCCCTTGGTAATCCTGATTCCGACATTAAGCAGAAATCCTTCATTCTCACGGCAACGGAATACTTCACAAAGTGAGCAGAAGCCGAAGCTTACACGGAAGTAAAAGTGTCAACCGTCTGCAAATTCATCATAAAGAACATCATCACAAGATTCGGAATTCCAAGCACCATCGTCACCGACAATGGACCGCAGTTCGTATCACAGGAGTTGAAGGTCCTCTGCAACAGATATAAAATTGCATTGCATTATTCATCCCCATATTATCCGCAAGGCAATGGCCAAGCAGAGGCAACTAATAAGACTTTGATAAAAATCATCAAAAAGACATATAAATCTAATAAATTCAAAGACTGGCCAGAGAAACTGATTGAGGCTCTATGGGCATACCGAACTTCAATCCACACGCCCACTGGTCAGACTCCGTATTCCTTAACATTTGGAATGGAGGCGGTAGTTCCATACAAAATCCTCATACCGTCATTAAGATTACAATTGAACAAAGAATTCTCTTTTGGTGAGCATCGTTCAGTACTCCTCGCTCAATTTGAACTCTTAGACGAGAAAAGATGGTCAGCTACTAATCATGCACGAGTATATCAGAATAGATTAGTACGTTTTTATCAAAAGAAAGTCATTGAACGTAAGTTCAAAGTTGGTGAAATGGTTGTCAAAAGATTCTTTATAACGCATATCGCTTAGTGAATGCAGAAGGGTAAGAGTTAACTCACCCTAGGAATGGTCTGTATCTTAAGAAATACTATCCTTAGGTTAGAGAGTCGATCAGCATGGTGCAAAGACCAGTGGAATCAGAAAATTTTGAAACTCAAAATTCCCTTATAAGTCTAGATAATTTAATTCAAGTACATTACTGCACACACTGACACGTTTAGTTCGTGAGTAACAAGAGATGAAAAGTCCGAAGGAATACCGAAAGCTTTACTAAGGGTGTAAAGTGCAAATCATTCTTTTAAAACAAAAATTATATTTTTGCACTCAGCCCACGATGTCAGAATGAGGCTTAGAATAGACTACAAAAAGTACCCGCCATCTTAGTAGGAGGCCGTCATAAAAAAAAAGGGGGAGATTCGTCCCATGAAAAAGGAAAAGGAAAAGCAAAAGGCAAAAAGCCGAACATCGAATCAAAAGGCCGTTACATTACAAACGTTATACCAAGGCCATGAAATCAAATAAAAAGGGAGCGCAAGGTCAATAAATACTCCGGAAAGAAAATGACCGAACCCCAACGGATATTAGGGTAAAGAAAGGACATCTTTCTAGGTCTCTAGAACCCTCTCGTTGGCTTTATAAACAAATTCTTCATTTCTTTCTGAAGAGGCGTACTCCAAACTTTTTGAACGACCTAGATTGACTAAGGGTCAGACCATCGAATGAAATCATGAATGAAAACACAAGCTCAAGCACAATGAGTCTAAGTTAGATTATTGAAGAACAATTTGGGAATTAAGTTAATAAATGGATATGTTCTTTTGATCTGAGTACCATGCTGATCTTTTAGTTTGCACATTATTTCAAAATAAAAATATATATATATTTCCAAATCCAAAAAATATATATATTTCAAAATAAAAAAAACATATATATTTCAAAATCCAAAAAATATATATTTCAAAATAAAAAATAAATAGATATGTCAAAATTCAAAAAAATAGATATGTCAAAATCTAAAAAAAAATATAGATATGTCAAAATCCAAAAAAATAGATATCCAAAATCCAAATATATATATATATATCTATTTATTTCAAAACAAAACAAATAATTCAAAATCAAAATCCTGAAAATCAAATATTTTGCAAATTGTAAAGCCAAACAAAAAATATTTCAATTAGCATCTGCTTGTCACATTTAGTGTGTTTCATTCCTTTTATTTCCAGTGAGCATCTGCCTGCTTGCATGTTGCATTTTTACCCCGTTATTTTCTTTCAGTTCAATTATTCCTTTTACCTTTGTTAATAAAGGCTTAGCTCTTTGACCCTTTTACCAAGGATAGGATCAAGTAGCCGGTTACTTAACCGGGCAAGGGGCTAATCCTGAATGAATACTTAACCTGTTTGTTAAGTGATGAACATGGCATGATTTAAAAAAGATCTACACAAGGCACAAATCTGAAGATGAAAGTTTCATGTATATTATCAAAAGGAGTCAGGTATACATATCTGAGTCCATTATCATCAGGACTCACAAAAAAGGAAGAAAAGTACATGGTAAGTAGCCATCAAGGCTGGCCCTCTCCTGCCCCCTCATCAAATTGGCTATGGGCCTCATCTTGGGCATCTAGTGCTAGAGCTCTAGACGGCGGCAGTGGTGGACCCATAGCACTCGGACCAGCTTGACCAGAAGAGATGGCCACGTTGGCTGTGAAAGCGCTCGCCTGTCCCTGCTGCTCCTGAGCCCGCTGATGAGCACGTCAGTATCGCTCCTTGATGCGACGTCGCTCGTGCTCAGCGATGCCCAAATGGACCTGGAGAGAAGACATCTCCGTGTCTATCCGCTGCCGCTCCTACCGCTCTCGCTCCCTCTCCTTGGTAATGAACTCCAGCTGAGACTGGAGACGTGAAAGCTCCCGAGGGAGGTCCCCGGTGGAGAGACGAGCCACCTGCTCCTCCAACTCCCGGACCCGAGCCGCATCAGTCTCAGCCCTTTGAAGGGCTTCCTGAAGCTCAGCAACCTACAAGAGAAGACATTGTCAGCCCAAGGTAATCAAGCAATCAATATCAAATTCAATAATGGAAGTCAAAAGGTTAGAACTTACTCGAGAGGCCCGATCCTCTTCTGCAAGAGAGGCCCGATGGATGGCCGTGGCAAGCTGACTATGGAGATCAGCAAGAGCGGCCTCATGAGCAGTCGTAGAAGATGAAGAAGCACCGATCGAGAAGGGAGGAGGAGCCGCCTAGGTGTACACGGCTCGCTACACCAGAAGAACGACTGTCAGTGGCTAAACATCAAAACAAATTAACTAATCAAAATGAACATTTCATAAACATGCATACATACCAGGTCGAAGAGTTCTTTCTGAACTTGTTCTAACTGAGCCTCCACATCTTGTAGGCGGGCCCAGAGGTCGATGATCATCGCATCACACGCATCCTGCATAACATACACATACATTCATTCACAAATATAAATTAAGCTAATAATAAAATGAAAGACGCATGAATCATACTTACATCGAGTGGACGAAGGAGTCGTAGCTGATCAGCGTATTGGGCCCGATACTGCTGGAGGTAGGCCTCGCTACTCTCTACATGGGACTCCACTCGTACGCCCCAGCGGTGCCAGTCCTCATATTGCTCGGGGAACTTGGCATGCCAGTCGGTGAGGACCTGCTTGCCCCTCATCGATCGTTAGATTCCCTCTGGGACCTCCTCGTCTATCTACGCCTGGTGGAGGCCCAGGGTCCACATCACTAGGCAGAGGCAGAGGGGCTCGATCTCGTTCACGCAGTGGACCTACATCTGCCTGTCGAACCTCCTCCGACCAGCCGTCACCCACGGCTGGCCTACCTCGCCCATGCCCAAGTACGGGCGCCAAATCACCTGCATACAGGTTAGATGCATTCATAGTACATAAATTACATTTAATAAATGAAAGATTGCATTTAATGAACAAAACTAAATGAATTAAAAACTCACTAGGAGCTCAGGTTAGTCGAGGAACTGACGGCAGAGGGCCGTCAGCTGGTGGTGCTGTAGGGCCGTATGCATAATTGGCTGCCAACGGCGAGCCAACGGGACAGTGTCCGGCCTCACAATCCTTGCTTTGTCGAGCGGGAAGTAATAATAGTTCTACACCTGCATGCATGAGCATATAAGTTAGAAATCATCGTTTCATTGCATAAACAAATAATTAAATAATTTAATACCTGGAGGAACGACGAGAAGCCACTGATGGTCGTCTCACGGTCCGGCGTGACCGCGGACAAATCTGCGAAGAGGTGGGCCAAGAGGGTTACACCCCAAGCATACTCGTGCAAACTATCTATGTCATCTAATAAACTAAAAAACCTACAGTGGATATGGTCACCCTTCGTACCGAAGAGCAACCGACCGAAAAAGAAAACAAGAAAAACCCTAAGCTGTCGGTCTACCTCCTCCTCCTGACTCGGATCCCTACAATATATAGCGGAAGAAGACCTAGCTAGTCTATCCTTAAAAGTCTCGTGGGTCTCATTAGATCGCCGCCTAGGCTCTACTTGTAAGGACTGAGGTTTCGGGTTAAGTTTTCGGGTCGGTTTCGGACCGGGACCCCCGAGTCGGGCCTTGAGGGGTCTGGAGAGTTTCTTCTGAATGACGTCTACACTACACGATGCCTTTTAAACGGCGTCTTGATAGGTGGACGCCATTTAGACGTTTTGCTGTTGTGCCACGTGGACGCCACGTGGGCGGGTTTCGGGCCGCGAGAGTACGACCCCTGTCTCGTCGTCTGAACGGCGTCCATGATGGACGACGCGATTCAGATTGCCACCCTGCGATGTCAGTGTACGGTGCCTGACGTGTCAGCTGAACGGCGTCCGTGGTGGTCGACGCGTTTCAGACAGCTGTCAGTACGGCCCGTCCTGTCATCTGATAGGCGTCCTTCTCGCTCGACGCGTTTTAGGCGGTTCTTGATTGACCCCGCGAGCCCTCCTTTCTTTCCCTCATTTCTCACCCCTTCACTCTCTCTCCTCTCCCTCTCCGCCTCCTCCGATCCCAGTCTCCCCCTTTCCCTTCCTCTTCTTCCTCTTCCATCACTCCAACGTCTCCCTACTTCTCACCTCGGCCACCACCACTTCCTTCGCGGCGTTCCATTCTCCGGACGGCGGCCGACGTCCCGGCGGAGTGGCGACGTTCTCGCGGTACCGGCGGCAGTCCGTGGTGCGGCGGTTGGGCGACACGGAGCCAGGAGGAGTTCAAGCATCCGGTAGGGGGACGAACCTTGTATGCGTTGCTCGTGTTTTCTTAAGCATTATGTGATGTGTTTTGGGCTAGATTAAGCATGTCTAGGGGGTGTTCTCGTGGATATGGCCGCGTTCGTGAATGGGGTTTCGTAGTATGTTTGTGGTGAATCAACTTCTCTTCCTCCCCCTTTCCGTTTTGGGGCTTTTCGGGGCATTTGGAGATTAAGGGAGGAACCCTCGGTTCTAATCAGGGAACCAGGTTTCTGGCGCTAAACGGCGTCGTGCCTGGTCGACGCCTTTCAAAAGGACGTCAGGGCAGTACGACGCGTTTTAGGGCAGAAACCTCCCCGTTCGAGGTTTCATGAGTTAGGGGTTCTGGCGCTAAATGACGTCATGGATGGACGACGCCTTTCAAAAGGACGTCGGGCCATCATGACGCCATTTAGGCAGGAAATCACCCCGACTGAGGGTCCGTCAACTCGGGATTCTGGGACTAAAAGACGTCATGGGTGGACGATGCAATTTGAATGGCGTCGGGTAACCATGACGCCTTTTAAGGCAGAAATCCTCTGGGTAATGTTTTCCTGAAATTCTGGATTTATCAGCTGAATGGTGTCGGAGGATGTCGACGCCTTTCAAAAGGCGACCGCTGGTGTCGACGCCTTTTAGGCCAGATTCCCGTGGCCTCTGTTTTATGAACCAGTTTAGGGAACTTGAATGGCGTCGGCCTTGGGCGACGCGATTCAAGACAGAACAACACTAATTCATGCCAGTAAAATGTACATACTGCTAGATAGTTGGTTAGTGCATGCTCTAGTATACTTGGTTTCTTTATGATCGGATGGCACTGCGTTGTGTGTAGTGCGATCGCGGGCTTTTCACGTGACCGGATTGTACTGTGCTGGGTTTTGGTGTTTTGAGTTACTGTGGACCTGGAGTGACATTGTAGCGCTTTATCACCCTGTGCTGGTGGGGGCGTGAGCACAGCGCCGGTGGGGGCGTGGGCGGGGTGACGCCTAGTGAGAGAGGGTCACCTGGTGAACCCCGGGGTCAGCTAGTACCGGTGTCGGAGTGGTACATTCGGAGAGTCACTCATGCTGAGGGAAGGAGTAACCACCTGAGCCAGTTGGGCTGGAGTAGCCAGCGTGCTATCCGAGGGGTTACTGTTTGGTCTCAGCGGGTCGGTGTTTCCCACTTTCGCTTGTGTGGACGGTGTTTCCTACTTACGGCTGTGTGGTTGGTGTGTTTCCCACTTTCGGAGGCGTGGTTGGCGTGTTTTGCCGAGACGCGAGTTGTAGGCTTCTTGATAGAATGATTTTAGAAATATGCATGTTACATTTCGAATGCATATGGTTCATATTGAGATTTTAGGAGTAGTGTGCTACAGCTTTACTTGCCTTATTACCTGTACCTTTGTTACTGCATTTGTGGGTGTGTGTGTGGGAGGCAGGGGATCGGATGATCCCTACTGAGCCCAATTCTGGTGTGGCTCACTCCCTGCGTTTTCAGGTGCGGTCCTTGTGGCGTGTAGCGGCGCGTGGCGTTCTCCTTGGTGTGCGGACCAGCAGCTATCTTAGTTTCCAGGGTATGCCCCGACGTTGTTGTACCTTATTTCTGCATGTACTTAATTAATCTGTTGGACATGTAATTATTGTTGGACTGTGTGCGGACATTATTATTTTACTTCCTGCGCACTGTACCCCTTGTAGTCCGTGTGAATGTTATATTTAATCTTGTTTAACGCTTACTCCTCCAGATGTGTGTTTAAGATCCGGGTATGAACCTACAGTTAATGGGCCGACATCCATTTAGTGACCAGGTCTCCGGTCATAGGATGGCGGGTCGTTACAGTTGGTATCAGAGCTCAGTCTGGTCGAGTAAGTGGTAAACTGGGTTAGATATCGTAGTCCAACAATAAGTACGGGTCTGTACAGGCGATAGCTGCTGGTGTAGAGTGATAGGTTTTAACGTGTTTTTGTTGATTCTTTTGCGTTCGTGAGGTAGTGATGGCGCCGAGGAAGAGAGTTTCGTTGGCTCGTAGTACAAGATCAGATGATGATAGTTCGGGGGCAGAAGGGTATAATGTGGATCGTTTCGTGGAGGCTATGATTGGAGCTATGGGTAGATACCAGCAGGGAGACGGTGGCGAGGGATCCAATTCCCGAGGTGACCAGTTCACGGTATTAGTGCGGTTTTTGAGGTTGGAGACCCCTTCTTTCACAGGTCGACCAGTCCCATACCAGGCAGCTCGTTGGATTAAGGAAGTGGAGAAGGCGTTTGACGTTCTTGAATGTGCTGAGAATGATAAGACCTTGTTGGCAACCTATTTGTTGAAGGATAATGCATACGAGTGGTGGGTTACCGTCAAGACAAGGATGTTTGCAAATAGATCTTTGAGAGAGATCCCTTGGGAGGCATTTGTGAGAGAGTTTAGTGGACAGTACTTTCCGAGGCTCGTCCAGGAGGCCAAGGAAAGAGAATTTATGGAAATGGTGCAGAATGACATGTCAGTTCTAGATTATCATGCGAAGTTTGTGACTCTTGGAGGATTCGTTCCATACTTATTTGAGCAGGAGAGATATAGAACCGAGAGATTTGTAGATGGACTCCGATATGATCTAAGGACAATGGTGGCACCTCAGTGTTGTGGAAATCTGGCATCAGCGGTTCGATGCGCGGCAGCGGTGGAGACTCAATTTCAGCAAATGGCAAAAGAGTTGGAGCGATCGGTACGAGGGAAGCAGCAAGGCAAGAGCAAATCAACGGTCCTTTCGTCAGGCGGTCTGAGTTCCTTTGAGTTCGGGTCCCAAGGGACATCACGTGATGAAGATGAGGACGGTTCGGCCCAACAGATGCAGACTGAGGCTAGCAGGCAGCAAGGAAAGAGACATGATGCGGCAGAGTATTGTCCCCGTTGTGGTAGGTATCACGGCAACTGGGTGTGTCCATTGGTCGCTGGTAGCTGTTTTGGCTGTGGCAGGAGGGGACATCTCACGAGAAACTGTCCCCAGAAGAATAAGGCAAGTCAGGGGCCGAGTGGTCAGTAGGAGCCGGTACCTTATATAGTGTTGTGTGTTCTTTCTGTGGAGATTCGAGATGCGGAGATAGATGGACACCCTTATCTTGTCTTATGAGGTAGTAATTGTGAACTCTTATGGCACTCTTTATGCATTTTGGGTTGTGGTGGTGATTTGGTATTGTAATGTGTACTTTGTAAGGTTATTATATAATGGTGTTGGTCTATCAATGTTGATGGAATCATGGAACATATTTAATTTGGTATTGTGCTGTTTGACCGTTTGTGTGTGGGGAGCCCCGTGTAAGAGTGTGATCGGAGAGGGCATTAGCAGGATTTTGCCGATGGTTGGTCCAGGGGTTTTTCTTCGATAGCAACCCCCCTGGTTGAGATTGACTCGTAGGGGAGTTCGTCTCACGTGGACCGAGGAGTGTGAGCGGAGTTTCATTAAGTTGAAGACTCGCCTCACTTGGGCTCCAGTGTTGGTGCTTCTATTAGGTTCCGGTGGATTTGTGGGGTATTCAGTTACATCACATCGAGGTTGGGTGCGTTTCTGATGCAGCTTGGTAAGATTGTGGCCTATAGGCAATTGAAGGAGCTTGAGGAGAACTATCCATCTATGACTCAGAGTTGGCGGCTGTGGTGTTTGCACTATAGATCTAGAGGCCTTGTTTGCACTATGACTCAGAGTTGGCGGGTATGAACCAACAGTTAATGGGCCGACATCCATTTAGTGACCGGGTCTCCGGTCATAGGATGGCGGGTCGTTACACTACTAATCCTAGGGCTGCCTCTACCTCTACTCTAGGGACGGTCCTGGACTCTCTACCCAGCCCACCAGAGACCTCTATCCCTAGGAGACTCTGCTAATCCTAGGTAGTCGGGGTAAGTCACCCCACTCACTGCCCAACCCTCTACTCTAAGGCCGGTGATCCTAAATATGTCCTCTATGTTGGGTTTTCTCGGTTTCTCCGGATCGCTCACGCAGCGGAAAAATAAAAATATTACAGCGATCCGTTTCCCGTTTCGGAGAACTAAAATACGAGATAATCAGATTATCTGTTCTCACCGTGTGCGGATTCGAATCCGCAACCGTTCGGTTCCGTCGGTGTGACACCGCAAGCCGCGCAAGCGCCCAGCCTCTAGCGAAGTCCACGCGATCCTCCCCGCGACGGATATCCTCGAGTTCGTCGTTCTTCGCAGCCCGCGAAGCCTCCGCTGGTAGCCGCAGTGCGCGGACGATTTCCCGTCGAACGGGATTCGGAGAAGCGGCGGAGCAGATCTGGATCTGCCTGGACTCCAGAGGAAGACAGAAACTGAGGAGGGGTGGCCAGGGTTAGCAGCAGCTTGGCCTGCTCAGCCCGTTCGCTATGTTTTATACTAACCGCGCAGTTTTTCACAAAAACCCCCGGTTTGTATAAAACCCACTTATTTATCCATCGCTTTGAGAATCATTTGCGTGTGACCCTCTAGTCCCAAGTACCAGTCCAGTTAATGGCCCAGTAAGCCCAGTGACTCCTTACTAGCTTTATTAATTAATTAATAACCCTTTATTAATCAATTAATCAATCGAATTGATGTCGCACATCGAATTCGACCTGGCCTCCGATCAGGTTGGGTGCCAAGCAACACCGCGTGAACCCGGAAGGTATTTGGGGTTAAGTAACCCACTCTTGGAACCTTTCCGTCGATAGTTACCGCGTGGATATAATCCTTCATTCGTATAATGCTCTCGAGTCAACTCAGGGCATGGCGAGCTGTCAAACCCTAGCCGGTCGACTCACTTGGATTGGATGCCGCTGATGAATATCGGAAAACTCCTTTTCCGATATTGTCGTCCGCCCTGGCCAGGGACTTTCGCGCATCCTTCCTAGAGCATTCTCTCTCTAAGTACCGAGAGCTAATGATTCCTTATTGACACACAATTCCCTTCGACGGTATTCCGCTGCACCCAATCCTTGGCGTATTAGAATCCCGTGGCTAGAGATTCGTAGACCAAGGTCAAAGTACAGAAGTCCACCGCCAAGGTGTCCTTGGTGTCTCAGGTCCGAGGACCATCCACGCAACTGCGACAATAGAATCAAGCTGGTTGACAGTGAGGTACAATACCATCCAGCGATTCAATCGGATCAGTTCAGTGAACTCATTCTCCAATGAGCACCTACAGATTCGCCTTAGTGTCTCCACACAAGTGACTTATGAGACCAGTCATCCTCATCATATGAGCAGGAGTAATCTGTACTAGTCTAACCGGATATCCGATGTCCTTCTCGGATATCCTCCGACTAGGAACGATTAAGAATATGTGTGTTTAAGTGATCAGTCTCATTAGTATGATCTCATCATAATCTGATCACCATAGCACATATTCACGGACTTCATTATGAAACGATAATTAACGTGATTTACACATAATGAATATTATGCCATTTTATTAATAATGAACGAGATTTACATTGTTAGATTGGCTTGTAGGCCACCTAAACTAACAATCTCCCACTTGGACTAAAGCCAATCACCTTTATACAATAAGCCCATAGACTCTAGGTGACGCTCAAACACAATTTGAGCCAACGGCTTTGTCAGTGGATCTGCTACATTGTCGACGGATGGAACTCTTTCCACTACTACATCTCCTCTGGATATTGTAGGCGCCCGGAACGTCCCCCGCCGCGGCTGCGGGCTTCGGGCGAGGGTTCCTCTCCGTTCGTCTTAGCACTGTGGCGATTTAAAGGGGGTTAGAAATAAAGGATGTGATCGCCAGGAGCATTACCTCTCGGTCCCTGTGCTCCGCAGGATGGTGAGGATGTGATCTCGTTCTGTGGGAGCGGGAGATGCTGGTTCCTCCTTCTCTTCCTCCGGCCGGCCAGTAGAGGAGAGCTCGGTAGTACACGCGCAGAATCTGGTAAGAGCCCCTGAAAAGAAAAGACAGACAAAGAAAAGACAATAGCCCAATTAGAATTGTGACATGTAGGATCCGTTCATGCAAACATAAAAATTAACTAAAATTAGAGGGAGACGCACCAGATGGGTATTTGGGAGGGAAGGTGACCATATGTTATGGCCACCCACCTCCCGATTTTTGTTTGGAACCTCTGGGGGTAAATAGGGATTGCTAAGTCATTCTAGGATGTATGCATGCAGATAAGTGCTCGTGTGTGAAGAGTGAAATGATGTGTTGAAGGTAAAAGAGAGTAAAAAGGGAGGATGTTACGGCATGGATGGAAATTGGAAATGCAATGAAGTGAAAAAGGTGAAAAGTAAAAGAGGGTTAGGAAGACAAGCCCATTTGGAGTGACGTTCCTCCTGAAACAGCCTTCTGACTCTTTGCCCGCTCGACTCCCCAAAGCCGACCTGCTCCGAGGAAGAAACTCCTTCTTAATCTCCGTCCAACCCCTCCAACGCAACCCCCTTGCTCGAGGGAACCTGGGGGGTTTAAATAGATGAAGGAAAAAAGGGGAGAAAACAGGAGTCTAAATCCCCGTAAATCACCCTTCAACCAATAGGGAGTGGTCAAGGGTTGGAGGTAGTGGTCGCGGCAGTCGCCGGAGTGGGGAGTGGTCGGAGTAGTGGGGAACGAGGGCGGAGAGTGGAGGAGATCGTGGGGAAGACGGAGTCAAGGGGGTGGTTAAGGAGTGGACGGCCAGGTGACATGCCTTCCATTCTTGTGGTGGAAGGCGGCCCGGCTGGCCTTCGAAGGGGGTGGAAGGCGAGGGGTGGCCTTCGAAGGAGGTGGAAGGCAAGGGGTAGCCTTCGAAGGAGGTGGAAGGCAAGGGGGTTGGCCTTCCACGAAAAGGTGGTAAAAAGTGAAAAAGGTGGCTAAAACGGTGGAAGGCGAGGTAGCTGGCCTTCGAAGGGGGTAGAAGGCGAGGGGTGGCCTTCGAAGGGGTTGGAAGGCGGACTGGCTGGCCTTCCACGAAAAGGTGAAAAGGGGGGCCAAAAGGGTGGAAGGCAAGGTGGCTGGCCTTCGAAGGTGGTGGAAGGCGGGGGGTGGCCTTCGAAGGCGGGGGGTGGCCTTCGAAGGGGGTGGAAGGCGGACTGGCTGGCCTTCCACGAAAAAGGTGGCTAGAGTCGGGATTTGGTTAATGGGCCTAGCTGATAGTGGGCTGAGATGGCTGAAATGAGGGGATTTTGGTGATGAAGGGCTAATGATAGATTGGGTTCATGACCAAAAGGGTGGTCCAAAATCGGTGTCTACAAATGCCCCTCCAGGACACTTATTTTGCAGTGGAGTGGAATGGAATGATAAATAGGTGTTCCGGAAATCGAAACTGATTTTGGACAGCCCGAAAAGGAGTGAGCTATCCGCAGGGATGATATGCGAATGCGGCAAATGCATGAAGGCTGGCCATTTGAGTTGCAAGAGTGTTTTAAGAAAAGGGACAAAGTTCAGTACTAGAGAATCACAGTCCGTGGGACCCCCGGGTGCTGGAACCGCGAGGCCTTGGCGTACCAGAATATAGCGATCTGGCCCAAGGGGATCTCGAGCATGAAAGGTGTAGGAGTGTGACTTGAAGAACTCTCAACACAACGGGCGCGCGGTGGCCTGGCGCATCATGGGATCGCCAAGTGAGAGAATCTCAAGCACACGTGCTGAAAAGCGGAAGAGGGCTTGCAATTCAAAGGGCTAACAGACACACAACTGCCAGAGTCACAGATCAGCGATGGTTTAAGCAAAGTGATGAAATTATGGTCATTGCCCCTAGGGCGGGAATGGTGGATGATGCTTATGCAATGCATGTTGGTTTAAAAATTAGAAAACAAATTCCTAATGCAATTCCTAATGCAAACAGGAGGGATTTATTGGCCAATCGAATAACTTGGAGAATATAGACTCCTCATTGTTTTGTTTAAAGAGGAACTCAGAGTCTATACGCTTGAAGTTATTAGCCTCCTGTGTCTTCAATCCTACTTGCTTCGGATTCCCTGCAGCTGCAAGAACGCACATCAGTAAATGTAAATGATCCACAATATCTTAATGTCGAGCTGCAAGGAAACGAGGGACAAAGGTCCCTGTCGAGTCGAAGCCAGCGCGGAAGATATGGCCATTCTCAAAGTAGAATGCCAATCCGGCTGCTTTCGGCTTCGACTCGACAGCAAAAGCATCCACCTTTTGGACAGAATCATTTTCCTGTATGCACAAAATGAAGGGGAAACAGTTAGTAGTATCTGTTTTCGGCCCCTTGCCCAAAAGAGCAACTACCTTTTCCCTAGCCTTCGCATAGGGTCAAGGTGCCGTATCCAACTAACCAGTCAAAAGGGAGAGTATTGAAACTGATGCGACAAGTAAATATGCAAATGCTGGTGGATATTAACAAATGAGGTGTGTGATGAAAACATGTTTTTGATTCCGCCTGCCTGGTGACTGTCCAAACTTAGGCTGGTTGAATGATGAAAGGGAAATGCACACTCAACTTCCCAGGTATCCTAAGCTCACATCTAGATTGATTTGGGCCTCTAGACTCCTCAAACTAACCTTGACCGGTTAAGACTTATACTGATGACAATACCGTCATGCCATGTTTAGGCTCCCAGCTGCTTCCGACCACCAAGTTTGCCCAAAAAGTTTTCGAGGTAAATGATTTGCCCGACCCGGGTCTCTTTCCTCACAATCTAGAAGGTATATGATGGAACACCTTGGAACCCTAACGGTCAACCGCGCGACGCTGACCCGGAATCAGACGCCGTCACACCGATTGGTGACGCGCATGCATTGACCTAAGCCCGAAGTTGTAAGAGTACACATTGAGATTATGGTTAAGAAATTAGTTCACCAGAAACATCGACATTACTCTTCACCCATTTTGGAATCCTGTGATCATGTGAGCATGTGACGATTTTTGAAAACGAACCATTTTGAAATGATGTTCAGTCTTTAGATAGCTATCTCATGTCAAACCTTGGGGGAGAAAAAGTGAAGAATTTGTGGAGACAAACCTCATAGGAGGATCAACAAAACCGTTAAAAGGGCGAGCTGTGACAAAACGGACCCCTTTTGACCTCCTAGATGCCCCTATTTTGACTTTTCAGGCCTTTGGTAGATTTCATGGCCAGGCACGGTCACGACCAGACTTTTTTTCATGATTGCTTGAACCCCTTTTTCTTCTTTTTTGTATTTCTTTTCTGCTCTTGACATTTTTGGGGTTATTTGATATTCTGCCTGCGGGGACACTGCCCTCTTCACGTGCTCTGGTCCTTTACATTTTATTTCTGGGCCCTTTTTTTTTTTTTTTTTTTTTTTTGAGGGGTTACATCCATCGGGTTTTTGAGGAACCGCAATTTGCTGAGCTCGACCGTTTAAGGGCGTCAACTGTCCTGATCGGTCGAGGGACGAAGAGCAAAGGTTGCATTTGACAGTGCACTAAAGACTTGGAACTCATTTTAAACAGGTTCTCTTTGAAAAACGTGCAGGTGTGTGCATCTCATGATGAGCATAGGGATCTGTATGAAAGTAAAGTAGACACGTCCAAGCTTCTGGTGGACCAAAATCTTAGCCGAATCCTAATGTCAACCCAACCTATCATGCAACTAGACCTAGACAGGGGGTTACGTGGCAGTCACCAGACAGTTGGATTTTTGTGTCTTTTCTGATTTTTTGTCATTTTCATAGGAGTATGTACATATTTACAAATATTTTTGATGCTTTTTGGATATTAGATTTTTTGGGAGATTTTGGAATTTTTGATTTTTTTGTATTTTGAGGGTAAAACTTCTTCAAATAGACTCCTATCCGAAGGAAAGCTTTTCAACAATTTTCAAATATTTACACTTTTTGCTAACTAGGAATGAAAGAACTTACCTACCTCTACAACTTGTAGATAAAGAGGAAGCTATCCAATCCCCAAGCGATTATGCACAAGACTCAGAGGGTGAGTCAGACATGTTGCGAAGGTGGGTCCTTGAGACACAGACCCAATGATGGCAGAATTGCCCCAGGAGTGTGCTACGACCGGTGATAAAAGCCTGAGAAGGGCAGGTGTGTGAAATAGTAAGGGAATGAGAGTGGTGGGTACCTGTTCATCCCTCACTAAGGAGGCTCCTTCTCGTCGAGTGGTTGGTTCATAGAACAACAGCTGTGTTGCGAAATCTTCTGCATCTTCCCTCTGAATTTCATTGATTGCTTCCTTCAACTCATCCTCAAGATAGTGTATCTTGAGTACCTCTTGACTTTCCTTCACAAAGTGATCCCAGATACTCCATTTTCTTGATTCCTCAGTTGGCTTGGTTGGTAGGTAACCCAATTTGAATCCTCCAATGGTCAGATTTTCAAAGATAGGTTCTTGAATTCCTATCCCAGATCCCGAACTATATCCCATTTTGTCCATAAGCTGCCAACCTATGCTAGGCTGGGACTTGAGCTGAGAGTCAACCGATGAAAGGATGGACTCTGCTCCTTTTCCAGGAGTGATCACGGATGGAATTTGTTCAGTCGAGACTAAATCCAAAGGCTCAAGATAGGGGGTACCCTTCATTTTGACAATCTTCCCCTTGTATGGAAATTTATAGCACTGATGATTAGTGGAGGGCCCTCCCGGGGTCTGGTCTATCCAAGGCCTTCCCAAAACGGCGTTGTATATGGGCTTGACATCAAGGATGTAGGATTCAAAGATCAAGGCCATTGGGCCAATTTCCAGGTTCCCATTTGAGACCATCATGGAAGTAGACTCAATCTTCTCTGGGTCGATCCCTACTTTCTTGGGGGTCTTGAGCGGACAGACATTGATTGATGCCCCAGTATCCAACAGGATGGAGTCCAATGAGTGAATACTGAGTGTTGGGGTCAAGCAAGAGGGAAGGGATTGGCATTCAGGGGGAGCTAAACTCTTATCTGTGAAGGACATGGTAGGTGTCTGGGTGACTGAGAGAATGGCATTGGTGACCCCCCTGATAGGAAGATCTTCATTGAGTGTAATGCGCTGGAGGAACTTGAACAATGTCTCCCTTTGTGTAGGAGATCTCCTAATCAACTCTAGGACTGGCATCTTGGTGGGAGTTCTTCCTAGATGTTGTAGGATGTCATATCTGGATTGAATAATCCTTTTAGACAAATCTGAATCCTCTTGAGAGTCCAAGGGTTGACTTGTTGGGGGAATGATGCGATTTCTCAGTGTAATACCGATTGGACTGGGGTCCACTGCCTGATCTGACTTTAGTGGTTGAACTGGTGGTGAATTTATTAGGCAGAATTGGGTTACCGGACCTGGCTTTGGTGTTGGACACAAGATGGATGGAGGAGGTTCTCTGATTGAAATTGAAGGAACTTGGACCAGAGTAACTGGGTTGATGGCTGTTGGTTGTTTCCTGGGTCGTATCAAGACCAAAGGTTTGTCTTGGATGATAGTGGAGACTCCTTGCAACGGCTCTCTAGGTTTGGTCGTCCTAGTAGGGCACTCACGCCATATCCCAACCTCTTCATACTCCCAATGCTGTCCTCTGTGATCGACATTTGGTTCCAAATTTTTGACAAGGGTGCTCACCCTTTCTAGAGAGCTAGATGGATCTTGGGCCATCTGATAAGAGGGCGGAGGGCCCTTGACTTCCAAGGTTTCAGCAGCCTCTTTCATGTGCCCCAAATTGATCTTGGCACTGGAGAAAGGGGGAACTGCTGAATATGGTTTCTGATTGGATTGGTTGTCTGATCTAGACATAGGACTGGGTGACCTAAAGGGCTGCCCCAAGGCACTCACATGTTCATTGATTGTCACTCCCTCTATTGGTGGAATCCTCTTACTTCTGTTCTGATTTTCAAAAAAGGATGGCAAAGTGGAACTCCAGATCTGAGATTGAACTACCCGAGCTCGATTATAAAGTTGTGCGAATGTGTGAAATTCGCTCAGCATGAGAATAGACCGAAGCTGCGGGGTAGCGTTATTGACCAATATGGTGATAGCTTGAGATTCGGGGATTTCCACTTCCGCCCTAGAGGCCATTGCCCTCCACCTGTTGGCAAAATACGTGAACTCCTCTTCAGGCTTCATCTTCTCCATCACAAGATCAAACAAGGTGGGAGGCATAGTTGTCATATAACTAAACTGAGTGATGAATTTTTCGGAGACCATATCAAAATTGATTAGGTCTGTGGCGGGCAAGGAAGAAAACCATCTTAAGGCCTCACCTTCTAAAGATTTTTGGAACAGATGGACAAGGAGGACTCTGTCGTAGAGCCATTGATGGGAATCCATAAGGAAACTTGACAGGTGATCATGAGGGTCAGAGGTGCCATCATATTTCCTGTACTTGGGGGCTTTGAATCCTGGCGGAAAGTAGGCCGGAGGGAGCTTACAATAGTCCGAGAGAGAGTGGGGTTGTTTTAGGGTAAATTTCTCGGCCATGAACTTACGCACACAGGTTTCAACCTCACTTTTGTAAATGAATTCTTTCTGCTCAGGAGGAGGTATAGTTGGAGAGACTGGAATTGGCATGACGGGTGGAGCAACTGGGGTAAGAGTTGGCTGATTGATGCGAGTCTGAGCTCTGTTGGGAGATCCTTGGAGGTCAGTTCCCCGAGGAGTGGTATCTTGAGTTTTGCCACCAGAGGCCAACCGGATGAGTTGATCAGGGGTGTACCGTGATAATACGGCAGTAAGTTCCGGATCCTCACTTGGGTTTCGGAGGGTTCTGTTGGACATTATAAGGTCACTTTCTGAAGAAGAAAATTCATCCAAGTATCTTGCCTTAAGTTCCTTTCTAGGTGTTTGGAACATGCCCACAAATTTTGGTTGTGGATCCTCTTCAATCTCAACCAGAGGGTTGTGTATGACATTGTTACCAAACTCATACATGTCATCATACACAGTGTTAACATACATTTGGTTCATTATGAAATACAAATCCTGAGAGATTTTATATTTCACTTGGAAGGTTAACTGTGTATTATGAGTGTTGGTTTCTAACAAAGCAAGTTCAAACCCTTGACGACCCTGGGATTTTTCTTTCAAAACATGTTCCACCAAGATTCAATTAAGTGTCTTTAAATTTGAAACAGTCCACTAATTCCTCACATAAACCCAAGGTTCCTACAGGGTGGTTTCAGGTACAACCTGCTCGGCGGCCAAGTGGGAATCCCTGGCTCGCGGAGACTGACGGAGGTTCCCAACAGAATAAGACTAGTCGCACCCCAAAAAAGCCCAGAAAGTTAACAAGCAGCAGGTCATAACAAATCAACAGAACATGGAGCAGAACAGCGTACAGCAACAACAAGCAGAAAAGGACGAAGAACCGACTAGGAGTCGACGGCCAGGGGCTGGCCGTCCAAGAGGTCGGACGGCCAGGTGCTGGCCGTCCAAGGGGAAGTCGACGACCAGGGACTGGCCGTCCAATGGGTCGGACGGCCGGCCATTGGCCGTCTGGCCGTCCAGTTCGAAGTCGACGGCCAGGGACTGGCCGTCCAATAGGTCGGACGGCCAGCCGCTGGCCGTCCACTGGGGTGTCGACGGGGCGGTCGACGGCCAGGCCCTGGCCGTCCAAGGGATCGGACGGCTAGGTGCTGGCCGTCCAAGGGATCGGACGGCTAGGTGCTGGCCGTCCAAAGGGATGTCAGAGGTCGACGGCCAGCTGCTGGCCGTCCAGTGGGTCGGACGGCCAGGTGCTGGCCGTCCAGTGGGAGGTCGACGGCCAGCTGCTGGCCGTCCAGGGGGTCTGACGGCCAGGAACTGGCCGTCCAGAGGGGCTGACGGCCAGGGGCTGGCCGTCCAGGGGTCAATGGCCGTCGGGATCCTTACCTTCTTTTCTTTTTCGCTGCAACGCGTGCAGTAGGCTATAGGCGTCCCATCGTGATCGCCAAAGGGCTGTAGGCGCCCGGAACGTCCCCCGCCGCGGCTGCGGGCTTCGGGCGAGGGTTCCTCTCCGTTCGTCTTAGCACTGTGGCGATTTAAAGGGGGTTAGAAATAAAGGATGTGATCGCCAGGAGCATTACCTCTCAGTCCCTGTGCTCCGCAGGATGGTGAGGATGTGATCTCGTTCTGTGGGAGCGGGAGATGCTGGTTCCTCCTTCTCTTCCTCCGGCCGGCCAGAAGAGGAGAGCTCGGTAGTGCACGCGCAGAATCTGGTAAGAGCCCCTGAAAAGAAAAGACAGACAAAGAAAAGACAATAGCCCAATTAGAATTGTGACATGTAGGATCCGTTCATGCAAACATAAAAATTAACTAAAATTAGAGGGAGACGCACCAGATGGGTATTTGGGAGGGAAGGTGACCATATGTTATGGCCACCCACCTCCCGATTTTTGTTTGGAACCTCTGGGGGTAAATAGGGATTGCTAAGTCATTCTAGGATGTATGCATGCAGATAAGTGCTCGTGTGTGAAGAGTGAAATGATGTGTTGAAGGTAAAAGAGAGTAAAAAGGGAGGATGTTACGGCATGGATGGAAATTGGAAATGCAATGAAGTGAAAAAGGTGAAAAGTAAAAGAGGGTTAGGAAGACAAGCCCATTTGGAGTGACGTTCCTCCTGAAACAGCCTTCTGACTCTTTGCCCGCTCGACTCCCCAAAGCCGACCTGCTCCGAGGAAGAAACTCCTTCTTAATCTCCTTCCAACCCCTCCAACGCAACCCCCTTGCTCGAGGGAACCTGGGGGGTTTAAATAGATGAAGGAAAAAAGGGGAGAAAACAGGAGTCTAAATCCCCGTAAATCACCCTTCAACCAATAGGGAGTGGTCAAGGGTTGGAGGTAGTGGTCGCGGCAGTCGCCGGAGTGGGGAGTGGTCGGAGTAGGGAGTGGTCGGAGTAGTGGGGAACGAGGGCGGAGAGTGGAGGAGATCGTGGGGAAGACGGAGTCAAGGGGGTGGTTAAGGAGTGGACGGCCAGGTGACATGCCTTCCATTCTTGTGGTGGAAGGCGGCCCGGCTGGCCTTCGAAGGGGGTGGAAGGCGAGGGGTGGCCTTCGAAGGAGGTGGAAGGCAAGGGGGTTGGCCTTCCACGAAAAGGTGGTAAAAAGTGAAAAAGGTGGCTAAAACGGTGGAAGGCGAGGTAGCTGGCCTTCGAAGGGGGTAGAAGGCGAGGGGTGGCCTTCGAAGGGGTTGGAAGGCGGACTGGCTGGCCTTCCACGAAAAGGTGAAAAGGGGGGCCAAAAGGGTGGAAGGCAAGGTGGCTGGCCTTCGAAGGTGGTGGAAGGCGGGGGGTGGCCTTCGAAGGCGGTGGAAGGCAAGGGGTGGCCTTCGAAGGGGGTGGAAGGCGGACTGGCTGGCCTTCCACGAAAAAGGTTGCTAGAGTCGAGATTTGGTTAATGGGCCTAGCTGATAGTGGGCTGAGATGGCTGAAATGAGGGGATTTTGGTGATGAAGGGCTAATGATGGATTGGGTTCATGACCAAAAGGGTGGTCCAAAATCGGTGTCTACAGATATTATCTCTCTGATAAGGTGGAAGCGCCTCAGAATATGCTTCGATTTCTGATGAGACCGTGGCTCTTTCGCTTGCGCAATCGCTCCATTGTTGTCGCACAACAGTGGAACAAGCTCAGAGATGCTGGGAACTACGTCGAGGTCGGTGATGAATTTCTTCAACCACACTGCTTCCTTAGCGGCTTAAGCTGCAGCGATGTACTCAGCTTCAGTCGTCCAATCTGCAGTGGTTACTTGCTTGGAACTCTTCCAGCACACTGCCCCGCCGTTCAATGTGAACACGAATCCAGATGTTGACTTGCTATCATTTGGATCTGACTGGAAACTCGAGTCAATAAAGCCTCGCAGTTTCAAGTCACCTCCTCCATAGACAAGAAACATATCCTTAGTTCTTCTCAAGTACTTAAGGATACATTTTACTGCCTTCCACTGCTCTTCGCTTGGATCAGCCTGAAATCTGCTCGTAACACTTAGAGCAAATGCAACATCAGGCCGTGTACATAGGATGGCATACATGATAGATCCTATGGCAGAGGCATAGGGTATTCTATCCATGAATGCCCTCCCATTAGGAGTCTTAGGAGACTGCTCCTTTGAGAGATTAATTCCATGTCTCATCGGTATGAGACCTCCCTTGGAATTTTCAATGCCAAACCTTTTGACTATGGTATCTATGTACAAGGATTGGGTCATTCCAAGCATCCTCTTTGATCTATCTCTATAGATCCGTATTCCCAATACGTAGGATGCTTCTCCCAAATCCTTCATGGAGAAGTTTTTCGACAGCCAGACCTTTACTGATGACATCATAGCTACATCATTCCCAATGAGTAGTATGTCATCTACGTAAAGAACTAGAAAAGTGACTGCACTCCCACTGGTCTTCTTGTACACACAAGGCTCATCTTCATTCTTAATGAAGTCATAAGACTTGACAACCTCGTCAAATCTTATGTTCCAGCTCCGGGAAGCCTGCTTCAGTCCATAAATGGACCTCTGAAGCTTGCACACTTTATCTGGAGATTCTTTGGATGTGAAACCTTCTGGTTGTATCATATACACTTCTTCCTCAAGGTTACCATTGAGAAAGACAGTCTTCACATCCATCTGCCAGATTTCGTAATCAAAATGTGCAGCAATGGCGAGCAGAACTCTGATCGACTTTATCATGGCAACTGGTGAGAAAGTCTCGTCATAGTCAATTCCTTGCCTTTGACGATATCCCTTTGCCACCAACCTTGCCTTATAAGTGTCGATCCGTCCATCAGCACCGATCTTTCTCTTAAAGATCCACTTGCATCCGATGGGTACAATACCCTCGGGCAAGTTCCAAACTTGGTTGGTGTACATGGACTGGAATTCTGAGTTCATGGCTTCTTGCCATTTCCTGGCTTCTGGGCCTTCTATGGCCTCCTGGTAGGTTTTAGGATCATCATCCTCATTATATTGTACCTTAGACTCACCTTCAGCGATATGTCCCACATATCGTTCGGGTAGTCTAGGTACTCTACCAGATCTACGAGGCTCATCTGTGTGTACCTGAACAGATTCAGGAACTGATATCTCATCTGATGATAATGCAGCTGTTTGGGGATCTGGAACATCTTCCAGTACTATTTCACTCCCACTGTTCTCCTGGATGAGGTATTCCTCTTCCAGGAAGACAGCTTTCCTGGCGACAAACACCTTTTGTTCATCAGGATGGTAAAAATAGTATCCAAAGGTTTCCTTTGGATATCCCACAAACCTACATTTATCAGTTCGTGATTCCAGCTTATCTGGATCATGCCTCTTTACATGAGCAGAACAACCCCAGACTTTAACATGTTTAAATTATGGTTTCCTGCCTTTCCATATCTCATATAGAGTAGAGGCCACAGACTTACTAGGTACTCTATTCAATAGGTATGCTTGTAACGACCCGCCACCCTATGATCGGAGACCCAATCACTAAATGGGCGTCGAATCATTAACCAACGGTCTCACACCCGGATCTTATACATACATCTGGAGGAGTAAGCATTAAACAAGATTAAATATAACATTTCACACGGACTATAAGGAAGTACAGTATGCAGGAAGTAAAGTAATAATGTCCGTCCACAGTCCAACAATAATTACATGGTCCAACAATTAAAGAAGTACAGGCAGAAGTAAAGTACAACAACATCGGGGCATACCCCGGAAATTGAGATAGCTGCTGGTCCGTACACCAAGGAGAACACCACGCGCCGCCACTCGCCACGAGGTCCACACCTGAAAACTGCAGGGAGTGAGCCACACCAGAACTGGGCTCAGTAGGGATCATCCGATCCCTTGCCTCCCACACACACACCCACAAGTGCAATTACACAGGTACATAGGAACAAGATAAGTAAAGCTGTAACACAGTTCTCCTAAATTCTCGATATAAATCACATGCATTTGGAATATAACACGCATATCTCAGAAATAATTCTAGCAAGGAACCTTCAAGCAAGGAACCTACAACTCGCGTCTCGGCAAAACGCGTCAACCACGTCTCCGAAAGTGGGAAACACCGACCCGCTGAGACCAAACAGTAACCCCTCGGATAGCACGCTGGCCACCTCGGCGGCTACTCTTTCCCCCAGCAAACACCGACCCGCTAAGACCAAACAGTAACCCCTCGGATAGCACGCTGGCTACTCCGGCCCAACTGGCTCAAGTGGTTACTCCTTCCCCCAGCACGAGTGACACTCCAAAGGTACCACTCTGACACCGGTACAAGCTAGCTAACCCCGGGGTTCACCAAGTGACCCTCTCTACTAGGCGTCACCCCGCCACTGCTCCCGTCAGCGCTGTGTCCCTCCGCACCGACACAGGGTGTAGAACGCTACAACTGTCACTCTAGGTCCACCGAAACAGAAAACACGGCACGGTGCGATCCGGTCAGGGAAGAAGTCCACGGTCGCACGACACACAACGCAGTGCCATCCGGTCACGAAGAGTTCATCTCATCGAGTATACTAACTGTATGCATTAACCGACTATCTAGCAGTGTAAACACATTTTACTGGCATGGATTAGTGTAGTTCTGTCTTGAATCGCGTCCCCCAAGGCCAACGCCATTCAAGCACCCTAAACTGGTTCATGAAAATACCGGCCTCAGAATCTGGCCTAAAAGGCGTCGACACCAGTGGTCGCCTTTTAAAAGGCGTCAACATCTTCAGACGACGTTCACACCGAAAATCCAGGAATTACAGAAAACATTAATCGAGGGATTTCTGCCTTAAAAGGCGTCATGGTGGCTCGACGCTATTCCAAAACGCGTCGCCCGCCCATGACGTCTTTTAGTCCCAGAATCCTCGAACTGAGTCCCTCAGTCGGGGTGATTTCCTGCCTAAATGGCGTCATGATGGCCCGACGTCCTTCTGAAAGGCGTCGTCCATACATGACGTCATTTAGCGCCAGAGTCCCTGACTCTTGAAACCTCGAACAGGGGGATTTCTTTCTAAAAGGCGTCGTACTGACCGTACGTCCTTCTAAAAGGCGTCGACCAGGCATGACGCCGTTTAGCGCCAGAAACCTGGTTCCCTCGTTCGATCCGAGGGTTCCTCCCTTAACCCCGAATACCCCGAAAAAGCCCCAAAACAGAAGCGGAGGAAAAGAGGTTCATCCACTACAAGTATGCTACAAATCCACATTCACGAGCACGGTCATACCCACAAGAACACCCCCTAAACATGCTCAATCTAACCGAAAACACGTCACATCATGCCTAGGAAAACACGAGCAACACATGCAACGTTCGTCCCCCTACCGGTTACTTGAACTCCTCCTGGCTCCGTGTCGCCGAACCGCCGCACCGCAGACCGCCGCCGGTACCCCCGAGAACGTCGCCACTCCGCCGGGATGTCGGCCGCCGTCCGGAGAATGGAACGCCGCGAAGGAAGTGGTGGTGGCAGAGGTGAGAGGTAGGGAGGCGTTGGAGTGGTGGAAGAGGAAGAAGAGGAAGGGAAAGGGGAAGAGTGGGATCGGAGGAGGCGGAGAGGGAGAGGAGAGAGAGTGAAAGGGTGAGAATGAGGGAAAGAAAGGAGGGCTCGCGGGGTCAATCAGAAACTGCCTAAAACGCGTCGAGCGAGAGAGACGCCTATCAAATGACTGGACGGGCCGTACTGACAGCTCTCTGAAATGCGTCGACCACCACGGACGCCGTTCAGCTGACATGTCAGGTACCGTACTCTGACACCGCAGGGTGGCAGTCTGAATCGCGTCGTCCATCATGGACGCCGTTCAGACGACGAGACAAGGGCCGTACTCTCGCGGCCCGAAACCCGCCTACGTGGCGCCCACGTGGCACAACAGCAACAGACGTAAATGGCGTCCACACAACCTGACGCCTTTTGAAAGGCGTCGAGCAGTGCTGACGTCATTCAGTCAGAAATCTCGAGACCCCTCACAGCCTAATCCAAGGGATCCGGCCCGAAACCGACCCGAACACTGAACCCGAAACCTCAGTCCTTACAATGCTGCTGACTCTAGAGCATACCCCCAGAGGGACACTGGTAATCCCGAAAAGCTCATCATGGATCGCACCATGTCCAACAAAGTGCGATTCCTCCTTTCAGATACACCATTCACCTGTGGTGTAAATGGAGGGGTTAGCTGAGAAAGGATACCATTATCCTTTAAGAATTGTGTGACATTAGTACTCAAGTATTCTCCTCCTCGATCTGATCGAAGAGCTTTAATACTCTTTCCTAACTGTTTCTCCACCTCATTCTTGAACTCCTTAAACTTCTCAAATGCTTCCGACTTATACTTCATTAAGTACACATAGCCGAATCTTGAGAAGTCATCGGTGAACGTAATGAAGTAAGAAAAGCCACCTTTGGCTTGGGTAGACATTGGACCACATACATCTGAATGTATTAGTTCCAGAATGTCCTTGGCACGTTCTCCATGTCCACTAAATGGAAATTTTGCCATCTTTCCCATAAGGCAGGATTCACATGTTGCAAACGATTCATAATCGAATGCTGTTAAATAACCATGCTTGTGCAACTTTTGCAACCTGCTTTTGCCAATGTGCCCAAGTCTACAATGCCACATGTAGGCCTGGTTCACACAATTCTTGCTCTTCTTAAGAGCATTATCAATTTGAAGATTGTAATAAGAAACATCTAATAGATATAGACCGTTGACTAAAGATGCCGAAGCTATTGATTTAATACCATAATAAATCGAACAACTTCTATACTCAATCGTCAACCTATATCCTATCTGTTGGGTTTTCTCGGTTTCTCCGGATCGCTCACGCAGCGGAAAATAAAATTTTTACAGCGATCCGTTTCCCGTTTCGAAGAACTAAAATACGATAATCAGATTATCGAAGTTCTCACCGTGTGCGGATTCGAATCCGCAGCCGTTCGGTTCCGTCGGTGCGACACCGCAAGCCGCGCAAGCGCCCGGCCTCTAGCGAAGTCCACGCGATCCTCCCCGCGACGGATGTCCTCGAGTTCGTCGTTCTTCGCAGCACACGAAGCCTCCGCCGGTCGCCGCAACGATCGCCGCAGTGCGCGGACGATTTCCCGTCGAACGGGATTTGGAGAAGCGGCGGGACAGATCTGGATCTGCCTGGACTCCAGAGGAAGACAGAAAACGAGGAGGGGCGGCTAGGGTTAGCAGCAGCTTGGCCTGCTCAGCCCGTTCGCTATGTTTTATACTAACCGCGCGGTTTTTCACAAAAACCCCCGGTTTGTATAAAACCCACTTATTTATCCATCGCCTTGAGAATCATGTTCGTGTGACCCTCTAGGCCCAAGTACCAGTCCAGTTAATGGCCCAACAAGCCCAGTGACTCCTCACTGGCTTTATTAATTAATTAATAACCCTTTATTAATCAATTAATCAATCGAATTGATGTCACACATCGAATTCATGTCACACATCGAATTCGACCGGGCCTCCGATCACGTTGGGTGCCAAGCAACACCGCGTGAACCCGGAAGGTATTTGGGGTTAAGTAACCCACTCTTGGAACCTTTCCGCCGACAGTTACCGCGTGGATATAATCCTTCATTCGTACAATGCTCTCGAGTCAACTCAGGGTATGGCGAGCTGTCAAACCCTAACCGGTCGACTCACTTGAATTGGATGCCGCTGATGAATATCGGAAAACTCCTTTCCCGATATTATCGTCCGCCCTGGCCAGGGACTTTCGCGCATCCTTCCTAGAGCATTCTCTCTCTAAGTACCGAGAGCGAATGATTCCTTATTGACACACAATTCCCTTCGACGGTATTCCGCTGCACCCAATCCTTGGCGTATTAGAATCCCGTGGCTAGAGATTCGTAGACCAAGGTCAAAGTACAGAAGTCCACCGCCAAGGTGTCCTTGATGTCTCAGGTCCGAGGACCATCCACGCAACTGCGACAATAGAATCAAGCTGGTTGACAGTGAGGTACAATACCATCCAGCGATTCAGTCGGATCAGTTCAGTGAACTCATTCTCCAATGAGCACCTACAGATTCGCCTTAGTGTCTCCACACAAGTGACTTATGAGACCAGTCACCCTCATCATATGAGCAGGAGTAATCTGTACTAGTCTAACCGGATATCCGATGTCCTTCTCGGATATCCTTCGACTAGGAACGATTAAGAATATGTGTGTTTAAGTGATCAGTCTCATTAGTATGATCTCATCATAATCTGATCACCATAGCACATATTCACGGACTTCATTATGAAACGATAATTAAGGCGATTTACACATAATGAATGTTATGCCATTTTATTAATAATGAACGAGATTTACATTGTTAGATTGGCTTGTAGGCCACCTAAACTAACAATCTCCCACTTGGACTAAAGCCAATCACCTTTATACAATAAGCCCATAGACTCTAGGTGACGCTCAAACACAATTTGAGCCAACGGCTTTGTCAGTGGATCTGCTACATTGTCGACAGATGGAACTCTTTCCACTACTACATCTCCTCTGGATATGATCTCTCTGATAAGGTGAAAGCGCCTCAGAATATGCTTCGATTTCTGATGAGACCGTGGCTCTTTCGCTTGCGCAATAGTCCCATTGTTGTCGCACAACAACGGAACATGATCAAGGATATCAGGAACTATGTCAAGGTCGGTGATGAACATCTTCAACCACACTTTTTCCTTGAAAGCTTCAGCTGCAGCGATATGCTCAGCCTTAGTCGTCGAATCTGCAGTAGTTACTTGCTTGGAACTCTTCCAGCACACTGCCCCTCCGTTTAATGTAAACACGAATCCAGATGTTGACTTGCTATCATCTGGATCCGACTGGAAACTCGAGTCAGTAAAGCCTCGCAGTTTCAAGTCACCTCCTCCATAGACAAGAAACATATCCTTAGTTCTTCTCAAGTACTTAAGGATGCATTTCACTGCCTTCCAGTGCTCTTCGCCTGGATCAGCCTGAAATCTGCTCGTAACACTTAGAGCAAATGCAACGTCACGTCGTGTACATAGCATGGCATACATGATAGATCATATGGCAGAGGCATAGGGTATTATATCCATGAATGCCCTCTCATCAGGAGTCTTAGGAGACTGTTCTTTTGAGAGATTAATTCCATGTCTCATCGGTATGAAACCTCTCTTGGAATTTTCCATGCCAAACCTTTTGACTATGGTATCTATGTACAAGGATTGGGTCATTCCAAGCATCCTCTTTGATCTATCTCTATAGATCCGTATTCCCAATACGTAGGATGCTTCTCCCACATCCTTCATGGAGACGTTTTTCGACAGCCAGACCTTTACTGATGACATCATAGCTACATCATTCCCAATGAGTAGTATGTCATCTACGTAAAGAACTAGAAAAGTGACTGCACTCCCACTGGTTTTCTTGTACACACAAGGCTCATCTTCATTCTTAATGAAGTTATAAGACTTGACAGCCTCGTCAAATCTTATGTTCCAGCTCCGAGAAGCTTGCTTCAGTCCATAAATAGACTTCTGAAGCTTGCACACTTTATCTGGAGATTCTTTGGATGTGAAACCTTCTGGTTGTATCATATACACCTCCTCCTCAAGATTACCATTGAGGAAGGCAGTCTTCACATCCATCTGCCAGATTTCATAATCAAAATGTGCAGCAATGGCGAGCAGAACTCTGATCGACTTTATCATGGCAACTGGTGAGAAAGTCTCGTCATAGTCAATTCCTTGCCTTTGACGATATCCCTTTGCCACCAACCTTGCCTTATAAGTGTCGATCCGTCCATCAGCACCGATCTTTCTTTTAAAGATCCACTTGCAACCGATGGGTACAATACCCTCGGGCAAGTCCTCCAAGTTCCAAACTTGGTTGGTGTACATGGACTGGATTTCTGAGTTCATGGCTTCTAGCCATTTCCCGGCTTCTGGGCCTTCTATGGCCTCCTGGTAGGTTTTAGGATCGTCATCCTCATTATATTGTACCTTAGACTCACCTTCAGCGATATGTCCCACATATCATTCGGGTAGTCTAGGTACTCTACCAGATCTACGAGGCTCATCTGTGTGTACCTGAACAGATTCAGGAACTGATATCTCATCTGATGATAATGCAGCTGTTTGGGGATCTGGAACCTCTTCCAGTACTATTTTACTCCCACTGTCCTCTTGGAGAAGGTATTCCTCTTCCAGGAAGACAGCTTTCCTGGCGACAAACACCTTTTGTTCATCAGGATGGAAAAAATAGTATCCAAAGGTTTCCTTTGGATATCCCACAAACCTACATTTATCAGTTCGTGATTCCAGCTTGTCTGGATCATGCCTCTTTACATGAGCAGGACAACCCCAGACTTTAACATGTTTAAATTCTGGTTTCCTACCTTTCCATATCTCATATGGAGTAGAGGCCACAGACTTGCTGGGTACTCTGTTCAGTAGGTATGCTGCTGACTCTAGAGCATACCCCCAGAGGGACACTGGTAATCTTGAAAAGCTCATCATGGATCGCACCATATCCAACAAGGTACGATTCCTCCTTTCTGATACACCATTCATCTGTGGTGTATATGGAGGGGTTAGCTGAGAAAGGATACCATTATCCTTTAAGAATTGTGTGAAATTAGTACTCAAGTATTCTCCTCCTCGATCTGATCGAAGAGCTTTAATACTCTTTCCTAACTGCTTCTCTACTTCATTCTTGAACTCCTTGAACTTCTCAAACGCTTCCGACTTGTACTTCATTAAGTACACATAGCCGAATCTTGAGAAGTCATCGGTGAACGTGATGAAGTAAGAAAAGCCACCTTTGGCTTGGGTAGACATGGGACCACATACATCCGAATGTATCAGTTCCAGAATGTCCTTGGCACGTTCTCCATGTCCACTAAATGGAGATTTTGCCATCTTTCCCATAAGGCAGGATTCACATGTTGCAAACGATTCATAATCGAATGCTGTTAAGTAACCATGCTTGTGCAACTTTTGCAACCTGCTTTCGCCAATGTGCCCAAGTCTACAATGCCATATGTAGGCCTGGTTCACACAATTCTTGCTCTTCTTAAGAGCATTATCAATCTGAAGATTGTAATGAGAAACATCTAATAGATATAGACCGTTGACTAAAGATGCCGAAGCTATTGATTTATTACCATAATAAATCGAACAACTTCTATTCTCAATTGTCAACTTATATCCTATCTTGTCCAAACAAGATATTGATATGATGTTCTTTATTATGCTAGGAACATAATAACAATCTTCCAATAGTAAGGTGTCTCCCGATGGAAGCCTGAGGTTTGCTGTCCCAACAGCAATCGCCGCAACTTTTGCGCCGTTTCCTAGCCTCAATTCCACCTCACCTTGTCTCAGCTTGCGCTTACTTGTCAGCAACTGCACATCATGGCAGATATGAGAAGCACATCCGGTATCCAATACCCAAGATGTGGAATCTCTAACTGACAAGTTGATATCTATCATATAGATATCTGAAGCTTCACACAGCTTCACTCTTCCATGAGCTTTATCATCAAGGAACTCCTTGCAGTTCCTCTTCCAGTGACCATACTGCTTATAGTAGAAGCAGTCACCCTTCACTACTCTTTTACCTTTGTCCTTCGATCCTTTATCGTTAGCTGCCATCTCTGCTTCAGGGGCATCTAATGCCGATTCAGCAAGAGGATCAGCTCTAGGGACAAAGTTATTGCGTTCAGATCTGAAGACATTCTTCAGGCTTCTGAACCAATCAGAGTAGATCAAGTAAGTCAAAATGGCATCAAGTATGCCACGGAGTGGGTTATTCGACGACATAGTTCCTACAGGAGATAAGTAAAATCTATTTAGCAGATGTTCAATTATTAAAGTTTAAAACAAGACAAGGTCTTTTGTTCAAGTTTAACTCCCACTAATTTTCGACGGACTGTATAACCCTCAGTTATACAGAACGGGAGACGTCGACAGTCTCCTAGTGGGGATCAGAATCTCAATGACTTGCACTACAGCCTTGTGGATAGCACAACAAACTGTAATACAATCAGAGAGCACCCAACTCATGGGACTTGCAACTCCTTGCAATATCTGATCATAGCTTCGGTCCCCAGAAATTTAATGGCCTTGTGGATAGCACAACAAACCACTAATTCTGGTCTAAGCTAACCATCATTACGTGACGAGCATAGATTTGCATGCAGCCCTTGTGGATAGCACAACAAAACTACATGGTTCCTCTACCCCGATCTATAGGCATCTAATGCCATAGCCACAGTCTCTCCTCCCAATTAAGCAGGCCTTGTGGATAGCACAACAAACCTGCCTAAAGTGATTCGAATCCTATGACTATAACGATGGTGGACCACGCGGTAAGTTCTCAACTACTCGCGTTACGGCTTAGAGTTTATCTGAGGGTATTTGGATAACTTTTATCTTTGTCTCTTCTAGGTGATAGTATATAAATATATCGTATATATTTACTAAATACTATAACCTGCTTTGATTCATAATCAAAAGAAAAACAATGCATCACATACATGTCTTTAGTGTGGTCATGGATAGCACAGTGGGTTTGACTGGAGCCAACAGTCAAACGCACACACAATCTAAGTATAACAATTACATTAGATACCCTGCAATCACATAGGCAAGAGATCTCCATCTTTTCGCCTTCCTGGTTGCAGCTATGGATCGTCCTCGCTCCTTCCTCGGTTGCCTCGATCATATTACATTAATTCTAGAATTAACAAGTAAATTGAAGAAGGCCTTATGGCGAGTACAAGAGAGAGAGGGAGGTAGAAATACATCGGAGTATGAGAGAGAGAGGTGCGCAGACCTCTATTTATTAACAATTAATAAACATCATACATCCACGATCCACACAAACCATTCATCACATGAATAATAAATTAAGTGCATATCCATGACCACGGTGTGTTTTAAACATCCACACATGATTCAGCGCATCACATGGCTAAAACAAATGAGTTTTCAAAATAAATAATTTTGGCTTTCAAAAAGCTGGGATCCAATCAAAATTGGCATTTGAATTTCGAAAACTCATTTATTATCTTAACATGCAATTAAATCAAAATTTAAAAGCATTAAACACACATCACATGCGCACACACTCCAAATTAATAATTCCAGATTATTCCATGCGAATTAGAACATTTCTAATAATCTAACACTTAGATTAAACCCCATTAATAATCTACCAATTAGACTATTAACAACTAATCTAACTCTTAGACTACTCCAACAAAATTAATCATTAACTTATCACATAAATTAATGATTAACTCTAATTTGTTATTAATTATCAATCTAACAATTAGACTAAAAGATTAATGTTAATCATTAATTTAACCCTTAAATTAATAACTAACAATAATAATTAAAGACTACTAATTTAACACTTAAATTAGTCATTTAAGTTAATTATTAATTTAACAATTAAATTAATAACTAACTCTAATATTAATTAACAATTATATGATTTAATAATAAATAATCTAACTTTTAGATTAAATATTATTAAACACTAATTTAACAATTAAATTAGTCAACTTAAGTTAATTATTAGTTTAACTATTAAACTAATAATTAACTTTATATCACAATTAATTGTTAATCAATGAATCTTTAATTAAGTTAATGATTCATAATCATTAATAAATGCCCAATTTAAAATAAATTGAGTACTAATTTAAAACTTCAAAACAATTTTAAAATTTTAAATTAAACTTCAATTTAATTTCTAATTTAAATGGGCAATCAAGTGCAGGGATTTAAAGGATAGAAATTAACAGGGCTTAGCCCAATAGAGCACCTGGCTCGAGCCAAGTGCGAGCCCTGGCTCGGCCAGGGGCTCGGACCTGGAGCGCCCTGGTCCGAGCCAGGGCGGGCCCGGTCAGGGGCCCAAGGGCCGGCCGGTTTGCCCAGCGAACCGGCTCGGGCCGGTCACCTTCAACCCCAGAACCCGACGCCCTTAAACCTGCAAACCCTAGTTGCAGCGGCGGCGGGGCTCGTGCAGCGGCGGCGCCGCCCGGCGGCAGGGCCCCCTCCGACGCCGGCCGGTGACACCCCTGTCGCCGTCGGGCTCTCCGGCGCCGGCATGCCCTCCGGTGAGCTCCTCAAAGAGCTGCAGATCAAGTCCTATAAATACCAAAAAAATTGGTTTTTACATCTTGAGGAAGGGGGAAAAATCCCGGCTGCCTCCATTGGCCTCTCTGATGCCTGCCAAGAACCAAGGGAAGACCGGAGACATTCCCCGACAGATCTACATCTGGGTTTGTCTATCCCAACGTTTGGGATGCCGGAATAAAGCCACTGCAAGCCCCAATCTTCATCGCATGAAGAACCCCGGAAAAACACACCAAAATAATCTCGAAAAATCACGGAAAAATAATCAAATTATTTGTGTTCATCTCATGAACACTAATCCGTCATTTTAATCGGATTAAACGCATGGAATAACTCAAGAAAAATCAATTTCGGAAACCGAAACGGGACGAGAAACAGTGGAACCTGGCTCTGATACTACTGTTGGGTTTTCTCGGTTTCTCCGGATCGCTCACGCAGCGGAAAATAAAATTTTTACAGCGATCCGTTTCCCGTTTCGAAGAACTAAAATACGATAATCAGATTATCGAAGTTCTCACCGTGTGCGGATTCGAATCCGCAGCCGTTCGGTTCCGTCGGTGTGACACCGCAAGCCGCGCAAGCGCCCGGCCTCTAGCGAAGTCCACGCGATCCTCCCCGCGACGGATGTCCTCGAGTTCGTCGTTCTTCGCAGCACACGAAGCCTCCGCCGGTCGCCGCAACGATCGCCGCAGTGCGCGGACGATTTCCCGTCGAACGGGATTTGGAGAAGCGGCGGGGCAGATCTGGATCTGCCTGGACTCCAGAGGAAGACAGAAAACGAGGAGGGGCGGCTAGGGTTAGCAGCAGCTTGGCCTGCTCAGCCCGTTCGCTATGTTTTATACTAACCGCGCGGTTTTTCACAAAAACCCCCGGTTTGTATAAAACCCACTTATTTATCCATCGCCTTGAGAATCATGTGCGTGTGACCCTCTAGGCCCAAGTACTAGTCCAGTTAATGGCCCAACAAGCCCAGTGACTCCTCACTGGCTTTATTAATTAATTAATAACCCTTTATTAATCAATTAATCAATCGAATTGATGTCACACATCGAATTCATGTCACACATCGAATTCGACCGGGCCTCCGATCACGTTGGGTGCCAAGCAACACCGCGTGAACCCGGAAGGTATTTGGGGTTAAGTAACCCACTCTTGGAACCTTTCCGCCGACAGTTACCGCGTGGATATAATCCTTCATTCGTACAATGCTCTCGAGTCAACTCAGGGTATGGCGAGCTGTCAAACCCTAACCGGTCGACTCACTTGAATTGGATGCCGCTGATGAATATCGGAAAACTCCTTTCCCGATATTATCGTCCGCCCTGGCCAGGGACTTTCGCGCATCCTTCCTAGAGCATTCTCTCTCTAAGTACCGAGAGCGAATGATTCCTTATTGACACACAATTCCCTTCGACGGTATTCCGCTGCACCCAATCCTTGGCGTATTAGAATCCCGTGGCTAGAGATTCGTAGACCAAGGTCAAAGTACAGAAGTCCACCGCCAAGGTGTCCTTGATGTCTCAGGTCCGAGGACCATCCACGCAACTGCGACAATAGAATCAAGCAGGTTGACAGTGAGGTACAATACCATCCAGCGATTCAGTCGGATCAGTTCAGTGAACTCATTCTCCAATGAGCACCTACAGATTCGCCTTAGTGTCTCCACACAAGTGACTTATGAGACCAGTCACCCTCATCATATGAGCAGGAGTAATCTGTACTAGTCTAACCGGATATCCGATGTCCTTCTCGGATATCCTCCGACTAGGAACGATTAAGAATATGTGTGTTTAAGTGATCAGTCTCATTAGTATGATCTCATCATAATCTGATCACCATAGCACATATTCACGGACTTCATTATGAAACGATAATTAAGGCGATTTACACATAATGAATGTTATGCCATTTTATTAATAATGAACGAGATTTACATTGTTAGATTGGCTTGTAGGCCACCTAAACTAACACTATCTTGTCCAAACAAGATATTGATATGATGTTCTTTATTATGCTAAGAACATAACAACAATCTTCCAATAGTAAGGTGTCTCCCGATGGAAGTCTGAGGTTTGCTGTCCCAACTGCAATCGCCGCAACTTTTGCGCCGTTTTCTAGCCTCAATTCCACCTCACCTTGTCTCAGCTTGCGCTTGCTTGTCAGCATCTGCACATCATGGCAGATATGAGAAGCACATCCGGTATCTAATACCCAAGATGTGGAATCTCTAACTGATAAGTTGATATCTATCATATAGATATCTGAAGCGTCAGACAGCTTCACTCTCCCATGAGCTTTATCATCAAGGAACTCCTTGCAGTTCCTCTTCCAGTGATCATACTGCTTATAGTAGAAGCAGTCACCCTTCACTACTCCTTTGCATTTGTCCTTCGATCCTTTATCGTTAGCTATTATCCCTGCTTCAGGGGCATCTAATGCCGATTTAGCAGGAGGATCAGCTCCAGGGACAAAGTTATTGCGTTCAGATATGAAGACATTCTTCAGGCTTCTGAACCAATCTGAGTAGATCAGGTAAGTCAAAACGGCATCAAGTATGCCACGGAGTGAGTTATTCGACGACATAATTCCCTACAGGAGATAAGTAAAATCTATTTAGCAGATGTTCAATTATTTAAAGTTTAAAACAAGACATGGTCTTTTGTTCAAGTTTAACTCCCACTAATTTTCGACGGACTGTATAACTCTCAGTTATACAGAACGGGAGACGCCGACAGTCTCCTAGTGGGGATCAGAATCTCAATGACTTGCACTACAGCCTTGTGGATAGCACAACAAACTGTAATACAATCAGAGAGCACCCAACTCATGGGACTTGCAACTCCTTGCAATATCTGATCATAGCTTCGGTCCCCAGAGATTTAATGGCCTTGTGGATAGCACAACAAACCATTAATCCTGGTCTAAGCTAACCATCATTACGCGACGAGCATAGATTTTCATGCAGCCCTTATGGATAGCACAACAAAGCTGCATGGTTCCTCTACCCCGATCTATAGGCATCTAATGCCATAGCCACAGTTTCTCCTCCCAATTAAGCAGGCCTTGTGGATAGCACAACAAACCTGCCTAAAGTGATTCGAATCCTATGACTATAACGATGGTGGACCACGCGGTAAGTTCTTAACTACTCACGTTACGGCTTAGAGTTTATCTGAGGGTATTTGGATAACTTTTATCTTGGTCTCTCCTAGGTGATAGTATATAAATATATCGTATATATTTACTAAATACTATAACCTTCTTTGATTCATAATAAAAAAAACAACAATGCATCTCATACATGTCATTAGTGTGGTCATGGATAGCACAGTGGGTTTGACTGGAGCCAACAGTCAAACGCACACACAATCTAATTATAACAATTACATTAGATACCCTGCAATCACATAAGCAAGAGATCTCCATCTGTACGCCTTCCTAGTTGCAGTTTTGGATCGTCCTCGCTCCTTCCTCGGTTGCCTCGATCATATTACATTAATTCTAGAATTAACAGGTAAATTGAAGAAGGCCTTATGGCGAGTACAAGAGAGAGAGGGAGGTAGAAATACATCGGAGTATGAGAGAGAGAGGTGCGCAGACCTCTATTTATTAACAATTAATAAACATCATACATCCACGATCCACACAAACCATTCATCTCATGAATAATAAATTAAGTGCATATCCATGACCACGGTGTGTTTTAAACATCCACACATGATTCAGCGCATCATATGGCTAAAACAAATGAGTTTTCAAAATAGATAAGTTTTGGCTTTCATAAAACTGGGATCCAATCAAAATTGGCATTTGAATTTCGAAAAACTCATTTATTATCTTAACATGCAATTAAATCAAATTTAAAAGCAATAAACACACATCACATGCGCACACACTCCGAATTAATAATTCCAGATTATTGCATGCAAATTAGAACATTTCTAATAATCTAACACTTAGATTAAACCCCATTCATAGTCTAACAATTAGACTATTAAAAACTAATCTAACTCTTAGATTAATTCAACAAAGTTAATTAACAATTTAACACTTAAACTATTAATTAACTCTAATTATTAATTAACCACTAATCTAACTTTTAGATTAGTTAATTAATGTCAATTAGTAATTTAACATTTAAATTAATAATTAACACTAATTAATTAATAACTATAATCTAACAATTAGATTAAAAGATTAATGTTAATCATCAATTTAACCCTTAAATTAATAACTAACATTTAATGATTAAAGACTACTAATTTAACACTTAAATTAGTCATCTAAGTTAATTATTAATTTAACTCTTAAATTAACAATTAACATAGATGTTAATTAACAATTAGTTGAAATAATAATTAATAATCTAACTGTTAGATTAATAATTATTAATAACTAATTTAACCCTTAAATTAGTTTAATTAATATTAATTATTAGTTTAACGATTAAACTTTTAATTAACATAAATAAACTAACAACTAAAAGTTAATCCTTAATGATTCAATAATCATTATGCCCTGATTAAATAAAATTGAAAAAATAATTTTAGTTTCAAAACATCTTTTGAATTTCAAAATTAAATTTCAATTAATAATCAATTGGGCAATATGGGGTTTAAATAGGGGTTAGGTAAGAAAATCAGAAAATGGCCCAGCCATTTATGTTCATTTGGCATCTGGTTCGAACTTGGGTTCGAGCCCAGGCTCGCCCAGGGTCCGAGCCAGGTCCAACCTGGCTCGGCCAGAGCCATCCTGGCTCACAAGGGGGGGGGGGGGGGGGGGGGGGGGGCGGTTTGGGCGCCTTGGTGGGCCGGTCCAACCGGTTGGACCGGCGCTGAACCGCCCGTCTTCCCCAAACCCGACGGCCTCCCTTTGGAAACCCTAACCTGCGTTTGCAGGTTAGGTAGCGGCTATGGGGCGCCGCCGGCGGCCGGCCCGACACCGCCCGGACTCGCCGGCGACGTTCCCGGTGCCGGCTACGCACGCCGGCGCCGGCAGGGCCACCGGAGGCCCTCCAAATCGCTGCAGGCCATGCTTCAATCCCCTTTGTAAAATAGTTTACATGTACAAAAAAACGTGGGGAAGAAAAGAAGGGGGATCTCCATCTCCCTCTCCGGCGCCGACTGCAGGCCTGGTGGTGACCGGCGACATCTCCAAGATGATCTGGGATGCCGATCCACCTCCCCAACGATTGGGGTACCCGAACTAAGCCGCATGAACATCGTTCTTCTTCGTCTCACGAAGAACAGCGAAAACCCCAAAATAATTTCGAAAAAATTGCAAAAAAATAATCTAACTAACTGTGTTCATCGCATGAACACGGATCCAACAATTAATCGAAGTTACAGCATGGAATAACTCATGAAAAAATTAATTTCGGAGACCGAAATGGGACGAGAAACAGTGGAACCTAGCTCTGATACCACTGTTGGGTTTTCTCGGTTTCTCCGGATCGCTCACGCAGCGGAAAAATAAAAATATTACAGCGATCCGTTTCCCGTTTCGGAGAACGTAAATACAAGATAATCAGATTATCTGTTCTCACCGTGTGAGGATTCGAATCCGCAACCGTTCGGTTCCGTCGGTGTGACACCGCAAGCCGCGCAAGCGCCCGGCCTCTAGCGAAGTCCACGCGATCCTCCCCGCGACGGATATCCTCGAGTTCGTCATTCTTCGCAGCCCGCGAAGCCTCCGCTGGTCGCCGCAATGATCGCCGCAGTGCGCGAACGATTTCCCGTCGAACGGGATTCGGAGAAGCGGCGGAGCAGATCTGGATCTGCCTGGACTCCAGAGGAAGACAGAAACTGAGGAGGGGCGGCCAGGGTTAGCAGCAGCTTGGCCTGCTCAGCCCGTTCGCTATGTTTTATACTAACCGCACAGTTTTTCACAAAAACCCCCGGTTTGTATAAAACCCACTTATTTATCCATCGCTTTCAGAATCATTTGCGTGTGACCCTCTAGGCCCAAGTACCAGTCCAGTTAATGGCACAGTAAGCCCAGTGACTCCTTACTGGCTTTATTAATTAATTAATAACCCTTTATTAATCAATTAATCAATCGAATTGATGTCGCACATCGAATTCGACCGGGCCTCCGATCACGTTGGGTGCCAAGCAACACCGCGTGAACCCGGAAGGTATTTGGGGTTAAGTAACCCACTCTTGGAACCTTTCCGTCGATATTACCGCGTGGATATGATCCTTCATTCGTACAATGCTCTCGAGTCAACTCAGGGCATGGCGAGCTGTCAAACCCTAGCCGGTCGACTCACTTGGATTGGATGCCGCTGATGAATATCGGAAAACTCCTTTTCCGATATTATCGTCCGCCCTGGCCAGGGACTTTCGCGCATCCTTCCTAGAGCATTCTCTCTCTAAGTACCGAGAGCGAATGATTCCTTATTGACACACAATTCCCTTCGACGGTATTCCGCTGCACCCAATCCTTGGCGTATTAGAATCCCGTGGCTAGAGATTCGTAGACCAAGGTCAAAGTACAGAAGTCCACCGCCAAGGTGTCCTTGGTGTCTCAGGTCCGAGGACCATCCACGCAACTGCGACAATAGAATCAAGCTGGTTGACAGTGAGGTACAATACCATCCAGCAATTCAGTCGGATCAGTTCAGTGAACTCATTCTCCAATGAGCACCTACAGATTCGCCTTAGTGTCTCCACACAAGTGACTTATGAGACCAGTCATCCTCATCATATGAGCAGGAGTAATCTGTACTAGTCTAACCGGATATCCGATGTCCTTCTCGGATATCCTCCGACTAGGAACGATTAAGAATATGTGTGTTTAAGTGATCAATCTCATTAGTATGATCTCATCATAATCTGATCACCATAGCACATATTCACGGACTTCATTATGAAACGATAATTAACGCGATTTACACATAATGAATATTATGCCATTTTATTAATAATGAACAAGATTTACATTGTTAGATTGGCTTGTAGGCCACCTAAACTAACACTCTAGACTTGGGACCATGTGGCCCAGGGCGTTAGGAATGCCCGACTATCTGCGTCCCACCTCTCCCGCAACGCCTGCAAGAGTACCAAATCAAACCAGAAGGGCTCAATCTCTAGGATTTCCCCGAACCCCATATGGTGCAGTCGCGCCTTCTGGAAATCCGGGAGTCCTCGGTAAGTGCCGATGACCAAGTCCCACGATATTCTGGCCCTTATCGTCCCCTGAAAATAATTCAATAAATTTTTATCAGTCAGTGGACATTAAAAATTAATAAAAATATTATATCTTAATAGCGTCGGACATGGTAGACGCCCATTGAAAGGCGTCCACATGTCTTGACGCCATTTAGTCTGATTTTTCTTATTCTTTAAAAAAGAATCTCTGGCTTAAATGGCGTCGGACCTGGGCGACGCCGTTTGAAAGGCGTCACATGGTCTGAACGCCGTTCAAATCTGATTTCGGACTTCTTTGAAAGGTCCCTTTCTTTCCTCATTTCCACACCCAAACATCCATTAGAAAACTCACCAGGTGAAGGCCGCCTTCCATCGCTTTGTCTTCATCACCCGCCGCCATGGGAGGGATTTCTTTGCCGAGGATTGCTTCCGCCACCTCCAAAGCCCTTGCCTCCTTGGGAAGGACCGCTTTGGGTTCCACCGCCCTCACCACACGAATAGCATGGCGGCGTTTCCCCCATGATCCTTCTCCATGCTCCATGGGTAGTTTGAGAGTGGAAGGAAGAGGGAGCTAGCAGGAGAAGAAGGGTCCGAGGAAGAGGGAGCTAGCCGGAGAAGAAGGGTCCGAGGAAGAGAGAGTTAGAAGGATGACCAAGGAGGTCACCGAGGGTGATCGTTGGAGCGGAGATGGCCGGTGGTCGTAGACCAAGAAGATCGCCGGAGAGTTGGAAGCCGCCGGAGGAAAAGAAGAGAGAAAGTGAATGAGAGAATGAGGAGAAGGGAGCTCGGGCTCGCGCAGCCTCTGTTTGGAGAAGTTAAAACGCGTCAAGGGACAACGACGCCATTCAAAGCACATAAACTGAGGTGGCAAAGAAGAAACTTTGAAATCCGTAAACCGCGTCCCCAAGGTACGACGCTTTTCAGGTTAAACTGCCAATTCTAGTCGGAGCCGTACCACGATAATGATTAATCGCGTCATGTCCGGACGACGCGTTTCAGTGGATTAATCACAAGATTAATGGCATAATTCTGTGGAAAAGTAGGAGAGATAATTGAAAGGCATCTGTATGTGGGGACGCGTTTTAGGCATAATATGGGATTTTTAAGGAATAAATCTTTGAATTTCGAAAATTAATTATGATTGAAAGGCGTCTTGATGAGACGACGCTATTTACACCCGAAAAACATGTTTTATGGAAAAATCATGGTTTTACTTAAAGAAAAATTATGGATAAATCACAGAATATTAAGGGATGACTTTTTATTGTATAAAGGATGGATTTTATTGGAAATAAATTCTTTACTACATCAAATGAAAGATAAAGAGAGCTTTCAAGGAAGAATTTCCCGAAGTCCTATTACATATGTGTTGGGATCGCTGTGTCGGGATCCGACCGAAAAAAGCAGTGGAATAATATGTTCGGGATCAGATCCATCCCATTTCGATCATTAAAATAAAATCGGAGAATATCGAGTTCACCTTGCGCGGATTCGAATCCGCGTCCGTTTTCCGGTTCCGTCGGAGCGATGCCGCAAGTCGCGCAGATGCCCGACCTCTTGCGATATCCACGCGGTTCTCCTCGCGATGGATCGTCCTCGCTTCCTCGCTCGCTGCGGCGTTCGTAGATCCCGTCTGGCTGCGCGTGATCCGCCGCGACATGCGGATTCTGAATCTCCCATCGGACGGAAGCCGGAGCAGTTGGGAACCGCACGCCCAGAAGAGAGAGAAAGAGAGAAAGAACGAATGACGGCTAGGTCAGGGTTGCTAGCCCCGGACGTAGAATCCGTTCTTTTATAATAAGTCAGTTTGCGGTTTTTCATAAAAACCTAGACTTATCCGAAATCCTGTCGGATTATCCATCGACTTGAAAACCATTTGTGTGTGACCCTCTAGGCCCAAATACCAGTCTAGTTAATAGCCCATTAAGTCTAGTAATCCTTTACTGACCCACTGAATTAATTAATATCCTTCTATTCAATTAATCAGCCGAATTTAATGTCCCACAATAAATTCGGACGGACTGCCGATCACGTTGGATGCCAAGCAACATCGCGTGATCCTGGATGGCACTGGGGTTATCGCAACCCTCTATTGGAACCTTTCTATCATCGGTTAACGCGCAGATATAATCCTTCATCTGTGCAATGTTCCCGAATCAACCTAGGGCATGGTTTACTGTTAAACCCTATTTGGTCGATTCACTTGAATCAGATGCCGCTAATCTGAATCCGATAACTCCTTATCGATTACAGAGTCCGCCCTGGTCAGGGACTTTAAGTGCATCATTCCTGGAACATTCTCTCTCAAACTACCGAGAGCGGATGATCTCGTATTGAACACACAATTACCTTCGAGGGCATTTCCCTGAACCCGATCGCTTGACTTATTGATAACCTTAGGGATTCGTTCGTCAAGGTCAAAGCTCAGAAACCTACCAACAAGATATCTTTCGAGTCTCAGGTCCAAGGATCATCCACGCAACCGTGACAAATGAATCGAGCTGGTTAACAGTGAGGTGATTACCTTCCAGCGATTCATAGTCGGATCAGTTCAGTGAACTCATTCACCAATGAGCACCTATAGGTTCAGCATAGTGTCTCCACACAAGTGACTTATGAGATCAGTCACCCTCATCATATGAGCTGAAGTAACCTATACTAGTCTATCCGGATGTTCGATGTCCTATCTCAAACATCCTATGACTAGGAACAATTAAGAACATGTGTTCATAAGTCTTCAGTCCCGTAATTATGATCTCATCATAATCCGAAGACTGTTGCACATGTTCATAGACTTCATCGTGATACGATAAATACAGATCGAATTAATTACACACAATAAATTATTGCCATTTATTAATAATTTGAATAAGTACATAGTATCGGATTGGCTTTGAAACCATCTAATACTAACAATCTCACACTTGGACTAAAGCCAATCACTTTTATACAGAATACCCATATTCTTTAAGTGACGCTGAAAAACATTTTGACACAAAGGCTTTGTAAGTAGATCTGCCATGTTGTCGGCTGAGGGAACTCTTTCCACCACGACATCTCCTCGAGCTATAATCTCTCTGATCAAATGAAAGCGCCACAGAATGTGCTTCGAATTTTGATGAGACCTCGGCTCTTTCGCTTGAGAAATCGCCCCATTGTTGTCATACAGCAGTGGGACGGGACCGGATATGCTTTCCACCACACCAAGATCGCCGATGAATTTCTTCATCCATACAGCTTCCTTGGCGACTTCAGCAGCAGTAATATACTCGGCTTCCGTTGTCGAATCAGCAGTGGTTTCCTGCTTGGAACTTTTCCAGTTCACTGCTCCCCCGTTGAGTGTGAAAATAAAACTTGATGTTGACTTGTTGTCGTCAGGATCAGACTGAAAACTCGAGTCAGTATATCCTTGCAGCTTTAAGTCACCTCCTCCATAGACTAGAAATAGATCCTTAGTCCTTCTCAAGTACTTAAGGATGCATTTCACAGCCTTCCAGTGTTCATCACCTGGATCTGCCTGATGTCTGCTCGTAACACTTAGAGCATATGCTACATCAGGTCTGGTACATAGTATGGCATACATGATGGACCCTATGGCAGAAGCATAGGGGACTTTATCCATCACAGCCCTCTCTTTAGGTGTATTGGGAGACTGACTTTTAGAGAGTGAAATTCCATGTCTCATCGGTATGAGGCCTCTCTTGGAATTTTCCATGCCAAACCTTTTGACAATGATTTCTATGTACATGGATTGGGTTAAAGCTAGCATCTTTTTTGATCTATCTCTATAAATCTGTATACCCAATACGTAAGATGCTTCTCCCAAATCCTTCATGGAGAAGTTCTTTGATAGCCATATCTTTACTGAAGACATCATTCCAACATCATTCCCAATGAGTAGAATGTCGTCAACGTAAAGAACCAGAAATGTGATTGCGCTCCCACTGTTTTTCTTGTATACACATGGCTCATCTTCATTCTTAATGAAGTCATAAGATTTGATCGCCTCATCAAATCTTATGTTCCAGCTTCGGGAAGCTTGCTTCAATTCATAAATGGACCTTTGCAACTTGCATACCATGTATGGAGATTCTTTAGATGTGAATCCTTCTTGTTATATCATATACACCTCCTCCTCAAGGTTTCCATTGAGGAAGGCAGTCTTCACATCCATCTGCCAGATTTCATAATCATGGTAGGCAGCAATGGCGAGAAGAATTCTGGTGGACTTAATCATAGTAACGGGTGAAAAAGTTTCGTCATAGTCAACACCTTGTCTTTGACGATAGCCTTTCGCCACTAATCTTGCTTTATAAGTCTCAATACGTCCATCTGCACCGATCTTTCTTTTAAAGATCCATTTGCAGCCGATAGGTACTTTACCATCGGGTAAATCTACTAAGTTCCAAACTTGGTTGATGTACATGGACTGCATTTCAGAATTCATGGCTTCCCGCCTTTTGACGCCCTCTGGACTTTCAATGGCCTCCTGGTAAGTCTTGGTGTAATGACCAGCCACCCTATAATCGGGGATCCGATTACTAAATGGGTACCGAATCATTAACTTGTAGCCAAACCAGGATCCGAGTAAGTCTGGGAAATAAATAATCAACTAAGCTAAACATTCGCATCGCATTGAATTGAAGGGAAAATGCAGAAATTAAAAGTTATTACAATACGACTCGATACAGCAAATAATTACATACTCCAACAGAAAAGAAATGATTATACATACAGGCCAGAAATAAAGATAACAACTACATCGGGGCATACCCCGGAACAACAGTCGACGACGCTCAACGCTCAGCCGCACAACCCTCGCTAGGTCTGCCTGGAGTCCTCACCTGAAAGCCGCAGGGGTGAGTCTCAACGAAAAGACTCAGTAGGGATCCTTCGATCCCCACTACCCACACACACACCCACAAGTGTAAAGTACAGCAGGGATATAGTAACCATGAAGAGACAGTGATTTCCATGCCTACATCTCAATACGAATCACATACATTCAAAGTATAACTAACATGCATAATTCCAATCTATCCGGAGACTCGTAATTCGGCGTATCCTTAAAACACGTTAACTTCATAACGAGAGTGGGAAAAACAACGACCCGCTGAGACCAAACAGTAACCCCTCGGATAGCACACGGGCCACGTCGGCGGTCACTCCTTCCCTCAGCAAACACCGGCCCGCTGAGACCAAACAGTAACCCCTCGAATAGCACGCTGGCTACTCCGGCCCAACTGGCTCAGGTGGTTACTCCTTCCCCCAGCACTAGTAACACTCCAAAGGTACCTCTCCGACACCGGTACAAGCTAGCTAACCCCGGGGTTCACTAGGTGACCCTCTCTACTAGGCGTCACCCCGTCACTGCTCCCGTCAGCGCTGTGTCCCTCCACACAGGGTGTAGAACGCTACAACTGTCACTCTAGGTCCACCGAAACAGAAAACATGGTACGGTGCGATCCGGTCACGGAAGAAGTCCACGGTCGCACGACACACAACGCAGTGCCATCCGGTCACGAAGAGTTCATCATATCGAGTATACTAACTGTATGCATTAACCGACTATCTAGCAGTGTAAACACATTTTACTGGCATGGATTAGTGTAGTTCTGTCCTGAATCGCGTCGCCCGAGGCCGACGCCATTCAAGCACCCTAAACTAGTTTATGAAGATATCGGCCTCAGAATCTGGGACGCCTTTTAAAAGGCGTCGACACCAGTGGTCGCCTTTTAAAAGGCGTCAACATCCTCAGACGACGTTCACACCGAAAATCCAGGAATTCCAGAAAACATTAATCGAGGGATTTCTGCCTTAAAAGGCGTCATGGTGGCTCGACGCTATTCCAAAACGCGTCGCCCGCCCATGACGTCTTTCAGTACCAGAATCCTCGAACTGAGTCCCTCAGTCGGGGTGATTTCCTGCCTAAATGGCGTCATGATGGCCCGACGTCCTTCTGAAAGGCGTCGTCCATCCATGACGTCATTTAGCGCCAGAGTCCCTGACGCTCGAAACCTCGAACAGGGGGATTTCTGTCTAAAAGGCGTCGTACTGCCCTGACGTCCTTCTGAAAGGCGTCGACCAGGTACGACGCCGTTTAGCGCCAGAAATCTGGTTCCCTGGTTCAATCCGAGGGTTTCTCCCTTAACCCCAAATACCCCGAAAAAGCCCCAAAAATAGAGGGGAAAGAGGGTAACCAAAGTATCAAGAATTCACATCCACAGAAACTCCCATTCCCATCAAGGAAAAACCCCCTAACATGCTCATTCTACCCCAAAACCATCGATTCATAGCATGCTTTAAACGGGGAAAAACATGATTTAGAACACAACACTGTGGGAACCGTCACCCTACCGGTTCTTGAACTCCTCCAAGCTCCGTGCCTCCGACCCGCTGCACCACAGACCGCCGCCGGTACCCTCGAGGACGCCGCCACTCCGCCGGGACGTCGGCCGCCGTCCGGAGAATGGAACGCCGCGAAGGAAGTAGTGGTGGTAGAGGTGAGAGGTAAGGAAGTGTTGGAGTGGAGGGAAGGACGAAGTAGTTGGAGGAAAAGAGGGAGGAGGAAGGGTCGATGCCGGAGTCGCCGGAAGGAAGGAGAGAAAGAGAGAAGGAGGAGAAAATGAGAGAAAGAAGGAGGGCTCGCGGGGTTAACCAGAGACTGGCTGAAACGCGTCGAGATGTACGGACGCCTATCAGTCGATGTGACGGCCGCTCTGACAACACCCTGCAACGCTCTGACAGAGGTCTGAAACGCGTCTTCCATGAAAGATGCCGTTCAGTCGACAAGACTGGCGCCGTACTCTGACAACACAGAGTCGCAGTCTGAAAGGCGTCGTGCCTCACAGACGCCGTTCAGACGACATGTCAGGGCCGTACTCTCGCGGCTCAAAGCCAGCCCACGTGGCATAGGCTAAAACGCGTCTGCATAGCTGGACGCCGTTTAAACCGCGTCGAGCGGGCTCGACGCGAATCAATACAGAGTCTCAGCCCCACTGGAGCCTGAACTATAGGGTCCAACCCCGAAAACCGGATCCAAAAGCCTCAGTCCTTACACTTGGGATCATCATCCTCATTATAGAGTATCCTTGAACCATCCAAATTAATATGTCCCACATATCTTTCTGGTGGTTTAGGTACTCTTTCAGACCTACGAGGTTCCTGTGTATCATTTTGAACAGGTTCAGAAACTAACTGTTCATCTGATGAACCATTGCCAGTTTGTGGGTCTGGAATTTCTTCCAGTGTTACTTTACTCCTACTGTCCTTCTGGAGAATATAATCTTCTTCCAGAAAGACAGCTCTCCTGGCCACAAACACCTTTTGTTCGCCAGGATGATAAAAGTAATATCCATAAGTTTCCTTTGGATATCTGACAAATCTGCATTTGTCAGTTCTGGATTCCAGCTTATCTGCGTCATGTCTTTTAACATGAGCAGGACACCCCCGGACTTTAACATGTTTAAGGTCTGGTTTCCTTCCATTCCATATCTCATATGGAGTGGTTTCAACAGATTTGCTGGGTACCTTGTTCAGGATATACATAGCCGAGCTATGTGCATATCCCCATAAGGACACTGGTAATTTGGACATGCTCATCATGGATCGCAACATTTCCATTAATGTGCGATTTCTCCTTTCTGATACACCATTCATCTGAGGTGTATAAGGAGGTGTAAGCTGAGAAAGGATACCATTATCCTTTAAGTATTTAATGAACTCAGTACTCAAGTATTCACCACCCCGATCAGATCGGATGGTTTTTATACTTTTTCATGTTCGTTTTTCTACTTCATTCTTAAATTCTCTGAATTTCTCAAAGGCTTCAGATTTATACTTCAATAAGTATACATATCCAAACCTTAAGTAATCATCAGTGAATGTAATGAAGTATGAGAAACCACCAATGGCTTGGGTTGACATAGGACCACATACATCTGAATGTATGAGTTCTAATATGTCTTTGGCTCGTTCTCCAGTTCCACTAAATGGGGACTTAGCCATTTTACCCGTTAAACATGACTCACAAGTTGCATATGATTCATAATCAAATGGATCCAAATATCCATCTTTATGTATCCTTTGGAGTCTGTTTTCACCAATGTGTCCAAGCCTACAATGCCACAAGTAGGCTTTGCTCATTTCATACTTACTTCTTTTAATTGAAGAACCGATATGTAAATTATCATGAGACACATTCAATAGATACAATCCATTGGACAAAATAGCAGAAGCTATTAATTTATTTCCGAAATAAATTGAACAACTATTGTTCCTAAAATTTAAATTGTATCCAATTATATCTAAACATGAAATAGAAATGATGTTCCTTATTATGCTAGGTACATAATAACATTCATCTAATAAAAATGTGTCTCCGGATGGTAGCTTGAGCTTCACTGTCCCCACAGCGATCGCCGCAACTCTTGCGCCGTTACCTAGCCTCAGCTCCACCTCGCCGGTCCTCAGCTTACGCCTTCTTGTCAGTGCCTGCACAGAATTGCAGATATGAGATACACATCCAGTATCTAATACCCATGATGTACAATCTCTTATTGACAAGTTTACATCTATCATATAGATACCTGAAGCGTCCTACTGCTTCATAGTTCCTTGAGCCTTGTCCTTGAGGTATTCTTTGCAATTCCTCTTCCAATGCCCTTTCTGGTGACAGTAGAAGCAATCACCTTTCTCAGCACTTTTACCTTTGTCTTTCTTGACAACCTTTGCCTTTCTCTGAATCTTGTTCTTATTCTTTCGAAAAGTTTGGAATGCAAGTCTTTTTCTATTGGTCTTACCAACCATTAGGAGTTGGGGTTTATCCTTTACAAGGTTCCCCTCAGCAGTTTTTACATGTTCAGCAGTTCAGCTAAGGTGGCCTGGATCTTGTTCATGTTAAAATTAACGATGAACTGAGCATATGACGGTGGCAGTGAAGACAACACGAGGTCTGTGTGCATCTCCTTGGGAAGTGTAATCCCAAGAGCATCCAGCCTCTCCACCCACTCAATCATCTTCAGCACGTGATTCTGTACTGAAGTTCCCTCTACCATCTGAGCCTTGAACAGATTCTGCGATATCGATTATGCTCTGCTCACCAAATAGCTCCTTCAAATGGAGCATGATAGATCTAGCATCCATCTCTTCATGTTGCCTCTGCAACTCATTGCTCATAGAGGCTAACATGTAGCATTGGGCCATAGTGGAATCTTCCTTCCATTTTTCATACGCTATCATTTCCTCCTTTAGAGCATCTAATGCTGGTTCAGCAGGAGGTTCATTATCCAAGACATAGGCAATCTGCTCAGACCTGAGGACTATCTTCTGGTTTCTGAGCCAGTCTGAGTAATTGGTGCCTGTCAAACGGTTGGCATCAAGTATGCCTCGCAACGGGTTATGGTGCGACATTCTCGCCTACAGGAGGGAGATAATCAATTGATAATTAGTAGATATTCAGATTAACTAAAACAAGATATGGTCTTTTATTATCTAGTTTTACTCCCACTAATTTTCGACGAACTGTATAACCTTTAGATATACAGAGCGGGAGACGCCGACTGTCTCCTAGTGGGGATCAAAATCTCCAAGCATCACAGTATGACCTCGGGTAAACACGTAGTATCATACCGCTATCTCAGAGCAATCATCTCATGATAATTGCAACTCCTTGCAATATCCTATCATACTTCGGCTCCCAAGTTTTATGGTCCCGGGTAAACACAGTAGACCATTATCTCCGGTCTAAGCTTTACCATCAATACGTGACAGAGTAAAGTAGAAATATAGTTCCCGGGTAAACACGTGGATGACTATATCGTTCCTCTACTCTTATCCAAAGGCATCTAATGTCATGATCAACAGTTCTCTCATCAGTTAATGGCAAACCTCGGGTAAACACATAGTATCTGCCACCACCGAATTAAGTTCTATTAATCATATTGATGGAGAGCCACGCGGTACATTCTCAATGACTCGCGCTACGGCTTAGAGTTTGTTACGAAGGTTTTACTTATTTAGTTTGGTCTCATCCTAGGTGATAGTATTAAATATATCGAATATATTATAAATACTAATAACCTAGCAAATATTAAGCATATGCATCACATACATATCATTAGTGTGGTCATGGACGGCACTGCGGTTTGACTTGAGCCAGACAGTCAAACGCATACACATGCACAATATAACAACTTATATCATGAGTCTGCAAACCCATTGATTCAATGAACTCCTTCATTTTCATCTGATCGGCAGTTGTGAATCATCCTCGCTCCGCGCACACCCGCCTCGATCAAATTACATCATAATTCTCAATTACATGATAATTTAAATGAGGAAGCCTTATGGCGATTACATCGAGGAGAAAAGTAGAAGTACAATGGAATATGAGAGGGAGAGGTTCGCAGACCTCTATTTATTAATAAATAATAAACCACACAATCACATTCCATATCCACAAATAATGCACGTCCATGACCACCATGTGTTTTATTTAAACAAACCATACATGAAATAACACATCAAATGGTTAAAGAAATCTTTCGAAAATAATAATAATTTTGGTTTCAGAAAACCAGGATCTAATCAAAATTGGGTTTAGAAATTTTCGAAAATAGATTTCATTAAGTCTAAGCATGCCAATTTAAATCTAATTTAAATAAGCAAACTAATGCATATCTTTAAAACAAAATTAAACAAGCAATTAATAACACATCAAATGTGTATGTTAACCAAATAGATCAAATTTCTCTTAATATTCCATGCCATTACTTAATGTAGTTAATTTAACATTTAAATTAATTTGCATTAACCACATCGTATCTAACAAATTAGATAATCAAAATCAACAATTAACTTGTCAATTCTTAATAGATTCTTAATCTAAATAGGCTCCAATAAATATCAAAAACAATTTTTGAAAATTTAAATTCTAGAAAAACAATTTTTCAGAATAATTGGATTCAATTGGGCCAAAAATGAATAAAAAAATCCAACCTGGTCCAATGGACCAAGCCGGCCCAGCCCTTTCGCTCATGTCACTTGCTGTCATCCGAACTCCCCCCCCCCCCCCCCCCCCTGTTCTCAACTGAAGGAGATGGAGAGAGTGGGATGGCTCCCGGCTCCATCCAACGCCAGTCAACAAGCCGACGATGTCCAACAACCTTCTGGGAAGGATTTGTGTCGCCGGTGAGCCACTCCCAAACGATTTGGGATGTTTGTGGGGATCAAAAACACATGCCCGTTCTTAGTCCCACGAAGAACATAACATATCCCACAAAATAATTTTTCTTGGCAGAAAAAATAATAATAATCTTTTCATAGAGTTCATCGAATGAACAATATTCTTGCAAAGAAAAATTAATAACAGCAACAAACAACATGGAATATTAATCTTTAAAGAACGATCTATTCGTTGGCCGAAACGACGAAAACACAGTGGAACTTGGCTATGATACCACTGTTGGGATCGCTGTGTCGGGATCCGACTGACAAACGCAGCGGAATAATATGTTCGGGATCGGATCCATCCCATTTTGATCATTAAAATAAAACAGGAGAATATCGAGTTCACCTTGCACGGATTCGAATCCGCGTCTGTTTTCCGGTTCCGTCGGAGCGATGCCGCAAGTCGCGCAGATGCCCGACCTCTAGCAGTATCCACGCGGTTCTCCTCGCGATGGATCGTCCTCGCTTCCTCGCTCGCTGCGGGGTTCGTAGATCCCATCTGGCTGCGCGTAATCCGCCGCGACATGCGGATTCTGAATCTCCCGTCAGACGGAAGCCAGAGCAGTAGGGAACTGCACGCCCAGAAGAGAGAGAAAGAGAGAAAGAACGAATGACGGCTAGGTCAGGGTTGCTGGCCCCTGACGTAGAAGCCGTTCTTTTATAATTAGTCAATTTGCGATTTTTCATAAAAACCCAGACTTATCCGAAATCCTGTCGGATTATCCATCGACTTGAAAACTATTTACGTGTGACCCTCTAGACCCAAATACCAGTCCAGTTAACAGTCGATTAAGTCCAGTAACCCTTTACTGACCCACTGAATTAATTAATATCCTTATATTCAATTAATCAGCCGAATTTAATGTCCCACAATAAATTCGGACGGACTGCCGATTACGTTGGATGCCAAGCAACATCGCATGATCTTGGATGGCACTGGGGTTATCGCAACCCTCTATTGGAACCTTTCTGTCATCGGTTAACGCGCGGATATAATCCTTCATCCGTGCAACGTTCCCGAATCGACCTAGGGCATGGTTTACTGTTAAACCCTATTTGGTCGATTCACTTGAATCAGATGCCGCTAATCTGAATCCGATAACTCCTTATCGATTACAGAGTCCCCCCTGGCCAGGGACTTTCAGCGCATCATTCCCGGAACATTCTCTCTCAAACTACCGAGAGCGGATGATCCCGTATTGAACACACAATTACCTTCGAGGGCATTTCCCTGAACCCGATCGCTTGACTTATTGATAACCCATGGTTAGGGATTCGTTCGTCAAGGTCAAAGCTCAGAAACCTACCAACAAGATATCTTTGGAGTCTCAGGTCCAAGGATCATCCACGCAACCATGACAAATGAATTGAGCTGGTTAACAGTGAGGTGATTACCATCCAGCGATTCATAGTCGGATCAGTTCAGTGAACTCATTCACCAATGAGCACCTATAGGTTCAGCATAGTGTCTCCACACAAGTGACTTATGGGATCAGTCACCCTCATCATATGAGCTGAAGTAACTTATACTAGTCTATCCGGATGTTCGATGTCCTATCTCAAACATCCTATGACTAGGAACAATTAAGAACATGTGTTCATAAGTCTTCAGTCCCGTAATTATGATCTCATCATAATCCGAAGACTGTTGTACATGTTGATGGACTTCATCGTGATACGATAAACACAAATCGAATTAATTACACACAATGAATTATTGCCATTTATTAATAATTTGAATAAGTACATAGTATCGGATTGGCTTTGAGACCATCTAATACTAACAATATGGATATTCTATTCCTCTGTGAGCTTCGTGTGAAGATTTTACACAATGATTGAAGCTAATATTCCACAGTGTAACTATAAGTTCAGTTGCTTCAAAGTATTCGTCGGATTCCAGTACACGTTTCTTGATTAGAGATATGTGGGAATACTCTAGGAACTCGTGGCGAGGCATGCTGAGTTGAGTATAGCAGCGATGAGGATTATAAAGCACGAACTCAGTTGCCCCGATCAGTCAGAGTTCTACACCAGCTGCACGGCGTACTCGGATTGGTTTCCCTACAAGAGCAAGCGGAGAAGAATCGAATCCGTATGATGGCATGGTCTTCAAATATGCACGCCAGTCAGCTCGAGTCTTGAGTTTGGACACTCGGTTGATCATTCTTTCATTGAACTTAACGATATTGAAAATATGGAAGATTGGACTATTTTGATATAGCTGAGATGGTCTTGTAGAACTTCTACTACGGTACTCGAACTTGAAGTATAACTCAACCCATAGAGCAAAGAGAAGCATGCAACCATAAGGAGGCGAACCTATAGATGCTGTAGAAAGCCCACTGTAGAAATAGGCTAGGATCGCTGTGCCGATCTATTTCCCTTCAAAGATCTCACAAATTGCACTAACTTGATCATCTTCCAGAATATTGTCCTGGGCAGAAAAGAATAAAGCTCCAGCCAGGCATGTGGTGAATGCTTTCATCATGTTCTCAGTATCATCTTCTTTAAGTTCTTCAATCTCATACAAGGTCCACTCTGCCAACTTTGCGAGGTTAATCCCTTTCTTAGTAAGGCATCCTTGAACTTCCTTTGGATCCTTCATAATCTTCATCAATAATTGTTGACCTGTGATCTTTTCCCTTATAAGAGCCATCTTGTTTAGGATTAGTTCATCATTGTTCAGCTTGATCTTAGGAAGGCCTAGAAGAAGTTCGGCCTCTTCAAAGAGTATAGTAGATTCAAACTCGGCAAAGAGAAAAGTATGGGTTTGAGGATGCCACAATTCAATTAGAGCACCCATCGATGCCCAATCCACGTTCGAACTTTTATAATGTTTTGCATGGATAACTAAACCTTGAATATTCCACTTGGAAACATAAGATTGCATAGAGATAGTAATGTTTTTTGCAAGTTTCCAAATCTAAGGAAGGGAAGAGAATCTTCTTGGACCAGGGAAGAAAGGATATTCCTAAGAGAAGGAAGTTTTGAAAATTTTTATTGAAGAACAATAGAGAACATGAAGAAAAAGGGAATTGAATTGAAAGAAAGAGAGAATTTAACTTACTTGAAAGTTAGGATCTCGTCCGCTAAGGTGATCTTGCACCTCTGAAAGCTTCTCAAGCATCTTCTTCATCCTCTTGTTTGAAGAATTCACCTTGTTCTTGAGCATTTTCCTCTTGAAACCTTGAAAACTTTATTATTCTTGAACTTTGGAGAGAATCCTTTGCTTTGATTTCTAGATTGTGTATGAATTTGCCTTAATACAAGTTAAGGAAGCCTATCTATAGTGATTTGCGATTGTGAAAAGCCTTTTCCAAATTGGAGAAGAGATGAGCATGAAAAGAGTTGGAATTCCGATTGAACACAGTAAGAACCTGTTTTTACGATTTAAAAGGCGTCGGTGAACAGCGACGTTATTTGATTCATTATAATGGCGTCGGCGCGATACGACGCGTTTCAGGGTTTTCTGTTATTTGCCCGAAACTCCATATTTATCTATATTTAATGCTTAATTGAGTATTTGCTTGAAGTTACTAATAATTTTTTAGTGCAGGAAATTCAAAAAAATGACTATAAAGCTGAAAAGCTCAAGAAGATCCCACTGTGGGAGTTTATAAGTTTTGACCGTGGCTAAAAAGACGGTTATCTCTGTAATGACCCGCCATCCTATAATCGGGGATCCGATTATGATAAAGTGTTAAATTGATCATTTAAGGGCAACTATATGCATCATACTCATGTTTTTATCTGCAAAATAGCATGAAATGATAGATAATTGTGTAACAACTCCAACGGTACCAATTTCATCAAATTCTGACTTAAAAACATCGTCATTTCATGTGATCAAAGGAGTGTAGCGCATTTGCGGTTTTTCGACAAAACCGAGACGAAATGAATAAATATGATGATATTTTTATGATAATGCGCTAAATTAGATTTATTTGATGTGAACAGGACATGCCGAGGATGCAGTGCAGCTGGAGGAGTTTCCGGAAATTTGGGAGTGGTCCGGTGTGCGGATTTCAACTAAAACAGGGGTAAAAATACAAATTGACTCCTTCTTTCACTGGAGTTTCCCAAAACCCACTATTTCCCTCCATCTCTCCGATTTCCTAAACACATCCCTTCCTTTATTTTAAAAAAAACTCTCTCTCTCTTCTCGTTTTAGAAAGTCGAATCCTATTCCAATTTCCTCTTCCAAATCCTGTCCCTTCTCCAAGTCTCCCACATATCCTCCTCCTTTTCCAACTCAAACCCAGCACCTCTCCTCCTCCTCCTCTCTATAAATTCCCACAAATTCCTCTCACCCAGAATCTCTCCCCCATGTTTGGTTTTTCCTAGTTTTAATTCCTAGCCGACTTCCCTCTCTCTTCTATTTCCTCTCCCTCTCCACGGTTCTCTCTCTCGGCCTCTCCGTTTGTTTCTCTCGGTTATCTCTCCCTCCACAGCTCTCTCTCTTTCTCTCAAGCTCCTCCCAGCAACTCCTGCTGCAACCCGTTCCCAGCAGCTCCTGCTGCAACCAGTCCCAGCAGCTCCTGCTGCAAACCAGCTGCCTTGTCCACCTTCTTCCAGCAGCTGGCCCCCTTCCCCATGCTCGTCCAGCAGCATCTCTGCACCACTTCCACGTCAAACTCCATGCGGTGAAGCCTGCAGCACGCCAGCAAGCAACTCCATGCGGTGAAGCCTGCAGCACGCCAGCAAGCAACTCCATGCGGTGAAGCCTGCACCAACAGCAACCGGAGCTCCCCTTTGCATGCACGTCGCACCTGTCCGAGCTGTTCGTCAAGACTGAACCAGCGGCTTCACAGCTTCCTCAAGCTGCACGTCCAGGCATGTCCAGTGGAGTCTGAAGCAACCAGCCACGCACCAGCTAGTTCTCTCCTCCAGCAAGCAGCAGCTCCAAGCTCTTCCCCACGCCAACCAGCCTGCTAGCGTTCACGGCAGCCCCTCCCACGCAGCAGCTTCCAAGGCATCAACCACCTGCACCTCTTCCACGCAGCAGCTTCCAGCAGCTCCTCGCGCCAGAAGCTGTCCTACAGCAGCACCCGGCTGCTTCTTCACGGTTTCCGCATGCAGCAACGCAGCTCCAGCCGTCAACCTGCTGCAGCTCCTCCAGCCATCCACCTTCTCCACGTGCATCTTCTCCAGCCTGCAGCACCAGCAGCCACGCCTCAAGCGGCAGCCTCCTCCTTCTTTCCACGTGCCCCAGCACCTGCAGCAGCACACCAGCCGGCAGCATCCACCACCACCTGCAGCAGCACACCAGCCGGCAGCATACACCACCACCTGCCAGCAGCAGCCTGCTTCCCAGCAGTGGTCCACTGCGCCACCCCCCTTTTCCTAGTGGACCACTGCACCGGCAGACCCACAGATGTTGTTGTGTTGCTCTTTTTATTTCCCCCATTAGCATAGTCTTTGTTCTTTAATTAGGGGTAGTGTTAGTATTATTTAGTTAGTTTTTGGTTATTTAATTAAGAATAGCTCTTGAATAGTTGTTGTTTAATTAATTATTAGTTGATAATTAGGTTATTTGATTCATGACAATTAATGATTTATACATTTAATAGTTTGTCTTTGATGTTGTAATTTTCTTTGTCGTGCTTATTTCTTAATTGCGTTTGAGTTTAATTTCTGAAAAAGAAAAGAGAGAAAAATATTTGTTTACTTTAGATAATTATATTTTTAGGTAATATTAGTTAATTTAGTTTTAGTTTAATTAAGTAATTAGTTTATTTCAAATTCTCACTTATTTTTAGATTAACTAAAGTCCAAAGTTTTCAAAATTAGAATCTTAACTCCCTGTGGATCGACTCGGACTCACCACTATTAAATTTCTAAATTTTGATTTGAGTGAGCAGGATAAATTTAGATTGAACGTTTTCATGTGTTTAACGACACACAATTCGAAACGATCAATTTTTGGCGCCGTTGCCGGGGAGTTAGATTTTTTATCTTGGATTTAGTGTAATTAGTCTCTAACTAACCTTATTTTTCTTATTTTTGCAGGTAAATTGAAAAAAAAAAGAAAAGAAAAGGAAAGCGAAATCATGGTCAGTGTGTTCCAACTTTCTATGTTTCAATTTCCTTACTTTAGTTAGTTTCCTTTTTTGTAGTTTCTAGTTTAGATAGGTTTCCATTAACTAAAAAAAAAGAAACAAAAAGAGGAACATCCAAATTTAAAAACCTTCATTGTCAAGATTAGAAACTTTCCATGCTAGGCATTCATCATCTTAGGAAAGCATGAGTTAGTTTCCTTTCACAGTTATTTCCATAAATTGTTGAAGATTGCGGGGGAAAGGTACGTGTTTCAATTTTTAGCAAGTCATTCATGATTGCATCAACACACCTTGCATTGATTTGTTGCCTTGTATTGCATTCAAAAAGACATTAAGGGCAGCAACTTTAACCACATAAGGTAGGGATTTGATCACCCTTCCTTAGCCCACAAATCACCTTCCTTGCATTGGCATTTCCTAATCCAACTAAAAGCAAGTCGAAATAGAATCTAGGGTTTACACCGTGAGTGGTTTAAATCTCGAGTTGCCTCCATTTTTGGAAACGGTGTCTAGGCTAGAGGTAAAAAGGCAAACGTCTAAGCGGGAAAGTGGTTCTCTAATTAGGTCCCTACGAAAGTAGGGGGAGCCTCCCACTACCCCACCTCTTACCTGGCCGTTGACTGATTGTGGTTGTGACTCGAGGTGGACTCCATCCACCTTGTAAGAAAATTCACATAGAGAGTCTAGGTTAACAGTAGAAGGCCCATCTTCTGTCAATCATGATATATGTGCCTTATGCGCAAGTCCAACCCATCAAGTGAATGAATGCCCAACTGCGGCCCAACTTCCACCATTCATTCAAGAACAAGTTCAGGCTGCCCAGGGATTCTCCAGGCCCAATAATGATCCATTCTCAAATACTTACAATCCTGGCTGGAGAAATCACCCTAATTTCTCTTGGAAGAATCAACAGGCCCCATTACCAATGTCCCATCCTCCTATGCATCAAGCCCAAAAGCCACAGAACTCATTCCAACAACAATCTAATTTCTATGGAAATGTTCAGGCTAGGGGACCTCAAACCCAGTTTTCTCAACCGGCCCAGTATCAATCAGGTCAATCGGCCCAGTATCAATCAGGTCAACCGGCCCAATATCAATTAAGTCAACCGGCCCACTACCACTCATTCCAATCAGGACAACCAACCCAATACCATCCTCCACCCACTTAACAGCAACCTCCTCAGCCCAACTTTGATGATAAATTCACTCAACTCCAACAACTGATTTTGACTCAGCAACAATCCATTGCTAAGTTGGAAAGTCAAATGGGCCAACTAGCTGAGGCCGCGATGAGAAGAGAAGTAGGCCAACTTCCTAGTCAACCCGTTGCCAATCCAAGGAATCAACCTCCAGGTTTTCCACAGCAATCGGGCCTTTTACCTCAGCCTGGCCCGGTACCACAGCCTAAAGGGCCACAATTTGAGAATGCTAAAGCCATTTCAGCTCTTAGGAGTGGGAGAAGTTTAGAAAAACCACATGCAGATGGAGAGTTAGCTAAAGGTTCCGCTGATGGGCCTCGGGAAATTGAAAGTGAGAGTGAAGATGAACCCATCATAGAGAAGTTGGAGGAGGATCTGAAAGGAAAAGGGAAGATTGATGAAGGCCCAAGTTCTTATAAACCTAGGGTGCCATTTCCTAATGCCTTGTTAGCTAAGCCCAATACCAGGAAGAAACTGGCCCAGAATGAGGAGTTGTTGGACTTGTTCAAACAAGTCCAAATTAATATTCCACTCCTCGATGCCATCAAGCATGTGCCAGCTTATGCTAAGTTTATCAAGGACTTATGTACTCCACGAAGAGAATCTAGAATGGCACCCGAAAAGGTTCGGCTTTCTGAGGATGTTAGTGCAATTGTGATGAATCATTTACCCAAGAAGTTAAAGGATCCTGGAGCACCTCTAATTTCATGTGACTTAGCTGGAGTTACATTTGATAGAGCTTTATTGGATCTAGGTGCGAGTGTAAATCTATTGCCAACAGCCATTTATGAAAAATTTAATATTGGAGAATTAAAGCCCACACCCATCATCTTGCAGTTGGCTGATAGGTCTGTGAAAACTCCACGGGGATTAATTGAGGATGTTATCGTAAAGGTTCATGATTGTTATTTTCCCGTGGATTTTCTTATTCTAGATATGGCATTACCTGAGGAACTCATTCACATCCCGATCATCTTAGGTCGTCCATTCTTAGCCACTGCCAAAGCTAATATAAATTGTGAAACTGGCATAATGGACATTTCATTTGGGGGTCAAAAAGTCCAGATTAATGTCTTCAAAGCGTCTCAATATCCAGATCATGAAAAAGAATGCCATACTATTGATATCGTGGATAATCTGGTTGAAGAAAATGAGATGTCCACATATGACCTTTTGGAGGAAGCCAATACTTTAAAGGACTCCCCTGGCCCATTAACATCTTGGCCCAAGGTTGAACCTTTACCAGCCTTGCAGTCTGAACCCGCTTTGCCATCTTTAGAGGACCCACCTGAGCTTGAACTCAAACCATTACCGGAATCTCTCAAGTATATCTTTTTGGGTCCGGACCAAACTCTCCCGGTCATCATTGCGGCAAATCTCACATCGCCGCAGGAGGCCCAATTAACCGAGGTCCTCAAAGACCACAAAGGTGCTATTGGATGGTCGGTGGCCGATTTGAAAGGAATAAGTCCGTCCATTTGCATGCATCACATCTATATGGAAGAGAATTCTAAGCCCAGTCGGGAGATGCAAAGGCGGCTTAACCCCAATATGAAAGAAGTGGTGAAGAAGGAAGTTGTGAAATGGCTAGATGCGGGTATTATTTAGCCAATATCAGACAGTAAATGGGTCAGTCCAACTCAAGTGGTACCCAAGAAATCTGGATTAACAGTTATTAAGAATGATCATGGAGAAGAGGTACCCACTAGGCTCACCACGGGATGGAGAGTGTGTATTGATTACAGAAAGTTGAATCTCATGACTAAGAAGGACCACTTTCCACTCCCATTCATGGACCAGATTCTGGAAAAGTTATCGGGCCAGAAGTACTTCTGCTTCTTAGATGGGTACTCCGGGTACAATCAAGTGGCTATTTACCCGGAAGATCAAGAAAAGACCACCTTCACGTGCCCTTATGGCACGTTTGCTTTTAGGAGAATGCCATTCGGATTATGCAACGCACCAGCCACATTTCAACGGTGCATGATGGCTATCTTCTCCGATATGGTGGGAGAATTCCTCGAAGTTTTCATGGATGATTTCTCAATCTTCGGGGACTCTTTTGAAAATTGCTTAGAAAATCTTAAAAAGGTGCTAGCAAGATGCATAGACACCAATCTGATTCTTAGCTGGGAAAAGAGCCATTTTATGGTTCGAGAGGGCATTGTCCTAGGCCATATTGTGTCTGAAAGGGGGATAGAAGTAGATAAAGCTAAGATCGATCTCATATCCAATCTTCCTCCTCCTACTTCAGTCAGACAGATCCGTTCATTCCTTGGCCATGCCGGTTTCTATCGCCGGTTTATCCATAATTTTTCTCAAATTGCCCGGCCCCTAACTCTTCTCTTAGCTAAGGATGTCCCTTTCCAAATGGATGAATCTTGCATCAAGGCATTCAATTCTCTGAAGGAATCTTTGACCAAAGCCCCGATTCTTCAATCTCCAGATTGTTCTTTACCCTTCGAAATCATGTGTGATGCCTCGGATTATGCTATCGGTGCAGTTTTGGGACAAAGAATCAACAAGTGTCCCGTGGTGATATATTATGCAAGCCGCACCCTTGCCGATGCTCAAATGAATTATACCACCACAGAAAAGGAATTATTGGCCGTGGTTTTTGCCCTAGAAAAATTCAGATCTTATCTTTTAGGGGCAAAAGTCATAATCTATTCTGATCACTCAGCTCTCAAATACCTGTTGACCAAAAAAGATGCAAAGCCTAGGCTTATTAGATGGATCTTACTCCTTCAGGAATTTGATTTGGAAATTCGGGATAAGAAGGGTTCTGAGAATGTGGTAGCAGATCACCTATCCCGAATTCCGATATCTGAAAGTACACCGATTACTGATTCCTTTCCTGATGAGCATCTACTGACCATTTCCCACACTGTTGCACCTTGGTATGCTCACATTGTCAATTACAAGGTGACTAATCAGCTTCCGGAAGGATGGACCAAAAGTGAAAAGGACAAATTCTTTTCTCAGGAAAAATATTATTTCTGGGAGGATCCTGAATTATTCAAATTTTGTCCTGATCAAATCATTAGGCGATGTGTTCCCGAAGAAGAACAACAGAGTGTTCTCAACTTCTGTCATAATCTAGCTTGTGGGGGCCATTTCTCAGGAAAGAAAACTGCATCCAAAGTCCTACAAAGTGGTTTTTACTGGCCTACACTTTTCAAAGATGCCCATGAATTTAGCAAAACGTGCCTCCGATGTCAGGCCGTAGGAAATATGGCGAAAAGGGATATGATGCCACTCAACCCAATTTTGGTGGTTGAAGTCTTTGACGTTTGGGGAATTGACTTTATGGGACCTTTTCCACCTTCTTTTGGACATACATATATTCTGGTAGCGGTGGATTATGTCTCAAAATGGATTGAAGCAGTAGCCACTCGAACCAATGATCATAAAGTGGTCATTAAATTCGTTCAGAAGAATATCTTTTCTCGGTTCGGGTGGCCCAAAGCTATCATTAGTGATGGGGGAACGCATTTCACGAATTACCAGTTTCGGGCTTTACTTAAGAAATATAGGATTAATCACAAGGTAGCCACCCCCTATCATCCCCAAACTAGTGGCCAAGTGGAAGTTTCCAATAGAGAGATTAAGAACATTCTGCAAAAGTCCGTTAGGCCCGATAGAAAAGAATGGTCTGAAAGATTGGATGATGCTTTATGGGCCTATCGGACCGCTTACAAAACTCCTATTGGCATGTCTCCTTATCGCCTAGTTTTCGGAAAAGCGTGCCACCTTCCAGTGGAATTGGAACATAGGGCTTATTGGGCCATCAAACAAGTCAATCTAGACCTAGCCCAAGCTGGTGCCCACCGCACCTTACAACTGAGTGAGCTGGAAGAGTTGCGTAATGAGGCCTATGAAAATTCAAAGATCTATAAAGTCAAAACCAAAGCTTTTCATGATAAACATATTGTCAGAAAATCATTTCTTCCAAATCAGAAAGTTTGGCTATTTAATTCTAGGCTTCGCCTATTTCCTGGAAAACTGAAATCCAGATGGGATGGACCCTTCGTGGTCGTTAAAGCCTTCGATCATGGAGCCGTTAAAATTCTGAACCCCAAAAGTGGGAAAACTTTTACTGTTAATGGTCAACGGTTGAAACCATTCATTGAAAATCTTCAAAATGAACCACCTGAATCCATAGAACTGAGTGATCCACACTAACTGAACTTCCGTCTGGCTGAAGACGATAAACTTAGCGCTTGTTGGGAGGCAACCCAATATTTTATTTCAGCTTTTGTATTTCTTTCCTTTTAGGTCCCTAAGCAGCAATCGCCGTGGGTATGTCGCCACCTCGTCATTACAGGTTGTTTCGCTCCTTCACCAATTCTCTTCTGGCTGCATGTTTTTCATATCTTTTATGCCATTGAGGACAATGTCAATCAAGTTGGGGGGTGGGACAATCATATGCATTTATTGAAAATCTTTTGAAGAAAACTGATATCTTGCACTGAAAAATGGTCAAATTTTTTCAAAAACTTCTTTTCACATCCTAGGAAAATTGCATGAAAATCATGTTTCATTAAGTAAATCTTAAAAAAATCAATTTTCTGTTAGTCACATCGGTTAAAGAGCCTTTAAAGTTCAAATATTCCACTTTACAAAAATCCACGGCGGGATGATTTTCACACACACACGACAACTTAGAATAAATGGAAGATCTTAAAAGTATAGAATTGCTGGAATTAACCTCAAGGATAAGACTACTTATTCTAATTTTTCTTTTGGGTTGAACGAAAGGAATGTGTAGAATCCGTAATAGGGGACTGTCCCACTCAGCACTCTAAAAGAGGCGGTCATTTAAAATGGACAGCTGTAAACATTGAAGGCAAGTGAAGGCGATAAAAGAGCTAAAGGAAGGTAGGTGGCAAAAAGTACGCACCTCCCCTCAGGCAATTCAAAGAGAGTGGCAAAAAGTACGCACTCTCAAAAGCAAAAGTACAATAAAATGAAGAAACGCCATGCTAAAAAGTCCATCGTACCAAAAATATGACCAAGTCGTGAAAAGTGCTGAGTTGGGACGGGAACTGAAAAACGGTCCTCACTGACTGATCGGGAAATCTTTTATCCTCTTCCCCTCCCCAAGTAGTCTTATCTAAAGGGTAGTAAAGGCAAGAATATACCAGAAAGGTCGGAAACGAGATCTAAGTGTGTCAAATTTCATGCACAATCACCTGTCGGAATCAAAATATTGTGGGATATGAAAACTTTTTAGCTCAACCAAACGGCTACCACTTAAATTGATTGTGAAAGATACTACAAATGAAGCATGATAATTCATTATTTGTCCTAAACATTTCCTTATTTGCATTGCTAAGGGACTAGCAATGGGTAAGTTGGGGGGTGTGATAAAGTGTTAAATTGATCATTTAAGGGCAACTATATGCATCATACTCATGTTTTTATCTGCAAAATAGCATGAAATGATAGATAATTGTGTAACAACTCCAACGGTACCAATTTCATCAAATTCTGACTTAAAAACATCGTCATTTCATGTGATCAAAGGAGTGTAGCGCATTTGCGGTTTTTCGACAAAACCGAGACGAAATGAATAAATATGATGATATTTTTATGATAATGCGCTAAATTAGATTTATTTGATGTGAACAGGACATGCCGAGGATGCAGTGCAGCTGGAGGAGTTTCTGGAAATTTGGGAGTGGTCCGGTGTGCGGATTTCAACTAAAACAGGGGTAAAAATACAAATTGACTCCTTCTTTCACTGGAGTTTCCCAAAACCCACTATTTCCCTCCATCTCTCCGATTTCCTAAACACATCCCTTCCTTTATTTTAAAAAAAACTCTCTCTCTCTTCTCGTTTTAGAAAGTCGAATCCTATTCCAATTTCCTCTTCCAAATCCTGTCCCTTCTCCAAGTCTCCCACATATCCTCCTCCTTTTCCAACTCAAACCCAGCACCTCTCCTCCTCCTCCTCTCTATAAATTCCCACAAATTCCTCTCACCCAGAATCTCTCCCCCACGTTTGGTTTTTCCTAGTTTTAATTCCTAGCCGACTTCCCTCTCTCTTCTATTTCCTCTCCCTCTCCACGGTTCTCTCTCTCGGCCTCTCCGTTTGTTTCTCTCGGTTATCTCTCCCTCCACAGCTCTCTCTCTTTCTCTCAAGCTCCTCCCAGCAACTCCTGCTGCAACCCGTTCCCAGCAGCTCCTGCTGCAACCAGTCCCAGCAGCTCCTGCTGCAAACCAGCTGCCTTGTCCACCTTCTTCCAGCAGCTGGCCCCCTTCCCCGTGCTCGTCCAGCAGCATCTCTGCACCACTTCCACGTCAAACTCCATGCGGTGAAGCCTGCAGCACGCCAGCAAGCAACTCCATGCGGTGAAGCCTGCAGCACGCCAGCAAGCAACTCCATGCGGTGAAGCCTGCACCAACAGCAACCGGAGCTCCCCTTTGCATGCACGTCGCACCTGTCCGAGCTGTTCATCAAGACTGAACCAGCGGCTTCACAGCTTCCTCAAGCTGCACGTCCAGGCATGTCCAGTGGAGTCTGAAGCAACCAGCCACGCACCAGCTAGTTCTCTCCTCCAGCAAGCAGCAGCTCCAAGCTCTTCCCCACGCCAACCAGCCTGCTAGCGTTCACGGCAGCCCCTCCCACGCAGCAGCTTCCAAGGCATCAACCACCTGCACCTCTTCCACGCAGCAGCTTCCAGCAGCTCCTCGCGCCAGAAGCTGTCCTACAGCAGCACCCGACTGCTTCTTCACGGTTTCCGCATGCAGCAACGCAGCTCCAGCCGTCAACCTGCTGCAGCTCCTCCAGCCATCCACCTTCTCCACGTGCATCTTCTCCAGCCTGCAGCACCAGCAGCCACGCCTCAAGCGGCAGCCTCCTCCTTCTTTCCACGTGCCCCAGCACCTGCAGCAGCACACCAGCCGGCAGCATCCACCACCACCTGCAGCAGCACACCAGCCGGCAGCATACACCACCACCTGCCAGCAGCAGCCTGCTTCCCAGCAGTGGTCCACTGCGCCACCCCCCTTTTCCTAGTGGACCACTGCACCGGCAGACCCACAGATGTTGTTGTGTTGCTCTTTTTATTTCCCCCATTAGCATAGTCTTTGTTCTTTAATTAGGGGTAGTGTTAGTATTATTTAGTTAGTTTTTGGTTATTTAATTAAGAATAGCTCTTGAATAGTTGTTGTTTAATTAATTATTAGTTGATAATTAGGTTATTTGATTCATGACAATTAATGATTTATACATTTAATAGTTTGTCTTTGATGTTGTAATTTTCTTTGTCGTGCTTATTTCTTAATTGCGTTTGAGTTTAATTTCTGAAAAAGAAAAGAGAGAAAAATATTTGTTTACTTTAGATAATTATATTTTTAGGTAATATTAGTTAATTTAGTTTTAGTTTAATTAAGTAATTAGTTTATTTCAAATTCTCACTTATTTTTAGATTAACTAAAGTCCAAAGTTTTCAAAATTAGAATCTTAACTCCCTGTGGATCGACTCGGACTCACCACTATTAAATTTCCAAATTTTGATTTGAGTGAGCCGGATAAATTTAGATTGAACGTTTTCATGTGTTTAACGACACACAATTCGAAACGATCAGATTACTAAATGGGTACCGAATCATTAATTTGGAGCCAAACCATGATCTAGATAAGTCTGGAAAATAAATAATAAACTAAGCTAAACATTCACATCGCATTGAATTGAAAAGGGAGTGCAAGAATTAAAAATTATTACAATGCAATTCGACTCAGCAAATAATTACATACTCCAACTGAAAAGAAATAATTAAGCATACAGGCCAGAAAATAAAATAACAACTACATCGGGGTATACCCCGAAACAGCGGCTGCTGGCGCGCAACCCAAGACAACACTCTCCTCGCTACGCCTGCCTGGAACCCTCACCTGAAATCCGCAGGGGTGAGTCTCATCGAAAAGACTCAGTAGGGATCCTTTGATCCCCACTGCCCACTCACTCACCCGCAAGTGCAGCAACACAAGTATAAATAATTTAAGCAAGTAAGGCAGCAAACATAATTCCTAAATTTAGATATAAAACACATGCAATCGAAATATAACATGCACAATTCTGAAATCATTTTACTACGGAACCCACAACCAGCGTCTCGACAAAACATGCCAACCACAAGGCCGAACGCGGGAAACAGCGACCCGCTGAGACCAAACAGTAACCCCTCGGATAGCACGCTAGCTACTCCAGCCCAACTGGCTCTAGGTGGTTTTTACTTCCCCCAGCACGAGTGACACTCCAAAGATACCACTCCTACACTGGTACTAGCTAACCCCGGGGTACACCAGGTTATCCTCTATCTAGGCGTCACCCCACCACTCCCACACCGACGCTGTGTCCCTCCCACACTGACACAGGGTGCCTAAGCGCTACAACTGTCACTCTAGGTCCACGGTCGCACGAAATACAACACAATGCGATCCGATTACGTAAAAATCCTTGTCCTCGAGTACGGTTTCAAGCATGCATTTAACCAAACTATCTAACAGTGTAAATACATGTTAATAACATGAATTATTGTGATTCTGTCTTGAATCGCGTCGCCCATGGCCGACGTCATTCAAGCCTCCTAAATTGGTTCATATAAAATGGGCCTCGGAAATGACCTTAAAACGCGTCGCCATATGTAGCCGCCTTTTGAAAGGTGTCGTTGTCCCTAGTCGCCTGATAACGACAGAAACAAAGATAGGCTTCGGGGTGATTTCACTTAAAACACGTCGTGCATGCAAGCCGCTGTTCAAAAGGCATTGCTGTCCTTGGACGCTCATCAGTCCAGAGACAGAGTCTGTTATTTAGGCTAAATCGCATCGCGGGTGGAAGCCGCCTTTCTAAACGACATCGCTGTCTCCCGACGTCATTTAACCCTCACAAACAGGTTCTTCCTCCGTCATCTCCTAATCCACGGGGTGGGATTTCCTCCCCCAAATCGTGTAAAACACTAAGAAAAGTGGAGAAGGAGGAGAAGAACCTAAATACCCATTAAAACTCTCAATTTCTCATTTCATGCAATTAGTGTTTTCACCCCAAAAACCCCTTAAACATGCTTCAAAGCGGGAAAATTATGGTTTTTAAATACAATAAAACGGGATCGTCACCCTATCGGTTACTCGAACTCCTCTTAGTTCCAAGCCGCCAACCCGCCTCGCCACACGCCGCCGCTGGTACCGCCATGGGCGCCGCTACTCCACCGGGACGTCGGCCGCCGTCTGGAGAGCAGTGCGCCGCGGAGGAAGTGGTGGTGGTAGTGGAGGAAGTTGGTAGGTTAATGGAGTGGAGGGAGAGGAGGAATGGGGAGAGGAAAGGAAGGAGAGGGGGAAAGGGTTCGCCGGAGAGTCGGAGGGAAGAGAGGAGTGAGAAGAGAAAGGAGAGAATGAGGGAAATGAGGGAGGGTTTGCGGGGTCAAATAGAAGTGGGTAAAACGTGTCGTGCAAGCCCGACGTCATTCAGACGACAAGACCGGGTCCTACACTGACAAACCAGGGTCGTACTCTAAATGGCGTCGTCCATCCAAGACGCCATTAAGACGATAAGACCGGAGCCGTACTCTCGCGGCCCAAGGCCGACCCACGTGGCGCCCATGTGGCACAGCCTAAAACACGTCCACATTGCTGGACACCGTTTGAACTGCATCTCGCAAGCTCGACGCGAAAAGAAAACTAAGTCTCAGCCCCACCAGGGCCCAAATTAAGGGATCCGACCCCGAAACTGACCCGATAACCAGATCCGAAACCTCAATCCTTACAATCTCTATCCTTGTATTATTTCATTTGCATAATCATCATTACTATATGTTAAATATTTATTAGACTATATCAAGGATCTTGTGGTTTTAATGAAACTGGAATTTGAGTTCCCCTACATTAAAAACTATAATAATTCCAGAGAATTCTTAATCACACGGATAGGCCGTTTGATTGTAAATTAATGAGGATGATGGTTCCGCTTTTACGAAACACTGTATAGATAAACAAGCTTCGGCTTAGCACTGAATTACTAAATTAGTATCTTGATTCATTGATGACAATTTAACAATATTATCTTTGATTAATTTATATTTTATTTTATTTTATATTTTTCTTTTAGCCCAGCATGCATCATGTAGGACTTTGAAATAACTGTGATAAGAATTAATTATTGATTAAATTTTAGACCATTGATCAAATAAATCTCAACATGATATGAAATATTCCATTCTGAATTGAGTATCTTGATTATCTTTGAGATTCGCTTGAAGATATCCTTAGAGTTCTATCATTTCTTGGACTCTTTATCCAACATTTCTTGTTTCCTTTTAAGATCCATCATGGTTGCAGCACTTCCACGTTAGCTGGTAACCGCTCCCCATGATGAAACCTGCAAGGTTTGTGACCTAGGGTACTTCCCGATCGTAGAGGTTGATCGATCTTATTTTGTTTCCTTTGCTTCCTTCATCCAGACATGATTGATTCTATTGATCTTTTTGAGTTATCTTCATTGATTATTTTGAGAAAAATTCCCATCATATGATGTTGAGAGTGTGTCTCATCACACCTTGACATCACCTTTTCAGTACATTCCATTTCACTACACTCTCTTGCAAAGTCAATGCCAAGGTAGGGCAACTGTAAACACGCTAATTTTGACACCATTTTGAGTAAATTTCATATCGTATAATAATACCTCGAAATGGTCTGATATTTAATCATTAGTTAATTTTTATTATTTTACTGGATTAATTGTCTAGATAATATCGGGCAAGACAGACACCATTTAAGTTTTAACTCATATATTAAATCGAATATGAAATTATCCTAAAAGACGTCGGCCTATGAAGACGCCATTAAGGGTTTTAATCCTATTTCGATTTTTAATTAATTTGTTAATTAACTAAAAGACATCTGTACAGAACGACGCCATTTAGGTGTCCTAAAGTGCTTCTGTTTCTTCTTTCCAAATTTATCTTTATCTTAATTAAGCTAAAAGATGTCTGCCTTGGGCGACGTGTTTTAGTTAATTACAGAAATGATGAATTAGCCTGTGTTTATCTATTTCTTGGTTGGATTGGCTCTAAACTCTTTCATGTTAATCCATAAGTGACCGCGGACGTACGTGAGAGCCTTGAACTTAAGTCTATAAACATACAAGCTTATGAAGAAGAAAAAAATTAAGATTTTAAGAGAGAGACGACGTCCAAACGCTGAAGGAGTTAAAGAAGGATCAAGGCATTACACGACTACTTCTAGGAGTCTTGAAAGGAGAGCAAGCTTCGTCCACTTCGTCCTTTCTGTTAGGAATCGCCAAGAACGCAGCGGAAATAAAAACGATTCCATTGTATCGGTCGCTGGGATCGTAAAACGGACATTAAAATAAATGCGGGAAGAACAGTTCTTCACTTTTACTGGGTTTCGAATCTCCCGTGGATGATGCCGACTCGGTAATCGCGCACGCGCACGATCTCTAGAGGTATCCACACGAGTTTCCGTAGCAGACGCGATTTCCTCCTCGACTTGAGTGCTCCGACCAGATCTCAAATCCACCATGCGCGGAGAGAGACAGATCCACTCCAAGAGAGAGAGAAGGAGAGAGAGAGAGGAGATAGAGAATCTTGGGTAAAAATTCGTCCAACCAACTTTTTACCCCTGCCCCTTGGCCCTCCTTATATAGAAATAAGGATAAGCACAAGGATTAATCCTCATGATTATCCAAGAGTTTGGCCTTGGATAATTCTTCATTAAATCCTCATGTTTATCCTGCGGTTTTTCATAAAAACCCAGATAAGCATAAAATTTAACGTCTCTCACCGTCTGACGAGAACTCTTATGTGTGTGACCCTCTAGGCCCATATATCAGTCCGGTTGCAGGCCCATTAAACTTAGAACTATTTTTTAAGTTTAATATTTATTAATTAATATTTAAACATTATATGTTAAATGATTAATTTAATAAACAAGTGAATTATCATCTGATGATCAAATCACTTGGCCTTCTGATCATGAACAACACCAAACACTACCTCATGATCCCAGAAGATATAAGGGATACTGTTCCCTTCAATAGAACCTTTCCGTCTGCAGATACCGCACAGATATAATCCTTCACTCATGCAATGTCCCAATAACGCAAGGGTATGATTTTATAGTCAAACCCTCTTTCACATTATCCAGATGGATTCCAGTACACAGTTAACATCTAGAAAGACATCTCTTTCATTTGACCCTGGCCAGGTATTTCTGTGTACACATCCATAGGACATTCTCTCTCTAGTCTTATACTAAGAGTGAGTGATCCCTTGTTGTTCACTCAATTACCTTCGCAAGCTTTCCACTGTATCTGAAAGACCGACTATTGTGGACTTGATGGTTAAAGTCTACTAGTCAGAGAATCAAGATACAATGGTCCACAAACAAGGTATCATTGGTGACTCAGGTCAAAGGACCAACTGTGCTACTGCAACGATTGAATTCCCTGGTTGACTAATAGGTATAATTACTATCCAGGAATTCTTATTTGGGTCTGTTCAGTGAACTCATTCTCTAATGAGCACCCACTTGTTTGCCTTAGTGTCACCACATGAGTGAATGTGAGATCATTCACCCTCATCATATGAGTAGACATAACTTGTGTCGATCTTATCGGATATTTAATGTCCATCTCAAATATCTTATGATCGAGAACTGTTTAAGACAATTGACTGAGGATATTGATCTCACTATCATGATCTCATCATGATTCAATATTCCATACATTTGTCTATGGACCTTCATTACGATAGTTAATTTGCAAGAACTATAAATGAAGAAATAATTGCCTTTATTAATAATTTGAACTAGAATATACAATGATTGGATTTGAGGCCACCCAATTCTAACACTTTCTTCATCCTCTTCGTCCATTCAAGACCATGGCTTTCAGGGGCCATTCAACTACATTCTTTCTTTCTCTTGTTTTCATCATTATTAGTATTATAATTTCATAACTATCACTTCATGTTATTTACACACTCACAACATTCATAATTTTCGACCCACATACTAAAAGGGGTTTAAAAGACTACAAAACAAGTGAGTGATTCTATTTAGTTGCATGATTAAAATTCATATTAGAATAGATTCTACAATCTATTAGTTCTTATTAGTTTCCTTTCTCCTTCTTTATTTTTTTTTTTGTAAGGTACAATCACCAAGAAGATCAAGTGGAGATCATCATTAAAAGAAGAATTGGAGCAGAAAGGAAAATTCCCAAAATCACCAAATCTAAGCAAGAATAGAAGCACTAAAAGGGCTCTTTTCCTTCAGCCGGCTGAAGAGAAGGAATCAAGAATTTAACATTCTCCCAACTTCGAAACAGGTAAGCGATCATCCTTTTATTTTTTGAAGCTTTTTAGTCAAAAGCTTTCTGGCTATCACACTTAGTTTTTAATAGATTTTATTTTTCATATAATCAACATAAAATTCATGATTTCACACATCACGATTTGAACACTCATAGTAGGAAGCCATAATTTAAACATGTTAAAGTCTGCGTTGTCTTGCTTATGTAAAGAGGCATGATCCAGACAAGCTGGAATTACGAACTGATAAATACAGGTTTGTGGGATATCCAAAGAAAATTTTTGGATACTACTTTTACCATCCTGTTGAACAAAAGGTGTTTGTCGCCAGGAAAGCTGTCTTCTTGGAAGAGGAATACCTTCTCCAGGAAGACAGTGGGACTAAAATAGTACTGGAAGAGGTTCCAGATCTCCAAACAGCGGCAATATCACCAGATGAGATATCAGTTCCTGAATCTGTTCAGGTACACACAGATGAGCATCGTAGATCTGGTAGAGTACCTAGACTACCCGAACGATATGTGGGACATATTGCTGAGGAGAGTGTAAGGTAGAATATAGTGAGGATGATGATCCTAAAACCTACCAGGAAGCCATAGAAGGCTCAGAAGCTGGGAAATGGCGAGAAGCCATGAATTCAGAAATCCAGTCTATATACACCAACCAAGTTTGGAACTTGGAGGACTTGCCCGAGGATATTGTACTTATCAGTTGCAAGTGGATCTTTAAGAGAAAGATCAGTACTGATGGACGGATTGACACTTATAAGTCAAGGTTGGTAGCAAAGAGATATCATCAAAGACAAGAAATTGACTATAACGAGAGTTTTTCACCGGCTACCATGATAAAGTCGATCAGAGTTCTACTCACCATAGCTGCACACTATGATTATGAGATATGGCAGATAGATGTAAAGACTGCCTTCCTCAACGGTAACCTTGAGGAAGAGGTGTATTTGATACAACCAGAAGGTTTCACATCTAAAGAATCTCCAGGTAGAGTATGCAAGCTTCAGAGGTCCATTTATGGACGGAAGTAAACTTCTCGGAACTGGAACATAAGATTTGACGAAGCTATCAAGTCTTATGACTTCATTAAGAATGAAGATGAACCTTATGTGTACAAGAAGACCAGTAGGAGTGCAGTCACTATCTTAGTTCTTTACGTAGACGACATACTACTCATTAGGAATGATGTAGCTATGATGTCATCGGTAAAGATCTGGCTGTCAAAAAATTCTCTATAAGATTTGGGAGAAGCATCCTATTTATTGGGAATACGGATCTATAGAGATAGATCAAAGAGGATACTTGGAATGACCCAATCCTTGTACATAGATACTATAGTCAAAAGGTTTGACATGAAAAATTCCAAGAGAGGTCTCATATCGATGAGACATAGACTTAATCTCTCAAAGGAGCAGTGTCCTAAGACTCTTGGTGAGAGGGCATTCATGGATAGAGTACCCTATACATCTGTCATAGGATTTATCATGTATGTCATGCTATGCACATGGCCCGATGTTGTATATGCTCAAGTGTTACGAGCAGATTTCAGGCTGATCCAGGTGAAGAGCACTAGAAGGGAATGAAATGTATCCTTAAGTACTTAAGAAGAATTAAGGATATGTTTCCGGTCTATGGAGGAGATGACTTGAAACTGCGAGGCTTTATTGACTCGAGTTTTCAGTCAGATCCAGATGATAGCAAGTCTACATCTGGATTTGTGTTTACTTTAAACGGAGGCGTAATGTGCTGGAAGAGTTCCAAGCAAGCAACCACTGTAGATTCGACGACTGAAGCTGAGTACATCGCTGCAGCTGAAGCCGCCATGGAAGCAGTGTGGTTGAAGAAATTCATCACTGACCTTGACATAGTTCCTAGCATCTCTGAACATGTTCCGCTGTTGTGCGACAATAATGGAGTCATTGCGCAAGCGAAAGAGTCACAGTCTCATCAGAAATCGAAGCATATTCTGAGGCGCTTTCATCTAATCAGAGAAATCATTTCTGGAGGAGATGTAGTGGTGGAAAGAGTTCCATCTGTCGACAATGTAGCAGATCCACTGACAAAGCCATTGGCTCAAAATGTTTTTGAGCATCACCAAGAGTCTATAGGTTTAGTACATAAAGGTGATTGGTTTTAGTCCAAGTGGGAGATTGTTAGTCTTAGGTGGCTTACAAGCCAATATGACTTTGTAATCTCATTCATTTATTAATAAAATGACATTATATTCATTATGTCTAATACGTGTTATTATCGTCTCATAATGAAGTCCTTGAATGTGTGCGATAGTGATCAGATTATGATGAGATCATAATAGTGAGACTGATCACTTAAACATACATATTCTTAATAGTTCATAGTCGGAGGATATCCGAGAAGGACATCGGATATCCGGTTAGACTATTACAGATTACTCCCGCTTATAAGATGAGGGTGACTGATCTTATAGTCACTTGTGTAGAGACACTAGGGGAATCTGTAGGCGCTCATTAGAGAATGAGTTCACTAAACTGATCCGACTAAATTGCTGGATGGTATTGTACCTCACTGTCAACTAGTTTGATTCTATTGTCGCAGTTGCGTGAATGGTCTTCGGACTTGAGACACTAAGGACACCTTGTCGGTGGACTTCTGTGCTTCGACCTTGGTTTATGAATCTCTAACCACGAGATTTTAAACAGCCAAGGATCGGGTACAGCAGAATATCGTCGAAGGAAATTGAGTGTCAATAAGGAATCATTCACTCTCGGTACTTAGAGAAAGAATGCTCTAGGAAGGATGCACGGAAGTCCCTAGCCTGGGCGGATGATAATATCGGGAAAGGAGTTTTCTGATGTTATACGGCAGCATCCAATCCAAGTGAGTTGACCGGTTAGGGTTTGACGGTAAACCATACCCTGAGTTGACTCATGAGCATTGAACAAATGAAGGATTATATCCACGCGGTAACTGTCAGAGAAAAGGTTCCAAGAGTGGGTTACTTAACCCTGATACCTTCCAGGTTCACGTGATGTTGTTTGGCACCCAACGTGATTGGAGGCCCGATCGAATTTGATGTGCGACAATGATTCGATTGATTAATTAATTAATATGAGTTATTAATTGATTAATCAGGCCCGTGAAGAGTCACTGGGCCTATTGGGCCATTAACCGTACTGGTTATTGGACCTAGAGGGTCACACGCAAATGATTCTTAAGGCGATGGATAATAAAGTGGGTTTTATATAAATTGGAGATTTTTATGAAAAATTGTGCGTTTAGTATAAATGTGGCGAACAGACTGAGCAGGCCAGACTGCTACTAACCCTAGCTGCCCCCTCCTCTCTTCCTCTCTCTCTCTAGTGCCCCAGACGAGTTCGGATCTCTGGATCCACTCCGCCGCTTCTCCGACTCCCGTTCGTTGGGAAATCGTCCGCATGTTGCGGTGATCGTTGTGGCGAACGGCGGAGGCTTCGTAAGCTGTAAAGAACAAGGAACGTGAGGATGTCCATCGTGTGGACTCCACTAGAGGCCGGGCGCTTGTGCGGCTTGCAGTGTCACACTAACGGAGCAGATCGGTTGCGGATTCGAATCCGCACACGGTAAAAAACGATAATCCGATTATCGATTTTGGTTTTATCGAAACAGGAAAAACGGATCGCTGCTTTTATTTTATTTTCTGCTGCATGAGGGATCCGGAGAAACACGAAAACCGAACAGGATTTAATGCACGCAGTAACTGTGGACGAACATGTTCCAAGAGTAGGTTACGAAACTCTATCGCCTTATGGGATCATGCAGTGTTGTGTGGTGTAAGGAAACGCCTAAAACGCAGCGAAAATTAAATGATTCCTATGTGTATCGGTTGCTGCGATCGTAAAACGGATAATTCTAATTACATGGGAAGAACTATTCTTCACCTTTGCGGGGTTTCGAATCTCCCATGGATTCGACCGATTCGGTAATCGCGCACGCGCACGATCTCCAGAGATATCCACACGAGCTCCCGATGCAGACGCGATTTCCATCTCGGCTTGAGTACTTCGACCTGATCTCAAATCCACCATGCGCGGAGAGAGAGATCTACTTCAAGAGCGAGAAGGAGAGAGAGAGAGGAGAGAGAAACTTCAAGAAGTGGTTGTGTACGTCCAACTCTTTCCACCCCTCCCCTTGGCCTCCTTAAATAAGAAATAAGGATAAGCACAAGGATTAATTCTCATGATTATCCAAGAGCTTGGCCTTGGAAAATTCTCCATTAAATATTCATGTTTATCCTGCGGCTTTTCACAAAAACCCAGATAATCATAATATTTAACATCTCTCACCGTCTAATGAGAACTCTTATGTGTGTGACCCTCCAGGCCCATATATCAGTCCGGTTTCAGGCCCATTAAACTTAGAACTAATTCTAAAGTTTAATGTTTATTAATTATTATTTAAACATCATATGTTAAATAATTAATTCAATAAATAAGTGGTTTATCATCCAATGATTAATCCACTTGACCTTCTGACCATGAACGGCACCAAACACTACCTCTTGATCCCAGAAGATATAAGGGATATTGTTCCCTTTATTTGAACCTTTATGTCTGCAAATACCGCATAGATAAAATCCTTCACTCATCTAATGTCCCAATAATACAAAGGTATGGTTTTACAGTCAAACCCTCTATCGCATTATTTAGATGGATTCCAGTACTCAGTTAATTTCTAGAAATACATCTCTTTCATTTGACCTTGGCCAGGGATTTCTTTGTACACATCCATAGGACATTCTCTCTCCAGTCTTATACCAAGAGTGAGTGATCCCTTGTTGTTCACTCAATTACCTTCGCAAGATTTCCACTGTATCTGGGAGACTGACTATCGTGGACTTAATGGTTAAAGTCTACAAGTCAGAGAATCAAGACACAATGGTCTACAAGTAGGGTATCATTGGTGACTCAGGTCAAAGGACCAACTGTGCTACTACAACGATTGAATTCCTTGGTTGACTAATAGGTGTAATTACCATCCAGGAATTCTTATTCGGATATGTTCAGTTAACTCATTCTCTAATGAGCACCCACAAGTTTGTCTTAGTGTCACCACACGAGTGAATGTGAGATCATTCACCCTCATCGCATGAGCAGAGATAGCTTGTGTCGATCTTATCGGATATTTAATGTCCATCTCAAATATCCTATGATCGAGAACTGTTTAAGACAAGTAACTAAGAATATTGATCTCACTATCATGATCTCATCATGATTCAATATCCCCTACATTTGTCTATGGACCTTCATTACGATAGTTAATTTATGAGAACTATAAATGAAGAAATGATTGCCTTTATTAATAATCTGAACTAGAATGTACAATGATTGGCTTTGAGGCCACCCAATTCTATCATTCTCCCACTTGGACTATGGCCAATCACCTATGTGTCTAAGTCCCATAGACTTAAGGTGACGTTCTAAATTGTTTTGAGACAATGGCTTAGTCAAGGGATCTGCTACATTATCTTCGGATCAGACTTTCTCAACTACTATATCTCCTCGGGCGATAATCTCACGAATCAGATGAAATCGTCTTAGAATGTGCTTCGACTTCTGATGCGCTCTTGGCTCTTTTGCTTGAGCTATAGCCCCATTGTTGTCACACAATAAAGGAACAAGATCTGAAATACTTGGAATTACTCCAAGTGCAGAGATGAACTTCTTCATCCAAACTGCCTGCTTAGCCGCTTCAGCTGCAGCAATGTATTCTGCTTCGGTCGTCGAATCTGCAGTTGTTTCTTGTTTGGAACTTTTCCAACTTACTGCACCTCCATTTAACATAAACACAAATCCAGACATGGATTTGCTATCATCCATATCCGACTGGAAGCTCGAGTCAGTAAACCCCTGAAGTTTCAAGTTGTTTCCTCCATAGACGAGAAATAGATCCTTAGTCCTTCTTAAGTATCTAAGGATACATTTCACCGCTTTCCAGTGTTCCTCACCTAGATCAGCCTGATATCTACTAGTGACACTTAGTGGGTGTGCCACATCAGGTCCTGTACATAGCATTGCATACATGATAGATCCTATTGCCGAAGCATAAGGAACTCTATCCATGTATGCTTTCTCTTCAGGTGTCTTGGGAGACATTTCTTTAGAGAGATAAATTCTATGTCTCATCGAAACGAGACCTCTCTTGGAATTTTTCATGCCAAACTTTTTGACTATGGTGTCTATGTACATGGATTGAGATAATCCGATCATCCTTTTGGATCTATCTCTAAAGATCCTTATTCCCAGAATATAGGATGCTTCTCCCAAATCTTTTATAGAGAAGTTTTTGGATAACCAAATCTTTACTTATGACAACATTCATACATCATTCCCAATGAGTAGAATGTCATCAACGTAAAGTACCAAAAAGGTAACTGCGCTCCCACTTGTCTTTTTGTATACACAAGGTTCATCTTCATTCTTAATGAAGTCATAAGATTTGATTGCCTCATCAAATCTTAAGTTTCAAGTTCGGGATGCCTGCTTTAATCTATAAATGGATCTATGCAGCCTACATACCTTACTTGAATGTTCTTTGGAAGTGAATCCTTCAGGTTGTATCATATACACCCCTTCTTGAAGGTTCCCGTTAAGGAATGCTGTTATCACATCTATTTGCCATATTTCATAATCATAGAATGCAGCAACGGCAAGAAGTATTCTGATTGACTTAATTATGGCAACTGGAGAAAATGTTTCGTCATAGTCAATACCTTGTCTTTGACGGTACCCTTTCGCTACCAGCCTTGCCTTATATGTGTCAATCTGTCCATCTGCCCCGATCTTTCTTTTAAAGATCCATTTACTGCCAATGGTACTGGCAGATTAACCAAGTTCCAAACTTGGTTGGCATACATGGACTGAATTTCTGAATTCATTGCTTCTTGCCATTTCTCTGATTCTTGACTATTTATGGCTTCTTGGTAGGTTTGAGGATCATCATCCTCATTTAAGTGCACTTTTGGGTTGTCATTATCGATATGTCCGACATAGCTTTCAGGCTGTTTAGGCACTCTACCAGATCTGTGAATTGCTTGTGTATTATCTTGAACATGTTCTTGAGTCAATGGCTTATTAGATGAGCATGCATTGATTTGTGAGTTTGAAATTTCTTCCAGTTCTATCTTGCTCCCATTGTCTTATTTTGAAAGATATTCTTGCTCTAAGAAGACAGCTCTTTTTGCGACAAACACCCTTTGATGGCTGGGCTGATAGAAATAATATCTAAAAGTCTCTTTTGAATATCCCACAAATCTGCACTTTTCTGTCCTGGAATCCAGTTTATCTAGATCATGTCTTTTGATATGTGCAAGACAACCCCAGACTTTAACATACTTAAAGTCTGATTTTTTCCCTTTCCATATCTCCTATGGAGTGGAAGAGATTGACTTACTGGGAACTTTTTTTAACAGATATGCAGCAGTCATTAGCGCATATCCCCATAAAGAAATTGGAAGTTTAGCTTAACTCATCATGGATCGTACCATATCTAATTGAGTACGATTTCTCCTTTCCGATACACCACTCAACTTTGGTGTATAGGGAGGAGTCCACTGAGACAGAATATCATTATTCTTAAGATATTGTATGAATTCTGTACTTAAGTATTCACCCCCTCAATCTGATCGAAGAGTCTTGATACTCTTTCCAGTTTGGTTCACAACTTCATTTTTAAATTCTTTAAATTTCTCAAAAACTTCTGACTTATATTTCATTAAATATATGCAGTCATATCTTCAGAAATCATCAGTAAATGAAACGAAGTATGAGTAACCACCCATATAGCATGAGTGGACATTGGACCATATACTGTTTGGTTCTAGAGTTTCTCAGGATCTCACGCGCAGCGAAAAATAAAATAAAAACGGAGATCCGTTCCCGTTTCGAAAAACTAAAAACTACCATTATCGGATAATCGATTCTCACCGTGTGCAGATTTGAATCCGCAACCATTCGGTTCCGTCGGTGCGACACCGCAAGCCGCGCAAGTGCCCGGCCCCTAGTGAAGTCCACATGATCCTCCTCGCGACGGATATCCTCACGTTCCTCGTTCTTCGCAGTCCACGAAACCTCCGCCGGTCGCCGCAACGATCGCCGCAACGTGCGGACGATTTCCCGTCGAACGAGATTCGAAGAAGCAACAGAGCAGATTTGGATCTGTCTGGACACCACAGAGAGAGAGAAACAAAGGATGGGCGGCTAGGGTTAGCAGCAGCTTGGCCTGCTCAGCCCGTTCGCTATGTTTTATACTAACGGTGCGGTTTTTCATAAAAACCCCCGATTTATATAAAACCCACTTATTTATCCATCGCCATGAGAATCATTTGCGTGTGACCCTCTAGGCCCAATTACCAGTCCAGTTAATAGCCCAACATGCCCACTGACTCCTCAATAGCTTTATTAATCAATTAATAACCCTTTATTAATTAATTAATCAATCGAATTGATGTCGCACATCGAATTCGACGGGGCCTCCGATCACGCTGGGCCCCAAGCAACACCGCGTGAACCCAGAAGATATTGGGGTTAAGCAACCCACTCTTGGAACCTTTCCGCCGACAGTTACCACATGGATATTGTAACGACCCGCCACCTTATGATCGGAGACCCGGTCACTAAATGGGCGTCGAATCATTATCCAACGGTCTCACACCCGGATCTTATACACACATCTGGAGGAGTAAGCATTAAACAAGATTAAATATAACATTCACACGGACTGCAAGGAAGTACAGTATGCAGGAAGTAAAGTAATAATGTTCGTCCACAGTCCAACAATAATTACATGGTCCAACAATTAAAGAAGTACAGGCAGAAGTAAAGTACAACAACATCGGGGCATACCCCGGAACAGAGATAGCTGCTGGTCCGCACACCAAGGAGAACACAACGCGCCGCCACTCGCCACGAGGTCCACACTTGAAAACCGCAGGGAGTGAGCCACACCAGAACTGGGCTCAGTAGGGATCATCCGATCCCTTGCCTCCCACTCACACACCCACAACTGTAATTACACAGATACATGGGAACAAGATAAGTAAAGCTGTAACACAGTTCTCCTAAATCCTCGATATAAATCACATGCATTTGGAATATAATATGCATATCTCAGAAATCATTCTACCACGGAACCTACAACTCGCGTCTCGGCAAAACACGTCAACCACGTCTCCGAAAGTGGGAAACACCGACCCGCTGAGACCAAACAGTAACCCCTCGGATAGCACGCTGGCTACCTCGGCGGCTACTCCTTCCCCCAGCAAACACCGACCCGCTGAGACCAAACAGTAACCCCTCGGATAGCACGCTGGCTACTCCGGCCCAACTGGCTCAGGTGGTTACTCCTTCCCCCAGTACGAGTGACACTCCAAAGGTACCACTCCGACACCGGTACAAGCTAGCTAACCCCGGGGTTCACTAGGTGACCCTCTCCACTAGGCGTCACCCCGCCACTGCTCCCGTCAGCGCTGTGTCCCTCCGCACCGACACAGGGTGTAGAACGCTACAACTGTTACTCTAGATCCACCGAAACAGAAAACACGGCACGATGCGATCCGGTCACGGAAGAAGTCCACGGTCGCACGACACCCAACGCAGTGCCATCAGGTCACGAAGAGTTCATCACATCGAGTATACTAACAATATGCATTAACCGACTATCTAGCAGTGTAAACACATTTTAATGGCATGGATTAGTGTGGTTCTGTCTTGAATCGCGTCGCCCAAGGCCGACGCCATTCAAGCACCCTAAACTAGTTCATGAAATAGCGGCCTCAGAATCTGGCCTAAAAGGCGTCGACACCAGTGGTCGCCTTTTTAAAAGGCGTCAACATCCTCAGACGCCGTTTACACCGAAAATCCAGGAATTCCAAAAAACATTAATCGAGGGATTTCTGCCTTAAAAGGGGTCATGGTGGCTCGACGCTATTCCAAACCGCGTCGCCCACCCATGACGTCTTTTAGTCCCAGAATCCCCGAACTGACAGACCCTCAGTCGGGGTGATTTCCTGCCTAAATGGCGTCACGATGGCCCGACGTCCTTCTGAAAGGCGTCGACCATCCGTGACGTCATTTAGCGCCAGAATCCCTAACTCTTGAAACCTCGAACAGGGAGATTTTTGTCCTAAAAGGCGTCGTACTGCCCTGACGCCCTTCTGAAAGGCGTCGACCAGGCACGACGCCGTTTAGCGCCAGAAACCTGATTCCCTGGCTCGATCCGAGGGTTTCTCCCTTAACCCCAAATACACCGAAAAAGCCCCAAAACAGAAGGGGAGGAAAAGAAGTTCATCCACCACAAGTATGCTACAAATCCACATTCACGAGCACGGTCATACCCACAAGAACACCCCCTAAACATGCTCAATCTAGCCCAAAACACGTCATATCATGCCTAGGAAAACACGAGCAACACATGCAAGGTTCGTCCCCCTACCGATTACTTGAACTCCTCCTGGCTCCGTGTCGCCGAACCGCCGCACTGCAGACCGCCTCCGGTACCCCCGAGAATGTCGCCACTCCGCCGGGACGTCGGCCGCCGTCCGGAGAATGGAACGCCGCGATGGAAGTGGTGGTGGCAGAGGTGAGAGGTAGGGAGGCGTTGGAGTGGTGGAAGAGGAAGAAGAGGAAGGGAAAAGGGAATAGTGGGATCGGAGGAGGCGGAGAGGGAGAGGAGAGAGAGTGAAAGGGTGAGAATGAGAGAAAGAAAGGAGGGCTCGCGGGGTCAATCAGAAACTGCCTAAACCGCGTCGATCGAGACAGACGCCTATCAGCTGACAGGACGGCCGTACTGACACCGCTCTGAAACGCGTCGCTCACCACGGACGCAGTTCAGACGATGTGACAGGCCGTACTGACAACGCCCTGGCGCCGCACACTGACACCGCAGGGTCGCAGTCTGAATCGTGTCGTCCATACTGGACGCCGTTCAGATGACAAGACAGGGGCCGTACTCTCGCGGTCCGAAACCCGTCCACGTGGCACAACAGCTACAGACGTAAATGGCGTCCATACAACCTGACGCCTTTTGAAAGGCGTCGAGCAGTGCTGACGTCATTTAGTCAGAAATCTCGAGACCCTTCAGGGCCTAATCCAGGGGATCCGGCCCGAAACCGACCCGAACACTGAACCCGAAACCTCAGTCCTTACATTCTCCCCCCCTTAAAAGAATTTCGTCCCCGAAATTGCCTACGACGAGTAATGAGAGCGAAGTAGAACCACCACCAACTCACCTGGGAACTTACCAGAAAAGGTAGGAAATTGTTCCCGTAACTCAAACCCGTACTCCCAGGTCGCCTCGTTCCCAGAACGCTACTCCTAAATCACTCAATCCAAAGGTACGACTTAGTTTCGGGGGAACCTGTCACTTGTGACCCTCGACATGAACTGAACATTCTGGAAAAGACAAGTCCTCAGCGGCTTCCAATTCTGAAAATTCTAACACCTGGGGTTGGATCCTAAATATTCTTCAGCAACGACACATGAAACGCACTGCACTAGTCTAATAACCTTGGCACACTGTTAAACCAACTCTGATCCTGCCAACTGCCTCTTTGCCAATCTCAGACCAAATCACAGAAAAATCAATACGGCCCTCTGAACAAAGCCTCATAAGGCGCCATGCCAACGCCAGAATAGTAACTGTTATAATACGCAAAACTCCACTGCAAATAAACGCTGCTCCCGAGGACCTCCTCAGTCTAGGCACATGCCCCGAGCAAAACCTCCAAAATCTAAATGGCCCTCTCAGACCGCCCATCAGCCTCGGGATGATAGGCCGAGCTGAAGGCTAACCGCATATTCGAGGCCTTCCAAGAACTCTTCCCACAACTAAGAAGTAAATCTCAAAGCCCGATCTGACATGATGAATAAAGGCACACCGAATAGTAAGAGATGATCCGACACACCAACAGCTCTGCCAACCTACAGACTGACCAGTCCTTCCTGATAGCCAAGATGTGTGCTGGCCTGGTCAATTGCTCAATGATAACCCAGATCATGCCCCCACCATCAGGGGATAAAACAATCCTAGCATAAGCCCAAAGTCACGAGCTCCTGTTCCCATACCGGGATTGGCAAGGACTGCAACCACGCTTCCGCTGCGCCACTCTGATGTTCAACCTAACCCGACGACAATTTAAGTACCAAACCACAAAATCCACCCCATCCTTCTTCCTACTGAACCATTTCAAGCAATGATACGACTTACTTATTCAGGAAGCACTATTTATCTAGAACAGTGCGCCTCCATAAACACATCTGCGCACGTCCTCAATGGCCGGAACACAGGGTCTGCCTCTGAACCCCACTGTACCATCAACCCACAATTGAACTGGCCAACACGGTTCTATCAGCCTCACGTGGAACCCAGAAAGAAGATTCCATAATCAGCTTGAATCCTCTTCATACAAATAACGCCTCTGGATCTATAGCGTAAACACCACAGCTGCCTACTTAAGTCATGAATGGATGGTTCCCCTCATAGCTTGTTCAACTGCCTATAGGCATAGGCCACAATCTTATCAAGTTGAATCAGAACCGTCCCCAGACTTCGATGTGATGTATCTGAACAAACCACTCTTACACTGGAACCTAATAGAAGTACAAACATTGGAGTCAAAGTGAGGCGAGCTTTTCAACTAGATGAAACTCCGCTCACACTCCTCGGTACACATAAAACGAACTCCTCTACAAGACAACCCTGACAAAATAGGGGTCGCTATCGAAGAAAACCTTTAGACCAACCGTCGATAAAATCCTACAATGCCAAGAAGCTCTCGGTCTCCGCTACTGTCGTCGGCCTGATCCAATCCATCACTACCTCAGTTCTAACTGTATCCACTACAATACCCTCATCGATCACATACTTACACGGGACTCCATACACATAATCGGTCAATCAAGTCAATACTAAGTTAATTATGTTCCATGATTCCGCCAAAATTGATAAACCAACATCATTATATATAACAACCTCACAAAGTACATTTTACAATACAGATTCCCCACCATGCATAATACATAAAAAGTGTCATAACGCTCACAATCACTACCTACTAAGACAAGATAGGAGTGCTCATGTAACCTAGCATCTCGGACCTCCACTGAAAGAACACACAACACCATACTAGGTACAGGGCTCCTACTGACCACTCGGCTCCTCACCTGTCTTATCTCTCTGGGGACAATTCCTCAAAAAATGCCCCCTCTTGCCGCAGCCAAAACAACCACTAGTTACCAGTGGACACGTCCGACTGCCATGATGACCACCACAATGGGAACAATGATCTGCAGCAACCTGCCTCGCTCCCTGCTGCCTGCTAGCCACAGTCTGCATCTGCCGAGCCGAACCATCTCTGTTCTTACCACAGGACATCTCTTGGGACCCGTATTCAAAGGAACTCGAACCGCCTGACGAAAAGACTGTCGATTTGCCCTTACCTTGCTGCTTCCCTCGTGCCGATCGCTCCAATTCTCTCGCCATTTGCTGGAATTGAGTCTCCACCGCTACTGCGTATTAAGCTGCTGACGCCAGATCTCTCCAACACTGGGATGCCACCATTGTCCTCAGATCATACCGGAGTCCACCCACAAATCTCTTTACTCTAAACTCCTCGTGCTCAGATATATGTGGAACGAATCCTTCAAGAGCCGCAAACTTTGTTTGGTATTCTAAAACTGACATCTCATCCTGCACCAATTCCATAAACTCCCTTTCCTTAGACTTCCGGACATGCCCTGAAAAGTACTGTCCACTAAACTCTCTCACAAATACCTCCCAAGGGATTTCTCTCAAGGGCCTATCTGCGAACATCACCTTCTTGGTAGTAGCCCACCACTCATATGCATTATCCTTCAATAAGTAGGTTGCCAACAAGGTTTTCTCATTCTCGGCACATTCAAGGACATCAAATGCCTTCTCCATTTCCTTAATCCAAAAAAGCTGCCTTGTCTGGGATTGGTCGACCCGTGAAAGAAGGGGTCTCCAACCTCAAGAACTGCTCCAAAATCGTAGGCTGGTCATCCCGAAAATTGGACCCCTCGCCACTAACTCCCTGCTGGTATCTAGACATAGCTCCAATCATAGCTTCCATGAAACGATTCACATTATGCCCTTCTGCACCTGAACTAACATTGTCTGCTCTCGAACCACGAGCCAACGTTACTCTCTTCCTCGGTGCCATCACTATCCCACGAACGCAAAAATCAACACAAATACGTCAAAATCTATCAATCTACACCAGCAGCCATCGCCTGTACAGACTCGTACTTATTGTTGGACTACGATATCTAATCTAGTTTAGCACATACTCGACCAGACTGAGCTCTGATACCAATTGTAACGACCCGCCACCCTATGATCGGAGACCCGGTCACTAAATGGGCGTCGAATCATTATCCAATGGTCTCACACCCGGATCTTATACACACATCTGGAGAAGTAAGCATTAAACAAGATTAAATATAACATTCACACGGACTGCAAGGAAGTACAGTATGCAGGAAGTAAAGTAATAATGTCCGTCCACAGTCCAACAATAATTACATGGTCCAACAATTAAAGAAGTACAGGCAGAAGTAAAGTACAACAACATCGGGGCATACCCCGGAACAGAGATAGCTGCTGGTCCGCACACCAAGGAGAACACCACGCGCCACCACTCGCCACGAGGTCCACACTTGAAAACCACAGGGAGTGAGCTACACCAGAACTGGGCTCAGTAGGGATCATCCGATCCCTTGCCTCCCACTCACACACCCACAAGTGTAATTACATAGATACATGGGAACAAGATAAGTAAAGCTGTAACACAGTTCTCCTAAATCCTCGATATAAATCACATGCATTTGGAATATAATATGCATATCTCAGAAATCATTCTACCACGGAACCTACAACTCGCGTTTCGGCAAAACGCGTCAACCACGTCTCCGAAAGTGGGAAACACCGACCCGCTGAGACCAAACAGTAACCCCTCGGATAGCACGCTGGCTACCTCGGCGGCTACTCCTTCCCCCAGCAAATACCGACCCGCTGAGACCAAACAGTAACCCCTCGGATAGCACGCTGGCTACTCCGGCCCAACTGGCTCAGGTGGTTACTCCTTCCCCCAACACGAGTGACACTCCAAAGGTACCACTCCGACACCGGTACAAGCTAGCTAATCCCGGGGTTCACCAGGTGACCCTCTCCACTAGGCGTCACCCCGCCACTGCTCCGGTCAGCGCTGTGTCCCTCCGCACCGACACAGGGTGTAGAACGCTACAACTGTCACGCTAGGTCCACCGAAACAGAAAACACGGCACGGTGCGATCCGGTCACGGAAGAAGTCCACGGTCGCACGACACCCAACGCAGTGCCATCCGGTCACGAAGAGTTCATCACATCGAGTATACTAACAGTATCCATTAACCGACTATCTAGCAGTGTAAACACATTTTACTGGCATGGATTAGTGTGGTTCTGTCTTGAATCGCGTCGCCCAAGGCCGACGCCATTCAAGCACCCTAAACTGGTCCATGAAATACCGGCCTCAGAATCTGGCCTAAAAGGCGTCGACACCAGTGGTCGCCTTTTTAAAAGGCGTCAACATCCTCAGACGCCGTTTACACCGAAAATCCAGGAATTCTAGAAAACATTAATCGAGGGATTTCTGCCTTAAAAGGCGTCATGGTGGCTCGACGATATTCCAAACCGCGTCGCCCACCCATGACGTCTTTTAGTCCCAGAATCCCCGAACTGACAGACCCTCAGTCGGGGTGATTTCCTGCGTAAATGGCGTCACGATGGCCCGACGTCCTTCTGAAAGGCGTCGACCATCCGTGACGTCATTTAGCGCCAGAATCCCTAATTCTTGAAACCTCGAACAGGGAGATTTATGTCCTAAAAGGCGTCGTACTGCCCTGACGCCCTTCTGAAAGGCGTCGACCAGGCACGACGCCATTTAGCGCCAGAAACCTGATTCCCTGGCTCGATCCGAGGGTTTCTCCCTTAACCCCAAATACCCCGAAAAAGCCCCAAAACAGAAGGGGAGGAAAAGAAGTTCATCCACCACAAGTATGCTACAAATCCACATTCACGAGCACGGTCATACCCACAAGAACACCCCCTAAAGATGCTCAACCTAGCCCAAAACACGTCATATCATGCCTAGAAAAACACGAGCAATACATGGAAGGTTCGTCCCCCTACCGGTTACTTGAACTCCTCCTGGCTCCGTGTCGCCGAACCGCCGCACTGCAGACCGCCGCCGGTACCCCCGAGAACGTCGCCACTCCGCCAGGACGTCGGCCGCCGTCCGGAGAATGGAACGCCGCGAAGGAAGTGGTGGTGGCAGAGGTGAGAGGTAGGGAGGCGTTGGAGTGGTGGAAGAGGAAGAAGAGGAAGGGAAAGGGGAAGAGTGGGATCGGAGGAGGCGGAGAGGGAGAGGAGAGAGAGTGAAAGGGTGAGAATGAGAGAAAGAAAGGAGGGCTCGCGGGGCCAATCAGAAACTGCCTAAAACGCATCGATCGAGACAGACGCCTATCAGCTGACAGGACGGCTGTACTGACACCGCTCTGAAATGCGTCGCTCACCACGGACGCCATTCAGACGATGTGACAGGCCGTACTGACAACGCCCTGGCGCCGCACACTGACACCGCAGGGTCGCAGTCTGAATCGTGTCGTCCATACTGGACGCCATTCAGATGACGAGACAGGGGCCGTACTCTCGCGGTCCGAAACCCGTCCATGTGGCACAACAGCAACAGACGTAAATGGCGTCCACACAACCTGACGCCCTTTGAAAGGCGTCGAGCAGTGCTGACGTCATTCAGTCAGAAATCTCGAAACTCCTCAGGGCCTAATCCAAGGGATCCGGCCCGAAACCGACCCGAACACTGAACCCGAAACCTCAGTCGTTACAGATATAATCCTTCATTCGTACAATGCTCTCGAGTCAACTCAGGGTATGGCGTGCTGTCAAAGCCTAACCGGTCGACTCACTTGGATTGGATGCCGCTGATAAATATCGGAAAACTCCTTTCCCGATATTATCATCCGCCCTGGTCAGGGACTTCCGCGCATCCTTCCTAGAGCATTCTCTCTCTAAGTACCGAGAGCGAATGATTCCTTATTGACACACAATTCCCTTTGACGGTATTCCGCTGTAACCAATCCTTGGCGTTTTAGAATCCCGTGGCTAGAGATTCGTAAACCAAGGTCAAAGCACAGAAGTCTACCGAGAATGTGTCCTTGGTGTCTCAGGTCTAAGGACCATCTACGCAACTGCGACAATAGAATCAAGCTGGTTGACAGTGAGGTACAATACCATCCAGCGATTCAGTCGGATTAGTTCAGTGAACTCATTCTCCAATAAGCACCTACAGATTCGCCTTAGTCTCTCCATACAAGTGACTTATGAGATCAGTCACCCTCATCATATGAGCAGGTGTAATATGTACTAGTCTAACTGGATATCCGATGTCCTTATCGGATATCCTCCGACTAGGAACGATTAAGAATATGTGTGTTTAAGTGATTAGTCTCATTAGTATGATCTCATCATAATCTGATCACTATAGCATATATTCACGGACTTCATTATGAAACGATAATTAATGCGATTTACACATAATGAATATTATGCCATTATATTAATATATGAACGGGATTTACATAGTCAGATTGGCTTGTAGGCCACCTAAAACTAACAATCTCCCACTTGGACTAAAGCCAATCACCTTTATACAATAAGTCTATAGACTCTAGGTGACGCTCAAATACAATTTGAGCCAATGACTTTGTCAGTAGATCTGCTACATTGTCGACGGATGGAACTCTTTCCACTACTACAACTCCTCTGGATATAATCTCTCTGATAAAGTGAAAGCACCTCAGAATATGCTTTGATTTCTGATGAGACCGCGGCTCTTTCGCTTGCGCAATGGCTCCATTGTTGTCGCACAACAGCGGAACTGGTTCAGAGATACTGGGAACAACGCCGAGGTTAGTGATGAATTTCTTCAACCACACTACTTTAGCGGCTTCAGCTGCAGCGATGTACTCAGCTTTAGTCGTTGAATCTGCAGTGGTTACTTGCTTGGAACTCTTCCAGTACACTGCGCCTCCGTTCAAAGTAAACACGAATTCAGATGTAGACTTGCTATCATCTGGATCCGACTGGAAACTCGAGTCAATAAAGCCTCGCAGTTTCAAGTCAACTCCTCCATAAACAAGAAACATATCACCACCTTCCAGTGCTCTTCGCCTGGATCAGCCTGAAATCTGCTCGTAACACTTAAAGCAAATGCAACATCAGGCCGTGTACATAGCATGGCATACATGATAAATCCTATGGCAGAGGCATAGGGTATTCTATCCATGAATGCCCTCTCATTAGGAGTCTTAAGAGACTGCTCCTTTGAGAGACTAATTCCATGTCTCATCGGTATGAGACCTCTCTTGGAATTTTCCATGCCAAACCTGTTGACTATGTTATCTATGTACAAGGATTGAGTCATTCCAAGCATCCTCTTTGATCTATCTCTATAGATCCGTATTCCCATACGTACGATGCTTCTCCCAAATCCTTCATGGAGAAGTTTTTCAACAGCCAGATCTTTACTGATGATATCATAGCTACATCATTCCCAATGAGTAGTATGTCATCTACGTAAAGAACTAAGAAGGTAACTGCGCTCCTACTGGTCTTATTGTATACACAATGCTCATCTTCATTCTTAATGAAGTCATAAGACTTGACAGCCTCGTCAAATCTTATGTTCCAACTGTCGGAAGCCTGCTTCAGTCCGTAAATGGACCTCTGAAGCTTGCACACTTTATTTGGAGATTCTTTGGATGTGAAGCATTTTGGTTGTATCATATACACCTCTTCCTCAAGGTTATCATTGAGGAAGGCAGTCTTCGCATCCATCTGCCAGATTTCATAATCAAAATGTGCAGTAATGGCAAGTAAAACTCTGATTGACTTTATCATGGCAACTGGTGAGAAAGTCACGTCATAGTCAATTCCTTGCCTTTGACAATATCCCTTTGCCACCAACCTTGCCTTATAAGTGTCGATCCAGCCATTAGCACCGATCTTTCTCTTAAAGATTCACTTGCAACCGATGGGTACAATACCCTCGGGCAAGTCCTCCAAGTTCCAAACTTGGTTCGTGTACATGGACTGGATTTCTGAGTTCATGGCTTCTCGCCATTTCCCAGCTTCTGGACCTTCTATGGCCTCCTGGTAGGTTTTAGGATCATCATCCTCATTATATTCTACCTTAAACTCACCTTCAGCGATATGTCCCACATATCGTTCGGGTAGTCTAGGTAATCTAACAGATCTACGAGGCTCATGTGTGTGTACCTGAATAGATTCAGGAACTGATATCTCATCTGATGATAATGTAGCTGTTTTGGGATCTGGAACCTCTTCCAATACTATTTTACTCTCACTGTTCTCCTGGAGAAGGTATTCCTCTTCCAGGAAGACAACTTTCCTGGCGACAAACACCTTTTGTTCACCAGGATGGTAAAAATAGTATCCAAAGGTTTCCTTTGGATATCCCACAAACTTGCATTTATCAGTTTGTGATTCCAGCTTGTCTGGATCATGCCTCTTTACATGAGCAAGCAACCTCAGACTTTAACATGTTTAAATTTTGGTTTACTGCCTTTCCATATCTCATATGGAGTAGAGGCCACAGACTTGCTGAGTACTCTGTTCAGTAGGTATGCTGCTGACTCTAAAGTATAACCCTAGAGGGACATTGGTAATCCTGAAAAGCTCATTATGGATCGCACCATGTCCAACAAGGTGCGATTCCTCCTTTCTGATACACCATTCATCTGTAGTGTATATGGAGGGGTTAGTTGAGAAAGGATACCATTAACCTTTAAGAATTGTGTAAAATTAGTACTTAAGTATTCTCCTCCTCGATCTAATCGAATAGCTTTAACACTCTTTCCTAAGTGCTTCTCTAACTCATTCTTGTACTCCTTGAACTTCTCAAATGCTTCATACTTGTACTTCATTAAGTACACATAGCCGAATCTTGAGAAATCATCGGTGAACGTGATGAAGTATGAGTAGCTACCTTTAGCTTGGGTGGACATAGGACCGCATATATCCGAATGTATTAGTTCCATAATGTCCTTGGCACGTTCTCCATGTCCAGTAAATAGAGATTTTGCCATCTTTCCCATAAGGAATGATTCACATGTTGCAAACGATTCATAATCAAATGTTGTTAAGTAACCATGCTCGTGCAACTTTTGCAACCTGCTTTCGCCAATGTTCCCAAGTCTACAATGCCACATGTAGGCTTGGTTCACACAATTCTTGCTCTTTTTCAGAGCATTTTCAATTTGAAGATTGTAATAGGAAACATCTATGAGATATAGACCGTTGACTAAAGATGCCGAAGCTATTTATTTATTACCATAATAAATCGAACAACTTCTATTCTCAATAGTCAACCTATATCCTATCTTGTCCAAACAAGATATTGATATTGTTGGGTTTCTCGGGTTTCTCCGGATCGCTCACGCAGCAGAAAATAAAATATTAAAACAGCGATCTGTTCCCGTTTCGGAAAATAAAAATCGATTATCGGATAATCGAAGTTCTCACCGTGTGCGGATTCGAATCTGCAGCCGTTCGGTTCCGTCGGTTCGACACCGCAAGCCGAGCAAGCTCCCGGCGTCTAGCGAAGTCCACACGATCCTCCTCGCGACGGATATCCTCACGTTCCTCGTTCTTCGCAGCCCACGAAACCTCCGCCGGTCGCTGCAATGATCGCCGCAATGCGCGGACGATTTCCCGTCGAACGGGATTCGGAGAAGCGGCGGAGCAGATCTAGATCTGTCTGGACGCCAGAGAGAGAGAAACAGAGGAGGGGTGGCTAGGGTTAGCAGCAGCTTGGCCTGCTCAGCCCGTTCGCTATGTTTTATACTAACCACGCGGTTTTTCATAAAAACCCCCGGTTTATATAAAACCCACTTATTTATCCATCGCCTTGAGAATCATTTGCGTGTGACCCTCTAGGCTCAAGTACCAGTCCAGTTAATGGCCCAACGAGCCCAGTGACTCCCCACGGGCTTTATTAATCAATTAATAACCCTTTATTAATTAATTAATCAATCGAATTGATGTCGCACATCGAATTCGACCGGGCCTCCGATCACGCTAGGCCCCAAGCAATACCGCGTGAACCCAGAAGGTATTGGGGTTAAGTAACCCACTCTTGGAACCTTTCCGCCGACAGTTACCGCGTGGATATAATCCTTCATTCGTTCAATACTCTCGAGTCAACTCAGGGTATGGCGAGCTGTCAAACCCTAACCGGTCAACTCACTTGGATTGGATGCCGCTGATAAATATCGGAAAACTCCTTTCCTGATATTATCGTCTGCCCTGGCCAGGGACTTCAGCGCATCCATCCTAGAGCATTCTCTCTCTAAGTACCGAGAGTGAATGATTCCTTATTGACACACAATTCCTTTCGACGGTATTCCGCAGTACCCAATCCTTGGCGTATTAGAATCCTGTGGCTAGAGATACGTAAAGCAAGGTCAAAGCACATAAGTCCACCGACAAGGTGCCCTTGGTGTCTCAGGTCCGAGGACCATCCACGCAACTGCGACAATAGAATGAAGCTGGTTGACAGTGAGGTACAATACCATCCAGCGATTCAGTCGGATCAGTTCAGTGAACTCATTCTCCAATGAGCACCTACAAATTCGCCTTAGTGTCTCCACACAAGTGACTTATGAGATCAGTCACCCTCATTATATGAGCAGGAGTAATCTGTACTAGTCTAACCGGATATCCGATGTCCTTCTCGGATATCCTCCGACTATGAACGATTAAGAATATGTGTGTTTAAGTGATCAGTCTCATTAGTATGATCTCATCATAATCTGATCACTATAGCACATATTCACGGACTTCATTATGAAACGATAATTAATTCGATTTACACATAATGAATATTATGCCATTATATTAATAAATGAACGAGATTTACATAGTCAGATTGACTTGTAGGCCACCTAAAACTAACAGATATGATATTCTTTATTATGCTAGGAACATAATAACAATCTTCTAATAGTAAGGCGTCTCCTGATCGACGCCTGAGGTTTGCTGTCCCAACAACAATCGACGCAACTTTTGTGCCATTTCCTAGCCTCAATTCCACCTCGCCTTGTCTCAGCTTGCGTTTACTTGTCAGCATCAGCACATCATGGCAGATATGAGAAGCACATCCGGTATCTAATACCCAAGATGTGGAATCTCTAACTGACAAGTTGATATCTATCATATAGATATCTGAAGCTTCATATAGCTTCACCTTTCCATGAACTTTATCGTTGAGGAACTCCTTGCAGTTCCTCTTCCAGTGACCATGCTGCTTACAGTAGAAGCAGTCACCCTTCACTACTCTTTTGCCTTTGTCCTTCGATCCTCTATCATTAGCTGTCATCTCTGCTTCAGGGGCATCCAATGCCGATTCAGCAGGAGAATCAGCTCCAGGGTCAAAGTCAATGTGCTCAGATCTGAAGACATTCTTCAGGTATCTGAACCAATCCGAGTAGATCAAGTAAGTCAAAAGGGCATCAAGTATGCCGCGAAGTGGGTTATTCGACCGCATAATTCCCTATAGGAGATAAGTAAAATCTATTTAGCAGATGTTCAATTATTAAAAATTTAAAACAAGGCATGGTCTTTTGTTCAAGTTTAACTCCCACTAATATCCGACGGACTGTATAACCCCCAGTTATATAGAACGGGAGACGCCGACAGTCTCCTAGTGGGGATCAGAATCTCAATGACTTGCACTACAGCCTTGTGGATAGCACAACAAACTATAATACAATCAGAGAGCACCCAACTCATGGGACTTGCAACTCCTTGCAATATCTGATCATAGTTTCGGTCCCCAAAGATTTAATGGCATTGTGGATAGCACAACAAACCATTAATTCTGGTCTAAGCTGACCATCATTACGCGACGAGCATATATTTGAAGGTAGCCCTTGGGGATAGCACAACAAAGCTACATGGTTCCTCTACCCCGATCATATAGGCATCTAATGCCATAATCACAGTTTCTCCTCCCAATTAAACAGGCCTTGTAGATAGCATAAGATACCTACCTAACGTGATTCGAATCCTATGACTATAACGATGGTGGACCACGCGGTAAGTTCTTAACTACTCGTGTTACGGCTTAGAGTTTATCTGAGGGTATTTAGATAACTTTTATCTTGGTCTCTCCTAGGTGATAGTATATAAATATATCGTATATATTTACTAAATACTATACTTGCTTTGATTCATAATCAAACATAAAACAATGCATCTCATACATGGCATTAGTGTGGTCATAGATAGCACAGTGGGTTTGACTGGAGCCAACAGTCAAACGCACATACAATCTAACACAACAATTATATTAGATAACCTGTAAACACATAGGCAAGAGATCTCTATCTTTTCGCCTTCCTGGTTGCAGCTGTGGATCGTCCTCGCTCCTTCCTCGGTTGCCTCTATCAGATTACACTAATTCTAGAATTACATGTAATTAGAAGAGAGCCTTATGGCGAGTACAAGAGAGGTAGAAGTACATCGGAGTATGAGAGAGAGAGAGGTACGCAGACCTCTATTTATTAACAATTAATAAACATCCATCATTCATCCACGATCCACACAAACACATCATTCATCACATGAACAATTAAATAAGTGCATATCCATGACCACAGTGTGTTTTAAACATCCACACATGATATAGCGCATCACATGGCTAAAATAAAAGAGTTTTCAAAATAAATAATTTTGGCTTTTAAAAAGTTGGGATCCAATCAAAATTGGTATTTGAATTTCGAAAAACTCATCTCTTAGATTAACATGCAATTAGATCAAAATTTAAAAGCAATAAACACACATCACATGTGTACACACTCCGAATTAATAATTCTAGATTATTCCATGCAAATTAGAACAATTCTAATAATCTAACACTTAGATTAAACCCCATTAAAAATCTAACAATTAGACTATTAATGACTAATCTAACTCTTAGACTAGTCCAACAAAATTAATCATTAATTTAACACTTAAATTAATAATTAACTCTAATTTATTATTATTTACTAATCTAACTCTTAGACTAGTTAATTAATTAATGTTAATTATCAATTTAACTCTTAAACTAATAATTAACACTAATTAACAATTAACCATTAATCTAACTTTTAGATTATTGGATTTAAAAATTAATTATTAGTTTAACTCTTAAACCAATAACTAATTAATCTTAATTAAACCATTTTGTTAGTTAGTTGAAATTAATTGTTAATATAACATTTAAATTAACAATCAATTCTAATTAACTAATGAACATTAATTTAACTCTTAAATTAATCATTTAAAATTAATTATTAATTTAACATTTAAATTAATAATTAACTATAATAATTAACAACAATTTGTTAATAAAATGATTCCAAAATCATTAATGACCCAATTCAATAATATTAAAAAATATTTTCAAAACAATTTTGAAATATAAATTTAAAATCTAATTTTATATCAATTGGATCAAAATGGCTTAATTAGATTTAAACAGGGATTAAAAGGGGTTTATAGCATTTAAATAGGGGTTAAAAGGGTGGGGAAATGGGCCCAGCCCTAAGGGGCAACCTGGCCCGGGCCCTCCAGGGCCTGGGCCCGAGCCAGGCGCGCCTGGGCTCGCTTGGACTAGAGCCAAGGGCTTGGGCCCGTCCCAGCCACGACCCGGCCGGTCGAACCGGTCGGGCCGGCCCCTCCTTCCTCCCCTGCAACACCCGACGCCCCCTTTGAGCAGTAAACCGTAGAAGTTGCAGAAAAAGAGGAGGCCGGCGGCGGGGCTTGTGCAGCGGCGGCAGGCGGCCGGCGGTTCGGCACCATCTGTACCCGCCGGTACCCCTTCCGGCGTCGGTGGGATCGCCAGAGAGGCCTCACACTCACAGCCCGAGCCCCTAAAAAAACCCAGAAAATCTGATATTCTGTTTTTAAAACTGATTTAGGGCTTGTTTTTGTAGCCCCCCAAGGGTACTTTGGCACCGACAAAGATACCGGATGTGCTGTGGTGACTATCACCTTGAGATCTGGGGATCTGGGCCGTCATCCCAATGCTTGCGAATCCCGTACGAAGTCGCCGAAAAGCCCAGGTTCATCATCTCATGAAGAACTCCGAAAACCCCAAAGTAAAATTCAAAAAATTGCAGAAAAATAATCTAATTAACTGTGCCCATCATATGAACACATATCCGACAATTAATCGAATATTTAGCATGGAATAACACATGAAATATTAATTTCGGAGACCGAAACTAGACGAGAAACAGTAGAACCTAGCTCTGATACCACTGTTGGGTTCTCGGGTTTCTCCGGATCTCACGCGCAGCGGAAAATAAAATAAAAACGGAGATCCGTTCTCGTTTCGAAAAACTAAAAACTACGATTATCGGATAATCGATTCTCACCGTGTGCAGATTTGAATCCGCAATCGTTCGGTTCCGTCGGTGCGACACCGCAAGCCGCGCAAGTGCCCGGCCTCTAGCGAAGTCCACGCGATCCTCCTCGTGACGGATATCCTCATGTTCCTCGTTCTTCGCAGTCCACGAAACCTCCGCCGGTCGCCGCAACGATCGCCGCAATGCGCGGACGATTTCATGTCGAACGGGATTCGAAGAAGCGGCGGAGCAGATCTGGATCTGTCTTGACGCCAGAGAGAGAGAGAAATGGAACAACCTTTATTCTTAAGTTTCATAGAATATCCTTGTTTATCTAAACATGAAATAGATATGATATTCCTAATTATGGTTAACAATCTATTAGTTCCAATGAGTCTCCTGACGGTTTCTGAAGTCTTGCTGTCCCCATAGCTAACGCAGCAACCTTTGCTCCATTGCCAAGTCTCAGATCCACGTCTCCGCGATTCAATCTTCTTTTACTTGTTAGCACCTGCAAGTTATTGCAGATATGAGAAACACATCTAGTATCTAATACCCAAGATGTTGATTATCTATAAGACAAGTTAAGATCAATCATGAGTATACCTGAAGCTTCACCAAGCTTCTCCTTTGCTTTTTCTGCTAGATAAATCTTACAGTTTCTCTTCCAGTGACCTTCTTTATGGCAGTGGAAACACTGACCTTTATCGTTGACTTTAGCTTTGTCCTTATGAACCACTAGTTTGCTTTTCACTGGCTTCTTTGGCTTACCTTTCTTAAAGGTATGTCCAGCTTTTCTTTTCTTATTGGTCTTACAACAAGCATAACATGTGGCTTATCTTTCTGGATAGTGCCTTCAGCTGTTTTCAACATGTTGAGCAGCTCAGTCAGTGTAACTTCAATCTTGTTCATATTGAAGTTCATAATGAATTGTGAAAATGAATCTAGTAGGGACTGAAGGATTAAGTCGATGGTTAGGTCATTGTTCATAACAAAGCCAAGCACTGGAAGCCTCTCAATCCATTCTATCATCTTGAGCACATGAGTTTGCACAGATGTGCCCTCGCTCATTCTAGTCTTGAACCGATTCTTAGATATCTCATATTTTTCTGTTCTCGATTGTTCACCAAATAACTCTTGTAGGTGATTTAGAATGGACTTGGCTTCCATGTTATCATGCTGTCGTTGTAGTTCATTGTTCATTGAACCAAGCATGTAACACTGGACTTTAACAGAGTCCTCCTTCCAGTTTTCAAACATCATTAATTCATCTTCGTTAGCATTTTCACCAGGTTGTTCTGGATCAGGTTGATCCAGGACATAGGCTAGTTTTTCACACCTGAGGACAATCTTCAGGTTGCGTAACCAGTCAATGTAATTTGGTCCCGTGAGTTTGTTTGCATCAAGTATGCAACGAAGGGGGTTAGGTGACGACATAGCGACCTACAAGGAAATATAACGAAAATAAGCAGATAGTTCTAAAATCAGATTTAGGACTTTTAATGTAGATTTATACTCCCACTATTTTTCGGCGATCTGTATGACCCTCTAATATACAAAATAGGAGATTCCGGTGATCTCCTAGTGATGATCAGAATCCTTCGGGTATCATGCATGTAATCTTGTGGTAGCACAACAAATCACATCAAGTCCCATAGGCAGTCAACTCTTGACAATTGCAACATTTGTAATATCCAATCAAATTTAACTCCTGAATCAGAATGATCTTGTGGTAGCACAACAAATCAAACGATTCAGTTAAGTTTATCCATCATTACTTAGATAACATGAATTCGTAGTGCAATCCTTGTGGTAGCACAACAAAACTGCACTATTTGTCCATTTATCTTAATGACATCACATGTCGTAGACCTAGGTTAATTTATAAATCAAATAGACCTTGTGGTAGCACAAAAAATTCATTTGAAATTAAGAATTATCCTTAGATCTATAATGATGGTGGGTTACGTGGATTATTCTGAATATCTCACGTTTATAAGTTAAATTTTGAAAGAGGGTTTTTAAGTTGATTTATAAAAATCGTGCTATTAATAATATTTCAATTTGAAGTATCATTATACTAAATAGAAATATCTATTTAATAGCATATTCCACAGATATCACATATATGCAAAAAAATAAATAAGGATGATCACGGACTACTTAAGCTATTATGGAATCATCGGAGCCAGACGATGATCCGTAATAAAATACTAGTGTGAATTCAGCAATAGCGGTTCCATTTGATGCGAGTCCTTCCTCCAGAGGTGTCTTCAGAAGATCCCGTCCTCAAAACATAATCCTTAATATCTAAACATGAATTTAGGACTCATAGGTCCATAAATGTATAGTTAAATAATAAGAAATCTTAATGTTATCAAGGGGAGTACAATCTTATAGGAAGATAGAGAGTACAGTTGGATTAAGAGGAAGGAGGACATGCAGGTCCTATTTAAAATACCAAATGAAACATGCATCGCATTCATTCACATCAATCATCATATGATAATACTAAGCCCATGATCATCCCATCATCACTAAACACATCACATGCATGAATATAATAATCACATAATTACTATTGGTATTAAATTTTATAAATATAAAATTATAATACCAATAAGTTTTCGAAATAACATTTATTTCAATATATTTATCAAACATTATTGATAAACAACAATATAACTAAACAATTTAGTTAAACTAATCATTCATTCAAACATTTTGAACAGATTAATAATATCAAGTTATGCATAAAAATAAGTTTCAACACAATTTTTAAACTTAATTGATTTAATAGGGAAGTTAATAATCTAAAACAATTTTAAATAATTAACCAATAGCCTATAATCAATTAAACTTTTAAAATTAATTAATAGTAATTAAACTATTAAATAGAGTGTCAATTAAAAATTTACAATTTAAACAGAATTTAAAAATGGCAAAATTGGGCTTTAAAACAATTTTAATGGGCTTAAGGGGGGTAAAATAGGGCTTAACGGGTCTGGGTTAAGGCGCAGGGTCCAGATCTGATCCTAATCATGCGCGGGTCCGGGCTGGCCGACCTGCTGGCCCACGCGCCTGTTGCCCCCGCTGTTGGGTTTCTCCGGATCTCACGCACAGCGGAAAATAAAATAAAAACAGAGATCCGTTCCCGTTTTGAAAAACTAAAAATTACGATTATCGGATAATCGATTATCACCGTGTGCGGATTCAAATCCGCAACCGTTCGGTTCCGTCGGTATGACACCGCAAGCCGTGCAAGCGCCCGGCCTCTAGCGAAGTCCACGCGATCCTCCTCGTGACGGATATCCTCACTGTAACGACCCGCCATCCTATGACAGGAGACCCGGTCACTAAATGGATGTCAGCCCATTAACTGTAGGTTCACACCCGGATCTTATACACACATATGGAGAAGTAAGCGTTAAACAAGATTAAATATAACATTCACACGGACTACAAGGAGGTACAGTGCGCAGGAAGTAAAGTAATAATGTCCGTACACAGTCCAACAATAATTACATGTCCAACAAATTAATTAAGTACAGGCAGAAATAAGGTACAACAACATCGGGGCATACCCCGGAAACTGAGATAGCTGCTGGCCCGCACACCAAGGAGAATACCGCGCGCCGCCACATGCCACAAGGACCACACCTGAAAACACAGGGAGTGAGCCACACCAGAATTGGGCTCAGTAGGGATCATCCGATCCCCCGCCTCCCACACACACACCCACAAGTGCAGTAACAAAGATACAGGTGATAAGGCAAGTAAAGCTGTAACATACTACTCCTAAAATCTCGATATGAACCATGTGCATTTGAAATGTAACATGCATATCTCTAAAATCATTCTATCAAGGGGCCTACACCTCACGTCTCGGCAAAACACGCCAACCACGCCTCAGAAAGTGGGAAACACCAACTACACAGCCGTAAGTAAGAAACACCGTCCACACAACCGAAAGTAGGAAACACCGTCCACACAACCGAAAGTAGGAAACACCGACCCACTAAGACCAAACAGTAACCCCTCGGATAGCACGCTAGCCACTCCGGCCCAACTGGCTCAGGTGGTTACTCCTTCCCTCAGCATGAGTGACTCTCCGAATGTACCACTCCGACACCGGTACTAGCTGACCCCGGGGTTCACCAGGTGACCCTCTCTCACTAGGCGTCACCCCGCCCACGCCCCCACCGGCGCTGTGCTCACGCCCCCACCAGCACAGGGTGATAAAGCGCTACAATGTCACTCCAGGTCCACAGTAACACAAAACACCAAAACCCGGCAGAGTACGATCCGGTCACGTGAAAAGCCCGCGATCGCACGACACACTCGCAGTGCCATCCAGTCATGAAGAATCCATTTCTACCGAGTATACTAAAGCATGCACTAACCAATTATCTAGCAGTATGAACACATTTTACTAGCATGAATTAGTGTTGTTCTGTCTTGAATCGCGTCGCCCGAGGCCGACGCCATTCAAGCTCCCTAAACTGGTTCATAAAACTCCGGCCACGAACTCTGGCCTAAAACGCGTCGACACCAGTGGTCCCCTTTTGAAAGGCGTCGACATCCTCCGACGCCATTCACACCGAAAATCCCGGAATTCCAGAAAACATTAATCAGGGGATTTCTGCCTTAAAAGGCGTCATGGTTACCCGACGCTTTTACGAATCACGTCGCCCACCCACGACGTCTTTTAGTCCCAGAATCCCCGAACTGACAGACCCTCAGTCGGGGTGATTTCCTGCCTAAATGGCGTCATGATGGCCCGACGTCCTTCTGAAAGGTGTCGTCCATCCATGACGTCATTTAGCGCCAGAACCCCTAACTCGTGAGACCTCGAACAGGGAGTTTTCTGCCCTAAAAGGCGTCGTACTGCCCTGACGTCCTTCTGAAAGGCGTCGACCAGGCACGACGCCGTTTGGCGCCAGAAACCTGGTTCCCTGGTTCGATCCGAGGGTTTCTCCCTTAACCCCAAATACGCCGAAAAAGCCCCAAAACAGAAGGGGGAGGAAAAGAAGTTCATCCACCACAAGCATGCTACAAATACACATTCACGAGCACGGCCATACCTACAAGAACACCCCCTAAACATGCTCAATCTAGCCCAAAACACATCATATCACGCCTAGGAAAACACGAGCAACACATGCAAGGTTCGTCCCCCTACCGGTTCCTTGAACTCCTCCTGGCTCCGTGTCGCCGCACCGCCGCACCGCAGACCGCCGCCGGTACCCCCGAGAATGTCGCCACTCCGCCGGGACGTCGGCCGCCGTCCGGAGAATGGAACGCCGCGAAGGAAGTGGTGGTGGCAGAGGCGAGAGGTAGGGAGGCGTGGGAGTGGTGGAAGAGGAAGAAGAGGAAGGGAAAGGGGAAGAGTGGGATCGGAGGAGGCGGAGAGGGAGAGGAGAGAGGGTGGAAGGGAAAGAATGAGGGAAAGAAAGGAGGGTTCGCGGAGTCAATCAGAAACTGCCTAAAACGCGTCGAGCAAGAAAGACGCCTATCAGATGACAGGACGGGCCGTACTGACAGCTGTCTGAAACGCCTCGACCACCACGGACGCCGTTCAGCTGACATGTCAGGCACCGTACACTGACACCGCAGGGTGGCAGTCTGAATCGCGTCGTCCATCATGGACGCCGTTCAGACGACGAGACAGGGACCGTACTCTTGCGACCCGAAACCCGCCCACGTGGCGCCCACGTGGTACAACAGCAATTCATCTAAATGGCGTCGACACCAGTGGACGCCGTTTGAAAGGCGTCGTGAAGTGTCGACGTCATTCAGAAGAAACTCTCAAGACCCCTCAAGGTCCAAACCAGGGGATCCGGCCCGAAACCGACCCGAAAACTGAACCCAAAACCTCAGTCCTTACACTCACGTTCCTCGTTCTTCGCAGCCCATGAAACCTCCGCCGGTCGCCGCAACGATCGCCGCAACGCGCGGACGATTTCCCGTCGAACGGGATTCGGAGAAGCGGCGGAGCAGATCTGGATCAGTCTGGACGCTAGAGAGAGAGAGAAACAGAGGAGGGCCGGCTAGGGTTAGCAGCAGCTTGGCCTGCTCAGCCCATTCGCTATGTTTTATACTAACCGCGCGGTTTTTCATAAACCCCCCCGGTTTATATAAAACCCACTTATTTATCCATCGCCATGTGAATTATTTGCGTGTGACCCTCTAGGCCCAAGTACCAGTCCAGTTAATGGCCCAACAAGCCCAGTGACTCTTCACTGGCTTTATTAATCAATTGATAACCCTTTATTAATTAATTAATCAATCGAATTGATGTCGCACATCGAATTCGACCGGGTCTCCGATCACGTTGGGTGCCAAGCAACACCGTGTGAACTCGGAAGGTATCGAGGTTAGGTAACCCACTTTTGGAACCTTTCCGCCGACAGTTACCGCGTGGATATAATCCTTCATTCATACAATGCTCTCGAGTCAACTCAGGATATGGCGTGCTGTCAAACCCTAACCGGTCGACTTACTTGGATTGGATGCCGTTGATAAATATCGGAAAACTCATTTCCCGATATTATCGTCCGCCCTGGCCAGGGACTGTTCTGATCGCTGTGTCGGGATCCAGTCCTAAAACGCAATGGAATAAAATTTTCGGGACCGGATCTGGCCCGCTTCGGTCGTTAAATTAAAACCGGTGTAAATCGATTTGCCTTGTGCGGATTCGAATCCGCGTCCGTTTTTCGGTTCCGTCGAAGCGATGCCGCAAGTCGCGCAGATGCCCGACCTCTAGCGGTATCCACGCAGTTCTCCTCGCGATGGATCGTCCTCGCTTCCTCGCTCGCTACGGCGTTCGTAGATCCCGTCTGACTGCGCGTAATCCGCCGCGACACGCGGCTTCGGAATCCCCGTCGAACGGAAGGTGGTGCAGTTGGGAACCGCACGCCCATAAGAGAGAGAAAGTGGGGAAGAACGAATGACGGCTAGGTTAGTTGCTGGCCCCGGACGTAGAATCCGTTCTTTTATAAGAAGTCAGTTTGCGGTTTTTCATAAAAACCCAGACTTATCCGAAATCCTGTCGGATTATCCATCGACTTGAAAACCATTTGCGTGTGACCCTCTAGGCCCAAATACCAGTCCAGTTAATAGCCCATTAAGTCCAGTAACCCTTTACTGACCCATTGAATTAATTGATATCCTTATATTCAATTAATCAGCCGAATTTAATGTCCCACAATAAATTCGGACGGACTACCGATCACGTTGGATGCCAAGCAACATCACGTGATCCTGGATGGCACTGGGGTTACCGCAACTCTCTATTGGAACCTTTCTGTCGTCGGTTAGCGCGCGGATATAATCTTTCATCCGTGCAATGTTCCCGAATTGACCTAGGGCATGGTTTACTGTTAAACCCTATTTGGTTGATTCACTTAAATCAAATGCCGCTAATCTGAATCCGATAACTCCTTATCGATTACAGAGTCCGCCCTGGCCAGGGACTTTAAGCGCATCATTCCCGGAACATTCTCTCTCAAACTACCGAGAGCGGATGATCCCGTATTGAACACACAATTACCTTCGAGGGCATTTCTCTGAATCCGATCGCTTGACTTATTGATAACCCATGGTTAGGGATTCGTTCGTGAAGGTCAAAGCTCAGAAACCTACCAACAAGATATCTTTGGAGTCTCAGGTCCAAGGATCATCCACGCAACCATGATAAATGAATCGAGCTGGTTAACAGTGAGGTGATTACCATCTAGCGATTCATAGTGGGATCAGTTCAGTGAACTCATTCACCAATGAGCACCTATAGGTTCAGCATAGTGTCTCCACACAAGTGACTTGTGGGATCAGTCACCCTCATCATATGAGCTGAAGTAACCTATACTAGTCTATCCGGATGTTCGATGTCCTATCTCAAACATCCTATGACTAGGAACAATTAAGAACATGTGTTTATAAGTCTTCGGTCAAGTAATTTTGATCTCATCATAATCCGAAGGCTATTGCACATGTTCATGGACTTCATCGTGATACGATAAACACAGATCGAATTAATTACACATAATGAATTATTGCCATTTATTAATAATCTGAATAAGTACATAGTATCGGATTGGCTTTGAGTCCATCTAATACTAACAATCTCCCACTTGGACTAAAGCCAATCACTTTTATACATAATACCCATATTCTCTAAGTGACGCTCAAAAACATTGTGAGACAATGGCTTTGTAAGTGGATCTGCTATGTTGTCGGCTGAGGGAACTCTTTCCACAACGACATCTCCTCGAGCTATAATCTCTCTGATCAAATGAAAGCACCGTAGAATGTGCTTCGACTTCTGATGAGACATCGACTCTTTCGCTTGAGCAATCTCCCTATTGTTGTCACACAGCAGTGGGACGGGACCATATATGCTTTCCACCACACCAAGATCGCCGATGAATTTCTTCATCCATACAGCTTCCTTGGCGGCTTCAGCCGCAGGAATATACTCGGCTTCCGTTGTCGAATCAGCAGTGGTTTCCTGCTTGGAACTTTTCCCGCTCACTGCTCCCCCGTTGAGTGTGAAAATAAAACCTGATGTTGACTTGCTGTCGTCAGGATCAGACTGAAACTCGAGTCAGTATATCCTTGCAGTTTTATGTCACCTCCTCTATAGACTAGAAATAGATCCTTAGTCCTTCTCAAGTACTTAAGGATGCATTTCACAGCCTTCCAGTGTTCATCACCTGGATTTGCCTGATGTCTGCTCGTAACACTTAGAGCATATGCTACATCAGGTCTGGTACATAGCATGGCATACATGATGGACCCTATGGTAGAAGCATAGGGGACTTTATCCATCACAGCCCTCTCTTCAGGTGTCTTGGGAGACTGACCTTTAGAGAGTGAAATTCCATGTCTCATCGGTATAAGACCTCTCTTGGAATTTTCCATGCCAAATCTTTTGACAATGGTTTCTATGTACATGGATTGGGTTAAAGCTAGCATCTTCTTTGATCTATCTCTATAGATCCATATTCCTAATACGTAAGATGCTTCACCCAAATCCTTCATGGAGAAGTTCTTTGACAGCCATATCTTTACAAAAGACAACATTCCTACATCATTCCCAATGAGTAGAATGTCGTCAACGTAAAGAACCAGAAATGTGATTGCGCTCCTACTGTTTTTCTTGTATACACAAGGTTCATCTTCATTCTTAATGAAGCCATAAGATTTGATTGCCTCATCAAATCTTATGTTCCAGCTTCGGGAAGCTTGATTCAGTCCATAAATGGACCTCTGCAACTTGCATACCATGTCTGGAGATTCTTTAGATGTGAATCCTTCTGGTTGTATCATATACAACTCCTCCTCAAGGTTTCCATTGAGGAATGCAGTCTTCACATCCATCTGCCAGATTTCATAATCATGGTAGGCAGCAATGACGAGAAGAATTCTGATAGACTTAATCATAGCAACGGGTGAAAAGGTTTCGTCATAGTCAACACCTTGTCTTTGACGATAGCTTTTTGCCACTAATCTTGCTTTATAAGTCTCAATACGTCCATCTACACCGATCTTTCTCTTAAAGATCCATTTGCAGCCGATAGGTACTATACCATCGGGTAAATCCACTAAGTTCCAAACTTGGTTGATATACATGGACTGTATTTCAGAATTTATGGCTTCCCGCCATTTCTCGGGCTCTGGACTTTCAATGGCCCCCTGGTAAGTCTTAGGATCATCATCCTCATTATAGAGTATCCTTGAACCATCCAAATTAATATGTCCCATATATCTTTCTGGTGGTTTAGGTACTCTTTCAGACCTACGAAGTTCCTGTGTATCATTTTGAACAGGTTCAGAAACTAACGGTTCATCTGATAAACCATTGCCAGTTTGTGGGTCTGAAATTTCTTCCAGTGTTACTTCACTCCCACTGTCCTTCTGGAGAATATAATCTTCTTCCAGAAAGACAGCTCTCATGGCTACAAACACCTTTTGTTCGCCAAGATGATAAAAGTAATATCCATAAGTTTCCTTTGGATATCCCACAAATCTGCATTTGTCAGTTCTGGATTCCAGCTTATCTGCGTCATGTCTTTTAACATGAGCAGGACATCCCCAGACTTTAATATGTTTAAGGTCTGGTTTCCGTCAATTCCATATCTCATATGGAGTGGTCTCAACAGATTTGTTGGGTACCTTGTTCAGGATATACATAGCCGAGCTAAGTGCATATCCCCATAAGGACACTGGTAATTTGGACATGCTCATCATGGATCGCACCATTTCCATTAATGTGCGATTTCTCCTTTCTGATACACCATTCAGCTGAGGTGTATAAGGAGGTGTAATCTGAGAAAGGATACCATTATCCTTTAAGTATTTAATACTCATGATGTACAATCTCTTATTGACAAGTTTACATCTATCATATAGATACCTGAAGCGTCCTGCTACTTCACAGTTCCTTGAGCCTTGTCCTTGAGGTATTCTTTGCAATTCCTCTTCCAATGCCCTTTCTGGTGACAGTAGAAGCAATCACCTTTCTCAACACTTTTACCTTTGTCTTTCTTGGTAACCTTTGCCTTTCTCTGAACCTTGTTCTTATTCTTTCGAAAAGCTTGGACTGCAAGTCTTTTTCTGTTGGTCTTACCAACCATTAGGACTTGGGGTTTATCCTTCACAAGGTTCCCCTCAGCAGTCTTTAACATGTTCCGCAGTTCAGCTAAGGTGGCCTGGATCTTGTTCATGTTAAAATTAACGATGACCTGAGCATATAATGGTGGAAGTGAAGACAACACGAGGTCTATGTGCATCTCCTTGGGAAGTGTAATCCCAAGAGCATCCAGCCTCTCTACCCACTCAATCATCTTCAGCACATGATTCTGTACTGAAGTTCCCTCTGCCATCTGAGCTTTGAACAGATTCTTCGATATCTCATATCATTCGATTCTGCTCTGCTCACCAAATAGCTCCTTCAAATGGAGCATGATGGATCTAGCATCCATCTCTTCATGTTGCCTCTGCAACTCATTGCTCATAGAGGCTAACATGTAGCATTGGGCCATGGTGGAATCCTCCTTCCATTTTTCATACGCTATCATTTCCTCCTCTGGAGCATCTAATGCTGGTTCAGCAGGAGGTTCATTATCCAGGACGTAGGCAATCTGCTCAGACCTGAGGACTATCTTTAGGTTTCTGAGCCAGTCTGAGTAATTGGTGCCTGTCAAATGGTTGGCATCAAGTATGCCTCGCAACGGATTATGGTGCGGCATTCTTGCCTACAGGAGATAATCAGTTGATATTTAGCATATATTCAGATTAACTAAAACAAGATATGGTCTTTTATTATCTAGTTTTACTCCCACTAATTTTCGACGGACTGTATAACCTTCAGATATACAGAAAGGGAGACGCCGACTGTCTCCTAGTGGGGATCAGAATCTCCAAGCATCACAGTATGACCTCGGGTAAACACGTAGTATCATACCGCTATCTCAGAGCAATCATCTCATGATAATTGCAACTCCTTGCAATATCCGATCATATTTCGGCTCCCAAGTTTAATGGTCCCGGGTAAACACAGTAGACCATTATCCCCGATCTAAGCTTTACCATCAATACGTAATAGAGTAAAGTAGAAATATAGTTCCCGGGTAAACACGTGGATAACTATATCGTTCCTCTACTCTTATCCAAAGGCATCTAATGCCATGATCAACAGTTCTCTCATCAGTTAATGGCAAACCTCGGGTAAACACATAGTATCTGCCACCACCGAATTAAGTTCTATTAATCATATTGATGGAGAGCTACGCGGTACATTCGTAATGACTCGCGCTACGGCTTAGAGTTTGTAACGAAGGTTTTACTTATTTAGTTCGGTCTCATCCTAGGTGATAGTATTAAATATATCGAATATATTATAAATACCAATAACCTAGCAAATATAAAGCACACGCATCACATACATGTCATTAGTGTGGTCATGGACGGCACTGCAGTTTGACTTGAGCCAGACAGTCAAACGCACACACATGCACAATATAACAACTGATATCATGAGTCTGCAAACCCATGCATTGAATGAACTCCTTCATTTTCATCTGGTCAGCAGTTGTGGATCATCCTCGCTCCGCGCACACCCGCCTCGATCAAATTACATCATAATTCTCAATTACATGATAATTTAAATGAGGAAGTCTTATGGCGATTACATCGAGGAGGAAGGTAGAAGTACAATGGAGTATGAGAGGGAGAGGTTCGCAGACCTCTGTTTATTAATAAACAATAAACCACACAATCACCTTCCATATCCACAAATAATACTCGTCCATGACCACCATGTGTTTTTAGTTAAACAAACCACACATGAATTGCACATCAAATGGCTAAAGAAATTTTTCGAAAATAACTTATAATTTTGGTTTCATAAAACCAGGGACCAAACAAAATTTGGATTTAGAATTTTCGAAAAATTTTCATTAAGTCAAAGTATGCTAATTTTAATCTAATTCAAACAAGCAAACTAATGCACATCAAATAAATGCACATAAACTCTAATTTGACAAGATTGTAACATTCCATGCAGATAAGATTAACTGGCATTAAATGATAAATTTAACAATTAAATTTATTCCCCAATTATGTGCTTTAATCTAGCAATTAGATTGAATTAACAACAACTTGTTAATTACCACTTTAATCCATATTAATCCAATTATTAGACCATAAAATTAAAAACAGAGCTCAATCTTATTGTAAAATCTCATTACAAATAAAAATTAAATTCTGTTTTTAATTTGGAACAAAAATAGATTAAATAGGGATTAAAAACAAAGAAAAATAAAGGGGAAAAAGGGGCAGTGGTCCAATGGACCGGACCGGACCTGGGCCGAGCCCAGCCGGTCCCTGGCTCTGACCCAGGTCCGCCCACAGGGGTGCGGACTTGGTCCGGGTCCAGGGCCGACTGGCTCGGACCCGGGGGCCCGGCCAAGCCCGTCGGGCCCATCCCCCCCACCCGAGTGCAGCTAGGAAACCCTAGTTGCGCGTAGGGTGGGGGGGCGGCGGCTCCCCGCCGCCGGCAACCTGCCCCGCAGGTGCCGGCCGGCAGGGCCCCGGCCGGAGGGCAGCCGCCGGCACCCAGGGGCACCGGCGCCGGCGCCGGCAACCCATGGTTGCCGGCGGTTATCTTCCAAACCCCCCCCCCCCCCCCCCACATCCGTTTTCTGCAAAAAAAAAAAATAGGAACCCCAACCTTTTGAAAAATAAAAATAAATCTAGGGGTTATTGATCGTCCCGGTCATGATACAAGATCAGAACTTCGATCCACGACCCCATGGAAGGAATCCCATGCTCCATCGAGCCCTTCCCAACGCTTGGGATGCCCGTGAACAATTCGATACGAGTAGTTCTTCGTCCGATGAAGAACACACGAAAATTGTAGAAAAAATAAAATTTTAATGCTTACAGTTTGTCTTAAACTTGCTATGTTCATCTCATGAACGCATCACGTGCATGGAATTAATTACAAAATTATCAAAAAGAGATCAAAACGGCGAAAACACAGTGGAACCTGGCTCTGATACCACTGTTGTGATCGCTGTGTCGGGATCCGGTCCTAAAACGCAGCGGAATAAAATTTTCGGGACCGGATCTGTCCCGTTTCGGTCGTTAAAATAAAACCGGTGTAAATCGATTTACCTTGCGCGGATTCGAATCCGCGTCTGTTTTCCGGTTCCGTCGGAGCGATGCCGCAAGTTGCGCAGATGCCCAACCTCTAGCGGTATCTACGCGGTTCTCCTCGCGATGGACCGTCCTCGCTTCCTCGCTCGCTGCGGCGTTCATAGATCTCGTCTGACTGCGCGTAATCCGCCGCGACATGCGGATTCGGAATCCCCGTCGAATGGAAGCTGGAGCAGTTGGGAACCGCACGCCCAGAAGAGAGAGAAAGTGGGGAAGAACGAATGACGGCTAGGTCAGGGTTGCTGGCCCCGGACGCAGAATCCGTTCTTTTATAAGAAGTCAGTTTGCGGTTTTTCATAAAAACCCAGACTTATCCGAAATCCTGTCGGATTATCCATCGCCTTGAAAACCATTTGCGTGTGACCCTCTAGGCCCAAATACGAGTCCAGTTAATAGCCCATTAAGTCCAGTAACACTTTACTGACCCACTGAATTAATTGATATCCTTATATTCAATTAATCAGCCGAATTTAATGTCCCACAATAAATTCGGACGGACTGCCGATCACGTTGGATGCCAAGCAACATCACGTGATCCTAGATGGCACTGGGGTTACCGCAACTCTCTATTGGAACCTTTCTGTCATCGATTAGCGCGCAGATATAATCTTTCATCCGTGCAATGTTCCCGAATTGACCTAGGGCATGGTTTACTGTTAAACCCTATTTGGTTGATTCACTTAAATCAAATGCCGCTAATCTGAATCCGATAACTCCTTATCGATTACAGAGTCCGCCCTGGCCAGGGACTTTAAGCGCATCATTCCCGGAACATTCTCTCTCAAACTACCGAGAGCGGATGATCCCGTATTGAACACACAATTACCTTCGAGGGCATTTCTCTGAACCCGATCGCTTGACTTATTGATAACCCATGGTTAGGGATTCGTTCGTCAAGGTCAAAGCTCAGAAACCTACCAACAAGATATCTTTGGAGTCTCAGGTCCAAGGATCATCCACGCAACCGTGACAAATGAATCAAGCTGGTTAACAGTGAGGTGATTACCATCCAACGATTCATAGTGGGATCAGTTCAGTGAACTCATTCACCAATGAGCACCCACAGGTTCAGCATAGTGTCTCCACACAAGTGACTTATGGGATTAGTCACCCTCATCATATGAGGTGAAGTAACCTATACTAGTCTATCCGGATGTTCGATGTCCTATCTCAAACATCCTATGACTAGGAACAATTAAGAACATGTGTTTATAAGTCTTTGGTCCCGTAATTATGATCTCATCATAATCCGAAGGCTATTGCACATGTTCATGGACTTCATCGTGATACGATAAACACAGATCGAATTAATTACACACAATGAATTATTGCCATTTATTAATAATCTGAATAAGTAAATAGTATCGGATTGGCTTTGAGACCATCTAATACTAATAGGGACTTCCGCGCATCCTTCTTAGAGCATTCTCTTTCTAAGTACCGAGAGTGAATGATTCCTTATTGACACACAATTCCCTTTGACGGTATTCCGCTGTACCCAATCTTTGGCGTTTTAGAATCCCGTGGCTAGAGATTCGTAAACCAAGGTCAAAGCACAGAAGTCCACCGACATGGTGTCCTTGGTGTCTCATGTCCGAGGACCATCCACGCAACTACGACAATAGAATCAAGCTAGTTGACAGTGAGGTACAATACCATCCAGCGACTCAGTTGGATCAGTTCAGTGAACTCATTCTCCAATGAGCACCTACAGATTTGCCTTAGTGTCTCCACACAAGTGACTTATGAGATCAGTCACCCTCATCATATGAGCAGGAGTAATCTGTACTAGTCTAACCGGATATCTGATGTCCTTCTCGGATATCCTCCGACTAGGAACGATTAAGAATATGTGTGTTTAAGTGATCAGTCTCATTAGTATGATCTCATCATAATATGATCACTATAGCACATATTCACGGACTTCATTATGAAACGATAATTAATGCGATTTACACATAACGAATATTATGCCATTATATTAATAAATGAACGAGATTTACATAGTCAGATTGACTTGTAGGCCACCTAAAACTAACAATCTGCCACTTGGACTAAAGCTAATCACCTTTATACAATAAGCCTATAGACTCTAGGTGACGCTCAAACACAATTTGAGCCAACGGCTTTTTCAGTGGATCTGCTACATTGTTGACGGATGGAACTCATTCCACTACTACATCTCCTCTGGATAAGATGAAAGCGCCTCATAATATCTTTCGATTTCTGATGAGACCACGGCTTTTTCACTTGTGCAATAGTCCCATTGTTGTCGTACAACAGCGGAACATGATCAAGGATACAGGGAACTATGTCAAGGTCGGTGATGAACTTCTTCAACCACACTGCTTCCTTGGCGGCTTTAGCTGCAGCGATGTACTCAGCTTTAGTCGTCGAATCTGCAGTGGTTACTTTCTTGGAACTCTTCCAGCACACTGCGCCTCCGTTCAATGTAAATACGAATCCAAATGTAGACTTGCTATCATCTGGATCTGACTGGAAACTGGAGTCAGTAAAGCCTCGCAGTTTCAAGTCACCTCCTCCATAGACAAGAAACATATCCTTAGTTCTTCTCAAGTACTTAAGGATACATTTCACTGCCTTCTAGTGCTCTTCGCCTGGATCAACCTGAAATTTGCTCATAACACTTAGAGCAAATGCAACATCAGGCCGTGTACATAGCATGGCATACATGATAGATCCTATGGTAGAGGCATAGGGTATTCTATCCATGAATGCCCTCTCATTAGGAGTCTTAGTAGACTGTTCCTTTGAGAGACTAATTCCATGTCTCATTGGTATGAGACCTCTCTTAGAATTTTTCATGTCAAACCTTTTGACTATGGTATATATGTACAAGAATTGGGTCATTCCAAGCATCCTCTTTGATCTATCTCTATAGATCCGTATTCCCAATACGTAGGATGCTTCTCCCAAATCCTTCATGGAGAAGTTTTTCGATAGCCAGGTCTTTACTGATGACATCATAGCTACATCATTCCCAATGAGTAGTATGTCATCTACGTAAAGAACTAAGAAGGTGACTGCACTCCCACTGGTCTTCTTGTACACACAAGGCTCATCTTCATTCTTAATGAAGTTATAAGACTTGACAACCTCGTCAAATCTTATGTTCCATCTCCGAGAAGCTTGCTTCAGTCCATAAATGGACCTCTGAAGCTTGCACACTTTATCTGGAGATTCTTTGGATATGAAACCTTCTGGTTGTATTGATAGAATTGGGTGGCCTCAAAGCCAATCATTGTACATTCTAGTTCAGATTATTAATAAAGGCAATTATTTCTTCATTTACAGTTCTTGCAAATTAACTATCGTAATGAAGGTCCGTAGACAAATGTATGGGATATTGAATCATGATGAGATCATAATAGTGAGATCAATATCCTTAGTCACTTGTCTTAAACAGTTCTCGATCATAGGATATTTGAGATGGATATTAAATTTCCAATAAGATCGACACAAGTTATGTCTGCTCATTTGATAAGGGTGAATGATCTCACATTCACTTGTGTGATGACACTAAGACAAACTTGTGGGTGCTCATTAGAGAATGAGTTCACTGAACATACCCAAATAAGAATTTCTGGATGGTAATTATACCTATTAGTCAACCAGGGAATTCAATCGTTGCAGTAGCACAGTTGGTCCTTTGACCTGAGTCACCAATGATACCTTGTTTGTAGACCATTGTGTCTTGATTCTCTGACTTGTGGACTTTAACCATTAAGCCTACGATAGTCAGTCTCTCAGATACAGTGGAAAGCTTGCGAAGGAAATTGAGTGAACAATAAGGGATCACTTACTCTTGGTATAAAACTGGAGAGAGAATGTCCTATGGATGTGTATACAGAAATCCCTGGCTAGGGTCAAATGAAAGAGATGTCTTTCTAGAAATTAACTGAGTACTGGAATGCATCTAAATAATGCGATAGAGGGTTTAACTATGAAACCATACCCTTGCGTTATTGGGACATTGGTTGAGTGAAGGATTTTATCTGTGCGGTATCTGCAGACGGAAAGGTTCAAATAAAGGGAACAATATCCTTTATATCTTCTGGGATCATGAGGTAGTGTTTGGTACCGTTCATGATCATGAGGCCAAGTGGATTAATCATCAGATGATAAACCACTTATTTATTAAATTAATTATTTAACATATGATGTTTAAATATTAATTAATAAATATTAAACTTTAGTATTAGTTCTAAGTTTAATGGGCCTGAAACCGGACTGATATATGGGCCTAGAGGGTCACACACATAAGAGTTCTCGTCAGACGGTGAGAGACGTTAAATTTCATGCTTATCTGGGTTTTTATGAAAAGTCGCAGGATAAACATGAATATTTAATGGAGATTTATCTAAGGCCAAACTCTTGGATAATCATGAGGATTAATCCTTGTGCTTATCCTTATTTCTTATATAAGGAGGCCAAGGGGAGGGGTAAAAATAAGTTGCACGACATACATACCCTAAGATTCTCTATCTCCTCTCTCTCTCTCCTTCTCTCTCTATTGGAGTAGATCTTTTTCTTTCCGCGCATGGTGGATTTGAGATCGGCTCGAAGAACACAAGTCGAGGAGGAAAACGCGTCTGTATCGGGAGCTCGTGTGGATACCTCTAGAGATCGTGCGCGTGCGCGATTACCGAGTCGGAATTATCCACGGGAGATTCGAAACCCCGCAAAGGTGAAGAACCGTTCTTCCCGCGTTTATTTAATTTTCCGTTTTACGATCCCAGCAACCGATACATAGGAATCGATTTAATTTTCCACTGCGTTCTAGGCGATTCCTTACAGTGGTATCAGAGCCAGGTTGCTGGTTCAATCGTAAATGGCATCGTTTTGCATGTTGATTTCTCGTTATGCGCGTTGAACATGTATTGTACATGTTATTGGGCTAAAATTACTTTAAAATATCTAGGAATCGTTCCCAAATTTTTAGAATGTCATATTAGGATTTGATCCCGGATTTAAAAGGGAATTTTTTTGTTTTCAATATTATCATCAATGAAGGATAATATTATGGGTAGTAATATCATGACCGATAATTTTTCCAATGAAGAATCCCCTCAAACAGCATGGCCGAATCAGATCCAGGACTGTCCTGTTCTTTCTGATTTTGCATGGAGGTCCGGTGATGCTTATCTTCATATTTTTCATTACCTCTGTTATGAACAATAATAGCGCAGACTAGCATTGATTCTTCAACGGGAATAAGCCTTCCACTTCCCTTTTGGTATGACCCGAATGATCAACTGGAATCCATGACGATTAACCATAATGGTTAAAGAGTCGTCTAAGGGCTGGAACTACTAGCGAGGACCTGGGTTACTTTTATTCTCCCACGGGCCGGAACCTACAATAATAAGGGTCTAAGAAGTCACAGGGATGGTCCCTGGCTTCCTGTCGTTACTTGGTTCTACCAGCGGTCTCCGGCGATGACAGAAGCTTCCCATACTCCTGGGGCAGCTGACAACATCCTTTCTTTTTTCCCCCGGGCATGCGGACCAAGTCGCGTTGAGAACCGGCTTTGTAAAGAGATCCCGTGCATGCAGGGAATTAGGGACGTCCGGCAACGAGAACCGGCGCCGCCGGCGACGTCCACCGGCGCCGTTAAGGCCGGCCGGTGCCCCGCCGCCGGTCGCCTGGGCCGATGGCGACCTGCCCTTGCCGGTCGGGGGGCGAACCAGGCGCGCCGCCTCACCCCAAACCCTAATGGGCGGCGGGGGTGAAGCGGCGCGTGGGCCAGCGGGCCGGCCCGCCCGACCCGCTAACCCACGCCAGATCCGGACCAGGTCCGGACCCGGCCGACCCAGCAACCTACCCGAGCCCTATTAAACCCCCCTTTTACCCCTTTTTAGCCCTGTTTTAAACCCTTTAAAGCCCATTTTAAAATTGTTTTAAAATAGACTTTTTATAGGGATAATTAATAACTGTTATTAATTATTCTTATGATTATTAACAGATTATTAAACTGTTTAATAACTGTTAATTCATTCAAAGGGTTTTATTGATTATAGGGTATTTGTTAATCATTTAAAATTGTTTTAGATTATTAACTTCCCTATTAATCAATTAAGTTTAAAAATTGTTTTTAAGCTTATTTATACGCATAACTTGATTTTATTCTGTTGTTCAAATTAGTTGAGCATCCTTTTAATAACTAAATAATTTAGTTATATCTTTTGTCAATAATATTATGAATACTTATTGAATTACACTTGAAATAATTGTTATTTCAAAATCTTATGGTATTATAATTTTATATTTATAAAAGTTAATACCAGCAGTAATTATGTGATAATTATGATGCATGTGATGTGTTTTATGGTGGGATGATCATGGACTTAGTTTTATCATGTGATGATTGATGTGAATGAATGCGATGCATATTTCATTTGGTATTTAAAATATGACCTGCGTGTCCTCCTCTCTCTTAATCCAAATGTACTCTCTATCTTCCAATAAGATTGTACTCCCCTTGATAAGATCAAGGTTTCTTATTATTTAAATGTACATTTATGGTCCTGCGAGTCCTAAATTTCATATTTAAATGTTACGGATTAAGTTTAGAGGACGAGATCTTATGAAGACACCTCTGGAGGAAGGACTCGCATCAAATGGAACCGGTGTTGCTGTTTTCACAATAGAATTCTATTATGGATCATCGTGTGGCTCCGATGATTCCATAGTAGCTTAAGTAGTCCATGATCATCCCCATTTATTTTTCTACATATATGTGATATTTGTGGAATATGCTATTATATATATATTTCTATTAAGTATTATGATACTTCAAATCGAAATATTATTAATAGCACGATTTTTATAAATCAACTCAAAAAACCTCTTTCAAAAATTTAAGTTGTAAACGTGAGATATTCAGAATAATCCACATAACCCACCATCATTATAGATCCAAGGATAATTTTTATTTCAAATGGATTTGTTGTGCTACCACAAGGTCTATTTGATTTAGAAATTAACCTAGGTCTACGACATGTGATGTCATTAAGATAAATGGACAAATAGCGTAGTTTTGTTGTGCTACCACAAGGATTGCACTATGAATTCATGTTATCTGCGTAATGATAGATAAACTTAACTGAATCATTTGATTTGTTGTGCTACCACAAGGTCATTCTGATTCAGGGGTGAAATTTGATCGGATATTGCAAATGTTGCAATTGTCAAGAGTTGACTGCGTAAGGGACTTGATGTGATTTGTTATGCTACCACAAGATCACATGCATGATGCCCGAAGAATTCTGATCCCCACTAGGAGATCACCGGAATCTCCCGTTCTGTATATTAGAGGGTCATACAGATCGCCGAAAAATAGTGGGAGCATAAATCTAGATTAAAAGTTCTAAATCTGATTTTAAGAACTATCTGCTTATTTTTCATTATATTTCCTTGTAGGTCGCTATGTCGTCACCTAACCCCCTTCGTTGCATACTTGATGCAAACAAACTCATGGGACCTAATTACATTGACTGGTTACGCAACCTGAAGATTGTCCTCAGGTGTGAAAGCTAGCCTATGTCCTGGATCAACCAGATCCAGAACAACCCGGTGAAAATGCTAACGAGGATGAATTAATGATGTTTGAAAACTGGAAGGAGGACTCTATTAAAGTCCAGTGTTTCCACTGCCATAAAGAAGGTCACTGGAAGAGGAACTGCAAGATTTATCTAGCAGAAAAAGCAAAGGAGAAGCTTGGTGAAGCTTCAGGTATACTCATGATCGATCTTAACTTGTCTTATAGAGAATCAACATCTTGGGTATTAGATACTGGATGTGTTTCTCATATCTGTAATAACTTGCAGGTGCTAACAAGTAAAAGAAGATTGAACCGCGGAGACGTGGATCTGAGACTTGGAAATGGAGCAAAAGTTACTGCGTTAGCTGTGGGGACAGTAAGACTTCAGATGCCGTTAGGAGACTCATTGGAACTAATAGATTGTTATTATGTTCCAACTATTATTAGGAATATCATATCTATTTCATGTTTAGATAAACAAGGATATTCTATGAAACTTGAGAATAAAGGTTGTTCCATTTATCAAGGAGACAAATTGTTTGCTTCGGGATATTTATTGAATGGATTATATTTACTTGATATTTCATATGATGTTTGTCTAATAAATAAGTCTCTTGAACAACTAGATAAGGATGTGAATAAATCATACCTATGGCATTGTAGGTTCGGTCATATAAATGAGAACAGGATCATTAGGTTGCAAAAGAATGGATATCTTGATCCATTTGATTATGAATCATTTGCAACTTGTGAAGCTTGTCTCATGGGAAAAATGACCAAAGCTCTATTTTCAGGACATGGAGAAAGAGCTAAGGATTTATTGGAACTAATACATAGTGATGTATGTGGTCCAATGCCCACTCATGCTATGGGTGGTTACTCATACTTCGTTTCATTTACAGATGATTTCTCAAGATATGGCTACATATATTTAACGAAATATAAGTTAGAAGTCTTTGAGAAATTTAAAGAGTTTAAAAATGAAGTTGAGAACCAGACTGGAAAGAGTATCAAAACTCTTCGATCAAATCGAGGGGGTGAATACCTAAGTACAGAATTCACACAATATCTTAAGAATAATGGTATTTTGTCTCAGTGGACTCCTCCCTATACACCACAATTAAAAGGTGTATCGGAAAGGAGAAATCGTACTCTATTAGATATGGTACGATCAATGATGAGTTATGCTAAACTTCCAATCTCTTTATGGGGATATGCACAATTGACTGCTGCATATCTGTTGAACAAAGTTCCCAGTAAGTCAGTATCTTTCACTCCATGTGAGATATGGAAAGGAAAGAAACCAGACTTTAAGCATGTTAGAGTCTGGGGTTGTCCTGCACATGTCAAAAGACATGATCCAGATAAACTGGATTCAAGGACATAAAAGTATAGATTTGTAGGATATCTAAAAGAGACTTTTAGATATTATTTCTATCAGCCCAGCGATCAAAGGGTGTTTGTCGCAAAAAGAGCTGTCTTCTTAGAGAAAGAATATCTTTCAAAAGAAGACATGGGAGAAAGATAGAATTGGAAGAAATTCCATACTCACAAATCAATACTGGCTCATCTACTGAACCATTGACTCAAGAACTTGTTCAAGATAACACACAAAAGGTTCACAGATCAGGTAGAGTGCCTAAGCAGCCTGAAAGATATATTGGACATATTGATGATGGCAAACCAAAAGTGCACTTTAATGAGGATGATGATCCTCAAACCTATCAAGAAGCCATGAATAGTCAAGAATCAGAGAAATGGCAAGAGACAATGAATTCAGAAATTCAGTCCATGTATGCCAACCAAGTTTGGAACTTGGTTAATCTGCCAGAAGGTATAGTACCTATTGGCAGTAAATGGATCTTTAAAAGAAAGATCGGGGCAGATAGACAGATTGACACATACAAGGCAAGGCTGGTAGCAAAAGGATATCGTCAAAGGCAATGCATTGACTATGACGAAACCTTTTCTCCAGTTGCCATGATTAAGTCAATCAGAATACTTCTTGCTATCGCCACATTCTATGATTATGAAATATGACAAATGGAAGTAAAAACTGCATTCCTTAACGGGAACCTTCAATAAGAGGTGTATATGATACAACCTGAAGGATTCACTTTCAAAGAGCATTCAAGTAAGGTATGGAAGCTGCAAAGATCCATTTATAGATTAAAGCAGGCATCCCGAACTTGAAACTTAAGATTTGATGAAGCAATCAAATCTTATGACTTCATTAAGAATGAAGATGAACCTTGTGTATACAAAAAGACTAGTGGGAGCGCAGTTACCTTTTTGGTACTTTACGTTGATGACATTCTACTCATTGGGAATGATGTAGGAATGTTGTCATCAGTAAAGACTTGGTTATCCAAAAACTTCTCCATAAAAGATTTGGGAGAAGCATCCTATATTCTGAGAATAAGGATCTATAGAGATAGGTCCAAAAGGATGCTTGGCTTATCCCAATCTATGTACATAGACACCATAGTCAAAAGGTTTGGCATGAAAAATTCCAAGAGAGGTCTCGTTCCAATGAGGCATGGAATTTATCTCTCCAAAGGAATGTCTCCCAAGACATCTGAAGAGAAAGCATACATGGATAGAGTTCCTTATGCCTCGGCAATAGGATCTATCGTGTATGCAATGCTATGTACTAGGCCTGATGTGGCACACCCACTAAGTGCCACTAGTAGATATCAGGCTAATCCAGGTGAGGAACACTGGAAGACAGTGAAATGTATCCTTAGATACTTAAGAAGGACTAAGGATCTATTTCTCGTCTATGGAGGAAACGACTTGGAACTTCGATGGTTTACTGACTCGAGTTTCAAGTCGGATATGGATGATAGCAAATCCATGTCTGGATTTGTGTTCATGTTAAATGGAGGTGCAGTAAGTTGGAAAAGTTCCAAACAAGAAACAACTGCAGATTCGGCGACCGAAGCAGAATACATTGCTGCAGCTGAAGCGGCCAAGGAGGCGGTTTGGATGAAGAAGTTCATCCCTGCACTTGGGGTAGTTCCAAGCATTTCAGATCCTGTTCCATTATTGTGTGACAACAATGGGGCAATAACTCAAGCGAAGGAGCCAATATCACATCAGAAGTCAAAGCACATTCTAAGACAATTTCATCTGATTTGTGAGATTATCGTCCGACGAGACATAGTAGTTGAGATAGTCTCATCTGAAGATAATGTAACAGATCTCTTAACTAAGCCATTGTCTCAAAACAATTTAGAACGTCACCTTAAGTCTATGGGACTTAGACACATGTGTGATTGGCTATAGTCCAAGTGGGAGAATGATAGAATTGGGTGGCCTCAAAACCAATCATTGTACATTCTAGTTCAGATTATTAATAAAGGCAATTATTTCTTCATTTACAGTTCTTGCAAATTAACTATCGTAATGATGGTCAGTAGACAAATATATGGGATACTGAATCATGATGAGATCATGATAGTGAGATCAATATCCTTAGTCACTTGTCTTAAACAGTTCTCGATCATAACATATTTGAGATGGATATTAAATATCCGACAAGAACGACACAAGTTATGTCTGCTCATGTGATGAGGGTGAATGATCTCACATTCACTCGTGTGATGACACTAAGACAAACTTGTGAGTGCTCATTAGAAAATGAGTTCACTGAACAGACCCAAATAAGAATTCATGGATGGTAATTATACCTATTAGTCAACCAGGGAATTCAATCGTTGCAGTAGCACAGTTGGTCTTTTAACCTGAGTCACCAATGATACCTTGTTTGTAGACCATTGTGTCTTGATTCTCTGACTTGTGGACTTTAACCATTAAGCCTACGATAGTCAGTCTCTCAGATACAGTGGAAAGCTTGCGAAGGAAATTGAGTGAACAATAAGGGATCACTTACTCTTGGTATAAAACTGGAGAGAGAATGTCCTATGGATGTGTATACAGAAATCCCTGGCTAGGGTCAAATAAAAGAGATGTCTTTCTAGAAATTAACTGAGTACTGGAATCCATCTAAATAATGCGATAGAGGGTTTGACTATGAAACCATACCCTTGCGTTATTGGGACATTGGTTGAGTGAAGGATTTTATCTGTGCGGTATCTGCAGACGGAAAGGTTCAAATAAATGGAACATTATCTCTTATATCTTATGGGATCATGAGGTAGTGTTTGGTACCGTTCATGATCATGAGGCCAAGTGGATTAATCATCAGATGATAAACCACTTATTTATTAAATTAATTATTTAACATATGCTGTTTAAATATTAATTAATAAATATTAAACATTAGTATTAGTTCTAAGTTTAATGGGCCTGAAACCGGACTGATATATGGGCCTAGAGGGTCACACACATAAGAGTTCTCGTCAGACGGTGAGAGACGTTAAATTTCATGCTTATCTGGGTTTTTATGAAAAGTCGCAGGATAAACATGAATATTTAATGGAGATTTATCCAAGGCCAAACTCTTGGATAATCATGAGGATTAATCCTTGTGCTTATCCTTATTTCTTATATAAGGAGGCCAAGGGGAGGGGTAAAAATAAGTTGGACGACATACACACCCTAAGATTCTCTATCTCCTCTCTCTCTCTCCTTCTCTCTCTCTTGGAGTAGATCTTTTTCTTTCCGCGCATGGTGGATTTGAGATCGGCTCGAAGAACTCAAGTCGAGGAGGAAAACGCGTCTGCATCGGGAGCTCGTGTGGATACCTCTAGAGATTGTGCGCGTGCACGATTATCGAGTCGGAATCATCTACGGGAGATTCGAAACCCCGCAAAGGTGAAGAACCGTTCTTCCCGCGTTTATTAATTGTCCGTTTTACGATCCCAGCAACCGATACATACGAATCGATTTAATTTTTCGCTGCGTTCTAGACAATTCCTTACATGTATCATATACACTTCTTCCTCAAGGTTACCATTGAGGAAGGCAGTCTTCACATCCATCTGTCAGATATCATAATCGAAGTGTGCAGTAATGGCGAGTAGAACTCTGATCGACTTTATCATGGCAACTGGTTAGAAAGTCTCGTCATAGTCAATTCCTTGCCTTTGACGATATCCCTTTGCCACCAACCTTGCCTTATACGCGTCGATCCATCTATCAGCACCGATCTTTCTCTTAAAGATCCACTTGCAACCGATGGGTACAATACCCTCGGGCAAGTTCTCCAAGTTCCAAACTTGGTTGGTGTACATGGACTGGATTTCTGAGTTTATGGCTTCTCGCCATTTCCCGGATTTTGGGCCTTCTATGGCCTCCTGGTAGGTTTTAGGATCATCATCCTCATTATATTCTACCTTAGACTAACCTTCAGCAATATGTCCCACATATCGTTCTGGCAGTCTAGGTACTCTACCAGATCTACGAGACTCATGTGTGTGTACCTGAACAGATTCAGGAACTGATATCTCATCTGATGATAATGCAGCTGTTTAGGGATCTGGAACCTCTTCCAGTACTATTTTACTCCCACTGTTCTTCTGGAGAAGGTATTCCTCTTCCAAGAAGACAGCTTTCTTGGCGACAAACACCTTTTTGTTCACTAGGATGGCAAAAATAGTATCCAAAGATTTCTTTTGGATATCCTACAAACCTGCATTTATTAGTTCGTGATTCCAGCTTGTTTGGATCATGCCTCTTTACATGAGCAAGACAACCCCAGACTTTAATATGTTTAAATTCTGGTTTCCTGCCTTTCCATATCTCATATGGAGTAGAGGCCACAGACTTACTGGGTACTCTGTTCAATAGGTATGATGCTGACTCTAGAGCATACCCCCAGAGGGACACTGGTAATGCCGAAAAGCTCATCATGGATCGCACCATGTCCAATAGGGTGCTATTCCTCATTTCCGATACACCATTCATCTGTGGTGTATTTGGAGGGGTTAGTTGAGAAAGGATACCATTATCCTTTAAGAATTGCGTGAAATTAGTACTTAAGTATTCTCCTCCTCGATCTGATCGAAGAACTTTTATACTCTTTCCTAACTGCTTCTCTACCTCATTCTAGAACTCCTTGAACTTCTCAAATGCTTCCGACTTGTACTTTATTAAGTACACATAGCCGAATCTTGAGAAGTCATCGGTGAACGTGATGAAGTATGAGTAGCCACCTTTGGCTTGGGTGGACATAGGACCACATACATCCGAATGTATTAGTTCCAGAATGTCTTTGGCACGTTCTCTATGTCCAGTAAATGGAGATCTTGCCATCTTTCCCATAAGGCAGGATTCACATGTTGCAAAAGATTCAGAATCGAATGCTGTTAAGTAACCATGTTTGTGCAACTTTTGCAACCTGCTTTCGCCAATGTGCCCAAGTCTACAATGCCACATATAGGCTTGGTTCACACAATTCTTGCTCTTCTTAAGAACATTATCAATTTGAAGATTATAATAAGAAACATCTAAGAGATATAGACCGTTGACTAAAGATGCTGAAGCTATTGATTTATTACCATAATAAATCGAACAACTTCTATTTTCAATAGTCAACATATATCCTATCTTGTCCAAATAAGGTGCTAATTTGATGTTCTTTATTATGCTAGGAACATAATAACAATCTTCTAATAGTAAGGCGTCTCCCGATGGAAGCCTGAGGTTTGCTGTCCCAACAGCAATTGCCGCAACTTTTGTGCCGTTTCTTAGCCTCAATTCCACTTCACCTTGTCGCAGCTTGCGCTTACTTGTCAGCATCTGTGCATCATGACAGATAAGAGAAGCACATCTAGTATCCAATATGCAAGATGTGGAATCTCTAACTGACAAGTTGATATTTATCATATAGATATCTGAAGCTTCAGACTGCTTCACTTTTCTACGAGCTTTATCGTTAAGGAACTCCTTGCAGTTCCTCTTCCAGTGACTATTCTGCTTACAGTAGAACCAGTCACCCTTTACTCCTCATTTGCCTTTGTCCTTCGATCTTTTATCGATAGCTATCATCTCTGCGTCAAGGGCATCCAATGCCAGTTCAGTAGGAGGATCAGCTCCAAGGACATAGCGAATGTGTTCAGATCTGAAGACATTCTTCAGGTTTCTGAACCAATCCGAGTAGTACATGCTAGTCAAATGTTTGGCATCAAGTATGCCACGGAGTGGGTTATTCGACGACATTATTCCCTATGAGAGATAAGTTCTATTTTAGCAGATGTTCAAATATTAAATATAAAATAAGACATGGTCTTTTGTTCAAGTTTTAACTCCCACTAATTTTCTACGGACTGTATAACCCTCAGTTATACAGAATGGGAGACGCCGACAGTCACCTAGTGGGGAACAAAAGCTCAATGACTTGCACTACAGCCTTGTGGATAGCACAACAAACTGTTATACAATCAAAGAGCACCCAACTCATGGGACTTGCAACTCCTTGCAATATCTAATCCTAGCTTCGGTCCCCAGAGATTTAATGGCCTTGTGGATAGCACAACAAACCACTAATTCTGGTCTAAGCTAACCATCGTTACGCGACGAGCATAGATTTGCATGCAGCCCTTGTGGATAGCACAACAAAGCTACATGGTTCCTCTACCTCGATCATATAGACATCTAATGCCATAGCCATAGTTTCTCCTCCCAATTAAACAGGCCTTGTGGATAGCACAACAAACCTGTCTAAAGTGATTCGAATCCTATGACTATAACGATGGTGGACCACGCGGTGAGTTCTTAACTACTCGCGTTACGGCTTAGAGTTTATCTGAGGGTATTTTGATATTTTTTATCTTGATCTCTCCTAGGTGATACTATATAAATATATCGTATATATTTACTAGATACTATACCTGCTTTGATTCATAATCAAACATAAAACAATGCATCTCATACATGTCATTAGTGTGGTCATGGATAGCACAGTAGGTTTGACTGGAGCCAACAGTCAAACGCACATACAATCTAACACAACAATTATATTAGATAACCTGCAAACACATAGGCAAGAGATCTCTATCTTTTCGCCTTCCTGGTTGCAGCTGTGGATCGTCCTCGCTCCTTCCTCGGTTGCCTCGATCAGATTACACTAATTCTAGAATTACATGTAATTAGAGGAGAGCCTTATGGCGCGTACAAGAGAGAGGGAGGTAGAAGTACATCGGAGTATGAGAGAGAGAGAGGTACGCAGACCTCTATTTATTAACAATTAATAAACATCCATCATTCATCCACGATCCACACAAACACATCATTCATCACATGAACAATTAAATAAGTGCATATCAATGACCACAGTGTGTTTTAAACATCCACACAAGATATAGCCCATCACATGGCTAAAATAAAAGAGTTTTCAAAATAAATAATTTTGGCTTTCAAAAAGCTGGGATCCAATCAAAATTGGTATTTGAATTTCGAAAAACTCATTTATTAACTTCACATGTAATTAGATCAAAATTTAAAAGCAATAAACACACATCACATGTGCACACACTCCGAATTAATAATTCTAGATTATTCCATGCAAATTAGAAAAATTCTAATAATCTAACACTTAGATTAAACCCCATTAATAATCTAACAATTAGACTATTAAAGAACAATCTAACTCTTAGATTAATCCAACAAAGTTAATTAATAATTTAACACTTAAATTAATAATCAACCAAATTAATTATTAACTACTAACCTAACATTTAGATTAGTCAATTAATGTTAATTATTAATTTAACTTTTAAACTAATAATTAACACTAAGTAATTAATAATTAATTAATCGAACTCTTAGATTAGATAATTAAAGTTATCGTTAATTTAACTATTAAATTAATGACTAACAGTAATTAATCAAGGACTACTAATTTAACATTTTAAATCAATCATCTAAGTTAATTATTAATTTAACAATTAAATTAATAATTAACTCAAATATTAATTAACAATTAGATGAAATAATAGTTAATAATCTAACAATTAGACTAATAACTATTAATAATTAATTTAACATTTAAATTAGTTAAATTAAGGTTAATAATCAATTTAACATGTAAATTAATATTAACCCCAATTAATTAACAACTAATTGCTAGTTAATAATCCTTTAATTGACTTAATGATTCAAAATCATTAAATAGCCCAATTAAAAACAAAATTGAATAATAAATTTTAATTTCAAAAATAATTTTGAATATTAAAATTTAAAATCAAATTTTAATGGGCTAGGGATTTGGGATTTAGTAACTTAAATATTGGAAGGAATGGAGAAAGGGCTGAGCCAATGGGCTGCGCCAGGGCTCGGGCCAGGCCCAGGCCACCCAGCCTTGGGCTTGGGCCCTGGCGCCCCTTAGGCAGGGACCTGGTTCCCCTTTGAACCCGGCTCAGCTAACCGGTCCGACCGGTCAGCCCCTTCCCCTCCCTAAACCAGACGCCCAACTTGCTCAACTGAACCCTAGACGCAGAGGGAAAGGGAGTATCCGGTGCCGCCGCCAGCCGGGCCCCGGCGTCGCCCTGCCCCGGCCGGTGATGCCCCCGGCGCCGGCGACGTGCCCGGCGCCGGCAGGGCCGCCGGTGACCCTCAATTGGGGTGCAGTCCAAGCCCCAAAAACCAAAAAAAAACTGGTTTTTCAGGTTTCAAAAACCCGACTTAAGGCTTGATTATGTAGCCCTCCAATCAAACTGTCCAGGTTTGGAATCTGGGCTGCTTCGGCCCGGAACTTGGTAAAATATTCTTGAAGGGTCTCGGTCGGTCCTTGCCGAATGGCAAGCAGACTGGCCGAAGTTTTAGATTGCCGAGTGGCATCATAAAATTGGTCGATAAACAGTTGGCCAAACTGTACTAGAGAATGAATAGAATTGGGAGCCAACCTTTCAAACCAAGTTAAGGCCGTTTTTTCTAAGGTAAGGGGGAAAAGACGGCAGCGGACTGCCTCAGAAATCCCTCGAACTGAGAGGTAAGAATTGAACTTCTGAAAATGGCAGACTGGATCTGTCATTCCATCATATTGAGACCATTTTGGTAATTTAAAGTTGGAAGGTACCTCGACGGCCAAAAGCTCTGGAGAGAAAGGAGTCTACTCCAGGATGGTGCTGGCGACAGGTGCCCCACACGGCCGGGATACCATCTACTGCATTTCCTTCCTCATTGTTGTTAGTCGCCGGTCCAGATCTAGGGTGGTTGAAGTAGTGGCTGAACGCCCTTCGGCCTTGGTCGGATGAAATCCGGATGAAGCATTGTCCGGCTCTGTCAGAATATGATTGGCGCGAGGAACTCGGACTTACGGCCCGATTGACTCGCTGCGCGCCGAAGCCGCTTCGTCGTGAAACGCCCACGAGGGTGTTGGCAGTCCCCTCGCAGTCTGAGCAACAAGACAATATTGAGGAGGAGACAGTACTTGTTGTGTGGACTGATTCAGCGACCCCAGATAATGAGCGATAGCAGACACCATATCCCGCAGTGATGCCAATAGCCCTATAACAACAAGACAACTCTAATTGCAAAAATTTCAAATAATTATAAACAATCTTCAATTTGCTTGTAGCGTCGTTGTCTTCTTTGAGATGTGACCCGCAAACTTTGCTTTTATGTACCGTCCTTCTATAAGTTTTGCGAAACTCTCCTTTCCTCAATAATTGGTTTGACACGTCGCATTTGCACCCCCAAAAAGTTTACGTAACTGTCCTGCTTGGCCATCACATACTTGTAGTCCCAAAATTGAAGCTTTCTTAATAATTTCCTCCTTTCTCCACTTGTTGATAACTTGCACAGAATTTGTACCGGAATCTGATGATCTGTAACCTCTTGAGAACAGATTCTATCTTTTAATATCTGTGTATCACGATGGATTCTTCCCCTTTTTTGAATTGCTCCTTGTTAATAGGAGAAAGTTATCATAATTATCCGCAGAGAAGCCACCTGCAGAGTTTGAACCTTTCATGGTTTGAAAAGAAGCTTTCAAATACTGGCCATACTATCATGGTTTAGTACTTAAGTGATAATTTATACTGGGAGAAGACGTCCATCCTCGTGATAGAGAAAAAAGGAGACGTCCAACCAAAACATTCAAACGTACGCGAGTTTACCAGAAAAATAGTTAAGATGAACGGAGGATTTATATATGTATGATGATAAATGCTCTATATTAACTCCAGTCGAATTTTCTTAAGATGCATATAAAGAAACAAACAGTAAAGACATTCTAAAGTTACATTACTTTTCTAGATTAATTAATCCTCATGTCTTGTCAAGAAAAATTAAATTCTTAATTTTCCTGTTTCCTGATCAAGGACAGGGTACCGTGGTCGGGGACGTGGTGGTCCTCGAAGCTCTTCCAGCGGTCCAGCGGCACGTAATTGCGCATGAAACCGGCCACCTCATCGTCGCCCACCATGCCCGCCCTCTCCAGGTGCCCCAGCAGCACGTCCAGGGTGTCCCTCCTCTCCACCAGGAACGTCCGCCGTTTCTTCTTGTCGGCGTCGACCACGACGGTGATGTGCCACGGCGTTGGTTCTTGCCCGTCGAAGTACTCCGAGAGCGACACATCCATCTGGGTGGTCGTGGCGTAGGCGCCCACCGAGTCGGGGTCCAGCATGGGCGCCTTGTGCGTCATGAGCACCTGCTTCCACGGCGCCATGCAGTACTTGCGGGCCAGGTGGCTCTTCAGCTCGTAGACGGGGAGATCAGCCCTGAAGGAGCACTGCACGTCCCCCCGCCGCAGCCGGCGGACGCGTATGGCGAGGACCTGGTCGTCGGGCAGGCGCCTGTGGAGGCTGATGGCGGGGACCGCCCGGAGGTCGAAGCGTGTGAAGTAGTCCTCGTCGCCGAACATGAAGCGATCGCCGTGAAACAGCAGCTGCTGGTCCGGATCGATTCTCGTCTTTCTAAAGATGGCATCTTTGATGTCCATGAGGGTGGGAAAGGCCCCATTAATGGTGAAGGTCGACGCTGGCCGGACGTCGACGGCGCCCTCCGTTGTACTGTTGTCGGTCACGTTAATGCTGAGCATGGTTCGTGCACAAGACAAGAACCAACTCTTGATGATGACAGAATATAAGATATCTTACACAACAATGCTATCTATTTATAACTAGCTAGGATGCAAGTTTTGGGAGAAAAACACTGTGCGGATACCAATCCCAACTAAGTAAGAAGTCAAATTGTACCCTGAGTCGGCTGTATACTTAACCGAGGAGAATCCGACGCGGGTACCAATCGCAAATAAATAAGAAGGCAACTTCTACTCTGCATCGGCTGTCTAACAGAGAAGAAATCCGGCTAGTTGTAGTATTGCAGTTAAATTTTTGTCAATTGTTGCTTAATAAGAAAGTCTTTCTAATACACGGTTCGACTTCTACTGGGATATCTCTCGTCCCCCTTCCCCATAAACCACCGGAAGAGTGGAGCCCATTACCTTCATGTCCAATACTGTCGGGACTCTCTCTCTCTCTCTTTCTCTCTCTATGTGGATGAGAAACATGAAGAGATTTTGTTGTTATTAGTTGATATTTATACTATTGTCAATGGAAATCTGATTATTCGATTTTCGATCCGTTATCGAAAAAGAATATCCGTTTTCGATAAATAGTTAGCAGAATCGAAAATCAATATTTTCTATAAATTATCGGAATTGGAAACGGAAACATTTATTTCTGTATCCGCTTTCCGATTTTTGATTCTGATTATTATTAAAAAAATTTAAATGTAACTTTATAGATACATGGTTACATTCATTGTGCTTTAATCTTATTGATCATTATGTAATATATTAAGATGTATTAGTTATATTTAAGTCTCATTCTATACGTTTTAAATAAATAAATAAATTAATTAATAATTTTTGATAATTATTGAAAATAATATCCGATTCCGATATCAAAATCGAAAACAAATCGAAAATAAAAAATAGACTTTCCAATTTTATCGTAAACGGAAACGAAAAATACACTTTCCCCTATCAGTATCCGAATCCTACCGGTCTACAGGCCCCCTAGATAAAAGAGAGAGACAAGAACATACCGAAGGGACATCCTGGCATAACTCCGTGGGTGGACACAAGTAAACCCGGAGAAAAAACCGCCCAAACTGAAGCCCTACCATAACGTGCCCCAAGAAAATAATCAGGTCACCTTTTATAAATCTTGAAGCCCTTAGAACGGGCTCTACTAACCCGAACATCATCGCCAAATGAGTGTCGAGCATCAGGCGGGTGAGATAAGTAGAGAACAAGGTTAATGGCCGGAGGATCATCATCCGGACGCAAAGAAACATTGCGCATAAAAATGACGTTCTTGGCTTTTGAAAGCTTCGAGACCTCTGAGCTGTGATCACTAGACATAATTGGACTTCTAAAAGATGCAAGCAGCATCCATGCCTCTTTAATGCTGCCCAACACGTCAACTCCCTTCCCATGGGACTCTCGGCTGGATTAGCAGTGAGGAGAGGAGAGAAATTTTGCTCGTATGTGGTCTTCGATGCAGGAAATGAGCACCTCTCCTTCTAGACTACATTAATAGGCCAAGGTAAATTTGGTGCAGCACCATCACTAGAATGGGCCGGCCCAGTTGCACGGCCCGTTTGTAGCTCCAAACGGGCATTTTTGATGGACAACCCAATCTCTACAACCGAAGACCCCAACAGTCTTGGGAGTTCTCGGGCGTCCTTAGTTGTGGGTGCTCGCGACGGACTCATTGCTTCAAGCAGGCCCGAGGATGGTCTCGAGAGTTCTGGGGCGTCCATAACCGCTAGTGCTTGAACCGGAATCATCGCTTTAATGAGGCCCAAAGAAGGAGCCGAAGAGACTGTTCATGCAACAACTGGACGCTTTCAAGGGTTCATCCATAACCTCTTCCATCGGGACCCCAGCGGGATCAAATTGTCCGCTGGAGCACGTAGTACCTTCCATGACCGATGAAGTCAGCTCAGACGAAACAATCGGAACTACTGGCGAGGAGTTCAGTGGGAGCACATCCGTAGCACGCCTAGATCCTTAAGTGGCCAAGGAAAGTAGTGTGGCACTCGGCGGCACAATCGGGGCGCCCCTGATTGGAATTGTAGGCGAACAAACCGGCAAGGATGCATCCGTTGCCGAGGGAAGGAGCCGGCACCTCCCTACCACAGGTAATAGGCAGTGTACGGATCGGGTGGGGTACAGTGGAAATAGACATTAAAATTTCTATCTCACCATCACCGATCTATTTCGACAAAAATCACAAGCTGGCAATTCGATAATCATCTTTTGCGGATTCGAATACACATTATCTTGTTCCAAATTATCGATGTTGCCAGTCGCGCAAATGTTCGGCCTCTAGCAATATTCATGTGATCCTCCTGTTGCGGGATCGTTCTCGTCTTATCGCCCGGTTCGACGCAGTCGTCGGCCTTCCTCCTCTGCACAGGTGCCTGCGGCAGTGGGCATTCTTCTTCGACTGTCAGAGACGGGAGCGGCAGAGTGACTGTAGAATGGGACTCCCCTAGTCTAGGCGCACAACACGACTGAGAGAGAGAGAGGAGGGGGCGACTAGGGCTGCTCTGGAGCTTGGCCCAACATAGTCCTGTTGGCTACACTTTACATTAAGTCAAGTATTTTTCACAAAAATCCTGGTTAATATAAAACCTACTTAATTATCCCGAACTGAGAACCTTTATACGTGTGACCCTTTAGGCCAAAACGTTAGTCTAATTTTTTACCCTATAAGTCCAATAACTATTTATTAGTTTATTGTAATTAATTAATATCTAATATTTAATTAATTACATAACAAAATTACTATCTTACGGTAATCGTCTGAGTCTTTGATCATGTTAGGTGCCATATGATAGAACTGGGTGGCTTCAAAGCCAATCATTGTACATTCTATTTCAGATTATTAATAAAGGCTATCATTTCTTCATTTATAGTTCTCGTAAATTAACTATCGTAATGAAGGTCCATAGACAAATGCAGACAAGCTGGAATCACGAACTGATAAATGCAGGTTTGTGGGATACCCAAAGGAAACCTTTGGATACTATTTTTTCCATCCTATTGAACAAAAGGTGTTTGTCGCTAGGAAAGCTGTCTTTCTGGAAGAGGAATACCTTATCCAGGAGAACAGTGGGAGTAAAATATTACTGGAAGAGGTTCCAGATCCCCATACAACTGCATTATCATCAGATGAGATATCAGCTCCTGAATCTGTTCAGGTACACACAGATGAGCCTCGTAGATCTGGTAGAGTACCTAGACTACCCGAACGATATGTGGGACATATCGCTGAAGGTGAGTCTAAGGTAGAATATAATGAGGATGATGATCCTAAAACCTACTAGGAGGCCATAGAAGGCCCAGAAGCCGGGAAATGGTGAGAAGCCATGAACTCAGAAATCCAGTCCATGTACACCAACCAAGTTTGGAACTTGGAGGACTTGCCCGAGGGTATTGTACCCATCAGATGCAAGTGGATCTTTAAAAGAAAGATCGGTACTGATGGACGGATTGAAACTTATAAGGCAAGGTTGGTGGCAAAGGGATATTGTCAAAGGCAAGGAATTGACTATGACAAGACTTTCTCACCAGTTGCCATGATAAAGTCGATCAGAGTTCTGCTCGCCATTGCTGCACATTTTGATTATGAAATCTGGCAGATGGATGTGAAGACTGCCTTCCTCAATGGTAATCTTGAGGAGGAGGTGTATATGATACAACCAGAGGTTTCACATCCAAAGAATCTCCAGATAAAGTGTGCAAGCTTCAGAGGTCCATTAATGGACTGAAGCAGGCTTCCCGGAGCTGGAACATAAGATTTGACGAGGCAGTCAAGTCTTATGACTTCATTATGAATGAAGATGAGCTTTGTGTGTACAAAAAGACCAGTGGGAGTGCAGTCACTTTTCTACTTCTTTACGTAGATGACATACTTCTCATTGGGAATGATGTAGCTATGATGTCATCAGTAAAGATCTGGCTGTCGAAGAACTTCTCCATGAAGGATTTGGGAGAAGCATCCTACGTATTGGGAATACGGATCTATAGAGATAGATCAAAGAGGATGCTTGGAATGACCCAATCCTTGTACATAGATACCATAGTCAAAAGGTTTGGCATGGAAAATTCCAAGATAGGTTTCATACCGATGAGACATGGAATTAATCTCTCAAAGGTGCAATCTCCTAAGACTCCTGATGAGAGGGCATTCATGGATAAAATACCCTATGCCTCTGCCATAAGATCTATCATGTATGCCATGCTATGTACACGGCTTGATGTTGCATTTGCTCTAAGTATTACGAGTAGATTTCAGGCTGATCCAGGCGAAGAGCACTGGAAGGCAGTGAAATGTATCCTTAAGTACTTGAGAAGAACTAAGGATATGTTTCTTGTCTATGGAGGAGGTGACTTGAAACTACGAGGCTTTACTGACTCGAGTTTCCAGTCAGATCCAGATGATAGCAAGTCAACATCTGGATTCGTGTTTACATTGAACGGAGGGGCAGTGTGCTGGAAGAGTTCCAAGCAAGTAACCACTGCAGATTCGACGACTGAAGCTGAGTACATTGCTGCAGCTGAAGCCGCCAAGGAAGCAGTGTGGTTGAAGAAATTCATCACCGACCTCGGCGTAGTTACCAGCATCTCTGAGCCTGTTCCACTATTGTGCGACAACAATGGAGCAATTGCGCAAGCGAAAGAACTGCGGTCTAATCAGAAATCGAAGCATATTTTGAGGCGCTTTCACCTTATCAGAGAGATCATATCCAAAGGAGATGTAGTAGTGGTAAGAGTTCCATATGTCGACAATATAGCAGATCCACTGACAAAGCCGTTCGCTCAAATTGTGTTTGAGCGTCACCTAGAGTCTATGGGCTTATTGTATAAAGGTGATTGGCTTTAGTCCAAGTGGGAGCTTGTTAGTTTAAGGTGGCCTACAAGCCAATCTAACAATGTAAATCTCGTTCATTTATTAATATAATGGCATAATATTCATTATGTGTAAATCGCGTTAATTATCGTTTCATAATGAAGTCCGTGAATATGTGCTATGGTGATCAGATTATAATGAGATCATACTAATGAGACTGATCACTTAAACACACATATTCTTAATCGTTCCTAGTTGGAGGATATCCGAGAAGGACATCGGATATCCGGTTAGACTAGTACAGATTACTCCTGCTCATATGATGAGGGTGACTGGTCTCATAAGTCACTTGTGTGGAGATACTAAGGTGAATCTGTAGGTGCTCATTGGAGAATGAGTTCACTGAACTGATCCGACTAAATCGCTGGATGGTATTGTACCTCACTGTCAACCAGCCTGATTCTATTGTCGCAGTTGCGTGGATGATCCTCGGACCTGAGACACCAAGGACACCTTGGCGGTGGACTTCTGTGCTTTGACCTTGGTTTACGAATCTCTAGTCATGGGATTTTAATACGCCAAGGATTGGGTACAGCAGAATACCGTCGAAGGGAATTGTGTGTCAATAAGGATTCATTCGCTCTCGGTACTTGGAGAGAGAATGCTCTAGGGAGGATGCGCGAAAGTCCCTGGCCAGGGCGGACGATAATATCGGGAAAGGAGTTTTCCGATATTCATCAGCGGCATCCAATCCAAGTGAATCGACCGGTTAGGGTTTGACAGCTCGCCATACCCTGAGTTGACTCGAGAGCATTGCACGAATGAAGGATTATATCCACGCGGTAACTGTCGGCGGAAAGGTTCCAAGAGTGGGTTACTTAACCCCAAATACCTTACGGGTTCACGCGGTGTTGCTTGGCACCCAACGTGATTGGAGGCCCGGTCGAATTCGATGTGCGACATCAATTCGATTGATTAATTGATTAATAAAGGATTATTAATTAATTAATAAAGCCAGTGAGGAGTCGCTGGGCTTGTTGGGCCATTAACTGGACTGGTACTTGGGCCTAGAGGGTCACACGCAAATGATTCTCAAGGTGATGGATAAATAAGTGGGTTTTATACAAATCGGGGGTTTTTATGAAAAACCGCGCGATTAGTATAAAACATAGCGAACGGGCTGAGCAGGCCAAACTGCTGCTAACCCTAGCCGCCCCTCCTCAGTTTCTGTCCTTCTCTGGCGCCCAGGCAGATCCAGATCTGCTCCGCCACTTCTCCGAATCCCGTTCGACGGGAAATCGTCCGCGCGTTGCGGCGATCATTGCGGCGACCGGCGGATGCTTCGTGGGCTGTGAAGAACGAGGAACTCGAGGATATCCGTCGCGGGGAGGATCGCGTGGACTTCGCTAGAGGCCGGGCGCTCACGCAACTTGCGTTGTCGCACCGAGGGAACCGAACGGCTGCGGATTACAATCCGCACACGGTGAGAAAAGATAATCCGATTATCTTGTATTTTAGATTTCGAAACGGGAACGGATCGCTGTAAATATTTTTGTTTTCCGCTGCGTGAGCGATCCGGAGAAACCGAGAAAACCCAACAGTCTAGTGTTCGAATTTCGATAAATTCGACGTTATTTTGTCCAAAAGATTAAAGCAGGAGTAAAAACGTCATTTAAGGCCCTAGTGTTGCCCTAATTTCACGGCCAAGAAGAACCCAAGAAGGGCCAGCCGCTTTCCTAAATCCCACTTTCTTTTTTTTTTTTTAAAAAAATCTTCCTTCCCATCCTCTCTTATTTCGATTCCTTCTCTCTCTCCAGTTTCCCTTCCTGCACGCACTCCTCTCTATATATCCCTCTCTTCCTCCGCAACCGACGGGGATTTTCCTAGCAGCCTCTTACTCTCCAATTCCCTCTCTCTCTCGGATTCGCTCCCCTTCTCCGTTCCTTTTCCAACCCCCTCCACAGCTCCTCTCTCGGCCTCTCTCTTTCTCCCACGCACAGTTCTCCCTCTCGATGTCTCTTGCTCTCTCTCCATTATATCTTTCTCCTTTCCGGTTTCCTTCTCTCCTTGCCATTCTTTCTCAACCACGCAGCCCTCCATAGCTCTCTCTCTCTCGGTCTCCCACACGCCCTCTCACTTCTCTTTCTCTTCCTTCACAGCTCCTCTCTCCCCGTTGTCTCCTCCTCTTCTCAACCTCTCCCTCGCTGTCTCTCTCTCTATCTCTGCAAGCATCCCACGAGCATCCACCTACGCAAGACACCGCAGCTCCTCCATGCATGCACGTTCACAGCACCAGTCGGCAAGCCTCTCCATGAACGCCGGTGAAGCCAGCACCAGCTCGCGCCGTCCATGCACCTGTATGCACCTCCACGCACGCCGGTGAGCTCTCTACCAGCAGCATCCTCTGTAACGACCCGCCATCCTATGACCGGAGACCCGGTCACTAAATGGATGTCGGCCCATTAGCTGCGGGTTCACACCCGGATCTCACACAACACGTCTGGAGGAGTAAGCGCTAAACAAGGCTAAATATAACGATCACACGGACTACAAAGGTAAGCAAGTGCGCAGGGAAGAAAATAACAATGTCCGTATACAGTCCAACAATAATTACATGTCCAACAAGTTAAATAAGTACAGGCAGAAGGAAGGTACAACAACATCGGGGCATACCCCGGAACTAAGACAGCTGCTGGTCCGCACACCAAGAAGACACCACGCTACCGCTGCGCCTCGAATTCCACACCTGAAACCGCAGGGAGTGAGCCATACCAGAATTGGGCTCAGTAGGGATCATCCGATCCCCTGCCTCCCACTCACACACCCACAAGTGAAGCAACAGTAATATATAGAACAATTAAGCAAAGCAGTAAACACAACAGGCAACTCTGGTACGAAACGTACGACAAACAGTGTAGCAGGAACAACTCTGAGTAACACGAAGAACCCAACACAGAGCCACGTCTCACGACCGAAGTCCACAAGGCGACTAAACCACACAGTCGACCGAAGTCAAACGTCGCCTCCCAACACTACCACCAGTGCTCACGCCTGTCCACCCCTACAGTGTTCCGGGGCACTGTAGGGTGAGGCAGTGAGCTAAACTAGGACTAGCTGGACTCAGTGTACCGCCACTGCCAGCTACGTGTGCACACAAGCAGTCTCGACTACTGTCCTACCACCGGATTGCCTCCACGCTAGGCCTCAGCGCTTCCAGGAGGGTCCTGGGGACCGGCGAACCCCCGTCAAGCCGCAGCTATAGGAAACTACCCGCAAACCCAACTCTCCCGGGCTGCATCAGGCCAAGGGCTATAGGTACCACTCGCAACCTTGATCAAAGGTCACATCAGGCCCATTGGCTAAAGGGTAAACCAACTCCCACCAGTAAAACCCACCAGCTCCACAGCAAGAAACACGCTGGAAGCTGTAACGACAAACAAGGGAAACCCCGACCCGCTGAGACCAAACAGCAACCCCTCGGATAGCACACTAGCTACTCCGGCCCGCCGGCTCAAGGTGGTTCTGCTTCCCTCAGCTAAAGGTAAAACGCCATAAGCACCCCTCCTCACAGACACCATGACCCTGTCCCCACCGGTCCATGGTGACATCGGAAACCATTGTCACATCGATCCACAGTCGTATAAGTACACACACACATAGATAATGAAATCTCATTCATGCAGAAGTCCGCAGTCTCAGTATACAACTCAAAGCATGCATCAGAACTATCCCACCGTGAATCATGTATCAAATAACCCCAGTTAAGCATTCCTGTCTTGAATCGCGTCGACCGAGGTCGACGCCATTCAAGCTCCACAGACGGGTTCATTAAAAACCAGATTATCTCTTAAAACGCGTCCACCGTTGAAGTCGCCTATTAAAACGCGTCCGGATGGCCCGACGCCATTCAACCCAGAAATCCAGATTGCAGAACCCTTAAACGGGGGCAAATCCTGCCTAAATGGCATCATGGTGGCTCGACGTCCTTATGAAAGGCGTCGACCACCCATGACGTCATTTAGCCCCAGCACCCCTAACCTCTGAAACTCGAACAGGGGGTTTCTGCCCTGAAACGCGTCGTACTGACCCGACGTCCTTCTAAAAGGCGTCGACTAAGTACGACGCCTTTCAGCGCCAGGAACCGGGTTCCCTGGTTCGAACCGAGGGTTCCTCCCTTAAACCCCAAGCACCCCGAAAACCCCAAAACAAGAAGAAGAAGAAGAGGAACTCAACCACCATATGCACACGACGAATCCACGATCACAAGCACACCAAAACCCACAAGAAAACCCCCTTAAAACATGCTTAATCTAGCCCCAAATACAACACGTCACGCCGAGAATCACACGAACATCACAAGCAAGGTTCGTCTCCCTACCGGTTCTTGAACTCCTCCGAGCTCCTCGCCGCCGACCCGTCTCGCCCCACGCCGCCGCCGGTATCCTCGAGGACGCCGCCACTCCGCCGGGACGTCGGCCGCCGTCCGGAGAAGGGAACGCCGCGAGGAAGGTGGTGGAGGTAGAGGTGAGAGGTAAGGTGGTGTTGGAGTGGTGGAAGAGGAAGAAGAGGGAGGGAAGGAAGGAAGATCGCCGGAGAGGGCGGAGAGAGCGAAGAGAGAGAGAGTGAAGGTGAGAATGAGGGAAACAAGGGGAGGCTCGCGGGGTCAACCAGAATTCCCCCAAAACGCGTCGATCGAGGCAGACGCCATTCAGTCTGACAGGACGGCCGTACTGACACCGCTCTGAAACGCGTCGCCCACCGCGGACGCCGTTCAGACGACAAGACAGGCCGTACTGACAACGCTCTGGCGCCGCACCCTGACACCGCAGGTGTCGCAGTCTGAAACGCGTCGACCAAGCTGGACGCCGTTCAGACAAATCTGACAGGGCCGTACTCTCGCGGCCCGAAACCCGCCAACGTGGCGCAACAACCGACAGACCCTAAATGGCGTCCACACAACCTGACGCCTTTTGAAAGGCGTCGAGCGGTGCTGACGCCATTCAGTCAGCAATCTCAAGACCCCTCCAGGGTCCAAACCAGGGGATCCGGCCCGAACCCGACCCGAATACAGGACCCGAAATCTGGGTCGCTACAATCTCCCCCCCTTAAAAGAATTTCGCCCTCGAAATTAGCAACCGCTCAACGCTCAACTCGGCTAACCATCACAAGCCGACACACCGATCTCAGCAAACAACCTCACCAGACACACACACAAGGCTCCACAGAAATAGCCAAACAAATTCACATCAATCTAACCAAGATTCTCAATTCCAACACAAAGCTGAAGATCAACAATAACCACACACTAGCAAGGCACATATTACAAAACCGATTCTTCACCAACCCAATTACATACAGGTGCCACTAGAGTCCACAACCACCCTTACACAAAACAAGATAAAAGTGCCCATCTAGCACAGCCACTCGAACCACCACAAAGAGACGCGACTCCAATCACGCCTCAATCATCTACTGACCACTCGGCTCCTGACCTGCCTTCTTCTTCCGGGGACAGTTCCTCGCGAAATGTCCCTTCCTGCCACAGTCAAAACAGCTACCTGTGATCAAAGGACATATCCTATTGCCATGAAACCTGCCACAACGGGGACAACGATCCGCAATGCCCCGCCTCTCCTCCTGCTGCCAACCGTCCTCTGACTGCATCTGCTGAGCCGAACCATCCTCATCCTCGTCACAAGGAATCTCCTGAAACTCGACCTCGAACGAACTCGAACCGCCTGCCGAGAAGGTCGCTGATCTATCCTCGCTATGCTGCTTCTCCTGTGCTGAATGCTCCGATTCCCTCGCCGTGTGTTGGAACTGCATCTCCACTGCTGCTGCGCGCTGAACTGCTGATGCCAAATCCCTACAACAATGGGCCGCTACAAACTCCCTCAAACCGTGCCGAAGTCCATCCACGAATTTCTCCGTCCTCAGATCTTCACGCTCAGATATGTGTGGAGCAAACCTTCCCAGGGCCACAAATTTCATCTGATAGTCTAGAACTGACATATCACCCTGCACCAATTCCATAAATTCCCTTTCCTTGGCCCTGCGAACATGCCTCGGAAGGTACTGCCCACAAAACTCTCTCACAAAGCCTTCCCAAGAAATCTCTCTTAAAGATCTGTCTGGAAACAACAATCCCTTGGTGGTAACCCACCAATCGTACGCATCGCCCTTCAGCAAGTAAGTTGCCAACAAGGTCTTGTCACTCTCCGCACATTCTAGGACATCGAACACCTTCTCCACCTCCTTAACCCACTGCGCTGCTGCATCTGGAACAGGCTGACCCGTGAAAGAAGGGGGCTTCAGTTTCAAGAACCGCTCCATCACCGTAGAATGGCCACCTCGGGAACTGGACCCCCCAGTTCCATCCCTCTACTGATATCTAGCCATAGCCCCAATCATGGCTTCCATGAAACGTTCCACATCATGCCCTTCTGCTCCTGAACCACCACCATCTGCACTCGCACCCCGAGCCACCGGAGCTCTCCGCTTCGGCGCCATTACTAACCCACAACACGCAAATCGAACCAAAAACACGTCAAAACCTACCAATCTATACCAGCAGCCATCGCCTGTACCGACTCGTACTTATTGTTGGACTATAATATCTAGCCTAGTTTATCACATACTCGACCAGACTGAGCTCTGATACCAATTGTAACGACCCGCCATCCTATGACCGGAGACCCGGTCACTAAATGGATGTCGGCCCATTAGCTGCGGGTTCACACCCGGATCTCACACAACACGTCTGGAGGAGTAAGCGCTAAACAAGGCTAAATATAACGATCACACGGACTACAAAGGTAAGCAAGTGCGCAGGGAAGAAAATAACAATGTCCGTATGCAGTCCAACAATAATTACATGTCCAACAAGTTAAATAAGTACAGGCAGAAGGAAGGTACAACAACATCGGGGCATACCCTGGAACTAAGACAGCTGCTGGTCCGCACACCAAGAAGACACCACGCTACCGCTGCGCCTCGAATTCCACACCTGAAACCGCAGGGAGTGAGCCACACCAGAATTGGGCTCAATAGGGATCATCCGATCCCCTGCCTCCCACTCACACACCCACAAGTGAAGCAACAGTAATATATAGAACAATTAAGCAAAGCAGTAAACACAACAGGCAACTCTGGTACGAAACGTACGACAAACAGTGTAGCAGGAACAACTCTGAGTAACACGAAGAACCCAACACAGAGCCACGTCTCACGACCGAAGTCCACAAGGCGACTAAACCACACAGTCGACCGAAGTCAAACGTCGCCTCCCAACACTACCACCAGTGCTCACGCCTGTCCACCCCTACAGTGTTCCGGGGCACTGTAGGGTGAGGCAGTGAGCTAAACTAGGACTAGCTGGACTCAGTGTACCGCCACTGCCAGCTACGTGTGCACACAAGCAGTCTCGACTACTGTCCTACCACCGGATTGCCTCCACGCTAGGCCTCAGCGCTTCCAGGAGGGTCCTGGGGACCGGCGAACCCCCGTCAAGCCGCAGCTATAGGAAACTACCCGCAAACCCAACTCTCCCGGGCTGCATCAGGCCAAGGGCTATAGGTACCACTCGCAACCTTGATCAAAGGTCACATCAGGCCCATTGGCTAAAGGGTAAACCAACTCCCACCAGTAAAACCCACCAGCTCCACAGCAAGAAACACGCTGGAAGCTGTAACGACAAACAAGGGAAACCCCGACCCGCTGAGACCAAACAGCAACCCCTCGGATAGCACACTAGCTACTCCGGCCCGCCGGCTCAAGGTGGTTCTGCTTCCCTCAGCTAAAGGTAAAACGCCATAAGCACCCCTCCTCACAGACACCATGACCCTGTCCCCACCGGTCCATGGTGACATCGGAAACCATTGTCACATCGATCCACAGTCGTATAAGTACACACACACATAGATAATGAAATCTCATTCATGCAGAAGTCCGCAGTCTCAGTATACAACTCAAAGCATGCATCAGAACTATCCCACCGTGAATCATGTATCAAATAACCCCAGTTAAGCATTCCTGTCTTGAATCGCGTCGACCGAGGTCGACGCCATTCAAGCTCCACAGACGGGTTCATTAAAAACCAGATTATCTCTTAAAACGCGTCCACCGTTGAAGTCGCCTATTAAAACGCGTCCGGATGGCCCGACGCCATTCAACCCAGAAATCCAGATTGCAGAACCCTTAAACGGGGGCAAATCCTGCCTAAATGGCATCATGGTGGCTCGACGTCCTTATGAAAGGCGTCGACCACCCATGACGTCATTTAGCCCCAGCACCCCTAACCTCTGAAACTCGAACAGGGGGTTTCTGCCCTGAAACGCGTCGTACTGACCCGACGTCCTTCTAAAAGGCGTCGACTAAGTACGACGCCTTTCAGCGCCAGGAACCAGGTTCCCTGGTTCGAACCGAGGGTTCCTCCCTTGAACCCCAAGCACCCCGAAAACCCCAAAACAAGAAGAAGAAGAAGAGGAACTCAACCACCATATGCACACGACGAATCCACGATCACAAGCACACCAAAACCCACAAGAAAACCCCCTTAAAACATGCTTAATCTAGCCCCAAATACAACACATCACGCCGAGAATCACACGAACATCACAAGCAAGGTTCGACCCCCTACCGGTTCTTGAACTCCTCCGAGCTCCTCGCCGCCGACCCGTCTCGCCCCACGCCGCCGCCGGTATCCTCGAGGACGCCGCCACTCCGCCGGGACGTCGGCCGCCGTCCGGAGAAGGGAACGCCGCGAGGAAGGTGGTGGAGGTAGAGGTGAGAGGTAAGGTGGTGTTGGAGTGGTGGAAGAGGAAGAAGAGGGAGGGAAGGAAGGAAGATCGCCGGAGAGGGCGGAGAGAGCGAAGAGAGAGAGAGTGAAGGTGAGAATGAGGGAAGGAAGGGGAGGCTCGCGGGGTCAACCAGAATTCCCCCAAAACGCGTCGATCGAGGCAGACGCCATTCAGTCTAACAGGACGGCCGTACTGACACCGCTCTGAAACGCGTCGCCCACCGCGGACGCCGTTCAGACGACAAGACAGGCCGTACTGACAACGCTCTGGCGCCGCACCCTGACACCGCAGGTGTCGCAGTCTAAAACGCGTCGACCAAGCTGGACGCCATTCAGACAAATCTGACAGGGCCGTACTCTCGCGGCCCGAAACCCGCCAACGTGGCGCAACAACCGACAGACCCTAAATGGCGTCCACACAACCTGACGCCTTTTGAAAGGCGTCGAGCGGTGCTGACGCCATTCAGTCAGCAATCTCAAGACCCCTCCAGGATCCAAACCAGGGGATCCGGCCCGAACCCGACCCGAATACAGGACCCGAAATCTGGGTCGCTACATCCTCAGCCACCAACAAGCGATAGCTCCTCCATGTTGTCGGCAAGCTTCACCGGCCAGCACCTGTCCACGCAAGCCAGCAAGCATCGGCACTGCGCATCCACGCGTACCATCAAGCACCTGAAGCAGCTCCACGCGTTGTCGGCAAGCTTCTCCACCGCACCTGCACGTACCCGGAACCTGCTTCCAGCGCATGCACGTCCGGCTCCATCAAATCTCCTCTACGCCAACCTCCACGCACCAGCCAGTAGAAGCCAATAACCGCCCAAGCACTTCGGCGGTCCACTGCGCCGGCGTTCCCACAGAAGCCTGCTGCCACCTGCACTTGTTTTCTCCTAGTTCGACCACACTGCTGCATTTGCATTATTAGTATAATCTATTATTTTTCTTTAGTTTAATTTAGTTTAGTTAAGTTAAGTTGTTAGTGTTCAATTATTTGTTGTTGCATAAAACTTGATTAGTTCAATTTAGAAGTTTTGTTATTTTTACAATATGTTGTTAATCTCTCTCTTCTCAATTTTAAATGTAGTTGTATTTGTGCTTTTAAAAATTAGGTTAGTTTAATTCGTAAATTTAGTTTAATTTAATTAAGTAGTTAATTAATCAATTCAAATTCCCTATTTTTTTTAGATAATTAAAATCTAAGGTTTTTGAAATTAAAATCTTAATTCCCTGTGGATCGACTCGGACTCACCATTATTAATTTTCAAAATTGAATTTAAATGAGCCGAATAAATTTAGATTGAACGTTCTTATGAGTGTTTAACGACGCACAATTTGGAACGATCAATTTTTGGCGCCGTTGCCGGGGAGTTAGATTTTTAATTTTGATTATCTTGGATTTAGTGTAATTAATCTTTAACTAACCTTATTTTTCTTATTTTTGCAGGTATATTGAAAAAAAAGAAAAAAAAGGGGAAAGCGAAATCATGGTGAGTGTGTTCCAACTTTCTATGTTTCAATTTCCTTACTTTAGTTAGTTTCCATTTTTGTAGTTTCTAGTTTAGATAGGTTTCCATTAACTAAAAAAAAAGAAACAAAAGAAGAACATCCAAATTTAAAAATCTTCATTTTCAAGATTAGAAACCTTCCATGCTAGGCATTCATCATTCTAGGAAAGCATGAGCTAGTTTCCTTGCACAGTTATTTCCATAAATTGTTGAAGATTGCGGGGGAAAGGTACGTGTTTCAATTTTCGCGAGTCATTCATGATTGCATCAACACACCTTGCATTGATTTGCTTATTGCCTTGTATTGCATTCAAAAAGACTTTAAGGGCAACAACTTTAACTACATAAGGTAGGGATTTGATCACCCTTCTTTAGCCCACAAATCACCTTCCTTGCATTGGCAGTTCCTAATCCAATTAAAAGAAAGTCTAAAGAGAATATAGGGTTTACACCGTGAGTGGTTTAAATTTCGGGTTGCCTCCATTTTTGGCAACAGTGTCCAGGCTAGAGGTTAAAAAGGCAAATGTCTAAGCGGGAAAGTGGTTCTCTAATTAGGTCCCTACGAAAGTAGGGGGAGCCTCCCACTACCCCACCTCTTACCTGGCCGTTGATTGATTGTGGTTGCGACTTGAGGTGGACTCCATTCACCTTGTAAGAAAATTCACATAGAGAGTCTAGGTTAACATTAGATCATTAGGATAATTTGTGTGTCAAAATTGTTTGCATTTAAAAAAAAAAACAAGAAATAGAAAACAAAAATCAAATCCATCATATCTCTATCAGTCCTAGTGTATGCAAGGTAGGAGATCTCAAAACCCTAACCTTCTAGGACCCACCAAAGAAATCCACCACAAGATCAAATGGTTGATAATCAGGACCCACCAAAGCAAATGAAAGACTATTTCATTCCAAATCGATATCAACCTTCATCTTGTATTCATCTTCCTCAGAATCCAGCCAATCAATATGAAATTAAATCTAGTACCATTCAGATGCTCCCATCCTTTTATGGGAATATTAATGAAGATCCTTATAAGCATCTAGATGAATTTCTAGAAATCTGTTCTACGGTGAAGATCCAGAATTTCGCCGATGATGGCCTTTAGTTGACCTTATTTCCTTTTTCATTAAAGGACAAGGCTAAATATTGGTTGGGAACTATAGGAAGGCCCTTTAGGACATAGGAAGAAATGCAGAAAGAATTTCTCAAGAAGTTCTATCCCATAGGGCGGACCAATACTATGAGAAGGGCCATCACGAGTTTTACCCAAACTCCTGGGGAATTGATCCACGAATCTTGGGAAAGACTGAAAGAATTACTTAGGAAATGCCCTCATCATGGGCTTTCAAAATGGCAAATTGTCCAAGCATTCTATGAAGGATTGTCTGAACAGTTCAAACAGATGGTGGATGCCTCATGTGGAGGGGCATTTATGATGAAAAATGAAGATGAGGCATATGATATTTTTGAGATGTTAAGTGAAAATTCCATCAATCATGCCTCATTATCATCTTATGAGAGGTCTGTTGGGCCATCTAAACGGACTAGAATGTATGAACTCAAGGCCCGTGGAGAGCCCGAATCCAGAATGGACATAAATCTGATTAATTAGAAATTGGATAAGGTAGACATCTTGGCACAGAAACTAGACCAACTCTTGGCCTTAAACAAGCAAGAGCCTACTTACCCAACACAATCTAGTCTATATGAAGGCCCATCTTTTGCTAATCATGACATTTGTGCCTTATGCGCAAGTCCAACCCATCAAGTGAATGAATGCCCAACTGCAGCCCAACTTCCACCATTCATTCAAGAACAAGTTCAGGCTGCCCAGGGATTCTCCAGGCCCAATAATGATCCATTCTCAAATACTTACAATCCTGGCTGGAGAAACCACCCTAATTTCTCTTGGAAGAATCAGCAGGCCCCATTACCGATGTCCAATCCTCCCATGCATCAAGACCCAAAGCCACATAATTCATTTCAACAGCAATCTAATTTCTATGGAAATGTTCAGACTAGGGGATCTCAAGCCCAATTTTCTCAACCGGCCCAGTATCAATCAGGTCAACCGGCCCATTATCAATCATTCCAATCAGGTCAACCGGCCCACTACCACTCATTCCAATCAGGACAGCCAACCCAATACCATCCTCCACCCACTTACCAACAACCTCCTCAGCCCAACTTTGATAACAAATTCACTCAACTCCAACAACTGATTTTGACCCAGCAACAATCCACTGCTAAGTTGGAAAGTCAAATAGGCCAATTAGCTGAGGCTACGATGAGAAGAGAAGTGGGCCAACTTCCTAGTCAACCCATTGCCAATCCAAGGAATCAACCTCCGGATTTTCCACAGCAATCGGGCCTTTTACCTCAGCTTGGCCCGTTACCACAACCCAAAGGGCCACAATTGGATAATGCTAAAGTCATTTCAGCCCTTAGGAGTGGGAGAAGTTTAGAAAAACCACATGCAGATGGAGAGTTAGCCAAAGGTTCCACTGATGGGCCTCAGGAAATTGAAAGTGAGAGTGAAGCTGAACCCAACATGGAAAAGTTGGAGGAGGACCTAAAAGGAAAAGGGAAGATAGATGAAGGCCCAAGTTCTTATCAACCTAAGGTGCCATTTCCTAATGCCTTGTTAGCTAAGCCCAATGCCAGGAAGAAACTGGCCTAGAATGAGGAGTTGTTGGATTTATTCAAACAAGTCCAAATTAATATTCCACTCCTCGATGCCATCAAGCACGTGCCAGCTTATGCTAAGTTTCTCAAGGAATTATGTACTCCACGAAGAGAATCTAGAATGGCACCCGAAAAGGTTCGGCTTTCAGAAGATGTTAGTGCAATTGTGATGAACCATTTACCCAAGAAGTTAAAGGATCCTGGAGCACCTCTAATTTCATGTGACTTAGCTGGAGTTACATTTGATAGAGCTTTATTGGATCTAGGTGCTAATGTGAATCTATTGCCAACAGCCATTTATGAGAAATTTGATATTGGAGAATTAAAGCCCACACCCATCATCTTACAGTTGGCTGATAGGTCTATGAAAACACCACGGGGATTAATTGAGAATGTTATTGTGAAGGTTCATGATTGTTATTTTCCCGTGGATTTTCTTATTTTGGATATGGCATTACCTGAAGAACTCATTCACACCCCGATCATCTTAGGTCGTCCATTCTTAGCCACTGCCAAAGCTAATATAAATTGTGAAACTGGCATAATGGACATTTCATTTGGGGGTCAAAAGATCCAGATTAATGTCTTCAAAGAATCTCAATACCCAGATCATGAAGAAGAATGCCATACCATTGATATCTTGGATAATCTGGTTGAAGAAAATGAGATGTCCACATATGACCTTTTGGAGGAAGCCACTATTTTAAAGGATTCGCCCAGCCCATTAACATCTTGGCCCAAGGTCGAACCTTTACCAGCCTTACAATCTGAGCCCGCCTTGCCATCCTTAGAAGACCCTCCTGAGCTTGAACTCAAACCATTACCTGAGTCTCTCAAGTATATCATTTTGGGCCCGAACCAAACTCTCCCGGTCATCATTGCGGCAAATCTCACATCACCGCAGGAGGCCCAATTAACCGAGGTCCTCAAAGACCACAAGGGTGCCATTGGATGGTCGGTGGCAGATTTAAAGGGAATTAGCCCGTCCATTTGCATGCATCACATCTATATGGAAGAGAATTCTAAGCCCAGTCGGGAGATGCAAAGGCGGCTTAATCCCAATATGAAAGAAGTGGTGAAGAAGGAAGTTGTGAAATGGCAGGATGCGGGTATCATTTACCCCATATCAGACAGTAAATGGGTCAGCCCAACTCAAGTGGTACCCAAGAAATCTGGATTAACAGTTATCAAGAATGATCATGGAGAAGAGGTACCCACTAGGCTCACTACGGGATGGAGAGTGTGCATTGATTACCAAAAGCTGAATCTCATGACTAAGAAGGATCACTTTCCACTCCCATTCATAGATCAGATTTTGGAAAAGTTATCGGGCCAAAAGTACTTTTGCTTCTTAGATGGGTACTCCGAGTACAATCAAGTGGCTATTTACCCGGAAGATCAAGAAAAGACCACCTTTACGTGCCATTATGGCACGTTTACTTTTAGGAGGATGCCATTTGGATTATGCAACGCACTAGGCACATTTCAACGGTGCATGATGGCTATATTCTCCAATATGGTGGGAGAATTCCTCGAAGTTTTCATAGATGATTTCTCAATCTTCGGGGATTCTTTTGAAAATTGCTTGGAAAATCTTAAACAGGTGCTAGCAAGATGCATAGACACCAACCTGATACTTAGCTGGGAAAAGAGCCATTTTATGGTTCGAGAGGGCATTGTTCTAGGCCACATTGTGTCTGAAAGGGGGATAGAGGTAGATAAAGCTAAGATCGATCTCATATTCAATCTTCCTCCTCCCACCTCGGTTAGACAGATCCGTTCATTCCTTGGCCATGCCGGTTTCTATCGTTGGTTTATCTACAATTTCTCTCAAATTGCCCAGCCTCTAACTCTTTTCCTAGCTAAGGATGTTCCTTTCCAAATGGATGAATCTTGCATCCAGGCATTCAATTCTCTGAAGGAATCTTTGATCAAAGCCCCGATTCTTCAATCTCCATATTGGACCCTTCGAAATCATGTGTGATGCCTCTGATTATGCTATCAGTGCGGTTTTGGGACAAAGAATCAACAAGTGTCCCGTGGTGATCTATTATGCAAGTCGCACCCTTGCAGATGCTCAAATGAATTATACCACCACAGAAAAGGAATTATTAGCTATGGTTTTTGCCCTAGAAAAATTTAGATCTTATCTTTTAGGGGCAAAAGTCATAATCTATTCTGATCACTCAGCTTTGAAATACCTATTGACCATGAAGGATGCAAAGCCTAGGCTTATTAGATGGATCTTACTCCTTCAGGATTTTGATTTGAAAATTCGGGATAAGAAGGATTCTGAGAATGTGGTAATTGACCACCTATCCCGAATTCTGATCTCCGAAAGTACACCAATCACTGATTCCTTTCCTGATGAGTATCTTCTAGCCATTTCTTACACTATTGCACCTTGGTATGCTCATATTGTCAATTGTAAGGTGACTAATCAGCTTCCGGAAGGATGGACTAAAAGTGAGAAGGACAAATTCTTTTCCCAGGAAAAATATTATTTCTGAGAAGATCCTGAACTATTCAAATTCTATCATGATCAAATTATTAGGCGATGTGTTCCTGAAGAAGAACAACAGAGTGTTCTCAACTTCTTCCATAATCTGGCTTGTGGGGGACATTTTTCAGGAAAGAAAACTGCAGCCAAGGTCCTACAAAGTGGTTTTTACTGGCCCACACTTTTCAAAGATGCCCATGAATTTAGCAAAACTTGCCTCCGATGTCAGGCTGTAGGAAATATGGCGAAAAGTGATATGATGCCACTCAACCCAATCTTGGTGGTTGAAGTTTTTGATGTTTGGAGAATTGACTTTATGGGACCTTTTCCACCCTCTTTTGGACATACATATATTTTGGTAGCGGTGGATTATGTCTCTAAGTAGATTGAAGCAGTAGCCACCCGAACCAATGATCATAAAGTGGTCATTAAATTCGTTCAGAAGAATATCTTTTCTCGGTTCGGGTGGCCTAAAGCTATCATAAGTGATGGGGGAACGCACTTCACGAATTACCAGTTTCGGGCTTTGCTTAAGAAATATGGGATTAATCACAAAGTAGCTACCCCTTATCATCCCCAAACCAGTGGCCAAGTGGAAGTTTCCAATAGAAAGATTAAGAATATTCTGCAAAAGTCCGTTAGGCCTGATAGAAAAGATTGGTCTGAAAGATTGGATGATGCTTTATAGGCCTATCGGACCGCTTACAAAACTCCTATTGGCATGTCTCCTTATCGCCTAGTTTTTGGAAAAGCGTGCCACCTTTCGGTGGAATTAGAACATAGGGCTTATTGGGGAATCAAACAAGTCAATCTGGACCTAGCCCAAGCTGGTTCCCACCGAACCTTACAACTGAGTGAGCTAGAAGAGTTGCACAACGAGGCCTATGAAAATTCAAAGATTTATAAAGCCAAAACTAAAGCTTTTCATGATAAACATATTGTGAGAAAATCCTTTCTTCCAAATCAGAAAGTTTGGCTATTTAACTCTAGGCTCCGCTTATTTCCAGGAAAACTAAAATCCAGATGGGATGGACCATTCGTGGTCGTTAAAGCCTTCGATCATAGAGCTGTTAAAATTCTGAATCCCAAAAGTGGGAACACTTTCACTGTTAATGATCAACGGTTGAAACCATTCATAGAAAATCTTCAAAATGACCCACCTGAATCCATAGAACTGAGTGATCCACATTAACTGAACTTCTTTCTGGATGAAGACAATAAACTTAGCGCTTGTTGGGAGGCAACCCAATATTTTACTTCAGTTTTTGTATTTCTTTTCCCTTTAGGTCCCTGAGCAGCAGTCGCCGTGGGTATGTCGCATCCTCTTCATTACAGGTTGTTTCGCTCCTTCACAATTCTCTTCTAGCTGACATGTTTTTCATATCTTTTATGCCATTGAGGACAATGTCAATCAAGTTGGGGGGTGGGACAATCAATTTGATATGCAGATCTTTTGAAGAAAACTGATATCTTTCACTGAAAAATGGTCAAATTTCTTTCAAAAACTTCTTTTCACATCCTATGAAAATTGCATGAAAATCATGTTTCATTAAGTAAATCTTAAACAAATCAGTTTTTTTGGTTGTCACATTGGTTAAAGAACTTTCAAAGTTTAAATATCCCACTTCACAAAAATCCACGACATGATGATTTTCACACACACACGGCAACTTAGAATAAATGAAAGATCTTAAAAGTATAGAATTGTTGGAATTAACCTTAAGGATAAGACTACTTATTCTAATTTTTCTTTTGGGTTGAACGAAAGGAATGTGTAGGATTCGTAAAAGGGGACTGTCCCACTCAGCACTCTAAAAAAGGCGGTCATTTAAAATGGACAGTTGTAAACACTAAAGGCAAAAGAAGGCATTAAAAGAGCTAAAGGAAGGTAGGTGGCAAAAAGTACGCACCTCCCCTCAGGCAATTCAAAGAGAGTGGCAAAAAGTACGCACTCTCAAAAGAAAAAGTACAATGAAATGAAAAAAAGCCACGCTAAAAAGTCCATCGTACCAAAAATATGACCAAGTCATGAAAAGTGCTAAGTCGGGGCGGGAACTGAAAAACGATCCTCGCTAACTGATCGAGAAATCTTTTATTCTCTTCTCTTCCCCACGTAATCTCATTTAAAGGGTAGTAAAGGCAAGAATATACCAGAAAGGTCGGAAACGAGTTCTAAGCGTGCCAATCTTCATGCACAATCACCTGTCGTGAATCAAAATATTGTGGGATATGAAAAACTTTAGCTTAACCAATCGGCTACCACTTAAATTTTTTGTGAAAGATACTACAAATGAAGCATAATAATTCATTGTTTGTCCTAACTTTTCCTTATTTGCATTGCTAAGGGACTAGCAATGAGTAAGTTGGGGAGTAGCTGATAAAGTGCTAAATTGATCATTTAAAGTCAATCAAACGCATCATACTCATGTTTTTATCTGTAAAATAGCATGAAATGATAGATAATTGCGTACCAAGTCCAACGGTACCAATTTCGTCAAATTCTGACTTAAAAACATCGTCATTTCATGTGATTAATGGAGTATAGCGCATTTGCGGTTTTTCGACAAAACCGAGATGAATTAAATAAATATAATGATATTTTTATGATAATGTGCTAATTTATATTTATTTTATGTGAACAGGATATGCCGATGATGCAGTGCAGCTGGTAGAGTTTCCGGAAATTTGGGGGATGTCTAGTGTTCGAATTTCGATAAATTCGACGTTATTTTGTCCAAAAGATTAAAGCAGGGGTAAAAACGTCATTTGAGACCCTAGTGTTGTCCTAATTCCATGGCCAAGAAGAACCCAAGAAGGGCCAGTCGCTTTCTTAAATCCCACTTTCTTTTTTTTTAAAAAAAAAAAATCTTCCTTCCCATCCTCTCTAATTTCGGTTCCTTCTCTCTCTCCAGTTTCCCTTCCCGCACGCACTCCTCTCTATATATCCCTCTCTTCCTCCACAGCCGACGGGGATTTTCCTAGCAGCCTCTTACTCTCCAATTCCCTCTCTCTCTCGGATTCGCTCCCCTTCTCCATTCCTTCTCCATTCCTTTTCCAACCCCCTCCACAGCTCCTCTCTCAGCCTCTCTCTTTCCCCCATGCACAGTTCTCCCTCTCGATCTCTCTTGCTCTCTCTCCGTTTTATCTTTCTCCTTTCCGGTTTCCTTCTCTCCTTGCCATTCTTTCTCAACCCCGCAGCACTCCATAGCTCTCTCTCTCTCGGTCTCCCACACGCCCTCTCTCTTCTCTTTCTCTTCCTTCACAGCTCCTCTCTCCCCGTTGTCTCCTCCTCTTCTCAGCCTCTCCCTCGCTGTCTCTCTCTCTATCTCTGCAAGCATCCCACGAGCATCCACTTGCGCAAGCCACCGCAGCTCCTCCATGCATGCACGTTCACAGCACCAGCCGGCAAGCCTCTCCATGCACACCGGTGAAGCCAGCACCATCTCGCGCCGTCCATGCACCTGCATGCACCTCCACGCACGCCGGTGAGCTCTCTACCAGCAGCATCCTCAGCCGCCAGCAAGCGATAGCTCCTCCACGTTGCCGGAAAGCTTCACCGGCCAGCACCTGTCCACGCAAGCTAGCAAGCGCCGGCGCTGCGCATCCACGCGTACCATCAAGCACCTGAAGCAGCTCCACGCGTTGTCGCCAAGCTTCTCCACTGCACCTGTACGTACCCGGAACCAGCTTCCAGCGCATGCATGTCCGGCTCCATCAAAGCTCCTCCATGCCAACCTCCACACACCAGCCAGCAGAAGCCAGTAACCGCCCAAGCACTCCGGCGGTCCACTGCGCCGGCGTTCCCACAGAAGCCTGCTGCCACCTGCACTTGTTTTCTCCTAGTTCCACCATACTGCTGCATTTGCATTATTAGTATAATCTATTATTTTGCTTTAGTTTAATTTAGTTTAGTTAAGTTAAGTTGTTAGTGTTTAATTATTTGTTGTTGCATAAAACTTGATTAGTTCAATTTAGAAGTTTTGTTATATTTACAATATGTTGTTAATCTCTCTCTTCTCAATTTTAAATGTAGTTGTATTTGTGCTTTTAAAAATTAGGTTAGTTTAATTCGTAAATTTAGTTTAATTTAATTAGGTAGTTAATTAATCAATTCAAATTCTCAATTTTTTTTAGATAATTAAAATCTAAGGTTTTCGAAATTAAAATCTTAATTCCCTGTGGATCGACTCGGACTCACCATTATTAATTTTCAAAATTGAATTTAAATGAACCGAATAAATTTAGATTGAATGTTCTTATGAGTGTTTAACGACACACAATTTGGAACGATCACTAACCTTTCGGGTATTCCTCCGGATGCTCGCCACATGTCCCGATCCTCGTACCGGGGGCCGGAGTGGCGGTGATCCAGGTGAAGTTTCGGGTAGAGAGCCGAAACAGCTGCGATCCAAGTGATGACTGTTGACGGTTGAGATCTATTTGTGCTTTCGTCTACCTGGCCGGATGTTAAACACGTGTCCTGTGTTTGTTGTGATGCGACAGTGAAGGCGAGAGATTCAAAGTCATTTCCGCCCTCACTTGGCGTCCCAGAGTGTCCTGATAATCTTGCCCTTTCACAACTAGGGACGAAGGTATTCGTCACCAAGTCTCGGCCTGGGACGAAGGTGTCTGCAACAGGATCTCGGCCTGAGACAGGGTTGTTTATTACTGACTCTCGGCCAACTTGAAGCGAAGCCGTATCTCCTCGTTTTTAAATAGGAATGAGAACAATTTCAGACGAGAATCAGGCCAGATTTTATTTTTCCGTAGGGGCTTCGGACTTTATTGTCGGCGTTTTATAAAATTGAGAACGACGAGAGTAGGGGGCCATGTGATGGGGCAGAATCCGATTCGGCCCAGATCTAGGGGGCCGGCCCAGTGAAAGGGATACAACCCAATAGCATTCGGCCCAACAGCGGCCCTCGACCCAACAATGGCCCAACAGCGGCCCTCGGCCCAATAGCGGCCCTCGACCTAACAGCAGCCCAACAGCGGCCCTCCGCCCAACAGTGGCATTCGGCCCAGTAGCCGTATCCGGCCCATTCCGGCGGATTACTAGGCACTATGGTGGTTTATGGCGGTTTATTAGCAACTTAAAACATAGTCCTATATCGGCTGCAACAACCAGGTAACCCCCAATCCTCCATTATAAATAGAAGGCTATTTATTACAAAGAGGACACACACAAAAAATCACTTAAGTTTCTTCCTTCCTTCCTTCTGAATTGAATCTTCTTCAGAGGCTAACTTAACCATCGGAGGGGGGTTCTCTTGGGCTGAAGCCCGGGACCCTCACTGACTGGTTCTTCTTTCTGCAGGGGCCTCGGTTCGAATCTTCGCCGACCTCTTCGTCCGGGTCGGCTTCGACCATTGGACTCGGTTTTCTTCTTCTAATAGGGGTCTCGGCCTCATTCTTTACCGACCCCTTCATCCGGATCCCCCTCGGCAAACGAAGTCTTGGCTACGCCCTCGACAAGTCTTCGTCCGCATCGCTCTCGGCTTCGGAGCTCCGGTCCCGTATTTCGCCCACGTCTCGTTCCGGATTCCTGTCGGCTCTTCTCGGATTCTAATCTTGGAATCCGACAGTGATAGCTTCGGCTTCATCATCCTCCTTTGGGCAGATTTGAACATGGGCCAAAGGGGTAAGAATAGGCCATGGGGGGAACCATTTGGGCCCTTTTAATGGCTGGCACGAAATTGGGCTTTGGCCTTTACTTTTTAGGCCCAAATTGGCCCTATTGGGCTTCTTTTGCTTGAGATAATGGGCCCGGGCCTGCCCCCTTGGATTTCTTTATCATTTGAGCTGAAAGTAACCCCTTTTTGACTTCTTTTGGCTTGCAAAATTGGGCTTGACTGTTGCCTCTTAAATCTTCTTCATTTGGGCCTTCTTGGACAATCTTTACACAATTGTTTGGACCTTCTTTACTTGAGATAATGGGCCCGGTTGTGCCTTTGGCTTCCTTCACCATTTGGGCCCTAGAGTGACCCCTTTTTTTATTCATTTGGCTTGCAAAATAGGCATGACTGTTGTCCATTAATTCTTCTTCACTTGGGCTTTTTTTGAAAAATTGTTTGGACCTTTCTTGCTTGAATTAATGGGCTCGGTTCTGCCATTGGATTTCTTCACCATTTGGGCCATAGAGTGGACCCTTTTTGATTCATTTGGCTTGCAAAATAGGCATGACTGCTGTCCATTAACCCTCTCTTTACTTGGAAAAAATTGTTTGGATTTTTCTCTTTGCTCATTTTTTGGTGACAACAAATGCCCCCATGCATACGGCTCACGCACGGAGACCAGAGGCGATGAAGTGAGTTGTATGCGTGGCCCATTGTCACATACTTTTCTCATTTAAGCGGCTCACGGTTCAGGACCGGCCCCACTTATAGATCTTCATTCACCTATTGAGGATTTGTTTGACTGGGACTACTGCAATCACTAGGATTCCTTCTTAAATTTGTTTCCGTGACCGACTCAGATCAGGTCTCGAGCTTCGGGCAACCATAGGTTAGTATACCCTTTGAGTCTGCACCAGTCTAGGTTTAACTTGGGCTTTAAACCGATCAAATTTCTTGAATTTAGAGAATGGGGCATGTGCCCTTTGAGTCTGCGCTGGTTCGGGCTTTAATTCAGCTCCAAACCTAGCCATATATATTGAGTTTGAGAGAAGGGGGCAGATCCCCTCGAGTCTGCGCCGGTTTGGTTCAACTTTGGCTTCGAACCGGTTCGTCTATGTAGAGTTTTAAAGAGGGGGGCATATGCCCTTGAGTCTGCACCGGTTCAGTTCAGTTCGGGCCTTGGACCGGCCAAGGCTTCAAAAACCGGCCCGGTTGGTTATAAAAAGGGAAGGGGGCGGGATTCTCTTTGCTTTTCGCTGTTACGCTGGGGGATTCTGAGCGCCAGTCCGCCTCTTCCTCTTCTTCCTCTTGCCATCGCCGGTGGACGAAGACGCTGCAGCCATGGGAGCAAGCCGTTGCCGCCGCAGCTTGCCGTCACCTAGCTCTTCCTCCTCTTCGTTCTTGCCTATGACCGAAGCCACAAGGACCATCGGGGGGTGCCATCGCCGCTGTCTGCGCGTTGGCCTTCCGCCACTTGGGGTGGGGCCGTTTGCTTGGCACGCCGGTCGCTTTCTTTCCCCCTTACCGGTGACAAACGCTACAACCCTGTTGGGGAGCGTTATCGCCATCGCCTGTGGGTGTGTAGGCCGTCGGGTTCAGAACCGCAGGCCGTGTTTCCCTACTTCTTCTTCGTCGACAGTGTCGTGGGGGCCTTTGGGGAGCACCACTGCTGTTGGAGAAGAGGTGCTATCGCACTAGGGTTTTTCAGGTAAAAGGCGAAGCCTTTATTTGGTTTTTTGGCCAGTGGGACTGGATGTGTGTCGTTGGCCGCCATGGATTTGGGCATGGGGATAATGAAGGAGGTCTCCTCTGCACTTGTATCATCTTCTAACATTTTCTTTGTCTTTTCCTTGCAGGAAACCGACTCTGAGCTCGTCGATCTACAGTAGGCGCAGACTCATTACTGTAGCGATTGCAGGTCGGGTGGATCAGCGTGTCGCTGTTTGACTTTGGCAGTTCCCATGGGAGCAATCCCTGGGGCTGCAGCTTCAGTGCCTAGTCCCGGTTGTAGCTCGGCTCTCGAGAATTGGGTCACTGGAATGCCATTTCTACACCCTTCTGTCTTTGACATGGGTCTTCTTCTTATCATAGCATCTCGGTCTATCTCGGATGGCTCTCAATAAAATTTTAATAGTCCTCAGTTAAGGAGAGATGTTGTCGAAATTTTGACAGAATTTTCTTTTTTGAGGAAGGCTTTTTTGCATTTGATTTGACTTGTTGTCTCTTCTTTTTCAATATAATGGCTTCTCGAAGGAAAGACAAAACTGTGATGCCCAAGGCTGTCTCCGAAGATGTGCTAGTTTCTCCGACAGGGTCTTCTGAACCGATTCCTACAATGGTTGAAGAGAGTGGGCCTTTGATAAGTCCCTTTTACTTGACACCTGCAGCAGGCATAGATGAGGACAGTGAACTACAACAATTTTTTGAGGTTGCTGTCTTGGACCATGCTTTTGCCGATGAATCAAATGGCAAGGTTGATGAGAGCAGACTTGTCTTTTCAGAAGGATTCTATAAATATAGGCGGGATAAAGATTATCCAGTTCACTTTCCCAGCGATCAGCATTTGTACAACTTCTTGCTTGACTTCAAGGTCAATAGAGTGCGTTATGAAAGGAGGGCTTTTTATGCCGAGGATGCCATTTTGAAATTTCGAGACAACCTGAGGGGAACTGTAACCCGTGGCGAATCTTTGTTCAAGCCGGGTTATGCTAGAGACATGCTCATGCCCAGTGGGACTAATATCATGCGTCCTCAGGACGGCATTCTGACCCGCTCACCTTCATTTATTCCTGCCAAGTGGGGCAATGACAGAGGTATTCCAGACTCGAAATAGAGGCGGCATGGGCTATTTCTTTCTCCATATAAATGGGGCTTCAGCGAAGAGCCATTGATTTTTGACTGTTTAGCCATGAGGTTTAGATTGAAGGCAGCACTGGGCTGGTTTGGCGACTTGAAGCTTAAATCCGGCCACAGTTTATGAGAATATTTTGTAGAATATACTGATTATGTCTTGAAACATTACCATGATTTGCTGAGCCGAGTGGATCTTCTCAGTAGTGTGTATGCCGCTCGATTCCGATACCCGATCTTTAAAGGCCTTTGCTGTGGCATGATCGAGGTATTCATAAAGGAATTCAATATCTTTTATACTCCGAAAGGAGAGACATCTCTGGATTTATGGACTTTACATCAGCTTTCTGGCTTGCCCATTGATGGAGAGCCTTATGAAGAAATATGCCATCCCGACATTGTCAAAGACAGAACAGACGGCAAGGGCCGTTATGCAACCTAGAGGTCTTACAGATTCCTCCTCAAGGCTTACATGATTCTGGCTTTTGGTGAAGAGTCTCTGAAAAAGAGATCCTGTAGAGAGAGGACACGGGTCCGCGGAGTTGTCTGGCTCCGTTTCTTTCATAATGTTGACATTCGATATACAGACTTTCTCGGGGCTGGTTAGACTCCAATCTTCATGGGGCAGACAGCTAGGCACCGAAAGGGATATCCTGATATCATCTTTGAGGAACACAAGAAAAATGCCAATCCCTTAGACTTGGATAGGAATACCTATCTGGTAGCATACTTGGCTTACTGGCTTTCGAATTTTGCTATTCCTCAGGGAGATGAGGGAGTAATTCGTCCTGAGACTCTTTATGGAGCTTGTGAACTAGCCTGAGGAATTAAACTGTCTCTAGCTCCAGTTACTCTGTGCCTGATTTTCAAAACTCTTGGCCAAGTAGTTGAGCAGGAGAAACCACGAGAATTTAATGTTGTGGGTCCCATTCATTTCTTCAATGCCTAGGTGGCTTCTATTTTTTCAGAGTCTGCCCCAAAGAGCCTGGCTTCCCCTCGCATATTTCCACGCATGATTGAATATGCAAGTGTTGATGGAGGGGATACCCAGAAGCAACTTTATGAAATTCGCGGTATCTTGACTAACATCAGGCGAAAGACTGAAGGGGGCTTACGTTTTTGGAAGCACACTGCCAATTCTCGTCCTCCAGTGAGCCCCTTTAAAGTATTTGCCGAGGGTAATCCTGTTGAGTTCACCCATTCTCAGACCAAGCAGCTACTGAAGAAATCTGCATTGTATAGTCAGATTAGATCATGGCTTCTATCCATCAGACCTAGTGTCTTGGTATACTGGAAGGGATCTGTAGTTCATTTAGAACCCTATTATCCTTTCCGTTTTGGCCAGAATTTTGGATATGATCAGTGCATTCCTTCTTGTGATCACATATTTCAGCTTCCTAACCGCCATCTTTTGGGCTCCAACGGACTGCAGAGGGCCCGTGAATGGTGGGATTCCACCGATTTGAAAATGTTTCTTTCAGAATTCCTTCTGTTGTCCATGCTCCTCGTGTGACATGTGAATATGTTAGATGGTGGTGAATGCGCACCAATATCTATAGCCAGGAGAGGACCCAATACTGGAGCAATGCTGAGAAGAAAATCTTGGAGACCCAGTGGGAAATCCCTTTTGATATAGAGTTCCATTATCTGCACTTCTTAGACGACAAGAATGCTACTAAATATGTAGAGAGACGGGCAGCTTATAAGGCTCGTCACAGAGATTCTTTACCCTTGATTGATCCAGAGTTGACAAGGCTGGATACCGAAGAGCTAAAGGGGGCCTTCTTGAAGCAATTTAATATTTCTATGACCTCTGAAGATTGTCCCGATGTCGATTTCCCAGAAGAGGAAGATATCAGTGGCAGAGATTCTCAGCAAGCCCCTAAGAGTCTCTCAGGTATTCAGAGATTTTATGTCCCGCACAAGGAAGAGAAACCTGATTTTTACAAGGGCACAAGCTGGCTACTTGCTCTTTTGAAATACTGTGGTGTATCCCAGGATTCCACTGCGCAGGGTATGTTGGAATGCAAAACTACCCGCTTCTTGGGATCATATAGATGGGTGGGTACTTGATGCTTTGCGCTTGGGCATTTACTTGAGTGATAAAAGGCATTATTATCTCAGTAGCCTAGGTTCTCAAGCAAAGACGATGAATGATGTCATATATATTGTGAAGGAGTCTTCGATTAGAGATAAGTCTTCCATATATGAATACTGGCCTTTATCAAACTGTTATGAAGGCGATTGTTGTAAGTATATGTATTTGTGCTTGACTTCTTTTGAGTTTTGTACTTTTTCTCGGCTTATATAAATTGATTTCTTCTTTTGCATATTCTTGTAGTGCCGGCGGCCAAATATCTGACTCAACAGCATTGGAGGGCAGTGACTTTTGCAAAGAGACCTTCTTTCTTTCCTCCTGTGCCTTCTAAAGCATCAACCCATGCATCCCCTATGGAGGTCAGTGCTATAGGGAGGGCGGTTGCCGCTGCCAAAGAGGCGCATACAAAGAAGAGACAAGAGCCTGCCCCTGAACCTCTTCCTCCTGTCAATTTGTCGGTGCTTGCTGAATTTGAAGCTTTTATAGCAAAAACTGCCAAGCGGGCAAGTGCCCTGGTTTCTCCATCCCCAACCAAGGGTGGTATGCACTATGCTTTTGATTTATGCCTTTCAGAATTTTGACATCGATGATGAACAACTTCCTTTTGTTTCCATTATAGGGAGGGTTAAGCAAGTTGCAAAAAGATTTCGCAAACGGCCTAAAGAATCTATCCCCCCTAAAAAGATTGTACTGCCCAAGCGCCAATTCTCGAGATTATTGGCTCAGACAAGGAAAGAAGAAACTGATGATACTTCTTCCAGTGTGGAAGAAATAAGCGGCATTCCTCCTTTACCCTCTATTTCTTCCCATACTACTGAACACATTAGTAGTGAAGTTTTGCCAGAAACAACTATCTGGTCGCCCCCGAGAGATCAAGGTAACCCTTCTGAGACTTATAGTAATAGTAATTTCATTTCACTACTGAATTTTTTACTTTGACCATATAGGTTTTGAAGCAACTGAGGGCTTGATATCAAAGACTCATCATATTGAAACAGTGCAGTATGCTATGGTAATTTCTCTTTACCACATTTTTTCTGCTTTTTCCATCGTTTAAGCTTGACTTGTACATATTTTGAATATCAGGCATCCCCGGCTCATACGGAAAGGATGGAAATTCCTCATGTCTCGATTGAAAGGGACATGGATTTTGAAATATCGGCCTCCATGCCAGTTTCTTCTTCTGAAGAGGTAGAAGTTGTTTTTGTTGAAGATGCAAAACCAGAAGAGACTTCAATGGTTCCAACTGTCATAACTTCGACAGAGGTCATTACCTTCTCGGCTATCAAGACTGTGGAACTTTCAGCTCCTGATCTTGCGGATATTGTGGCTGCTTCAGAGCATGGCGGGGTTGACTCGGGAGCAAGTTCACCGAGTCAACATGTGATAGTATCCCGTCCTGTCCCCTGTAGATTAAACTCTGCTGAACATATTCTTCGGCTTATTGATATTGTGACTCATATATGCACATCATCCCTTGTACAGATTTCTTCTGAGCCAATTACTTTAGCCGGACCTTCTGCCTTTATAATTGCTCTGCCCGTAGCTAAACTTATAGAAAGTGACTTGCCCCCAGCCATATCAAGCATTGTAGCTGTCACATCTGCCCTTTCTATTACCGAGCCTTCATCCAGTTCAATGTCTTCCTCTTCCCGTCAAACGCTCATGGACTGGACTTCAGTGGATGAATCTGTGCATATTGCTATCCCTTCTATTCCTGCTGGTTCAGGCATACAGGGTATTGATGTCCTTGGCGCCAATATCAAGCTTTTACGACAAATAATACGTCGGCAGCCTAGTTCATCATATGATCTTCTTCACTAGCAAATTGAGAGCATGACTACATGGATTCATCTAGCAGAAGCTTCTTTGGATGAGTGGCTTCCTATTGCTTCCACTGCTTTGAGATTTTTTAAGCGTCAAGAATATATTCACTCATTTATACAAGATCGACGCCAAGCCTTGTCTCTTCAGCAGCATGAATATGCTTTGCAGATGCAGCCTGTCTCTCTTCAAATTTCACAACAACAAGCAGAAATAGCTGGCTTTGAACAGAAAGAAGGCTTGTTGGTGGAAAATATTCAACGCTTAGAGAATGAACTTGCTGCTGCAAAAGTCGAACTGGAAACTTTAAGGAACAGTTTACACAGACGTCAAGATGATCTTCTTGTTTCCCAAGGCCTTCTTGAATCATTATCTAGTGAAGTTTCCAAGCTGCAGATTGAAGAGGAAGCTCTTTCTGAGTTGCATACTCAAGTTGGAGAAGGACTTTCGCTGCTGTCCGTGTTACTTGAGGATCCATGATGTCGTTCATAACTGAACTTTGTAGTTGGGAAGGATATTTTCTTTTTACTTTTCCATGTAAACTGGGATGGAAGTCATTCTTTGTAAACTTTCGGCACATATAAAGAGAATTTTGTATCATATCCCCCTTTCAATGAATGCCATGCTTGAATTTTCCTTCTTTTTTTTTATTCACTTTACCGACCCAAGTGCCCTTTCGAGTTTTCACTGGAGTCGTCCCCCTCTTGCTTTTGCCCGTGCGCCCTTTCAGGTTTTTACACGGCGAGGTTCCCGATTTTGCCTATAGCGCCCTTTCGGGTTTTCACCACAGTTGGGTATATAGCCCTTGTTTCCCTTGACCGCAGAAGGTACGATCAAGTCTGGCGAGGCATCTCTATTTTTAAGCCCCTTTTGACTTTTCTCATTTTTTTTATCCCTCTCTCTATCCCTTTGTTGTAAATGAAGTAGAGTGAAGTATGTATCCATGGTAACTGCAAAGCTGAAAGGAAAAGATTTCAAATGAAGATGACTTAACAATGTTTATTGGCTTCCATAACTAACAATGTTATGGTGATTATTGAAAAAAGGAAGGACAGAGTGAGAGGGGCAATGAATATCTCAATCACTTGTTTATTGAAAATGACACAAACCGTAAGGGTCTGAGCCTTTACTGGGGTGGCAAAGATCGTAAGGATCTTAACCACTATGCAGGGTGGCAATAGACCGGAAGGATCTATGCATGCAAATCCTAAGTACCAACGACGGACTCATAGGTTTTTGGTCATGGTAACATAGGTATGATTTGAAATGCATGAACTGAGAATACTTCAAGCGGACTCATAGGTTTGTAGCCTAAAGTAGACAGGGGTGTTTGAATGATGCAAACCTAGATACCTAGGTCATGAGGACCCTAATTATCAATGACGGGCTTAAAGGCTTTTGGTCATGATAATTAGGGGTGATTTCTAATGGATGAACCCTAACTACCACAGCAGACTCATAGGTTTGTAGCCGAGGTAGACAGGGAGTACAGAGTACTCTTCTCAGAGACCCAGTAATTTCGGGGATGGCGGAGTCACGAGGGACCCAGGCCATCTGCCGGTGCGACGTAGTTGTTGAAGACCCCGGTCGGCTTACTTTGTTTTGATTTGAATTTGCTTGATTGTTGACGAAGTACTCCTCTCGGAGATCCGGTCTTTCGGGGATGACAGAGTCACGAGGGACCCAGGCCAGCCACCGGTGCGACGTAGTCGTTGAAGACCCCGGTCAACTTACTTTGCTTTGATTTGAATTTTCTTGCACTTGGATTTGACTTTGGGCTCAAAATTGAGTGACGGTGCTGAGTGCACCAGACCACCTTCTTTGTTTTGAATTTGCTTTGAACTTGGGCGGTAGAGTCTAGTAGGACCCATGCCGGCCTATATTTGAATTTGGAACTTGAATTTAAGCTTGGATTTGTGCGGCGGGTCCTATTGACCCAGGCCGATTTGAATTTGAGCTTGAATGGCGGGATTGAATGAGCCCAAGCCATCTTTCTTGTTTTATGCTTGGATGGCGGAATCCAGTGGGACACATGCCAACTTGCATTTGGATTTGATTTTGAACTTGAGCAGCAGAGTCTTGTTGACTTGGGCCAATTTGCATTTGAATTTGAGCCTGGATTTAGGCTTGGTTTTTTGCATTTGAACTTCAATTGAAGCTCTGAATTTGTACTTTGAATGGCAGGATCGAATGAACCCAGGCCATTCTCTTGCTTTCAACCTTGCTTTACTCTTGGATTTTGAACTCGAATTTGAGCTTGAACTTAAGCAACGGGTCCTGTTGACCCAGGCTGACTTATCTTGAATTTGTGCTTTACTCTTTGGCTGGAGCTTTGAACTTGCATTTTGAGCTCGAGCTTGATTTGAAGCTTTGAATTTGAACTTGAATTTGATCGTGAATTTAGGCGGCGGGTCTTGTTGACTCAAGCCAATCTAAACTTGGGCTTGGATTTAAACTTGAATTTTTAACTTGAACTTCAATTTAAGCGGCGGGTCCTGTGGACTCAAGCCATTATTTGCTTTTGAACTTCAGTTTGCCCTTCAGGCGGAGCTCCGGATTTGAATTTGAATTTGAATTTGCTCCTTAAGTTGAAGCTTTGATTTTTGAACTTTGAACTTGAATTTTGAATTTGATTTTATGCTCGAGTTTGAACGGGAGCTTTGAACTTGAGTGGCGGAGCCTTGTTGACCCAAGCCAATCTATACTTGACTTTGAGTTTGTATTTGAATTTGTACTTGAATTTGAGCTTGGATTTGAATTTGGACTTGAATGGCAAGGTCCAGTAGGACTCGGGCCATCTTCTCTATTTCTTTGTAGCTTCTTGCCTCATGTTCATTAAAGAGACAAGGTTGCAATACCTATGCATGTTTATATCAAACAATTTCAGAATCGGAAAACATCATCGATTCAGATTAATTTGTTTGAAAACTTCGACCGGTTATAAAACGGGAAGCAGGAAATGATCTATACTCCCTCCGCACCGGGTTTGCCTCAGCACCATTGCCCGACTAGCGGGATAGTCGTGCCAACTTTTTTCTTTTTCTTTCTTTTTCAATGGTATTTTGTCATTGGCAACCCATGAGATGCTTTAGGGCGGCTTCGTAAAGCCTTTTGGAGCCTCTTCAATGTCCTTGACTCATATAGGCAGGTTAATTTTACCATGCCATTTAAGATTTATAGTATCGGGAGAATACATCCCGAGAACTGGATGATTTCTTTTGACTGTCTTCATGGTGATCATATTCACACCGTAGACAGTGCTTCATCTATTTTTTCAACCTTCGCTTGGAAAGCACGGAGGTGGCGCATGATAGCGCTTCATATATTTGCCATTTAAGGGAGGAAACTGTACTTCTCCCTTATGATTGGTGAGGGTATATGCTCCTCCTTCCTAAACAGTTTTGACAATATAGGGGCCGATCAAATTACTGGTCAACTTCCCTTTTGGATTTAACGCCATGACTTCTCTTCTTTTGACCATAACTAGGTCTCTTTTTTTGAAGGCACTTTTTTTGACTAGTCTATCAAATGCTCAAGCCATGCGAGCTTGATATATCTGGATATTTTGTTGGGCTGGAGATCTGTCGCCTTCCAAGGCTAATAACTCATCGAGCCGCCTTTCTACATTTGATTGATTTCCTTTGATAAGCCCCTGCTCTAAGGCAATGCGCAAAGAGGGGACTTCCAATTCAATTGGTACAACTGTCTCTGACCCATATACTAAGGAATAGGGAGAACAACCTGTTGGAGTTTTGTTTATGGTTCTGTAAGCCTATAATACATTCTTTCTTCCCAGTCTTTCTTAGTTGAATTGACTGTCTTTGCTAGAATGTTGCATAGAGTCTTGTTAAAGGCTTCTACTAACCTATTGGCTTGTGGATTGTAGATTGTAGAGGTCCTCCAATCAATTTTGAATTTCGCAGCTAGCTTGTATATGATTTGATTTTGGAAGCATGTTCCATTATCTGAGATGATCTGCCTGGGTGCACCATATCGGAACAACATATTTTGGCGGAGGAACCTTTCAACGGCTGCCCCAGTGACTTCTCTTAATGCTACTGCTTCGGCCCATGTGGAAAAATAATATGTGGCGGCCAGAAATATTTAGCACCTCTTGAGGAGGGTATGAATGGACCGACAACGTCCATGCCCCATTCGGCAAAAGGCCATGATGGTGCTGTAGGGTGGAAGGGCACCGAAGGTTTTCTTGGAATTGGGCCATGTTCCTGGCATTTGTGACATGATTTGGCATATTGCGCACAATCAACGAACATTGTGGGCCAGTAGTAGCCCAATTGTTTGAGTTGATTTTTCATCATGGGGCCAGACTAGTGAGCACCACAGACCACGGCATGTATTTCCCTCAAGGCTTCAACTATCTCTTTTGGTGACAGACATCTGAGGAGAACTTTTCTTTTACCATCATATGTCACTCGAAAGAGAGTGTCTCCTTTGTATTCATATGAATCCTTAATACGGATCAGTTTAGCACGCTTGATTCGGGTGCTATTAGTTTAAGGTGGCCTACAAGCCAATCTAACAATGTAAATCTCGTTCATTTATTAATATAATGGCATAATATTCGTTATGTGTAAATCGCATTAATTATCGTTTCATAATGAAGTCCGTGAATATGTGCTATAGTGATCAGATTATGATGAGATCATACTAATGAGACTGATCACTTAAACATACATATTCTTAATCGTTCCTAGTCGGAGGATATCCGAGAAGGACATCAGATATCCGGTTAGACTAGTACAGATTGCTCCTGCTCATATGATGAGGATGACTGGTCTCATAAGTCATTTGTGTGGAGACACTAAGGCGAATCTTTAGGTGCTCATTGGAGAATGAGTTCACTAAACTGATCCGACTGAATCGCTGGATGGTATTGTACCTCACTGTCAACCAGCTTGATTCTATTGTCGCAGTTGCGTGGATGGTCCTCGGACCTGAGACACCAAGGACACCTTGGCGGTGGACTTCTGTACTTTGACCTTGGTCTACGAATCTCTAGCCACGGGATTCTAATACGCCAAGGATTGGGTGCAGCGGAATACCGTCGAAGGGAATTGTGTGTCAATAAGGAATCATTCGCTCTCGGTACTTAGAGAGAGAATGCTCTAGGAAGGATACGCGGAAGTCCCTGGCCAGGGTGGACGATAATATCGGAAAAGGAGTTTTCCGATATTCATCAGCGGCATCAAATCCAAGTGAGACTACCGGTTAGGGTTTGACAGCTCGCCATACCCTGAGTTGACTCGAGAGCATTGTACGAATGAAGGATTATATCCACGCGGTAAATGTCGACGGAAAGGTTCCAAGAGTGGGTTACTTAACCCCAAATACCTTCCGGGTTCACGCGGTGTTGCTTGGTACCCAACGTGATCGGAGGCCCGGTCGAATTCGATGTGCGACATCAATTCGATTGATTAATTGATTAATAAAGGGTTATTAATTAATTAATAAAGCCAGTGAGGAGTCACTGGGCTTACTGGGCCATTAACTGGACTGGTATTTGGGCCTAGAGGGTCACACGCAAATGATTCTCAAGGCGATGGATAAATAAGTGAGTTTTATACAAACCGGGGGTTTTTATGAAAAACCGCGCGGTTAGTATAAAACATAGCGAACGGGCTGAGCAGGCCAAGCGGCTGCTAACCCTAGCCGCCCCTCCTCTGTTTCTGTCTTCCTCTGGAGTCCAGGCAGATCCAGATCTGCCCCGCCGCTTCCCCGAATCCCGTTCGACGGGATATCGTCCGCGCACTGCGGCAATCATTGTGGCGACCAGCAGAGGCTTCGCGGGCTGCGAAGAACGACGAACTCGAGGATATCCGTCGCGGGGAGGATCGCGTGGACTTCGCTAGAGACCGGACGCTTGCGCGGCTTGCGGTGTCACATCGACGGAACCGAACGGCTGCGGATTCGAATCCGTACACGGTGAGAACTTCGATAATCTGATTATCGTATTTTAGTTCTTCGAAACGGGAAACAGATCGCTATAAAAAATTTTGTTTTCCGCTGCGTGAGCGATCTGGAGAAACCGAGAAATCCCAACAGTGGTATCAGAGCCAGGTTCCACTGTTTCTCATCCCGTTTCGATTTCCGAAATTGATTTTTCTTGAATTATTCCATGCGTTTAATCCGATTAAAATGACGGAATCGTGTTCATAAGATGAACAAAAATAGTTTGATTATTTTTCTGTGATTTTTCGGATTTTATTTGGAGTTTTCCGAGTTCCTCATGAGATGATGAACCGGGGTACTTTGGCGGCTTCGTTAACGATTCCCAAGCGTTGGGATGGCGGCCCGGATGCCCGGATCTCTTGGTGATAGTCACCACTACACACCGGGCATGATAGTCGGCACCATGGTGGCCTCGAAGAGCTACAAAATCGAGCCCCAAATCGGATTTAAATCCCTGCAAAATCAGATTTTAAGGGGCTTTCTTTGGCTTCATCTTCACCCCATCGGAGGCCGTCAGCGGCCCTGCCGGCGCCGGGCATGTCGCCGGCGCCGGGGAGGTCGCCGGCCGTGGCCGGCGGCGCCGGGGGGCTGGCCGGCGGCAGTGCCGGCAGCCGCCTCCTACCTGCATCAAGGCTCGGTTAGGGTTGCAGGTGGGGAAGAGGAGGAAGGGGGCCGGCCGGTCCCGAGTGGTCCGACCGGGCCGGTCCGGCCGGTCTTCCCCAGCTGCTCTGGGCGGCCCGGTGACTCGAGCCCGGCTGGGCCGGGCCGGGCTAGCTGGCTGAGCCAGCAGGGCCCTGGCTGAGCCAGGAGGGCCCTGGCTCGAACCAGCCCGACCCAGTGGCTCAAGCCACTTGAGCCATTTGTTAATTGCTCCCTATTTTCCAAAATTGAACCCCAATATGCCCATTTAAATAACAAATAGAATTTGAATTAGATTTTAAAATTCAAAATTGTTTTGAAATTTAATATTGTTGTTCAATTTTATTTAATTGGGCATTTATTAATTTTGAATCATTAACTTAATTAAAGATTCATTAATTAGCGATTAGCTGTGGAATAATTGAGGTTGATATTAGTTTAAGTGTTAAACTAATTATTGACCTTAATTTATCTAATTTTAAGAGTTAAAATTAGTAATCAATAATTTTTAATCTAATTGTTAGATTATTAATTATTAGTACATCTAATTGTTAATTATTAGTTTGAGTTAGTTATTAATTTAATTGTTAGATTAATAATTAACTTAAATGACTAATTTAAGTGTTTAATTAGTAGTCTTTAATTATTATTGTTAGTTATTAATTTAAGGGTTAAATTAATGATTAACTTTAATCTTTTAATCTAATTGTTAGATTATAGTTATTAATTAATTAGTGTTAATTAATAATTTAAGTGTTAAATTACTAATTGACATTAATTAACTGATCTAAATGTTAGATTAGTAGTTAACGATTAGTTTGGTTGATTATTAATTTAAGTGTTAAATTTTTAATTAACTTTATTGGATTAATCTAAGAGTTAGATTAATCTTTAAATAGTCTAATTGTTAGATTATTAATGGGGTTTAATCTAAGTGTTAGATTATTAGAATTGTTCCGATTTGCATGGAATAATCTGGAATTATTAATTCGGAGTGGATGCGCATGTGATGTGTGTTTGATGCTTTTAAATTTAGATTTAATTGCATGTTAACTTAATAAAATGAGTTTTCGAAATTCAAATACCAATTTTGATTGGATCCCAGCTTTTTGAAAGCCAAAACTTATCTATTTTGAAAAACTCATTTGTTTTAGCCATGTGATGCGCTGAATCATGTGTGGAATGTTTAAAACACACCGTGGTCATGGATATGCACTTATTTAATTGTTCATGTGATGAATGATGGATTGTGTGGATCGTGGATGTATGATGTTTATTAATTGTTAATAAATAGAGGTCTGCGCACCTCTCTCTCTCATACTCCGATGTATTTCTACCTCCCTCTCTCTCTTGTACTCGCCATAAGGCCTTCTTCAATTTACTTGTTAATTCTAGAATTAATGTAATGTGATTGAGGCAACCGAGGAAGGAGCGAGGACGATCCACAGTTGCAACCAGGAAGGCGAAAAGATGGAGATCTCTTGCCTATGTCTTTGCAGGTTATCTAATGTAAATGTTATGATTAGATTGTGTGTGCGTTTGACTGTTGGCTCCAGTCAAACCCACTGTGCTATCCATGACCACACTAATGACATGTATGAGATGCATTGTTGTTCTTTTGATTATGAATCAAAGTAGGTTATAGTATTTAGTAAATATATACGATATATTTATATACTATCACCTAGGAGAGACCAAGATAAAAGTTATCCAAATACCCTCAAATAAACTCTAAGCCGTAACGCGAGTAGTTGAGAACTTACCGCGTGGTCCACCATCGTTATAGTCATAGGATTCGAATCACTTTAGGCAGGTTTGTTGTGCTATCCACAAGGCCTAAAGATCGGGGTAGAGGAACCATGTAGCTTTGTTGTGCTATCCACAAGGGCTGCATGCAAATCTATGCTCGTCGTGTAATGATGGTAAGCTTAGACCAGAATTAGTGGTTTGTTGTGCTATCCACAAGGCCATTAAATCTCTGGGGACCGAAGCTATGATCAGTTATTGCAAGGAGTTGCAAGTCCCATGAGTTGGGTGCTCTCTGATTGTATTACAGTTTGTTGTGCTATCCACAAGGCTGTAGTGCAAGTCATTGAGATTCTGATCCCCACTAGGAGACTGTCGGCGTCTCCCGTTCTGTATAACTGAGGGTTATACAGTCCGTCGAAAATTAGTGGGAGTTAAACTTGAACAAAAGACCGTGTCTTGTTTTAAACTTTAATAATTGAACATCTGCTAAATAGATTTTACTTATCTCTTGTAGGGAATTATGTCGTCGAATAACCCACTCCGTGGCATACTTGATGCCATTTTGACTTACTTGATCTACTCGGATTGGTTCAAACTGAAGAATGTCTTCAGATCTGAGCACAATAACTTTGTCCCTGGAGCTGATCCTCTTGCTGAATTGGCATTGGATGCCCCTGAAGCAGAGATGACAGCTTACGATAAAGGATCGAAGGACAAAGGAAAAAGAGTAGTGAAGGGTGACTGCTTCTACTATAAGCAGTATGGTCACTGGAAAAGGAACTGCAAGGAGTTCCTTCATGATAAAGCTCATGGAAGAGTGAAGCTGTCTGAAGCTTCAGATATCTATATGATAGATATCAACTTGTCGGTTAGAGATTCCACATCTTGGGTATTGGATACCGGATGTGCTTCACATATCTGTCATGATGTTCAGATGCTGACAAGTAAGTGCAAGCTGAGACAAGGTGAGGTGGAATTGAGGCTAGGAAACGGCGCAAAAGTTGCGGCGATTGCTGTTGGGACAGCAAACCTCAGGCTTCCATCGGGAGACACCTTACTATTGCAAGATTGTTATTATGTTCCTAGCATAATAAAGAACATCATATCAATATCTTATTTGGACAAGATAGGATATAGGTTGACAATTGAGAATAGAAGTTGTTCGATTTATTATGGTAATAAATCAATAGCTTCGGCATCTTTAGTCAACGGTCTATATCTATTAGATGTTTCTCATTACAATCTTCAGATTGATAATGCTCTTAAGAAGAGCAAGAATTGCGTGAACCAAGCCTACATGTGGCATTGTAGACTTGGGCACATTGGCGAAAGCAGGTTGCAAAAGTTGCACAAGCATGGTTATTTAACAGCATTCGATTATGAATCGTTTGCAACATGTGAATCCTGCCTTATGGGAAAGATGGCAAAATCTCCATTTAGTGGACATGGAGAACGTGCCAAAGACATTTTGGAACTAATACATTCAGATGTATGTGGTCCAATGTCTCCCCAAGCCAAATGTGGCTTTTCTTACTTCATTACGTTCACCGATGACTTCTCAAGATTCGGCTATGTGTACTTAATGAAGTACAAGTCGGAAGCACTTGAGAAGTTTAAGGAGTTCAAGAATGAGGTGGAGAAGCAGTTAGGAAAGAGTATTAAAGCTCTTCGATCAGATCGAGGAGGAGAATACTTGAGTACTAATTTCACGCAATTCTTAAAGGATAATGGTATCCTTTGTCAGCTGACCCCTCCATATACACCACAGATGAATGATGTATCAGAAAGGAGGAACCGCACCTTGTTGGACATGGTGCGATCCATGATGAGCTTTTTGGGATTACCAGTGTCCCTCTGGGAGTATGCTCTAGAGTCAGCAGCATACCTACTGAACAGAGTACCCAGCAAGTCTGTGGCCTCTACTCCATCTGAGATATGGAAAGGCAGGAAACCAGAATTTAAACATGTTAAAGTCTGGGGTTGTCCTGCTCATGTAAAGAGGCATGATCCAGACAAGCTGGAATCACGAACTGATAAATGTAGGTTTGTGGGATATCCAAAGGAAACCATTGGATACTATTTTTTACCATCCTGATGAACAAAAGGTGTTTGTCGCCAGGAAAGCTGTCTTCCTGGAAGAGGAATATCTTCTCCAGGAGGACAGTGGGAGTAAAATAGTACTGGAAGAGGTTCCAAATCCCCAAACAGCTACATTATCATCAGATGAGATATCAGTTCCTTAACCTGTTCAGGTACACACAGATGAGCCTCGTAGATCTGGTAAAGTACCTAGACCACCCGAACGATATGTGGGACATATCGCAGAAGGTGAGTTTATGGTACAATATAATGAGGATGATGATCCTAAAACCTACCAGGAGGCCATAGAAGGTCCAGAATCCGGGAAATGGCGAGAAGCCATGAACTCAGAAATCCAGTCCATGTACACCAACCAAGTTTGGAACTTGGAGGACTTGCCCGAGGGTATTGTACCCATCGGTTGCAAGTGGATGTTTAAGAGAAAGATCGGTGCTGATGGACGGATCGACACTTATAAGGCAAGGTTGGTGGCAAAGGGATATCGTCAAAGGCAAGGAATTGACTATGACGAGACTTTCTCACCAGTTGCCATGATAAAGTCGATCAGAGTTCTACTCGCCATTGCTGCACATTTTGATTATGAAATCTGGTAGATGGATGTGAAGACTGCCTTCCTCAATGGTAATCTTGAGGAGGGGGTGTATATGATACCACCAGAAGGTTTCACATCCAAAGAATCTCCAGATAAAGTGTGCAAGCTTTAGAGGTCCATTTATGGACTGAAGCAGGCTTCCCGGAGCTGGAACATAAGATTTGACGAGGCTGTCAAGTCTTATGACTTCATTAAGAATGAAGATGAGCCTTGTGTGTACAAGAAGACCAGTGGGAGTGCAGTCACTTTTCTACTTCTTTACGTAGATGACATACTACTCATTGGGAATGATGTAGCTATGATGTCATCAGTAAAGATCTGGCTGTCGAAGAACTTCTCCATGAAGGATTTGGGAGAAGCATCCTATGTATTGGGAATACGGATCTATAGAGATAGATCAAAGAGGATGCTTGGAATGACCCAATCCTTATACTTAGATACCATAGTCAAAAGGTTTGGCATGGAAAAAATTCCAAGAGAGGTCTCATACCGATGAGACATGGAATTAATCTCTCAAAGGAGCAGTCTCCTAAAACTCCTAATGAGAGGGCATTCATGGATAGAATACCCTATGCCTCTGCCATAGGATCTATCATGTATGCCATGCTATGTACACGGCCTGATGTTGAGTTTGCTCTAAGTGTTACGAGCAGATTTCAGGCTGATCCAGGCGAAGAGCACTGGAAGGCAGTGAAATGCATCCTTAAGTACTTGAGAAGAACTAAGGATATGTTTCTTGTCTATGGAGGAGGTGACTTGAAACTGTGAGGCTTTACTGACTCGAGTTTCCAATCAGATCCAGACGATAGCAAGTCAACATCTGGATTCGTGTTTACATTGAACGGAGGGGCAGTGTGCTGGAAGAGTTCCAAACAAGTAACCACTGCAGATTCGACGACTAAAGCTGAGCACATCGCTGTAGCTGAAGCTTTCAAGGAAAAAGTGTGGTTGAAGATGTTCATCACCGACCTTGACATAGTTCCCGGTATCCTTGATCATGTTCCGCTGTTGTGCGACAACAATGGGACTATTGCACAAGTGAAAGAGCCGTGGTCTCATCAGAAATCGAAAGATGTTCTGAGGTGCTTTTATATTATCCAGAGGAGATTTAGTAGTGGAAAGAGTTCCACCCGTCGACCAGGTAGCAGATCCACTGACAAAGCCGTTGGCTCAAATTGTGCTTGAGCGTAACCTAGAGTCTGTAGACTTATTGTATAAAGGTGATTGGCTGTAGTCCAAGTGGGAGATTGTTAGTTTAAGGTGGCCTACAAGCCAATCTAACAATGTAAATCTCGTTCATTTATTAATATAATGGCATAATATTCGTTATGTGTAAATCGCATTAATTATCGTTTCATAATGAAGTCCGTGAATATGTGCTATAGTGATCAGATTATGATGAGATCATACTAATGAGACTGATCACTTAAACACACATATTCTTAATCGTTCCTAGTCGGAGGATATCCGAGAAGGACATCAGATATCCGGTTAGACTAGTACAGATTGCTCCTGCTCATATGATGAGGATGACTGATCTCATAAGTCATTTGTGTGGAGACACTAAGGCGAATCTGTAGGTGCTCATTGGAGAATGAGTTCACTGAACTGATCCGACTGAATCGCTGGATGGTATTGTACCTCACTATCAACCAGCTTGATTCTATTGTCGCAGTTGCGTGGATGGTCTTCGGACCTGAGACACCAAGGACACCTTGGCTGTGGACTTCTATACTTTGACCTTGGTCTACGAATCTCTAGCCACGGGATTCTAATACGCCAAGGATTGGGTGCAGCGGAATACCGTCGAAGGGAATTGTGTGTCAATAAGGAATCATTCGCTCTCGGTACTTAGAGAGAGAATGCTCTAGGAAGGATGCGCGGAAGTCCCTGGCCAGGGCAGACGATAATATCGGAAAAGGAGTTTTCCGATATTCATCAGCGGCATCAAATCCAAGTGAGTCGACCGGTTAGGGTTTGACAGCTCGCCATACCCTGAGTTGACTCGAGAGCATTGTATGAATGAAGGATTATATCCACGCGGTAACTGTCGACGGAAAGGTTTCAAGAGTGGGTTACTTAACCCCAAATACCTTCCGGGTTCACGCGGTGTTGCTTGGCACCCAACGTGATCGGAGGCCCGGTCGAATTCGATGTGCGACATTAATTCGATTGATTAATTGATTAATAAAGGGTTATTAATTAATTAATAAAGCCAGTGAGGAGTCACTGGGCTTACTGGGCCATTAACTGGACTAGTACTTGGGCCTAGAGGGTCACACGCAAATGATTCTCAAGGCGATGGATAAATAAGTGGGTTTTATACAAACCAAGGGTTTTTATGAAAAACCGCGCGGTTAGTATAAAACATAGCGAACGGGCTAAGCAGGCCAAGCTGCTGCTAACCCTAGCCGCCCCTCCTCAGTTTCTGTCTTCCTCTGGAGTCCAGGCAGATCCAGATCTGCCCCGCCGCTTCTCCGAATCCCGTTCGACGGGATATCGTCCGCGCACTGCGTCGATCATTGCGGCGACCAGCAGAGGCTTCGCGGGCTGCGAAGAACGACGAACTCGAGGATATCCGTCGCGGGGAGGATCGCGTGGACTTCGCTAGAGGCCGGGCGCTTGCGCGGCTTGCGGTGTCACACCGACGGAACCGAACGGCTGCGGATTCGAATCCGCACACGGTGAGAACTTCGATAATCCGATTATCGTATTTTAGTTCTTCGAAACGAGAAACGGATCGCTGTAAAAATTTTTATTTTCCGCTGCGTGAGCGATACGGAGAAACCGAGAAATCCCAACAGGTGATTGGCAATATTTTATGCTTGAACCAGTTGAGAAGCATTTCCCTCCAATCAGGCTTATCGGCTTCTTCCACTGCACATACTTCTGTTTGCATTTCTGTTTCTTCTTCCAACACAGTTGGTAACAATCTTCTGTTCTTTACCCATATTTCAAGGTACCCCTCTGGCGGTAGAGCCAGAGAACTTGCTTAGCCAGAGCATCAGCTTGAGCGTTTGCACTGCGGTTGATATGATTGATTTCAAAGAAATAGAATCTTTGTATCAGCTTGAGGACCCTTTTGTGATAAGGAATCAACTCGGGCTTTTTGACATCATATATTCCTTGGACTTGATATATAATCAACATTGAGTCTCCATGGACTAGAATCATTTGAATGCCCATATCCAGAGCAACTTCCAGGACAACTATCAAAGCTTCATATTCAGCTTCATTGTTGGTGTTGGGTTCTCGGGTTTCTCCGGATCTCACGCGTAGCGGAAAATAAAATAAAAAAGGAGATCCATTCCCGTTTCAAAAAATCTAAAAACACGATAATCGGATTATCAGTTCTCACCGTGTGCGGATTCGAATCCGCAACCGTTCGGTTCCGTCGGTGCGACACCGCAAGCCGCGCAAGTGCCCGGCCTCTAGCGAAGTCCACACGATCCTCCTCGCGACGGATATCCTCACGTTCCTCGTTCTTCGCAGCCCACGAAACCTCCGCCGGTCGCCGCAACGATCGCCACAATGCGCGGACGATTTCCCATCGAACAGGATTCGGAGAAGCGGCGGAGTAGATCTGGATCTGTCTGGATGCCAGAGAGAGAGAGAAACAGAGGAGGGGCGGCTAGGGTTAGCAGCAGCTTGGCCTGCTCAGCCCGTTTGCTATGTTTTATACTAACCGCACGATTTTTCATAAAAACCCCCGGTTTGTATAAAACCCACTTATTTATCCATCGCCTTGAGAATCATTTGTGTGTGACCCTCTAGGCCCAATTACCAGTCCAGTTAATGGCCCAACAAGCCCAGTGACTCCTCACTGACTTTATTAATCAATTAATAACCCTTTATTAATTAATTAATCAATCGAATTGATGTCGCACATCGAATTCGACCGGGCCTCCGATCACGTTGGGTGCCAAGCAACACCACGTGAACCCGGAAGGTATCGGGGTTAAGTAACCCACTCTTAGAACCTTTCCGCCGATAGTTACCGCGTAGATATAATCCTTCATTCGTACAATGCTCTCGAGTCAACTCAGGGTATGGCGTGCTGTCAAACCCTAACCGGTCGACTCACTTAGATTAGATGCTGCTGATAAATATTGGAAAACTCCTTTCCCGATATTATCGTCCACCCTGGCCAGGGACTTCCGCGCATCCTTCCTACAGCATTCTCTCTATAAGTACCGAGAGCGAATGATTCCTTATTGACACACAATTCCCTTCGACGGTATTCCGCTGTACCCAATCCTTGGCATTTTAGAATTCCGTAGCTAGAGAGTCGTAAACCAAGGTCAAAGCACAGAAGTCCACCGACAAGGTGTCCTTGGTGTCTCAGGTCCGAGGACCATCTACGCAACTGCGACAATAGAATCAAGCTGGTTGACAGTGAGGTACAATACCATCCAGCGATTCAATCAGGTCAGTTCAATGAACTCGTTCTCCAATGAGCACCTACAGATTCGCCTTAGTGTCTCCACACAAGTGACTTATGAGATCAGTCACCCTCATCATATGAGCAAGAGTAATCTATACTAGTCTAACCGGATATCCGATGTCCTTCTCGGATATCCTCCGATTAGGAACGATTAAGAATATGTGTGTTTAAGTGATCAGTCTCATTAGTATGATCTCATCATAATCTGATCACTATAGCACATATTCACGGACTTCATTATGAAACGATAATTAATGCGATTTACACATAATGAATATTCTGCCATTATATTAATAAATGAACGGGATTTACATAGTCAGATTGGCTTATAGGCCACCTAAAACTAACAGTTGGTGCATGGTTTAGTTAAGGAACACGAGGTATGCAGAACCTCGCCTTCTGGAGATATCAGGACAATGCCTGCCTCGGCCTTTGTAGTGAATGTACCATCTTGTGCAATTGCTGAACGGGAGGCCCCGTCAAAATAAAGCTGCCATATCTTTTGTTATGTATGGTTAGCTTCTAATGTTTCTTCATCTGGCAGGTCGGTAACCAACAATGAATCTTCTGGCACTGGATGTGCTGCAAAGAAGTCTGCAATGACTTGACCTTTGATGGCTTTCTGAGAAACATATTTGATGTCGAAATCCATGAGGAGGATTGCCCATTTGCCCAAACGACCTTTCAAGGCTGGTCGATTGAGGATATATTTGAGAGGATCAGCCCTAGAGATGAGCTGGATTTCATGTGATAGCATATAGTGCCTAAGTCTTTTAGCTGCAAAGATTAGGGCCAAGCATATCTTTTCGATCGGTAAGTACCGGAGTTCAGCCCCGATCAGCCTACTGCTTAAGTAATATAGTGCTTGTTGTTTGCCTTCTTCATTGTCTTGTGCCAGCATTGCCCCCAGAGAAGTCTCCTGAGTAGCGATATATAAGATTAATGACTGGCCTTTGATAGGTGCCCCCAGCACAGGTGGAGATGCAAGGTATTGCTTGATTTTTTCAAGCGCATTTTGACATTCATCATCCCATATGAATGGGGCATCTTTCTTCATTAATTTAGAGAAGGGTTCACACCGTCCGGCTAGGTTGGATATGAACCTTCGAATGTATGCGAGCCGTCCCTAAAGGGACTACAGCTCTTTGAGATTCTTCGGAGGCGGAAGTTCCTGGATAGCTTTGATTTTGACAGGGTCTATTTCAATGCCCCTGTATCTGACAATAAAGCCCAGAAATTTGCCACTTGAAACCCCGAAGGCGCACTTCATGGGGTTCATTTTCAAGCTGTATTGCCTCAGCCTTTCAAATATGGTGCGGAGATCTTGCAGATGATCTTTCTTTTTCTTGGTTTTGACAACTAGGTCATCAATATAACATTCAACTTGTTGATGAATGAATTCATAAAATATCTTGGTCATTGCTCTTTGGTATGTTGCACCGGCGTTCTTAAGGCCGAAGGGCATTCTTTTGTAGTGGAAGATTCCTTTAGGAGTTCTGAAGGCAGTATGGATCTTATCCTTGTCAGCCATCTATATTTGATTATATCCCGACGATCCATCCATAAAAGATAAAGCTTCATGTCCTGTGGTGGCATCGACCATGATTTCGGTAACAGGTACTGGGAAGTCATCCTTTGGGCATGCCTTGTTTAGATCTCTGAAGTCTACATAGATTTTAATATGTCCATTCTTCTTTTTGACTGGAACAATATTTGCTAGCCATGTTGTATAATGATTTTCTTCTACGAAGCCAACATCAATTAACTTGTCGACTTCAGCATTGATTTTGTTTATTAACTCCGGCCTCATTCTTCTCGGAGCTTGTTTGATTGGCTCGATAGCTGGATCAATGGCCAACTCATGTTGAGCTACTTCTAGATCTAACCCAGACATTTCTTTATAGGACCAGGCAAAACAATCCTGAAATTCCTTCAGAAGCGAAATATATGCCTGCTGTTGTTCTTGACTGAGCAATGCACTTATATATGTTGGTCTTGGGTCTTCTTTAGAGCCCAAATTGATTTCAAGGAGTTCATTAACCGTAGCTTGCCCTCCATCTTCAAATTCTGGAGGTGCTGGCTGGAGCTCCATTAGATCTTCTTCATTTACTTCTTCTTCAATTTATGTTTCAATTTCGTTGACTTCTTGATTAAGTTCATTTGATTGATTTGCTGTGAAAATATTTGGGGTAGGATCTGCCTGTTGATTTTCTATAAGCTGAGTGAGCTTATCTTCCCTTTGACCTGTGTTAACATGAGGTTCAGGGGTGATAGGTGGATTTTCTTGTTCTTCTGGTATATTCTGAATCATATCGGAACTTGGGATATCATTTTCCTTGACTTCTGGGACTTGGATGTCTTCTTCTTCAAGATATTTCCAGCATTGACATGCCGGAATAGGAGATTGATCAGCTTCTGGTTGGCTTTCTTGAATAGACTGACCCTTGGGCTGCTCTTCATCATAGTCATCATATATTGCTTGTGCAATTTCTGACAAAATAGATGTTATATTTACTGATAATTCAGGAGTTTCTTCTTCCGGCAAGGTATATCCCAAGCCTGGATATTGTGTATGTTGCATCAATGCTTTGGACATGTTAGGAAGGTACCATAGCTGTTGGAACTTACTCCATTCCTTTTTTGTTTGATTTAATGAAATTGACTAGGCCTTAGCTAATTCCTCAGTATGCTTTGTCATGTCTGGGAGACCTATGATGTCAACCCATAATTCTTCTTCTATATCGGGAATATAGCAATCTTTGTCTTCAGAAGCCGACTGCTCATCAGCTCTATCAAAGACTGTTTTATGTCCATCTTCGTGAGGAACCACGAATTTTTTCAAAGGCTCTACAAGCTGACATTCTATAGAGAGTACATCTTGCTATTTGGTTGTCTTTGCTGAAGGATTTTTCAGAACTGTAGCTTCTTTGTCTTCAAGACTGAGAGAGCTAATATCTGGTGGAGGTGGAAACCATTCCTTGCTCCGACTGGTATCAGGCTTTTCTGTTTCTTCTTCTTCTTTTTCCTCTAGGGGTGGAGGTATATAGAGATTGGCATCCATAAGATGACATTCATGAACCTCGAAAGGTTCGAGATCAGCGAAGACCTGCTGTATTTGTCCTTCCCAAGGAAATTTGATGCATTGATGCAATGAGGAGGGCACCACAAAATATTGATGTATCCATGGCCGCCCAAGCAAAGCTTTGTATGTGGTATCAGAATTTATGATATGGAAGAGGACTGTGAAGTGAAAGTCACCGACGACCATTTCGAATTTAGCTGCCCCAATTGGTGTTTCTGACTTCTAGTTGAATCTAGCTATTTTGAAATCTTGCACTCTTCTTAGGTGCATATGAAAATGAAATTTCTGGAAAGTTCTAAGAGGCATGATGCTGACAGCAGAGCCTTGATCAACCAGAATTCTATTGACAGATTGTCCATTTATCTTTCCTCTCATGTAGAGTGGCCTGTTGTGGTCATTTGTAGGCAGCAACATATCATCTTCAGTGAAGGTGATGGAAGCCGTGAATGACTCATAGGGTATTTCTTGAATTTCTGCTGCATGAGCTTCATAAATTCGAGGAGTTTTTAAAGCGGCAATGAGAGCCTTTCGCAATTCTTCACTGAGTGACAAAACTTCCCACACAGTAAATTTAGATGGCAACCTTTTAGTAAGCTGACGACTTTCTTTTCTGCTTTTTCATTATCATGAACTTCTAGAGAGGCAACCTAAGGGTCTTGTTCTTCAGACGGCTGCTGGTGGACTTGTTTACCTTTCTTTGCAGACTTTTGAACTGTCATAAATTCATATAAAGAGGGTAACACCCCATTTTCTTGATCAGAATTTTTTGGATATAGCCCGAGCGGAGGCGGGATTTGAACATTTCTTTTTGACAAAGGCATGGATTTCATTCCTCTGAATTCTGGTTCTGGGACAACATATGGTATTTCCCCCTGCAGCTGGATAATTTTTTGAGTGGTAGCCAATGGAGGCTTCCGTCCCCACTTTTTGCCAGAGCGGGTGACATGTTCCTCATTTGGAGTTGATGTAGAGCTTTCCATCACCTCCACTTTTTGAGCAAGGAAGATTTCTTCCTCCTCATCATCTTTACTTTCATTTATTGTTGAGATTGTGTTGCATGACATGACAGTGCAAATGCCTTCCTGCTCTTCTTTCATATTTTCCTGATTATCATCAGTCTTCGGCTTTTTGACTTCATGTTCCCAAAATAGGGCTTCTTCATGTATTTGCTTCATTGTCATATTTTGGAGTTTCTCCCATGAGATATAATGCTTCAGCTTTGTTGACTTCCTTTGAGGCTGTTCATATTCATCCAGGCTGTCTATTAGCTTCTGCAATTTTGACAACGAATCTTTACCCTTAGGTAGAATTGGTAGTGGTGTTTCTCTTTTTCTTCTTCTGTTGGTAACCCTCCTTACAGTACGAGGATCTACCCATTTCCATATACTGCTTGCTGGAGCAGGGTAACTTTAACTTGATTGGGATGTCTCCTGCTAAGGGAAAGACACACATTGTTTTTTGCCTGAATTTACGGCTTTGACTGGCGTAGATAAAGCCATTTTGGACATATCGGATATCATATTATCCAAATTTGGTGGAGGGACGGGTTGAACATATGTCGGCCATCGTAGAATACCTCCATGAATATATACTTCTGATGATTTTTGCTTGATATGAGATCTTAGCTTCTTTTTTACTGTTTTCCACTTAGATGTTTGGAGTGGTTGAAGTACCAGTTGCTCATAAGTGGCTTGTGTACTTCTTTCTGCAGTTTCTGAACTTAATGACTGGTAAATAGGAACCATATGATGAACATTTACAGATGCCACATTTGCTTTTGTCCAGGCATGAGGCTGCGGAGGATCGACAAGATGATCTCCCATCTTCAGGACACCTTTTTGAATTAATTTTTCAACTGCATCTTTGAACACATAGCACTCTTCAATAGGATGTCCCATGATTTGGTAATATGGACAATAATTTGGATCATTAGATTGTTTGGCATCTTCTGGCCTCTTCGACTGTGGTAACACAATCTGATTGTATTTTCGTGCCCATTCAAATAGAACACGAGTTTTGTCTTTTGGGAAGCTGTATGGCCTGTTCATTCTGTCTCTGAGAGAAGATAAGGCTCGAACTTCTTTCTCTCTATTGTTGCTGGTTTCGGCCTGCGTGACTAGACCTTTCTTTTGTTGCTCTGTGATGAACGTAGATAAATCTACTGTATTTGACTCACGTGGAGCATTTCTTCTATCAAATTTTCCTTTGTTGTTGCTTGGTTCACTTCTGGATCGGCTCAGAAAACTTTCAACTTCTGATACCACAGTATTCAATTTGTCAAAAGACTTGATTTCAATGGTTATCAACCTTTCAAGGACTTCATATTTCAGATTACTTTTCCATATCACCACTGCATCTTCTTGACATGGTGGTCTTTTGCATTTCATGCTAAGATTCCTCCATCTAGCAATGAATTTGGAAGCATTTTCATTGTTTTCTTGTTTCACAGTATATAGCTATGCCAGAGTGATCTCTCTCTCTCCACCAGATAAAATCTGTCTTGAAATTGCTTCGGAGGTCGGCCCACCCAGCAACAGAACCAGGCCGAAGAGAAGAATACCATTCAAATGCGAGTCCAGTTAATGAAGACCCGAAAAATTTCAGCATATAAGATTCATCAGTGGCTAGGTCTCCCATTGCCCCATTATAATATGCCAAGTGTTCTTTTGGATTTCCTTGGCCATTGAATTTTTCAAACTTGGGCACTTTGGTCATTCCCAGTGGAAGCCTCTTCATAGCATGATGCACCGGATATGGTACTTTGTACACATCGTATACCGTGGAGGTACCTTCCACTCTTTCTGCCAGCTTCATATCAATGAGCTGTTCTAACATTAGCCTTTGAGCCACAGCAGGATCTGCTGGATTTGGGAAGAAATTAACTCCCTGAACTTGGGAGGCTTGAAATGGCAAATTTGAGATCAAATTGTCTTGCAATACTGTTGCAGGAGCAGTTTAACTATTGGATACTTGAATATATGCAGGTGTTTCACTCATAGGCACATGCCTAGATAACTGCATGGATATATTTAGAAGATTTTGAGATGGAGGAGGTGGAATTGGAGGGTTAACCATCCGAGGATAAGAGGAAGTTGAAGCACCTCCTTCTTTACCAGCCTAGCCTACCCCCTGTATTTGGGCATCTTTTTCTTTCAATTGCTTTTTCAACAACTCAATTTCTTGTAATAACAACTGAGTTATGCTTGGTTCTGCTTCTTTTTGCTAATTGATTTGCTGTGGAAGTTGCTGCTCTGCTGGTGCAGAAAGAGCTTCTCCTAATGCTTCAATGACATTTGTAGATAACTCTGCTTCCTCATCAATGTTTTCCAATAGGGTAGGAAAATTTTGGGCAACTAGGACTGCCGATTGCATTCTTCGGGTAACTAGACCCGGCCTTGAGGCTAAATCTCTAATTTATTCGGGATCTTCAGGGAGTACCCCATATTTGTTGATAGTATGACATGAATAAATCATCAGGCTTCCTTGGGTGAATTCTGTTGATCTCCTTGCGGAAGGAGGTTTTGGCTGCAGCCTTTGGAATACAGATGTTTTTGAAGGCTTTTTTGACTTTTCATTTTCATATCTTTCTCTTGACTTCTTTCTTTTTGGCAACTCAGCATGAGGCAGCTGCCTTTGAATTGGTTTCCATATTTGCCACCTTTGTAACTGAAAGATTGGCTTTGATTTTTCTTGTGCATATTGATCTTTTTGATGTTTGGGCACCCAGATTTGTTTTGCTGGTGACTCTTGATAATATTTCGTCCCATAACAATAAGCTGGTTTGGGGTTTTTTTCTTACTTTTCTGACATCTGAATCTTATCTTTTCCTTTTTCTTTTCTTTCATTTTTCATTCTTTCTTTGTCTATGTCTTCAAAGACCTTGAATGAGTTTTGAACTGGAATATTTGGAACCAGTCGGTCTTTGGAAGTATCAACTTTGCTGCCGTCTAGAAAGATCCGCAGGCTCCCAACAAGAATTGATTTTTTGGTCCTAGACCATTGTGCAGAGACTGCCTTCGATTTGAGCAGGGGATTCTGACCTTTTTGGATATTTCTCCGGTATTGTCTTGAAGATGATGCAGCATGACTGTGAATAGTGCAGCAGCTGACTACTTGCGCTTGGGGTTTGTCAGATATAATCTCAGGTTGCATGAAGACCACCCCGAGAAAATTCGGAAAACCAATAACGGGAGGGAAGCTCCCGAATGCCATAGGTACCGTCAGGTAGCCATAGCGAGCATGGTTCTCGACCACCAGAGGGCCGAAGAAAACTTTCAATTCCATTAAGTCTCCTGTAATACAACAAAGAGATAATCAATAACTTCAAAGAATGGGTGTTATCCTTATTCTTCCGACGAAAAGATGAAGGGAGGACAGGTCCCACCGGACGTGCCAAAAGAGATTGTCATACATTTTTTAGGAAAAATGCACTTGATCTTGATTTTTTGATTTAGATTTAGATTAGTTATTTGTGCGCTTTACCTTACTCAATCAAATGAATGCGTAGTTCTTCGACCCGATCCCGCTACCCATAAATGGAATAGCGTTAATTACATCCTCCTAAGAGGAAAACCCTTGATTAATCGTCGGAATATTAAAATAACACCCTTTAAAATGATATAAGTAAGATATATAAGATTGCATTCGAAAAATGAATGAATTTCAGTGTTTATTTGAGAAGAAAACTTATTTTTTAGTTTAGAGTTGAGTCTGCGCAAAACTTGATTTATTGATTTTTATTGATGAATGATGATTAGAGATATTTTTTAATATTTTTGGATTGATTTATGTGGATGCATTGAAGATTTGTTGAATTTTTTAAGTTCAGAAGTGAACATGAAGTTAAGTCTGCGCAAGGATGCGCATACTCATTTGTTAACAATGAGAATGCTTGTATTTATTTTGATTTTTTGATTTGTGAGAGGAATGAAAACCTTTTTTATGGTGTTTTGATTGAAGTGGATGACATTTTTTATCAAGGGAGTCTAATAAACATTTCTTATTGTGTTTTTTCAGATTTGAAGTGAAGAGACTTTGATTTTGATTTGGGAGGTATGGAAAAGTGTTTTTTATGTTTTCTTGTTTGGTTTGAGTAAAAAAAATGCTTCAAGGATTTATATTTTTTATGTTTTGAATTTACAAGTTTTGAAGGATGAGCAAGATGTGCAAATTCAATTGAAATGAGATTTCTGTTAGGTATTTTTTATGTTTTGCAAAAGGGCAAACTTGAGTTTTATTTGATTTTTTGATTTACAGGAAGTTTAGAGTTTTATCTTGGAGATTTTGATTTAATTTTTAAAGGAATTAAGGTTGAAAAGTTTGGATTTTAACAATTGGGGATTGAGTTTGCGCAAGGTAGCACAGACTCATTTGTCACAAGCCTATTTTTTCAATTTTTTAGGTAATTTCAAGGAGAAAGTTATCATTTTTGTTTGGGTTTTGATTTGTGGAAAATACAGGGTTATTCTTAAGATTTTGATTTGATTTGATGGGAATTTAATGGCCAAAATGCCAAATTTTAAAAATTTAAGGTTGAGTCTGCGCTATAGAGCGCATAGCGCAGACTCATTGTTTATCAAAGTGTTTAAACATTTTTTATATTTTTTGCAAAAGGAGTTTTAAACTTTTATTTAGGTTTTTTCCTTATATGAAGTATAACATTTTTATCTAAATTTTTGGGTTTAATTTGGAGGGAATTTAAGGTCAAAAAGGCCAATTTTGAGATTTCAGGGTTAAGTCTGCGCAGGGTAGCGCAGACTCATTTGTCACCAATTTATTTTGAGTTGTGTTTTGCATTTTTTCAAGAACAACTTGGTATTTTTATTTAATTTTCTGATAGATAAGAATAAACTTGATTTTTAGAGGGTTTTATATCATCTTAAAGTGATCAGGAAGTTGATTTTTTATTTTTTGTGAATTTTAGGGTTGAGTCTGCGCCAGGATGCGCAGACTCAAGTGTGAACTGTGGATTTTTTGTTTATGAGTTGTTTTATTAGATTTTTGGTGGGATAACTTGATTTTATGTTTTTTTTTGTGATGATTTACAGATTTGGAGCTGCGGGCATGATTTAGGGGCCAAGAGATGAGGTTTTGGCCTTAAGATTGATGCGCATACTCAAGTTTAAAGAGGATTTTGAGCAAGATTCTTAAAAGGTTGAAATCTCCTGAGGTTGAGGGGAATTCCAAGATTTTCAAAGTGTTGGGGAGCTCCAAATATCAAGGAGTCAAGAAAAATGGATTTGAGTCGACGCAAGGGGTGCGCAGACTCAACTGAACTTGTGATTTTTGTTTATTGAAGGGATTTGGATCCTTTTTTGTAAATGGATGTTTATTTAAATGAAATGGGTTGTTTAATATATGATTGTGAGTAATTTAAGCAATTTGATTTATTGTTTAGTTGATTTTTTCATTTGAAATGAACTTATGAAAGGTGCGCAGACTCAACTTAAGTTTGGAATTTTGTGTTTATTTAAAATAGAAGATGGCTATCTTAAACTTTTGTTTTTTTGAATGAATTAACTTTAATTATTTGAGTTATTTGAACCATAAATGAGTCTATCAGTCCATGCAAGGCATCTTTGACAGTTTTGAGTTGAGTCTGCGCAAGGGTGCGTAGACTCAGAACAGTAGCGCAGACTTAAGTCTGAAAATTGATTTTTTGAGTTTCCTGTACAGTTCAAGCTGCAATTAAATCCATCAAGGGGTTAGTTTCAACCATTAAAGTTAGAATATGAAATCCGGAGTCGAGGAAAACAGATTTTACCCCATTCCCAATCGAATTTCCATGGTTATAGGTGTGCAGACTCAAAATTTGAGAATAATTTCAGGTTTATACCTCTTTCAACTTGAAGTGATCCAAGAATCACCACAAATTTGGGGAGGATAACACTGAGAAATCTCAGAAGTTGAGTATGGCTTAATATAATGATTCCAAGTGAGTAGTTCTTGTGTGGATTTCTTCAAATGACATGATTTCTTCATGTTTATCCCATTCTTCTTGGACACTTTATAAAGCATTGAAAATGCTTAATATAATGATTCCAAGTTGAATTTCAACCTTTCATTAGGAAAACCCATCAAAGGTTTAGGATCTTCATGAGGGATCATGGCATGAAGGGACCCGAAGGACCAACTCCCTTAAAGGGATATGTAATGGCTAATGGACCATAGGGATGGCTGTAAAGGGGGGCGTGCCAAGCATCCAACCACTCACCCAAAGGGTGCCCTTAATGCCTTCAAGATGCAAGAAAAACCCACAAGGGGTAATCCAAACCATCTCTACATTTGGGGAGCAAGGAACTCCACCAATTTTCTCAGAGGATCACATGTAGCCATAAACCATGGAGGTGGCTATAAAGGGGGGCATGCCGCGCATCCAACCACTCACCCAAAGGGTGCCCTTAATGCCTTCAAAATGAAAGGGTTATCCACAGGGAATCACCCATTCCATTTCTACATTTGGGGAGCAAGAAACTTCACCAACTTATTGGGACTTCGGGACATATCATCTAAATGAACCCATAGAAATGGGAACACAAGAATGATGTTTTTTGTGTAAGGTCCCTTGATGGGTTACCCAACAGTGGATTGTTGGCACCCTTAGATTGGGACATCCTTGAGAAACATCGGAAGAAACTTAGAATCTTAAAACATATGGCAAAATTTCGGTTTGAAACATTAAGGGCTTAACAACCCAAAGTCCAAGCCATTTAGGACCTTCATTGGGCTTCAAAGGGACAGCCCTAGGTCCAAGAAACATTTGGACAGCTTGGGGGAGGATCAAAGAATCACCTCAAGCCCAAAAACCCAACTGAAAGAGGCGCAGACTTAAAACTGCACACAAACGCTGAGTCTACACAGGGAGGCGCAGACTCATGAACAGTAGCCACAGACTCAACACTGTAGCACTGCAGACTGTAGACTCAGGCTAAAATTCGGATTTTTGTTGAAAGCTAGGTTTAAATCTAACCCAAATGATGGAAAATAAAGTATAAAAGATACAAGACCTAAAATATTTTTTTAAAATATATTTTAGATGTATTTCTTTAGGAAAATATCATGAAAACTTGAATATGAACATATGAGAAACTTAGATATATTTTTTATCTTTTCCATGGATCTCTCCTTCTTGGCTCCATATTAGAGGGTTTATACCTAAAGAAGCTCATCCTTAACTAGTAAGGGAGCCTCCTTGAGAACTTCAGGGCCTAAACCCTTAGCCACTAAAGGAAAAAATCCAAACAAAACCCAATAGGTGCCAACATGAAAACAGAAACTCAAACTTTAATATATATGAAACTTAGGGGATTTCTTTTGATGTTTGACTTGGGGGAACATCATCCATAGAGGGGATGTGCTCCTAAGGGTCATGGAAGGCCAAGTCACCTTGAAAAACCCCAAAACCAAAGACAAATAAATGAATAATAAGTTTTTAGGAAATCTGGATAGCAAAGTACATTTCGGGTCATATCTCCATATTTAGGGGGTTATAAGGCTTGAAGAGACCATTTCTATAAACTAGAAAGGCCCCTCTACCATCCCCACACGAAAAACACATACCTTATGAAGGAAAAAATAACATAAAAGCAAGATAAGTAGCAGATTCACAAAACAGATACAGGAAATCTGAACTTTGCATTTCATTGCTTTCAATTACCATAGATGAACATCAAGGGGGAGATAGAAGTTTCTATGAATATCAAAATGAAAGAAAAACATTACAAGAAAGTAAGGAGACAGAAATAAAACCCTTCTTCACCCCCACTCTACCTTGGAGAGGGGATGAGAAGGGAGAATGGCTCTTGAAGCCTACAATCTTGCTCTCTTCTTCTCTAGCATTTTTCCTTTATTTTTCTCTTCTTCTCTAACTCTTTTCTCTCTCTTGGGATGCAGGAAATGGAGGCAAAGGAGGAGGGAGACGTGCTCCTCCAAGCTCTCTCACTTTTCTTCTTCTCTTTTCTCTTTTTTGGGATTTTTGTCTCCAACTTTTTCTTGTAGAAGATGGGGATTCTTTTATAGATAAAGTTGGGTTACTTTTTGGGGGTAGATTAGGCATCCATTAGTCTTGGATTAGGGATAACAAACCCCTCTTAAGAACCTTCTAATGAGGCCACAACACTTGGAGAATCATGATTGGCTTCTCTTTTGCTTTTCACCTACCCTCTTCTAGAAGAATCTTGAGGGGGGGACCACTTGCTTTTCTTCTTATCCTCCTTTGGGTAGATTTGAACATGGGTCAAAGGGGTAAAAATAGGCTATAGGGGGAACCATTTGGGCCCTTTTAAAGGCCGCCACAAAATTGGGCTTTGGCTTTTACTTTTTTGGCCCAAATTGGCCCTATTGGACTTCTTTTGCTTGAGATAATGGGCCCGAGCCTGCCCCCTTGGATTTCTTTATCATTTGGGCTGAAAGTAACCCCTTTTTGACTTCCTTTGGCTTGCAAAATTGGGCTTCAATGTTGCCCCTTAAATCTTCTTTATTTGGGCCTTCTTGGACAATCTTTGCACAATTGTTTGGACCTTCTTTACTTGAGATAATGGGCCCGGTTGTGCCTTTGACTTCCTTCACCATTTAGGCCCTAGAGTGGCCCCTTTTTTTATTCATTTGGCTTACAAAATAGGCATGACTGCTGTCCATTAATTCTTCTTCACTTGGGCTTTTTTTGAAAAATTGCTTGGACCTTTCTTAATTGAATTAATGGGCTCGGTTCTGCCATTGGATTTCTTCACCATTTGGGCCCTAGAGTGTCCCCTTTTTGATTCATTTGGCTTGCAAAATAGGCATGACTGTTGTCCATTAACCCTCTCTTTACTTGGAAAAAATTGTTTGGATTTTTCTCTTTCTTCATTTTTTGGTGACAACAGAAATGCACCGTGGAGGAAGTGGTGGTGGTAGTGGAGGAAGTTGGGAGGTTAGTGGAGAGGAGGGAGAGGAGGAATGGGGAGAGGAAAGGAAGAAGAAGGAGAAAGGGGGGTGCCGGAGGTCGGAGGGAAGGGAGGAGAGAGAAGAGAAAGGAGAGAATGAGGGAAAGGAGGGAGGGTTCTCGGGGTCAAACAGAAACTGGGAAAAATGCGTCGTCGAAGTCCGACGTCATTCAGAGGATAAGATTGGGCCGTACTCTGACAAACCAGGGTCGTACTCTAAATGGCGTCGTCTATACAAGACGCCATTCAGACGATAAGACCGGGGCCGTACTCTCGTGCCCCAAGGCCAGCCCACGTGGCGCCCACGTGGCACAGCCTAAAACCTCAATCCTTACATGGTAATATCCTGACCTTAAGTCAATCTTCGAGAATACCTTAGCAGATTGCAACTGATCCATCAAATCATTGATTCTCGGAAGTGGGTACTTGTTCTTTACTGTCACCTGGTTCACCTGTCTATAGTTGATGGGGGCAGAATCCGATTCGGCCCATTAAAACAAGCCCAACACTGAGATCAGTCCAACAACAGTAGTAAAAGGCCCACTGGCAGCCTTCAGCCCATTAGCAGCCCAGCAGCCCTCGGCCCAGTAAGCAGTCCAGTGGTCCTCGGCCCATCAGCGGCCCAATAACCTTCGGCCCATTAGCGGCTCAGCAGCCCTCGGCCCAGTAGGCTCCAGCCAACTAAGCGATATCTGACCCATCAGCGGCCCAACCCCCTTCGGCCCAATAGCCATATCCGGCCCACTCCGGTGGGAGGGTTAGGCACTATGGCGGTTTACCAGTAAACCCAGAACATAGTCCTATATCGGCTGCCACCGTTAAGTAACCTCTATCCTCCGCTATAAATACACGGCTATTTATTACCAAATGTATGTCTTCGAGACCCCAAGGACTACAGTCTAAAAAGCATTAAAGCTACTTCTTCCTCTTCTCTGACCTCTGAATCGAATCATCTTCAGAAGCTAACTTAGCCGTCAGAGGGGGTTCCTTAGGGCCGAAGCCCAGGACTCCTACTGACTGGTTCTTCTTCTTCTTTCCCTCCTGCAGGGGTTCGGTTTGAATCTTTGCCGACCTCTCCGGGTCGGTCTCGGCCGCCGACCTTGGGTCTTCTCCCTCCGGTCTCGACGCCTTTCGCAGGCTGGTTCGCCCCGTCCGAGGAAGCTTCGGCCACGCCTTCCGCAGGCTGGTTCGCATCGTCCGAGGGAGTCTCGGCTTCGCTCCTGGTGAGTTCTCGCCCGGGCATCTCTTGGCCTCGACTCCTCGGCCCCGTTTCCGCCGTCGCCTCGTTCCGGATCCCCGTCGGTCTTCTTTACCGATCCGATCAAGCTTCGGGTCCAATCTTCGGATTCCAGCCTCGGAACCCGACTGTGATAGCTTCGGCTACATCACGAAAAAAGGCGCCGTCTGTGGGAACCTTAACAAGAAGTCATGTCTCATCGTCCAGTTACCAGACGATCCGGACAAGACGAGGCAGAGAGACGGGCGACTTCAGCACCGCCACTTCATTTCGAAGGTGCCCCGTCTGTTCCACCGCAAGGTGCTGCCCTTCCTGTCATACCGGAGTCCCTCACTCCCAGAGACAATCAGATGGAGGAACTTCAACAACAGGTGGCAACACTAGCCGCCACCGTTACTTCTTTGGCGCCCCTGCAAGACATGATATCCCCCATTGCCCAACGCATGGGGTTGCTGGGCCAGCTCCCCCAACAAGTACCACCTCCTCCATTCTGCCATGTCCAAGAGGCAAGGCCAACGCCCTCGCAGGTCTTCCCTGACGAGGTCGCAACGGCACGCAGTGAGCCCTTGGCACCGCCTGCTCGAATCCCTCGCGCCAGCCACATCATAACGGAGCAAGGCTATGGTTCGTCCGAGTTTCATCCAGCTAGGACCGAAGGACTATCGGTCACTACTTCAACTACCCCAGACCTGGACAGGCGGCTGACGGCAATGAGGTAAGAGATGCAGCAGATGGTATCTCGGCCGTACGGAGCGCCTCTCGCCAGCACCATTTTGGAGCAAACTCCGTTCTCACCAGAGCTTCTAGCCACCGAGGTACCTCCCAACTTTAAGCTGCTGAAAGGCCCTCTCTATGATGGAATGACAGATCCGGTCTGCCACTTCCAGAGGTTCAACACTTACCTCTCTGTCTGAGGGGTCTCTGAGGCAGTCCGCTGCCGTCTCTTCCCCCTCACTCTTGAAAAAACAGCTTTAACCTGGTTCGAGACATTGGCCCCCAATTCTATCCACTCTTTAGTCCAGTTGGGCCAATTGTTCATCGACCAGTTCTATGATGCTACCCGGCAGTGCAAAAACTCGGTCAGTCTGTTAGCCATTCGACAAGGACCGACCAAGACCCTCCAAGAATATTTTACTAAATTCTGGGCCGAAGCTGCCCAAATCCCGAACCTGGACAGTTCGATTGCGGTCTCGGCTGTAATCAGCGGATGCCGGGACGAATGGCTTCTCGGCTCTATCGGGAAGCGTCATCTCTCCACCTTTCAGGACCTCATAGCTCGGGCCCATAAATACATCAACTGGGAGGCCCTGATGATGTCCAAAGGCAAGAGTACCACCGAAGCAATATCGGCGCCTGCCCCTCCAGCAGTTCGTCCTCGACCTGAAGATCAAGAACCCTCCCGCAAGAGATATCGGAGGGAGGAGTGGGACCGAGATAAGTGACGGGATCCACAGCCGCGGTACCTGCCGCTACCTGCTCCCCCTTCTCGAATGCTCATGGAGGTAAAAGGCATGCTCCGGCAGCCGGAGCGCATCAAGATAGATCTTCGCTGAAGGGACCCCCGCAAATATTGTGAATACCATCGGGAGATCGGCCATTCGACTGACGAATGCCGACACCTTCGGGAGGAAATTGATCGCCTCATCAGAGAGGGCCGATTGCCACAATACCGGCGAGAGCAGCCTCAACAGCAACAAAATCGGGACATCCCTGAAGCAGCCGGGCCACGACAACTCCCGAACAAAGATACCGCTCCTCAGCCGAAGATCACCTCGGCCCCGGTAGAAACATCGCACCAACGACCCAGTGCTGGGTCAATTATGATGATATCCAGTGACCGGGAGAAGGATCGAGGCGTCGTCAGCTCGGCTCTGCAACAGTAGCCGCGGTCGATGTCGAGCCGAAGCGGTCTCGTCACGAAGACATTACCTTCGGCCAAGAGGATCTGACCGATATTCAAACTCCTCACGACGACGCCCTCATTGTTAATGCGGTAATAAATAGCTACGATGTTCATCGTATTTTTGTTGATAATGAAAGTGCCCCAAATGTATTATTTTACGATTGTTTTGTAAAAATGGGCTTGAATGAGGCTAATATGAAACCTCACCGGGGGCCTCTATTCGGTTTTAACGGCTCGCCCTGCCGAGTAGAAGGCATCGTCCGGCTCCCAGTAACTATAGGTTCGGCTCCTCGGCAACTGACCGTCGAAACGGATTTTGCCGTTGTCAAAGTCAATTCAGCCTACAACGCCATCTTTGGCCGAAGGTTAATCGGCAGAATTGGAGCTGTACCCTCGTCCTTCCACCAAAAGCTCAAATTCCATACCAGTCATGGAATCGGTGAAGCTAAGGGGAATCAAGAAGCAGCTCGGCAATGTTATATGATCTCGGTTAAAGGGAAGGCTGCAGCGAAATCCCTGTCAATCGAATCTTCGGCCGAGGCCTCCCCAGGAGAAGAACTTATCGCCATCTCGGTTCCGGGAGGAGAAGGCCGAACTCTTATGATAGGCTCCGGCCTAGAGAAGATTGAGGCCGAAAGACTCGCCGAGTTCCTAAAAAAGAACCTCGACGTCTTCGCCTGGTCTCCTACAGACATGCCCAGAGTCGACCCAGAGATAGCGGAGCATCGGCTACACGTCGATCCTAACCAGCCCCCGATCAAGCAGAAGCGGCGCACCTTCAATCAGGAAAGAAGGGCGGCCATCCATGCCGAGGTACAAAAGGGGCTGGACGCCGGGCATCTCCGAGAGGTACACCATCCAGACTGGATCGCCAATGTGGTGATGGTACCCAAGAAAGATGACAAGTGGCGGATGTGCGTGGACTTCACCAACCTCAACAAAGCCTGTCCGATGGATAGCTTCCTGCTGCCTCGGATAGATCAGGTGGTGGACGCAACCTCCGGCCACGAGCTACTGAGCTTCTTCGACGCCTACTCAGGCTACCATCAGATCCGAATGCATTCGGAGGACGAAAGCAAGACCAGCTTCACAACTGATCTCGGTCTATACTGCTATACCCAGATGCCCTTCGGCCTGAAGAATGCCGGAGCAACATATCAACGCCTCATCAACATAATATTTGCTCCACAGCTTGGCCGCAACATGGAAGTCTACATCGACGACATGCTAGTGAAAAGCCATGTTACTGCAGACCATCTGATTGACTTGGCCGAGACATTCTCTGCTCTGCGCAAATATAAAATGAAGCTGAATCCAGCCAAGTGCGCCTTCGGCGTGGCCTCCGGAAAGTTTCTCGGCTATATGGTTACTCGCCGAGGGGTGGAAGCTAATCCCGCGAAGGTCTCGGCTATCATTCAAATGCGCCCTCCGGCTAACATCCGAGAGGTCCAAAAGCTGAACGGAAGGATTGCCGCCTTAAGCCGCTTCATGTCGAGGGCAGCAGATTATTGCTTTCCCTTCTTCAAACTACTAAAGAAGACCAATAGCTTCTCTTGGACTGACGAATGCCAATCAGCCTTCGAGCAGCTGAAGGTTTATCTCTCCCATATTCCCGTCCTGTCTAGACTGGTTCATGGAGAGCAGTTGTTCCTTTATCTAGCAGCATCCGAAGCAGCTGTCAGCGCCGTCCTCATTCGGGAATAAGACGGCATTCAGAGGCCAGTCTATTATATAAGCCGAGCTCTCCAAGGAGCAGAGCTTCGGTATCCTGCTCTTTAGAAGCTAGCCTTAGGCCTCGTCTCATCCGCAAGAAGGCTCCGGCCTTACTTCCTTGCCCACTCAATAAAGGTCTTCACCGACCAGCCTTTGAGGCAAGTCCTCTCCCGGCCGGAGGTATCCGGTAGGCTAGCAAAATGGGCAATCAAACTGGGAGAGTTCGACATCTCTTACGGGCCGCGGACGACAATAAAAGCTCAAGCTTTAGCGGACTTCATCGCCGAGCTCACTCCTGAAGCATCCTCGGCCACTCGGCTGGAAGTCATGACAACACCCGAGGCCGAAAGCGCTTCGGTTTCTCCACCTTTAGGGGACGAATGGCGACTCTATGTCGATGGGTCCGCATGTTCCATGGGTAGCGGCGCCGGATGGATCTTGGCGTCTCCAGAAGGGGTTATCACGGAGTATGCGCTGCGCTTCTCCTTCCCCGTTACCAACAACGCCGCCGAATACGAAGCCCTCATCTCTGGCCTATGGGCCGCTAGAAAGCTCGGCGCGCAGATCATAAAGGCATTCAGCGACTCTCAGCTAATCGCCAGTCACATTTCTGGGGAATATGAGGCACGGGATGCGATAATGCCGTCTTATCTCCAGATAACCCGCAAGATTCTTGCTCAGTTCAATTCTTACGAGATTGTGCGAATCCCTCGGGCTAAAAATGCTCGAGACAATGCTCTCTCCCAGCTAGCATCGACTCAAGACGGGGGAGGAGGCCGAATGATTCTCGTAGAAGAACTGGCCGAGCCAAGCCTAGAGGAGTTCGAGGTCATGCAAGCGACTGAATCTGAAGCCGAGACCTGGATGACTCCCCTAGTCACTTTCCTCTTTCGAGGAGAAATCTCGTCCAATCCGAAGGAAGCAAGACACATTCGGCAACGCTCTTCTCACTTCCTTCTCCTGGATGGGCTATTATATAAAAAGTCCTTCGGCCGACCACTCTTGCGATGCCTCGGCCCGACCGAAGCTGACTATGCGCTGCGAGAGGTACATGAAGGGGTATGCGGTGCACATGCAGGAGGAAGGGCCCTCGCTCACAAGCTTTTAAGGCAAGGATACTGGTGGCCGACGCTCTGAGAGGACGCAACTGCCCTCGTCCGTCGCTGCGATCAATGCCAAAGGTTCAGCTCCCTCATCCACCAATCAGCAACCCTTCTAACTCCTCTATCAGACCCCTAGCCTTTCGCCCAGTGGGGAATTGACCTCTTGGGGCCCTTTCCCGTCTCCACTGGCCAGAGGAAGTTCCTTATTATGGCGGTGGACTATTTTACCAAATGGGTGGAAGCCTAACCCCTCGCATCCATAACCGATACCAACGCATGGAACTTCGTATGGAAGTCCATCATTTGCCGATACGGCATCCCTCGGGCCATTATCTCAGACAATGGCAAACAATTCGACAGCCATCGGTTCAAGGACAACTGCGCCAGTTTCGGCATTCTCCATAAATTCGCGTCGGTAGCGCACCCTCGGACAAATGGCCAAGTCGAGGTCACTAACCGAAGTCTACTACAAGGATTGAAGACTCGCCTCGGCAATGCCAAGGGCCGATGGGTGGAGGAGCTGCCGAGCGTTCTATGGGCTTATCGGACTACAAGCCGAACCCCAACCGGCGAAACCCCGTTCCGCATGGCTTATGGGGTAGAAGCCGTTATTCCTATCGAAGTTAGCCTTCCCTCGCTGAGAGTTCTCACTCATAATCCAGAGACCAATGAGCAAGCCCTAAAAGATCATCTAGATCTTATAGAAGAAACAAGGGATCAAGCTCGCATTCAGCAGCGCATGGCCAGATACCACAACACTCGAGTGAAGCCCCGAAGCATTGAAACCGGGAGCCTCATGTTGAGGAATGCTCACGCGTCTAAACCAACCGAAGCCGCAACAAAGCTTTCTCCCAATTGGGAAGGACCGTATCACATAAGGGAAGTAATCCGACGAGGGGCTTATCGGTTGGAAACTCTTTCGGGCCAACCTCTCCCACGTACCTGGAATGTGGAACGCCTTCGGCGCTACTTCATGTAAGTTACTTCCCCCAGAGTTTAGCCGGAAGGCATGAATAAAATTCTTCTTTTGAAAATATCATATCTGGCATGTTTTTCTAAGTCCGTGTAAACCGTACGGAGAGTGGCTTCGGCCATGCAAACCGTATCGGGAGCGGCATGGTTTTCTAAGTCCGTGTAAACCGTACCGGGAATGGCTTTGGCCATGCAAACCGTATCGGGAGCGGCATGGTTTTCTAAGTCCGTATAAACCGTACCGGGAGTGGCTTCGGCCATGCAAACCGTATCGGGAGCGGCATGGTTTTCTAAGTCCGTGTAAACTGTACAGGGAGTGGCTTCGGCCATGCAAACCGTATCAGGAGCGGCATGGTTTTCTAAGTCCGTGTAAACCGTACCGGGAGTGGCTTCGGCCAAGCAAACCGTATCGGGAGCGGCATTATTCTCTAAGTCCGTGCAAACCGTACCGGGAGTGGCTTCGGCCATGCAAACCGTATCGGGAGCGAATGGTCCTCTAAGTCTGTGCAAACCGTACTGAGAGTGGCTTCGGCCATGTAAACCGTATCGGGAGCGGCATGGTTTTCTAAGTCTGTATAAACCGTACCAGGAGTGGCTTCGGCCATGCAAACCGTATCGAGAGCGGCATTATTCTCTAAGTCCGTGTAAACCGTACCGGGAGTGGCTTCGGCCATGCAAACTGTATCGGGAGCGGCATGGTTTTCTAAGTCCGTGTAAACCGTACCGGGAGTGGCTTCGGCCATGCAAACCGTATCGGGAGCGGCATGGTTTTCTAAGTCCGTGTAAACCGTACAGAGAGTGGCTTCGGCCATGCAAACCGTACCGGGAGCGGCATTATTCTCCAAGTCCGTGCAAACCGTACCGGGAGTGGCTTCGTCCATCCAAACCGTACCGGGAGCGGCATTATTCTCCAAGTCCGTGCAAACCGTACCGGGAGTGGCTTCGGCCATGCAAACCTTATCGGGAATGGCATGGTTCTCTAAGTCCGTGTAAACCGTACCGGGAGTGGCTTCGGCCATGCAAACCGTATAGGGAGCGGCATGGTTCTCTAAGTCCGTGTAAACCGTACCGGGAGTGGCTTCAGCCATGCAAACCGTATCGGGATCGGCATGGTTTTCTAAGTCCATATAAACCGTACTAGGAGTGGCTTCGGCAATGCAAACCATATCGGGAGCGGCATTATTCTCTAAGTCCGTATAAACCGTACCGGGAGTGGCTTTGGCCATGCAAACCGTATCGGGAGCGGCATGGTTTTCTAAGTCCGTGTAAACTGTACCGGGAGTGGCTTCGGCCATGCAAACCGTATCGGGAGCGGCATGGTTTTGTAAGTTCGTGTAAACCGTACCGGGAGTGGCTTCGGCCATGCAAACCGTACCGGGAGCGGCATTATTCTCTAAGTCCGTGTAAACCGTACCGGGAGTGGCTTCGGCCATGCAAACCGTATCGGGCGCAGCATGGTTTTCTAAGTCCGTGTAAACCGTACCGGGAGTGGCTTCGGCCATGCAAACCGTATCGGGAGCGGCATGGTTTTCTAAGTCCGTGTAAACCGTACCAGGAGTGGCTTCAGCCATGCAAACCGTATCGGGAGCGGCATTATTCTCTAAGTCCGTGCAAACCGTATCGGGAGTGGCTTTGGCAATGCAAACCGTATCGGGAGCGGCATGGTTCTCTAAGTCCGTGTAAACCGTACCGGGAGTGGCTTCGGCCATGCGAACTGTATCGGGAGCGGCATTATTCTCTAAGTCCGTGCAAACCATACCGGGAGTGGCTTCCGCCATGCAAACCGTATCGGGAGCGGCATGGTTCTCTAAGTCCGTGTAAACCGTACCGGGAGTGGCTTCGGCCATGCAAACCGTATCGGGAGCGGCATGGTTTTCTAAGTCCGTGTAAATCGTACCGGGAGTGGCTTCGGCCATGCAAACCGTATCGGCAGCGGCATTATTCTCTAAGTCCGTGTAAACCGTACCGGGAGTGGCTTCGGCCATGCAAACCGTATCAGGAGAGGCATGGTTTTCTAAGTCCGTGTAAACCGTACCGGGAGTGGCTTCGGCCATGCAAACTGTATCGGGAGCGGCATGGTTTTCTAAGTCCGTGTAAACCGTACCGGGAGTGGCTTCGGCCATGCAAACCGTATCAGGAGCGGCATTATTTTCTAAGTCCATACAATCCGAACCCGGAGTGGCTTCGGCCATGCAAGCCGCATTGAAAGGTAACATGGTCTCGGCCACAAAAAGAGCCAGACTCGGTCATTCATTCAGAACACAGAAATGTGAACAGAAGCAAAATACTTTTCATATATATATGAAAATTTACAAAATCGGCCATACACCTGGCCGCAGCCTTTCAAAAAGCAGACAAAAACCGGGACAAGCCCCCGTACTAGCTCTCGGCATCGTCGCCGTCTACGTCGACAGGAGTCTGATTGGGAGATGCTGAAGGAGAAACCTCGACCGGAACGACCTCATCAGGAACGGCCGCATCGCCTTCCTCCAGAGCTGGAGCTCTTTCGGCCTTAAGTTTTTTCCACCAGGCTAGAAGCTCATCGCCTTCCTCGTTCGTCGGAAGGCCGTTGCCGGTCAGATCTACGGCCGGGCACGCCTTTTGGGCGATAGCCAGCCCTAGACTAAATACGGACGACGCCGCCTCGAGTCGAGCCTCCATTATCTCCTCGGCGTAATCCGGGACAGCCTTATAGCTTGCCATAGCTATACGAGCGGCCTCTTCGGCCTTGGCCTCCAGATCTGCCTTCAGAGACGAGATCTCCTCGGCGTGGCGACGGCGCTCCGTGACCCGCTGTTCGGCCTTGTCTTGGATCTCGGCCTTAAGAATTGTGTTTTCGGTCCGGGCCGTTTCCAGTTCCTTCTCGACCTTCTCCCTCTCCTGCTCGGCCCTCGTCTTGGCCTCGGAGGTAGTGCGGATCTCCTCCTTTTGCTCCCCCAGCTCGGCCCGCATCCGAGCATTAGCTCTCAGGAGCATCTCAACATTGGCCTCGAGATCACGTTGCGCCGAGGCTACTTTGCCCGAAGCCAACTGATCTGAGGCCTGGTCTATGTCCCGGAGTTTTTGCTAAATGGCAGCTTGGTGACGGACGAGGCCCCCGCATACGACCGTGGTCTACACCCGAAGGCAAGAAAAATTGAGCAAGTGCAAAAGAGCTAAGGAAGATACCAAACCAAGACAAATAAAGAAGCTTTTTACCTGGACAACGTATCGGACGCACTGCATAGCTAAGCCCTCCGAAGACAGCTCTTTTATCTCATCCTCAGCTATCGGGAGGGTCAAGCCACGGATCAGGTGTAGGCATGTCCGAGAGTCCTCCAAGCTCTCGTTTGCGAAGATCCCCAAATCCGGGACCCAGGGCTCATGTCCGTATTCACGGGACATGTACGTCCTGGCCGTCCCAAAGGGGAAAGAGAGGTCCTCTGTGCCGGCCGCCGTGGCCGGAGGGGAATCGCCCCTCGGCGGTTCGGGAGGCGACGAGAGAGGGGCCCCTCGGGCAGCCACCGGCCTCTTGGCTGCCGGAGCGGATTCTTTCTCGCCAGGATCATCCGCCCGACTCCGCTTCGCCGGTCGGCCGCTCCCTCGAACGACCGACTTTCCCTTCCTCTCTCTTTCGAGAGCAGTAGCAGCAGCACGGCCTTCGACCGAAGCCGCCGTCTGCCTTACGGCCTGAGCACTCGGGGCCGCATCTCCTCCAGCTTCCCCTTCTCCCGCCGCCTGCGGCTGGGACGGTCGGGATTGACCATGTTGCTTGGCGAGTCTGCCGAGTAGTCCCCGAAGCCCAGACATCTCTGCGGACAGAAAAAGGAGTTAGCAACTTACAACATGCAACTTTCCTCGACTCAAGACCGACTTACCCACGGCCGAAGCTTCAGCGCCTTCTTCGGTCGGAAGAGCTTCGGCCGGAGATTCAACCTCAGCAGCTCCTTTGGCCTCCCCTGGAACATCCTCGGGAGGAAGGTAAGGGAAGACTCGGGGAGGGGATTTCGTCGGATCCGGCCAAGCCCCCGTCTGTACAAGCCCCTCCTCTTCCTCGAAGAGATCCGCAACGTCATACGGAGCCTCGGCCTTCAGGAGGTGCACGATATGGAGCTAATTGGGATTAAGAGAAGGCGGATCGGAGAGGCCTTCGGCCAGTGGTGCCCATTCAGTAGGGAAGGGCCACACGCTCTTCTCCTTCTCCGGAAGAGAGACAAAGAGGAAGCTCTTCTTCCAATGGTGAATAGACGAAGGCTTCCCAGAAAAAATACCCTGGCCGAAGCGGGGGACGAAGCAGTACCAATCGGATTTCCCCTGCGGTTGTATCTTGAAGAGATAGCGAAAGATGTTTACCGAAGGGAGGGCGTCAATATAAGCGTTTACAGCCAAGAAAGCGTAGACTGTCCGCCAAGAATTCGGGAAGAATTGGGACAGGGCCAATCCGTAGAAGCACAGAAGGTTGATAACAAAGGAAGGAAGGGGAAGACGAAAGCCCGCCCGGAAGCTCTGCTCATAAATAGAAAAATAGCCTGGTCGGGCGGAGTTAGCCCTTGTGTTCTTCCCGGGCCGATAAGGAATCATCCAACCTGGAAACTGATAGTAGGAAGCGATGGTCTTGACCCCATCGTCAGTAAGAGTACAGATCGCATCGGCTACAGTCTCGGCCTGACGCCGGCCGGAGGTAGAGGCCTGGGCTACAGTCGGAACCTCCTCGGCCTCTTCAGCCCAAGACACCTCGGCCTCATCTGCCATATCAGAAGCAAGGGAATTAGAAGAAAGGGGAGATGACAAGGAAGAGTCGGGAGGCCGGGATGAAGAGCAAGAAGAATAATCTTCGGCCAAAGAGCTACTATCGACTGAAGGAGAACTACTAGACATAAATCACGGAGCATAATTGAGGCTTACCCTCAAACAAAGACTCCTCGACTGCCAACGGCCTCTCGGACAACAGAAAGTTCCCCGGCGACAGCTCCAGGCAACAAAGAGCTTCCCGACGACGGACAAGGCGCCCTCAAACACCCCCGATGGCTCGCTCTTCGCCGGAGAAGCAAGAACGCTTGGAGAAGACACTCGCAGGAAAGCACAGGCGCAGGGGAAGAAGAAAGCGGAACAGTGCCCTGGGGAGAGGGGCTCCTATTTATGGGGAAGGTTGAAAGCATTCCCTGCCGAAATCAACGGCCGAGATCTTCCCCCTCCTCGGCGCCGCTTCCCTCAGATGCGCGCCACGTGTACTGTCCTTCGGCAATGATAATGAGCGGGCTGCCGGATCGAGAGAAAGCAATCAACGGCCGGACGCGGCCTAACCCTTCGGCTGATCATCCGGATGCTCGCCACGTGTTCCGATCCGCGTGCCGGAAGCAGAAGAGGCGGCGATCCAAGTAAAATCTTAGGCAGAGAGCCGAAGTGACCCGCGATCCGCGTGATCACCGATAACGGCCAGGATCTTTTTGTACTTTCGGCAAGCCGGTTAGATGTGCGACGCGTGTCTTGTGTTTTCTCACGACACGACCGCTCGGACGGGAAGCTCGACGTCTTTTCCATCCTTTTTTCAGGAGTCCTGACACTTTCAGAAGACTCGTCCCTTCGCAACCGAGGACGAAGGCATCCGTCGCTAAGTTTCGGCCTGAGACGAAGGTACCAATAACGAGGACCCAGCCTAAGACGAAGCTGATTGTTTCCAGCCCTCGGCTGACCAAAGACAGTTCTTTTTTTACGACGAAGCAGAGTAAAAGTTTCAGAGAACACATGCCGTGTTACTCCTCCGAGGAGGCTTCGGACTTTACTCTCGCCATCTCATGAAACTGAGGAAGACAAGAGTGGGGGGCTATGTGATGGGGGCAGAATCCGATTCGGGCCATTCAAACAAGCCCAACACTGAGATCAGTCCAACAGCAGCAGTCAAAGGCCCACTGGCAGCCTTCGGCCCATTAGCAGCCCAGCAGCCCTCGGCCCAGTAAGCAGTCCAGTGGTCCTCGGCCCATCAGCGGCCCAATAGCCTTCGGCCCATTAGCGGCCTAATAGCCTTCGGCCCATTAGCGGCTCAGCAGCCCTCGGCCCAGTAGGCTCCAGCCCACTAAGCGGCATCTGACCCATCAGCGGCCCAACCCCCTTCGGCCCAATAGCCGTATCCAGCCCACTCTGGTGGGAGGGTTAGGCATTATGGCGGTTTACCAGTAAACCCAGAACATAGTCCTATATCGGCTGCAACCATTAAGCAACATCTATCCTCCGCTATAAATACACAACTATTTATTACCAAAGGTATGTCTTCGAGACCCCAAGGACTACAGTCCAAAAAGCATTAAAGCTACTTCTTCCTCTTCTCTGACTTCTGAATCGAATCATCTTCAGAAGCTAACTTAGCCATCGGAGGGGGTTCCTTAGGGCCGAAGCCCGGGACTCCTACTGACTGGTTCTTCTTCTTCTTTCCCTCCTGCAGGGGTTCGGTTTGAATCTTCGCCGACCTCTCCGAGTCGGTCTCGGCCGCCGACCTCTCCGAGTCGCTCTCGGCCGCCGACCTCGGGTCTTCTCCCTCCGGTCTCAACGCCTTTCGCAGGCTGGTTCGCCCCGTCCGAAGGAGATTCAGCCACGCCTTCCGCAGGCTGGTTCGCATCGTCCGAGGGAGTCTCGGCTTCGCTCCTGGTGAGTTCTCGCCTGGGCATCTCTAGGCCTCGAATCCTCGGCCCCGTTTCCGCCCTCGCCTCGTTCCGGATCCCCGTCGGTCTTCTTTACCTATCCGATCAAGCTTCGGGTCCAATCTTCGGATTCCAGCCCCGGAACCCGACCGTGATAGCTTCGGCTACATCAATAATCAATGCACAGCCTTAGAGAACCATCCACTGGAGCACTCCACAGAGAAGTACTGGGATGGATAAAACCCTTATCCAGTAATTCCTGTAATTGCGCCTTCAATTCAGCGAGTTTGGCCGGAGCCATCCGATACGGGGCCTTAGACAAGGGCGCCATACCTGGTACAAGCTCAATAGTGAACTCAACCTCTCGCTGAGGAGGAAGGCCAGGCAACTCCTCAGGAAACACATCAACAAAGTCGCAGACTACAGGCACCTCCCAAGGACTGGAGTCACTACTAACACCAGCTACAACTACCGAGGCAAGAAAAGCCTCACAACCACCAACAAGTAACCTCTGAGCCTTAAAAGCAGAAATAAGAATACCACGAGAAGAGAGCCTAATACCTTGGAAGTAGAAGGCCGGGATGCCCGGGATGGAGAAACACACTCTCTTCCAATGGCAGTCCACCTCAACATAATGAGCCTCCAACCAGTCCATGTCCAAGATGACATCAAAGTCACGAATGGAAAGCACAACTAATTGGGCAGGCAACTGATGACCCTTAATGGTTAAGGGAACCTTACTCAATTATAAGTCAACATGAAATCTCCGAAAGGAACCTCAATCATCAGTCCATCAAATAACTCATGAACGGGTGCAGAAAGAATTTCTACGAACTACTCAGAAATAAAGGAATGCGAAGCACTCGAATCAATCAACACATGTGTAGAGTTCCCAAAGACAGAAAGTGTACCTTCCACCAAGTTGGACGTACGAGCCTCCTTTCTGATGATGGCGAGAACTCTCCCCTGGGTCCTCGGCTTCTTCTGATCTCCTGGTCCCTACTCCTGGCCATGCCCTTGCGGGCAATACCTCGCCAAATGGCCCTGCTGGCCACAAGTATAATACCTCCCAGAAAATGCAAGACACTGAGTCCCACCGTAAGTACCACCACAATGATGACAAGCTACCAGAAGCCTCTGAGCTGCCTCCTGTTGAGCACTGGACACCGATTGACTCTGTTGGCTCTGCCTGGGGCTACCACTGCTGCCACTACCACCTCGAAAGAACCTCCTGAATCTGGAACCGAGTGAAGCAGATCCTGATCCAGACGAAGGAGCTGCTGCTACTGTTGTCTTTCCCTTGACATAAGTCGGCCCTTGAGTAACCAGTCCCCTCTCCCGAGCTGACTGATCGTACTGTGCCTCTACCGCTGCGGCACACTTAACCGGTGAAGCCAAGTCCGTACAACAGTGGGACGCCACAAAACTCCTCAAGTTGGACCTCAGTCCGGCCACGAACCTCTCGGTCCGACACTCTTCGTCTCCTGAAATAAAGGGTACAAACCTCCCAAGCGAAACAAATTTCATCTGGTACTCGAGCACTGTCATGCTCCCTTAGGTCAACTCCATGAACTCCCTCTCCTTGGGCTTCTGGACATGCCTAGAGAAGTATTGTGTATTGAATTCCTTCACAAATCTCTCCCATGGAATCTCCCTGAGACTCTTATCTGAATAAGACAAGCTCTTCAAAGTAGTCCACCAGTCATAGGCATCATCCTTCAACATGAAAGTAGCCAACGGGGTCCTCTCAACTGCCGCACAGTCCATCGTATCAAAAGTTTTCTCTAACTCCTTTAACTAATGGATAGCCTCATCAGGGTTAGGATGACTGATAAAATGAGGCGGCTTTAGCTTCAGGAATCTCTCCAGGTCAGCTGAAGGCTCTCCCCAAGTACTAGAACTCTCACTAGGGTCCCGAGTCTGATATCTAGTCATCGTATCCATCATAGCTTCCTTGAAACGCTCCATATTTGGCCTACTAGCCTTAAACGCACTAGGAACATCTCCCTACTCCCTAATAGCTGGCACTCTCTTCCTAGGAGCCATCTAATCGCTTACAATCACAAGAATCAAAAATTTCTAATTAGAATTCAAAACCTACACTATCGTCATGCCTGTACAGGATAATGTAATTATTTGCCGAAATTATAATATTTAACCTAGTTATTCATTCATTTGCTAGACCGAATGCTCTGATACCAACTGTAACGACCCGCCACCCTATAATCGGCGATCCGGTTACTAAATGGGTACCGAATCATTAAAATTTGTAACCAAACCAGGATCTCGGTAAGTCTGGAAAATAAATGATAAACTAAGCTAAACATTCACGTCACATCGAATTGTAAGGAAAGTGCAGAAATTAAAAATTATTACAATTCGATTTGACTCAGCAAATAATTACATATTCCAACTGAAAAGAAATAATTAAGCGTACATGCATGAAAGAAAAAATAACAACTACATCGATGCATACCCTGGGACAGTGACTGCTGGCGCATAACCCTATGCGAAATCCTCCACGCTACGCCTGCCTAGAACCCTCACCTGAAAACTGCAGGGGTGAGTCTCATCGAAATGGACTTAGCAGGGATCCTTGGATCCCCACCACCCACTCACGCACCCACAAGTGCAACAACACAAATCTAGGCAATTAAAAAAATTAAACCAGTAAACACATCCCCCAAAGATTCCCAAATTTCGAGATTAAACGCATGCATTCATAAATGTAACATGCACAACTCTGAAACCACTCCACCACGGAGTCCACAACCAGCGTCTCGGCTAAACACACAAACCACGTGGCCGAATGCGGAAAACAATGACCTGCTAAGACCAAACAACAACCCCTCGGATAGCACGCCGGCTACTCCAGCCTAACCGGCTCTAGGTGGTTCTGGTTCCCCTAGCACGAGTGACACTCCGAATGTACCACTCTCACACCGGTACTAGCTATACCCCGGGGTACACCAGGTGACCCTCTCTCTAAGCATCACCCCATCACTCCCACACCAGCGCCGTGTCACTCCCACAATGACACAGGGTGTCTAAGCGCTAACAACTATCACTCTAGGTCCACGGTCACACAGAACACAATACAATGCGATCCGATTACGTAGAACCCTCGTCCTTGAAGTACGATTTCAAGCAAACTATCTAACATTGTAAACACATGTTAATGGCATGAATTAATGGAGTTTTGTCTTGAATTGTGTCGTTCTAGGTCGACGTCATTCAAGATCCTTAAACTGGTTCACATAAAAATAGGCCTCGGAATATAGCCTAAATCGCGTCGCCCTAGGAAGCCGCCTTTTAAATGGCGTCGCTGTCCATGGACGCTATTTGTGCCAGAGATAGAAACCCTGATTTGGGTTAAATCGCGTCTCGGGTGATAGCCATCATTTGAAATGGCGTCGTTGTCCCCAGACGCCATTTAACGCCCTCAGGTAGGTTCTCTTACGGCCTTCCCCGAGTTACAAATTGGAATTTCTCCCCCAAATCGCACAAAACACAACGAAAATAGGGAAGGAGGAGGAGAATCGAAATACCCAATAAAAGCCCTTCATTCCTCATTTACAAGACTAACATTTTCACCTCAAAGATCCCCTAAACATGCTCCAAAGCGGGAGAAACATGGTTTTAAACAAAACATAACGAAAATAGGGAAGGAGGTGGAGAATCGAAATACCCATTAAAAGCCCTTCATTCCTCATTTACAAGACTAACATTTTCACCCTAAAGATCCCCTAAACATGCTCCAAAGCGGGAAAACATGGTTTTAAACAAAACACAATGTGGATCGTCATCCTATCGGTTACTTGAACTCCTCCTAGTTCATAGCCACCGAACCGCCACGTTGCAAGCCGCCACTGGTACCGCCGTGGATGCCGTCACTCCACCGGGATGTCGGCCGCCGTCCAGAGAGAGATGTACCGCGGAGGAGATGATGGTGGTAGTGGTGGAAGTTAGGGGGTTGATGGAGTAGAGGGAGAGGGAGAATGGGGAGAGGAAAGGAAGGAGAAGGGTGAAAAGGGTTCGGACGGATCGGAGGGGAGGGGGAGGAGAGAGAGAGAGAAATGGAGATAATGAGGGAAAGGAGGGAGGGCTCGCGTGGTCACACCGAATCTTGTTAAAACGCGTCGTCCAAGGTAGCCGCCTTTCAGATAACAAGACGGGGGTCGTACACTGTCAGATCTCTGAATGGCATCGACCATGCAAGATGTCGTTCAGACGATAAGACCGGAGCCGTACTCTCGCGCCCTAATGCCCGCCCACGTGGCACATTCTAAAACGCGTCCCCCTAACCGGACGCCGAAAATGACCCAATAACTGGATCCGAAATCTCAATCCTTACAGTGATGAACACTCTTTTATCGCTTAGCTGATATAAATAATATCCAAACACCCTTGGATATGTATCACAAATCTATACTTATTTGTCTCTTATTCAGACTTTCTTGGATAATGCCTCATCACATGGGCTTGACTTCATTTGACTTTAACATACTTAAAGTCCAGCTTCATTCCACTCCATATCTCATATAGATAGATATACATTTATTTAATCAGAACCTTATTTGAAGGATAGGCATCTTATACCAAACTATTAAGGAAATGAGAAAAATAGACAAACTTATCATATATCGCACTACATCTAATATGGTGCCATTCTTCCTTGGATACAACTGTCGAATATTAACATAAGTCAATTAAGAGAGGATACCATTATCCTTCAAGGGTTTTGTGAATTCCATATTGAAGTATTCATGTCCTCGGTCAAATCGAAGAGTTTTAATACTCTTTTAAATATGTCACTCCCTTTTATTCTTAAATCCCTTAATCTTCTCAAATGTTTCAACTTGTACTTCAACAAGTACCTACAGTAGAATCAATAGAGAAGTCATTATTAAGGAATGTGAAATAGGAGAAACTATTTGAAGCCTAAGTGGATATTGGATAATGTATATCCGCATGTACAAGTTCTAATAAGTCTACGGCTCTATCTCCATTTCTAATGAATATAGAATTGGTCAATCAATCCCATGAGACAGGATTCTCTTGTTGTATATGATACGCAATCTAGATGACCATGACTTGGATTCACATTTTTCTTTTACTTCAAGAGACTTGTGAACATTCATCGTCTTACATGTCATATCAAGAATCTATTAATCGTTGACTAGTTTTAAAGTCAATCATTTTATTTGTTAAAGCAATGAAACAACACTTGTTCCTTCTTAGTCAATGAATGATTTATTATATTTTTGATAAGGTATGGAACAAAATAACAATTATTGTGTTCCACTAAGTCTCATGAGGTTATCCTGAGATTCGCTGTCCCACGGCACCGAGTACAACTTATGCATAAATCTCATGTGAATTTCTTTTAACTCTCAACTTCTTTATACTTGTCTCAATCTGCACACTTTTGTAGATTTGACAAGCATATCTAGTATCTCATACTATAGGTTTGAATTCTTTAATGGACATGTAAAAATTAATAATTAGAATATTCAAAACTTCTCTAAGTTATATTCTAATTGTTTGCCTCTTTCAATGTCCTGACACATGGTAGTGGAAGATTCCCTCCCTTTCAGCTGACTTGCCTTTACTAAAAGCTTACCTTGATTATCTGTTATGCCCCTGATTTGGTTTAGTCATCTCGACTCACTTAAGATTCAAGTTATGCAACTGCAGATCCAAATAGCATACAAATCGGATGTGAATGATGGTAGACAAATAACCAGAGCAATAAATATATTGTTTACCATCAAAACAATCAAATAAAATTTTCATTTGTCAATACCATAATTTCACAAGTATATAATATCAATATCATGATCTCAAAGTACACCAATTGTCCATAGGAAAGAAAAACACTCAACTCACTAAAGAAAAGAGAAAAGTACATATCTCTCTCTCTCTATCCTTACTACGTCAATCTACTAAGCAAATAAGTAAATCTACCTAGATAACAATGGAAGTCTTCTAATCCAAAGATTTTCACTAAATCAAGAATCCAACTCTTCCTCCTTAGTAGACTCTGAAAATGTTAATCGGATTATAGTTCAAACATTACTATGGTTATGTTACAGCAGTAAAGCAGGATGTCACCCTTGTAGATAGCGCAACAAAGCAATGCCCTTTTCTACCCTATGGTAAGGCATCTACATGCCGTAGTTTTAGTCTTAGAAATAGAATAACAAGTCTTGCGAATAATACAACAAACATGTATAGTCTAAAACCAAGTTCTATCTACCCCCCACTATCTTCTCTAAGGACACATTCCCCTTCATGGAAGATAGTTTTTCTTAGTGATGAACACTCTTTTATCGCTTAACTAAAATAACTAATATCTAAACACCCTTGGATATGTATCACAAATCTATACTTATTTGTCTCTTATTCAAACTTCCTTGGATCATGCCTCATCATATGGGCTCGACTTCATCCGACTTTAATATACTTAAAGTCCAGCTTTATTCCACTCCATACCTCATATGGATAGATATACATTTATTTAATCAGAACCTTATCTGAAGGATAGGCATCTTATACCAAACTATTAAGGGAATGAGAAAAATAGACAAACTTATCATATATCGCACTATATCTAATATGGTGCCATTCTTCCTTGCATACAGCTGTCGCATATTAACATAAGTCAATTGAGAGAAGATACCATTACCCTTCAGGAGTTGTATGAATTCCATATTGAAGTATTCATGTCCTCGGTCAAATCGAAGAGTTTTAATACACTTAAATATGTCACTCTCTTTTATTCTTAAATCCCTTAATCTTCTCAAATGTTTCAACTTGTACTTCAGCAAGTACCTACGATAGAATCCGTAAAGAAGTTATCACTAATGAATGTGAAATAAGAGAAATGATTTGAAGCCTAAGTGGATATTGAATAATGTATATCCACATATACAAGTTCTAATAAGTCCATGGATCTATCTCCACTTCTAATGAATAAAGAATTGGTCAACCCATGAGACAGGTTTCTCTTGTTGTATATGATACGCAATGTAGATGACCATGACCTGGATTCACATTTTTCTTTTACTTCAAGAGACTTGTGAACATTTATCGTATTATATGTCACATCAAGAATCTATTATTCATTGACTAGTTTTAAAGTCAATCATTTTATTTGTTAAAGCAATAAAACAACGCTTGTTCCTCCTTAGTCAATGAATTATTTATTATATTCTTGATAATGTATGGAACAAAATAACAATTATTGAGTTCCACTAAGTCTCATGAGGTTATCCTGAGATTCGTTGTCCTACGGCAACAAGTACAACTTTTGAATAAATCTCATGTGAATTTCTTTTAGCTCTTAACTTATTTATACTTATCTCAATTTACATACTCTTGTAGATTTGAGAAGCATATCTTGTATCTCATACTACAAATTTGAATTCTCTAATGGACATGTAAAAATTAATAATTAGAATATTCAAAACTTCTCTTAGTTATATTCTAATTATTTGCCTCTTTCAATGTCCTTACACATGGTAGTGGAATCATCCCTCCCTTTCAGCTGGTTTGCCTTTACTAAAAGCTTACCTTGATTGTATGTTACGCCCCTGATCCGGTTCAGTCATCTCGACTCACTTAAGATTCAAGTTACATAACTGCGGATCGAAATAGCATACAAATTAGATGTTAATGAAGAGAGACAAATAAGTAGAGCAATAAATATGTCATTTACCATCAAAATAATATAATAAAATTTTCATTTGCCAATTCCATAATTTCACAAGTGTATAATATTAATACGAGGATCTCAATGTATACCAATTGTCTATAGGAAAGAAAAATACTCAACTCACTAAAGAAAAGGGAAAAGTACATGTCTCTGTCTCTATCCCTACTACATCAATTTACTAAGTAAATTGGTAAATCTACATAGATAACAGCGGAAGTCTTCTAATCCAAAGATTTCCACCAAATCAAGAATCCAACTCTTCTTCCTTATTAGACTCTGAAAATATTAATAGTATTTATAAGTACAATCACTCAGTAGGTAAATTAAATCTACCAAATGCTAACAATATAATAATTGAAAAGGGATAATATCAAATATATATATGATTCATAATTCTACATATAACTCAAATAAGATCATTATACAAAACATGGTCAGATATAAGTTTATCAAATTAAATGTGTTTTCTATTAATATAAATAGATTAACTAACATATAGTATATATGGCATGATCGAACCCATATCAGACATATCAAATTCTATTAGCCATGATTAGAACGTATTACATATCGAATAGAACATATCTAATTGTCAATTTGTCAAATTGTTAGGGCATTACGTATCGCCATCCTCTGAGCACATCTCATATCAAATAGCAAATATCATGGCGTCGTAGTTTATCAAATCAAATTCATATCATAGATCATACAGTTAAGACAGATTCATATGATTGTAAAGGGATAGCTAAACAGGATGATTAAAAGATTCAAATAATTAAGCTGAATTCGAATGAACATATAAAACAAAGATTTCATATTTATGTGTCAATCAAATAAATTAAATCATATTATAATGGACATGTACCCAAACCACGACATAATGAGCCAAATAAAATAAATACCAAAAACATCTAGGCAAATGATACAAAGGTCTTGGTCACTGCGAGAACCGGAGAGTCTAAGTCCCACCCAACTTCAAACCGCCAAGACGTTACGTATCGCCATCCCCTAATTTTTGCTGGCTAGAAATCATGATTCCACCCATTTGCCCTCGAGTTCCAAACAAAATATCATATCCAATATGGATGCTTATAATGGAATCGGGCCAAATATCTCCTTAAGATGGCAATGTCCAAACAAAGTCAAATAATTATGGTACAATCATAATGACAGAGATCAAATAATGATAAAAGATGAACAAATATCTAGGATTTAAATTATCAAAGTACTATATATATGTATAAGTTAAAATACGTACTTTTACTTACAAAATAACCACTTAAAAGACTAACTTGGTCATAGAGATGAATAATCAGGGTAAATCTAACCAAAATAGGTTTCTAGACAGAAGCACATACTACTAAAATTTTATCAGATTTTTCGGACAAAGAATTATAATTTTCGGCTAATAAAATAAATTTTCAAAGATGAAAAATAAACAAATAAGGCTGAAAATAGCAAACAAATTCAGAAAATTATCAAACTTGTTAACAAGTCCAATAGGTCAAAGGTATCATAAGTAAAATGTTTCATATAATTTCAAGATCAAGCGAATGTTTTAGAGCATCAAATGACATATAATTAACTTAAGTCAAATTGGGCCAATCGAATAAATAGCAGAATAATAAGCAAATGAAATCTACAATTTATGAGATTTTACCAGAAGGTATAACAGGTCAAAATCAAAGTATGTTCAAAATTTTAAGTCAATCGGATTGTCACAACTTTTAAAAACCGTATGTATAGGTCCTAAAAAACGTAGCTATAGGTCATGAATTTCCAGAATGTAGGATTTTGCGAATTTGATCAAATATTCATAGATCAAAATAGAATCTAAAGTCATGAGTTGGTAGATTATAGTTCTAGAAAGTATGTTTGACTACTTTTGAAAATCAAAACGAAGTTTTTATATTAATACAAAATATCATTCAATGAGTTATCATCACTTATCTGAAGAAGACGAAGAACACTCCTCTCTAATGCCTTTCAATCACCTTCTAGTACTTCAATCATGATTTTCTTGTAATCTAAGACTTCTCCGACAACCTCTAAACCTCAAAGAACAACAATCCATCTATTATAATCAATTTCTAGAGAGAATTAAATCAAAATACTTCTCTTTCTCATGAAGAATACCATGTTCTTACATTTAATCTTGGGACTGCTTTATGCACAATTCCAAAACCTCATATATTTGGCTTCCTAATACTACTCAAATTATGTCCCCACAGTTTCGAAGTCGAAGTCAAACCGTAGCTTCCTTAATCAATAAGCTAAAGTAGTCAGTTTGGAACCCAGATTTTCGTGCAGAATGGATTTCTTCCTATAAACCCCCTCCAATTTGACCCATTAAACGTCAAAATTACCTTTTAATCCTTTGACAAATTTGTAGTCGTTTATATCCTCCTTCCAACCATATATGCCATATCATTTTTGGTCTTTTGGGCGTGACGTTATTGTGTTCACAATCCAGCACTTTCTCAGAGGTTTCATACCCGAAAATTTGACCAAGTGTTGGAATATAACTAGTTTCCTAATTGGGTCACTAATGGGTCTATTGGGCTTGTTTTGAGTTAACTAATGACTTATCCATTCTAAATTTATTATTATACTATTAAAAAATATTAAACAGATTTAAATCATTTTATCCCATTAACTGACTTAATTAGGCTTATTTAAATCAAATTAGGCTTAATTAAGCTTGGCCCATTACAAATTAATGGGCTTGAGGTCCAAGATATAACATCGTCTACCTTAGTCTTACCAAGCAAGAGGTCACCGGGTTCCTTTGAATCTGAGGACATTCTTCAGATTCCCTTAGCCAGTCTGAATGCAAGGAGCATGTCAATCTTATAGCTTCTAATATGCCACATATTGGATTATATGACGACATATTAGACATATAGAAAAAATAAAATGATTAAGTAGATAATTCTTATTAATTCAGACACAGACTTTTATCTTGAATTAACTCCTACTATTTTTTTGAAAGATTGTATAGCCCTCATATATACAAAATGAGAGACTGTGATTGTAAGGACTGAGGTTTCGAATCCAGTTATCGGGTCGATTTCGGTATCAGATACCTTGGTTTGGGCCCTTATGGGGTTGGGGCATGCGCTCTTTTTCCCATCGAGCTTGCTCGACACGATGTAGAATGGCGTCGGCTTATGGGGACGCCATTTAGGAGCTTTGCAGGGGTGCCACGTAGGCAGGTGTGGGGGCACATGTGTAGGGTCCTGGTCGAGTCGTCTAAATGGCATCTTGCATGGACTATGCGATTCAGATATCTGCTAGTGTACTACCCCGTCCTGTCGCCTGATTAGCGTCGTTCAGGAATGACACGTTTTAGCGAGTTTCAGTTGACGCTCCGAATTCCTCCCTCCTTTCTCTTATTCTCTCCATTCCTCTCTCTCTCCTCCCCCTCCTCTCCGAACGGCTTCGACCCCCGCCTTCCCTTCCTCTCCCCATCCCTCCTCATCCTCTACTCCATCAACCCCCTACCTCTCACCACTACCACCACCATCTTCTCTATGGCACTTTGCTCTCTGGACAGTAGCCGACGTCTCGGTAGAGTGACAGCATCCACGGCAGTAGCTTGTGGCGCGGTGGTTCGGTGGCAAGGAGCAAGGAGGAGTTTAAGCTAAACCGGTAGGGTGACGATCTTCGTTGTGTTTTGTTTAAAACTATGATTTTCCCGCTTTGAGGCATGTGATGTGTATGGATATTTTCGGGTAGAAAGTATGTTTTAAGGAATTTTTAATTAAAATAGGCATTTTTATGAAATGAGATTTTGGGTGATGAATTGGTTATTAGACTTCTCCCATTGTCCCCTTTTGTGTTTTTTAGTGTTTTGGGTGAGAAGAGGGGCCCTCGGTATGGCTCAGTGGAACGCAGGTTCGGGCATAAAAGGCGTCCACTCAGGCCGAAGCTATTTGAGATAGGCGTCGACCTAAGTTGACGTGATTTGCAACCCATTTATCTGATTCTCGAGACTAGTGTGGGATAAAGAGCTGAATAGCACCGGCCATGGGTGACGCATTCAGGCTAGTATCCCTAGTCCCAGTGGCTCTGCGAAACTGAACCAGTTTAGGGGTCTTGAATGACGTTGGCCACGGGCGACGCAATTCAAGATAGAACCTCATTAATTCATGCAATTAACATGTGTTTACATTGTTAGACAATTCGGTTAAATGCATGCTTGAAATCGTACATCAAGGCTGAGGATTTATACATGATCGTGTCACATTGTGTTGTGTTTTATGCGATCGTAGACCTAAAGTGACAGTTGTTAACACTTAGGCAGCCTATGTCGGTGTGGGAGTGGTGCGGTAACACCTAGAGAGAGGGTCACCTGGTGTACCCTGGGGTATAGCTAGTACTAGTGTGGGAGTGATACATTCGGAGTGCCACTCGTGGCTGGGAGGAGCAGAACCACTTAGAGCTAGACAGGCCGGAGTAGCCAGCGCGCTATTCGAGGGGTTGTTGTTCCTTCCTAACGGGTCAGTGTTTCCGCATTCGGCTGCATAGTTTGTGTGTTTAGCCGAGACGCTGGTTGTGGACTCTGTAGTGGAGTGGTTTCTAAATTGTGCCTGTTGCATTTACAAATGCATGTGTTCTATATCAGAATTTGGGAATCTTTGGGAGTTGTGCTTACTGCTTTACTTATTTAATTGCGTATTCGTATTATTGCCCTTGTGGGTACATAAGTGGGTGGTAGGGATCGGAGGATCCCGATTGAGTCCATTTCGATGAGACTTACTGTTGGGTTCGGTCATAACCCCCGGGAAATCATAGAAGCGGAAGAACATAAAACAAAATGATTTCCTAAACTGGTTCGGGCTTTGATTGATGCAACAAAACGTTCTAAAATAAATCACACGAGATTTATCACCTTACACAAGATATGTTATCCTGTGAAAATCGATGCCGAACTCCACGTAGCTTTGATCCGCACAAACGTCCGGCCTCTAGAGCTTAATCCACACCAACCCTTCGTAGCAACGGAGTTCACCTTCTCCAAAACCTGCACAAACCCTCCTACCTCAAGAACCTGAGAAGAGTCCAACTCTTCTTTTCTTTTCTTGACGGCCAACTATGCTGAATGGGTTTCATTATCTCGTGGGTTGAAGAGAAGATGGGTTTGTATAAAGGATTAAAGGCAGCAGCTTGAATCGCTCATTCAACCAATCCTGTCATTTTACTGTCTCGACTAAAAGTAACTGCGGTTGAATGTAAACCCGATGACATTTTATATATCAATCAATATATTATTATTAGCTCATTTATCAAATAAGCCTAATAATATATATATATATTATATATGTCCTTTATATTATTGTATATATATTTGTAAGCCATTTATAAATTTTTTTCCCAAAAGAATTTAATGTTTTAGTATATTTTTCCATACAATATATTCCGTTCTGCAAGAGTTATCTGTGTGTGATCCTCTAGACTCATTATCACTCTGGTTTAAAGATCCATTAACTTCTAATCTAATTAGAAGTAAATTAAACTAGTGATTCCCAATAACCGTTTAATTTGTCCCGGACCTTCTTAATCACGTTGGGTCAAGCAAATCCGCGTGATCCCAGAGGATGCCGGTTTCATCTTTTCCCTGTCTGGTACCTGTAAATCTTCAGTTACCGTATTGCTATACTCACCCACTCATTCTATGAGTCTGATCCGATCGTGTAGTATGGTTTTGTCAAACCACTAGTGATCGTGTTGTCTGACTATGAACTCCATAATAATTTCACGTTCGTTCTAAATGAACTGATACCACCCTGGCCAGAGATTTAGTGGAGCGTCCATGTCATGACTCATTAACTGTCTGTGGTATACCTGACAGTGAGCGATCCCCTCTTGACCATTAACGGCCTTTGCATGTATTTCGATGTGGCTAATAATTCAGTGTTTCATGACTTATGGTTAAAGTCACTTAACTAAATATTAAACCACAGCAGTCCTCACGCAAGACCTCATTAATGTCTCAGGTCAAAGGATTAACAATACTACTGAGACAGATGGATCTTCAGTTGACATTAGGTATAATTAACCATCTGAAGATCTACTAGTGAATCAGTTCAATGAACATCCTCCCAAGATGAACACCCACACATATGTGCTGGTGTCCCGCACTTATGACCGCGAGATTGGTTATCTACCCATCATGCGTGCTGATTTACAAGTAATCAATGTCCCGGAGTGATTACTCTCCAATCAAGAACAATTTAAGGTATGTGTCTATATACAGTCAAACTCACATTCGAGATCCCATCTCAAAACTGACTTTACAACCACATATCCTGGGGACAACGCAAAGCAATCCACAGATTATAAGTTTATGCTCTAATTACCACTTAATTATATTAAACAAGATTGTACAACATATTGGGCCTACATGACCTATAATTGGTCTATAGGATACCCAAAAAACTAACAATCTCCCACTTGTACTACAGCCAATTGCCCATAGTCTTGAGGCCCATCTTTTCTCGATGACGCTCAAACACAATCTGTGACAAACGTTTAGTCAGTGGATCTGCAATATTGTCTTCTGATGGTACACGCTTTGCCATACATCTCCCCTTGCAGCAATCTCCCGAACCAGGTGGAAGTGCCTTAAAATATGCTTCGACCTTTGGTGAGACCGAGGTTCCTTCACCTGCGCGATGGCTCCATTATTATCACATAATAATGGGATGGGATTTGATATGCTGGGAACTATGTCAAGTTCCGAGATGAATTTGTTCATCCATACCGCTTCCTTGGCAGCTTCAGCCGCAGCTATATACTCTGCCTCTATCGTTGAATCCGCAGTCGTTTCTTGCTTGGAACTCTTCCAACTGACTGTCGCTCCATTTAACATGAATATAAATCTAGACATAGGTTTGCTATCATCTGAATCTGACTGGAAACTAGAGTATGTATATGCTCTCAATTGCAAGTCCTCTTCTCCTCCATACAGTAAGAAAATATCCTTAGTTCTTCTCAAGTACTTAAGGATGCATTTCACTGCTTTCCAGTGCTCTTCACCTGGATCACTTTGATATCATGGCATACATGATCGACCCTATTGCCGAGGCATATGGTATCCGACTCATGTGCTCTACTTCCTCAGGTGTTCTAGGGGACATGTCCTTAGATAGGTAAATTCTATGTCTCATAGGAATGAGACCTCTTTTGAAATTTTCCAACTGGAATCTCTTGAGTATAGTATCTATGTACATGGATTGATACATTCCCAGCATCTTTTTTGATCTATCATGATAGATCCTTATGCCCAACACATAGGATGCTTCTCCTAAATCCTTCATGGAGAATGTCTTAGACAACCAAGACTTCGTTGATGTCAGTATCCTTACATCATTCCCAATGAGTAAGATATCATCAACATAGAGGACTAAGAAGGTTACTGAGCTCCCACTGACCTTCTTGTAAACATATGGTTCGTCTTCATTTCGAATGAAGTCAAAAGATTTGATAACATCATTAAATCTCAAATTCCAACTTCGAGATGCTTGCTTCAATCCATAAATAGATTTCTAAAGCTTGCATACCTTATTGGGATGCTGTTTAGATGTGAATCCATCAGCATGTACCATGTACACCACTTCTGACATGTTTCCATTAATGAAAGCTATCTTCACATCCATCTGCCAGATCTCATAATCTAGGTATGCTGCAATGGCAAGGATGATTCTGATTGACTTTATCATTGCTATTGGTGAAAAAGTTTCGTCATAGACAATTCTTTGTCTTTGACAATATCCCTTTTCCACTAGTCGAGCTTTATAAGTGTCAATTTGTCCATCTGCTCCGATGTTCCTCTTGAAGATCCATTTGCAGCGGATAAGGACCTTCCCTTCGGGTATGTCAACCAAGTTCTAAACTTGATTGGTATACATGGATTGGATTTCTGAATCCATAGCTTCCTTCCATTTCTCGAAGTCAGAATTACAAATTGCCTCCTGATATGATTGAGGATCATCATCCTCATTTATCTTTACCTTAGACGAACTGTCAGAGATATGTCCAACATATCTCTCAAGTTCTCTAGGTACCCTACCAGATCTTCGCAGTATCTGTGTTTCATTTTGAGCATTTTCCGTAGGTGGTGTCTCATCTAATGAGACTGTGTCCCCAGTTTGTGCTTTATGGACCTTGTCCAGTTCTATCTGGCTCCCACTATTTTTCTGGAGGAGATATTCCTTCTCTAGGAATACAGTTATCTTAGCCACTAAGATCCTTTGCTCAGAAGGGTGATAGAAATAATATCCAAATGTCTCCTTTGGATATCCCACAAACCTACACTTGTCTGTTCTCGACTCTAGCATATCTGCGTCGTTCCTATTTACATGGGCAGGACATTCCCAAACTTTAATATGATTAAAGTTCACTTTCCTTCCCTTCCATGTTTCATATGGTGTGGTAAGAACTGACTTACTTGAAACCCTTTTTAACAAGTAGGTTGCAGTCTCTAAAGCGCATCCCCATAGGGACAATGGTAATTCTGCCAAGGACAGCATGGAACGGACTATGTCTAACAAGGTCCTATTTCTCCTTTCAGATACACCATTATGCTGTGGCGTATATGGTGGAGTCCACTGAGAAATTAGTCCATTATCTTTCAGATAAGAAGTGAATTCGAGACCTAAGTATTCACCTCATCGATCCGATCGAAGAGTTTTAATACTTTTACCAGTCTGCTTCTTTACTTCATTCTTATATTCCTTAAACTTCTCAAAAGCTTGTGATTTATATCTCATTAAATGCACATAGCCATACCTAGAGAAGTCATCAATAAAAGAAATGAAATAGAGATATCCTCCTTTAGCTTCTATTGACATGGATCCATATACATCCGTATATATGAGTTCCAGAAGCTCAGTAGTCCTTTCACCATGTCCACTAAAAGGAGCTTTGGTCATCTTTCCCATGAGATACGACTCACAGGTATTAAATGATTTGAATTCGAATGAATTCAAGTATCCATTTGAACATAAGTGAGAAATCTTCTTCTCTCCTATATGACCAAGTCTGCAATGCCAAAGATATGCAGGATTCACTTCTTATGTCTTATCACTGGAAACCTACATCACTTTATTATATGTATCCAATACATATAACCCATTGAATAAATAACCATTAGCTATAATCAAACCATTTTTTATAATAGAGCACCCAGTGCTAGTTATCTTCAAAGAGTTACCACCATTGTTTAAGCAAGAAATAGATACAATGTTTCTGATAATTTTTGAAACAAAATAATACTCTGTTAACTCCAGAATTATCCCAGAAGGCAAACTAAGATGAGCAGTCCTCACAGCTTTAGCAGCAACTATAGCTCCATTGCACATCCTTAGTTAGATCTCTCTTTTGTCAAGTTTTCTTTTATTTGTCAGTACCTGCAAAGAATTGCAGATATGAGATGCGCATCAAGTATCCAATACCCATGATGTGGATCTCATAAGAGACAAATATAAGTCAATGACAAAAATACCTTCATTTCCTATCTTTTTCATCCTTCTTGCCCTTGCCTTTGCCTGCCTTGGTGATATGATTACCTTTAGTCGATTTATTTCCCTTCTTGTTATTGGGTGTCTAGGTGGCCTTCCTTTTCTTGTTGGTCCGACCAACAATCATTATAGAGGATGGTTTCTCCTTATGCATGGTCCCTTCAACACTCTTTAATATGTTTAGGAGTTCTAGTAGAGAAACCTCAATCCTATTCATGTTATAGTTCATGATGAAGGGAGAAAAGGATTCAGGCAATGATTGGAGAATGAGATCAATGCTAAGTTTAAGATCCAACTTGAATCCTAACCCATTGAGTCTCTCTATCCACTCCATCATTTTCAGTACGTGAGCCTGTACTGAACCACCCTCCGACATGCTAGTCCTGAAAAGTTTCTTGGAGAGCTCATACCTCTCTATCTTACCCTGCTCACCAAAGAGCTGGCGTAGTTGAAGAAATATAGCTCTACAATCTGTCTTTTCAAATTGCCTCTGTAGCTCGGGAGTCATAAAGGCCAGTATATAACATTTCGCAAGGGAAGAATCTTCTGACCATTTTGCATAATTTAATTGATCACCTTCTTCGGCATCAGAGGGAGGCTTAGGTTGAATCGTGTCTAACACATACACAATCTTTTCGGCTGTTAAGTCTATTCGTAGATTATGTAGCCAGTCTTAAAAATTAGATCTAGTCAATTTGTTTGCATCCAAGATACTATGGAGGGGATTCGACAACGACATGATGTTTTGAATGGAAAAATAAAAGACAATATTTTAGCATGCGTTCAAGGTTCTAACTTTAGATATGGTTTTCTATCTTAGTTAGCTCCACTATTTTGCGTCAAACTATATGACCTTCAATCATATAGAACGGGAGATCACGGCGATCATCCTAATGGGTCGGAATCCCAGTAGAACTGAGATGCAACCTTGTGGAAAGCACAACAAATCACTTCCCATTCCTTGGGCAGTCAACAGTATTGCATCCAATGCAATATCCGACTTTCGGCCCTCAAGCAGTCATTCCGTTGTGGAAAGCACAACAACGGATACTCCCAGTTAGATCGGACCTACACAACAATGAGTTCATGACCCGACCCTTGTGGAAAGCACTGCAAGGCCAAGTTCAGTCCCTCATCCAATTGAAGCAAATCTTTAGAGCTGAGATCCTGCCACCAAATCATGAACCTTGTGGAAAGCACAGCAAATCCATGAGATAATGGCATTCAGTCACCCTATAACGGTGGAGGGCCACGACAGCTTCTCAAGCTACGTTTACAGATTTAATATTTAATATTTAATAAAGAGGGAATTTTTCTTTTATCTTGGTCTCACCTTAAGTGGTAGAATAAATATATTCGTACTATATATTTACTGTACCTAGTAATTGCTTAAAATAAATGCATCCCATGCAAATAAATAAGCCTGGATGATCATGGACTCTAAGTAAAGCTACGTTGATCACCAGCCTACTTCCCAAGCAGCAGGATCATCCTCGTAGTTCGTCCTCAGTGCCTTCAAGCTCCATTCGCAGCATTAATTATAATAATTACACGGCTCGCAGGCCGGAAAAAGAATTATATGCCAAATAATTTCCAGCAGCCCTTAAATCAAGTACATTCATCGGAGGAAGATAGAATTACACTAGGAATTAAATATAGAAAGAAGGATGGCTCACAAGCCTAAAACGAACTGAGCTAAGTCCATGATCACTCACCAGTCCAAACACAATCATATCAATCACAGAAAGGGATATTTTGAAAGTAATCCTTATATTTGAATTGAAATCATGGGTTGTGCATACGAGAAATTTTGGTCACGTTTAATTTTGAAAAACTCATCGTTACATTCAAAATTAATCTAACAGAGACCAAAATAATTAAGGCATCACAGTAACATTCATGCTTAGAATTATTCCAAACGTATAATAGGATACACACATGAATTTAAAAATTAAATTCAATCAATTAAGATAATTAAAACAATCATGAAATTTAAATTCAAGTTAATCATCCAATAATCAAATACAATTTAATTAAATGATCGTCTTCAATTATCTTTCATTAAAATTCACAATTTATTCCTTTGAAAATTATCCAATAATTTTGCAAACTCAAAATTTGAATTTTAATGATATTCCTCTCAACATTTGAATTTAAAAATTATTTAATAATTAAAAATTCGAAAGTTTTAATTTATACGTAATCTTCAATTAAACTCAAAATTTACATAATAATTATCAAATTGATCAAGAATAAATTTAATTAATCCTATCGGACAATTATCTTAATTTTTGAGATAAAATTTTAATTTTCTGAGCCAGTGCAGTGCGTAGTGCGCCTAACAGTGCAAAAAATCAGGCAACAAATTCATTTTAAACAATTTAAAATTAAGCGGACGGCAAGGCTAAGCGCCTTCCACCAAGTGGCCTTGGAAGGCCACATGGTTGGCCATCCACAAGTGGACGGCCACATGCATGGCCGTTTATTTATTTTTTTTGAAAAGTTTCCAGAAAAAGTTCTGCAAAACTTGACGGCCTCTCCAAGTGCCATTTACGTTCCGGACGGCCACTCCAAGTGCCGTTTATAATCTGGAAAAAAATTTCAAAATACTCAGACGGCCTGGCCTTTTGCCATCGAGTTTTCCTCTGGTCTGAAAAAATATTTTTTTATGGCGTAAAAAATTAAAATAAAATTGAATAACTTGAACATGATGTTACAACAGAGATCATTCTTCCCAGTTGCATCAACAGGAGCCTAAACCTGACTCTGATACCACTGTTGGGTTAGGTCGTAACCCCTAAGAAATCACAGAAGTGGAAGAACATAAAACAAATAATTTTCCAAACCGGTTCGGGTTCCGATTGATGCAACAAAATAATCTAAAATAAATCACACGCGATTTATCACCTTACACATAATATGTTATCCTGTGAAAATCGATCCCGAACTCCACGTAGCTTTGATCTGCACAAATGTCCGTCCTCCAGAACTTAATCCACACCAACCCTTCGCAGCAACGGAGTTTACCTTCTCCAAAACCCGCACAAACCTTCCTGCCTCAAGAACCTGAGAAGAGTCCAACTCTTCTTTTCCTTTCCAGACCTTTTTGATCATGTTGGGTGAAGAAAATCCGCGTGATCCCAGAGGTTGCCGGGTTCATCTTTTCCCTGTCTGGTACCTGTAAGTCTTCAGTTACCGTATCGCTATAATATCTCGCTCATTCTATGAGTCCGATCCGATCGTGTGGTATGGTTTCGTCAAACCACTAGTGATCATGTCGTTTGACCATGACCTCCATAACAATTTCACGTTCGTTCTAAACGAACTGATACCACCCTGGCCATAGATTTAGTGGAGCATCCATGTCATGACTCATTAACTGTCTGTAATATACCTGATAGTGAGCGATCCCCTCTTGACCATTAACATTCTTCGCATATATTCCGATGTGGCTAATAATTCGGTGCTTCATGACTTATGGTTAAAGTCACTTAACTAAACATTAAACCACAACAGTCTTTACGCAAGACCTCATTAATGTTTCAGGTCAAAGGATCAACAATACTACTGAGACAGATGGATCTTCAGTTGACATTAGGTATAATTAACCATCTGAAGATCCATCAGCGGATCAGTTTAGTGAACATCCTCCCACGATGAACACCCATACATATGTGCTGGTGCCACGCATCTATGACCGTGAGATTGGTCATCTACACATCATGCATGTTGATTTACAAGTAATCAATATCCCAGAGTGATTACTCTCCAATCAGGAACAATTTAAGGTATGTGTCTATATACAGTCAAACTCACATTCGAGATCCCATCTCGAAATTGATTTTACAACCACATATCCTAGGGACAACGCAAAACAATCCACAGATTACAAGTTTACGCTCTAATTACCACTTAATTATATTGAACAAGATTGTACAACACATTGGGCCTATACGACCCATAATTGGTCTGTAGGACACCCAAAAAACTAACATATACCCCTGCAGTTTTCAGGTGAGGGTTCCAGGCAAGCGTAGCGTGGAGGGTTTTGTCTCCGGTTGCGCGCCAACAACCACTGTTCCGGAGTATGCCCTGATGTAGTTGTTATTTTCCTTTCAGGCCTATACATTTAATTATCTCTTTTCAGTTGGAATATGTAATTATTTACTGAGTTGAGTCGCATTGTAATAATTTTTAATTCCTACACTTCCTTTACAATTCGATGTGATGTGAATTATTTCGCTTAGTTTATCATTTATCTCCCATACTTATTGGGATCCCAGTTTGGCTCCAAATTGTAATGATTCGATATCCATTTAGTAGTCGGATCCTCGATTATAGGTGATGGGTCGTTACAGTTAGTATCAGTGCATTCGGTCTAGCAAATAAATGAATAACTAGGTTAAATACCGTAATTTCAGCACATAAATACATTATCCCGTACAAGCACGGCGGTAGTTCAGGTTTTGGGTTCTAATTAGAATTTTCGATTCTTGTGATTGTAGGCGATTAGATGACTTCTAGGAAAAAAGTGCCACTTATTCGACAGCACAAAGACGTTTCTAGCGGGTCTGAGCCCGGTAGATAGAATATGGATCGTTTTCTAGAGGCTATAATGGACTTGATGATTAGATATCAGACTCGAGACTCTAGTGAGAGTTCTAATGCTCAGGAAGGGCCTTCAGTTGCTTTGGAGAGATACTTGAAGCTGAAGCCGCCTCATTTTATCGGCCGTCCTAACCCTGATGAGGCCGTTCATTGGCTGAAGGAGTTAGAGAAGACTTTCGATACCATGGACTGTGCGGCAGTTGAGAGGATTCCGTTGGCTACCTTTATGTTGAAGGATGATGCCTATGACTGGTGGACCACTCCGAAGAGCTTGTCTTATGCAGATAAGAATCTCAGGGAGATTCCATGGGAGACTTTTGTGAAGGAGTTATGTGCGCAATACTTCCCTAGGCATGTCCAGAATGCCAAGGAGAGGAAGTTTATGGAGTTTACCCAAGGAAGCATGATAGTGCTCGAGTACCAGATAAAATTTGTTTCGCTCGGGAGGTTTGTGCCCTTCATTTCAGGGGATGAAAAGCATTGGACCGAGAGGTTTGTTGACGGGCTGAGGTCTGATTTGAGGAGTTTCCACTGTTGTACGGACTTGGCATCGGCAGTTAAGTGTGCTGCAGCAGTAGAGGCACAACACTACCAGTTGGCTCGGGAGAGGGGAGTGGTTGCTCAGGGGCCGACTTATGGCAAGGGTAAGACAGCAGTAGCAGCCGCTCCTTCGTTTGGATTGGGATCGTCTTTACTCAGCTCTAGATTCAAGAGGTTCTTTAGAGGTAGTGGCGGCAGCAGCGACAGCAGTGGTAGTAGTAGACTCATGTAGACCGAGCAGAGTCAGTCAGTGTCTAGCGCTCAGCAAGAGACAGCCCAGAGACTCCCTGCAGCTTGTCGTCATTGTAGTGGTTCTCATGGTGGGAATCAGTGTCCTGCATTTTCTGGGAGGTGATATACTTGTGGCCAGCAAGGCCATCTGGAGAGGAGTTGCCCGGAAGGAAATGATCAGGGGCAGGGACCGGGAGATCAGAAGAAACCGAGGACCCAGGGGAGTGTTCTCGCTATCACCAGGAAGGAGGCTCGCGCGTCTAACCTAGTAGAAGGTACACTTTTTGTCTTTGGGAACTTCGCCCATGTGTTGATTGATTCGGATGCTTTGCATTCCTTTATTTCTGAGCAGTTTGTAGATGTTATTTCTGCACCCGTTGATGAGTTATCTGATGGACTGATGGTTACGATTCATTCTGGGGATTTCATGTTGACTTATAACTGTATGAGTAAGGTTCCTTTGACCATTGAGGGTCATCAGTTACCTTTCCAATTAGTTGTGCTTGCCAATCGTGAACTTGATGTCATCTTAGGCATGGACTAGTTGGAGGCTTATTGTACTGAGGTGGACTGCCACATGAAGAGAGTGTGCTTCTCCATCCCGGGCATCCCGGCCTTCTACTTCCAAGGTATTAGGCTCTCTTCTCGTGATATTCTTATTTCTACTTTTTGTTGGGTTTTCTCGGTTTCTTCGGATCGCTCACGCAATGGAAACAAAAAAAATACAGCGATCCGTTCCCGTTTCGAAATCTAAAATACAAGATAATCGGATTATCTGTTCTCACCGTGCGCGGATTCGAATCCGCAGCCGTTCGGTTCCTTCGGTGTGACACTGCAAGCCGCGCAAGTGCCCGGCCTCTAGCGAAGTCCACGCGATCCTCCTCGCGACGGATATCCTCGAGTTCCTCGTTCTTCGCAGCCCACGAAACCTCCGCCGGTCGCCGCAGTACGCGGACGATTTCCCGTCGAACGGGATTCGGAGAAGCGGCGGAGCAGATCTGGATCTGCCTGGACGCCAGAGGAAGACAGAAACTGAGGAGGGGCGGCTAGGGTTAGCAGTAGCTTGGCCTGCTCAGCCCGTTCGCTATGTTTTATACTAATCGTGCGGTTTTTCACAAAAACCCCCGGTTTGTATAAAACCCACTTATTTATACATCGTCTTGAGAATCATTTGCGTGTGACCCTCTAGGCCCAAGTACCAGTCCAGTTAATGGCACAACAAGCCCAGTGACTCCTCACTGGCTTTATTAATTAATTAATAACCCTTTATTAATCAATTAATCAATCGAATTGATCTCGCACATCGAATTCGACCGGGCCTCCGATCACGTTGGGTGCCAAGCAACACCGCGTGAACCCGGAAGGTATTTGGGGTTAAGTAACCCACTCTTGGAACCTTTCCGCCGACAGTTACCGCGTGGATATAATCCTTCATTCGTACAATGCTCTCGAGTCAACTCAGGGTATGGTGATCTATCAAACCCTAACCGGTCGACTCACTTGGATTGGATGCCGCTGATGAATATCGGAAAACTCCTTTCCCGATATTATCGTCCGCCCTGGCCAGGGACTTTCGCGCATCCTTCCTAGAGCATTCTCTCTCTAAGTACCGAGAGCGAATGATTCCTTATTGACACACAATTCCCTTCGACGGTATTCCGCTGTACCCAATCCTTGGCGTATTAGAATCCCATGGCTAGAGATTCGTAAACCAAGGTCAAAGCACAGAAGTCCACCGCCAAGGTGTCCTTGGTGTCTCAGGTCCGAGGACCATCCATGCAACTGCGACAATAGAATCAAGCTGGTTGACAGTGAGGTACAATACCATCCAGCGATTCAGTCGGATCAGTTCAGTGAACTCATTCTCCAATGAGCACCTACAGATTCGCCTTAGTGTCTCCACCCAAGTGACTTATGAGATCAGTCACCCTCATTATATGAGCAGGAGTAATCTGTACTAGTCTAACCGGATATCCGATGTCCTTCTCGGATATCCTCCGACTAGGAACAATTAAGAATATGTGTGTTTAAGTGATCAGTCTCATTAGTATAATCTCATCATAATCTGATCACCATAGCACATATTTACGGACTTCATTATGAAACGATAATTAACGAGATTTACACATAATGAATATTATGCCATTTTATTAATAAATTGAATGAGATTTACATAGTCAGATTGGCTTGTAGGCCACCTAAACTAACACTTTTAAGGTCAAGAGATTACTTGTTAGTGGTTGTAAGGCTTTCCTTGCCTCAATAGTTGTAACTGGTGTCAGTAGTATTTCCAGTCCTTGGGAGGTGCTTGTAATATGTGACTTTGTTGATGTATTTTCTGAGGAGTTGCCTGACCTTCCTCCTCAGTAGGAAGTTGAGTTCACTATTGAGCTTGCACCGGGTATGACGCCCTTGTCTAAGGCCCCATATCGGATGGCTCCAGCGGAACTCGCTGAGTTGAAGGCGCAGCTATAGGATTTGCTGGATAAGGGTTTTATCCATCCCAGCACTTCTCCGTAGGGTGCTCCGGTTCTATTTGTTAGGAAGAAGGATGGTTCCCTGAGGCTGTGCATTGATTATAGATTGCTGAATCAGGTAACAGTAAAGAACAAGTATCCACTTCCGAGAATCAATGATCTAATGGATCAGTTGCAGTTTGCTAGGGTATTCTCGAAGATTGACTTGAGGTTAGGGTATTATCAGTTAAAGATCCGTGAGGCTGATGTGAGTAAGACGACTTTTAGGACTTGGTGTGGACATTATGAGTTTTTGGTTATGCCTTTCGGCTTGACTAATGCTCCGGCGGCTTTTATGGATTTTGTAACAACCCACCACCATATAATCGGTGATCCGATTACTAAATGGGTACCGAATCATTAAAATTTGTAACCAAACCAGGATCTCGGTAACTCTGGGAAATAAGTGATAAACTAAGTTAAACATTCACATCACATCGAATTGTAAGGAAAGTGAAGGAATTAAAAATTATTACAATTTGACTTGACTCAGCAAATAATTACATATTCCAATTGAAAAGAAATAATTAAGTGTACATGCCTAAAAGGAAAATGAACAACTACATCGGGGCATACCCCGGAACAGTGGCTGCTGGCGCGCAACCCTAGGTGAAACCCTCCACGCTACGCCCGCTTGGAATCCTTACCTGAAAACCGCAGGGGTGAGTCTCATCGAAATGGACTCAGTAAGGATCCTTCGATCCCCACCACCCACTCACGCACCCACAAGTGCAACAACACAAATCTAGGCAATTTAAATAATTAAAGCAGTAAACACATTTCCCTAATTCCAATATAAAACACATGCATTCGTAAATGTAACATGCACATCTCTGAAACCACTGCACTACGGAGTCCACAACCGACGTCTCGGCTAAACATGCAAACCTCATGGCCGAACGCGGAAAACAACGACCCGCTGAGACCAAACAACAACCTCTTGGATAGCGCGCTGGTTACTCTGGCCTAACCAGCTCTAGGTGGTTCTGCTTTCCCTAGCGCGAGTGACATTCCAAATGTACCACTCCCACAGCGGTACTAGCTATACCCCGGGGTACACCAAGTGACCATCTCTTTAGGCGTCACCCCACCACTCCCACACCGGCGCCGTGTCACTCCCACACCAACACAGGGCCTAAGCACTAACAACTGTCACTCTAGGCCCACGATCGCATAAAACGCAACACGGTGCGATCCGATCATATAAAAAACATCGTCCTCGAGTATATTTTCAAAACATGCATTTAACCAATTTGTCTAACAATGTAAACGCATGTTAATTACATGGATTAATGAGGTTCTATCTTAAATCGTGTCGCACGTGGCCGATGTCATTCAAGACTCCTAAACTGGTTTTTTGTAAAAACTGGCCTCGGAAGATGGCCAAAAAATGCGTCGCGCACGGGGGTCGCCGTTTAAATGGCATCGCTGTCCTTGGACGCTATTCAATCTAGAGACAAAGTCTGTAATCTGGGATAAATCGCGTCGTGGGTGGAAGCCGCCTTTTAAATGGCGTCGCTGTCCCCAGACGCCATTTAACCCTGACAGACAGGTTCTCGCTCCGCCTCCCCCCAATTCACAAGTGGGGTTTTATCCCCCAAATGGCACAAAAACGCCATAAAATAGAGGAATAAGAGGAGAACCCAAATACCCAATAAAAACCCACCGATCCTAATTTTGTGATATTAGCAATTTCACCCCAAGATTCCCCTAAACATGCTTAAAATGCGGGAAAACATACTTTTAGACAAAACATCGCGAGGATCGTCACCCTACCAGTTACTTGAACTCCTCCTAACTCCAAGCCGCCGAACTGCTACAACACAAGACACCGCCGTAGACGTTGTCACTCCACCGGGACGTCGGCCACCGTCTAGAGAGAGATACGCCGCGGAGGAGATGGTGGTGGTAGTGGTGGAAGTTAGGGGGTTGATGGAGTAGAGGGAGAGGAAGAATGGGGAGAGGAAAGGAAGGAGAAGGGGAAAAGGGGTCGAACGGATCGGAGGGGAAGGGGAGGAGAGAGAAAAAAACGGAGAGAATGAGGGAAAGGAGGGAGGCCTCGCGAGGTCAAACCGAAACTAGGTAAAACGTGTCGTCCAAGCACGACGCCAATCAGACGACAAGACGGGGCCGTACACTGTCAGATCTCTGAATGGCGTCGCCCATGCAAGACGCCATTCAGACGATAAGACCGGGGCCGTACTGTCGCACCCCAACGCCCGTCCACATGTCACCCACGTGGCACATTCTAAAATGCGTCCTCCTTACTGGACGCTGTTTGAACAGCGTCGAGAACACATGCTCCAGCCCCACAAGGGCCCAAACCAAGGGGTCCGACTCTGAAACTGACCCGATAACTGGATCGGAAACCTCAATCTTTACAGATTTGATGAACCGGATCTTCAAGGCCTACCTAGATCAGTTTGTGGTGGTATTTGTAGATGATATTTTGGTATATTCTTCTTCTGAAGAAGAGCATGCCACGCATCTTCATATGGTGTTGCAGGTTATGAGAGAGCACTAACTCTATGCCAAGTTAAGCAAATGTGAATTCTGGCTAGATAAGGTGCACTTCCTAGGGTAAGTCATTTCTCGTGATGGTATTATTGTACATCCAGCCAAGATTAAGGTAGTGATGGGCTGGGGTAGACTGACGATAGTGACAAAGATCAGGAACTTCCTGTGTTTAGCAGGGCACTATAGACGGTTTGCCTAAGATTTTTCTTTCATTGTGGCCCCCTTGTCGAGGTTGACTCGTATGGGAGTTCATTTTGTGTGGACCAAGGAGTGTGACAGGAGCTTTACTGATTTGAAGACTCGTCCTACTTCGGCTCTAGTTCTAGTGCTTCCATCTGGTTCAGGTGGATTCGTGGTTTACTCAGATGCATCTCGTCGAGGTTTGGGTGCGGTTCTTATGCAGTATGGTCAGGTTGTGGCCTATGCTTCTAGGCAGTTGAAGAAGCATGAGGAGAACTATCCTACTCATGACTTGGAGTTGGCGGCTGTGGTATTTGCACTGAAGATCTAGCGGCACTATTTATATGGGGAGAAGTTCCAGGTCTTCATTGATCATAAGAGCCTGAAGCATGTATTCACATAAAGGGATCTAAACTTGAGGCAGCATCGGTGGATGGAGTTTATCAAGGACTATGATCTTGACCTTTCTTACCACCCGGGCAAGGTTAATGCTGGGGCAGACACCTTAAGTCGGAAGACAATCATATTACATCTTATGATTCAGGAATGGACGTTATATGAATAGGTTGTGGAATCTTCCTTTAAAATTTCTTAAGAGGATGATAGAGCTATGTTGGCCAGCTTGACTGTGAGGCCAGCGGTGTACCATTCTATGATCGAGCCTCAGAGGGCAGATGCAGAGTTACCACAAATTCTCTAGATATCAGAGGTAGTGTTGTAGGATAACGGCACTGTCAGATTTAGAGGCTGACGCTATGTTCCAACTGAGGAAGAGGTGCACAGGAGTGTCCTAGATGAGGCGCACCGTTCTAGATATTCAGTGCATCCTGAAATGACTAAGATATATCATTGTTTGAGGTGGCACTTTTGGTGTCTTGGCATGAAGAAGGACGTGGCTGAGTATGTTGCAAGGTGCCTGACTTGTCAGCAGGTTAAGGCAGAACATCAGAGACCAGGAGGGTTGTTGCAGCCATTAACGATCCTGGTGTGAAAATGGGAACATGTGACTATAGACTTTGTGATGGGATTGCCTGTGTCACCTGGCAAGAGAGACGCGATCTGGGTTATTGTTGATCGATTGACCAAGTCAGCCCACTTTCTAGCTATTAGGAAGGGCTGGTCGGTCGGCAAGTTGGCTAGGTTGTTTGTGGACCAAATCATCTTTCTGCATGGGGTGCTCTTGTCTATTGTATCAGATTGGGATCCGAGGTTTAATTCTAGATTCTGGAGGAGTTTTCAGAAGGCCTTAGGTATGTAGTTAGCCTTCAGCTCGGCTTACCATCCCGAGATTGATGGGTAGTCAGGGAGGACCATTCAGACCTTGGAGGATATGTTGAGGGATTGTTGCCTAGATTGGGGAGGTTCTTGGGAGCATCAGTTGTCTATGGTGGAGTTTGCTTATAACAAAAATTATCATTCTAGTATCGGCATGGCACCATATGACGCTTTGTATGGGCGGCCATGTCGATCTCCTGTGAATTGGTCAGAGATTGGCGAGAGGTAGATAGTAGGGCTAGAGATGGTATAGTAGTGCCAGAGGTTGCCAGAGTGGTGCGGCAAAAGTTTATTGTAGCTCAGAATAGACATAAGAGTTATGCAGATATCCGCAGAAGGCCACTCGAGTTTGAGGTTGGGGACCACGTGTTCTTTCGAGTCTCACCCTTCAAGGGTGTGATGAGATTTAGGAAGCAAGGTAAGCTGAGTCCGCAATATGTTTAGCATTTTTCCATTCTTGCTCAAATTGGGAAAATGGCATATCAGCTAGCCTTGCCACCCAATCTTACAGGAGTTCACGATGTGTTCCATCTTTCAATGCTGAGGAAGTATGTCCAGGATCCATCTCATGTCTTGGACTTTTCAGAGTTGGAGGTCGTAGAGGATTTGTCCTTTCTAGAGTATCCAATGCGTATTGAGGATCACAGTGAGCAGGTCCTTCAGAACTAGGTTGTTCCCTTAGTGAAGGTGATTTGGCAGCATTGCTCTGGAGGCGAGGCGACCTGGGAGCGAGAGGATGAGATGCAGGAGCAGTTTCCTTACCTTTTCTTGTAAGTTCCTTTTTAAGCTTGTGTTATCTTGTTGTTTGTGCTAGTTCTGTTCCGGTAATTTCGGGGATGAAATTCTTTTAAGGGGGAAAGAATGTAAGGACTGAGGTTTCGGGTCCAGTTATCGGGTCGGTTTCAGTATCGGACCTTGGTTTGGGCCCTTGTGGGGCTGGAGCATGTGCTATCGGCCTATGGGGACGCCATTTAGGAGCTTTGCATGGGTTCTATGTGGGCAGGCGTGGGGGCATGTGTGTATAGCCCCAGTTGTATTGTCTGAATGACGTCTTACATGGACGACGCGATTCAAACATTTGCCAGTGTACGACCCCGTCCTGTCATCTAATTGATGTCATTCAGGAATGACGTATTTTAGCGAGTTTCGATTGACGCTCCGAAGCCCTCCCTCCTTTCCCTCATTCTCTCCATTCCTTTGTCTCCCCATCCTCTCCGAACGGATCCGACCCCCCCTTCCCTTCCTCTCCCCATCCCTCCGCTTCCTCTACTCCATCAACCCCCTACTTCTCACCACTACCACCACCATCTCCTCTGTGGCACTTTGCTCTCCGGATGGCGGCCGACGTCTCGGTGGCATGACGACGTCCACGGCGGTACCAGTGGTGGCTTGTGGCGCAGCGGTTCAGCGGCAAGGAGCAAGGAGGAGTTCAAGCTAAACCGGTACGGTGACGATCTTCGTGGTGTTTTGTTTAAAACCATGATTTTCCTACTTTGAGACATGCGATGTGTATGGATATTTTCGGGTAGGAAGCATGTTTTAAGAGATTTTTAATGAAAGTAGGCATTTTTATGAAATAGGATTTTAGGTAATGAATTGGTTATTAGACTTCTCCCCTTGTCCCCTTTTGCGTTTTTTAGTGTTTTGGGGGAGGAAGAGGGGTCCTCGATTTTGCTCAGTGGAATACAGTTTCAGGCATAAAAGGCATCCACTCAGGTCGACGCTATTTGAGATAGGCGTCGACCTGAGTTGACGTGATTTGCGGTCCATTTATCTGGTTCCCAAGGCCAGTGAGGATAAAGAGCTGAATAACACCGGCCATGGGCTACGCTATTCAAGCCAGTAACCCTGGTCCCAGTGGCTCTGCGAAACTGAACTAGTTTAGGGGTCTTAAATGACGTCAACCACGGGAAACGTAATTCAAGATAGAATATCATTAATTCATGCAATTAACATGTGTTTACATTGTTAGATAGTTCGGTTAAATGTATGTTTGAAATCGTACATAAAGGCTGAGGATTTCTACGTGATCGGATCACATTGTGTTGTGCTTTGTGCAATCATGGACCAAGAGTGATGTTGTTAGCGCTTAGGTACCCTGTGTCAGTGTGGGAGTGACATAGCGCTGGTGTGGGAGTGGTGGGGTGACGCCTAGAGTTCTCACCTGGTGTACCCCGGGGTATAGCTAGTACCAGTGTGGGAGTGGTACATTCGGAGTGTCACTCGTGACTCGGAGGAGTAGAACCACCTAGAGCTCGACAGGCCGGAATATCCAGCATGCTATCCGAGGGGTTGCTGTTCCATCCTAGCGGGTCAGTGTTTTTTGCGTTCGGTTGCGTGGTTTGTGTGTTTAGCCGAGGCACTAGTTGTGGACTCCATGGTGTTTATCTTTGGGAGTTGTGTTTACTATTTTACTTATTTAATTGCGGATTTGTGTTGTTGCACTTGTGGGTATGTGAGGGGATGGTAGGGATCGGAGGATCCCGACTGAGTCCATTTCGATGAGACTCACCCCTGCAGTTTTCAGGTAAGGGTTCCAGGCAGGCGTAGCGTCGAGGGTTTCATCTTGGGTTACGCGCTAGCAACCACTATTCCGGGGTACGCCCCAATGTAGTTGTTATTTTCTTTTCAGGTTTGTACATTTAATTATATCTTTTCAGTTAGAATATGTAATTATTTGCTGAGTCGAGTCGGATTGTAATTTTTAATTCCTGTACTTCCTTTACAATTCAATATGATGTGGATTGTTTCACTTAATTTATCATTTATTTCCCAGATTTGTTGGGAACATGGTTTGACTCAAAATTTTAATGATTCGTTACCCATTTAGTAATCGAATCTCCAATTATAGGGTGATGGTTTGTTACGGCGATGGTCTCCTAGCAGAGACCAAAATCTCACCGACTTATAATATGACCTTATAGATAGCACAACAAATCACACTATGATCAGAGAGCAGCCAACTCTTGGCACTTGCAACTCCTTGCAATATATGATCATCGTTCGTCCTCCAAAACAATAACGGTCTTGTGAATAGCACAACAAACTACTAAGTCTAGTTTAAGCGATATCATCATTACTCAACGAGCATAGACTAGCATAAAGTCCTTGTGGATACCATACCAACGCTATATGGTGCATCTACCCCATTTACAAGCATGATTATGCTATAGTTTTAGTCTCTCCTCAAAGTTTGATAAGTCTTGCGGAGAGTACTACAAAGCTGCTCGATCTGATTCGAGTCCTAAAACTATAATGATGGAGGGCCACGTGGTACGTTCTTAATGACTATGTTACGGCTTAACATTTAAATAATGAGAGATTTAATAGATTTTATTTTAGTCTCATTCTAGGTGATAGTAAATAAATATATCACATATATTTAACTCTTAGGTAATATAATTTGATTCATAATCAAATCAATAAACACACGCATCAATGTCAATTATGTGGTCATGTACAACACAGTGATTAACTGGAGCCAAATAGTTAATCACTACAACTAATATAATAATTATATCAACTGATCAAGTAAACACACAGGCTCGGGTGATCTTATCTCTTGACGCCTTCCTAGTTGCCCTTGTGGATCATCCTCACTCTACGTCAACCACTACAATCAATTACAATTAAATAAAAATTGATACAACTTATCAAATTTACATAATTGTAAGAGAGAAAGCCTTATGGCGAGTACAATAATGGAAGGAGGTAGAAGTACATTAAAATGAGAGAGAGGGAGGCATACATGCCTCAGTAATTAACATTAAATTAAATTATTCCACAAATGATCCACATACACCAGATATCATCACATGATATGAAATTAACTAAGTCCATGTCTAGCAACTATTTTAACCATCCACACATGACTTAACAAATCAGATGAAGGCTAAAATTTTGAAAATAAATAATTTAATTTTCTTAAAACCTAGGTTCCAATCAAAATTAGATAGTTTGAATTTTTCAAAAATCACATTTTCTAAACATGCTTTTAAATCTAATTTAAAGCATTAATCAATGCATTAACATGTGCACGCAAAGGCTGAAATTAATTTCTAAAAAGATTCCATATAAATTTAGAACAATTCTAAATGAATTAATCTAACAATACTTGTTTAGATATTAATAAGGTAAAGTAATCCCTTAACCAACTCTCGTTAAGTGATTCTTCATATTAAATAATCTCTTAACAACTTTTGTTAAGAAATTATTTAATGACAAATATTATCTTAACAACTCTTGTTAAAAAGACCTTGAGCTAAAATAATTTCTTTAATTAAATTAAAAATCCTTAACAACACTTGTTAAGAATTTCACAAGGAACATTTAATTAACGTTTAATAATTAAATTTCCATATTAAGTTTTGACAATAGAAATTCAAAATTCATCTAAATATGACCCACTAGTCATAAGGGTTTAATTAATAAGATTTAAAACAATTTTAAAAATTAATAATTACACCTTTAATTGAGTGGTCCTTTTGTGGTCAAATGGGCCAGGCAAAAAATGAGGGGCATGGGTCCACCCCGATAAGGCCGACCCTGTTGAGCCTGTTAGGAATCGCCTAAAACGCAGCGGAAAAATAAATCGATTCCATTGTATCGGTTGTTGGGATCGTAAAACGGACAAATAAAATTATGCGGGAAGAACTGTTCTTCACCTTTGCGGGGTTTCGAATCTCCCGTGGATTCGTCTGATTCGATAATCGCGCATGCGTACGATCTCTAGAGGTTTCCGCACGAGCTCCTGATGCAGACGCGATTTCCTCCTCGGCTTGAGTACTTCGACCCAATCTCAAATCCACTATACGCAGAGAGGGAGAGATCTATCTACTTCAAGAGAGAGAAGGAGAGAGAGAGAGGAGAGAGAAACTCCAAGAAGTGGTTGTGTACGTCCTACTCGTTCCACTCCTCCCTTGGCCTCCTTATATAAGAAATAAGGATAAGCACAATGATTAATTCTCATAATTATTGAAGAGCTTGGCCTTGGATAATTCTCCATTAAATATTCATGTTTATCTTGTAGCCTTTCACAATAACCCAGATAACCATAATATTTAACGTATCTCACCGTCTGACGAGAACTCTTATGTGTGTGACCCTCTAGGCCCATATATCAGTCCGGTTTCAGGCCCACTAAACTTAGAACTAATTCTAAAGTTTAATATTTATTAATTATTATTTAAACATCGTATGTTAAATAATTAATTCAATAAATAAGTAGTTTATCATTCAATGATTAATCCACTTGACCTTCTGACCATGAACGGCACCAAACACTACCTCATGATCCCAGAAGATATAAGGGATATTGTTCCCTTTATTTGAACATTTCCGTCTACAGATACTGCACAGATAAAATCCTTCACTCATCTAATGTCCCAATAACACAAGGGTATAATTTTACAGTCAAACCCTCTATCGCATTATTTAGATGGATTCCAGTACTCAGTTAATTTCTAGAAAGACATCTCTTTCATTTGACCCTGGCCAAGGATTTCTGTGTACACATCCATAAGACATTCTCTCTCTAGTCTTATACTAAGAGTGAGTGATCCCTTGTTGTTCACTCAATTATCGTCGCAAGCTTTCCACTGTATCTGAGAGACTGACTATCGTGGACTTAATGGTTGAAGTCCACAAGTCAGAGAATCAAGACACAATGGTCTACAAGCAAGGTAGCATTGGTGACTCAGGTCAAAGGACCAACTGTGCTACTGTAACGATTGAATTCCTTGGTCGACTAATAGGTATAATTACCATCCAGGAATTCTTATTCGGATCTGTTCAGTGAACTCATCCTCTAATGAGCACCCACAAGTTTGTTTTAGTGTCATCACACGAGTGAATGTGAGATCATTCACCCTCATCGTATGAGCAGAAATAACTTGTGTCAATCTTAACGAATATTTAATGTCCATCTCAAATATCCTATGATCGAGAACTGTTTAAGACAAGTGACTAAGAATATTGATCTCACTATCATGATCTCATCATGATTCAATATCCCATACATTTGTCTACGGACCTTCATTACGATAATTAATTTGCGAAAACTATAAATGAAGGAATAATTGCCTTTATTAATAATATGAACTAGAATGTACAATGATTGGCTTTAAGGCCCCCAATTCTATCATTCTCCCACTTGGACTATAGCCAATCACCTATATGCCTAAGTTCCATAGACTTAAGGTGACGTTCTAAATTGTTTTGAGATAATGGCTTAGTCAAGGGATCTGCTACATTATCTTCAAATGAGACTTTCTCTACTACTATATCTCTTCGGGTGATAATCTCACGAATCAGATGAAATCGTCTAAGAATGTACTTCGACTTCTGATGCGATCTTGGCTCCTTTGTTTGAGCTATTGCCCCATTGTTGTCACACAATAATGGAACAGGATCTGAAATGCTTGGAATTACTCCAAGTGCAGAGATGAACTTCTTCATCCAAACCGCCTCCTTAGCCGCTTCAGCTGCAGCAATGTATTCTGCTTCAGTCGTTGAATATGCAATTGTTTCTTGTTTGGAACTTTTCCAACTTACTGCACCTTCATTTAACATAAACACAAATCCAGACATGGATTTGCTATCATCCATATCCGACTGGAAGCTCGAGCAGTAAACCCTCGAAGTTCCAAGTCATTTCCTCCATAGACGAGAAATAGATCCTTAGTCCTTCTTAAGTATCTAAGGATACATTTCACTGCCTTCTAGTGTTCCTCACCTAGATCAACCTGATATCTACTAGTGACACTTAGTGGGTGTGCCACATCAGGTCTTGTACATAGCATTGCATACATGATAGATCATATTGCCGAAGCATAAGGAACTCTATCTATGTATGCTTTCTCTTCAGGTGTCGTGGGACACATTCCATTAGAGAGATAAATTCCATGTCTCATCGGAACGAGACCTCTCTTGGAATTTTCCATGCCAAACCTTTTGACTATGGTGTCTATGTACATGGATTAGGATAATCCGAGCATCCTTTTGGATCTATCTCTATAGATCCTTATTCCCAGAATATAGGATGCTTCTCCCAAATCTTTCATGGAGAAGTTTTTAGATAACCAACTCTTTACTGATGACAACATTCCTACATTATTCCCAATGAGTAGAATGTCATCAACGTAAAGTACCAAAAAGGTAACTGCGCTCCCACTGGTCTTTTTGTATACACAAGGTTCATCTTCATTCTTAATAAAGTCATAAGATTTGATTGCCTCATCAAATCTTAAGTTCCAAGTTCGGGATGCTTGCTTTAATCCATAAATGGATCTATGCAGCCTGCATATCTTACTTGAATGTTCTTTGGAAGTGAATCCTTTAGGTTGTATCATATACACCTCTTCTTGAAGGTTCCCGTTAAGGAATGTTGTTTTCACATCCATTTGCCACATTTCATAATCATAGAATGTAGCAATAGCAAGAAGTATTATGATTGACTTAATCATGACAACTGGAGAAAAAGTTTTGTCATAGTCAATGCCTTATCTTTGACGGTACCCTTTCGCTACCAGCCTTGCCTTGTATGTGTCAATCTGTCCATCTGCCCCGATCTTTCTTTTAAAGATCCTTTTACTGCCAATAGGTACTATACCTTCTGGCAGATTAACCAAGTTCCAAACTTGGTTGGCATATGATGGGGGCAGAATCCGATTCGGCCCGTTAAAATAGCCCAATCGCTGGGATCAACCCAACAACAGTAGTAGTAGAGGCCCACTGGCAGCCTTCGGCCCGTCAGCGGCCCACTGGCAGCCTTCGGCCCGTCAGCGGCCCAGCAGCCCTCGGCCCAACAGCAGCCCAGTGGTCCTCGGCCCGTCAGCAGCCTAGCAGCCTTCGGCCCATCAGCGGCCCAGCGGCCCTCGGCCCAGTAGGCTTCAGCCCACTAAGCGGCATCCGGCCCAACAGCGCCCCCCCCCCCCCCCCCCCCTTCAGCCCAGTAGCTGTATCCGACCCACTCCGGTGGGAGGGTTAGGCGGTATGGCGGTTTATCAGTAAACCAAAACATAGTCCTATATCGGTTGCCATCACTAAGCAACCTCTATGCTCCGCTATAAATACACGGCTATTTATTACCAAAGGTATGTCTTCTTAACCAAGGACAACAGTACAAAAGCATTAAAGCTACCCTTTCTTCCTTCCCTTCTGAATCGAATCTTCTTCAGAAGCTAACTTAGCCGTCGAAGGGGTTTCCATAGGGCCGAAGCCCGGGACTCCTACTGACCGGTTCTTCTTCTTCTCCTCCTTCTGCAGGGGCTTCGGTTTGAATCTTTGCCGACCTCTCCGAGTCGGTCTCGGGTGCCGACCTCGGGTTTTCTCCCCCCGGTCTCGACGCCTCTCGCAGGTTGGTCCGCCTCGGCCGAAGGAGTCTCGGCTTCGCTCCCGGAGAGCGTTCGCCCGGGTACCTCTCGGCCTCGGATCCTCGGCCCCGTCTCCGCCCTCGTCTCGTCCCGGATCCCCGTCGGTCCTCTTCATCGATCCGATCCAATTTCGGGTTCCAGTCTCGGAATTCGACCGTGGTAAGCTTCGGCAACATCACGTGGCGCCGTCTGTGGGAAACTAGTGAGAAGTCATGTCTCATCGTCCGGTGACCAGACGATCCGGACAAGACGAAGCGGAGACGCGAGCAACTCCGGCGCCGGCACTCCACTCTAAAGGTGCCCCGTCTGTTCTTCCTCAAGGGTCTGCCCTCCCTATCATACCGGAGTCCGTCGCTCCCAGGGACAACCGGGTGGAAGAGCTTCAGCAACAGGTGGCGACGCTGGCCACCACAGTTACTTCCTTGGCACCTTTGCGAGACATGGTGTCTGCCATCGCCCAGCATATGGGGTCACTGGGTCAGCTCCCGCAGCAGGTACCGCCTCCCCCATTCTGTCCTGCTCAAGCTACGAGGCTGCAGCCGACACCCTCGCAGGCCTTCCCCGACGAAGCCGCCACGACACGCAGCGAGCCATTTGCGCCGCCTGCCCGAGCCCCTCGCGCCAGTCACATCATGACGGAGCAGGACTATGCTTCGTCCGGATTTCATCCAACTAAGACCGAAGGACGTTCGGTCACCACTTCAACCACCCCGGACCTGGACCGGCGGCTGACGGCAAAGAGGAAGGAAATGCAGCAAATGGTGTCTCGGCCATATGGAGCGCCCCTCGCCAGCACCATTCTGGAGCAGACTCCATTTTCACCAGAGCTTCTGGCCATTAAGGTACCTCCCAACTTTAAACTGCCGAAAGGTCCCCTCTATGATGGAATGACAGATATGGTCTGCCACTTCTAGAGGTTCAATACCTACTTCTCTGTCCGAGGGGTTTCCGAGACAGTCCACTGCCGTCTCTTCCCCCTCACTCTTGAAAAAATAGCCCTGACTTGGTTCGAGACATTGGCCCCCAATTCCATCCACTCTCTAGTTCAGTTAGTCCAACTGCTCATCGACCAATTTTACGATGCCACCCGGCAGTGCAAAACCTTGGCCAGTCTGCTAGCCATTCGGAAAGGACCAACCGAGACCCTTCAAGAATATTTTACCAAGTTTCGGGCTGAAGCTGCCCAGATCCTGAACCTGGATAGTTCGACTGCGGTCTCGGCCGTAATCAGTGGGTGAATGGATGAAGGACTTCTCAACTCCATCGGGAAGTGCCATCCCTCCACTTTCCAGGACCTCGTGGCTCGGGCCCATAAATACATCAACCGGGAGGCCCTGATGATGTCAAAGGGCAAGAGTACTGCCGAGGCAGTATCAACGCCTGCCCCTCCGGCAGTTCGTCCTCGTCCAGAAGATCAGGACCCCTCTCGCAAGCGATATCGGAGGGAAGAATGGGATCGAGACAAGCGCCGAGATCCACAACAGCGGTATTTGCCACTACCTACTCCCCCCTCCCGGATGCTCATGGAGGTGAAAGGCATGCTCCGGCAGCCGGAGCGCATCAAAACTGATCCTCGCCGAAGAGACCCCCACAAATACTGCGAGTACCATCGGAAATCGGGCATTCAATTGATGAATGCCGACACCTTCGGGAGGATATGAAGCCTCACCAGGGGCCTCTATTCGGCTTTAATGGCTCTCCTTGCCGAGTAGAAGGCATTGTCCGGCTCCCTGTAACCGTAGGTACGGCCCCTCAGCAATTAACCGTTGAAACGGATTTCGCGGTTGTCAAGGTCGACTCAGCCTACAACGCCATCTTTGGCCAAAGGCTGATCGGCGGGATTGGAGCTGTACCCTCATCTTTTCATAAGAAGTTGAAGTTCCGTACCAGCCATGGAATTGGCGAAGCCAAGGGAAATCAGGATACAGCTCGGCAGTGTTACATGATCTCGGTTAATGGGAAGGCCGCGGCCGAATCCCTTTCAATCGAATCTTCGGCCGTCCCCGGGGGAGAAACATACAATCGTTCCGGTTCCGGGAGGATAAGGTCGGACGCTGATGATAGGCTCCGGCCTGGAGAAGGCTGAAGCCGAGAGACTTGCTGAGTTCTTGAAAGAGAACCTCGACGTCTTCGCCTGGTCTCCTGCGGACATGCCCGGGGTCGACCCGGAAGTAGCAGAACATCGGCTGCATGTCAGCCCCAACCAGTCCCCGATCAAACAGAAGCGGCGTACCTTCGATCAAGAAAGAAGGGCGGCCATCCAAACCGAAGTGCAAAAGGGGCTGGACACGGGACACCTCCGGGAAGTACACCATCTTGAATGGATCGCCAATGTAGTAATGGTGCCCAAAAAAGATGGCAAGTGGCGGATGTGTGTGGATTTCACCAACCTCAATAAGGCTTGTCCGATGGACAGCTTCCCGCTGCCTCGGATAGACCAGGTGGTGGACGCAACCTCCGGCCATGAGCTACTTAGTTTCCTCGACGCCTATTCAGGCTATCATTAAATCCGAATGCATCCAGAGGACGAGGACAAGACCAGCTTTACAACTGACCTCGGTTTATACTGTTATACTCGGATGTTGTTCGGCCTGAAGAATGCAGGGCCGACCTATCAATGTCTCGTCAACAAGATATTCGCTCCACAGCTCGGCCGCAGTATGGAGGTCTACATCGACGATATGCTGGTGAAAAGCCACGTCGCTGCAGATCATCTAACCGATTCGGCCGAGACTTTCTCTGCCTTCCGCAGGTATAAAATGAAGCTGAATCCAGCCAACGGTGCCTTCGGCGTGGCCTCCGGGAAATTTCTCGGCTACATGGTCACCCGCCGAGGGGTGGAAGCTAATCCTGCAAAGGTGTCGGCTATTATCCAAATGCGCCCTCCGGCCAACATCCGAGAGGTCCAGAAGCTGAATGGAAGAATTGCCGCGTTAAGCCGCTTCATGTCAAGGGCAGTGGATTACTGTTTTCCTTTCTTCAAGCTACTGAAAAAGACTAATAGCTTCTCTTGGATGGACGAGTGTCAGTCGGCCTTCGATCAGCTGAAAGCCTATCTCTCCAATGTTCCCGTCTTGTCCAGACCGGTCCACGGAGAGCAGCTGTTCCTTTATCTCACAGCATCCGAAACAACTGTCAGCGCCGTCCTCATTCGGGAACAAGACGGCGTTCAGAGGCCTGTTTACTATATAAGCCGAGCCCTCCAAGGAGTAGAGCTTCGGTATCCTGCTCTTGAGAAGTTGGCCTTAGCCCTCGTCTCGTCCACAAGGAGACTCCAGCCCTACTTCCTCCCGCATTCAACAAAGGTCTTCACGGACCAACCTTTGAGGCAAGTCCTCTCTCGGCCAGAAGTGTCCGGTAGGCTAGCAAAGTGGCCAATCGAATTGGAAGAGTTCGACGTTTCTTATGGGCCACAGACAGCGATAAAAGCTCAAGCTCTAGCCGACTTCATCGCCGAGCTCACTCCCGAAGCATCCTCAGCCCCTCAGCCGGAAGCCAATACACCTGAGGCCGAGGGTACCTCGGTTCCCCCGTCTCCGACGGTTGAATGGCGACTCTACGTTGATGGATCAGCATGCTCTTCGGGCAGCGGCACCGGATGGATCTTGGCATCTCCATAAGGGGTCATCACGGAGTATGCGCTGCGCTTCTCCTTCCCAGCTACCAACAATGCCGCAGAATACGAAGCTCTTATCTCAGGCGTTCAGGCCACTAGAAAGCTGGGTGCGCAGAACATAAGGGCATTCAGCGATTCTCAACTGATCGCTAATCAAGTCACCGGGGAGTACGAGGCCCGGGACGCATTAATGATATCCTATCTCCTGGTAACCCGCAAGATCCTTGCTCAATTTAATTCTTATGAAATTGTGCGGATCCCTCGGGCCGAAAATGCTCGAGCCGATGCTCTTTCCCGGCTAGCATCAACTCAGGACGGGAGAGGAGGCCGAATGGTCTTGGTAGAAGAACTGTCTAAACCAAGTCTCGACGAATCCGAGGTCATGCAAGTAAATGAATCCGAAGCAGAAACCTGGATGACTCCCCTAGTCGCTTTTCTCCTCCGAGAGGAGGTCCCATCTGATCCAAAACAAGCAAGGCATGTCCGGCAGCGCTCCCATTTCCTTATTCTGGAGGGAATATTGTATAAAAAGTCCTTCGGCCAGCCGCTCCTACAATGTCTCGGCCCAGCAGAAGCTGATTATGCACTTCGGGAGGTACATGAAGGGATCTGCGGAGTACACGCAGGAGGAAGGGCCTTGACCCATAAACTCCTGAGGCAAGGGTACTGGTGGCCAACACTCCGAGAGGATGCGGTCGCTCTCGTTCGCTGCTGTGACCAGTGCCAGAGATTCAGTTCCCTCATTCACCAGTCGGTGACCCTTCTGACTCCTCTATCAGACCCTTGGCCCTTCGCCCAGTGGGGGATTGATCTCTTGGGACCCTTTCCCATGGCTACCGGCCAGAGGAAATTCCTTATTGTAGCAGTGGACTACTTCACAAAATGGGTAGAAGCCAAACCTCTCGCGTCTATAACTGATAGCAATGTATGGTACTTCGTGTGGAAATCCATCGTTTGCCGATACGGCATCCCTCGGGCAATTATTTCAGACAACGGCAAACAATTTGACAACCATCGGCTTAAAGACAACTACGCTAGCTTCGGCATTCTCCATAAGTTCGCTTCAGTAACACACCCTCAGACGAATGGTCAAATCGAAGTCACTAACCGAAGTCTGTTACGAGGACTGAAGACTCGCCTCGGCAAGGCCAAGGGCCAATGGGTCGAAGAACTGCTGAGCGTTCTATGGGCTTATCGGACAACAAGCCGAACCCCTACCGGCGAGACCCCCTTCCGAACGGCTTATGGGGTGGAGGCCGTTATTCCAATTGAAGTCAGCCTTCCATCGCCGAGGGTTCTTACTCATGATCCGAAGGCTAATGAGGAAGCCCTAAAAGATCACCTTGATCTTATAGAAGAAACAAAGAATCAAGCCCGCATTCGGCTAGTGACTTATCAGCAGCGCATGGCGAGATACCACAACGCTCGAGTGAAGCCCCGAAGCTTTGAAGCAGGGAACCTCGTGTTAAGGAACGCTCACGCATCCAAGCCAGCCGAAGCCGCAGGAAAGCTTTCTCCAAACTGGGAAGGACCTTATCGCGTAAGGGAAGTGATCCGACGAGGGGCCTATCGGCTAGAGACCCTTTCGGGCCAGCCTCTCCCTCTTACATGGAATGTAGAGCACCTTCGGCGCTATTTCATGTAAATCAGTTCCCCCGGAGTTTAGCCGGAAGTCATGAATATATTATTTTTTATCTGATGTTATGTCCGCCAATATTATCTAAATCCGTGTAAACCGTACCGGGAGTGGCTTCGGCTATACAAACCGTATCGGGAGCGGCAATATTCTCTAAATCCGTGTAAACCGTACCGGGAGTGGGTTCGGCCATGCAAACCGAATCGGGGGCGGCAATGTTTTCTAAGTCCGTGTAAACAGTACCAGGAGTGGCTTCGGCCATGCAAACCGTATCGGGAGCGGCAATATACTCTAAAGTCCGTATAAACCGTACCAGGAGTGGCTTCGGCCATGCAAACCGTATAGGGAGCGGCAATGTTCTCTAAATCCGTGTTAACCGTACTGGGAGTGGCTTCGGCCATGCAAACCGTATCGGGAGCGGCAATATCCTCTAAAGTCCGTATAAACCGTACCGGGAGTGGCTTCGGCCATGCAAACCATATCAGGAGCAGCAATATTCTCTAAATCCGTGTAAACCGTACCGGGAGTGGCTTCGGCCATGCAAACCATATCGAGAGTGGCAATATCCTCTAAAGTCCGTATAAACCATACCGGGAGTGTCTTCGGCCATGCAAACCGTATCGGGGGCGGCAATATTCTCTAAATCCGTGTAAACCGTACCGGGAGTGGCTTCGGCCATGCAAACCGTATCAGGAGCGGCAATATCCTCTAAAGTCCGTATAAACCATACCGGGAGTGGCTTCGGCCATACAAACTGTATCGGGGGCGGCAATATTCTCTAAATCCGTGTCAACCGTACCGGGAGTGGCTTCGGCCATGCAAACCGTTTCGGGAGCGGCAATATCCTCTAAAGTCCGTATAAACCGTACCGAGAGTGGCTTCGGCCATAAAAACCGTATCGGGAGTGGCAATATTCTCTAAGTTCGTGCAATACGTATCGAGAACGACATGGCTTCGACCAGATATAGAACCAAACTCGGGTATCTACTCAGACGCGCCATGAAGCAAGCATAAACAAAAATGCCTTCTATATATGGTCAAAAGTACAAAAGCAGGCCATGCTCCTGGCCTCGACATCTTAAAAAGCATAAACAAAAACTGGGACAAGCCCCCGGACTCGCTTTCGGCATCATCGCCGTCCACATCCACAGGAGTCTAGCCGGGATATGCCAGTGGAGAAGCTTGGACCGATTCGGCCGCGGCGCCTTCCGGAGAAGCCAGAGTCCTTTCGGCCTTGAGTCCTTGCCACCAGGCTAAAATCTAATCGCCTTCCTCGTTCGTCGAGTAGCTGATCCCGGTCAAATCTATGGCTGGGCACGCCTTTTGGGTGACAGCTAGCCCCAGATTGAACACGGACGACGCCGCCTGGACTTGGGCCTCCATTATTTCCTCGGTGAACTCCGGGCCTTCCTTATAGCTTGCCACGGCTGTGCGAGCGACGTCTTCGGCTTCCTTGGCCCTGGCCTCCAAATCCGCCTTCAGGGCCGATACCTCCTCGGCATGGCGACGGCGCTCCTCGTCCCGCTCTTTGGCCTTGTCCTGGATCTCGGCCTTCAGAGACGCGACCTCGGCCCAGGACTTCTCCAGCTCCTCCTCGGCCTTCTTCTTGGCCTCAGAGGCAGCATGGATCACCCCCTTTTGCTCCTCCAGATCGGCCCGCATCCGCGCACTGGCCCCGATGAGGACCTCGATGTTAGCCTCGAGATCGCGCTGCACCGAGGCCACTTTGCCCGAGGCTAGCTGATCTGAAGCGTGGTCGATGTCCAGGAGCTTCTGCTGGATGACGGCTTGGCGGTGAGCAAGAGCCCCGCACATGACTGTAGGCGCTCGGAACGTCCCCCCGTCGCTGCTGCGGGCTTCCGACCGAGGGTCCCTCCATTCGTCTTAGTACTGTGGCGATTTAAAGGGGGTTAGAAATAAAGGATGTGATCGCCAGGAGCATTACCTTACGGTCCCTGTGCTCCGCAGGATGGTGAGGATGTGATCGCGTTCTGTGGGAGCGGAAGATGGTGGTTTCCCCTTCTCTTCCTCCGGCCGGCTAGAGGAGGAGAGCTCGGTAGTCTGCGCGCAGGATCTAGTAAGAGCCCCTGAAAAGAAAAGACAAACAAAGAAAAGAAATAGCCCGATTAGAACTGTGACATGTAGGATCTGTTCATGCAAACATAAAAATTAACTAAAATTAGAGGGAGACGCACCGGATGGGTGTTTGAGACGGAAGGTGACCATATGTTATGGCCACCCACCTCCCGATTTTTTGTTTGAAACCTCTGGGGGTAAATAGGGATTGCTAAGTCATTCTAGGATGTATGCATGCAGATAAGTGCTCGTGTGTGAAAAGTGAAATGATGTGTTGAAGGTAAAAGAAGAGAAAATGGAAGAGGGTTAAGAAAAGAAGCCCATTTGGAGTGCGAAGGATTCTTCTGAGACTCCTCCTGACCGCTTGCCAACCTCCTCTGAGCCTTCCCTCCAAGAAGCCACCTCTTAACCCCAGAAAATCCTTCCTTCCAGAAAGTCCTTCCTCCCGGAATCCTTCACCCCTGCTCGAGAGGATGTGGAGGGTTTAAATAGATGAGGGGAAAAAAGGGAGAAAACAGGGGTCTAAATCCCCGTAAATCAGCCTTCAACCAATAGGGAGTGGTCAAGGGTCGGAGGTAGTGGATGCGGCAGTGGCCGGAGTGGGGAGTGGTCGGAGTAGTGGGGGACGAGGGCGGCGAGTAGAAGAGATCGTGGGGAAGACGGTGTCAAGGGGGTGGTTAAGGAGTGGACGGCCAGGTAACATGCCTTCCATTCTTGTGGTGGAAGGCGGCCCGGCTGGCCTTCGAAGGGAGTGGAAGGCAAGGGGTGGCCTTCGAAGGAGGCGGAAGGCAAGGGGTGGCCTTCGAATGAGGTGGAAGGCAAGGGGGTTGGCCTTCCATGAAAAAGGTGGTAAAAAGTGAAAAAGGTGGCCAAAAGGTGGAAGGCAAGGTAGCTGGCCTTCGAAGGGGGTAGAAGGTGAGGGGTGGCCTTCGAAGGAGGTGGAAGGCGAGGGGGCTGGCCTTCCACGAAAAGGTGGGAAAAAGTGAAAAAGGGTGGCCAAAAGGGTGGAAGGCAAGGTGGATGGCCTTCCAAGGGTGTAGAAGGCAAGGGGTGGCCTTCGAAGGGGGTGGAAGGCGGACTGGCTGGCCTTCCACGAAAAGGTGGTGAAAGACGGGGTTTAGTTAATGGGCTTAGTTGCTAGTGGGCTGAGATGGCTAAATGCGGGGATTTTGGTGGTAAAGGGCTAATGATGGAGGGGATTTATGACCAGAAGGGTGGTCCAAAATCGGTGTCTACAATGACCGCGGCCTACATCCGAAAGCAAGAAAGATAAGTTTTAAAGAAACTAAAGGAAGCAATGAGCAAAGATAAAGACGAAAAGGTTTTTTTTTTACCTGGACGGTGTGCCGAACGCACTGCAAGGATAAGCCTTCTGAAGAAAACTCCTTGATTTCGTCCCCCGCCATCGGCAGGGTCCAGCCGCGAACCAGACGCAGACACGTATGGGAGTCCTCCAGACTCCCGTCTGCGAAGACCCCCACGTCCGGGCGCCAGGGCTCGTGCCCGTACTCCCGGGACATATGCGTCTCGGCTGCCCCGAAGGGGAAGGAAAGATTCTCCGTGCCGGCCCCGATGGCCGAAGGAGAATCACCCCTCGGCGGTTCGGGAGGCGTCGAGAGCGGGGCGCTGCGTGCCGCCACTGGCCTCTTGGCTGCCGGGGCGGATTCCCTCTCGTCGGCATCATCCGCCCGGCCCCTCTTCTCTGGTCGGTTGCTTCTTCCGGCAACCCACTTTCCCTTCTGCCGCTCTCTTTCGAGCGCAGCAGCGGCAACGCGGCCTTCGACAGAAGCCACCGTCTGACTCGTAGCCCGGGCGCTAGGGGCCGCAACCCCTCCGGCCATCCTCTCTTCCGCCGCCTGCGGTTCGGACGGTCGGGACTGTCCGGACTGCTTGGAGAGCCGACCTAGCAATCCCCGAAGTCCAGACATTTCTGCAAACAGAAGGAAGAAGATTAGCAACAATTCAGAATATACAACTTTCTTTGACTCATGACCGACTTACCCCCGGCCGCAGCTTCGGCGCCCTCCGCGGACGGACGGGCTTCGGCCGGAGACTCGATCCCGGCAGTTCCCTCGGCCTCTCCCAGAATATCCTCGAGAGGAAGATAAGGGTAGACCCAAGCAGGAGAGAACGCCGGGTCCGGCCAGGCTCCCATCTGTATAAGCCTGTCCTCGTCCCCAAAGAGCTCCGAAATCTCGTACGAAGCCTCATCCTCGAGGAGGTGCACGATGTCGAGCTGCTCGGGGTTGAGAGAGGGTGGATCGGAGAGGCCCTCGGCCAAAGGCGCCCATTCGGTGGGGAAGGGCCACACACTCTTCTCCCCCTCCGGGAGAGAGATGAAAATGAAGCCCTTCTTCAAATGATGAATAGACGAGGGCTTCCCGGAGAAAATACCCCTGCCAAAGCGAGGGACGAAGCAATACCAGCAAGAGTTCCCTGGGGTTTTATCTTGAACAGATAGCGGAAGATGTTTACCGAGGGGTTAACGTCGAGATAAGCATTCAAAGCCAAGAAGGCGTAGACTGTCCGCCAAGAGTTCGGAAAGAGCTGGGATGGGGCCATACCATAAAAGCTCAAGAGGTTTATAACGAAAGAATGAAGGGCAAGACGGAAGCCCGCCCGGAAGCTTTGCTCATAAATGGAAAAACTACCCGGCCGGACGGAGTTAGCCCTGGTGTTCTTCCCGGGCCGAATAGGAACTATCCAAGATGGAAGCTGATAGTAGGTAGTGACAACCTTGATGGTATCGGTATCAAGGACACTAACCACATCAGAAACCATCTCGGCTGGGCGACGGCCGGAAGTAGAAGGCTCGGCTACAGTCGGAATGGGTTCGGCTTCCGCAGCCGGAAGCATCTCCGCCTCATCCGCCAAAGCGGAAGCAAAAGAATTCGAAGAAAAAGGAGACGACAAGGAAGACTGGGGAGGTCTGGATGAAGAGCAGGAAGAACCGCCTTCGGCCGAAGAGCTACTCTCAGCCGAAGGGGAGCAACTGGATATGAAGAATCACAGAATGGAGGAGAACTGAGGCTTACCCTCAGAGAAAGGTCTTCCCGATAGCTAACAGTCTCCCTGGCGACAGAAGATCCCCCGACGATGATTCCCGGCGACAAAGAGCTCCCCAGCAACGGACAAGGCGCCCTCAAACACCCACGATGGCTCGCTCTTCGCCGGTGAAGCAGGAACGCTTGGAGAAGCCACTCGCAGGGAAGCACAGGCGCAAGGGGAGAAGAAAGCGGAACAGTGCCCAGGGCAGGAGGGTTGGTACTTATAGGAAAACTTGAGGAGATCCAGTGCCGAGTCAATGGCCGAGATTTTCCCGCTCTTCGACACCGCTCTGCTCGGATGCGCGACACGTGTCCCGTCCTTCGCCACGATGACAAGTGGGCTGCCGGATCGAGAGGAGGCAATCAACGGCCGGGCGCGGCCTGACCCTTCGGCTGTTCATCCGGATGCTCGCCACGTGTCCCGATCCTCGAGCCGAAAGTAGAAGAGACAGCGATCCAGGTGAAATATTGGGCAGAGAGACGAAGTGACCCACGATCCGCGTGATGACTGTTAACGACTGAGATCTTTTTGTGCTTTCGGCAAACTGGCCAAATGCGCAACATGTGTCCTGTGTTTCTTATGACACGACCGTGAAGGCGGGAAGCCTGAGATCTTTCCCGCCCTTGTCAGATGTCTCGATATACTCAAGTACTCACCCCTTCGCAACTGGGGACGAAAGGATCCATCACCGAGTCTCGGCCCGAGGCGAAGGTGTTTACGACAAGGTCCCAGCTTGAGACGAAGGTGTTTTTTCCGTATTCCCAATACGTAAGATGCTTCTCCCAAATCCTTCATGGAGAAGTTCTTTGACAGCCATATCTTTATTGATGACAACATTCCTACATCATTCCCAATGAGTAGGATGTCATCAACGTAAAGAACCAGAAATGTGATTGCGCTCCCAGTGTTTTTCTTGTATACACATGGCTCATCTTCATTCTTAATGAAGCTATAAGATTTGATTTCCTCATCAAATCTCATCTTCCAGCTTCGGGATGTTTGCTTCAGTCCATAAATGGACCTCTGCAACTTACATACCATGTGTGGAGATTCTTTGGATATGAATCCTTCTGGTTGTATCATATACACCTCCTCCTCAAGGTTTCTGATGGGGGCAGAATCCGATTCAACCCGTTAAAACAGCCCGATCGCTGGTATCAGCCCAACAACAATAGCAGTAGAGGCCCACTGGCAGCCTTCGGCCCGTTAGCGGCCCAGCAGCCCTCGGCCCAATAGCAGCCCAGTGGTCCTCGGCCCGTCAGCAGCCCAGCAGCCCTCGGCCCAATAGCAGCCCAATGGTCCTCGGCCCGTCAGTAGCCCAGCAGCCTTCGGCCCATCAGCGGCCCAGCGGCCCTCGGCCCAGTCGGCTTCAGCCCACTAAGCGGCATCCGGCCCAACGGCAGCCCCCCCTCCTTCGGCCCAGTAGTCGTATCCGGCCCACTCCGATGGGAGGGTTAGGCGCTATGGCGGTTTATCAGTAAACCAAAACATAGTCCTATATCGGTTGCCACCACTAAGCAACCTCTATCCTCCGCTATAAATATACGGCTATTTATTACCAAAGGTATGTCTTCTCGACCAAGGACAACATTCCAAAAGCATTAAAGCTACTTCTTCTTCCTTGACTTCTGAATCGAATCTTCTTCAGAAGCTAACTTAGCCGTCGGAGGGGGTTCCTTAGGGCCGAAGCCCGGGACTCCTACTGACCGGTTCTTCTTCTTCTCCTCCTTCTGCAGGGGCGTCGGTTTAAATCTTCGCCGACCTCTCCGAGTCGGTCTCGGCCGCCGACCTCGGGTTTTCTCCCCCCGGTCTCGACGCCTTTCGCCGGCTGGTCCGCCTCGACCGAAGTAGTCTCGTCTTCGCTCCAAGTGAGCCTTCGCCCGGGTACCCCTCGGTCCCGTCTCTACCCTCGTCTAGTCCCGGATCCGCGTCGGTCGTCTTCATCGATCCGATCCAATTTCGGGTTCCAGTCTCGAAATCCGACCGTGGTAAGCTTCGGCAACATCACGTGGCGCCGTCTGTGGGAAACTAGTAAGAAGTCATGTCTCATCGTCCGGTGACCAGACGATCCGGACAAGACGAAGTGGAGACGAAAGCAACTCTGGCGCCGGCAATCCATTCCGAAGGTGCCCCATCTGTTCTTCCTCAAGGGTTTGCCCTCCCTGTCATACCGGAGTCCGTCACTCCCAGGGACAACCGGGTGGAAGAGCTTCAGCAACAGGTGGCGACGCTGGCCGCCACTGTTACTTCTTTGGCACCTTTACGAGATATGGTGTCTGCCATCGCCCAACATATGGGGATACTGGGACAGCTCCCGCAGCAGGTACCGCCTCCCTCATTTTGTCCTACTCAAGCTACGAGGCTGCAGCTGACACCCTCGCAGGCCTTCCCAGACGAGGCCGCCACGGCACGCAGCGTGCCATTTGCGCCGCCTGCCCGAGCCCCTCGCGCCAGTCACATCATGACGGAGCAGGACTATGCTTCATTCGGATTTCATCCAACCAAGACCGAAGGACGTTCGGTCACCACTTCAACCACCTCGGACCTGGACCGGCGGCTGATGGCGATGAGGAAGGAAATGCAGCAGATGGTATCTCGGTCATACGGAGCGCCTCTCGCCAGCACCATTCTGGAACATACTCCATTTTCACCAGAGCTTCTGGCCATTGAGGTACCTCCCAACTTTAAGCTACCAAAATGTCCTCTCTATGATGGAATGACAAATCCGGTCTGCCACTTCCAAAGGTTCAATACCTATCTCTCTGTCCGAGGGGTTTCTGAGGCAGTCCGCTGCCGTCTCTTCCCCCTCACTCTTGAAAAAACATCCCTTACTTGGTTCGAGACATTGGCCCCCAACTCCATCCACTCTCTAATTCAGTTTGGCCAACTGTTCATCGACCAATTTTACGATGCCACCCGGTAGTGTAAAACCTCGGCCAGTCTACTAGCCATTCGGCAAGGACCGACCGAGACCCTTCAGGAATATTTCACCAAGTTTTGGGCCGAAGCCGCCTAAATCCCGAACCTGGATAGCTCGTTGCGGTCTCGGCCATAATCAGCGGGTGCATAGACGAAGGGCTTCTCAGCTCTCTTGGGAAACGCCATCCCTCCACCTTACAGGACCTTGTAGCTCGGGCCTATAAATACATCAACCGGGAAGCCCTGATGATGTCCAAGGGCAAGAGTACTGCCGAAGCAGTATCAGCACCTGCCCCTCCAGCGGTTCGTCCTCGCCCAGAAGATCAGGAACCCTCTCGCAAGCGATATCGGAGGGAAGAATGGGACTGAGACAAGCGCCGAGATCCGCAGCAGCGGTACCTGCCGCTACCAGCTCCACCCTCCCGGATGCTCATGGAGGTGAAAGGTATGCCCTGGCAGTCGGAGCGCATCAAGACTGACCCTCGCCGAAGGGACCCCCGCAAATACTATGAGTACCATCGGGAAATTGGCCATTCAACTGATGAATGCCGACACCTTCGGGAGGAGATTGACCGTCTCATCAGAGAAGGCCGTCTGCCACAGTACTGGCGAGAGCAGCCTTAACAACAACAGAACCGGGACGTCCCTGAAGCAGCAAGGCAACGTCAACTCCCGGATAAAGAAGCCCCACCTCAGCCGAAGGTCACCTTGTAGGTGCTGAAAATGCTCGTGTGATTAATATGAAAAACTATGTTGTTTAGTGTAAACTAACCTATTAAAAACAACAACTAAAGTGCAGTGATTGCCAGAAACTTTTAACTAAAAAGTTTCAAAAGAGATATGATCGCCTACCTGTTTGAACGCGGAAGAATGAGTCCTTGATTCCCCTTCTTCAGTCGGCTGAAGAAAGAGAGCCCTTTCTTTGTTCTTTTGTTCTTGTTGTTGAATTTGAGGTTGAGGATCGTCCAGAAGTCCTTCTGGCTTGGTGCTTGATTTTCCCCTTTTGATCTCTTGTTGTTGTCGAATGCAGCAGAGACAGAGACAGAAAAATAAAGAAGAAACACTGATGAGAATTTAAGTAGAAGTAATATCAAAACTAATCATGATGTTAAACATACTTAAACAGCAAACTCACTTGCTTAATTGGCTTTGAAAACCCCTTAAAACAAATGGGTTTTGGAAGATTAATGCTGTGGTGTGTGTTGCATGAAGTGATTATGAGAATGAAATGAATGAAGATGTAAAAATGGAATTGCAGAAATGAAACACTTATGCCCAGTTGGAGCCTTGAAAGGATGAAGATCTTGAAAGGGACGCCGACTTCTGGAAATGGCAGCGCTCCGGCGTTCCGACGTTGTTGCTCCGGTCTTCAACTCGCTATAACGCTATGGCTCAACTCAATTCAATTCTCTCTTTTTTTAACTCTTCAACATGCAAGGTATTTATAGGCTTTTTCTGCATTCGCGATTAACATAGAAAAATCTAGGATTTATCCACTTTAATCGACAGATAAATACTAATTAATTCATCTTTATCTGTAATTATCTAAAACGCGTCCACCATGGCTGACGCCTTTCAGATTAATTAAGATAAGGATAAATATCCGGGAAAACTTATCTTTATCTTTATTAGCTAAAACGCGTCTACGTGTGCAGACGTTTTTTAAACTAATTAAGATAAGGATAAACATCCGGAAGAGAAGTTAAAATAGCTTAGGAAACCTAAAACGCGTCGACCTTCACAGACGCCTTTTAGTTAATAAATCAATTGATTGAAATTCAAATTTAAACGTCAAAACAGGAATAAACTCTAAATCGCGTCCACACAGGTTGACGCGTTTTATAATTCTGAATCCCGTCCACACAGGTTGACACGTTTTAGAAAGAATTCTGAATCGCGTCCACACAGGTTGACACGTTTTAGAATTCTGAATCGTGTCCACACAGGTTGACACGTTTTAGAATTCTGCATATTTTAACGGAAATTTGAGCTAAAATCAATTCAATTGATTAACTTAAACATGTATGTTAAACCCGACACTCAAAATATCAATAAAAATTAATTAATGATTAAATATCATACCATTATGAGGCATTATTATATAATATGAAATTTACTTAAAATGATGTCAAAATTAGCGTGTCTACACACCTCGGCCCCGGTAGAAACATCGCACCAGCGACCCAGTGCTAGGTCAATTATGATGATATTCGGAGGACCGGGAGAGGGGCCAAGGCGTCGTCGGCTCAGTGATACCGTAGCGGCAGTCGACATCTAACCGAAGCGGTGTCGTCAAGAAGACATCGTCTTCGGCCAGGAGGATCTAACTGATATTCAAATTCCTCATAACGACGCCTTAGTTATAAATGCTGTAATAAAAGATTACGATGTTCATCGTATCTTTGTTGATAATGGAAGTGCCCCAAATATACTTTTTTACGACTGTTTTGAAAAAATGGGCTTGAATGAGGTTGATATGAAGCCTCGCCGGGGGCCTCTATTTGGCTTTAATGGTTCACCTTGCCGAGTGGAAGGCATCGTCCGACTCCCTGTAACCCTAGGTACGGCCCCTCAGCAATTAACCGTCGAAACGGATTTTGCCGTCGTCAAGATTGACTCGGCCTACAACGCCATCTTTGGCCGAAGGCTGATCGACGGAATTGGAGTTGTACCCTCATCTTTTCACCAGAAGCTGAAGTTCCGTACCAGCCATGGAATTGGCGAAGCCAAGGGAAATCAGGATGCGGCTCGGCAGTGTTACATGATCTCGGTTAATGGGAAGGCCGCGGCCGAATCCCTTTCAATCAAATCTTCAGCCGAAGCATCCCCGGGGGAGGAACTTACAATCGTTCCGGTTCCGGGAGGAGAAGGTCGGACGCTGATGATAGGCTCCGGCCTGGAGAAGGCTGAAGCCGAGAGACTTGCTAAGTTCCTGAAAGAAAACCTCGACGTCTTCGTCTGGTCTCCTGCAGACATGCCCGGGGTCGACCCAGAAGTCGCAGAACATCGGCTGCACGTCGACCCCAACCAGTCCCCGATCAAGCAGAAGCGGCGTACCTTCAATCAGGAAAGGAGGACGGCCATCCAAGCCGAAGTACAAAAGGGGATGGACGTAGGACACCTCCGAGAAGTACACCATCCCGAATGGATTGCCAATGTTGTAATGGTGCCCAAGAAAGATGGCAAGTGGCGGATGTGTGTGGATTTCACCAACCTGAATAAGGCATGTCCGATGGACAGCTATCATCGTCTCGTCAACAAGATATTCGCTCCGCAGCTCGGCCGCAATATGGAGGTCTACATCGACGACACGCTGGTGAAAAGCGACGTCGCTGCAGACCATCTAACCGATTTGGCCGAGACTTTCTCTGCCCTACGCAGGCATAAAATGAAGCTGAATCCAGCCAAATGTGCCTTTGGTGTGGCCTCCAGGAAATTTCTCGGCTACATGGTCACCCGCAGAGGGGTGGAAACCAATCCCGCAAAGGTATCGGCTATTATCCAAATGCGCCCTCCGGCCAACATCCGAGAAGTCCAGAAGCTGAATGGAAGAATTGTCGCGTTAAGCCGCTTCATGTCAAGGGCAGCGGATTACTACTTTCCTTTCTTCAAACTGCTGAAAAAGGCCAATAGCTTTTCCTGGACGGACGAGTGTCAGTCGGCCTTCGACCAGCTGAAAGCCTATCTCTCCAATGTTCCTGTCTTGTGTAGACCGGTCCATGGAGAGCAGCTGTTCCTTTATCTCGCAGCATCTGAAACAGCTGTCAGCGCCGTCCTCATTCGGGAACAAGACGGCGTTCAGGGGCCAGTTTACTATATAAGCCGAGCCCTTCAAGGAGCAGAGCTTCGGTATCCTACTCTTGAGAAGCTAGCCTTAGCCTCGTCTTGTCCGCAAGGAGACTCCGGCCCTACTTCCTAGCGCATTCAATAAAGGTCTTCACGGACCAACCTTTGAGGCAAGTCCTCTCTCGGCCAAAAGTGTCCGGTAGGCTAGCAAAGTGGGCAATCGAACTAGGAGAGTTCGACGTTTCTTATGGGCCACGGACAGCGATAAAAGCTCAAGATCTATCCGACTTTATCGCCGAGCTCACTCCCGAAGCATCCTCGGCCCCTCAGTCGGAAGACAATACGCCCGAGGGTACCTCGATTCCCCTGTCTCCGACGGATGAATGGCGACTCTACGTTGATGGATCTACGTGCTCTTCAGGTAGGGGTGCCGGATGGATCTTGGCGTCTCCAGAAGGGGTCATCACAGAGTATGCGCTGCACTTCTCCTTCCCAGCTACCAACAATGCCGTAGAATACGAAGCTCTTATCTCAGGACTTCAGGCCGCTAGAAAGCTGGGTGCGCAGAACATAAGGGCATTCAGTGATTCTCAGCTAATCGCCAATCAAGTCACCGGGGAGTATGAGGCCCAGGACGCATTAATGATATCATATCTCCATGTAACCCGCAAGATCCTTGCTCAATTTAATTCTTATGAAATTGTGCAGATCCCTCAGGCCGAAAATGCTCGAGCCGATGCTCTTTCCCGGCTAGCATCAACTCAGGACGGGGGAGGAGGCTGAATGGTCTTGGTAGAAGAACTATCTAAACCGAGTCTCGGCGAATCCGATGTCATGCAAGTGAATGAATCCGAAGCAGAAATCTGGATGACTCCCCTGGTCGCTTTTCTCCTCCGAGAGGAGGCCTCGTCCGATCCAGAGGAAGCAGGGCATGTCCGGCAGCGCTCCTCCCATTTCCTTATTCTGAAAAGAATATTGTATAAAAAGTCCTTCGGCCGACCGCTCCTACGACGTCTCGGCCCGGCAGAAGTTGATTATGCACTTCGGGAGGTACATGAAGGGATCTGCGGAATACACGCAGGAGGAAGGGCCTTGACCCATAAACTCCTAAGGCAAGGGTACTGGTGGCCAATGCTCCGAGAGGATGTGGCCGCTCTCGTCCGCTGCTGTGATCAATGCCAGAGATTCAGTTCCCTCATTCACCAGTCGGCGACCCTTCTGACTCCTCTATCAGATCCCTGGCCTTTCGGTCAGTGGGGGATTGATCTCTTGGGACCCTTTCCCATGGCTACCGGTCAGAGGAAATTCCTTATTGTGGCAGTAGACTACTTCACTAAATGGGTAGAAGCCGAGCCTCTCGCGTCTATAACCGATAGCAATGCATGGAACTTCGTAGGGAAATCCATCATTTGCCAATACGGCATCCCTCGGGCAATTATTTCAGACAACGGCAAACAATTTGACAGCCATCGGTTTAAAGACAACTGCGCTAGCTTTGGCATTCTCCATAAGTTCGCTTCGGTAACACATCCTCAGACGAATGGCTAAGTCGAGGTTACTAACCGAAGTCTGTTACGAGGACTGAAGACTCGCGTCGGCAAGGCCAAAGGCCGATGGGTCGAAGAACTGCCGAGTGTTCTATGGGCTTATCGGACAACAAGCCGAACCCCTACCGGCGAGACCCCCTTCCGAATGGCCTACGGGATAGAAGCCGTTATTCCAATTGAAGTCAGCCTTCCATCACCGAGGGTTCTTGCTCATGATCCGAAGGTTAATGAGGAGGCACTAAAAGATCACCTTGATCTTATAGAAGAAACAAGGAAAAAAGCCCGCATTCGGCTGGCGAATTATCAGCAGCGCATGGCGAGATACCACAACACTCGAGTGAAGCCTCGAAGCTTTGAAGCAGGGAACCTCATATTAAGGAACTCTCACGCATCCGAGCCAGCCGAAGCTGCAGGAAAGCTTTCTCTAAACTTGGAAGGACCTTATCGCGTAAGGGAAGTGATCCGACGAGGGGCCTATCGGCTAGAGACCCTTTCGGGCCAGCCTCTCCCTCGTACATGGAATGTAGAGCGCCTTTCGGGTCAGTTCTGTAAGGATCGTGACTTTCGGATCCGGTTTTCGGGGTCGGACCCTGTAGTTCTGACCTTAGTGAGGGCTGAGGTTCTGTGACGATTCGCGTTAGGACATCGAGACGCGTTTTGAACGGCGTCCACCGTTGCAGACGCGTTTCAGGTCCTGCCACGTAAGTGCCACGTGGGCTGGCTTCGGGCCGCGAGAGTACGGCCCTGTCGTGTCGCCTGAACGGCGTCCACGTGTATCGACACCTTTCAGACTGCGACTCTGGGATTGTCAGAGTACGGCCCTTACAAGTCGTCTGAACGGCGTCTGCCTCGAACGACGCATTTCAGAATCTTGTTAGAGCAACCGTCACGTCACCTGATAAGCGTCTGTTGATGTCGACGCGTTTTAGCCAGTCTATGGTTAACCCCGCGAGCCCTCCTTCTTTCCCTCAATTTCCTTCTCCCTTCCTCACTTTCCCTTCCGGCGAGCTCGGCGGCGATTCCTCCTCCTCCCTCTTTTCCTCCCACCATTTCATCTTTCCCTCCACTCCATCTTCTACCTAGCTCCTACCACTACCACCTCCACTTCCACTGCGGCGTTCTACTCTTCGGGCGGCGGCCGACGTCACGGTGGAGTAAGGACGACCACGGCGGTACCGGCGGCGGCGTGGGGCGAGACGGGTGGACGGCTGGAAGCTCGGAGGCGTTCAAGTATCCGGTAGGGTGACAGTTCCCATAGGATTGTGTTCAAACTATGTTTTCCCCGTTTGAGCTTGTTATGGAACTTTGGTTTTGGGGGGGGTAGAACAAGCATGCTTAGGAGTTCTTCTTGAGGTTATGGGGGATTTCTATGAATGTGATTTCCTGTGAATTGAATTGCCCCTCTTTCTCCTCCGTTTTTGGGTGATTTTGGGGTTGTTGGGGGTTGGAAAGGGAGCCCTCGGGCTCATGCAGACTCTGGTTCCTGGGGTTAAAAGACGTCGTGCATGGGCGACGCCTTTTTGAAGGGTGTCGAGCCATCGCGACGCCTTTTTAGGCAGGAATCGCCTTGCTGAGAGTCTGCCAGTTCGGGGATTCTTGGACTAAAAGACGTCATGGATAGACGACACGATTTGAATGGCGTCAGGTAGCCATGACGCCTTTTAAGGCAGAAATCCCCTGGGTAATGTTTTCTGGAATTCCTGGATTTCTGTGCTAAATGGCGTCTGAGAATGTCGACGCCTTTCAAAAGGCGACCACTGGTGTCGACGCCTTTTAGGGCCTGATTCTGAAGACAGTAATTTTACGTAAACCAGTACATGGAGCTTGAATGGCGTCGGCCTTGGGCGACGCGATTCAAGACAGAACAACACTAAATCATGCCAGTAAAACGTGTTCATACTGCTAGATAATGGGTTAATGCATGCTTTAGTGCGCTCGTTAATGCTGGATTCTTCTTGACCGGATGGCACTGCGTGGGTGTCGTGCGATCGCGGGCTTTTCACTTGACCGGATCGTACTGTGCCGGATTTTGGTGTTTTGTGTTACTGTGGACCTGGAGTGACATTGTAGCGTTTTATCACCCTGTGCTGGTGGGGGCGTGAGCACAGCGCCGGTGGGGACGTGGGCGGGGTGATGCCTAGTGAGAGAGGGTCACCTGGTGAACCCCGGGGTCAGCTAGTACTGGTGTCGGAGTGGTACATTCGAAGAGTCACTTATGCTGAGGGAAGGAGTAACCACCTGAGCCAGTTGAGCCGGAGTAGCTAGTGTGCTATCCGAGGGGTTACTACTTGGTCTCAGCGGGTCGAGGTTTTCCCACCGTTGTTGTGTGGTTAACGAGTTCTATCGAGACGACAGTTGTGGGTTCCCTAGTCGGCTGGTTTAGAATATGCATGTTTATTATATTTCGACTGCATGTGATTTCACGTTAAGAATTAGGAATTGTACCTCCTGTGCTTATCACTTTATCGTTAGCTGTACTTTGCACTTGTGGGTGTGTGCGTGGGCTGTGGGGATCGAAGGATCCCTACTGAGTCTTGTCTTTGAGACTCACCCCCCCTGCGGTTTTCAGGTGAGGATTCTTAGCAGACCTAGCGAGGAGAGTGCGGCCGTGAGTTGAGCACCGTCAGCAGTTATTCCGGGGTATGCCCCGACGTAGTTGTTATTTTATTTCTGGCCTGTACGTTTAATTATTTCTTTTCTGTTGGATTATGTAATTATTTGCTGTATCGAGTCGCATTGTAATAATTTTTAATTCCTGCACTTTCATTTCAGTTCAATGCGATGTGAATGTTTAGCTTAGTTTATTATTTATCTCCCAGACTTGTTTAGATCCTGGTTTGGTTCCAAATTAATGATTCGGTACCCATTTAGTAATCGGATCCCCGATTATAGGGTGGCGGGTCGTTACAGTTGGTATCAGAGCATACGGTCTGGCAAATAAATAAATAACTAGGTTAAATATCGTAAATTCGGCAAATAAATACATTATCCCGTACAGGCACGGCGGTAGCATAGGTTTTAGGACTCTAATTAGAACTTTTTGACTTTGTAATTGTAGGCGAGTAGATGGCTCCCAGAAGGAGGATGCCAGTTATTCGAGAGCAGGGAGACGTCCCTAGTGGATCCGAGGCCGAGAGGCCGAGTGTAGAGCAGTTTATGGAGGCTATGATGGACACTATGGCTCGATACCAGACGCGAGACCCTAGTTAGAGTTCCAGTGCGCGGGGAGGGTCCACAGCCACACTTGAGAGGTTTTTGAAGCTGAGGCCACCTCACTTCACCGGTCGTCCCGACCCTGACGAGGCCATTCACTGGCTTAGAGAGATAGAGAAGACTTTTGATACCATGGACTGTGCAGCAGTAGAGCGGACCCCGTTGGCTACCTTCATGCTGAAGGATAGCGCCTATGACTGGTGGACCACATTGAAGAGTTTGTCTTATGAGGACAGGAGTCTTAGGGAAATTCCATGGGAGACATTTGTTAAGGAGTTCAATGCACAGTATTTCCCTAGACACGTCCAGAGGGCCAAGGAGAGGGAGTTTATGGATCTGACACAGGAGAGTATGACGGTACTCGAGTACCAGGCAAAGTTTGTTTCGCTGGGTCGGTTTGTGCATTTCATATCTGGGGACGAGGAGCGTCGTACTGAGAGGTTCGTGGACGGACTGAGGCTTAGTCTGAGGAACTTTGTGGCGTCTCACTGTTGCACGGATCTGGCTTCTGCGGTTAGATGTGCGGCAGCAGTGGAGGCTCAACAGAGCTAGTCAGCCCGGGAGAGAGGACTGGCTGCTCAGAGCCCAATTCGTGGCAGGGGAAAGGCAGCGGCAGCAGCCCCTTCATCCGGATCGGGATCGTCATCACTCGACTCCCGATTCAGGAGATTCTTCAGGGGTGGTGGTAGCAGTAGTGGCAGTAGCGGCAGCAACAGGCCCGGGCAGGGTCAGCAGAGTCAGTCTGTATCCAGTGCACTGCAGGGGCCAGCTCAAAGGCTTTCGGCAGTCTGTCAGCACTGTGGGGGTGCCCATGGTGGGACTCAGTGTCCCACTCTCCGCAGGAGGTGTTTCACTTGCGGCCAGCAGGGCCATTTGGCGAGGCAGTGCCCGCAGGGGCATGGTCAGGGACATGGTTCAGGTGAGCAGAAGAAGCCGAGGACCCAGGGGAGAGTGCTAGCTATCACCAGGAGGGAGGCTCGCGCGTCCAACTTGGTGGAAGGTACACTTTCTGTCCTTGGGAACTCTGCACACGTATTGATTGATTCGGGTGCTTCGCATTCTTTCATTTCTGAGTAGTTCCTAGATATTCTTTCTGCACCCGTTGATGAGTTATCTGATGGTTTGATGGTGGAGGTTCCTTCTGGAGACTTCATGATATCTAATAATTGCTTGAGGAATGTTCCCTTGACCATTGAGGGTCATGTGCTACCTGCCCAGTTGGTTGTGCTTGCTATTCGTGACTTTGACATCATCCTGGGCATGGATTGGTTAGAAGCCTTTTATGCGGAGGTGGACTGCCACAGGAAGAGGGTGCGATTCTCCATTTCGGACATCCCAACCTTCTTCTTCCAAGGTATTAGGCTTTCTTCCCGAGGTATTCTCATTTCTGCCTTTAAGGCACGGAGGTTGCTTGCTGGTGGCTGTGAGGCTTTCCTTGCCTCTGTTGTTGTTTCTGATGTCCGGGATAGTCTCAGCCCTGGGGAGGTACCTGTAGTATGTGAGTTCATAGATGTGTTTCCTGAGGAGCTGCCTGGCCTTCCTCCTCAGCAAGAGGTCGAATTTACCATCGAGCTTGCACCAGGTACGGCGCCTTTGTCTAAGGCCCCGTATCGGATGGCGCCAGCCGAACTCGCTGAGTTGAAGGCGCAGTTGCAGGAGTTGCTGGATAAGGGTTTCATTCGTCCCAGTACATCTCCATGGGGTGCTCCAGTTCTGTTTGTTAGAAAGAAGGATGGTTCTCTGAGATTGTGCATTGATTATAGGCAGCTAAACCAGGTAACGATAAAGAATAAGTACCCACTTCCTAGGATCGATGATTTGATGGATCAGCTGCAGTCCGCAAGGGTATTTTCCAAGATCGACTTGAGATCTGGATATTATCAGATGAGGATCCGGGATGTTGATGTTAGTAAGACGGCTTTCAGAACTCGGTATGGACATTATGAGTTTTTGGTTATGCCCTTTGGCTTGACCAATGCTCCGGCGGCCTTTATGGAGCTGATGAACCGAGTCTTCAGGACCTACCTGGATCAGTTTGTGGTTGTATTTATTGATGATATTCTGATCTATTCTTCTTCTGAGGAAGAGCATGCCACCCATCTTCGGGCAGTATTGCAGGTCCTGAGGGAGCACCGACTTTATGCCAAGTTTAGCAAGTGTGAGTTTTGGCTAGACGAGGTACACTTCCTTGGGCATGTTATTTCTGGTAATGGTATCGCAGTAGATCCAGCCAAGATCGAGGCGGTGATGGATTGGAGCAGGCCGACTTCAGTGACTGAGATCAGGAGCTTTCTGGGGCTTGCCGGTTATTATAGGCGGTTTGTTCAGGGGTTTTCTTCGATAGCAGCCCCCTTGTCGAGGTTGACTCGAAAGGGAGTTCGTTTTGTATGGACCGAGGATTGTGAACAGAGTTTTATTGAGTTTTAACCCGTCTCACGTCAGCCCCAGTGCTGGTGCTTCCATCTGGGTCAGGTGGATTTGTGGTTTACTCTGATGCGTCCCGTCGAGGTTTGGGCGCAGTCCTAATGCAGCATGGCAGGGTAGTGGCTTATGCTTCTCGACAGCTGAAGAAGCATGAAGAGAACTATCCTACCCATGATTTGGAGCTGGCAGCTGTGGTTTTTGCACTCAAGATCTGGAGGCATTATTTATATGGGGAGAAATTTCAGGTTTTCACCGATCATAAGAGTCTGAAATATGTGTTCACTCAGAGAGACCTGAATTTGAGGCAGCGAAGGTGGATGGAGTTCATTAAAGATTATGACTTTGACCTTTCTTATCATCCGGGCAAGGCGAATGTGGTGGCAGACGCTTTGAGTCGGAAGACTGTCATGTCATACCTTATGATTCGAGAGTGGAAATTGTTCGAGCAGGTTGTGGAATCTTCCTTTAGAATTCCACGTGAGGATGACAGAGCCGTGTTGGTCAGTTTAACTGTGAGACCAGCAGTGTATCATGCTGTGATTGAGGCTCAGAGGGCAGATGTTGAGTTACCACAGATCCTCTAGAGGTCAGAGGTGGAGTTGTGGGATGACGGTACTGTCTGGTTCAGAGGTAGACTTTATGTTCCGACCGAGGAGGACGTGCGCAGGTGTATTCTTGATGAGGCGCACCGTTCGAGATATGCAGTGCATCCTGGGACAACAAAGATGTATCATTGTTTGAGGAGGCACTTCTGGTGGCCCGGTAGGAAGAAAGATGTGGCTGATTATGTGGCCAGATGTATGACTTGTCAGCAGGTTAAAGCCGAGCATCAGAGACCTGGAGGGTTGCTACAGCCCTTGCCGATTCCAGAGTGGAAATGGGAGCATGTGACGATGGACTTCGTGATGGGATTGCCTCCATCCCCTAGCAGGAGAGACGCTATCTGGGTCATCGTTGATCGACTGACCAAGTCGGCACACTTCCTAGCCATTAGGAAGGACTGGTCAGTCGGCAAGCTGGCAAAGTTGTTTGTAGACCGGATCATCTCTCTGCACGGGGTACCCTTGTCCATTGTATCAGATTGAGATCCGAGGTTTACTTCCAGGTTTTGGAAGAGCTTTCAGCAGGCATTGGGCACTCAGTTGGCTTTCAGCTCGGCCTACCATCCCGAGACTGACGGACAGTCGGAGAGGACTATTCAGACCTTGGAGGATATGCTCAGGGCATGTTGCCTAGACTGGGGAGGTTCTTGGGAGCAGCATTTGTCCATAGTGGAATTTGCCTATAACAACAGTTACCATTCCAGTATCGGCATGGCGCCTTACGAGGCTTTGTATGGGCGACCGTGTCGATCTCCAGTATGTTGGTCCGAGATCGGTGAAAGGCAGATAGCGGGACCCGAGTTAGTGCAGCAGTGTGCTGAGGTTGCCAGGACAGTTCGGCAGAGGTTGACCACAGCTCAGAGTAGGCAGAAAAGTTATGCTGACGTCCGACGGAGACCACTTGAGTTTGAAGCTGGGGACCACGTTTTTCTCCGAGTCTCACCCTCCAAGGGTGTGATGAGATTCGGGAAGCGAGGCAAGCTGAGTCCGCGATATATTGGGCCTTTTCCCATCCTTGCTCGGATTGGGGAAACCGCGTATCAGCTGGCCTTGCCGCCCAGTCTTGCTGGGGTGCACGATGTGTTCCATGTTTCCTTACTGAGAAAGTATGTTCAGGATCCGTCCCATGTCTTGGACTTTTCGGAGTTAGAGGTCGCTGAGGACCTGTCCTTTCCAGAGTATCCTGTACGTATAGAAGATCGCAGAGAACAGGTCCTGCGGAACAAGATTGTACCGTTGGTCAAAGTGATTTGGCAGTACCGCTCCGGAGGTGAGGCAACCTGGGAGCGAGAGGATGAGATGCGGGAGCAGTTCCCTTACCTCTTTTCGTAAGTTTCCTTGTGAACTTGTATCCCTGTTTTGACCTTGTTAATTCTAGCAGTCAATTTCGGGGGCGAAATTCTTTTAAGGGGGGGAGATTGTAAGGATCGTGACTTTCGGATCCGGTTTTCGGGGTCGGACCCTGTAGTTCTGACCTTAGTGAGGGGTGAGGTTCTGTGACGATTCGCGTCAGCACATCGAGACGCGTTTTGAACGGCGTCCACCGTTGCTGACGCGTTTCAGGTCCTGCCACGTGAGTGCCACGTGGGCTGGCTTCGGGCCGCGAGAGTACGGCCCTGTCGTGTCGCCTGAACGGCGTCCACGTGTGTCGACGCCTTTCAGACTGCGACTCTGGGATTGTCAGAGTACGGCCTTGACAAGTCGTCTGAACGGCGTCTGCCTCGAACGACGCGTTTCAGAATCTTGTCAGAGCAGCCGTCACGTCACCTGATAGGTGTCCGTTGATGTCGACGCGTTTTAGCCAGTCTCTGGTTAACCCCGCGAGCCCTCCTTCTTTCCCTCATTTTCCTTCTCCCTTCCTCACTTTCCCTTCCGGCGAGCTCGGCGGCGATTCCTCCTCCTCCCTCTTTTCCTCCCACCATTTCATCTTTCCCTCCACTCCATCCTCTACCTAGCTCCTACCACTACCACCTCCACTTCCACTGCGGCGTTCTACTCTCCGGGCGGCGGCCGACGTCACGGTGGAGTAAGGACGACCACGGCGGTAACGGCGGCGGCGTGAGGCGAAACGGATGGACGGCTGGAAGCTCGGAGGCGTTCAAGTATCCGGTAGGGTGACGGTTCCCATAGGATTGTGTTCAAACTATGTTTTCCCCGTTTGAGCTTGTTATGGAACTTTGGTTTTGGGGGGGGTAGAACAAGCATGCTTAGGAGTTCTTCTTGAGGTTATGGGGGATTTCTATGAATGTGATTTCCTGTTTTTGGGTGATTTTGGGGTTGTTGGGGGTTGGAAAGGGAGCCCTCGGGCTCATGCAGACTCTGGTTCATGGGGTTAAAAGACGTCGTGCATGGGCGACGCCTTTTTGAAGGGCGTCGAGCCATCACGACGCCTTTTTAGGCAGGAATCGCCTTGCTGAGAGTCTGCCAGTTCGGGGATTCTGGGACTAAAAGACGTCATGGATAGACGACGCGATTTGAATGGCGTCGGGTAGCCATGACGCCTTTTAAGGCAGAAATCCCCTGGGTAATGTTTTCTGGAATTCCTGGATTTCTGTGCTAAATGGCGTCTGAGGATGTCGACGCCTTTCAAAAGGCGACCACTGGTGTCGATGCCTTTTAGGGCCTGATTCTGAAGACAGTAATTTTACGTAAACCAGTACATGGAGCTTGAATGGCGTCGGCCTTGGGCGACGCGATTCAAGACAGAACAACACTAAATCATGCCAGTAAAACGTGTTCATACTGCTAGATAATGGGTTAATGCATGCTTTAGTGCGCTCGTTAATGCTGGATTCTTCTTGACCGGATGGCACTGCGTGGGTGTCGTGCGATCGCGGGCTTTTCACGTGACCGGATCGTACTGTGCCGGGTTTTGGTGTTTTGTGTTACTGTGGACCTGGAGTGACATTGTAGCGTTTTATCACCCTGTGCTGGTGGGGGCGTGAGCACAGCGCCGGTGGGGGCGTGGGCGGGGTGACGCCTAGTGAGAGAGGGTCACCTGGTGAACCCCGGGGTCAGCTAGTACCGGTGTCGGAGTGGTACATTCGGAGAGTCACTCATGCTGAGGGAAGGAGTAACCACCTGAGCCAGTTGAGCTGGAGTAGCTAGTGTGCTATCCGAGGGGTTACTGCTTGGTCTCAGCGGGTCGAGGTTTTCCCATCGTTGTTGTATGGTTAACGAGTTCTATCGAGACGACAGTTGTGGGTTCCCTAGTCGGCTGGTTTAGAATATGCATGTTTATTATATTTCGACTGCATGTGATTTCACGTTAAGAATTAGGAATTGTACCTCCTGTGCTTATCACTTTACCGTTAGCTGTACTTTGCACTTGTGGGTGTGTGCGTGGGCTGTGGGGATCGAAGGATCCCTACTGAGTCTTGTCTTTGAGACTCACCCCCCCTGCGGTTTTCAGGCGAGGATTCTCAGCAGACCTAGCGAGGAGAGTGCGGCCGTGACTTGAGCACCGTCAGCAGTTATTCCGGGGTATGCCCCGACGTAGTTGTTATTTTATTTCTGGCATGTACGTTTAATTATTTCTTTTCTGTTGGAATATGTAATTATTTGCTGTATCGAGTCGCATTGTAATAATTTTTAATTCCTGCACTTTCATTTCAGTTCAATGCGATGTGAATGTTTAGGTTAGTTTATTATTTATCTCCCAGACTTGATTAGATCCTGGTTTGGTTCCAAATTAATGATTCGGTACCCATTTAGTAATCGGATCCCCGATTATAGGGTGGCGGGTCGTTACAAGTTCCCCCGGAGTTTAGCCGGGAGTCATGAATATATTATCTTTTATCTAGTGTCATGTCCGGCAATGTTTTCTAAATCCGTGTAAACCGTACCGGGAGTGGCTTCGGGCTTACAAACCGTATCGGGAGCGGCATTATTCTTCTAAATCCGTGTAAACTATACCGGGAGTGGCTTCGGCCATGCAAACCGTATCGGGAGCAGCATTATTCTTCTAAGTCCGTGCAAACCTTACCGGGAGTGGCATCGGCCATGCAAACCGTATCGGGAGCGGCATTATTCTTCTAAGTGTTAGGAATCGCCTAAAACGCAGCGGAGAATAAAAACGATTCCTATGTATCGGCTGTTGGGATCGTAAAACAGACAATAAAATAAACGCGGGAAGAACGGTTCTTCACCTTTGCGGGGTTTCGAATCTCCCGTGGATGATGCCGACTCGGTAATCGCGCACGCACACGATCTCTAAAGGTATCCACACGAGTTCCCGCAGCAGACGCGATTTCCTCCTCGACTTGAGTGCTCCGACCAGATCTCAAATCCACCATATATCAGTCCGGTTTCAAGCCCATTAAACTTAGAACTGATTCTAGAGTTTAATATTTATTAATTAACATTTAAACATCATATGTTAAATGATTAATTTAAGAAACAAGTGGATTATCATCTGATGATTAATTCACTTGGCCTTCTGATCATGAACAGCACCAAACACTACCTCATGATCCCAGAAGATATAAGGGATATTGTTCCCTTTAATTGAACCTTTCCGTCTGCAGATACCGTACAGATATAATCCTTCACTCATGCAACGTCCCAATAATGCAAGGGTATAGTTTTATAGTCAAACCCTCTTTCGCATTATCCAGATGGATTGCAGTACTCAGTTAATATCAAGAAAGACATGTTTCATTTAACCGTGGCCAGGGATTTCTGTGTACACATCCATAAGACATTCTCTCTCCAGTCTTATACCAAGAGTGAGTGATCCCTTGTTGTTCACTCAATTACTTTCGCAAGCTTTCCACTGTATCTGAAAGATCGACTATCGTGGACTTAATGGTTAAAGTCCACTAGTCAGAGAATCAAGATACAATGGTCCACAAACAAGATATCATTGGTGACTCAGGTCAAAGGACCAACTGTGCTACTGCAACGATTGAATTCCCTGGTTGACTAATAGGTATAATTACCATCCAGGAATTCTTATTTGGGTCTATTCAGTAAACTCATTCTCTAATGAGCACCCACATGTTTGTCTTAGTGTCACCACACGAGTGAATGTGAGATCATTCACCCTCATCACATGAGCAGACATAACTTGTGTCGATCTTATCGGATATTTAATGTCCATCTCAAATATCCTATGATCGAGAACTATTTAAGACAATTGACTGAGGATATTGATCTCACTATCATGATCTCATCATGATTCAATATCCCATACATTTGTCTATGGACCTTCATTACGATAGTTAATTTGCGAGAACTATTAAATGAAGAAATGATTGCCTTTATTAATAATTTGAACTAGAATGTACAATGATTGGCTTTGAGGCCACCCAATTCTAACATTCTCCCACTTGGACTATAGCCAATCACCCATGTGTCTAAGTCCCATAGACTTAAGGTGACGTTCTAAATTGTTTTGAGACAATGGCTTAGTCAAGGGATCTGCTACATTATCTTCAGATGAGACTTTCTAAACTACTATATCTCCTCGGGCGATGATCTCACGAATCAGATGAAATCGTCTTAGAATGTGCTTTGACTTCTGATGTGATCTTGGCTGCTTCGCTTGAGCTATTGCCCCATTGTTGTCACACAATAATGGAACATGATCTGAAATGCTTGGAACTACTCCAAGTGCCGAGATGAACTTCTTCATCCAAACCGCCTCCTTGGCCACTTCAGCTGCAACAATGTATTCTGCTTCGGTCGTCGAATCTGTAGTTGTTTCTTGTTTGGAACTTTTCCAACTTACTGCACCTCCATTTAACATGAACACAAATCCAGACATGGATTTGCTACCATCCACATCCGACTGGAAACTCGAGTCAGTAAACCCTCGAAGTTCCAAGTCGTTTCCTCCATAAACGAGAAATAGGTCCTTAGTCCTTCTCAAGTATCTAAGGATGCATTTCACCGCCTTCCAGTGTTCTTCACCTGGATCAGCCTGATATCTACTAGCGACACTTAGTGGGTGTGCCACATCAAGCCTAGTACATAGCATTGCATACATGATAGATCCTATTGCCGAGGCATAAGGAACTCTATCCATGTATACTTTCTCTTCAGGTGTCTTAGGAGACATTTCTTTAGAGATAAATTCCATGCCTCATTGGAACGAGGCCTCTCTTGGAATTTTCCATGCCAAACCTTTTGACTATGGTATCTATGTACATAGATTGGGATAAGCCAAGCATCCTTTTGGACTTATCTCTATAGATCCTTATTCCCAGAATATAGGATGCTTCTCCCAAATCTTTCATGGAGAAGTTTTTGGATAACCAAGCATTTACTGATGACAACATTCCTACATCATTCCCAATGAGTAGAATGTCATCAACGTAAAGTACCAAAAAGGTTACTGCGCTCCCACTAGCCTTTTTGTATACACAAGGTTCATCTTCATTCTTAATGAAGTCATAAGATTTGATTGCTTCATCAAATCTTAAGTTCCAAGTTCGGGATGCCTGCTTTAATCCATAAATGGATCTTTACAGCTTGCATACCTTGCTTGAATGCTCTATGGAAGTGAATCCTACAGGTTGTATCATATACACCTCTTCTTGAAGGTTCTCGTTAAGGAATGTTGTTTTCATATCCATTTGCCATATTTCATAATCATAGAATGCGGCGATAGCAAGAAGTATTCTGATTGACTTAATCATGGCAACTGGAGAAAAGGTTTCGTCATAGTCAATGCCTTGTCTTTGACGATATCCTTTTGCTACCAGTCTTGCCTTGTATGTGTCAATCTGTCCATCTGCCCCGATCTTTCTTTTAAAGATCCATTTACTGCCAATAGGTACTATACCTTCTGGCAGATCAACCAAGTTCCAAACTTGGTTGGCATACATGGACTGAATTTCAGAATTCATTGCCTCTTGCCATTTTTCTGATTCTTGACTATTTATGGCTTCTAGGTAGGTTTGAGGATCATCATCCTCATTTAAGTACACTTTTGGTTTGCCATCATCGATATGTCCAACATATCTTTCAGGCTGCTTAGGCACTCTACCTGATCTGCGAACCTTTTGTGTTTTATCTGGAACAAGTTCTTGAGTCAATGGTTCAGTAGATGAACTAGTGTTGATTTGTGAGTCTGGAATTTCTTCTAGTTCTATCTTGCTCCCACTGTCTTCTTTTGAAAGATATTCTTTCTCTAAGAAGACAGCTCTTTTTGCGACAAACATCTTTTGATCGCTAGGCTGATAGAAATAATATCCAAAAGTCTCTTTTGGACATCCCACAAATCTACATTTCTCTGTCCTGGAATCCAGTTTGTCTGGATCATGTCTTTTGACATGTGCAGGACTACCCCAGACTCTAACATGCTTAAAGTCTGGTTTCTTTCCTTTCCATATCTCATATAGAGGGGAAGATACTGACTTACTAGGAACTTTGTTCAACAGATATGCAGCAGTCAACAGTGCATATCCCCATAAAGAGATTGGAAGTTTGGCATAATTCATCATTGATCGTACCATATTTAATAGAGTACGATTTCTCCTTTCCGATACACCCTTTAACTGAGGTGTATAGGGAGGAGTCCACTGAGACAAAATACCATTATCTTTAAGATATTGTGTGAAATCTGTACTTAACTATTCACCCCCTCGATCTGATCGAAGAGTTTTGATACTCTTTCCAGTCTGGTTCTCAACTTCATTTTTAAACTCTTTAAATTTCTCAAAGACTTCTGACTTATATTTCATTAAATATATGTAGCCATATTTTGAGAAATCATCTGTAAATGAAACAAAGTATGAGTAACCA